>OY019131.1:32500-1325250 GCA_955652365.1 Eristalinus aeneus
TCCGATTTTGTGTATAGTTCTTCGTCTGGTTATTATTATATATATATATATATATATATATATTATTAAAGCAAAATAAAGTGTATGTAACAGTGAAAAACGATTTTAAAAGAAAAAAAAACGCGATTATATTTTGTGTTTAGAAAAAGTATAAAACTAAGGTACATAAAATGTCTGGGCAGCCGCCTCCGTCTTCATTTGGGACGAATGGACGAGGTGTATGGAACCCCCGTGTTAGTAATCCAACCTCACCATCACCTTCATTTATGTATCGACCACAATCACCATGGACCCCTGTTGCGCCTTCCCCACCACCAATTATTTCCGGACCTCGCAGATCATCTATGCAATCTCCGGGACCTATTATGGGTTCCCCAATGAGTCCAACACCAGGTAGAATGCACGCCATGTCGCCAGGTCCTCAGGGAATATCTGGATTACGTGGATCAAGGGGTGCAACGAATATTTCACATCCACGTCCTCAGTGGCCATATCGTACACCTCAACAATTTTCAGAAGAATTTCAATCGCCGCAGACTCAGCAATCTCCTTCGTATGCAACAGCCTCGAACTACTATACACCACCCCCGAAATGTGGACCATCGCCCACATCATTTGCAGGCATTAATGGTCCAAGACCGTTCCGACCAATGTATAACCCGGTTCATCAACAAAATCAAGTATATCAACATGGGCATGGAATAAGCTCTTTTCAATTGTCTCCAACTCCCTCACCAGTTGTGTGTCAAACGTCCCCAGAAATATCATACATTTGTCAGCCGTCCACTTCTTTATACGAACAACATTCGCCGAAACCACAATTCGAATACGTCGGCGTTCCTTTGGAGCCTCCACAACCTAAATCTTATATAATTTATGATGACGAAGAGGAACAAGGTCCGTCAACAGCCGAAATAATAGCCAACCAATCACAGGATTACATTGATGAAAAATTAGCAGAATATCAAATGACAATTCTCCAATTGCAAGGTGAGATACGTTTTTGTTTTTGAAAATTGAAATTTACAATTTTAAAATTATAGAACATCTCGAATATTTTTGTTAATTTTGCCGCCTTGTTTCAAAAGTTATCGTAACTTTCTTGAAGCCACTTTCTATATATATATATGTAGGTTTCTATGTAGAAGATTTCATGTATTGCAATTACATACAAAATTCTTAGTCACGTGCACGTGCAGTGATACTCCAATAGTGGTTGTAATATAAATACCATTTGCTCAGATTCGATTTCGTATAAACCACTATACCCAGATGCAATATTTTACATTATTATGCATCTTGAGATATTTCAGTACTTGAACTGTTATTAATTTACTGCATGCGTGGGGGAATTTCAGAGTAAGTTGGTGTCAAATTATATTCTGGCTATGGTATGAACTATTTTACAAGTCTTCGAATTATGCAATACAAAACATAAGTCGAATCTAATTCGGCTGAATGTTTTCGCAGATAGTTCGTGTATCTTTATGTACTTAGTACATGTATTAGTATCAATATTATATTTTTATTATATACAAATATTTTATTTTTGTAATATATATTACGGTTTTCTTATTTCGGCTTAATATTAAAATACGTACCATACTATCACCTGGCTGAGGCAAGTACATGAATGCGTTGCTTGCACGCTTAAGTTCAAATCCTTTTCTACTACTATTTGCCTGAGAATTTAATTTCATTTCCTTTTTTTTACAAAGGACTGTGAGTTTGAGATTGTATGTAGGTGTTTGCAGTTTCAGTCGTAAGAATCCACCTTTCACACGCCATAAACAAAATTTGGAAGTTTATGCTCATCGACTAGTGATGCTGCTTGGTGGTTTTATATGCGTACCCTTCACATGCAATAAACAAACTTGGTAGCTAAGGTTCAGTGACTAGTTATGCTTCTTCGTGTTTTTAGATGCGCTCTTCTTTCTGTTAATCAGACATATTTTAAAAACTTTATAAATAACTTATTTTAGTTGACATAAAAAATATACTAATACTTATTTTTTTAATATCATTCATAAATACGATACTACAAATATGTTCACACCGTTCTTAAGAGAGTTTTTGACTTTGAAATCGAGTTGACCAAAAGAGAGATACATTCGTACCTCCACTTTCAGAGAGACATATTTTCATACCTTCCCTTTTCAAGAGCAGTTTTGTAACAGTTGTTTTATTACGTTGTTCCTGACGTAGGTATTTCTCTTATTCTTAAAGCTTTGTTTTGGTATACATTTATAAAAATGAAAGAGAGAGATCAACAAATTCCCCACCTTCAAACACTGTTTTTTGCAGCCACATACAAATGTTAATATGTAAGTGTACGTATCTAATGTCTACACCGCTGCGTTAAACAATCTAATCTATGTCAATGACTGTGGAGCAAATGATATATGTGTATAACTAGGGATTGAATATATTGCAACTTAACTGTGTAGAGTTTAAGCTCTCATAAGGAAACTTATTGCCAGTGGGCTTCAGTATCGAACCGGCTTTCTATAAAAACGGACTTGAGTTCGGAATAAAAAGTTGCTTAAAAATCGTTGCTTAAATGTGGTGTACAATAAAAAGTTGAAAAATCGGGAAATTAAAATAAAAAAAAATTGATACTTTTTATATTTACTCCTAATGAAACCTTGTGTTTAAAACAAAACCTTTTAACTGTAGATAAATAGAGAAGCTTTTAATTTGTGATATTTGATTAAAAAGTTAATCGAAATGGTTTTTGTTTATGAGTGCTTGAAATAAAGTGATAATACCAGAAGTAAATAAACATATCGATTGATTTTATAGTTTCATGTGCATTGTTAATGTTGAAGCAAAGTCAAGTTTTAAACGTTGATAAATTAATGTAATGGATAAAGACCCATCAAAAAATAAGGATCCAACGAACGTAGTAAAAATAAATGAAGATGATCCGAATAAGGACGAGAGAAGCGAAGATGGTTCTAGAATTCAGGTACAATTTCACGAAATGGAATTCTTGGACGAGGAAATTGTTCCTCCTACCACTGCAAGTAGTAGTACTCCAACTTCAACACCAACACATCAACTTAGACAAAAAATTGCGCTCTATGAAAAAATATGGTCATCCGGTAGTGGAGTGAAGCGTCATTCAGAGAAGTCATCTGACAGCTTGCCAATTGAAGGTAACCTAGACGATGACGCCGGTGAGAGTATTGTTCAGATAGATGTACATGCTTATGAGAAACGCCTTAAGGAGGAACGTGATGAAAGGTCAGTTGAAAGTTCCAGACTTCCCTTTGTGCAACTTCGATCAACGCCCCAACCTCTGCCTCGGCGATCAATAACAACTTCTTCCCAAAAAAGTCCTTTTAACGTGAAATTGAGGCACACAAGTCATTTGGGTTCAGAAGAAAGTGGAGATGGTGACAGTTACGCATATGAAACGGGTGAAACAATGTATACTTACGAGAGAAAGACGTTGAAAGAAACACGTGAATATAGTTTATCAAACGACACAAAAACTATAGTGTCCAGTAGCAGATCCAGGGGAATTTCTCCTTCTCCATTGCATAAACAATGTACTCAGGAGAAAATTATTCGCCAGCAACGATACCCCAGTGGTAGTGAACATGAGCGGGCATCATCTGAGGAGGTCGAGATTCACACACGAACTAAAAGTCGTTCCAATGTTACCCCCCCTCGAACAATTGATTTAACGGCTGGAGGACAACGCATACTTATAAAACTGGAAGGCTCTGGTACTGATGAAGTTGATACTACAAATTCTTCCGCAGCTGATTGTAATTGTCAAAATGTTGTGGATACTTCAGAAAGTATTATTACTGTTGGCAACAGCGGCTACCATGGCCAACTAACAAAACAACCATCGTCATGGAAAACAAAAACAAAAACCACAACTAGAATAGTAACAAGTTCTTCATCGCCTTTAATAGAAACGGAAACAAAAACTAGTTTATGTGAGGGAGGTAACTTGAACATTGATGTCAACCGTCTTCGTGGTGTTTCTGGTGGTGGTATTTCAATTACTTCATCTGCAATTCATATCAGTGATGATAATAGTGAAATAGAAAATATTGTATTTGAACCCATAATCGAAGTTGAATCCCCTGAAAAACGCATATATACAAATATCGAAGACAGTAAAGTTACCAAAAGTGTACTCGAAAATAAGCAACGTATTGTATTAAGCAACACCAGTAATAACGAGTATAAAGAATTTCAGTCCACAATGGCCGCTATTAATTACGCTCGAAGCAATTCGCAATACGACAGTCACATCAGGGAGAAAAGAGGTAACACTTAAAGCTTTTTATATTTTGTCATGTACATTTATGTATATACTCAATAAAATCGGTAAAATCAATCACATTCATTAGTGACATGTACTTTTATAAAAAAAATGATTAATATAACTAAGTTTTCCTTATAAAAACATCGAAAATGCATTAACTTCTTTTTTGTGTTTTACTATATATTATGCTACAGATGATATTATTTTATAGGATGTTGTCTCATCGTCCATTTTGTTAAAAAACATAGTTTCTAGGAGAATATTACGGGGAAGTTTATTTTACTGTGGATTAGTTCATATTGATTTCTTTCTGGAAAGAAGGAGTTGCACACCATGACGTGTGCTTTCTATTCATGAAAAACAACTAAATGTAGATTTCATAAAAAAGTTATAAAATCAATTCAATTTCTTTCATAAATTCCATGGCTTCCGAATGTTAAAAAACTATGCCAATCGAACAATAACAGGAAGATCTATATAGAATAAACAAAATCAACGCGAAATTTCGAAAAATCAAGTATAGACACACCTCATCCTTAAGCCGTTTAGCGAAGTCCAGTACACCATTGTCAGTATTTGTCATTACGAAAGAGAGGATCTGAAGGTGTTTTTCGATGAAAAAATAGATTGTTTATCTATACCTTTAGAATTTTAACAGAAAGTTCATAAATATATATATATATATATATATATATATATATGTATATATATATATTCCTTATAACTTTAGAATTTTAAAACAGAATATACAAAGTTCATATATATATATATGTACAGTTGTGGTCATAAAAATATCAGTAGTTATACGAATTAGATAATTAGCAACATATTTCTAAGAAGATCCCTTTTCCAAATGTATATCCGGTATACCATACCAGAAGTAAAAAGGCTTACTTTCTCCTTTTTCCACTCATTCACTGAAATCTGTTCATTGAAGCATGTTCATAAAAACAGCTGTGTTTTTTGGTTTTACCACAAAGTGTCTCAGATATTGTTGTTTAGAGTTTAGAAAATGTTTGTGTATTCTTGTTTGGTAGATGAATGTTTTCGTAATGTAATGTAATGTTGTCTTTCATTAACATACTTTAAATTTAGAAATATGAGTAGACTAAAACATTGTGCCGAAGAAATTCAGTTCGGAGGGAAAACCATATGCTTCAATCCAAGAAATCATAGGATGATCAGCGAAAATGGTTAGCAATGCGCTAAACTGGTAAGCTAGGCCCGAAACACGCGATCCAAAAAGAGTGACGGCTAACAGAACTGACCAAAAAATTATCAACATGGTAAAGGAGAACCCTTCAATAAGCTCCAGACAGATAAGGGATAAACTCCAACTTCCAGTGAGTGCTGTGACGGTTAGAAGACGTCTTCTAGAGGCTAAACTACCAGCTCGAAGCCCGCGAAAAGTACAATTTTTGAAAAAAAAAAACATGTGGCATTTGCAATGTTTCACAAAGATTGGCCTAAGGAGAAATAGAGGAATATTCTGTGGAGCGATGAAAGCAAAATAGTCTTCTTTAAGTCCAAGGGAATATGAAAGAAGACCAAAGAATGAAGAAAATAATCCCCGTTATATAGTTAAAACTGTTAAACACGGAGAAGCGAAACTAATAATTTGGGCCTGTTTCTCATATAATGGGGTTGGGCTTATATATCCTATATATGGACGGTGCTGAGTACGTTAAAATTTTAGAAGAGGTTAAGCTGCCATATGCCGAGGAGGAAATGCCACTAGTTTGGGTATATCAACAAGTAATGACCCAAAACATATGTCAAAATGGGCAAAATCCTGGTTTGATGAAAAAAGAATAACCGTTATGGAGTGGCCAGCACAATCCCCTGACCTAAACCCCATTGAGAACTTGTGGGGCGATGTTAAAAATTCTGTCCATGAGGCCAAAGCAAAACACGCCAAGGAATTGTGGGAGGTACTGCGACACTCATGGGAAGCTATAAAAGCTGAGAGATGCCGGAGTCTGGTGGACTCAATGCCACGAAGATGCAGCGCAGTGATGAAAAACAAAGGCTTTGCTACAAAGTCCTATTGCTAAGCTGTAAATAATAATGATTTTATATTGTTTCATTGATTTCTGCCTTTTGATTACTGCTATTTTTATGAACAACTGCGAAATATTACTACGAAAAAAAAATAGTTAAAAGTTATGAAGAAGGTTAATTTTGTGATATACCTGTTCAGACTGAAATATTTTGCCTTTGTATATGTTTTTTGGAAAAATAATAAAACAATTTAAATTAATAGAAAATTATTTGTCTTTTTTGAGGAGCACTGATATTTTTATGAACACTTCTGTATATTAACATAAATATATATATATATATGTATATATGATTTCGAAATTCAGAACTATAATTATGGAATGATAGACTTTGAATAACTTAAATAGTTTTTGGGAGAGACATTACAAGTGAAGTTTTAAACAAAAACTCACTCAATGACACAATTTGCCGTATTCAATAAAAAAATTGTGCCCCACATGGCAAGACGCCAGGAAAATAATTATATTTCAAAGACAAGGAGCCTATTCATAAGAATAGATTGCAATGGTTTTCTTCGGTGAAATTAATTGAACAGTGACGCAAAAAAATCAAATAAAGACAGGTTTTCTAAAATTTTGTGGGGGTGCCCTGGTATGGTAGCAAGAGCCGAAACCCTCATATCCCATCAAGTTAAAGTTATAATTTTAGACTGAGACCCAAACATCCCAATGCTCCAAAAATAGTGAGTAGCTCGAAGGTAAGCAGTTTAGAAATACAAACTACGTCCATATTATTTATTTGGCAACCATAGAAAGGAAATCATTTGAGCACTTACTACAAGAACCAGGAGTTAGTAATACTTTAAATTAATTTTAAGCTACCTGTACATAACATGGAAACTTTTGTTTTAAATGTGTTTTTGATGTTCAATTGAAGTTAAAGATTATAAGTTAGTGAAGTTAATAAAGAAAGTCTACTATAAAGAAGGTGAAAGTAAATGAACTTAATATTATTACAAACTGCTACGGCTCTCATAGTTAAATAATAAAGAATAATTAAATATTGTTTGTTTGTAAGAAGACAAAAAATAAAGTAAACAAAAAACACATAGTCACATAGTATTAAAATAATTTGTACTGGGAGAGCAAGGTCAGACGAGAACACACGATGACATCATTCTTATCTCTAATGCATAAATAAAGCAATCAGTAAAGAGTGATAACAAAGTTATTTAACTCAATTAATCTTGTTATTTGAAAATAGCTCTTCATTGAGCTCACCGACAAGTTTTTCTTGTTGTCTCAATTTAATTTTCTATAATTGCAGTAGTAATTTTTTTAAATCATTTTCATAGTTTTCTTGTTTAATGCTTAAATCTCAAAAAAGGCATATTGACATTATTATTACCTTGCAAGTCAGAAATATTTTTGGTTTTAACTTTACTAGGTGTTAACAATCTCCCTAACAATTATTATTTGGAGATTATTTTCGCATTTGAGTTGGGATATATGGTCAATTATAGGTCTTGATTCTTCGGGAAAACGAGCATAGATTACAATGAATGAACAAATCTTGAGTTTTTCGTGTTGATATATATTTTGTTTTTCATTGTACATTTTTATATGAACATATACTTATCGGTTTCCTCATTCTGCTCTTAATAGACTTAATTAAACTGTCTCTTTGTGACTTAATTAAAATTCGGAATGTAAACATAGTATGTGTGTGTAAAATCAATTCATTGAAAGGTAGTTAATATGATTGAAATAGCATATCTATAAATAAAATAAAAAACACGCATTCGTCTTAGTTTGGAAAAGAGGTTAGAGAGAGACTACTATAAAAACATATTTTATGTAAATGGTAGATTAAATAAATCTTAACCTGATAATTGTGATTGTATTGTTATATTAGTCTAATAACTCGTCTTCTTAAGGTGAATTTGTTTTGCGTTTAGCATTATTGAATTTGTATCCTCTTCGAGAAGATTGAGTACGAGTTTTAGAACAGGCTTTCATGGGAGCAATTTTAATTACAAAATTGAGCGCAGTCACTATAAAGGGATTTCTTTATTTTAAAAATTATACCAATTTGCTTTGTACTTACAATTTAAATTAAATAATTTTAACTCTAAGCTTTAGTATTAGTTCAGTTTAGTTTTATTTAATCAACAACTAAATACTAATTACAACCATCAACAATTCCCTGGAAATCAGTTACTATGTCATCTGAGAAATGTCTAAGATGGCCATCCTTTCAGGTGGTGCCTCGTAGTTTTACAAATCTTTTGAAAAGACCTTGAGTTTCATTAAACAATTTATCTTTTTTAAAAACCGCTACGGAATAAAATGTGATTATGTCCTTTCCAGTTTTTAAACGGATGTTCTTGTATTCGGTGGTGAGTTTCTTTAATGTAATCTTGGACATAGGTGTATAGGCAGTTAAGCTTGTTGGATAAAAAGAATTTATAATAATAATTGTTTGGCGCGACAGTCCACAATGGGACCAGGGCCTAGCTTGCTCATCAACTACTTGTGTTGTGCGCGCTACTGTTCTCTCATTAGTAGAAGGGACCTACAGCTTTTTGGCGTCTCTGAACGCCGAAATTTGAGAAGCTTTCTTATATATTTACTACTCGTTAAGTGTTGTCAGCAGCTCGAAAGACGTGGTGCCGTGAAAAATTTGAAAAATTAGTGTTGAGTTGGGATCCTAGACCCTTCGGCGTGTGAGCGTCGCACACTACCAACTACGCCACAGCAGCCACATATATAAAGAATTAAACATATCGTATTTTTCCATAACACCTATATTTTAACTAATTCGAGGCAATTAAATGCTTCGATTACCTATATATATACATATATTATAATTTTTTCTTGTTTCTTATGTGTCTCCTATTCCTTTTTTCTTCCAGAGGAACAAGAACGTGTTCAAAAAAAAACGTTCACTAATTGGATCAATTCATATCTTTCTAAGGTAAGTAATAACATAATTCATGTTTATATCACATAAGGTAATACGAAATGTGCTATAATAATATATACATTTACATTTTTAAATGTACCATGATACATATATACTATACTTCTATCGTAACCAATACAGAAATCAGATTGTGCAGCGGATTCAAAAACAAATTTAAAAATACATTATTACTGCTTTACGGTACATAAGTATACGTACGCTGAGTTTTATTACGAAAGTTTCGTTGAGTCAATGATTTAATTGATATATAAATAGATAGTAAGACATTATATTTCTTGCATACTATAATAATATTAAACCAAGTTATTTTGTTGTGTGTTATATAATAATTCGCAGCTCAAATATTTCAGTAACATTTGGAGGAAAACTATGAAAACTATTTTAATAAACAAGTAATAAATAATTAATTATAAGTTGGAAACAATACATAATAAATAACAAATAATAAATAATAAGTTGTAAATAATACATACAAGGGTTGTCTTATATATTTTGGAAATCGAGAACAAAAACAAATATAATTCATCGAAAATAACTTTATTCCTTTTCAACATATTCCCCATTAAGATCTATACACTTTTGCATGCGTTTGAACCAATTGTCGAAGCACTTTTGCCACTGTAATTGAGGTATCTCGAAAACATGCATTCTTAACGCACCAACCGCTTCTTCAGGTGTCGAAAAACGTTGACATAAAAACGATAAAATTAAGTCATTCGGTGCCAAGTCAGGACTGTACGCCGGATGACTCATCAAATCGATGTTTTGAGTGCTGAAAAATGAAGTTGTTTGAGTCGATGCGTTAGAGCTCGGATTGTCGTGGTGAAGAGTGATCTGTCTTCGGCGGTTGGTTTTCCTCATTTCTTGGAAGACAACTGGCAAACAAATGTATGTGTACCAATCAGAATTGGCTGTTCTGCGTTGTTCTAGTGGTACAGTTGCGACATATCCAGTTTTTCCGAAAAAACAGGCGACCATTTGCTTGGAAGTGCTTCGTG
Organism: Eristalinus aeneus; assembly: GCA_955652365.1. Classification (NCBI taxonomy): domain Eukaryota; kingdom Metazoa; phylum Arthropoda; class Insecta; order Diptera; family Syrphidae; genus Eristalinus; species Eristalinus aeneus. The sequence continues at coordinate 42,773 of OY019131.1, forward strand.
TGCGAGCAACTTTTGTTGGATTAGGCTCAATTAAATCACGATGTCATAGGCGTGTTTCGAAGCACCGCGATCGTATTTTTAGAGCATTTCTTTCGACCAATCGACACGAGCCTTTTTTCGAGCGATTGACAAATTGTGTGGGATCCAACGCAAGAAATTTTTTTTAACGGTCAAATATTCACGCAAAATTGAATGTGTAGTGGTCACACTAATGCCTAAGGTTGTCTCAATCTCACGATAGGTCACATGACGATCTTGCAGTATCAGTTGGCGCACAGCATCAATGGCTTCCGGAACAACAACTGATTTTGGACGACCTTCACGAAATTCGTCTTGAGGTTGTTGAATAAGAAACTCACAATGTGAATCTGAATACGATATGTGTAAAGGATCACGCAGTACACATGTGTGTGTACAGAAAAGACGTGTACAGACTTTGGCAAAGGATCTACACAGTCTATTTCCAAGTGTAGAGAGAGTAAGTCAGTATGTAAGAAGCGCAGTGTATAATTACTTTGAATAAATTATTTTTTTTACTGATAAGTCGCTAACAGAACTGTTTCATTACTTTAACTTTGTTCTCAAGGACTAAGGAAAATATTTGGGTTATACTACTCATATATTTTTCCATCAGAGGTGACCTCGGTTGAATTCACCATAGCATCGATAAACACTGGTCTTTGATGGAGCTTCATCGCTATATCGTATAAATAATAAATAATAAATAATAAATAATAAATAATAAATAATAAATAATAAATAATAAATAATAAATAATAAATAATAAATAATAAATAATAAATAATAAATAATAAATAATAAATAATAAATAATAAATAATAAATAATAAATAATAAATAATAAATAATAACTAATAAATAATAAATAATAAATAATAAATAATAAATAATAAATAATAAATAATAAATAATAAATAATAAATAATAAATAATAAATAATAAATAATAAATAATAAATAATAAATAATAAATAATAAATAATAAATAATAAATAATAAATAATAAATAATAAATAATAAATAATAAATAATAAATAATAAATAATAAATAATAAATAATAAATAATAAATAATAAATAATAAATAATAAATAATAAATAATAAATAATAAATAATAAATAATAAATAATAAATAATAAATAATAAATAATAAATAATAAATAATAAATAATAAATAATAAATAATAAATAATAAATAATAAATAATAAATAATAAATAATAAATAATAAATAATAAATAATAAATAATAAATAATAAATAATAAATAATAAATAATAAATAATAAATAATAAATAATAAATAATAAATAATAAATAATAAATAATAAATAATAAATAATAAATAATAAATAATAAATAATAAATAATAAATAATAAATAATAAATAATAAATAATAAATAATAAATAATAAATAATAAATAATAAATAATAAATAATAAATAATAAATAATAAATAATAAATAATAAATAATAAATAATAAATAATAAATAATAAATAATAAATAATAAATAATAAATAATAAATAATAAATAATAAATAATAAATAATAAATAATAAATAATAAATAATAAATAATAAATAATAAATAATAAATAATAAATAATAAATAATAAATAATAAATAATAAATAATAAATAATAAATAATAAATAATAAATAATAAATAATAAATAATAAATAATAAATAATAAATAATAAATAATAAATAATAAATAATAAATAATAAATAATAAATAATAAATAATAAATAATAAATAATAAATAATAAATAATAAATAATAAATAATAAATAATAAATAATAAATAATAAATAATAAATAATAAATAATAAATAATAAATAATAAATAATAAATAATAAATAATAAATAATAAATAATAAATAATAAATAATAAATAATAAATAATAAATAATAAATAATAAATAATAAATAATAAATAATAAATAATAAATAATAAATAATAAATAATAAATAATAAATAATAAATAATAAATAATAAATAATAAATAATAAATAATAAATAATAAATAATAAATAATAAATAATAAATAATAAATAATAAATAATAAATAATAAATAATAAATAATAAATAATAAATAATAAATAATAAATAATAAATAATAAATAATAAATAATAAATAATAAATAATAAATAATAAATAATAAATAATAAATAATAAATAATAAATAATAAATAATAAATAATAAATAATAAATAATAAATAATAAATAATAAATAATAAATAATAAATAATAAATAATAAATAATAAATAATAAATAATAAATAATAAATAATAAATAATAAATAATAAATAATAAATAATAAATAATAAATAATAAATAATAAATAATAAATAATAAATAATAAATAATAAATAATAAATAATAAATAATAAATAATAAATAATAAATAATAAATAATAAATAATAAATAATAAATAATAAATAATAAATAATAAATAATAAATAATAAATAATAAATAATAAATAATAAATAATAAATAATAAATAATAAATAATAAATAATAAATAATAAATAATAAATAATAAATAATAAATAATAAATAATAAATAATAAATAATAAATAATAAATAATAAATAATAAATAATAAATAATAAATAATAAATAATAAATAATAAATAATAAATAATAAATAATAAATAATAAATAATAAATAATAAATAATAAATAATAAATAATAAATAATAAATAATAAATAATAAATAATAAATAATAAATAATAAATAATAAATAATAAATAATAAATAATAAATAATAAATAATAAATAATAAATAATAAATAATAAATAATAAATAATAAATAATAAATAATAAATAATAAATAATAAATAATAAATAATAAATAATAAATAATAAATAATAAATAATAAATAATAAATAATAAATAATAAATAATAAATAATAAATAATAAATAATAAATAATAAATAATAAATAATAAATAATAAATAATAAATAATAAATAATAAATAATAAATAATAAATAATAAATAATAAATAATAAATAATAAATAATAAATAATAAATAATAAATAATAAATAATAAATAATAAATAATAAATAATAAATAATAAATAATAAATAATAAATAATAAATAATAAATAATAAATAATAAATAATAAATAATAAATAATAAATAATAAATAATAAATAATAAATAATAAATAATAAATAATAAATAATAAATAATAAATAATAAATAATAAATAATAAATAATAAATAATAAATAATAAATAATAAATAATAAATAATAAATAATAAATAATAAATAATAAATAATAAATAATAAATAATAAATAATAAATAATAAATAATAAATAATAAATAATAAATAATAAATAATAAATAATAAATAATAAATAATAAATAATAAATGATTATATAATCTTCGCGCACAAATTTTCGGTCTGGCTGAAACTGAACAAATAACTTTGATGACTGGCTGTTTTTTGTTAGTGGATCAACAATCACGAATCTTGCGGTTTTAAAATTTATCAGAGGTGTTTTATGGGATTTAAATCGTGGAATTGTGATGACCACTCCATAGCTGCTATTTTATGACTCGTAAACCACTCTTTCGCTGGTTTCGAAGAATGTATCCTACACATTGTCCTAAATAAACTCCCACTTGGGTGGCATATACTCTTTGGCGAATGGCAGCATCACTGTATTTAAGACTGAACTGCACGTGAAAACTATTTTGGCCAGACTAAACATACTACTCGCAGTTTTTATTATTCGAAATAATTAAAACCCGATAAAGTGCCGCATAATCTTAAAGTAAAGTTAAGTAGCATTTACTTACAAAATGGGTATTGCAGAAAGACTTTTGTGAAGCATTCTTAAATGTTGCACATTAAAAAAATCTTTGCTTCTATTACTTTTTCCACCACTGTACATAGGTAAAACTAAAATAACGCATGTATAAACAGGAAACAAAATTTCTGTCAATATTTGCCTGGCTTTGAAAAAAAAAGAAAAGAAAAAAAAGAATCTCTTATTTTTATTTGAACACTATGAAAACAAAGAGTTCTTGTACCTTGTAATACCTGTACTCTTATGAAAATATTAATAGTCGTAGCATTTTACGAACAAATTACAACTACAAGAATATACATTATCATGCGTCTTCCCAACAATGAGCAGCTGTGTACAGAACTGTGCAAAATATGGCACCATTTTCAACCTTGTTACAATTTTGCCACTACTTTCCTGATAACTTTTTCCTATCGTCGTGTAAACACATCATATTTATGATACAACATCCTTATTCCATCAGTAATAAATTTCACAAACAAGATAATAATCATGTTATGCGGAATAACACCGAATTTCGGTATGTGCAAAATAATAGCACCAATATCAAAAATTCATGAATATCAAGTAAAAGCCAATGGAATAGTAATTTGTTGTTTTCATTTTTTTTTTTGTTGGGTTAGTACTTGGTTGTATAACGTTTATTTTTAAGTACTCCATGGCAGCGTCACAACGACGTGCCATGGAGTCGATTAAGGCTCGCTTAGCAGGAATATTCCTCCACGTAACCTGCACAACATCCCACAGCTGTTTTGTATTTTTAGGTTTTGCTTCGTATAAGCTTTCTTAACATCTGTCCCACGGTTTTCAATGGGATTCAGATCCGGAGACTGAGGTGGCCACTCTATAACCTGAACTCCATTGCTTTCAAAAAATTCTTTGGCCAGTTTGCTCGTATGTTTGGGATCATTGTCTTGCTATCGAATCCATCTAAGTGGCATATTCCACTCTACGTAAGGTAGCATGGTTTTTGTCGTTACGCTGACATAAACTCCAGCAGTCATCACCGGTTATATCCGAAAAATGCGACCAGTACCATAATAGGAAAAGCATCCTCATACCTTCATTTTTGCTCCACCGCGCTTAACAGTCTTTACATGTTGAAAACCTTACTTTTTTGGCTGCGAACAAATGTCCTGGTCCCAGGAGTACCAAATAAAATTATTTTAGATTCGTTCGTCCATAATATATTCCCGTAAGTAAAAAATAAAATGCAGGGAAGTCCACGATAGATCAGATCTTCATATTACGGCAGACCCTGGAAAAGACTCAAGAGGTGCGAATCGACACTCACCACCTATTCGTTGATTTTAAGGCTACATATGACAGTGTGCATAGATACGTGCTATACAGTGCCATGTCTAGTTTCGGCATTCCTACCACACTCGTCAAATTTGTAGGTTGACGATAGAGAACTCTCGCTGCTCCGTCGAGGTCGGTGACGAACTAACCGATACCTTCTATGTAAAAAAAAAGGTTTAAGACAAGCTGACGCACTGTCATATGATTTCTCCAACTTCTTCAACGTCATCCACGATCAACTGCTAGCTTACGCTGCTGACATTGACGTGATTGGACGAACACAGCGAGCCGACAATGAGGCGTTTGTTGCCACTGATGCAGAAGTGGCTAAAATAGTTATGCTGGTTAATGAGGGTAAGAAATGACACACAACATCGACGTCTCCTACAGAGCGTCACACTAGGCAGCAGGAACTTCAAGGTAGTTGAGGACCTCGTTTACCTCCGCGGTAAATAGGGACAACAACATCAGTACCGAAATCAAACGAAGAATCACTCTTGCTTATCGCTGTTTCTTTGGGCTCAAGAGGCAATTGAGTAATAAAGCCTTCTCTCGGAGGACTAAGCTCGCTTTATATAACAGCTAAATCAGCCCAGTCCTACTTATCTTAAGAGCGGATAAGGAAGCCCTTAGTCTTTTCGAGAAAAAAGTTTTGCGTGCGATTTTTGTTCCTGTTTGCGTTGATGGCATTTCTAGGAGAAGATTTAACGACAAACTCTAAGTGCTGAACAGCGGCATGCGCCTGGTCAAGCATCTTCGGCTACAACGCTTAAGATAGCTTGGCCATGTAGAGCGTATAGACACCACAGCTCCGTCCCGAAAAGTATTTGAATCTAAACCATTGGGACAACGCGATAGAGGTCGGCCTAGGCTAAGGTGGCCCACACAAGTAGAGAATGACATCAACCAACTTGGAGTGCGGAATTGGAGGCAGCTGCGGAAAGATCGTGCTGGCTGGAGAGACAGAGAAGAGGAAAAAGAAGAACTTTGTTATATAAATATACATTATACATGATAAATAATATACATAACAATGTTAATGATATGTCATATTTACGGAAGGCTTGGTGATGTTTTTATCTAGTCAAATCCACGTTGTTTTCTTGTTCTTGCAAACAAATGAACATATAATGTGATATAGAATATTTTCAAAAATAGTTCTCTTGATCAAACTAGGAACTAGAATGGATCGAAAATTATGTTTTCATCGCTTCAATAAGCTATATTTAAAAGAAAAGATCAAACGAATAGCACACTTAATTAAACGTCTGAAGCGAGTGAACTTACTAATAAAATTCTCAGATGGAAAAGGATTTTTATTAACGGCGGTAATTAAAGAGTAGTTATTCGAAAAGTGAGCGGTAGAAACTATAAAATTTAGAAATAAGGTTGTTGAAAGTATATATATATATATATAGAAATTTTTCATAAGCAATGTTGCTTGTGTTTGTGAACAACAGATGAAGAAACAGTTCTGATGTTAGTATTCATTTAAATATCACTTCGCTCCTTTGCGACATACTCATGAGGCATTTGAAAACAGGCTGTAAAAGTCCCTGGCTGATTTCTATACACATTTTACACCATTTCATATATGAACTCATATCAACTTATTCTCTACCAGCTTACTTCAATTCAATAACTTCACAATTGTGCAGCGTTTCTGTCTTAACAAATTCATTGCTAATATGTGTGCCACCACTTGGTTTGTTATAATTTCTGTCAACTTCACATGTGCGTACAATGTCACCATATACATATACATACTGTCGATGCTCTGGAGTGCTTCTTACATTTTTATAATATTGGAACGCCTTCTATTAAAAAAAAAACACACCTTTTATAAAATTTGCCATTGCACATCATCCCAGTCAGCAAACACGAAACCGGGTTCATTTCGGTCTTTCTTTTCCGATATTCTTTACTGATTCCACCAATGCATCCGACCAATACTAGCGAAAACTTTACTTGCGGCTTTACAATTTTTTTTTTAATTTGTACAAATCTGTTTCAAGTATGTTGTTCCTTTTGCGCTCTGTGCGTATTAATTTGTTATGCATTCCCTTCAGCTTCCCCAATCGCTCGATACCGTCGTGCACTGCTTGAAATTTATTTTTCAAATGCAATATTAGTCCCTGTGAACAACAATAAAAAAACAGTTGTTATTCAGATTCACATTGTTAGTATTTTTATATATTTAGCTTAAAAATAACCGCCTTTTCCGCAAATAAAACCCACCATAAATCCATCAGACCAGACCAGGCTGATCACAGTTTTTGAGACTCTGCATAAGTTGGATTAGTAAGTTTAATTAACAAAACAAAATAAGGAAATAACGTCCGAGAACTTTCTGCAATAGTTAGAGTTTATTAAAATGTTGAAGAATTGGATAATAAAATAAATTTCTAAAACGAAGTGGATTATAAAGGTATCATTTGAAAATAATTTCCGGCCTATTGAAGGGATACTTGTATTTTGGATATAATTAACCTAAAAATTGTCTTCGTACAATTTGCATGAAAAAAAAATACACAATTTTGGGTATACCATAGGTGAGGACTCGAATATTACACCAGGAGTAGGCAGGAGCGGACATATGCAAAGGTTACTTTGTTTTCTACTTAAAATTATTGTAAAGTTTGTGTATATGCAAAAAGAAAGGTTGTAAGTTGATAAGTGTTGTCGCCGTGGTGTTACGGGTGGAGTGCAACACTCGCACGCTGAAGATCGCAGGTTCGATTCCAAGATTGAACACCTCAAATTTTCCAAAGAATTATTTGAGTGCGCAGTAAAAAAAGTATCAAATTATAAAATGTAAAATGCTTACGTAAAAGAAGTATACCAGGTATACCGGTATGAAATTTTTTTTTTTAAATTATTAATGGGAAAATAAAAACATTTTATTCAAAGTATTGGCCATTGTTTTCTACACATTTTAACCACTTTTCTGGCAATTTGTGAATACCACGCCAATAAAATTGTTCGTCTTTTAAAGCAATCCAATCAGACACACAATTTCCGACCTCCTCGTAGGAATCAAAGTGCTGCTCAGCCAATGCGTGTTCCATCGACGAAAACAAATGGTAGTCGGAAGGAGCCAAGTCTGGTGAATACGGCGGGTGGGGTAGCTGCTCCCAGCCAAGTGTTTTGATTGTATCCTGAACCGGTTTCGCTTTGTGTTCAGGTGCATTATCATGGATCAAAGTTACCTTGCAGTGTCTTCTGGCCCATTCTGGTCGTTTCTCGATCAATGCATGGTTCAAATTGATCATTTGTTGTCGGTAGCGATCAATATTAACGGTTTCACCAGGTTTTAGGAGCTCGTGGTACAGCACACCTTTCTGGTCCCACCAAACCCACAGCATCCCACGTCTTCTTGCCGAATCGATCTGGTTTTGCAGTCGATATTGATGGTTGTCCCAGATTAACCCATGATTTTTTGCGTTTAGGATTCTTAAAACAATCCGATGCAAAACCGATTTTCTTTCGTGTCTTTGAAGCGAAATTTCACCTTCACCGAAAGGTTTTCCATCTGTCTTTCATTCAATTCATGCGGCACCCATCTTTCACACTTTTGGATCTTTCCCATAGCTTTTAAACGGTCAGAAATTGTTTGTTGTGCAACATTTAGCATTGCTGCCATTTGCTTTTCATTTGCTCAAAGTGTCATCTCCATCCAATATTGGATGGATTGATTTACAATTCGGCGTCTTCAAACTTTTTTGGTGGTCTTCCACGTTTTTCATTTCTCAATTCAAAATCATTATTTCTGAACCGTTGAAAACATCTTTTGCATGTTGCTTCTGATAGAGCATGATCACCATATGCCTCGACAAGCATTCAATGCGACTCTGTAGCACTTTTCTTCAAATGAAAACAAAAAATTAAGGCTTTCGGCAAATCATCACTTTCTGGTACAAAATTCGATATTTTTAACGCGATGAAAGAATATGACGTTGTCTATCCAATGACTTGATGTATACTAAATATTTTTCACAGATGTTATAGCAAACAAAAGTATCCTATAAGCATAGGGTTGCGTATCAGTCCACCAGGAGACCAGAGCCTAAGAGTTTCTTTAGCAGTAACGTATATATACATATCTAGTCATATATACATATCTAGTGACAAAACAATAGGACGCATTACATGTCCTATTGTTTTGTCACTAGATATGTATATATGACTATGTTTAATAATGTTTGTGTGCGTGTTAAACAAAGTTTTCCTCTGTACATGCTGTGAGAAAAAGCTAATTATACCGAAAAACCAAATCAAGATCTTTTAGAGGTTGTGATACCACATACGTCACGTCAAATGATCTCAGAAGTACGTTTAATTGAAAAGAAGACATGAACATGGATTCTAAAGCATCATTTCGCCATCATATCATCAAATTTTTATTTCCAAATCTTAAATATTTAATTTTTTAAAGTTAGAATAAGATTATAAACACATATATATTTACATATGCTATTAGATGAAAGCAATCGTGTATGTATGTATGATGAAAGCAGTTGTGTATGTTCTGTTAAATTTTGATTAAACCTTACTGAATATCGTATTTTTATACTGTTGATTATACTTGTTTGATCGGAGTAAAACCGGTTTATTTATTTACTTTTAAATCAACGCTTTGTTGAATTTATATGCATATATATATATATATATATATATATATATATATATATATATATATATATATATATATATATATATATATATATGTATGTTCATAAAATATACCTTTATTCAAGGTGATATAACATCATCGAATAGCGACACATGTGATAAATATGTAAATTTAAATTTTAAACAACAATTTGATGGTGTTAGTGGTCGTTTGAATTCTGGAGTGTAACATCGTGCAATACATGCATATAAGTAGAATTTTTCAAGGCCAATCACAACAAAAGTTTCGGTTTCACATCATTTATCATTGCTGTGTGACGAAGTTCAAATGCTTTTAGTCTTTTAGATCTCGTTTATTTATTGACTTTATTATTTTTACGAGAAAGTGTTATACTCGTAAATGAATTATTTAAACAATTTCACCAAGTTGTTATGGTATGTTTAAAAAACATACAATAGGCAAAATATGCCAAAATATGATGAAAATTGTATATTGGAATTAATTTATGATATACCAACAAAACAACAATGATGGTACCAGTTAGTCGTGGGAAACAATGACATGCTGAAGGTTCCTGTTTCTTTGTGAATTGTTGTCCTATTGCATTATTTGAAATAAATTTGATAATTTAACATCTGATCTGTTATATGATATACTTATAAGATATATTTAATGAATATATATACACATATATATGTATATATATATGTATAATAACTAGCAGTCATCTGTATTTGGAAAAACTATTCATAGAAATATAATTTCCTTTACTATTTGTAGCGCATACCACCGCTTCGAGTAGACGACTTAATAAATGATTTACGCGATGGAACTAAATTGATCGCCTTACTAGAAGTCCTTTCTGGGGAACGCCTCCCTGTAGAGAAAGGGCGAGTCCTACGACGCCCTCATTTCTTGAGCAACGCAAATACCGCATTACAGTTTTTAGCTAGCAAACGAATAAAATTAGTCAACATAAACCCCGCAGATCTTGTGGATGGGAGACCACCGGTTGTGTTGGGTTTAATATGGACAATTATATTATACTTCCAGGTAAATTATTTTTGCATTTATGTCTTAATGTTGGGTGTCAAAAGGACTCAGTGCAAGGTAGTACGCTTTACGTGTGCGTATAGTTGTACGTATTCAATGATATTTAAAATTAAGCTTTAGAACACCTCTTGTTTCAAATTGAATTTGTTAAACGCACACATAAAATGCTTTGAAATATCAATTTTACTTAAGATATACATTTAGAACAATAAACTTTCTTTTGTGCAAGCTTCGCAAAAAGAGGCGGAAAAGAATAGTAGTAATTAGTTACAAAGCTAAGGTATGTAGCTAGAATGTACTGCTTAATTTAAAATATTGTTACCTTGTTCTCCTTTATGAAGTTATTTATTTTAAAATTATATTTTAAATGATTATTACTTTTTTAAATTATTAATAACTACTAATAATATTGTGAAAGTTCTAAGAAAATATAAAAAGAATGACAAATTACATTTTAAAAAATTCGCGTTGTAGAAGTAGAAGTCACATCTATTTTATATTTATATACTTTCACAATCTATTTGCTTCTATCATTTGTCTGCTTAATTTTATATGCTTTAATTTTCATTTAATGTAAGTATTCTTAGCTCATCCATTATTATTATTATTATTATTACTTTTATTATTATTATTATTATTATTATTATTATTATTATTATTATTATTATTATTATTATTATTATTATTATTATTACTATTATTATTATTATTATTATTACTATTATCATTATTATTATTATTATTATTATTATTATTATTATTATTATTATTATTATTATTATTATTATTATTATTATTATTATTATTATTATTATTATTACTATTATTATTATTATTATTATTATTATTATTATTATTATTATTATAATTATAATTATTATTATTATTATTATAATTATTATTATTATTATTATTATTATTATTATTATTATTATTATTATTATTATTATTATTATTATTATTATTATTACTATCATTATTATTATAATTATTATTACTAAATATAAAAAGGATGACAAAAGAAATTTTTAAAAAATCGCATTGTAGAAGTAGAAAAAGTCACATCTACATAAACATTCGTATAACAGTTTGCTAATTTTCACAATCTATTTGCTTTTATTATTTGTATGTTAAATTTTATTTGAATGCTTAATTATTATGCTTAATTTAATTTTCATTTAATGTAAGTCTTCTTACTTCATCCATTATTATTATGATTACTATTATTATAATTACTATAATATTAATTATTATTATTATTACATTATTATTACATTATTATTATTTTTACTATTATTTTTACTATTATTTTTACTATTATTTTTATTATAATTATTATTATTATTATTATTATTATTTTTATTATTATTATTATTATTATTATTATTATTATTATTATTATTATTATTATTATTATTATTATTATTATTATTGTTACTAATATTATTATTATTATTACTAATATTATTATTATTATTATTATTATTATTATTATTATTATTATTATTATTATTATTACTATTATCATTATTATTATTATTATTATTATTATTATTATTATTATTATTATTATTATTACTATTATTATTATTATTATTATTATTACTATTATTATTATTATTATTATTATTATTATTATTATTATTATTATTATTATTATTATTATTATTATTTTTATTATTATTATTATTATTATTATTATTATTATTATTATTATTATAATTATAATTACTATTATTATTTCTACTATAATAATAATAATAATTATTATTATTATCATTTTTATTATTATTATTATTATTATTATTATTGTTATTATTATTAATATTATTATCATCATCTTTTGAGAACTTACTTAACGAATTGGAAATTTCAACATTAAAAATCTTTCAATTTTTTTTATAGATTGAAGAAAATAGCCGCGCTTTAGAGTATTTGGGGCAAGGTATAAGTGGATCGGTCAGTTCTTTGGACAGTGTTGGTAAAGGTGCTGGAGAAGCTAAAGCCGAAAAATGGAAACAAGGAGCCCGTAAAACTCTCCTTACATGGGTTACAAACGCATTACCAAAGTAAGTAAATACTCGTATAAACCTATTTTATACATGTATACATGCCTCTGGCCACGCCAAATAATTTTCGCTGTCGTACTTTCTGTTAGCATTAGAAGAATACCTACTTCCATTGTTATGAGCTTTTTCTTTTTTATTTTAGAGATATAGGTGTCGAAGTACGTGACTTTGGAGCTAGTTGGAGAGATGGCGTAGCTTTTCTTGCTCTTATTGATGCTATCAAAGCTAACTTAATTAATTTAGCCGAGCTTAAGAAAGCTAGTAACCGCCAGCGTTTAGAAACTGCATTTGATGTAGCAGAGTCCAAACTGGGCATTGCAAAACTTCTGGACGCAGAAGACGTTGACGTACCAAAACCAGACGAAAAGAGTATTATGACTTATGTCGCTCAATTCTTGCACAAGTATCCCGAACCAAAGGTAATTTCAAGCCCTTCGCAGTTACAACCGACAAAATATTATTCCTTTGATCATTTGTTTATTTTAGGGAGCTACAATGGGTTCATCGGACATTCAAGAAGAAACAGATGCATTAAGATATTGGTTAAAGCAAAAGACGACCGAATATGAACCAATGGTAACACAAAATTCCTTTCCAAGGGATTTTGGCGAATACCTCATTGCCAGATCAGAGATTGACGCTCATAGCTCAATATACAACAGAGTCAAGAGCCTCGCTGAAACACAAAGTGGTTTCTTGCAATTGTCTAAACAAACTTGGGAAGAAATTAACAGTTTGTGGCAGTTAATTCAATATCAAATAAAGTACTGGTTATGGCTTCTGGATTCTAGTCTTCCTGGAGATTTGGGCACCGTTGGAAAATGGTTGGCTGAAGCTGAAAAACTCTTAATGGATAATGAAATTCCCAACATAATGAATGAAGAGACAGCTTCTGTAATTAGTAGAAAGTTGGAAGAACATAAAGCTTTCTTCGCACAATTACCAAAAATTGAGGCCTTATTCGAAAACGCAAAACGATCTCCATATGCACAAAATGTGCCATTGGAGCAACTTAGAAATATAGAAGCTCGACTGAAAGAAATTGGACCAAGGTCAGCTGAAAGAAGGATAAAACTGAAGTTCCTAGAGCACAAGTGCTGCCTTATAGCTTTCCTGAATTTAGTAGAAAACAAGATGAAAGGGTGGACTGGAAAGTATGGCACGGAAGATAAAGTTCAACAGCAATTAGAACAATATAAAAACTTTGTATCAAGAAATAAAATATTCCAAGAATTTCAAAAGGCATTTGTCGATATGCAGCAGGTTGTAGATGAATATAAACGTGATGGAAATATCTCTCGAAAGGAAGCTACAAATATTGATCAATTTATGTTTGAAACAGAAGAACGCTGGAACCGTGTTTCGATGGAACTCAAATGCTGTCAAAATTCTCTCGAAGAAGTTGTAACATGTTGGAAAAATTGGAATTCGTTGAGTTCTGTTTGTGAGGATTGGTTGAATCAAGCCGAAAGAAAGGTTAATGAATCAGAAGATGAACGTTTAGAATTTTTCCAAGATATAGGAGTGTGGAAAGAAAAATTTCAGATAATTTACAGTTCAGTTACCTATCTAATTGCATCTTGTCAAGACCCGATCGCCAATGATCTGAAAACTAGGCATAGTAAACTATCAGAAAGGTTTGAAAGACTTTTTGCAAATACAAAGCAATATATGCATGCAGGTGATATATTGCGCTCTAGAAAGGAATATAAATCAGGCATTGAAAAATTAAGTAGCTGGCTTAGGAACGCGGAGTCAAAATTGCACCAAAAACTTTCGCTTGATAACATAGATGAAATAAAGATATACGGCGATGAGCTACAAAAATTAGCAAGTGAAATTGATGATAATGAGGAACTATTTAAAACAATAAGCCGAAATTTCCAAGGCCTGATTCAAGATCTTTCCCGCGAAGAAGTAGACAAGACAATGAAATTACTTAAACAAGAAAAAGAGAGTTTAGTTCGAGTTCGAGCTCGAATTCCAGGAAAGCTTCATCTCATACATCAGCTTCTTTTACAACAAGAGTCTCTAGAAGCTGGTGAAAAAGAAATCAATCAATGGCTGAATGAAGCTGAAAACATATTAAGTAAAAACACACTAATTGGTGGAAGAAACAGTGTTAATGAAGAATTAAGCAAAATAAAAGGATTTTTTTCTAGAACAGTATACTACAGATCTATGTTGGAAAGCAAAAATAAAGTTTTTCAAAATTTGTTAAAGTCTGTGGCAGAAGATGATACCTTAGATACAACAACAGCCAGACAAAGAATGCAACTACTTAATGATAGGTTTAACTATGTTATCCAAAATGCACAACAATGGGAACAAAAATTATCGGAAACGGTTCGTTTCTGGAATAACTTTACGGAAAATGAAAGAGTAGTTAACGAATGGCTTACACAGGCTGAAACAGCGCTGTCTGAAAAGCACATAGAATCAAAAATGATGATAGAAAGCCAAAAACATTTTTTCGAAAATGTAAATGAATCATGGATGAGCAATTTAGTGCATTCTGCACATGAACTATCCAGGTGCCTTCCTGAAAGTGAACAAGTTCCAATTTTGCAAGCTGTTGAAAAACTTCAAATAAAATGGCAAGATGTTCTCGCTCAAGCTCCGTTCCATTTATTAAAATTGGAGTTCCGGTTGGACGAAAATATCTTTCATCAATTACTTAAGGATGTTGAAAAAGAAATTCATTTAGAAGAACAGGCATTAAATCGTAATGAAGATATTGAATCAATTTTAAATCGGAACAAGAATTTCTTTAAAATCCAAGGAACAGTTCCCCGTATCGAAAAATGTTTGGAAACAATGAAGCGCTTAAGTGAAGCTTACATAACGCAAATGCCAAATGATAACTGCCTAAATACAAGTTATTATACAGCAGAGCAACAATGGCATAATATTTCAAATAAAATTGATGAACTTGTTCAAACTTTACAGCAAATACCAGCTCAGTGGGAAAATTATCAGCAAAAGTTTAGCGAAATGGTAGATTGGATGAATTCCGTTGATAGAACCTTAAAGAATATTGTGAATGAAGTCAATAGCATGGAGGAATTTGAAAAGGAGAAGGTCGTTTTTCAGGTATGGTAATTTTAACATTATGTCCAAAAACAATTTAAACATTTTTTCCCCAAAATTAACTAACATGCAGCTAAGAGAATTAGTGGTAATAATCAATTTTGCTTGTATTTTGAGACTTATTGCAATATTTATCTTTAATAAAATTATTCTTACAGAAAATTTGTCAAGAAGCTGATATGAAGCGCGAAGACATGAAATGGCTTGTAAAGACTTTGGATTTCCTCTTAAGTTATGCGACGGAAGATGAAGCAAATATTGAACAAAAAAAATTAGAGAATCTTATTGCACGTTATAAGAATTTGATTCCGACAATAGAGATAACAATGGTGAAAACTGAGGTGTTTTCGAAATGTTTCACTTACCGCAGGGAAGTACATGAGGTTGTAAGTCTTCTATCTAAGGTTAAAGAACAAACAGCAAATGCTTCTGCTCCAGACAGCCTAGAAAAAGTCAATAAAATGATTCAAGAGCAACAATATGCCATTAATCAATTAGATCATCAAAGGCCTCATATTATGTCTATGTTGCAACGTGGTCGAGACTTGAGCAAAGACGTTCACGCGCCATCGTTTGTTGATGCTGAAGTTAGAAATCTGGAGACTGGTTGGAATGAAGCGTATACAGAAACAGTTGATAAACTGCAAACATTGAAGGGTACTCAAAACGTTTGGAATGAGTTTGTTGACCAAAAGAATGATATATTCTCACTTCTTCAAACTGCGGAAACAGAATTAAGAGCTTTAACACCCTTACAAACAGATCCGAAGAATGTAACCCAAGATCTTAAGGCTAAGCGTGAGCTAAATGTATCCCTTCAACAAGCTTCACATCAACTTCTTCCTAAACTTCATGCCTTACGAACTCAGTTAGCCCCACTAGCAGCTTCTGAAAAACGTCCAATTTTAGAAAAGGAGGTGGCCGAAGTTGAGAAACTATTCTTTAACACAATGGAACATGTAAAGGACCGTGTGGGATATCTTGAAGATTACAGCGCTAAGTGGAACAATTACAAAACGCGCTTAGCCGAACTACAAGAATGGGCAAATAAAGTTGCTCCCAAAAATATTGAAGGACTTCGGTCGGATGATCTTACTCCGGATGAACGAGTTGCTAAAGTTAATGCATTCAAGGGAATTCTCAGCGAAAAAATGAAACAGTTAGACCTACTTGCCGGTGATGCTTCAGAGCTATGCCCCAAAGAGGGTAACATTGCTGAAGCTAAACGTTTGAAAGGGGAAATAGTTAAACTTCAAGAAGTATTTAGTGCAATCAATCGAAATGTGGACCATCAAGCTCAAGCTGTTAAAGAAGATCTGATTAATTGGCAAAGATATCAAGCCGGTATTCAGGAGATAAAGCCATTAATAGAGGATTCTGAAATAAAGGTAAATACAATAGTCCCCAAGCCCCTCACCCTTCAAGAAGCCGTTCAGTTACAACAGAACGCTAGCCAATTCGAAGCACAATGCCAAGAGCAATTAGACAGACTCCAAGGCATATCAAACATTAGTCATCAAATGTTATGCAAAACCAATGCCCCAGATGAATTAGACGCTTTGCACTCTCGTTGGACCGCTATTCACGAAAACGCAAAACAATCGAATGCCAAGTTGCAAAGACTAGTTTCTACTTGGCAATCTTTTGATACGGATGCTGGTAAATTAGAGACGTGGGTGAACGATGGTGAAAAGATGATTTCCAAACGGCCCTCCGTTTTAAATTCTCCACATATTGATAAACTAGAAAAGGAATTAGTTAAGTTAAAATCGTTTAACAATGAAATTTCTGAGCAGCAAGCAAAGTTAGTATCCTTAGGTCAGTTGTCTGACCAGATTGGCCTTCATTTAGCACCAGAAGGTTCGGCTATGGTAAAAGATCGTGTAATGGGAATGAAAGCAAAGTTATTGAAACTATCTGAAATAACAAGAGCAAAAATTAATGAAGTCTCAGACGCCATTATTGCTCGCCAAGATTTCAATGCTAAAATGGCAAACTTTTCAACCTGGATGGATCAACTACGAAATCAAGTAGCTCAAGTGGAAGAAATAAATCCAGAATCAGTTGAAACTAGTCTTCAAGTGATTCATGCTCTACTGCAAGAACATGCTGACAAAAAACCCAGCTTCAATGCAATTTATGACGAAGTTAAGCAACTCTCTTTAAACTCGTTAGTCGAAGAAGCAAATGCATTAAATGATTCTTACAGTGCGTTGGTTGTTAATTTTCAAAATCTCGAGACAAATATGCTACAAAAAAAAAGTCTTCTTGAAAAGTGGAATGAACTTCTAGGTTGGAGAAATGAATCTGAAAATCACTTAAACTACTTAAAACATCAGTTGGAAAAGCCTGATCAAGCAACATCAGATGAGTTGGGGAGAATTATAAGAGAGATTGATGAAATAGCACAACCATTTAACTTTTGGAAATCTCAGGCAAAAGAAATTGATGAAAATGCTGTTATTAAACTGAAAGAACCACTAAACCGAGGACCAATTATAGCCACAAAACTCGTAAATGATTTGGAAAATAAATTAGATAATCTTAAAATCAGATCACAAAATCAAAAGAGTCAATATGACCAACTTATTGTTCGAAAAACGAAATTTGAAACACTTGAAAACAGTCTCGGCCAAAATCTTCAGCAAAATCGGGCAAAATTATCCGAAATACTCAAAATTAAACCTAATTTAAATAACATTGATCAAATTATTGAAGATTTGATAACATTAAATGAAGCCATAAAATGTGATGAAAGTCTAAAAGAAAAAATGCATGATGAAGGTTCCATTTTGATGCGGGAAGATATCGCAAACTTACCTGCTATACAAGAAGTCCTTCTTATTATGGATAAAAATTATGATGTTCTTCAGCAAGATATTCTCGATCGGATTCAAAAATACAATCTTATTAGTCAAAGTTTAAAAGAATATGCTGATTCTAAAGATAAATTTAAGAAAGAGTTGAAGAAAGCTGAAGATTTGTATAATGCTATTCCTAAGCAACCTAGCGACGAAGTTGAGCTTCATCAAGCTGCAGAAAAAACACGGCGATCATTAGATCAAATACGAAAATCTAAAATGAGTTTGGACGAATTAGAACGCAAGGGAAATAATGTTGGAAAGTTATTTATCAGCATTGGCGAAGTTATTCCAGTTGAGGTTGTAAGTGACATTACTGAGGCTAAAGGACAATGGCAAAATTTACACGACAAAGCTTCCAAAAATGCCCACCAATATGAGACAGAAACGGTTATTTGGAGTCAAATTGAAGACGCTAAAAAAGATCTTCTACCATGGTTGTCTGAGACAAATCAAGGATTATGTGACGCTGCTGATAACACTATGGAGATAGAATTTGGTCCTATGAGATTAAACAAATATAGGTCCGAATTGCCTTCGTATTTAATTTTAAAAGACAACATAGCGGCGAAAACAGAGGAGCTTCTTATGGTTAACAATGGTGTGCCAATTCCAGCACTTACGTCCTTAAATAATCTTTTAGATGATCAATTTTCGGAAGTTGAAGCAAATGCGGAACGCTTAGATTCCATAACCACGTCATTTAATGAAAAAGAACAAGAAATAAGAAAGAATATTAAGACCGCTGGTGAAAATCTTAGTAAACTACGTGAAAATTTAGTTAAATGTGATGATATGTCAGGAGATAACAGTAAGATAATGGAAAGACTTCAATTGTGTAAATCCCTAAAAGTTCAACTTGATAACAATGGTTCCACAATCGATAATCTGAAGCAACAAGTGGATGAACTTCGGATCTTATATCCAACATTTAACGAGTCTATAATTCCCAAGGAACTGAATAATGTCCAAAAAAGGTTTGAAACTGTTAACCTTTATGGCAAAAAAATTGAAAAGTCATTATTGCAATTCTTAAAGAAGTTTCATGCTGATAAGGTAGGCATGCTTAAGCGAATGATAACAACACAACAAGAAAAGGTAGCATGGTGTCAACCTGAAACCTCAAGTGATAAATACAACCTTGATGTAAAAAAATCGTCCCTTCAAGAAGTAAACAAGGCAATGGCGGAGTGTCAAAATCGTTATGTTGAAATATTAAAATCGCTTGAATATTTAAGACTTGTTGACAGTCCTGAAAATATAGGTGATTTGGAAAGAGAAGTTAAAGGTATTGGAGATGAAATGAATGCCCTACAAAAAAGCTTTAGCGACATCAAAAATATTCTTGATGAAAATTTCGATCTTTGGAGTCAATATGAAGAAGTTAATGAGCAAATATCTTCTTGGTTACGAGAAGTTGAAGGCCGTGCTAAGGTTGAGACCAGTAATCAAATAAGTTTACCACAAATCGAAATGAAACTGAGTGAATTACAAAGCTTTCAACAGGAAGTTCAAGAACAGCAACCAAAAATAAATAACTTGGAAAAAGTTTCACAACTTTTAGTTGAGAAAAATCCCGAAGCTCGTATTGGGCAATTTGTTAATCACTTGGTACAAAGATACCAAGCTATTGTAAAAAGTTTAGCAACATATATTGACCGGGTACATAATGCCGACAAATACAACAAGAATTTCAAAAAAGCTGTTAATGACTTCGAAGATTGGTACGACGAAGCTAAGATAGAATTCCAAGAACTGGCTCGAATGGGCTCTCCGGGTTCATCTTCAGCTACAGCTCAACAATTAGAAACTGTTAAAAACTTTTTGAAAACCTTCGATAATGGTCAAATGCATCTCAACAATGCTGTGGACATTGGAGAAGTTCTTTACCCAATGGTAACCCCAATAAATAGGGATAGTATTCGTTCTGATTTAAGAAAATTACGCGAAAGTTATGACTACTTAAGAGACGAAGCAAATGCACTTATGCAACAAGTTGAAGCTGTTTTAATTCAAAAAACTTCTATTGAAGAAAGTTGCACCCAAGTTTCAAACTGGTTGAATGAATCTAGGGCAAAAATTACTAATACAATTGAATTGTACCCTACGCTCGTATTGAAAAAGGCAGCACTACAAAATTATAAAATCCTGCAACAAGAGGTAGAGCTTCATAAAAATGCATTAAAACAGTTGCGAGACAAAGCAGTTAATCTCTGTGATGATAATTCAGAGCGGAGAGCGGATGAGTCGATTCAGGAATACACAGATATGTCAAAAAAAATTTCTGATCGTATATCTGTTGTTAATAACCAAGTTTTGAAACATGAAGCATACGATCAAGTTCTTGAAAAGGCGCAAGATTGGTTAAATACTATTAAATCCGAAGCAATTGATATTCTAAATGAAACAACTTTTGAAAAAGAAGGTGCAGAAGAGAAGTTGGTTGTGGTAGAGAATTTGATTCAACAAAAACCCGAAGGAGATTCAATATTTGAAACCTGTCATAAACTTCTGGAGACCGTTTTGGATCAAACACATCCTTCCGGACATTCACTCTTAATCAAGAGCTTCGATGAGCCACATAAGGCCTGGCAGGAGTTCATACTACTCTGCGAAGATTCACTAGTTAAACTAAAACAACTTTGCAATAAGTGGGATGAGTTCGAGGTTTTGATTGAGGGAATCGATGCATGGATTAAAAATGTTGAGAATATTGTAAAAAATCCAAGCCTTAAAAGTACTGCGGATGCTAAAAACGCTTATTTGATGCAACTGAATGATATCGCCCGTGATATACATGACAGAGCTCCGGCCATAAATGAACTATTAGACCAAGGCCGTGAAATCGAAGGGGAAACAGACCTCAATTTAAAACTTTCTCGTCTCAATACTCGTTACCAAACTCTTAAAAATATTTGCAAAGAAAATATTTCAAAGTATTCAATTTACGTCAAGGACCATACAGCATTCAACAAGGACTACGATGATTTTAAAAATAAACTTCAAAATTGTATTACTGACCTTGTCAAAAACAATGAAATTGTTGGCGATTTTAATATTCTACAACAACGGCAAAACAAAATACGGGAAATGTCTGACAATCGCATTAATGATTCAACAGTATTTGAAGCTTTAATTGACAGTGGTGAAAAACTATATAGTCATACAAGCCCAGATGGACGCGAAATTATACGTCAACAATTAAGATCATTAAGAACTATGTGGGATAATTACACAGATGATTTAAATTCCTCAATGCAAAAAATTGATCAATGTCTTTTACAGTTTAATGAATTTACAATTGCACAGGAACAACTAACTAAATGGCTGAAAGACGTGGATAAGGTCATGCAGAGCCATACGGAATTAAAAACAACTTTGCAAGAAAAGCGAGCACAGTTGCAAAATCACAAACTTCTTCACCAAGAAATTACAACACATAACATTTTAGTGGACAATGTTTGTGACAAAGCACAAACCCTGGTTGATCAAATCAAGGATACTTCTTTAAATAATTATTTGGAATCTATTAAGCAGTTATTTAATAACATTGTCACTAAGTCTGAAGATATTTTAAGCAATCTTGACGTCTGTGCTGAGGAACATGCCGAACTGAACAATATTATTTCATCGGGAAAGCTTTGGATTGCAAACGAAAAAGAAAAATTATTGGAGTGTGACGACGCTTATGGAGAAAAAGCTGATATAAAACGTAAGCTAGACATATTAGCACGTCTTAAAGATTCAAAACCACAAGGCGAAAAAATAATAGCGGAAATTCGTGAACAGTTTAAAAAGGTCAAGCTTACGACTTCTGAAAAAGGCAATGACATATTACAAAAAGAAATTGAAGAATTAGAAACAACTATAAAAAGCCATTTTAATGACATTGACGGAATTGAAGGAAAACAGAAGGATGTCCTTAATCAGTGGAATAATTTTGAAAAAAGTCTTGAAGACCTTACCAAATGGTGTCGGTCTGCTGAAAATGTTTTCAGAGACCAACAACTGCAATCTACAATTGAAGAGAAAGCTGAACAATGTGAAAAATACAAAAGCCAAAGAGACCTTATTTTACAAAAGGAGAAGGAAATTGACACTTTTGCAGATACGGCACATGCACTACTAAATAACAGTGGTACAGATCGCTTGAAAAATTTAACCTCGCAAATAACTAACCGATACCATTTGCTTCAAGTTCTCAGCAAAGAAGTTGTTAATCGCTGGCAGAATCTAGTTCACGACCATCAAATTTATAACGACAAATTAAACGAAATTAGTCTTTGGTTAGAGCCTATAGAAAAACAGCTTCAAAAAGCACTAAAAGATGAGCCCTCACAGACGGAAAATATACTTTCAGTCCTTTTATCAGAAAAAGAGCAGGCTGCTAATTTGTTGGCTTCTCTTAATACTGCAGGCGAGAAAGCTCTGCCTGAGACTTCAACTCAAGGAAGAGAAAAGATCAGGCAGCAATTAAGGGATGTTCATGATCGGTGGGATAAACTCGACGAAGGTATTAGAAACCTGCAGAAACGTCAAGAAGCTCAATCAGTCCAATTGTCAACCTATCAAGACATATATAACCAAGTAATTAACTGGCTTGACTCAGTAGAAAAGTCTTTAAGTAATGAAAATCCAAATTCTTGGACATCTGCACAGGAAATTCGTTCAAAGATATTCAAATACAAATCAACCACCCAGGACATTAACTCACATAGAAGAATTATTGAAGCAATTAATGAAAAAGCGGCTTCTTTGCTGGAAACATCGGCTCCAACTAATAGTAGTGATATAAAAACATCAGTATCTGACATTAACAATCGATATGAAAGGGTTGTTCAAAACTGTGCACAGTTATTGAATGAGCTTGAAAAAAGTTTTGATGTTTATCAGCAGTTCACAGACCTTCAAAAGTCACAACAAGATTATCAAAAAAATCTTTGGGATCGTCTGACTGGTTACTCAGATTATTCTGGCAATAAAGTAGCTCTTCAAATTCGTTTAAACAAAGTTACTGAAATTCAAGATACTTTTCCTGAAGGTCTGATAAAACTTGAAGCTCTTTCTGCACATATAGAGAAAAATACTAACAGTATTCCCGCTCGATCTAAAGAAGTCATGATCCGCGATTTAGCCAATTTAAACGCTGATTTTGAAAAATTTAGCGGTTCTCTAAGTGATGTTAAGAGCAGTTTGGAAAATCGTATTCAACAGTGGATTGACTACGAAATTAATCTGGATCGTCTTATTAATTGGCTTGGAGAAGCAGAAAATAGTTTAAAAAATTATAACCCTAAATCTACATTAGAAGAAAAGATGGAACAACTCAGTAGATTTCAATCTCTTACGCAAAATCTTCGTCGCAATGAAGCTGAATTTGAAAAAATTAAAGATGACTCTTCTGAATTAATACAAAGTTCTGGTGAAACAAGAATTTCAGTTAATGTTCAACAGGTTTCATCCCGCTTCCAGTCCATTCAAGCAACTGCTAAGGAAATTCTAAAGAAATGCGAGCAGTCAGTCAATGACCACCAGCTATTTGATGAAAAGTACAAGAATTGTTCTGATTGGTTAGCTAACGCGCAAGCGAAATATGATGATAGTAGTGATCTCTCACAGGTTGGTTGCAGAGAAGACCTTCTTAAAAAGCAAATCATAGTTCAAGAACTTCTTGCACAACAGCCCAGTATAACATTGATTTTGAATGGAACTATGGAGCTTGGTGAAAAGTGTTATCCAACTACTGCTTCTGAAGGAAGGGAAGCAATCCGATCGCAATTAGATGAACTTCAGCGAACATTTGACCAGTTATTTGATGACATTAACGTTATAGCGAGGAAAATTCAAGATAAAATGTCAAAATGGTCAGGATTTGACGAAATCGCAGAAAAATTGAAAAATTGGCTAAATGATGTGGAAAGCCAACTGTCCAATGAAATCGAACTCAAAACAACTCTAGACGAAAAACGTGCCAAATTGCAAGTATATAGGGATATTCTGAACGACATAATGAATCATAAAGTTGAACTGAGCAACCTTCAGGAAATTTCTTCAAATCTTCCAGAAAAAACCGATCATGTGGATGATACAATCAAGAAGTTAAATAATCAATACTTGTCTTTAAGAGCAAAGAATGAAAAGTTTGTTGAAAGATACGAGGATATTGTAAGTGATCATCAACAATATTGTAAAGCCGTTATGGACGCTCAGGAATTTATTGAAGCGACTGGAAATACTGTGAATCTTTGGGGTGATTTAGAAATAGAACAAGTATCTTTACATACAAACTTAGATCGTTTGAAAAATCTTAAGGCAAATCTCGGTGATGAATTTCCTCGAGTGGATCAAGTAAGAGTGTTAGGAGAAAAAGTTATACCAGGAACTGTTGATATTGGTCAAGTAAATATTAGATCTCAAATTGACAACACACAACAGGAATGGGAAAGCCTTCTAGCTTCAATAAATTCAACTATTGAAGCCATTGAAACTCGTCTTCAACAATGGTCTGAATTTGAACAACTCAGAAATGAGTGTCTTAATTGGATACGGGATTCAGATAATAAGCTCCATGCCATTGATCTCAAAGAAACTTTAAATGAGAAAAAAGTTCAATTAGATGAATTAAAATCTCTACAAGGTGAGGTCCGCGCTAAGGAGTTAGAGATTGATAATGTCTCTGAAAAGGGGCAACTTTTGGTTAAAGGGCCGTCAAATGTTAGAAGCTTACAAGGCCCTGAGTTGGTAACGAAATACCAACATATATTCCATAAGGTTAAGGAATTAAATAACCGATGGCATCAATATGTGACCACTCACCAAGAATTCGATAACCAAATTGCTGAATGTAGTAATTGGATCGATTCTATCAAAGAAAAATTAGACTATTGCTCTGATACCAGCACAGTAAGCCAAACTGATTTAGAAAATAAATTATCTACAATTCAGGATTTAATTCTTTGCAAAGAAGAAGGATCTGGAAAGATTCAGGGTTTGGTAGAATTAGCCCAAAGTGTTTTAGCAAATACTGCGCCGGGGGGTCATGAGCACATAAATAAGGCACTCACTCAAATACAAGAAGCGTGGTCTTCTATTGCTTTAAGAATGATTGATGTCAGAGCCAGTTTAGATGATTCAATTAGCCAATGGAGTGGCTTTCTTGAACAAGTTCAAAATGTTCGTAAGACCAATGACTGGCTCGAGGATATCTTGAAGGAACTTTCCGAATTCCAAACAACGATGACAGAGAAACGTGCACAGTTGGACAGAATAAAAAATACGGAAGAAAAAGTAAGAATGGAAAAAATTGATGTAGATGCCTTAAAGGCACAAATACCGGAAATGTTGGGGTCTGGACAACAAAGTCAACAAGCCTTCCAAGCGCAGAAAGTTCTTACAAAGTTTGATGAGCTATCCGCCTGCACTCAAAAATTATTATCCTCTCGTCATGATCAGTACCGAGATCATAGGCTGTACAAAGAAGCTTATGACGACCTTGTTAGCTGGATAAGTCGAGCTAGGGAAAAGTTCCCTTCACTAAAGCAAAGCAGCTTAAGCGACAAATTAGCAATAGAAAATGCCGTTCAAGCTACTGAGGCATTAATAAATAAACAAGCCCAAGGTGAACTTCTTGTGGAACATTTGGTTCATACGGGGGAAGTTGTACTGGCAAGTACATCACCTCAGGGTCAGGAAATTATTCGAAATGACATTCGAGCTTTGCGAGATAGCTTTGAAGGTCTTTTCCGAGAAATTATTCAACAGAAGGAAAATCTTGAGACTACAATGATGCAGTGGCGGTTGTATAAGGAAGAATACGAGCGCTTAATGGAATGGCTTCAGCAAATTGATATACTTGTGAAAAACCATAAACTGAATTTACTTCCGTCTGTGGAAGAAAAGAAAAAACAAGTAGACGATATGCATACTATAATGGGTCGTCTTCAGAATGGAAAATCTGACGTTGAAAAGTTTAATCAATCCGCAGCAGGGCTATTAAAATCTCACTTGGATACTTATGTCAATAATCAGTTGAGGCATTTAAACTCAATGTATCAGGTTCAAGTCAATCTTGCCAATGACGTGTTAAAGAAAGTTGAAACAAACCATGAGCAGCATATGGGCTACAACAAGGATATGAAGACTGCACAAAGCTGGATAGAAAATGCTAAAGAAGTTATTCGTAGCTGTAGTGAAGCATCTAGCGCTAACTCAAAGGAAGTTTTGCAGCAACGTCTTGCAAAAATTCAAGATTTAATCAAAAGAAGAGAAGAAGGACAAAATCTTGTTCACACGGCAATTAATAATGGTGAGAAAGTAGTGCGTAATACGCGGTCAGATGGGAAAGATGCTATCAATTCTGAAATGAGAGATCTTCAAAATGATTGGGAACGCCTTGTTAAAAAAATGTCAACAGCAAAAGTACATTTAGAAACAAGTCTACTACAATGGGCCGACTACAGTTCAAGTTATTCTCAACTCCAACAATGGATATCTGACAGAGAAGCTAAACTGCAGCAAGCTTGTGAACAAAAAATTGTTAAGTCCCGTAAAGGTCAGCCCGGTTTAAGTTCAGGATTAAGTGAAAGAAAGGCATACTTAAGACAAACCAATAACATTGTACAAGATATTGTTTCATTCGAACCCATGATACAATCAGTTGCTTCAAAGGCTTCAGATCTTCAGCAGGGTGCTCCAGCCACAGAGATATCTAATAAATATGAGACTTTATCAAAGCAAGCAAAGGACTTATATGAAAAGCAAAGAAGTGCGATTGAACAGTACCAGGCTCTTATTGATGCAGGCAATGAGTTTGCGCAGTGGCTTCGTAATGCTAAGGAGAGGTTAAGTAAATGCGCAGAACCAACTGGCGACAAGCAATCTTTGGCAGAAAAAACACACCAACTTAAAATTCTTCAAAGTGAAGTACCAGATGGTCAAAAGAAGCTAGATCTTGCGTTAGAGCAAGGTGAAATTGCATGTAAAAGCGCTGAACCAGCCGACCGAGAAATAATAGAAGAAGAAGTAGCACTGCTTCAAGAAGAATTTGATAGCTATGTCGATGCCCTAAAAAAAGCAAAGGAATATCTCGAAGTTGGTATTGTAAAATGGACAGACTATCAAGAGCAATATACCGATGCTCTGGAGTGGTTAACTAAAACAGAGGCACTAGTTCAGTCTTACAATAAGCTTCAAGACAGCTTGGGACAGAAAAAAGTTGTGCTTGAAGAATTCCAGGGACACTTGCAAACACTGTTTGATTGGCAAAAGGAATTGGATCGATTAAATATGAAAGCACAAATACTTTTAGAGACATGTTCCGACACCAGAATAAGTAATGCTATAACCCAACTAACAACAAAGTACAATGCCCTTTTAACACTTGCTAAGGAAGTAATGAGAAGATTAGAAATGCACTATCAAGAACATCAACAACATCATACAATCTATGAAGAATGTCAATCATGGATTGAAAAGACTCGTGAGAAGTTAAATGATTGTGAACTTATTCCCGGAAATCTCAAAGATGTCCAAATTAAGCTTAACACTGTTAAAAATCTCCGACAAGGTTTTGAAACTGGACAGAATAAGTTACGTTATCTTCTTGAACTGAAGGAAAAGGTTATAATGAACACTGAGCAAAACGGAGCTGCAAAGATTCAGGAAGATACTGAAAATCTTAAGCAAGACTTCGAGAAACTGCTAATTGATTTAAATGATGTCAAACAAAGATTAACTAACCGTGCTTCACAGCTTGACGAAGTAAGCAAACTGTATAAGGTATTACTTGAATGGATGGAAGACATCGAACCCAGTATTAAAACAAGTGATGACTTTCTTAATGATTTAAGCGAAAAACGTGCTGCTCTTGAAAAGTATCGTGCAATTTATCGCGATATAACTGGTCACAGTGATCTGGTAGAAAAAATAAATAAACGACTTGAAGAAGACAAAAGTCTAGAGAAAAATGATTTTATGGACGGTCTCAAAAAATTCGATCAAATCCAAGAAACAGTTGGAAAAATAATAGAAAATTTAGAAAATCAAGTTAACAACCATGACAAATATAAACAGGCCGTTAAAGAATCACAAGATTGGTTAAGGAAAACACGAATTGCTATTGAACAGTCTTCGGACTCGCATGGCGAAAGGGATTTAGTTGAGGATAAACTAAATAAACTAGGTGACATCTGTTCTTCAATTACAGAAGGAAAAACTTTGCTTGATGCTACAGTAGAATTAAGTCAAAATGTTATAGCCACTAGTAGCAGTGAGGGTCAAGATGCAGTTGCACAGGAAATAAAACAATTGAGCATGGAATGGGAAACCCTACAAGCATTGTCAAGAGATGCTCGTTCTTCCCTGGAAGAATGTCTTTCTGCCTGGGATAGTTTCTTAAATAAATTTAATACAATCAATCATTGGATAACAGACATGACGAACAGGGTTGCAACAGTTAGTGATTTTGAAAACAAAACGCCCAATGATCTGGTTAATGCTAAGGTAAGTTTTTTTTTTTTTGCATATAATTCATTCTTGCCCACACCCTCAACCCTCAATTGTCCGATCTAAAGTGCATGCATTAAATATATTTGATCTTATGTTTTACATAAAAAATATACTTTAGAAAATTTTGGAAGAAGTTTTAAACCAAAGAGATAATGTTGAAGATTTGAATGATGCTTGTGAGATTTTAATGGAGCAAAGTGCCTGCTCCCGTGTTAGGGATCAAACTATTGAAATTCAGGCAACTTACACCAAGTTGCTTACGGCAGCCCAAGGTGAGTTCAAATATTTCGTTAATATATCATAATATTAAGGTTTATCATTTGTTTAATCTAAATATATTTACATTACATAACAGGAGTCGTAGCAAAAATCGAAAAGAATCTCTCGGATCATACAGAATTTTTGAATTTCAAAACTGAAATGGACGCCTGGACAAATAAAGCAAATGAAATACTCAACGCGTGTACCTGTGAAGGAGATACCAAAATACTTTCTGAACAATTGGATATTGTAAATGTAAGTCTTTTGTTTTTAACGAATATTCTGAACAATGTCAGTAAATGACAATTTTTTTTTTACAGTCACTTTATTGCCGTCTTCCAGAAGGGCAGCATTTACTTAATATGGTACAAGAAGCATATAACAGGGCAAGTAACATTACACCAGAGGAACAGCAAGAAAAATTACGTAACCTTATGACTAAAGCCCGTGAAGATTGGGATATATTAGGACTTGCTGTAAAACAAAAATTGAGTGATCTGAACCAAGCACAAACAAGGTGGACAGACTTTTCGGCAAACAAGGAAAAACTTAAGAAATGGATAGATGATACTGAAAATGTGCTTCGATCACCGCCTGATACCAAGGGTGAATTAAGTGAAATGAAAACAATTTTGGAACGTTTCAAGTCCCTTATGAACGATATTAAACAAAAAACACCCGATGTTGAAAATCTTGTGGGTGAAGCAAACAATTTGGGTACAGAAGTAGATGAAGTGAAATGTATACAGAATAGATTCGAGAAAGTGAAAACAGATTGTATAAATCGTATAAAATCTCTAGAAGGTGAAATAATCGATTATAACTCGTATCACCAGTCACTGCAAGATGTAGAAAAGTGGCTTTTACAAATTTCATTCCAATTAATGGCACATAATTCACTCTTTATATCAAATCGTGAACAGACTCAAGAACAAATTAATCAGCATGAAGCACTGCTTGATGAAATTCAAAAATATATGGGCACATTGGATGATCTTAATGCAAAAGGTCAGGGTCAAATCAAGCGGTACGAATCCACTACACCGTCCATACGTGAAATTGTAGAGGGTCAATTAAGTAATATTCAGGACAGTTACAATTCATTACTGCATACCTCTGTTCAAATAAAGAACCGTCTACACGAATCCTTGGCCAAATTCCAAGATTACGAAGATACTTTAAGCAGCATATTGTCAAATCTCAATAACTATGAACCTATCATTCAAACAGAACTTGATATCCCTGCAACCAACTTGGAAATGGCAAAGAAGCAACTAAGTCGTGCCCAGGAACTGCATAATAAATTGCAACAAGAAAAATCTAGATTAGCACTGGCGGTGCAGGCTTGCGAAGCAGCAACTGCATCTATTAGTCGTCCTAGTTCTCCACTGGAAACAGCAATGCAGCCTATTCCAGAAAAGGAGCTTATTGTAAGAGCTAAATTGGAAGATCTTCTTGATCAGGTAAGATATATTTAATTAAAATTCTGAGTTTAATTGTATTTCCCCATTCCTATGTTGAGTAATTTTTTGTGTATTTTAAATTTATTTGCGGTTTTGATTAAATTTATTCAAATGCGGGCATCCGTTAAAATACCAACCTTGCAATATGCTTTGCATTTTTTTTCAATTTGCTTTAAAAAAAAAGCAGTTGCATAATATTGACTATGAAAGAGAGATAATAAAAACATTGGGACCAGCTTATAAACAATCTTATAATAATTCACACGAGGCAATAGATCAAGCCAATGCACAAACTGAACACTTAACTAATTTACACTCACTAATTACCAAGGTAAGTTAGACAAGGATTAAGTTAAACAGAAAATAGCGCTACAATTGAATGCTTTTGTCATGTGTTTTCTTTTATCTACATATTTCTTTCCTTATTCACACGACGCTCTGTTAGCGGCTAAGGTTTCATAAAGGAATTCTTTTCTAATTCACATCCCTACCTATTCATTCTAACAAAACGTCATATATATGTATATATATGATAGATATTTATATATAAATAGAATATATATAAATTCTAAAATAAATGTTATATTACAGATTCAATCCCATTTAAGTGGATTGTCGCAATCAGTTGGTGAACTAGAAGAGCAGCAAAAACAAAGGAGCGAACTTCAAGATTGGATTAAGAAACAAGAAAATTCTGTATCCGATTGGTTATCAAGACCGTGTAAACTAAGACCGGAAGCAGCTAAACAAGAGTTAGCTGCCATGAATGATATTCTTAACACAATAGAAAACAAACGCTCTCAATTATTGACTGATATGACTGGATCATGTAAGAAAACGATTCAAATTTAAAAATGTGATTGTTGTAATAAAAAATATTATTACATTTTCAGTTGCAGATGATGACACAACAGATCTAGAAGAAAATCTTGATAAACTTGAAGCGGAGTTCATGAATGCAATTGCCAAGAAACAGAGTGGACAGAATGTCATTGATGATTACCGCCAGTCCTTACTGCAAATGCAAAATTGGTTTGACTCACTGATTAAACGAATGGATGTGCTAGATAAGGGCAGTGGTTTGACTTGTGGACAAAAAATGACAGCCATTTCAGAGTTGAAGAACGAATTTGAGGAAAATGGCCCAATTAAATTCAAAGATGTGAAGGACAAAGCAGCCGCTATTTCTGAAATTATAAGTAATCTTGATGGGCAACAAGTTGAAGAACAAATGAAATCGTTAGAACGTAGATATAATGATATTGGGAAGAGAATTGACCGTAAAGCACAATTGCTTGATGTAACTAATAAAAGTGTTGAAGCTGCTAAAGCTGAAATTGATCAGCTACAAAATTGGGCAAAGGAAAAACTAGAAGAATTGCAATCACCTTGCCCAATAGGATTTGAAGTGAAATCTGCTGAAAGACGTCACCAAGAAATTAAGGGAATGATGAAAGACACTGAAGCTAAACAGTCACTAGCGGAATCTCTTGAAAAAAGAACAGCTAATTTGCAGCCAGAATTAGAACCAGTAGAATATCAGCAACTGGTATCGTCCTTAAGAAACTTTGGGTCCGATCAAAGAAATTTGTCGAATCTACTAAAGAGTGAATTGGAAAGAGCTTTAGAAGCTGCAAAGAGCAGACGGGCTTTGGAAACCGACTTTGAAAGAGCTCGCGCTTGGTTAAAATCAAAATTGGTCGAAGTTCGAAAACTGCCAGGTTATCACCCACTCTACTCTGTTAATGTTGAAAAAGAAATACAAGCTAATAAGAGATACGATGATGATATCAAGGAATTTAATGAAGGTCTGTTGAGTGATGTTATTCGACAAGCAAATATTATAATGAAGGATTGTCCCGCGGAAGAGAAAATTCAACTTCAAAAATCTTTGGATGAACTAGAGAGTGATAACCAGGCACTTAAAGATGAAACCGCTAATCGAATGAAAGTCTTAGTTGATATTTTACAAAACAGAAGAAACTTAGAAGATGCTTTAAAAAATATTGACGACTGGTTAAATGAAGTTGAAACGACAACATCTGTAGAACTTCGAAAATCGAACCTTCCCATACTTGAAGAACAGTTAAATAATTACCAAAAATTAGCTAAAAATGCAAATAAAATGGGAGAGTCAATGAACAATGTTTCGGAACAAGCGAAAAGCATCTCTGCAACTCTCAGTAATCCCGATAAACTAAAATTAAATGAGGAGTTGAAAAATCTAAAGGATAGACTTGGAAAAATAAATCAGGTCATTAATGACCGCGTGAATGGCTTAACGGATAACATTAGGAAATACAAAGATGCTAAAAATAAATTAGCAGATTGCATGCAATTCTTAGGCTCTGTCCAACAGCGACTTCGTGACTTAAACAAACCTATAGGAAGCAAAATAGAGGATGTTCAGGATTTATTGGGTTCCTATGAAGACTTATTAAAAGAACTTAAAGACAGTAAAAGTAAAATGGGTGACATGCATTTTGATGACTTACCAGAGTTACAAAGCATACTATCTCAGCAAGATGATATGATCAAATTAATTGAAGATCAATTGGCTCATCTAAGACAACTTCTTCTGTTACGTGAACAATTTATAGCACTTATCAATCAAATTATAACTTTCATTATGAAATATACTGAAGTAATAACTGATATTGAAAATTCGCCTGATAATCTTGAAGAAAAAATAAATAAATATGATGATGTCATAGTTAAAATCCAAGAGTGTGAAGCAGTGCTAGCTGCTGCTACGGATAAAGGACAAAAAATAGCTTCAGAAGGCACAGCAGCAGACAGAAATAGCATCACAGAACAATTGCAATCACTTAAGAAACAGCTGCAAAATCTTAGGAAAGCAGTTGAAACTCAGAAACAAAAACATCAAAACCAACTAGAACACCATAAGAAAATGGCATCAGAACTGTCCGAATTGCTTGATTGGTTGCATAGTATTGAAGGCGAAGTAAAAACTCGACCACTTTTGGATAGAGATCCAGATTCTGTCGAGCATGAAATTCAAAAACATAACATTTTATCAAAGGATGTTAAACAAAATCTTGATAAAATATCAAAAATAATAAATCAAGTTCAATCAGAAATTGGGATGCCGAGTGCTTTAATTGAGATGATGTCAGAAGGACGTTCTTTAGTTGCAAGTTTACCAAGTGATTTGGATGAGCGCTTAAAATATTTAACGAGTAACAAAGATGCCCGCATTGAGTACATGAAACTAATTTCAAAATTTAATGCATGGGTTCATGAAGCCGAAACCCGTCTTCAAAATGCAAAACATGGTATCAATTACGAAAATCTAATGAAAGATATAGAGGAGCACAAGACTTTCTTTGGAAATGAATCTGGTGCCAGAAAATTAGTACATAAAGATATTCAAGATGGTGCTGATAATATTTGGCCCTCATTAAGTAATTTTGAACAGAATGAACTGTCGCGAGAATTGCAAGAACATCAGCAGACTTTGGATAAGATACTTACAACTGCTAAAACTCAACAAAATGAACTTGAAAAGGAAGCTGAGCGCTGGAAAATCTATAACCAATATTGTGAGAAAATTAAGGCAATTGTAGACCGCACAAATTTTGTTGATGAGCCGGTTACTAATTTGGCGGGTGTGCACTTTAACATTCAAAAACTTTCACATGCAATTGGAAACATTGAGGTAAGTCAGTTTAATAAATAATGAAACAACATTTTTTTGTATTTAAATGACTTCTTTGTTTCACACAACGTTCCCTTATGTTTTACGAAAACTACGTTTTTATGTTTTTGTATATAACTTGTTTTTATATTTTTTTTATTTATAAACCAAAGAAATAGTTATATCGCTACTTTTAGAAGTTGTTTACAGTAAAAAACAAAATTTATCACTTAAAAAAAATATTCGATTGCCGAGGAGGGTTTTCCAAAAGGTTAACAATAAGTAATGAAATGTATTTATTTAAAAATGCGAAGAGTTTAAAGTTATATAAGAACTTGCTATACAGCTGCAGTTAATATGCTAGATGGTTGAAAACCTGCAATTAAATTGAATACAAAAAAAATTAATTTCATCTCTGATAATTTGGTGAATTCAAAATAATATTAGCGTAAAACTCTCAGACAGCTCTAAATCGAGAAGAAAAGATTTTATAAAAACATAGGTTGCCCAATTTGTTATACCGCTTCCTATTTATTAATATTCTTGACTTATATATTTGTATATGCGTTGTTCTGTTATTCGACCTAGAAAGCATATAGTTATTTTGGTCCAAACGACAATTTTTGTCATAGATGAGCAAAAAAAGCATGATGGTAGACTTTTTTTTTCTCAGAGCAACTACTTTATGAAATAATACCTTTTTTAAAAAAAAATGCATATATTAAATAGAAATCCACAGTAAGTTATGTTGTAAAATGTATGACCTGCCTCGGGTAAAAACATACAAAATACACACTAAAGAGTGAATCTTTTTAAGCGTAACGTTATGTTTACTAATACATCGTACATAAGGTATCTGGACCTGGATCTGTTTCTCACCAGTCATCTTGAGATATATTCAGTTGACTTATTGTTCTGTTGGCTCGTTAGATCACTGTCAGATAAACAAATTTCTCGTGCTCACCCCTTTCAGTTAGAGGTCTACTTCCTAAAAGAACTGTTCTTCTGAGAATGGCAACTGCAACGGACAATCTCTTTAGAGATTTGTCGAAACGTTCGCCTTTTGAAAGAAATAGAATAAGAATTCCCTAAAAATTTTGGAATTGAATGTTTATTTTCTGAAATTATCAATTATATAATTAAATACAATACGTTTTTTGAATTCATGCCTTTTGGCAGCTTAACTAGGTTGCAAACAAATCAAATATAGTCACTACTGTAGATTCACTTTTTTACCATCAAGTTCAAATATATTTTTTTTTTAAATCAGTGAGCTTTACTCACTTTTAACACTGCAGTTTTTACAGCTGGGCTACGATATATTCCGGATGAAGTTTCTAGGTAAGCGCATCGGACCTGTCCTTCATGTGCTGGAAACACAGCGATAACCCTTCCACGTAGTCATTGACTCCTGGGTACATCAGAGTCACACACTAATACTAAGTCTCCGACCTTTATCGGCGACATTTCTCTAAACTATTGCAATGTTTTGTCAATGTAGAGAGATATTCCCGTATCCACCTTTTCCAAAACATATTCTTAAGTTGTTGAGTTACTCTCCATTGTTTTCTCACAGCATTTGCGTTGCGTTTAGAGTTCCTTTAGGGAAGTGGTTTGGAATAAACGGTTCTCCATCTTTAGACTGGTACGTGTGTCACAGGACCACTAGTAATGTTTCCAATTTTTGAGCCTTTTCATTTAGTATTGAAGATAAAACACGTTCAATAGATTGGACAAGTCTCTCCCAACACCCTCCAGCATGAGGGTTAAGCGGGCGGTTAAATACCCATTGAATACCTCTCGAAGAGAGCTCAGTCTTCAATGCTTCTTCACCAAAAATAGTGTTGTCACATAATACTTTTCTTGTGCCGATGAAATTGCTTCCGTTATCACTTCTTATTCGTATTGGGACTCCTCGTCTGTTTACAAGGTTGCGTATACAAAGTAAACAGGAGTCTGACGATAAATCAGTTGCGATTTCGATATGTACTGATCTAACTGTAAGGCAGGTGAAGAGAGCGATCCAAATTTTTTCATTACGACGGGCAATTGTAATTGTCGAGAGCAGTGTAAGTAAATGGCCTTACAAATGGTATAAGACGGTCTTTTGGTAATTAGCCCATTATTGGTGGCATAGGCTTCGCGCTACGAAGATGACAATTTTTTTTGCCTGCTTAACAATAGTTCGTATTGCTGGTATCCAAAATCGATGTCTAATTTCATTTACAATTGTTGAAGAAAATAACTTTATAATTTTAATAAAGTCGACACTGCAACAAGACAATATTTATTGGTCGCTCTTTACAATTCACGAGTTGCGTTGCGAAAAAAGGCAGATGAAAGAAACATGTGCAATAAATACTTTCTGACTATTCGAACTAAGAAATTCATAAAACTTGATGCAAATATCGAATGTAGTAGATTATTCACAATATATATTTACAGTAATTAATTCACAATGATATGAATTCAGTTAATGTATAATGAAATTTTACAAAACGAAATAGATTTCACAATATGTTATGAATAGCAAGTAAATAACAAGTTGATGACAAGAAGACATTTCTTAACATGCCGCCACCCCTGAAGGACTTCAGGAACTAGGTAAAATCGTTAATTTGGATATAGGCCGCTTTAAAGTTCCAGTACTGGTACGTACTGAAACCACGCGAACATGACCATCCGGTCCGGGATGTACATCTTCCACTCGTCCAAAGCTCCATTTTGAGGGGGGTAATGCCGATTCCTTAATAACAACTATGTCACCAGTCTGCAGTTCTCGATTGACTTTTCTCCATTTGGGGCGCTGTTGTAACGTTGTTATGTAGTCTGTCTGTCACCGATGCCAAAAGCCTTGCATCATATTTCGGATGAGCTCCCATCTGCCACGGCGATTAACTGGAACGTCAGTATAACTAGGCTCTACGATGGCAGTGTATGGACGTCCTATAAGGAAATGAGAAGGTGTAAGCGGATTCAAATCTGAGTCAGAAAGTACACAAAGGGGTCGGGAATTTAATAAGGCTTCGATTTGAGTCAATAAGGTACACATTTCTTCAAATGTTAAAATATTATTTCTTATAGGTTTAACTCCTGATTCCCAAAGACCACCGAAATGTGGGCTATGGGGAGAAATAAACTCCCACCGGATGCCTTCCGATGCTAACGTTTTTAACACTCTTTGATTATGATCCTTGGACTGTACTAACTGATGCATCTCAGGCAGCACTCTTGCGGCTCCATGGAAATTAGTGCCCATGTCTGAATACAGCACCTCACATTTTCCCCTTTTGGTTACGAAACTTCTAAGCGCAGCCAAAAAGGCGTTCGTAGTTAAGTCCGTAACCATTGCCTTTGTGGCCATGCAGATAAATAGTGAAATATATCTTTTCGTAAACTTTGGGTTCTTTTCTCTAGACAAACGTCACCGGCCCGGCATAATCGCATCCAGTGCACGCGAAAGCAAATGCAGGTTCTAATCGGCATGCTGCCAAATTTCCCATTAACTGCGTCGATGTAGCTTGCCGCTGTCGAAAACAGGTAACACATTCCTTTACAACCCTCCTTATTAAATTTCGGCTACCAAGAATCCAATACTCTTGTCTGACTAATGCAAATAGTCCAAATACACCGGGATGTAGATATTTCTTGTGAGCGTCCTGAAGGATAAGTTGGGTTATAGGATGATATTTTGGTAGGATAATCGGATGTTTAACGTTGAATGCAATATACTCTGCGTTAGACAGTCTTCCACCCACACGTAATAATCCATCCTCGTGAATAAAAGGAGAAAGAGAAATATGTTTAGAACCTTTAGATATGCAGCGGTTATCCTTTAGTGCAGCTATTTCGTGCTTAAATTCCGTTTGCGCATATAATAAACAAATTCGTTTGGCAGCAAAAATTTCAAGAGTAGTTAAATAATTAAATACCTTTTTTGAAGCTCGGCAATTGTGAATAAACCGACGAATGATTCCCCACAAAACTGTTCCATTTTCGAGGATGAGATGAAAGCCAAGATAACACTATCTGCGAATCGCAATATGCGAAGATGGGATTTGCAGTAACATCTAAGTATGATCGAATTTTATTGATTAAGCGGAAAGGAAAAAAACTCCACATAATTCCAAACGGGGAATAGACAATTGTTTCACCGGTGCTACCCGAGTATTCCCAGCTACTAATCTTACGTCAATAACTCCATCCACATCAACACTGCGACAGTAAACCACCGCAGCATAAGCCTTTTCTGAAGCATCAGAAAATCCTATGAGTTGAAAGCTTTTCGAATCTCGAGAAAATCTTGTTGGTATTTGTAAATTCTCGAAGAGGACGATTTCTTCACGATCTCTCACTAATTTCGGCAGGTAAGGCGTCGTCCCACCCCAACTTAATCTTAAAGCTCCATAGCTCCTGAAAAAGAATTTTAAACAGCAATATAGAAGGCGCTAAGAATCCCATAGGGTCAAATATCTTGGCGACCTAGGCCTTGTAAATGCTGGCTGGTCCGGTGATGATATTTTAAACGAAAGTATATCTTCATGCGGATTCCAAATCACTGAAAAGGAAGTCGTATCGTTGCATGCAGGGGTCGATAGTGTGTTAAGGTCGTTTTGGGAAATTGAAAAGATCCCACAAGATTTAGTGCACGGTAAAGGTGAAGCAGATATACATTTCTCACAGACATTTTCGCGTTCTCTTGACGGTCGATATATGATTGAGTTGCCGTTTCGACAAGCTCAGTTAGCTTTCGGTAATACAATATCTGGTGCGTTGTCCAGATTATTCGCGATGGAGCGTCGGTTTGCGCGGATCAGTAATCTTGTCACTGAATACCGCAAATTTATGAAGGCCTACCTCGATTTGGGTCATATGGAACGGATTGTTTCGCAGGATATCCAACTTCGGGAAGAGTGTTTTATCTACCACATCACGCAGTAATCACCAACAAAATTCGAGTTATGTTCGATGGGTCCCGCATCGAACGTCTGAACGAGACGCTATATACTGGAACTCCACTGCAACGCGATTTAATAAATGTTTGCGTACGTTTTCGTTTACATAAATACGTATTTTAGGCAGACATTGTAAAAATGTTCCGCCAGATATGGATTCATCCAAAACATAGAGATTTTCAGCGGATTGTGTGGAGGGAGACCCCTGATAAACCAGTGGAACATTTTTGCCTATGTACCGTGACATATGGCACGTCCCCAGCCCCTTTCCTATCAATGAGGGTTCTTCGTCAACTAGCAATGCACCCGGCCTTTAGAATCACTGGCCTCTAACGCGTTGCACCGATTCTCAAGAAATTCTAGTAAATCCTTAATAGTAGATAGTTCCGAGTTGCCCTTTTCTAAGGCCCACGCCTTGCGAGTTTCTACGTCGGTCTTATTGATGAGTAAATAGATAAACCATGGGTCCCTTCCGTCGGAACCTAATGCCGTTAGCCCACGAATTACCTCATCCGAACCAACTACGAGTCGGCGTAAATACATTCCGTCGGACCCGACACCATTAGGCAACTTCAAAAGGCTTTCAACATACGCATTTATTATATACAACGGCTTATTATAGCTACGCTCCAGCTTTTCCCAGGCTTTTGTGTAATTAGAGCCTGAAACCGTTAGGTGATTCAACAACCTAGCCGCTTCATCGCGCAAAGACTTTAAATACCGAAATTTCTGAGAATTGGTCAATTGCCGATTACCATCTACTATTCCCAGAAACATGTCCCGAAAACTAGGCCAGTCTCGATAGTCACCGCCAAAGGATTGTAATTTTATAGACGGAAGATCAATATCTGAAACCGTTTTCACTTTGGAATCGGAAACCGTAGTTTTATTTAGCTGAGCTAGCTTGTTAAA
This sequence comes from Eristalinus aeneus, assembly GCA_955652365.1. Classification (NCBI taxonomy): domain Eukaryota; kingdom Metazoa; phylum Arthropoda; class Insecta; order Diptera; family Syrphidae; genus Eristalinus; species Eristalinus aeneus. Next base: position 83,398 of record OY019131.1, read on the forward strand.
GGAACCGTTTCGCCACTTTAAAATTGCACTCTTAGTGCACATATATTTAGATTCAATTATTTCAAAATCGGATTCAATATCGCCATATCCTTCCTCCGCGTGGTATTTAAAAAGTTCATCTTGATTTTCGCACAGGCGTTTCCACGAATTTTGCAAACGCTCTAACCACACTTCCAGAAGTGTCGATTCAATATCGGAAATGTCTTGCACCGAATTATAAAGGCGCGTAATCGAACCCTTTAAATGTCCGCGGGCTTGTTTGAGCACTTTCATTGTCTATAGGTATTTACGTAATCCAATGCAAATGAACATACAACCCTAACTACACCATAAGATACGAACAAAATTCCTTTAAAGATGTTTTCAGCAATCAACTCGCTTCACAGCCAAAAATTTATTCAGCGCAAGAAGATATTCACCGCAATTAACAAAAAAAATATGAATTTGTTAGCTTCTTCCACTTTTCACTGTTTTCAGCTACCAGCAATCTTCAAACAAATTCAGCAATTTCCGCCAAATTAGCAATTCCCCAAAATTGATAATCTGGCTTGAAGAAAATAACTTTATAATTTTAATAAAGTCGACACTGCAACAAGACAATATTTATTGGTCGCTCTTTACAATTCACGAGTTGCGTTGCGAAAAAAGGCAGATGAAAGAAATATGTGCAATAAATACTTTCTGACTATTCGAACTACGAAATTCATAAAACTTGATGCAAATATCGAATGTAGTAGATTATTCACAATATATATTTACAGTAATTAATTCACAATGATATGAATTCAGTTAATGTATAATGAAATTTTACAAAACGAAATAGATTTCACAATATGTTATGAATAGCAAGTAAATAACAAGTTAATGACAAGAAGACAATAGTGTCATAATTTTGATGCCAAAAGCGTCGATAGTGTCATAATTTTGATGCCAAAAGCGTCGATGAAAATATTCCACAATTAAATTCGTAATGTTATGGTTCTTTGGCAAAATAATCAGTCGTTTGACATTAAATGGTACTGTCCTAACAGCATCTGTCGCCCTTTTACACGTAACAGTCGATATTGATCGATATAAGGCGTTAAACTGAGGATTTAATTTAATTGGCAACTTAAGCTGAAGTCTTTCGATGTCATCTGCAAATGCATCCCTTTGTACTTGTTTACATATTAATTGTTCAGCATTATTGAACTCAAGTACTGACAATTCGCCCTTGTGTACACAATTGCGTCCACATTTATTAATGAAACGCTATACTATGGCCGTGCATAACTTTAAAAAATTTCCAAATCTTGAGTCATCGAACATGAACTCAATAACCTTTCTTAATATTAGTAAACATTTTGTACGAAAGTTCTTCTTCTATTTTATAATCAGCAATATCTGACGGCATTTTGGGCTATCCAATTTTATTGAGCTTGAGGAAGTTTGGTCCATGCAAGGACCTTGTTGCTTTGATTTGAGTTTAGAACGTACCCAACGTCATTGCTTAATCCGACTACTCTCTAGTATTTCTGCAATTCGGTAAGCTACGAATTCGAAACGAAACATATACTTGTCTCTCGTATTCAAAACAAAGATAGGTTATGGCACTAAAGGCTTGAAATTGACGAAAGTGTGGAGCTCCACTCTTTTCGCCTTAGTTAAATAATGACCGTGGCATTTTGGAATCTTTAGCTGTGTCAATATTAGAAGCTCCAGTTTCCATTGCTTCCATTGAACAAAATACTAATCTTGTATAGCTTCGTCCTATTGTACACCAAAACGCCAAGTTAAGCTTAATAGCAACTTTATCAGAAGAACAACATTTGCGATCATTCCAAATGGATCGAAAATTAACATGGCAATACTCAGAAACTGTCTTTTTGTTGGGCATTTATCAAGAGCAATTACGTTTGGCTTTACGCGTGCGAAACATAAGCGGAAAATAAATACGTCTTCGGTACTGTTCCAATACATCCCTAGTATCTTATCGCTCATTATTTCTGTCCCACCGTTTTTTCTCTAGAACTGGTGGAGTTCATCCTCCAAGATAACGCAGGGATGAGCTACGAAGCGAAGGCCTTCGTTATGAAATGTGTCGGCAGATACGAGAGGTCGTATTATACGGCCCTCGCTGAAGCTGAAAGGTAAAAGGGACGTTTGGATGTCCTTATGAGCGGCGGCATGCCTCGCCCTGCTTTGGGTAGGCCAAATAAGCCTGCGACCCCTCAGGCAGTCTCAGTGGAAGTGCCCCGCATGGCGTCCATAGCGGCACAGGTGACTGGAGAGTCACCGGCGACTGGTGTGGCACCGGCCCCAAAGCTCCCAGCTCAAAGGCCTGTGTCATACGCAGCAGTGTGTGCTGCAAGCACGACCCCAGCTCCTCCACGGAGAGTTCTGCCACCCCCCAAGAGTGTACCAGCCACCTTCGGAGTACTTATTAAAGGAAAAGTCGGTATGGGCCCAAAGGAGGTAATAAAGAAATTCTTAAATGAAGTAGGTCCGAGCACTGGTGTGCGCATATACGATGTAAAGCCAAGCAGGGAAGGTGGTGCTCTTATCAGCACGCCCACTGAAGAGGAAAGGAAGAAGCTCCTTCTCTCAGGAAAGTTTGAGGCTGCCGGTCTAGAGGCTAGTCAAGTGAAGAAACCCGGGCCGAGGGTGGTGATACATCGCGTATCTAAAACCATCTCTCCCCAGAACTTTCTCACTGAGCTTTATGAGAAAAACCTTAAAGGTGTCACCCAGAGGGAAAATTTCGACTGCAACGCGCAGATAATTGGTTCCCTCTGGGAACAGACTGACGGTCATAAGAACGTGGTGCTTGAGGCAAGTCAGGGGAGCATAAACGCACTCCTCAAGGCAGGACGAGCTTATATTGGCTGCCAGTCCTTCAGAGTAGGTGAGTTCCAACCCGTTATGGGTTGCTTCCGGTGCCTGTCCCTCTCCCACAGGGTCAGCCATTGCACCGAAAGCGGAAAACTGTGTTTGCGATGCGGAAGGGAAGGCCATCATGCTACACGCTGTGGATTCCCCCCAGACTGTCAAGTCTGTGCCAAGGAGGGCTTCACTGACCGTCATCACGAAATGATGACCAGTGATTGCCCCGTCTATATGGCGGAGAAGTTGAGGAGAGAGGCCAAACATTAATATGTTCAACCTTCTCCAAAACAACTCACAGGGATCGTATGCAGCGATGTGCAGCCTGGGCCAATCCATGCTGGAATCGTCATGCGATTTCGCTATCATCCAGGAGCCGTATACTCAAGATGGTAAGGTTGTCGGTATCCCGGCGCACATGCGTTCCTTCACGGATATCAGGGGAAAGGCAGCGATAATCTTCAGTGGCTCCTGTGACTGGGAATGTCTTTTGGTGTGCTCTGATAGATACGGTGTCTGCATTAACGTGCAAGGCAGGACGGGGAAATTCTTCCTCGCCAGTGTCTACTGCCAGTACAGCCATGAAATTGACTCATATCTCGAGTTCATGAGTGGTTTGTTCCAACTGGCAGGGAGTGAACCCATATTGGTCGGTATTGATGCGAACGCATCGTCCAGAGCGTGTCACAGCAAATGTGCCAGTAGGCTCCCATTCTCGCACCAACGGCTGCATAGAGGAGTCCTACTGAGCGATTGGGCGTTAGCCCAGAACGCAACGTTCCTGAACCAACCCAGCCTCACCTACACATTTAGTGGTCCCATGGGTGAGAGTGACATTGATGTTACCCTGGTGAATGATGCCGCCCGCCGCTCACTTCAATTCGACTGGTCTGTTACCAGTTCTGATGTGAGCGACCACAGCCTAATTAGGATTGCCATGTCCTGGCAAACTGAGACGAATAGAGCCGTCGAGGAGCCGATCTTCAAACGCTGGAAAACAGCACGAGCGGACTGGCGTACCTTTAGTTTCCTGCTAAAGGAAACGGCCATGTCAATACCGCTGCGGGACTTCTCAAACCTTTCGATCAACGAACAGGTTAGTCTGATTACTGATTCTGTCGAAAGAATTTGTGATCAGATGTTTGAGAGAAGCCGCCTCGTTTTGCCACACAACGTCAGGTGGTGGTCTCCAGAACTGGAGACCAAGAAGAAACTGGTTCGTCGCTTAAGAAAGCGAGTCCAGAGATGCCGTAGAGACGGTTCAGCAAATCTGAACCAGTGCTCCAGGGATCTCAGGACATGTCTCGCTGAGTACAAGCGACTCCTACTCATGGTCAAAGAAGACCATTGGAGGGCATTTGCGCACACTAATAGGGATGACCCCTGGGGGCATCTCTATCGCATCTGCAGACGAAGCAGGAAACATGTTGGGATCAGTAGCCTCACAAGGAATGGGGAACTGATCACAACATGGACTGAATGCATGGAGGTGCTCCTAGGGGAGTTCTTCCCTAGTGCAGGGGTTACTGAAACCCCAGATGCCTCTTCAGAAACGGGGACTCCACCACCTGAGTTGCACGCATCGGAGATCAGTTACGCTGCCTCTCGTATCAGAGGAAAGAGGTCTCCCGGCATGGACGGTATAACTGGCGAAATGGTTAAAGCCATTTGGTCTGCTGTTCCCGACTATGTTGGGATACTTCTCAGCGGCTGTGTCCGACTCGGGCATTTTCCAGAAGCGTGGAAACAGGCCCGTGCTATCGTGCTCCTAAAGTCTAATGACAGGGTAAGGAACAATCCGCGGTCATACAGAGGGATAAGTCTGCTATCCTCTCTAGGTAAGGTTCTTGAGCGGATAATGGTAGAAAGATTGGCAGCCAAAACGGGTGAGAGCGGTTAATGGTAGAAAGATTGGCAGCCAAAACGGGTGAGAATATTTCTACCCAATTTGGTTTTAGGCAGGGTACCAGCGTCGAAGATGCGTGGGTCCACACAAAGAGGTGCGTCATGGAGTCAGAAGCCAAGTACGTACTTGGTATCTTTGTTGACTTCAAGGGCGCATTTGACTATCTTAGTTGGAGGAGCATCATCGACCGCCTGAGAAATGTTGGCTGCGACGAAATTACTCTCTGGGAGAGTTATTTCTCTTGCAGGAGTGCAAGCATCGCAGGACCATCAGGACTTAGCGTTCGAAGGGATGTATTTCGTGGATGCCCACAAGGATCCATCTGTGGACCATTTATATGAAACCTAATGATGGATTCCCTGCTCTCCGAAATAGGTAGGACATTCAAACATTGTGCATTTGCCGATGACCTGCTCATTTTAATCGAAGGTCAATCCCGCTCTGAATTAGAGCGGCTGGCCGTAGATGCAATGGGTCTTGTTCACCGGTGGAGCACTAATGTTGGTGTGGAAGTAGCGCTCGATAAGACCTGCATGATGATGCTCAAGGGAAAGCTGTCCGAAAACCGTAACCCGTCCGTACGTGTTCTCGGCACTTCACTGCGAACGGTAAGCGAGGTTAAATACCTCGGCATTACCGTTGGAAAGGGAATGAACTTTCTCCCTCATGTGCATAAGCTGAGGGATCGGCTAGTGAAGGTTTCAGGGCAGCTTTGGCGGGTGCTCAAGGGTGACTGGGGACTGAGCGGGACAGCGGCGCGCACTATATACTCTGGCCTGTTCGTTGCCTGTGCAACGTATGGTGCCTATATATGGTGTGACGTTGTGAACACTGCTTGGGGTATGAGACGAATTCAGTCATGTCAGAGGGTTGGACTTCTGGCGTGTCTTCCAGTTTGCCATACTGTCTCTACGGAGGCTCTCCAGGTGCTCATGGGTGTACTGCCACTTGACCTGGAGATTATCAGAAGAAGTATCCTTTTCGCCTTAAAGAGAGGCATTCCAGTACCAAGGGCTGCAAGGATCTACTCTAGCGGCTTAGAGGGGCTAGCTCTTAACGAGCGCAAAGACCTCCTAGATCAGCTGCTCAGGCAAAAATGGCAGGATAGATGGGAGACCTGTGAAAATGGCAGGGTGACATACAGCTTCCTTCGCGATGTGTCACTCGTTAAGCCCATTGGGGGTATTAATTTAAGCATGCATCTGAGCTATTTGCTTACTGGACATGGTTCCTTGAACTCGTTCTTGTTCAAGCGGTCCATAAGCGACTCAGAGACATGCTTGTGCGGATATAGCTCTGAGGATTGGTTGCACGTGTTGTGCCAATGTCCTCTCTATGATGACATTCGGGACCTTGGAGCTATGAACATATCTTGCACTGATGGGACTTATGATGTCAGCTTGGTTCTCCAGACTAGACAGAGTACAGACACCATCAGGGGTTTTGCTAGGGAAGTTTTCAGCAGACGAAGAGCTAGAATGGCTGCCCTCATGGCGGCAAATAGGTAGATTAGAATAGGAATACAAGGTTATCGGTCCTGGATGTTAAGGAATCCTACCGAGAGCAACACAGTTGCGATGCTTGACCGGAAGCTATATTCTGGTACCACGGGAGGTCAGGAGCCCCTGAAACATAGTTTCAGCCTGACCGTGCGGTTGGCCCCCTTGTGGGAGTATCGTGGTGGCTGTGGTTTGTACCCAAATCGCGGGGAGAGTTGGAAGTAGTTAACCGTGCTATATGATCTGATCTGCCCCAGTTACCTGGGTCAGATAGGGTCAAATGGTTATGGGAAAGTACTTCTGATTCGATGTGGAGTTGCATCCAACCGGGTGCTGTGACCCAAAGAACAGCAGAGGTGTTAGAAAGGCCTCGCTCCTTACCAAGGAGGAGAGACTTTCCCTTAAGACAAGAACTCAGATTGGTACTTGGGATCCCCAAGGCGTTAGTCAGCGTTCTCCTGACTATGGGTGTATGGACCCAATTAATTTGATGCAAAATTGCGATGCTCGAAACCACCTTGTCGGTGAATATCAATCACGGCGTCGGTGATATTAATAGCATTGAAAGCATTTTGAAAACTGTCTACATAGTCGTCTACGTAATGGTGACATGTAATGCCCTTTACTGCTCTTGGATGTACTTTCTTGGAGCATTAAGATTCTTAAGATAATAAGCAGAACATGGAGAACAGCTGGCACCAGATATCATATCTTTCATAGCACATGCTTGAATTGGTTGGTCTTCTCTTTTACACCATAAGAACCGTTGTGAATCTTGATCTTCAGGCAGTATGAGTATGGTATCTGGTCAAACATTTTTTTTATGTCTCGACAATTGTTGAGCACCCTTTACAGCGAATAAATTAAGAGAACTAACATTAATTTCCGCTGCTGCATCGAAAAACGAACGAGCTTTTCTATGCTTATTAGGGTTGGTTACGCCAAAGTGAGGGAGACAGCACATGCGAGATGTATGTATTTCTTCTAACTTCCTGGCATATCTATTTTGGAAATAGCTTGCCACAACATTTTTGTATTGCCATGTAAAATTTGGATATTTACGCATTTTTGCTTCTGAGCTAATTGGCCCGTTTGAACATTGAAATACCTCAACTGGAAATTTTTAATCGCTATTATCTAATCCAGTGAAAATATCCGGTTTTGCATCTTTATAACTTATCAATGAACAGAGAGGATGCACATACCTGCATACTCAACTGTCTGATTAGGCAAAGCTTAATTCGGCATATCGCTTACGTGTTGAATTTTCGGTTACATGCATAATATTTCCTGTACAATTAGACCTGTGATGTAAGGTAGTTGTTGTTGCAACGGTAATAAGTCTAGCTAAGCGAGTCAACTATTCATTAAATGATTTAATGGTTGGAAATGGCTGAATAGACAAACTGTGTTGTGTCCAGTCCAACTTCTTACTTACTGGTAATTTATTGACATGTTCCTTCAATAGCATAATATTGATCATATAACAAAACATTCCGCTAAACTCTAAAAAATTTGAAAAGTGTTGTACTTTTGTTGCGTACGATATTATTTCCTCTAATTTGTCTTCAGGAGTTTGTGAAATATTCTTATCTTTTTCAATTAATTCTCAATCAAACATTCTGGACATCCGTAGCAAAACTTAAGAGTGAGCTTGATTGACGTCGTTATTCTGTATTAGAAGTAATTCAAAAACTTTCCTTGCTTCTCCCCTTTTGCTCTTATCAAGCCGGAACCTTTGAATAATTTAATATTCTAGTGAATTCAACATATGCCATGCGAAACTTAGGCCATTCCTAAGGTATCCCGTGAAATTCGGGAAGATCAAAAATTTGTCTATACCCGTGTTCCATGAAAGATGGTTGCTGACAAGATTGATGTGGCTGAGAGGTTTTGCGGGTAGTGCGATTGATATGGAGGGTAATTTGGCTGTTGATAAGTCGATTGATAGGAGGGTTGATCGAGCAAGAATGTTGGAGTCATATTCACTGCGGATGATGCTTCGAGTGAAGGCAAAAATGTTGGCACCGTAGATGTAGCTATTTGTTGATGTTGAGAGGAACATGAATTTGCCCATGAATACGTGTGGCATGCAACTACAAAAGAAGCCTTGGTTACCTGTTTTGACATTGTTGACATGATCTCAATGCTTCATGTGCTCATTTTGTATTTTAATTAGTTCCTCCAATCGTTGCTGCTGCTGCTTTCGTTGCTTCCATTGCTGATGCGATCACAAATATTATTTTACTAGATATGAAATCCTTCATTCTTCACAAATTGAAGAGCATTAAGAGTTAGGCAAATGCGGTTTGTAAGTCGAGCTGCGAAGAAGATATCAAGTTGAAGAAACTGAGCTTCCGGATTTTCAAAGTTTATTTTCCTTAACCTAATATCCTCAAACGGCCCTGAAATGACTACAACGAATTATTAATACGTACAAAATTTATTTACGATCAAAGGTTGAGACAAAAAGTGCTGCTGGTTATGGAGGAATCCACTTTCAAAAGTAAATTGAAAATATGTTTTCAAAAATCATATCGGTTGAATTTCCCTTTTTAAATAAATCAGCAAATGCAATAAAAAACTATTTAGAATCCTAAGATTTCAGCAACAAGTTTGTCGGCTAAACACCTTGCATTTTATTTAACGGAACACCTCCCCTCGTGGTTGCCGTGGCGTAGTGGGTAGAGTGCGACGCTCACACGCTGAAGGGTCTAGGTTCAATTCCCAAATCAACACGAATTTTTCGAATTTTCCACGGCACTATGTTTTTTCGAGCTCATAACACTCAAAGAGTAATAACTGTCCAAGAAAAAACAAAAAAAAAAAAGGCAAAAAACTGTTGGTCTCTTCTACTCGTGAGAGAACAGTAGCGCGCACAACATGAGTAGTTGATAAGCAAGCTAGACCCAGGTCCCTCTGTGGACTGTCGCGCCAAACAATTATTATTACACCTCCCCTTGTGGACTCTTGCGTCATCCAATTATTATTGACATTTATTCTTGACTAAATTTAAAAAAAATTGGTTTTAATATAATTAGTGTATATTGTATATCATACTTCCGTAGCTCGGATCTTATTTGTTTGTGATATGAAATATAAAAGTGTAAAAGCATTTCATAATACTTGAGCTAAACATTTTTACAAAAAAAAATTAAGCAAAAAAAAAAAAAAAAAAACTAGTACATGGAATAAATAAATGATACGACTCTGAGCGAAGATTAATTTTATATATTTTATTATTATTTATGTGAAGAGAAAATTTACTTTTTGCTGTTTAATAAAGTGTTTACCTCCACACTCAAACTTTTTTTTTCATTTTTTTTACATCAGGTGAAAAAAATGGTTTTCTTCAATTTGCTAAACAGTGCGTATATAATATCGCTTCCTACATTAAAAGTATGTCAAACTTTTATTTATAATTTTTTGAGATAAAGAAACGATAAAACTTACAACAAGTTTTTCCACCAGAAAAGAAGGAAGAGGGTCCGTAATAAATACATGCATCAGTAGTTGCAATAAAGCATGCAGTTTTCAACGTTGGAACAACCTTTAGAGAAACAGAGGAATGAGAATCATGTTGAATTTCACAAAATATCAATGAATCTGGTTCGCATATTAAAAAAACATATGGCTATTACAGCTATTTTACTTATAATCTTACTCAACAATTTAATTTAAATAAATACTCATTTTTTAAATTTTCACTCCTTCAATTATATTTATTGTTTGAAAGCTCAAATAATTTGTTTGCCAAATCACAAAATATATTTTGCAAAACAATTTAAATTTCTTATATAAAATAGTAAAAATGTTAAAGATAGATGAAAATTATCATGAATTGAATGATTGCGAAGTTCCTGAAGAAAAAGTCACAGTGGTATTTCAGAATAACTGATGAATAAACGAAACTTACGAAATTTACGAAAATTCACAATGTACGATTTAGAATATTGTGGACATACAATTAGAATTTGGCTGCGTTTTCTTTTTTGGAAGGAAGACGTAAAATAAGAATATGAATAAGTCTCAACATGAACAACACACATAATAAGAATAATTGCTGTTGTTTTTCGGTTGAAAATACGAAAATTAGAAGATTTAACTCAGTTTGGAGTCTATGATTCTATCTTGATGCCCATTGTACATTTCCAATAAGTAGACTTCGGTTTAGTAAACTCAATAAAAGTAAGCTTTCGGATACAAGGATTTCCTTTCCCGCTTCTAACTCGGCGTGAGAGTCTAAAATTTTCACAGTAAAATTGTATTTAGTAAAGTTAGCCATATCAGTAAAGGGGATTAAACTCGTTCGTCTTACAAAAATGTTGTAGGTATTTATTGTTTTATTCATAAATTATTTGATTTATCTCCTGGGCTATATCATGCCGGTTGTTTAAGGCGGATATGCAATAGTCAACTGATTTATATCCAAAAGTTGGGCAAATGCTGAGATTCCATTCATCGTAAACTGCTTTATTGGGCATGATTTTACTGATTAATTGGTATATGCACTTAACTTGCTCCTTCCGAAAGTTTGGCGGACTAATTATCGACACCAGCAACCTTCTTGTGATTTAGTTTTTACTTGGTTATAATTGAGATCGTGTGTTTGCTGATATACACTATAAGTATTGTAAATCAATATTTTCTCTGTACTATTTTTCTTTGTATACAGATTCACATAGTGAGTTCCTAATAAAACACACTTCTTCATTGTGAAGCTGTGTACAATTGACAAATATATTTACATTAATTTACATATCATTATTGATGTTGTTTTTAACACACATTTTAACTATATCTAATATTAAATTACCCGCCTTGGCGTAGTATGCGACTATCACCCGCCGGAAGTTCAGGTTCGACTCCCGGCTGAACGCCTAGAATTTTTTACGGCACCATCTCTTTCGAGTTGCTGACTACTCTCACAGAGTAATACTGTCTAAGAATTACTCCTGAAACTTCGCCCTCCGGAATCGGTAAAAAAAAACTGTAGGTCCCTTCTACTAGTGAGAGAACAGTAGTGCGCACAACCCGAGTAGTTAATGAGCAAGCTAGGCCCTGGTCCCCTGTGGAATGCCGCGCCATATAATTATCATTATTATTTATTAACTATCCTATCCTAGTCAATATAATTTTAATATTTTTACAAATGTGCAGTACTTCTGTTTTGACAAATACTTTGTGAAAACTCTGTTATAATCTGGTTTGTTGATACGTATCTCAGTTCAACATCCCCAATTTGGATCACATCTCGAACAAAATTATGCCTAATGTCAATATGTTTGGCCTAGCATAATACACTGGATTCTTTGGCGCAAATTCTGCGCGCTGAGGTTTTTACCATATAATATGATCAATGTTCTGGGATCAGCGCAGCTGATCTCGATGATAATTCGTCTCATACATCAGCAAGGTATCGCATTTTATGTTTTATTCCTTGAATTATTTCTCCGTGCTAACCTAACAACAAACGCATATCAATTTCCCAATAATTGATTGGTGCTTTGTGCTGTCCAGAGTTGGGCATAAAATAACATAATGACTAACGACTAAAATTTCCGATAACGAAACCTTTTTTAATGACAAGATGCATTTTTTAATATCTTGTTTATGGGTTTTATTACCGATGTAATAGATGTTGTGCAATAAATATGAAGCGCCTGCCTGATCATAGGAAAAAGTAATTAGCGTAATAATGACACAGTCGAATATTTTGTTTTTAATTTGCAGTGTTGTATATATTTACGCGACCAAACTTCAATTATAAAAACTTTTCTGGTAAGAAATCACCAAAGACAAGAAGGGTTTGACAGTAATATTTTAAAGTTCGGTACCTATTCTATCATTTGAAATAATTCAATACTTTGTCTGAGTTTGGTACTGAACAGAGATATGGCTAAATAAATACTCTTATTTAGTGATAACAAATTAACTGTTAGTCGTGACTTGTGAATAATAGTTAATTTAGTCATGAGTAATTTCAGGGAATAGGAACTAATTTATTGGTGTCATTATTTTAATGGTTAATAAATAAATTAGTCAATAATCTCTTGTATCCAGCAGCTAATGAGTAATTTAGTCATTATTCGACTAAAATTTGCCCAACACTGGTGCTGTCTTCTACCACGCGTTCCTCGTTATAACATATATCTTAGAATTCAACTGCCAAAGGTGTTGCTGCTGGTTTGCAATTCTCCGTGTTATGACTATATATAGAGATTCTGGTTAATCGATATTTTGTTAACATCTCGCTCAATCTGCATGTTCATTGGACCTTTATCGACACATTCAAACTTCATCGCAATTATAGACTTCATTTGCAAGACGTCTTCCTTGCTCTGGCACGCTATAAGATCATCAGCGTAGACTAATATCAAGCAAATATTACCTCGTATATCTTGTTTACACAGACTTGATTCATGCTGACACTGCTGGAAACGTTAATTGCGTATGGACTCGAATCGACAACAGGTGAAAATGTCTCGGTGTAGTTTATGCCGAACGTCTGCGAACGTGTTTTCGCAACTAATAGTAATTTATAGCGTCTAACTTAATCACTGCTATCTCTTTTAATGGTATTTTCCCATTTGTAGACAATCACCTGTTGACCCTAAGGTAGATCTATTAATGTCCACGTGCCATTTGCTACCTCTGTACTCTTTTATCATAGCTTCCTGTAATAAGTGGGTGTGTTCATGGCAATTTGCTTCTTAAAAGTTCTGCGGTAACGGAATCTCCTCTAATTCCGTGTTTAGCACTATAATCTTCCTACATAGGTCGTCTAGGTTTTCCTGTTCGGGCTAATTTCGCCACACCTGATACGGTTTTCGTAATTGGTTCGTCTAATTTCGCCGATTCTTCAGCACTAGAGTAATCCTCATTTGCGCTTTCACAGTCTGTTGATTTTTTCATCTTTTTCTGCTTTGTCAAACTTCAAGCAAGGTTGGTCTGCATTATATGGTGGGTTTTTTCCTGAAATTTCAAGTACTGTCTTGTCAGTCTCTTGTACATTATCGAATTTCGCTAAAAAAAAAACATCACGTTTTTAAACTATTTGACAAGCTTCCTTATCTTACAGTCTATAGGGTTTCGAAAGGACTGACTGGCCTCCCAGGTTGTATTCCTTTCGCTTCCCTTCCTTTAGAAATTTGTTGTGACTAGTCTTATTAAAGCCAGCAGCTACTGTTCCAAAAGACTTCATGTTCTTGACATTTGGTTTCCTGTCACTCCACGCATCAAACGGTGTCATCCCACCTAAGGCTGTATTTGGCGATTTGTTGCGTTTGTATGTTGCACGCAGTTTGCACGGTTTCTGCCCATAGCAATTCTGGCATATTCGAACGCACCAGCACTCTTCGCTACTTCTACGAGTGTGCGATTCGCTCTCTCTTCTACACCATTCTGCTGCGGCGTATATGGAACTGTCAGTTGGTGAACATAAACATATTATATATTTCAATCGCTTGTTTACATATTCCGTTGTTATTGCTACACATGATTTTTATTTTGCAACCGCTTTCAAAATCTACGATCCTTCCTGTCTTCTAACCGCTTGTTTACTATCGATAAACACTGCGCAACCCGTTTCGACGGCGCGATTCGCTTACAAAGTTGCTTCGCATACCTGGAACGTACAAAACATTTTCCAACTTCAATTCGCACAATTTAGTTTGAAGTATGAAGCTCCCTTTTCTCCTTTTTCCTTCTCACTTTGTTATCAGCTAGTACAACATCCTCCGCCTGTAATACAAAATCCGTAAAAGCAACGTACGCAACACATTTGCGTGGTAGCACCGCTATTCAAACACCAGCTCGATTTTCCCAAATAGGTATTATCTGCAACTGCAAGAATAGTAAACGACGTTTTTTTCCGTTTTAGTATCATCTTGTGTTCCTTTTTGTTTGCACTGATTCTTGTATAGACCTCGCTGTCCGTATTTGAAGCAAACAATGTCCTTCTTATCTTTTCGGGTGGCTGGCTGTGTGTTTGCATAATATGTTGTCTGGTCATTACTATGAGTTGTTGTTTCTTCCGTGCGATGTCTCATTTCTAGCAACTTTATCTTTAATACTTCGAGCGGCGGAAATATATATATCTCGCTTTCATGACGCCAACGCCTTCTCGTCCAGTAAGTGTCACTGATCTGGATTTTCCAATGGCCGTTCGCCGAGGATTACTTTCCACACCGCAGCATATACCAAAACGCTGCGCATTTGGATGCATCAGGTATCATAATTACCTTAATTTAATTTCTTGGTTTGGTACATGAAACTCATTAATAATAATAATAATAATAATTGTTGGCGCGACAGTCCACAAGGGGACCAGGGTCTATCTTGCTCATCAATCACTCGTGTTGCGCACCCTACTGTTCCCTCACGAGTAGAAGGGGCCTAAAGTTTTTTTGCCGACTCCGAACGGCAAAATTTGAGAAGCTTTCTTAGACAGTTATTACTGTTTGAGTGTTGTCAGCAGCTCGAAAGAGGTGATGCTGTGAAATATTCGAGGTGTTCAACCGGGAATCGAACCTAAACCCTTCGGCGTGTGAGCGTCGCCACTACGCCACGGCGGCCACTCATTGCGCACATGAAACTCATTGCGCACTTTTTATTTGCATTATTTCACTGATTTTAAGTTGTCTAGAACAACTCTTTACTAACTATTTTTTAATCACTGGTTCACTTCCTGCCCTGGTTCATTCTCTGTACATTTTTTCTGTAGACACACATGTGTACTGTGTTATCCTTCACACTTATCTTATGCAGACTTACATTGTGAATTCCTAATTTAAAATTTGCTACTTAAAAGTGATGCCTATGTATGTTGTCAGAAATAGTTTCATGCAGCATTTGTTTGTCGATTGCACGATCAGAGATTGTCTACTTACGGGATTCGCATAAAAGCTATTAACAATTATCTTTACCTCAGAGTCATGACATCGGTTATGCGCTTTGTCATGAACTTCATAGAAGTCGGCAAAACTTCCTATTTAATTATGCTAGCAATTATGTAAAATTTAGTATCCGGATGTGCAGTGTATTACAGTTCTCCAGTATTTTCAGCTAGAACCACCCACCGCATTCAAGGGATCTCGGTCTATTTAAAATTCCACGTGCAGAAAAGAAAATCATTGTCCCGTTCGAATTACTTTGCGTCCTCAAAAATACAGAGGAAAGCATTTTTTATATTGAAAAACCGATTCCGTAATGGGGTTATAGTCAAAGAGCACTCATAGGGTAATTAGTGTCATCGGCCACCGTGGCGTATTTGGTAGACTGCGACACGCACACGCAGAAGGTCTAGGTTCGATTCCCGGATGAATACCTCGAATTTTTCCCGGCTTCACCTCTTTCGAGCTGCTGACAACACTCAAAGAGTAATAACTGTCTAAGAAAGCTTATTCTCAAACTTCGCCGTTCGGAGTCGACCAAAAACTGTATGTCCATTCTACTCGTGAGAGAACAGTAGCGCGCACAACACGAGTAGTTCGTGAGCAAGCTAGGCCGTTGCCTCCTGTGGACTGTCGCGCTATACAATTATTAAAATTAATGGTTGGTTAACCTTTGCGCTTATTGAGTTCTTGAAAGTAATCTCAAACTTTGCCCTTGAGGGATACACTGCTGCACTAAGAAAAAATATTGGTGTAAACTAAGAATTTAGTCAACTTTAATACAATTAAATTAATTTATAAAAGCTTAATCCAAGTATCTCAATTTTAAAAAGTTCAGAAAAAATATTAATTTATTTTTAATGATTTTTTTATTTTTCAAATTTAATTTCTTACATGCTACAGAAAACATTCTTAAAACTAGCGTACTGATCAAATCTAATGATCTTAATTCTAACTTACTGACTCTCTACAAGTACTCTAAGTTAACCTAGGGATTTTTTTTCTAATTCCTTTCGGATTCATATAATATGTGAATTAATGCTAAATCGTTTATAAATGTAATTATTATTTCTTCAAGAAAATTAAGAAAACTTGAACGTCATGTTATTTTTGCTCCTTAACCTAACTTTTTAAATTTACCTACTTAAAGCACTTAAACCTAGACTTAAACTTATACTTACATTACAAATATTTATTCTTCTATGTACATATGTTACCAGATATCTATTTAATTATGAGTATTTTGTCTCTCTCAACCAGTATCAACACGTTTAGGTTTTTTTGTTGAATTTATTAAAGGATTTTTTCTTATTAAATCAAAATAGTATTATTTGAACATTGCAAAATGTCTGTGTTATCATCTAAAAATTATAGATAAATTTATAACTAGAAATCTATAAACACAGCTTTTTTGGTTTCAATTGTTGGATTTACTGTCTCCGCATGTTAGACAGGAGGTCTATAGTTTGTATGACATTACTTTTACAGACATCACCTTTAAAATATTAAACTCTCGACTTCTGCTGTCTAAACTCAGTTCAAATGCACAAAGACCTAACATACAAACCATGTGAACATACATACATACGCTTCCAACAAAATATTCTCGTCATGTTAATTCAATAAAAATAAATTTAGTTTGCTAGCTGCGAAAATGACATCACCTCCTCTATCTCTAACTTTGTATATTGTGTGAATGTTAAAATGTGTTGATACGTCATGGAGCTTTTGAGTTCTCAATTTTTATACAAATACGAAAATACTACCACTTACAAAATAAATAAGAAAATAAAACATTTATTGCATAGGGCTCAGAGACTCCCGATTCATTTAACCATTCACAGCAGTTTTTAGATGTGAGTAGTGTGTAAAAATGCGAATACCGCAATGCCACATGTATTATTGTTAATGTATACACGTGTATAAGAAAACGATAAAAGGGACCTGTCACCTGTCAACTTCATAGTATAAAGCAGAAATGACATATTTATGGAAGTAAGACTTTGAGATTCCGAAAGAGAAGCACAAAGAGAAAACATTTTAAAAGCTCGTCGTTTTTGTTATATGGTAACAAACTCTGAGCACGTGCAACATCGTCGGAGCTTTATCTCAGACCGGTGAATGTATTGGTTTAAGAGAGAGTGCTTGTATTCTGAAGTATATAAAAAGAAAGCCGGCTTTTTGAACAAAATAATAAAAAGTTCTCAGCAACCGGGCATGCCCAAGTGTTTACTTGAATATATGCATCCATACCATCCAAGAGTTGAAGCACTTGAGATGCCGGTGATGAGACCTTCATTTAATACAGTTCGGAAGTTTTCGTACAGATGACGACATTGAGTAAATCTCGTTCAGAAGTTTTTAATGGTAATGTGGTGGCGTATATATTAAAACAGTAAACTCATGTACGTATGTGATGCATTCAAATTTGAGTTGTATGTAGGTATGATTTCACTTCATAAAGTTAAGTAAGAAATACCGGTTTCTTATAGTATTAGTGCGCGTACAATGTATTCGTAAGTGAAGAGTAATGGAGAGCGGCCAAATCATTTTAGCGATGAGAACACCACATTATAAGTTGAGACGTTCGATGGATTAAACTCGTTTTTTAAAGAAAATAGGAAGTTATTGATACACATAAATACATTGAGTTTTATTATTCAATAGAATTACATTAAGCGTGTCCTAGAAAACAATTAATAAAAAACATATTTATATGTATTTCATATTTACTACCCCAAACAGAAGTGCATTTTGAACCATATTGTTCATGTTAGGTTACTATTCTTCCTTTCCATTGTCAAATATACTTATTACCTTCGAAAAATAAATAGCTCTGTTTTCCATCTTCCGCAGAGTCAAAGCAGTGATATTGTTGAAGTTAATCAACAAGCACAAGCTATTATTCGTCAAGCGGATTCGTACAATCGCGAAAAAATTGAAAAAAGTAATTTGGAGCTAAATCGCTTGTGGACAGATTTGGTCAACAGTTTGGAAAGTCGACGGGAGAAACTGCAAAACGCAGCTGAGAAGTGGGAGGAATTCGAGAACAAGTTCCATACATTGGAAAAATCAATTGTGCGATTGGAAGAGAAGTTGCGAAATGTCGACCCAGTGGTAAGGTCCAGACGACATTTGGAAGATACAAAGCATGCCATCCAGGTAAGATAATTTATGAATACCTTAAGTATACACCAAGGCAAAATGCATAAAATATATATAGAACCGGCTTATCAAGAAAAGGCATCTAAAAGTATAATTTGTTTTGTTGTGAAGATATAAAAGCCACACATTTTTGCAAAATGCGAATATATGCCTGCTTGTATTATATGTACATCCGAACATATCTATTTCATATATAATGTATACATGTGTGTATACCTACGTAGTTATATAATTCTTTAAAAACACACATGTAGAAAATAGTGATAAATTGTTTATTTTGGCTTATTTGGGGTAATTTGTTTATTGCGATTTTATTCGCAGTTGAAGTTGAAATAAAATCATATGACAAATTGGGTACCGGCAGGTGTGATTCTGTCAATACCTAATGCATTGTTTCATAGGTTAAAATGTATTTGTGTTAATTTGTTACAGGTGTAGGTCGTTTTGTAAATATTTAAAAAAAATGTATTTATCAACAAGAAGATAAGAATGTGCCTTAATGGAAGTGTACTTAAGTGTATTATTTCATTTTTATTAGTAATTATCACAAAACTTGTTTTAATTCGTAAATAAATTTATGTTGATATTGCAATACACAAACCTACAAAACGAACAGCATTTTTTGTAATGATTAATACTAATTTGAATATATCTATGCTAAGTACATTTGTGGCATGTATTATTTGTTTTAGGAAACTCTCTGTGAATCTGAAGAACTTAAACCATCACATAAAGAGATTGAGGCGCTCTCAAAATCAATCGTCACATTCCTTGGGGAAATACACAAACCCTCGGCTGAGGCCATTCGGGCCAAAGTGGATAACATAGTCATTCAGAATACAAAGTAAGCAAAAAATACCTTATACTTAATATTTTGTTCATTTATATATTTTCCTGTATTTCGTAATATTTTTCTGTATTTTCAATTCTAACAATTTCACCAATTTTCGATTTATCATAATTTATTATAATCAATTAATACTACTATTTTTCTTTATTTTTAAATCTACAAAATAACGGTTTGACGTGTAACTTGGTAATCTTGATAAAAAATACTTTAGAGTTACTAATGTAAATATTTAAAAATGAGGAACATCTGCCCCTTTAAAGAACAAATGAAATGTTGTGTTAAAATTTTGTTTAATGTTAGTATATGCACCTGCAATATATCAACAACGAGTATATATTGTAAGAATATATACTTGTATATTTCACTTTTTAATCCATGAGGCAGGTATCTTATATGCAACCTGATCTTATTTATTCTTTGACGCAATTATTTCTAGTGACAAGATTAGATATATACAAATATTCGTATAAAAAAAAATTGACATTCAAAACTAAATTTAGTAAAAAAAAAAACACTATCACCACAGTTTCTACGAATGTAAAAAAAGAATTGACATAGAGTAAACTAAGCGAACACGAAGCAGATGCCTATAGCGAAACCGAATGTTATTGAAATCACGTCATTCCATGTTTCTGTACATGAGATGACTTCATTACTTGTTTATTTCAATGGTATAAAATACATATATTAAATATAGATATATTTGTATATATATATATGCATTCACATATTTTTCAAATATTTCCGGG
Source organism: Eristalinus aeneus (assembly GCA_955652365.1). Lineage (NCBI taxonomy): Eukaryota > Metazoa > Arthropoda > Insecta > Diptera > Syrphidae > Eristalinus > Eristalinus aeneus. The sequence goes on from OY019131.1 coordinate 103,323, forward strand.
AGGACAGATAACAATATAAATATAAAAATAGTCAACACAATTATTTTCCTCATATCTGTGCTTGTCAAATGTGACACCAAAATGTTCACTCTTAAAATAATATTGTGCTTATGTTAATGTTTTAAATATTTTCTAACCGGCAACCAACATAAGATATAATCAAATCAAAATAAACGTTATTGTCCCATAAAGATGAAAAAGCTCAGATAATGACGTCATTGTTAATATTACTTATTTGAAAGCTCGGTCTGCTGACCCTACCTAACAATTTGTTGTAATGAACGTGAAATCGCATACGAAAAGCGGCAAACAATCTTTCACATGTATGGAAAGCGATTCATATATATACAGGGAATTATTTTTACATTATAATGAAAATAGCAAGAGAAATAGGATTACGAAAATAAGCATTTGACTAAGCACACACGCACACAGGTAACCATATGAAATACTCACTTATAGTGACTAATAATATATGAAGGTATATTGCAAGTTTGTCTCTTCTCTTCAAGTCTTTTACTCAAAGTTATTCATGTGTTATGGCGTTTTCTGTGTTTTGATGTACAAGTTCTTTATGAATTTCGCTTTTGTGTCTCGCAAACAACTTTTTTGGGGCTGGCCTTCTCTCAATTGATAGACAAACTAACCAGAACGCAGCAGAAAAATCGAAACGTTGTTTTCAGTTTTAATTATAACCTAGCAATAAGCGGACGTGAAAGACTGGATGGCTGGAAATCATTGCATAAGAATAAAAGAAGAGCACAAAATAAAACATACAGTAGAGATCTATCATAAGTGGACTATTGAGAAGGATACAAAATATTTTGAGAAAATACATTATATAAAGGGATAGACATTATTTCCATTAGTTCTATGAGTACTTGCTTTATTTTTGGAATTACACGAAAGTCGATCCGAATTTAAGGTTTGTTTGACTGTTTTCAGTTCATATGATTTGAATTTTTATTGTTTCTTTTTTTAAGTTGATTAAGTCATCACGCGTGCGGGGCTGCTGAGTATTTAAATATTGTACTTCAATTCTGTATGTACACATTATTTTATTGTGAAACACAAAAATGACTAAATGCTTTTAAATAATTATCAAAGACATACTTCAAGTACGTCTTTACATAATATGTATGTATTTACTTGCGTACAATGTTTAATATACGTTTCACATAAGCATTCCATTTTCTGCGCAGTATTCGTGAATATATTTTTATCCAAAAACTCTTGGGCGAAATGTTTGTTGTAATTGTTAAAACAAATTGGCACCAATCCAAGCATTTTTATCCCCTTTGTATGAGAATTGTAGATCGTGCATGAGATCATTGCGATAAGAATGCAGAAGCTAAATGCTTCGCAGTTACCATGTATAACAGATTTCGTGTTGATTTGTTTCACAAAAAACTCGTTATTTTGTTAATTTTACTTAATAAAAGCTAATAAGGCACTGAATTGAACAACATCAATATCATAAATTCTTTCATGTTTTTATTTTTAGATTGAACGACACCCTTAAAGAAAAGGAACAAAGCGTTAGCAAGGATCTAGAAGATATTGAAAACTATTTCCGTTGTTTATCCGAATTGCAAGATAGATTTAACGCTCTACTGGAGAACATAAGTGAAATTCATGTTTTTGATTCTAATGTAAAAAAAGTTGAAAACGACTTAGAGAAAACACAGAAGTGTGTCGATCAAGCACTGGATGAAGTAAATACCTTCATAAAATCCACACAAGAAAAATATATTAAACAACAAAATCTTATCCCTTCGGATATAACACAAGAGTTTACAGCATTAGAATTACTCTCGGAGAGAGTACAAGTAAACATGGATGCAAAGCAAAGAGATTACAAACGCGCGAAAACGGTGAGAACTGAATATTTGACAGGGGTTGATGAAATTCAGACATGGTTGCAAAAAGCTGAAATTCAAATACAAGACCGTAGTCTAGAACCAGCGAAGTTAAAAGAAGATTTACACAGGATCAATCAAGAAATTGGGGCAATATATGAAAAGTTTAATATGGTCAAAAGCAATGGGGCTGTCATTATTGAGAATTGTCGAAATAATGAAGAAAAGCTGTTGGTACAAAATACAATTGATCAACTTGCCCAACAGCTTGGACAAGTAAAATCTTGGTTAGATGAGAAGAAACAACAAGTTGGTGAAAGCGTCGATGCATGGACAAGATTTATGAATTTGTACCAGATTGTAATGTCTTGGGTAACTGAAAAAAGAGCATTCCTTGAAGAACCGCTAGATTTGAAGACATTACACGAAACACGTCAAAAATTAAACGATTATTCCAATGCTGTAAAAAGTATAAAGCCCATTGTTAAACATTTGGGCGAAATGGATAAAGAATTAGAGCACATCGGGCAAGTTACAACAGTGGGAGATCTGAAAGACAAACTTCAAGAAGCAGAAGAAGCAAAAATAGGAGTAGAAGCAGTTCTACTAGAGAGGGTATTCTTTAAGTTTTGACTTAAAAACTGTATCTGGCTAAATTGTATTTTTTTTTAAGAATGCATTGCTTCAAGAAACTAGCGAGGAGTGGGACCAATGTGAACGCAAAATAAAGGATATTCGTAGTTGGATTGAAAAAACTAAAGCGTCATTTGAGTCCACGCAGCAAAAAAAGAAACCTTTGCGAGATCAACTGGGTTACTGTGAAAAGACTGTAGCTGATATAAACGTACAAAAGACTAAACTCAGGCTGTCTATTGAAAAACTTGAAGTTAGTTTTATTTGTTCAAGTATAGACTGTATATGATATTTTTCGCTCTTATTAGGTTCACTTCCGCTCTGGTATTGGCGGAGATCCCCGCCTTAGTGAGAATGTTGATGATCTTTTGCATGTTCTCTCCGATCTTAACGATTTAGTCAAATTAAAATCGAATAATTTGGAGGAAACATTAAGTCAAATCGATGTTTATCAACAGCAAATGCAGTCTTTAAGACAAAAAATTATTCAAGAAGAACAACAGCTTCGTTTGGTTATGGCACCGACATATCTTCCTCATGATCGAGAACAAGCACTAGTTGAACAACAGGTATGTGATATTAAAATAATTTTAGATAATGTCAAAATTGTCAAACAATGTTGGTAGGCATGTAAATTTTAAATGTTTGAGACAGTGTAAATAGGTATTCTAATATGTGACTATTTTAGGATGTTCGGTGACTAATTATATATCATTAAATGATAAAGTAGTTTATACTCAGTTAAAAATATTTAACTTTGAAATAATATGTTGCCCATTTGTGCCTCATTCGTACATAAAACCGATTTTTAACACCGCACAATTGTTGTGGAAGATCATAATTAAGTTGTCATGTACATACGGAATTCAATGCATTTCCCAATAGGCGAAATTAATCCTTTAAAATGGTGCAATTGAATATTTCTATATAAACTAAAAAAAGTAAAGTTTGTGTTTTTCTTTTACAAAAATATAAATTTTAGATAAAAGAATTTGGTTTGTATCTGACAGCGATACTATTAGTTTATGTTAATTCGTGATGATGATTTTCCATGTATTTTCGTAAGATACCGACGAAAAGTCCTTCTTCATTAACGATCGGCAAGGTTATACATAAAATGCTCGTAAAAATGTTCATTTATATTAATATTTCACTGAACACATTTTCCATTGCAATCACGTCTTTCGTACAAAAGCACTCATTCGCGTTAACTTTGTATATCGTAGTTCATATTGTGGTGATGGAATAAACACAAAAACATTTTTCTATTGAATTGAAATATATTTTGTACACACTTTTTAAAATTTATCATAATTTCTTCAGATCATCACATAATCATACATATTGTATTTTGAAAAAAGCTTTTTGACTATTAATTTTACGAGTATAGTTTGTTTTCTTCTGTTTATCTTGTCAGTATTTAACACTTATACTGCAATTTATTTATATTGACTTCATTTATTTCATTATATAATTTAGTTTACCTTTCGTTTTTTCCTTTTTATGTTCCTATAATATTCTGGTGTTGTTGCTCTTTTACAAAAAAAAAAACTACATAAAAACGAATATTTCTGAAAACTTTTTCACGAACACTCTACTGCTTGGGCGAATTGCATAACTTTATTATTAAAAAAATTCTTTAACGCATTAAAATTCGATTAACACTGTATTTGTGTGTAAAACTACTTTTAATGTTTCCATTACAAACTCACGTTGCTTAACATATAATAAAAAAAATCTCTTCCTGGTATCTGGGTGCTTATCGGCAAATTTCTGTTTGCTCTGAATTATACAAATATTAAACGCATATATATTAGGCTTGCCGAGAACGCGTAAAGAATCTATATTCGAAAATAACATCCCGTAGTGAACGTATAAAATTACTCATTCACCGCGGAACACCAGATGACGCAATGTTAGATAAATAGTAGTAAACTATATTAATTAAAATATAAATATTACATTTTAGTAGGTTTTTTTACATTTGGAACTTTTTATCTCCCAAATTGTTTCACAATGTATAAGTAGTTTATTGAGGTATAATTTTTACTAAATTAAGAGCGTATCTCGTACGTCTGTTACAACTAATATGTACTTCTAAGTTGAACGAAAAAATACAGAATATATATCAAGCAAGAAAAAATCCTTTTTAATTTTTCTTCTAAACTTATAACTAGGTTAGAGTAGGAGTGTAGGAATACAAAGAAATCATATTTTTCGTAAATTTTATGTCTATTTTATGACGATCTTACTTAATCAATTTGGCACATCTCTTCAATTCCATTTTCCACGCGCAGGCTGTTCAGACAACAATCGATGGTATGAAACAAAAATACGATGGACTAGCCGCCTTATCCTATGCACTGGATCCTTATTCAGTGGTAACAACATCATCAGCTGTATCGATGCTGCTTAAACCATCGAAAATGGGTTTTACTTATGCCGAAGTATTATCAGGCAGATCAAGTCCATTAAATGTAGTTTTTGATCAGTCGAAAGAGCAATATGTAAAACATAAAACTACTGTTTCTACTGATTCTGAGCCAACGCCCAAGCAACAATTTGTACTTTCACCGCAGCATGATGAATTGGTAATTAAACAAGGCCAACAATTGTCAGCAATAGATACAAGTGTAACAGAATCTATTGAGTATCACTTAAAGCAATATCCGTCATCTAGTGAAGAAGAACACACCGACTTATCAAAAATACAAAAAGAACAATTTATTGGTACAAGCGATGATAAAGAGTTGGATGTTAGAAAGTACACTGCCACCGATCAGTTTATTGATAATGAACAGTTATCTGGAAGTCGACCAAGAAAGCACCCACGGCGGGCAAGATCACCTAAACGAAAATATGTTTCAAAGCCTAAAAGAGATGAATTCACAATAGAGACAACATATGAAGAACAAAATATTTTACAAACTCCCGTTGATTCGAGGGCTCGTTCAAGGAGTCCGATATGGTTTCCAGGGTCAACGTCATACGCTGAAGTACTGCGTGGTGCTGAATTGGAGAGACAGAAGCAGGAATTATTAGAAAATATTAACAGAGATCTTGATCAGAAAGATTGTACTTCAATTAAAACTACGAAATCAGAAGATGACCATACGGTGTTTTCACCAAATTATGAATCAACTCAAAAACCAACAGTGGATAACTTCTCTGTGATCGAGACAATTTGTCCTAAAACAACTAGTTATGAAGAAAATTATGAAGTTTACAATCCTTCCGAAGCTGTACAAGCTCCTGCAACAGGTAATCAGGCTGCTTGGCAATATAGCCAACCAGTCCAACCAAGTTATTATGAACAGATACTGCAATATCAACCGGCTCAAGCGTCAACACAAACCAGCTATGGTGGTTATAATATAACACAATATCAGCCAGGTTATCAAATTATAAGTCAAACTATGACTGGATACTATCATCCGCAACAACCGAGCATTGATACATACCAATATCCGAATACGAGTGGAAATGTTATTTATTCCGAACAAGCACCATTGTTTTATCCGCAAGTTGAGACATTGCCTGTTGATATTAATACAGTAAGCATAGCTACTTACCAACAACTGAGAGAACATGGATGCGATGATATAGAGAAAGAAAAATGTCAATATGAAAAAGAACCAAGAACGACAAATATAACTGTCGATTCTTCTTCCACATATCCTAATATAAAGAATTCCGTAGAAACAACTAACTATGATAGCGGAAAATTGAACACCGGGCTGTTCCAAGAGCCAAATACCATTTACGAAAATGAACCACGACCAGATATTACTTTTGGACAATTTCGAGTGAATGAAATAGATATTGAAATAAGTAAAGATCCGAGTCCAATTGATACTGATTCGGTACACCAGTTAAAAACCGATACCTTATCCATTGAAGAAATCCCAGTTTTAAGATATGAAGAACAATCAAATAGTAATCTACCTCTAACAAAAAAATCACTTCCCTTGGAAACGGAAGACAATAAAGATCAAAAAGAAAATTTGACTCATGGAAGTACGTACGCAGAGGTATTGTTTGGTACGTCTAAGCTAGTATTCCAGCCATCCAGCAGCCAAGATTCGCGAAATATAACGAACGTTAACTCTAAAATGAAACACGAAGAACAAAGATATGAAGCTTCAAAAAGGGAAACAAATAATGATAGAACAGTTTCTAATCAGACGACAAAATTCATCCGAGACGAATTTCACTCAAATGCAGCAACGAATACCTGGCAACGAACAAAGTCTCCTCCCATGGACCTTCAGGAGGTTCATAGAAGAGAAGACGTGAATGCTCCTTTAACAAAAGCCAGGTCACGTTCAAAAAAGCATGAAAAGTTTATGCCGGTTATGAAAACTAAAGACATTAAATTGACAACGCATAGCAAGATTGTGGAACCGGTTGTTTTGAAAGAAATAATTACTTCTACGGCTAGCACCTCGAAAATGACAATTGCAACCAAAAATGACAATAAAGAAAAACCATTGAAAGCTCAGTCAAAACAGAAAGGGAAAACTGAAGAAAAGACAAAAGAAATAAAACAAAGGGGAGGTCCTATAAGTACTGATGACCAAATTTCAAATATTAAAACAAAGAAAGTGGTTCATGATGTAATGGTAGAAAAGGGGGAAACTGTTACATCCAATGTCGAAGAAAACGCAGATAGAAAGAAACAAAAAATAACTAAAAAGCGTGTAACAATAGACGCCAATAGCCAAACTCCAAACCAAAGTTTTCCTATCGAGACTGACGGAAAGATAGATTTGGCTAGTCAGGTGACAAAGAAATCAAAAAAACACATAAAAAAATATAAGTTGCACAAAGTGAAGCCCGAAAGTTCAGAAAAGGAATCATCACAGTCCAGTTCTGAAGTGGAATTGAATGCAGCAAACATTATAAGTCCGGCGGAAGAAAAGGTTGAAATAACAAAACATAGTGATATCGTACCAAAAGTATCAACAACGAGTACTGTGACTTCAACTCTTATTATTGAGCCAAAAACAGTTAAAGTAACAGAACATATCGAAGAAAGTTCTAATTTCCCAATAGACATAAGCGAACAAATAAAAACTGACCAATGTGCAAAATTACAAACAGGTTTTACCAAACATATGGGCCAGATCAAAGACGAATCAAATACTTCTGGTGGAGTCTATAAGACAACCGTAACAACTATGAAACGTATATACAAAACAAAAAACGCTGATGGAAAAGAAACTATAGAAAATATTTTTGAGGACAAGCCAATAACAAAAATATCAGAATCTCCAATTGCAAAAAATGATCCTCTTCAAGATAACTCGAATTGGGTGCACGGAAGTGGTGTTGTTAAAACGACTACTACGAAAACTACAAAAATAACAAAAAAAACCTTTTCACAAGTTGACAACAAATTAAATGCTTTTAATTCCGAAACAAAACAAAGTAAAGAAGTGGAGGAAACAGATAGTGAACAAGAATCTTTTAAAACGAAACAACCCGTTCAACAATTGTATACAATTGAAGTTTTCGGGAAGCCTGTAGATGATTGTGTAAAGACTTTGAAAAATGAAGATGACACCGAATTTCAAAATACGATTTCACAATTGGAAACTGAAAATGCTAGTAATACTACCATAAAACCATTAATAACAAAAACTGCTACGACGACAGAGAAGACATGTCAAAGCGGGGTTTCCCAACTAACAATTGATAAAATGGATACAAATTTAGATCCACCTCAAATAAAATCTATTGCAATTAAAATGGAATCATTATTGCCTGACATAAGCGAGGAAAGAAGAGCGCCCTCGCAGTTTCATGAATTTAAAACTAAGCCACATTCATCTGATGTTATTCATATAGAAGATTGTACTCAGTTTATACCACATCAAGACTCTAATTTGGAGGTTTCTGAATCATTACCGAAGATTGAGAACTCAGCGCAGTTTAATTTGGAAAACACTCGGTCTATGGAAAAAGCTTTTCCAGACACAGATTTATCGGACATCAATACACAAGATTCTGAATCTGAATCAATACACAAGATTTCTGAATCATTTGTTGACGATGACGCAATTTCTGGAAGGACTATTGTCAGAACAACAACTACAAAAACAACAAAAAAAGTAAAGAAAATTGGTGGTACATTTATTGAAAATGTTTCAGAGCCTGAAACTCAAACAGAATTAACTGAAACCAAAGTGTTGCCATGTAACACGCAACAAATACAGGAAAAGAACAACGGTGACAATAAGGGAAATGAATATTATTCAACAATAAATACTACAAAAGGAGGTGTTATTAAAACTAAGATTATAAAAACGAGAAATATAATTAAAAAAATAACTTCGGACGGTAATGAAATTATCGAGAATATATTTGAAAATGATCCATCAGCCGAGACCACTGTAACGGACATAGAGCCTTCATTTGGTTCAAAAGAAATTTTTAAAGTGGTTTCTAAGGAAGTTCCATATAAAATTGAAACTGATTTCCCTGAAATTACCGAAAGCTTTTCTCAGGGCGGAACAACATCAACATCAGTTGTAAAAACAAGAAGGGTAACAAGAATAACAACTGATGATGGAAAAGTAGTTGAAAATATTTGCAAAGTTGAAACCCCAGTTATGGAAACAAAATTCACAACAAGTCAGGAAACATCTGAAAAAGGCTTTGAAAAATCTGCTAATGTTATTCGACATTTTATAGAATCTGAAAGAAATATTGATTTGTCAAGAGAGCCTTCTAAGGTTGCAGAAATTAAAACTAAATCTCTTACACCCGCAGAAAGTCGGACAGATAAAATTCAACCAACGGAAATTGAAGATGTTGTTCAATCAAGTTATGGAACGATTACGGATAAGAAAACAGTAACGAGTAAAACAGTTAATATAAAGATAGATTCAGACGGAAATGAAATTGTTGAAAATATAAACATTAGTTACCCCCAAACGGAGATAAATGTGAGTGAAGTACTCCCTACGGTAGAGGAAATAAGATTCAATGTTGTTAATAAGGAACAAAAGCCCGGCGACATTGTCGAAGACATCAGTAAAAAGCCATTAATGTCATCTGCGGATAATCTAAATAATGCTAAAGTTCAAATTGTGTTTCCGGCAGAGGCGAAGGATGAAAGGGCAACTATTAGTACTGACGAGCTGAACGATGAGAGTGACAGACAAATTATTCGAACCACAAAAACGACTGAATATAAAACTATATCAACCAAAACTTCACAAGTCCCTCAAATAGAGCCAGTTGTAGATAGCGTAGAGAAACTAAATTTTGTTTTACCACAGAGTAATAGGCAAAAAATATCTCTAATAACACATGAGGAAAAATTAAAAAAACCTATTGTTCAAATGCGTATGCAGTTGCCAGATGTAACAGTTAAAATTACAAATACTATAACCGAAAAATTAATCCCTCAATCAGAAGTGCAGTTGTTACCAATTCAATTAACAGAACCTTTGGAAAAAAAAGTAGAAGAAGAAGTTGAAGAAGCTGAATATAAAACAGAAAAATTTTGTTTACCAGAAGGTATGACAATCGAAGATCAGGAGCTATTTGAACATATTCAAAAACAACTTTCGAAGAAAGACAAAAAGAAACGACCCACAATTCCAGAAGAGTTTTTAAGATCAAGTTCTGCAGATCAAAACAATGTCAAAAACAACAAAATTGTAGAGGTAGTTTCTAGTTCAGAAGTTCAGAATGTAGAGGAATTTTTAGAAAAAGAAAAGCTGCAAACTGCTTTGAATGAAAAGCAAACAAGGTTAGGTTTAGGTCAGGATATAATTCGTGATACTAAAGTATTGGCAATTGATAAAAAAATAGAAATCCCGGACTCCCAGGAAGAAGTGATCGGCGATTCCCTTAGTAAATCGTGTGGCAGTTTTGAAACGAAACCCCAAATTAACATTCCAGATAACTCAACACAAATCACTACACAAGAGAATATGAGCGTATTTACAGACGCCTCTAGTAATAGTTGTTATAACATATTAACACCTTCTAATCTTGCACAAATAACAAAGCTAGCATTGAAATCTAATGTCATTAATTGTTTTGAAGTGCCACGTTATGATTTGATGCTTATAAGTAAAGCGGAAGCTAGATATATTAGAGATCGCATTAAACAAAAATCCTCGGAGGGTTCGGAAAAAGTTGAAAGTAATAAACAGCTAGAGGTATTGTCACCAGGTCATGAAAGAGTAAAAGATGTGAATACGACAGAGGTAAGAGGTTATTTGGTAATAGAACAATGTAAGTCTCCTAGTTATTACAATTATGAAGTGCCTAGATATAATACAATATATTTAAATCGATTTGAGTGCCTTTATGGTTTACACGCTTCAGAAAGTATCAATATTGAAGAAGCAAAAGAAAAAGCCTTGGAAGAACAAGTTAAACAACATATTGAAAACTTAGACATCCACAGCGTGGCAGCTATTAAAACTATTGATCCAGAGAAGATCGAATCTGTAATCTCTAAATTGAATGAACCGAAGAAAACTGAGTACGTAGGTCTTCCTGTTGACAAAACTACAAATGCGTGGATGGATGTCATTGAAGAACCAATAGTATTCTCATCTGATGAGGACAAATCAGTTGAAAAAAGCAGGGAAAAACACGAAGAATCATCAGCAACTTCAACAAAAGTTGAAGAGCAGCCTGATGTTAAATATAGGACTGTTGACCAATCGCTTGATAGCGAAAAATCATCATCTAAGGATCAACCAAAGGGCATGGAACTCGACGGAATAAATCAAGTATCATCAGAACAAATTTTAGCCCAGAGAGTTGAGGAGAAAAAAGAAATAATTACCACTGAACTAAAGGAACAGAAAAAGTCTGAGTATGTAGGTCTTCCTATTGACGAAACTGCATGTGCTTATATGGATGTCATTGACGAATCAAGAGTATTCTCTTCACATGAGGATGTAGCAGTTGAATACAGTCACAAAAAACTGGGAGGATTGCCAGTTCCGGTTAAAGAAGTTAAAGAAAAGCTTTATGTTAACGATAGGTCTGTTGACAAAACGGTTGATAGTGTGAATGTTCAAGAAAATAAAACTATCGTAAAGGACAGTTTGGAAAAGACAATTGAAGATCAACCAAAGTCTATTGAACTCATCAAAATACATCAAGTATCATCAGAACCAATTTCCACACTGGGAGATGAAAATCAGAAAGAGGCAGACCTTCAAAACGTGCCGAGTATCGAAAGTGTTGAAACAGATAAGTTGAAACCTATTGGCACTGAATTAAAAGAACCGAAAAAAACTGAATACGTAGGTCTCCCTATTGACGAAACTACAAGTGCATGGATAGATGTCATTGATGAACCAATGGTATTTTCTTCTGATGAGGACGAACTAGTTGAACAAAGCAGGGAAAAACTTGAAGAATCAGCAGTACCTGTGACAGATGAAAAGCCAAAAGCAAAACATGTTGAAAAGGTAAACCTTCAAAATGTGCCGAGTATCGAAAGTGTTGAAACAGATAAGTTGAAACCTATTAGTACTGAATTAAAAGAATCGAAAAAAACTGAATATGTAGGTCTCCCTATTGACGAAACTACAAGTGAGTGGATGGATGTCATTGAAGAACCAGTGGTTTTTTCTTCTGATGAGGACGAAGCAGTTGAACAAAGAAAGTTAAAACTTGAAGAATCAGCAGTACCTGTGACAGAAATTGAAAAGCTGCTCGATGCTAAAGACAGAACTATTGTCCAAACGGTTGATAATGTCCAGGAAATCAGAAAGTGTTTAGAAACAACAATTGAAGATCAATCAAAGGCTAAGGAGCTCGGCGAAATACTTCAAGTATCATCAGAATCAATTTCCACTCTGGGAGATGAAAAGCTAAAAGAAAAACCAGTTGACAAAAAAGTGGGAAAACATGTTGAAAATGTAGACCTTCAAAATGTGCCGAGTATCGAAAGTGTTGAAACAGATAAGTTGAAACCTATTAGTACTGAATTAAAAGAACCGAAAAAAACTGAATATGTAGGTCTCCCTATCGACGAAACTACGAGTGCGTGGATGGATGTCATTGATGAACCAATGGTATTTTCTTCTGATGAGGACGAACTAGTTGAACAAAGCAGGGAAAAACTTGAAGAATCAGCAGTTCTTGTGACAGAAATTGAAGAGCAGCTTGATGTTAAAGAAAGTACTATTGTCCATACAGTTGATAATGTCCAGGAAATCAGAAAGAGTTTAGAAACAACAACTGAAGATCAATCAAAGGCTAAGGAGCTCGGCGAAATACTTCAAGTATCATCAGAATCAATTTCCACTCTGGGAGATGAAAAGCTAAAAGAAAAACCAGTTGACAAAAAAGTGGGAAAACATGTTGAAAATGTAGACCTTCAAAATGTGCCGAGTATCGAAAGTGTTGAAACAGATAAGTTGAAACCTATTAGTACTGAATTAAAAGAACCGAAAAAAACTGAATATGTAGGTCTCCCTATCGACGAAACTACGAGTGCGTGGATGGATGTCATTGATGAACCAATGGTATTTTCTTCTGATGAGGACGAACTAGTTGAACAAAGCAGGGAAAAACTTGAAGAATCAGCATTTCTTGTGACAGAAATTGAAGAGCAGCTTGATGTTAAAGAAAGTACTATTGTCCATACAGTTGATAATGTCCAGGAAATCAGAAAGAGTTTAGAAACAACAACTGAAGATCAATCAAAGGCTAAGGAGCTCGGCGAAATACTTCAAGTATCATCAGAATCAATTTCCACTCTGGGAGATGAAAAGCTAAAAGAAAAACCAGTTGACAAAAAAGTGGGAAAACATGTTGAAAATGTAGACCTTCAAAATGTGCCGAGTATCGAAAGTGTTGAAACAGATAAGTTGAAACCTATTAGTACTGAATTAAAAGAACCGAAAAAAACTGAATATGTAGGTCTCCCTATCGACGAAACTACGAGTGCGTGGATGGATGTCATTGATGAACCAATGGTATTTTCTTCTGATGAGGACGAACTAGTTGAACAAAGCAGGGAAAAACTTGAAGAATCAGCAGTTCTTGTGACAGAAATTGAAGAACAGCTTGATGTTAAAGAAAGTACTATTGTCCATACAGTTGATAATGTCCAGGAAATCAGAAAGAGTTTAGAAACAACAACTGAAGATCAATCAAAGGCTAAGGAGCTCGGCGAAATACTTCAAGTATCATCAGAATCCATTTCCACTCTGGGAGATGAAAAGCTAAAAGAAAAACCAGTTGACAAAAAAGTGGGAAAACATGTTGAAAATGTAGACCTTCAAAATGTGCCGAGTATCGAAAGTGTTGAAACAGATAAGTTGAAACCTATTAGTACTGAATTAAAAGAACCGAAAAAAAATGAATATGTAGGTCTCCCTATCGACGAAACTACGAGTGCGTGGATGGATGTCATTGATGAACCAATGGTATTTTCTTCTGATGAGGACGAACTAGTTGAACAAAGCAGGGAAAAACTTGAAGAATCAGCAGTTCTTGTGACAGAAATTGAAGAGCAGCTTGATGTTAAAGAAAGTACTATTGTCCATACAGTTGATAATGTCCAGGAAATCAGAACGAGTTTAGAAACAACAACTGAAGATCAATCAAAGGCTAAGGAGCTCGGCGAAATACTTCAAGTATCATCAGAATCAATTTCCACTCTGGGAGATGAAAAGCTAAAAGAAAAACCAGTTGACAAAAAAGTGGGAAAACATATTGAAAATGTAGACCTTCAAAATGTGCCGAGTATCGAAAGTGTTGAAACAGATAAGTTGAAACCTATTAGTACTGAATTAAAAGAACCGAAAAAAACTGAATATGTAGGTCTCCCTATCGACGAAACTACGAGTGCGTGGATGGATGTCATTGATGAACCAATGGTATTTTCTTCTGATGAGGACGAACTAGTTGAACAAAGCAGGGAAAAACTTGAAGAATCAGCAGTTCTTGTGACAGAAATTGAAGAGCAGCTTGATGTTAAAGAAAGTACTATTGTCCATACAGTTGATAATGTCCAGGAAATCAGAAAGAGTTTAGGAACAACAACTGAAGATCAATCAAATGCTAAGGAGCTCGGCGAAATACTTCAAGTATCATCAGAATCCATTTCCACTCTGGGAGATGAAAAGCTAAAAGAAAAACCAGTTGACAAAAAAGTGGGAAAACATGTTGAAAATGTAGACCTTCAAAATGTGCCGAGTATCGAAAGTGTTGAAACAGATAAGTTGAAACCTATTAGTACTGAATTAAAAGAACCGAAAAAAACTGAATATGTAGGTCTCCCTATCGACGAAACTACGAGTGCGTGGATGGATGTCATTGATGAACCAATGGTATTTTCTTCTGATGAGGACGAACTAGTTGAAAAAAGCAGGGAAAAACTTGAAGAATCAGCAGTTCTTGTGACAGAAATTGAAGAGCAGCTTGATGTTAAAGAAAGTACTATTGTCCATACAGTTGATAATGTCCAGGAAATCAGAAAGAGTTTAGAAACAACAACTGAAGATCAATCAAAGGCTAAGGAGCTCGGCGAAATACTTCAAGTATCATCAGAATCAATTTCCACTCTGGGAGATGAAAAGCTAAAAGAAAAACCAGTTGACAAAAAAGTGGGAAAACATGTTGAAAATGTAGACCTTCAAAATGTGCCGAGTATCGAAAGTGTTGAAACAGATAAGTTGAAACCTATTAGTACTGAATTAAAAGAACCGAAAAAAACTGAATATGTAGGTCTCCCTATCGACGAAACTACGAGTGCGTGGATGGATGTCATTGATGAACCAATGGTATTTTCTTCTGATGAGGACGAACTAGTTGAAAAAAGCAGGGAAAAACTTGAAGAATCAGCAGTTCTTGTGACAGAAATTGAAGAGCAGCTTGATGTTAAAGAAAGTACTATTGTCCATACAGTTGATAATGTCCAGGAAATCAGAAAGAGTTTAGAAACAACAACTGAAGATCAATCAAAGGCTAAGGAGCTCGGCGAAATACTTCAAGTATCATCAGAATCAATTTCCACTCTGGGAGATGAAAAGCTAAAAGAAAAACCAGTTGACAAAAAAGTGGGAAAACATGTTGAAAATGTAGACCTTCAAAATGTGCCGAGTATCGAAAGTGTTGAAACAGATAAGTTGAAACCTATTAGTACTGAATTAAAAGAACCGAAAAAAACTGAATATGTAGGTCTCCCTATTGATGAAACTACAAGTGCGTGGATGGATGTGCTTGATGATCCACTGGTATTTTCTTCTGATGAGGACGAAATAGTTGAACAAAGAAGGGAAAAACTTGAAGGATCAGAAGTTCCTGTGACACATATTGGAGAGCAGCTTGACGTGAAAGACCGAACTATTGTCCAAACGGTTGATAATGTCCAGGAAATCAGAAAGTGTTTAGAAACAACAATTGAAGATCAACCAAAGGTTAAGGAGCTTGGCGAAAAACCTCAAGTTGCATCAGAATCAATTTCCACTCTGGGAGATGAAAGGCCAAAAGCAAAACCAATTGACAAACAAGTGGGAAAGCAAGTTGAAAATGTAGACCTTCAAAACGTGCCGAGTATCGAAAGTGTTGAAACAGATAAGTTGAAACCTGTTAGCACTGAATTAAAAGAGCCGGAAAAAATTGAATATGTAGGTCTCCCTATTGACGAAACTACGAGTGCGTGGATGGATGTCATTGATGAACCAATGGTATTTTCTTCTGATGAAGACGAACTAGTTGAACAAAGCAGAGAAAAACTGGAAGAATCAGCAGTACCTGTGACAGAAATTGAAGAGCAGCTTGATGTTAAAGACAGGACTATTGTCCAAACGGTTGATAATGTCCAGGAAATTAGAAAGTGTTTAGAAACAACAGCCGAAGATAAACCAATGGCTAAAGAGCTCGGCGAAATACTTCAAGTATCATCAGAAGCAATTTCCAATCTGGGAGATGAAAAGCAAAAAGAAAACCCAATTGACAAACAAGTGGAAAAACATGTTGAAAATGTACACCTTCAAAACGTGCCGAGTATCGTAAGTGTTGAAGCAGAGAAGTTAAGACCTATTACCACTGAATTAAAAGAAGCGAAGAAAACTGAGTGTGTAGGTCTCCATATTGACGAAACTGCATGTGCGTCAGATGAGGATAGAAAAATTGAATACAGCCAGAAAAAACTGGGAGGATTGCCAGTTCCGGTTAAAGAAGTTGAAGAAGAGCTTGATGTTAACGCTAAGTCAGTTGACAAAACGTTTGATAGTGCCAATGTTCAAGAAAACGAAACCATCGTAAAGGAGAGATTAGGAAAGATAATTGAAGATCAACCAAAGTCTGTTGAACTCGTCGAAAAACATCAAATATCAACAGAAACAATTTCTATTCTGGGAGATAAGAATACAATGGGTCGTAAAGATCCAGAAAAAGGATCGGATGAACATACGAAGAATCATGTTGTAGATGGAAATATTCAAAAAATGACAAGTGTTGAAGGAGTTTTAACAGAGAAGGTTCAACCTGTGTGCCCTGAATTAAAGGAACCGGGGATAATTGAATATGAAAATCTGCCGAATGATGACGATTCAAGTAAATCAGTGGCATTGCTAGTTGCTAAAGAGGAACCAATTACAGAAAAATTATGTGTTGGAACAGTATCACATAATGCTGTTGTCACTCTAACAGAGACAAAAACTTATGGAAACCAGGACACTTTCGAGAATAGTGTTGTTTCAAGGCAGGGGAAAACTCATCAATCCTATGAATATCTTCAACAACCAGATTATGTCCATGATGAGAAAGCAGTCATTGATACTTGGTCAAGTGTTTTAGATGAGTCTTCACCAGCAATAAATACAGCAGTTGTATCTAAACTGTCGGCAGATGCTCCTGAATTTATGCCAGCAAGTATGAGAAGTTCACAATCTGAAACGCTTAAATTTTTAGCGTCGGAGAGAGATAATGTGCCAAAATTAAATAATAATAATGCAACAAGTAAAATGATTTCGGAACGGAAGAAATTTGCTCAATTAACGGACATTAAAGCGAAACATACAACTCAAGCTTTGGCATCTACAAAGCCACATGCGTCATCAATTTTGGATTCTAAAAGCTATGCAGATGTGTTATTTGGAGGTCAGCCACCAATACTAGGTGATGTTATGCCGAAATCTATAAGAACTTCTGTAGTTGGACATGTGGCTAAATCGGACGAAAGGCATCAAACGCATGTTATCTCTAGAAAACACACTCAAGAGGCAGAACTCTTGAGCAAGGAAGTTGTTGTTGATGACAATTTGAGGACAAAGGCTAAGTCTGAAGCAGTATTATCAAAAGTTGAAGTAAATAAAGACACAACAAGTGAGGAAATTATTCAAAATGAAGGAGCTTCTGCTAGTTCAAGTGACAAAATTGGTTCGAAAGAAGAGACTTCTGCAGAATCATTTTCATGGGCTTCGCTTGTAAGTCGTCCCGGAGAATGGGTTGACAATACGTTGCAAAAGAAATCAAAGGAAAAATCAGTTGAAACAATTAAAAAAAATGTTGTGGACGTAAATAAAAAAAGCGATAAAAGACGCAAATATGAGAAAGCCAAAGAAAAAAGACCTGGTAAATTAGAGAAAACAGATATAAATGAAAAGACAAACGAAGTTAAAAATTCCTCCGATTCTGAGGCTGATCTATCTCCAATTTTAACAACTAAAGGTTCTCAAGATAATATTGTTGAGGTAACATTGCCCGAAAACAATGAAACCGGAGTACTAACTTGGGCTTCACTAGTTCGAAAGCCAGGAGAATGGTTGGATAACACGGTCCAACGGGTAAAGGAAACACATAAGCCAAAGGAAAAACCGAACAAAAAACATGAGAGGGAAGAGAAAACAGACAAGAAAAATGTTAGAGCTCCACAGAAACATACAGATTTTTCAGTTCCCTCAAAAGCTTCGAATAATAGTAGTGACAATGATGAAACGCAAGAACGTATGACTGCTAAAAACGATAACGTTGAAGAATCTGTTATATGCCACTCAGATTCGATTGTAGCTATCAAAAGTAAAGAGGATAGAGGAAAGGAACCCGCTGGACTAACATGGGCTAAGGTAGCAAGCCAAATTGATTCTTGGACGGAATTGGAACCTAAGGAGCAACCTAAGTTTGTTAAGATTGACAAGAAAACTTGCAAAGATACGACTAAATCTAAAAAAATTAAACAAATAGTCACTAATACTCCTATTAAAATGCCCCCTTTTAATCCAACGACTGCCATAAAAAGCAAGGATGCTGATAATATTCCTTCAGCAAAAACTATGACTTTAAACGTAGGTCAGAAAACTTTCGATATTACGGAAAGCAAAGTGGAGCCACGCCCAATGTCACCTTTGATTGAAAAAAAAATTATAATAGAAATGGCTGATGATGCACCACAATTGGAAAGCAAAATCAAAGACTCGTATGATGGGAATGTGTTAACTGAAACATTACAGCCACTCGGAACCATAAACAAATCATGGGCTGAACTTTTGGAAGATGAGGTTGAAGAAGAAATGATTCCACAAAAGGAAGACCAAAATTCGGAAAATTTATCGGAAGAAGTAGAAGTTGAAGTTACCCTTGACAAACAATTTGAACACGATTTTCAAGTTGATGAAAAAGCACGTGATGATGAGTTATTTGCGCTAAAGAAAAAAGATGATACACTCGGTGAAAGTTTTCCTCTAACAGAATGTCAAACCTCAAAAGTTTTCAAAATGGGCGGCACTTCAAAAGATAAAATCCACTATGTTCAAGACGAAATGTCCTCAAACTCTTCACCCGTTGATCCTGATTTTGACAACTTTTTGTTTTGGAAAAATACTCCAGAGGAATTGAGCGACAATCAACAATATACTCGAAAAGATTCAAAGGTTTCGTGGTCAAGGGACTTAATTCAAGTGATACCTGAAGGTACACCATCTGAACCCACAGACAGTGACGTCTCATTAAATAAAACTCTTACAGCTAACAAAGAGGAGAAAGAAAACATTCTGACCTGTGATGAGGGAAAAACGGAACAACTACTTGAATTGGAAGAACTAGCGATACCTGAGTTAGGTACAATAGAAGAACCACTTAAAGCGAAGGATATAATTTCAGATCAGAAAACTGATAGAACTGCAGAAAATTCTTTTGAAATTGTAGCTGTAACTGAAGCCGTACAAATATCAACTGACGAAAATGCTCTGAATCAAATAAAAATACAACCGCAAACGAATCTAGAAAAAATATCGGGGTCCGTCTTAGTGCAACAAACAATCTCAGATCTTTCACTTGAAAAATTCAAGACGTTAAGTAGTGTAGCTGTTGACGCGGTGAAAATGTCTGCAGACATTGTAGACGATGCGCCTATACAAACACTTTTATCAGTAAAAGATAAGCAAGTTTCAACAAAGCCTGAATATAATCTAGTAGCTGATGAACGCTTAAGTGAAGTGCCGCAACAGACATCGAACGAATTTCCGACTGAAAAACGGGATGAACTTATTGAATCGGTAAGTGAATCAGTGATTAAATCAGTACAAGAGCCCAAAAAGGACAAGCACAAAAAGAAGAGTAAAAAATCATTTGATGAATTGATAATGATCAATCAATCTACTCCTGCTCTTGCTCCTTCAAAACCTAACACGATTGAGCAATCAAAACATTTTATTACTTCAGAAAAGAACGACTCTATTTCAATTATTCAAAAAAAAGATAAAGAAATTATTGAAATTTCGACATCGATACAAGAAACTCAAGGTGATATATCAGAACATCAAACACCGCAAAATGAAAATTTATCTCCAAAAGGGGACTTTCTTTGTGAACCTGAGGAAAACCTTCTTAAAGAAGCAAAATCTAATAAACCCAAAATGAGAAGCAAGAAGCAATCAACAATAGATATGACTGAAAAAACGGTTTCAGAAGAAAAAGTGGAAAATACGACTACGGTTCAAAGCACAAACGATATTGTCATAGCTAGTGAACAGAAAAATCTCCCGTTGATAAAACCAGCATTTGAAATAGATACATTTACTACACCAATTGAAGTAAATGTTAAAAATTCACATGAAAGTGAATTAAGACCTGAGCCACAAGCAAAATTGGAGCCGTTATCTTGGTCTCTCATAGTGCAGCAAACTGCTCCTGATTCTTTACTAGAAACAGACAATGTGCTAAGTGCAGAAATTACTGAAACGAATGATAAACGTACAGATGTACATAGAGGAGGTATAGATAGGTCCTCTCCTATTCAAGATGTTTCAACAAAAATGGATAAGAAATCCAAACGGAAGAAGAGGAAACCCTTTGAGTCAGAAATTACAGACGACATTGCCTGTCAAAATACCACGAATGTTAAAATTGACCCATCAACATCTATTCAACAAACGGTTGATTTTATTGCTATAGAGAAAGAATACACAACTTTAAATGAATCAATTCCCGAAACTTCCGTTTTAAATAGTCTATTAACGATTCCATCTGATCAAATTGTGAACGTTTCTAGTGAAAATCGGAATCATTTAGAAACTAAACTGAAATCGGGAAAAATGTCCTGGTCTTGCGTCGTGCAAGAATTTAACCAGGAACTACAGAACGAAGAATCAATTCAAGGTGGTGGTAGCACATCTAAAACTACATTTTCAGCAAACATGGAGACGAAACCTAAAAGAGATAAGCCCAAAAAGACAGCAAAAAAACTATTGGAGCATGTGGATTCAAGTGATATAACAGTTGCTTCAGAGAACATAGATGATATAGCAACAGAGAAAACAAACGTGAAAACGGCAACAACAACAATTCCAATTAAAATATTCGATAAGGGATGTGAAGGAGTTATACCAGAATTTACAACAGCAACTAAAACGGAAACAATGTCTTGGTCTTTTGTAGCAAAACAAACAGTTCCCGAAATATCAACAGCACATATCCTAGCCCCAAGCACAGCAATTGAAGAGAAACCCTTACAAAAAGGAGACTGTGGTGTAACATTAATAAAGCATAAGCATAAGTCAGAAAATATCAAAAATTCTACTGAACAAATGTCGGCTTTAATAACTACAACGCCTCAGACTAAAGTTGCAATATCGGCGACAGAGAAAGCACTTTCTTTAGGTAAAAATTTACCTGAAGAAGCAGAAAAACGAGTGGAAGAAAAGTCAATGTCATGGTCTCGAATAGTTCAACAATCAACGGAAACTTCTTCAAGTCAGACTTCCGTTGAAAATATACCCGAAGTAGTAGAGAGAAATAAACCTCTTGACGAAATCAGCAATGTTGAAGAAAGTTCTTCTAAATCTTCTAAAAAATATGGAAAACTAGAGAAATCTAAGCAGTTGGTTAAGAAGTCGTTCGAATCAGCTGGTACGGAGGACAAGGATGATCACTTAGGCGATGAATCCGCTTCTAAATTACTAGAACACACGAATGTTTCTTTGGAAAATGAAAACATAGAATCCTTAGATCTGCTACCCGAAAAAGAAGTTCATTGCGAAGTATCCACTTTGGACACGAATATGAAACCACAGCAAATATCATGGTCACTTATCGTACAACAATCTTTAGAACAAACCTTAACGGAACCTACAATTAAAAAGGAAAGGACACATATTTTGCAGGAAAAGGACGTTTCATTATATAAAGAAGATCAAATAGTTAAAAAAGATAAACCAAGTAAAGAAAAAAAGACCACAAAAGAACAAACAAGAGGTGAATCTTTGAATACACAATCATGTATCGGAAATGTTCCTAAAGTATCAAATATAATGGGAACTACGCCTATCGGAGTACCACCGTTTAAGGATCAAACATTAAGTTTTATTTCAGTTGAAAAAGATCTTTCAGAGGGCTTAGGACCAAAACTAAGACTTGAGTCACCTGAACATAAAATGGCTACTTCAGCCATCAATACAATTGAGAGCAAAGATTTACTAAACAAAGGAATTAACATTCCATCGACTTCTTGGTCACTCGTTGTTCAACAGAATATTGAAGCTACTTCGAAGGAATCCGATTCTGTTGGCACTGAGAAAAAGCAAGAATACGCTACCAAGCCAGTTAAAAAAACCCCATATGATGTTACTGCGGATGAGTGTATAGCTGCCAAAGCAGGTATACATATTAAGAAGGATAAATCTAAAAAGAAGACAAACAAATCTTTAAAAATTTCAGAAACTACCTTTGAAAAAGAAAAAGTTAAGGATGAAGGAGGATTTGTAGAGGGTGACAACGTGCCCATTCATGAAAGTTTGAGTGTTACAGAAACTGATGTTTCAAACGTGTCTTTATTAGAACCACAAATACCATTAGAAACCATGTCGTGGTCGCGTATTGTCCAGCAAACTACAACATCTTCAACAGAAGTGCCTGAAAAGATTCCGGATATTGAGAGTTGTATTGAAATTAGTAAAATTTTACCAGACAAGATGAAACCTACAAATATTGAAGAAAAAACCAACAACGAAATAGAGACAAGCAAGGGAAACAAAATAAAATCTCCAGAAGACTACACAGGTCCAATTAGCGATACAAAATCCCTTGCTACGGAATGTGTTGAATTAGATTTAAGAAATACAACGTCGAGTTTAGTCACACCAATTGAAGCATCCTTAAACGACATTAAAGAACCTAACGAAAAATTAACACCTGAACTGATATCAGAACAAATAACTAAAGATTTCACACCAGTATCGGAATCAACGTTATCATTAAATGAGGATGTTCAATTGAACCCAGAGCAGAAATCTAAAAAAGATAAGCATAAAAGAAAGAGCAAACAGCTTACAGTCCAGAGTGGTGGTAAATATGTAGGTGGCACAACATCAATTCAACAAACAATGCATTTTATTGATACGGAAAAGACCAGTGCAATATTCGTAAAGAGTGAACCTAAGCTAATTATAACAAATATTACAGAAAACGTGCATTCCGATTTCCCCACAGAAAACAATAATCCTACGGAAATTCAGCTAGAGGCATATAAGCCGCTACCAGCCCGTTGGTCCTCTATCGTGGAACAATCTACTAATGTGTTATCTGCAGATGAAGTTGCTACTTCATCAGTAAGTGGAGAACAGGTATCTGGGGAGAATAGTGCCACTAGAACAGACTTTGTGGATAAAGTCGACGTAAGAGAAGTAAAGGATATCAATGTTGAGTATTCTCAAATACCGAAGTCGGAAAATATGAATGTAGACTCTGTGACAAAGGACACTCCGTTAAAAACAAAAAATGTGTGGAATCTTACTGAAACCTATGCAGAAGTCGTCAAAAAGTTTCGAATAAATCCGGAGCTAAATATTAATTTGGAATCAGAGATGTTTAAGCCTACTGAAAAAATTAAAAATCCTACTAAACGTGATTCATCTCTTGTGATTAAGAACGAGGATAACAAAGATGTTGATGAACGTTGTAATATGCCCGATGAAAATAAAGAGGATTCTTATGAAGGTGAGAAAAATCAATCTTTAGATGTTTCCCGCTCCGAATCAATACCAATGTCATGGAAAGATATGATGACTGAAGAAGACTCTGTCGCACGATCTTGGGCATCAATTGTTAAAGACACCGTTCCTCCATTAGAAGAAAACAACACTGAGTTGCAGGTTCATAATATAACTACTGAAAGGAGATCAAGAACTCCTATTCGGCCTATTATCCAAATAACAGATATACCTGATGCATCCAGACCATTAGAGATTATTGAAGATACGGATGGATTTATAGAATACATATCTAAAAAAGAAAAACATCGTAGGCGATCGCGGTCAAGGTCTCAGCAACTTGCAACTGAATCTGCGGAGGAAGAAAAGGATCCAGATAAAAATAAATTACATAAAAAGAAATCAAAAAAATCTAAGAAAGCCTCAAAACCTATATTTTGTGATAATAAGAATGTGTATGATCTTGATATAAAATCACATAACATACCGGGTGAAAGTTCTTCAAAATTATCCTTGCCTTCAACTGTAACGGAAGCTAAGAAAGAAGAAATTGATGCATCCGGGCTTAAAACCGCAGAGACACCCAAACAAAATGATGAGAAAATATTGAGCACAGTCGACGTTGAATGTCCTGTAAAAAGTGAACCATTTAAGGAAAAATATTTCGATATTCCCAATGTATCAGATAAAATTTGTGAAGAAACTACAGTGAGCGCACTGGCAGTTGATGGTTTTTCTTGCTCAAATATTGTAAAAGATACCTTACAAAATGAAAAACTTCAAAAACAAAAGGAAACCGCAATTGATGTTCTTCCTAATTCAAATATTGCAGAGCAGACGCTACAATTAATTCAATCTGAGAAACAAGGAGAAAAAGAGCTTCATCCAAGCACCGTCGATTTGCAAAGTGCTTCGGCTGCAGTAGATATTGGTTCTAGTGATACCATTCATAACCTTCCCACTAAAGATCTCAATGTTGCAAATATAAAAAGTACAGAGACTTCAACGCTTGCAACAGAGGAGACATTTGTAACACAATCGGAAGCAAGAGTATTGATAAGAGCAGACGATGGTCAAAGACTGGTAGAAATAGAAGTAGAAAATTCGAAAATTAGTGCGGAATCAGCGCCAAGTGAACTCAAAGTATTAAAACCTCGTAAGGAACGTACGCTTTGTGAACCTGCAACTGATGATGGTCCTTCTACGAATATTGCAAAACAAATTGAACAATTAATTCAATTCGAAAAACAAAGATCAGAAGAGCAGTCTCCCAGCGCCGTCGATTTGGAAAGTACTTCGGGTGCAGTAGAAGTGGTGGGTTCTTTCGATACAACTCATAATCTTCCCACTGAAGATGCTAATGTTACAAATATACAAAATACAGAGAGTTCAACGCTAACAACAGAGGAAACAAGTGTAACACAACCGGAAGCACTAGAAGATTCTAAAGTTAGTGAGGGACCTGCGCTAAGTGAACCCGAAGTATTAAAACTTCGTAAGGAACATGCGCTTTGGAAGCCCACAATTGATGATGATCCCTATTCAAATATTGTAAAACAAACTCTACAATTAATTCAATCCGAGAAACAAGGAGAAAAAGAGCAGCTTCCAAGCGCCGTCGATTTGCAAAGTGCTTCGGCTTCAGTAGATTTTGGTTCTAGCGATACCATTGATAATCTTCCCACTAAAAATGTTAATGTTACAAATATTCAAAATGCAGTGACTTCAACGCTTACAACAGAGGAAACAAGTGTAACACAACCGGAAACAAGAGAATTGATAACACCAGACGATGGTCAAAGTCCGGTGGAAATAGAACTGGATGATTCTAAAACTTGTGAGGAACCTGTGCTAAATGGAGACGAATCAGAAGAATTTAAACCTTGTAAGGAATCCGCTTTTGTTGATGTTCCCTCGTCAAATAACGCAAAACAAACTCTACAATTAATTCAATTCGAGAAACAAGGAGGACACGAGTGGTCTCCAGGCGCCGTCGATTTGCAAAGTATTTCGGCTGCAGTAGAAGTCAGTTGTAGCGATACCATTGACAACCTTCCCACTAAAGATGTCATTGTTACAAATATACAAAATACAGAGGCGACTTCAACACTGACACAAGAGGAGACATTTGTAACACAATCGGACGCAAGAGAGTTGATAAGAGCAGACGATGGTCAAAGCCCAGTAGAAATAGAACAAGAAGATTTTAAAATTTACGAGGAATCTGCGCCAAGTGGACTCGAAGAATTAGAACCCCGCATGGAACCCGCAATTGATGATGCTCCCTCTTCGAATATTGCAAAACAAACTCAACAGTTTGTTCAATTCGAGAAACAAGGAGGACATGAGCGGTCTCCAGGCGCCGTCGATTTGCAAAGTATTTCGGTTGCAGTAGAAGTCAGTTGTAGCGATAGCATTGGCAACCTTCCCACTGAAGATGTCATTGTTACAAATATACAAAATACAGAGGCGACTTCAACACTGACACAAGAGGAGACATTTGTAACACA
Organism: Eristalinus aeneus; assembly: GCA_955652365.1. Classification (NCBI taxonomy): domain Eukaryota; kingdom Metazoa; phylum Arthropoda; class Insecta; order Diptera; family Syrphidae; genus Eristalinus; species Eristalinus aeneus. The sequence goes on from OY019131.1 coordinate 129,747, forward strand.
ATCGGACGCAAGAGAGTTGATAAGAGCAGACGATGGTCAAAGCCCAGTAGAAATAGAACAAGAAGATTTTAAAATTTACGAGGAATCTGCGCCAAGTGGACTCGAAGAATTAGAACCCCGCATGGAACCCGCAATTGATGATGCTCCCTCTTCGAATATTGCAAAACAAACTCAACAGTTTGTTCAATTCGAGAAACAAGGAGGACATGAGCGGTCTCCAGGCGCCGTCGATTTGCAAAGTATTTCGGTTGCAGTAGAAGTCAGTTGTAGCGATAGCATTGGCAACCTTCCCACTGAAGATGTCAATGTTACAAATGTACAAAATATAGAGACGACTTCAACGCTGACAATAGACAAGACATTTGTAACACAACCGGTCACAAGAGAATTGATAAGAGCAAACGATGATCAAAGTCCGGTGGAAATAGAACTAGAACATTCTAAAATTTGCGAGGAACCTGCGCCAAGTGGACTCGAAGAATTAGAAAATCGTGTGGAACATACGCTCTGGGAACCCGCAATTGATGATGGTCCCTCTTCGAATATTGCAAAACAAACTCAACAATTTATTCAATTCGAAAAACAGAGAGAACAAGAGCAGTCTCCAAGCGCCCGCGATTTGCAAAGTACTTCGGTTGTAGTAGATGTTGGCTCTAGCAATACCATTGATAACCTTCCCACTAAAGATGTTAATGTTACAAATATACAAACATCAGAGACTTCAACGCTAACAACAGAGAAAACAAGTGTAATACAACCGGAAGCAAGAGAATTGATAAGAGCAGACGATGGTCAAAGCCCGGTAGAAATAGAACAAGAAGATTCTAAAATTAGTGAGGAACCTACACCTTGTGGACCCGATGTATTTAAACCAATTGATGATGTTTCCTCGTCACATATTACAAAACAAACGCTACTATTAATTCAACTAGAGAAACTGGGAGAACAAGAGCAGTCTCTAAGCGCCGTTGACTTGCAAAGTACTCCGGTTACATTAGAAGTCAATTCCAGCGATGATATTGATAACCTTCCAACTGAAGATGTTAATGTTACAAATATTCAAAATATAGTAATTTCAACGATAACAACAGGGCAGACGGGTGTAACACAACCGGAAGCAAGAAAAGACGATGATCCAAGCCCAGTAGAAATAGAACGAGAGATATCTACAATTACAGAGCCAGTTTTGCCGAGTAAATTTGATACAGAAATACCTATGCCTTGTAAGGAATCTATACCGTCCGAAGGCGTTATTAATGATATTCCCTCGTCAAGTGTTGCAAAAAATACTTTGCGATTATTAGAATTGGAAAAACAATCGGAAATTTCCGAATTCCTGCCTTTGAAAAATATTGCAGTTGTTGTGGAAGCTTCTTCCACAATAGATATACCTGAAGATATGAGTTACAATAAACATGCCAGCACTGCATTCAGTCCATCAGATCTTCATGTGACTGAAACGGATACAGATATCGAAAACAAATACCCTGGAGTTGTTGATATGTTATCAACATGTCCGGATAAAATAAATGTAAAAAATATACCTCATGAAGAACCTGATATGTTATATGACGTCGTAGGTACAGTTCCAGAGGAACTACCGTACAATCCTCCTTCACAATCACAAGAAAACACTAATTTGCGGAGTGAAAAACCACGGACCAACTTAAGTCCTTTTAATACTCAGGAAGAAAGTACCTGGTCGACTATTGTGACATTTGTAACTGAGTCAAATGTTGTTGACGTATATTCATCGTACGAGGACGAGGCTACTTTTAAGGAAAATGAAGTTGAATCAATAGCTGTCAATCCAAGCGATAAAACTAAATTGCATGACGCAGAACAGAGTATATCTCTAAAGGAAATAACTGAAGCAATTGCAAGAACAACCGAATATTTACAAAAGCCTTTGAAAGACACTGAAACAAATTTCTCTATTTCAGGGGTTTCTGCACAGTTAGCACTAAACAATAAAGCACCAAACTTAGGTGTGACAGATAGTTTTTGTAATCAATCAACCCTATCCGATTCTAGTGAACTAACTAAAGATCAGACTGCTGTTTCCAAACTTGATCAAATACGCCTTCATTACTATCTTGATAGTTTTCCTATAAAATATCCTTCATTTGATGATTTTGACAATGCTTGGTCATTATCTTTATCTAATATTCCATCGCAAGAGATGAAGATCGGATCTGGAGAAAAAGGGAGAAACATATCTGGCACTGACAATCTATCCCCCTCTAAATCGGAAGCGACCAGATTTGAATATTTGTTAGGAAACCTTTATATAGATGACCTTCCAACTATAACGCGATCTAGCATAGGTAAACTAGAAGTAGGATGTCCTGTAAAACTAGGTAGGGGTCTTGCAATCGATATACAAACACCAAGTTCTGACAAACTTAAAACTAAACGTAGTGCCACTGAAGATAGTAGTAGCAATGTACAAGATCACATGTCCCCTAGCCTTCCAGTTTGTTATAAGTCTTTAAAAAATGAAAGCGGTCCTTTGCCACTTACACAGCAAGGCTCTCTGTTTTTATCAGAAACAGTACCTGTGACAATTGAAACAAAATCAGAAACTAAACAAACTGCAAGTCTAGAACCCACGACCCTCCATCCTATTTCCGAACCCAACGTGTGTATAACACAAGGCATAACGCCTAATGATTCTGAAAGCGTTATATGTGTGGATCAATTAACCACAATACCAAACACTTTGGCCGCTGCTGCAGTCAACTCAGGCACAATCACTCAAATTACGACAGAAACTGAAACACCGCAACCCAAAACAATGCATCCACAACAAAAAATAACCAAAACTACAACAACCGTAATTATGACAGATGATGGGTTAGTAGAAGCTAACACTTCAAGAGACCCTTCAGTTACAAAATGGACGACGAAAACAACGACGACAACGATAATTGAGCCAGAGGATGAGCAAATATCAGCACCAAGTACAAGTGTTGTAAAGGATAAAAATGAAGATGATGTTCTACTCTTGTACAACCGTCAGCAGAAGGTGATAAAGATAAATCTACGTTTATTTTTAGCCTTAATATTTGTCGCTTTTTTGTGTGGTTTTGGTATTTGTTTTTGGCTTTTAAGTAGTTTGAAATTCTGTAGTTGGTAATTTGAAAATAGAAACATCAAATTTAAAAAATACGTTTTTTCGTTTGCCTGTAATTATGAGAAACGTTGAATGTCAAGTTCCAACGAAGTAATATGTTAATTTAACCTAAATATTTTTTTCTATAGCTATTTTCTCTTTCCTTCACTATACAACACTTTCTTCTGTAAATTATTTTTTGTATTCACAATGATAATGTTAATTGTACATATAAATGCACACATATCCATATGTAGTCTAATAGAGGAAATGTAACTAAGCTATAGCATGATTTTATAATTAAGATACACATATAAAAATATATATATAAATGAAATAAATACTAATTTTAAATAAGCGTAGTTTTGTTTCTAACACTAAAGTAAAGATATAAGTAAAACTAACGAAGGCCGCGTGGTCACCAAAATGATAAAACACGTAAAGTATGAAAATTAGCAACAAAAAGCCTTCAAACGTTTTATCGTCGTAACAAATCACTTACTATTATTGTTGCATAGCCAAAATAAATAGAAATATTCAATGACTCAGGAAAATTCGCATAATCCTTGAAAATATGTGGCTTCCCAATATAAGGAAAAAATATGCAATCGTTCGGGCAAAAAAGTGAAGCCTGGCTACCTTGTAAAATGTTCCATGCAAGTACTCTTATACTTGCAGCAGTCGAAATTTTGATAATGATCAATGCACTTTGATTCGATTAAGCCTATTATTAACGCAAATAGTCTTATATGTATTAAGACAAACCATTCAATTTAAATTGCATATTGAGTGCATATGCGCTTTATAACATTATGTAGGCACTTAAATGTGACATTCGGTTTATACGTTCGAAATTGGATCATTTTAGATGGTATTAAATGTAAAAACTATTACATATATTTTTAATTTTTATTTTTTTTAATTTTTAGTGTGCATGTTTAATTTAATCTAAGTAAAAAGGTTAAACAAAATAATACATAGTTTTCAAGCTTGTCATTAACAAGCAAAACGTACTCTTCCAATATAAAAATCATAAAATAGACTAAAGCTTTAATTTTAGGAAAATACAAACTACAGAATGAAAGCCAAGAAACTCGCATATATATTAATGCCAAAATTAACAAATGTTCGTTGTTTTCCTATATCATTAAGTGTGTTTAATCAGTGATATTATTTTAATATTTGTTTTCTTCTTTTATTGTTTTTACAATTGTTACTTTCTAAACAAATATGTTTTATAAAATGCATACGGACATATATAGGAAATGATTTCTCAGGAAATAGATGAATTACTTCAATCACTCTCAACGGTGGAAGAAGGAATCAGTAGGTTGCCAAATAGCAACCTTGAAAATATGTTACACGGTCTAAAGGTGAGTGAAGTTGTATGTAAAGCGCTTTAGTTAACTTTAAGTAGATTAAAAATGAATGAAGTGAATGTACATGTGTGATTAACATAATCATCACATCATCACACATTAGCCATAAATCATTTTTATGAACCTTTATGAACTTCAATTGAATAAAATAAATTTTGTTAATTTTTAGGACTTACTTTTTTGTATAAAAAAAAAATAATAATAAAATTGCTCTGTACTTGTACTTTGAATGTGCAAAAGATGTTTTTACACCTATAGCTTGTATTGTTATTAGGAATTCTACATTACATAATGAATTTTGTTGCCGCGTGTGAAATTTAAATTACCCACATTACAAACTTTTCTTTGTGTGCAATACGTACTTTAGCAGAAAATGAGAACTCATGAAACATAATATGACCCGGTTTTGTCATTAGTTTCTTGTAGTCCTGTGTGATAAAATTATTACCTTAGTATCTAATCTATGCTTATCACTCATTAAATTTATTTTTCAGCTTATAAGTAAAAATTTGGACTCGTACATGCAAGACGTTCAACAAATCAAAGAAGTCAGTTTATTGCTTCCAACAGATCCACAAACTGAAAGACTACTAAACGAAATTAAAGATCGAGTGGATTTTTTAACATTAAGATCTCAGCAGGGAATAACAATGATTGAGGTAATTAAAGTATATTAATTTGTTGAGTATATATATATATTTATTAATATTATTTAATATTATTTACTTCAAATAGAATGCACTGCAAGTTCAGCGTAAGCATCAACAAGAGCTTGAATCTTATCAAAAGCATTTATTGCATATAGAGTCATGGTCTAAAGATGCTTCTCTTAAAGCTCACAATTTAGATAACGTTTCATTAGAAAATCAGCAAATAATTTTAGAAGACTTATTAAGGAACCTCAAAGAAAACGAAACTGTATTGCTTGAAATCATTGAAAAGACGAAGGAACTTGCGAGCCACGAAGATGTGGCCAAACTTGCTAAAGTGTTATTGGAACAGTTAACAATTGTTATTACTATTATTCAAGAACAAATTATTGCCATAAATACTCGACTGAATAATGTACGACAAAAAATAAGTGAAGTTGGGAATTCAGAAGCTGATGTAAATCAGCTTGATGGTATACAGTTGAAGCAACCGATGACAGATAATGATAAATTGGAGACTATAACAGAGTTGAACATTGTTAAAAACATTACAGATCAACGTGAAGAAGAACACCCCGTATCAAACATTTTAGAAGAAGTAGAAGAATTTGAAAAGGACATTGTTGAAGACAATCAAGATCTCGAAGATATTGAAGACAAAGTGGTACTTCAACAAACAAATTTGATGGAGGATGAACGTACGATTGATTCTTTGTCTATGCCTGAAGAGGAAATTAAATTGCCATTGGAGCAAATTGAGGTAGAGACACAGACTTCTGAGAGTCTTATGGTTTATCCAAAACAAGGCGAGTATTTTGAGGTGGAAGCACAAACAAGTCTTCCTGAAATAAATACGATTGAAGCTTCGATGCAAACTCAAAAAGAACTCAAGCCAACAGAAAACATTTTCGTTACCCAAAAGATTGTAGGCAACAGAGAAACCATCCAAATTGATACTATTCCAAATAAGACAGATTCTGTTTTGCATGAAGATGTATTTGTTGAAGCTCGTTACCATCAAAATACACAGGATAACGTTGAGCGATCTACGGAATTGGTTATGCAAAATGTACCCTCCTCATTTGAAACAACTTTTATTGAGCCGGATGAAACCACTACCGAAGTTTTTGTAAATCCCGATGGCACCAAACATATTATCGTTAGAAAATTGATGCGTCAAGTAATATCTGGTGATGATCGGTTGTCTGCTAAACGAGATGGTACCATTATTTCAAGGGAAATACACACCGATAAAACTGCAGGCACACCTCAAGAACTAGAACATCCAATAGCCGGAGAGCCAACTAGTTCAGTAAACTTAAATGAGTCTTCTAGTATTCGTGCTGTTGTTCAGCAGGTTACTCGTAAAATTATTCGTAAAACACGTAAGATTGTTAAACGTGTAGTTACAATAGACGGGAAGGAGTGTGTTTCAGAAGAAGTTATTGAGGAACCAGAAGAAATAGAAATAACTGAGGAAGAACATCCACCACAAGTTCAAGTTAATGTTATCCGAACAATTAATGGTCAAGTAGTAAGCGAAGAGGAATATGAAAGGTTTAAACAGCAATGCGATGCGAATGTTCAGACACCTTATGAATATGAGATAACTGAAAAGAAGCAATTGCCTCAAGTGCCAGTTAACGTTATCCGTAAAATCAATGATATTGAAGTGACAGAAGAAGAATTTGAAAATTTCAAGCAACATCCCGAATTGGTGGTTGGTCAAGGACCATTCCAGGCAACTCCGGTAACACAGGTATTTTCTTTAGATCAAGCACCAGTAGAATTTGATACAGCACAAGTAGTAGAGATGATATGCGAAATTCCTACTAGCACTAATGTTACAGACACCATAGACCATGCGCTCATGCGCGAAGAGCAGACAGCTGTAACATCTTCATCTCTGTCAGCCGGGGATACGTCTGCAATGAAAGTTTTCGAGACGACACAATTGTATAGTAAAAGTATAGAAAATATAAGTAATATATGGCCAACAAAACATCATTTAGAAGCGAGCGATATCGACTTCTCAGATCGTCATTTGTCAGATTTGAATAAACCAACAGAAGATATCAGTCAAAAAGAAATTAGTTTATGCTTTCCAGGAGTTGTTGAATCAACAGATATTTGGCCTTTAAACGAATCCACGGGATATTCTATTACCTCAGTACATCAACCACAGTCGGAGGAATCAAAATTAAAAGAAAGTTTTATCAGTGAGGATGGGGATTTATTTACATTTGATGAAGAAGTTACACCAAAAGCAGAAATATTTGAAAAAAATGTGAAGAATAACGAGTTGTTGCATGAAAATGAAGGCGAACACTGTACAAAGACATCAAAGGATAATAAAGCTACGAACGAACAAGAGCCTGAAGAATCTTTACCGACTATTGAATCTAGTAGATTTTTACCAAACATCCGACATAGCGAAGTCGACAGTTGTGTTGAATCTAAAAGTTCAAGCATTGTACCTGCAGTTTCAGTTGATCCAAATCAACTTACTACAGGACAACAACAAGCTGAAACAGACTCTGTTGCAAAAAGCAGTCCTGACAAGTTTCCAGAAGAGGTTAAAAACATTTTGTTATCTTTAGAAGATAACGTATTGAGAGAACCGAAAGCTGAGCCTTGTATCGAAAAACCCACAATTGGAACTATTCAAGCAACACAATTGTTTATTGCAGAGGAGGCGGCAAACGTAGAAATACCAAGAAAACTGATAAAAATGACTGCATCAACGTTAGATAACACTGGTGAAAGTGTACTTAAATTAACAGTAGATAATACAGACAGTTCTATACCATCTCAAAACATTAAATTAAGCATAGTGGAAAAATGTAATTTAGTTGACGAGCCTCATTACGAACAAAAAATATCACAACAACCTGTGTATAAAACCGAAGACGATTTATCTGAACAACATATTCAGGAAATAAAATCAGAAAGTATTTCAACTAGCGCGTGTATGCCTTCAGAGAGTGAAAGGTCTCAAGACCATGGTTATGAACCCGATGAAGTATTGAGTAATGAAGGTGAAACCCTTACCGCATGTGACATTAAGAAAAAGCGAAAAAAAAAGAAAAAGCAAAAGCTTCCAGTTGAAAAAGATAAAAACTCTTATATCCCAGAATCATCTGAAGACGTCACAGATGACTATTCTATGAGCTTAACGTCTGAAGGAAAAATATTAAGCGAAAAAATGGAAGAAATTAGTTCTGAAAGTGAAATTGCAAACATTTCAAAGGAAGATAAATCTGTAAGGATAGTTGAAGAAGGCGTTATTTCTTCTTGTTCGAATTCTCCTCGGGAATCTCAGTTTGGTATGATCGTCCCAACTGAAATAATTGAAGTTACTTATATTGCAGACGAAGAACAACAAACTAGTCCCCGAAAAGAATTGGTTCCAGTGGATGTAATACCCAAACTAAGCACTTCTACACAAGCTGATTCAAAATCATCTCAAACCTCACCACAACATAACGTTAAGGAGTTGGCACAACAAACAAGTGTGGAGGTGATACCTAACATTTGTGAAGTAGAATGTCAAACAGAAGTTGAATCAGTAGAGACTGAATCCCAAACAATAGATGGAAGTCTACAAACCAAACAATACGAACATCCTGAAACTCAGTCCGAAGAAGTCCAAACTGATCACATTACAGCTAATGTAAAATATAATCCAACAGAAACCTTTGAAATATCGAGTCAGACCTGTGTAACAACTAGTGAGAAAGAATTACAAACTTCTCCAAAGGACTCACCAAGAAGTTTACAGACAGAGAAAGAAACATTTGGATCAACTTCTGTTGTAATTCCAGTTTTGGAAGAATATATTTCAACATTGGTACTGCCTACAGAAAATATACAATCTCAGGATCAAGCAGTTTCAACTGATGTGCAGGTAACGAGTGACATGTCAGTGCAGACAACAGAACCAGATATAGTTGATATCAAGGAAGCACGAATAAAACTAGTTGAAACTAGAGACACAGCCTCGTCTCCAGTTCATAAAGCGACTATCCGCATAGACAAACAAACAACAACTTTCGAACTGTTCCCAACTACTGAGGCTGTGTTACAAACAATCTCTGCTGATACTTGCACCGACCAAGAAGACTCGTCAATTTCAATATCATCATCATCGGAACCATATAAAGTAGAAATTTGCACTGTTGTTTCTGTTCCACCTGATTCAGATATTTCAGAAAATGAACCTATAGTTTATGAGCAAAGTCAAATTTTAGAGATGCCCAAAGGTATGAAATCAAAATCCTCGGAGGTATGTGTAGATGACGTAAATGCACCTGAGGTACAAATTTGCGTGGAAATCGATGAAAATAAAACACCAAAAGTTGCGATAACTTCAACTGGAGATAATTCATTACAAAAGGAAAGTATTTCAGTTTTGAAAAATACGCTTTGTCCTGAAGCTTCCCTTGAACCTATACATGAACGCGATCAGGATAAGGTTGTAATATCAACAAAACAAACACGATCTCGTCCAACATCACTTGTGAAGATTGAAGAAGTTATGTCACCAGTCGAAGTTTTAGACGTTCCCATCACACCGGGTCCTGATAATACACCTGATGATTCTAATATTTGGATCACAGCTACAAGTTCAATCATTCAAAGTCCAAAAGATGCCACTGAAGGAATGCTTATGTCCGAGAGTTTGTTGCATTATCCCGGAGAAAAATCTCAAACAATATGGATAGAAACAAAAGATGCGATTGGTGGAAGAATCCGCCATTTAAAAGAATGCCCCTTTAAACAACAGACATCTCTTAGTAATGTGTTACATTTGGCCACACTAAGTGAGCATGTAAAAGACGAACCAGTCGAGAATCGTATAAAAGATGTAAATGACAGTCTTAAAATTCTTGAAGATGTGATTGAGAAAGGCAATACTACAGTAATTCAAACAACGGTCATAACTATTATCGAAAAAGTATCAACATGGTTAGAGACTATTGAATACAGAGTTTATCTTATTCGGCAACAGTCTAACGAAGGGCCGAGTGAAGAAAAAATAAATGGTTATAACCAATTAAGTAACGAACTCAGTTTTATTAACCAAAGTGTAAATCAACTTGAAGATAAAGTTGGTAAGGCTGAAGTAACTACGGACGTGGAACCCCAATCGCAAATGTTGCAGTGTATTGAAAAGCTAAAGGAACATGTAAGTGCTGTTGAAGATGTCACAAGAAACAATCAAAAACAAGACACAAGAGACTTGGAAAGGTGGAATCATTTCCAAGTGCTTGTCCTTGAAATGACCACTTTGTTGGAAAATTTACAAGAACGTTTTGAAACAATTATATCTGAAGACACAACTCCTACAATTAGGTTAACTAATTTGGATAGTTTGGAATCGCAAAACGCTGAAAATTTGAATCAACTCGCACATTTAATAAATACAGCTCGTTCGTTCCAAAGGGATTTTCCAGGCAAAAAGGTTTCCCAAGATATATACAATTCTTTTGAAGAAGCGAAGAATTTAGAAAACAGTATCATTCAAGAACGAGATCGTCTGTTACAACTTCAATTATTAGCAGAAGATTACGAAGAGACTCTTAAAGAGTTTGCTAAAATAACCATTTTAGCAAACAAACTTGTAGAGAGTCCTATAATAGCATCAACGCTTGATCAATTAAACAACGAAGTTCAAAATCATAGAAAGTTCTTTGTGAATTTAAGCCATTGTAGAGCAATTTTGGAATCTCTTGAAGAAAATATTGATTCCGAAACAAGACAAAAACATTATGACTTGCACAAGGAACTGTATGAACAAGCTACTGTTTTGTTGGATAAAGCTTCAGAGAGAGCCTCAAGATTAGCACAAGCTGCCTCTCGGTGGACAATATTGGAGAAAGGAATGAAAGATGAGAGACAGTGGTTGCAAGTTGCCCAACAACGAGTTCCAGATTTATCAACCGTAACATCTGCCGATTACGATCAATATACAACACTTTATCAGTCGTTGAATACAGACATTTCTTATCATTATGTAAAAATGACTCAGCTCTCAAATATTTCTGATAAACTTCAAGAAATAGTTCAAGCGCCAAATTTGGTAGAAGAAAGCAATGAGGGCTTAATAGTCCTTCTTAAGCTTCGCGAGGAGGTAGCTACGTATTTGCACCGACTGCTCATTTTTAAGGAAATTTGGACACAATATGAAAATCAGACTGAAAAAATGGAAACCTTTGTACGTGACGCTGAAAAAGAACTCAACCAAATTCACGTACCAGATGATCCACGAGAGCAACCAATAGAACATATGCGCCAGTTTTGGGAAGTAAAAGCTCATTTCGAAATGCATAATAATATCCGCCATGAAGCTGGTGTAAGTTTCGAAAAGGCTCTTGTTGTAATACCCCTAGCGGATGAAATTTTACAAAGACAATTCCATGCACAGTTGGAAGACCGTTGGCTAGGAGTTTCCCAAAAGATTGAAGAAATACAAAATGCTATTATAAACAGTATGTCTTCCGAAGATGTGCCTCAAGAAGACAGACTAAAATTGCTAGAACGAGAGTTGCAAGAAATTTATCTAACAATGACTAGTATAAAAGGTGTGATAAAAAATGAGGAAGAACTCAGTTTGTATATTGAACGAATTCAAATTTTAAATACTCGTGTAGGATTCATAGGGAATGAATTAGGCCGAATTGGCTTACAACCCGATCGTGATAATTTTGAACCAGAAAAAATTGGGCAGTTATTTGCACTCTCTCATAAGATAACAACTCAAATAAGTGAAGAGCTTGAAGGTGCCACAATACTCAAGGAACGTCTTTTATCTATTCAAGACGGAATCTCTAATCTTCGCAAAAACCAAACAAAGTTTTCAGTAATTTTAGACGAGTGTGAGAATGCCGAGAAACAGAGTAGTAATGCTATTGAAAAGGCTGTAGTTGACTGTAATTCCGTAGCAGAAAATCTAATGTTCACTTGGCAAGAAATGATGCAACTAAGACAACTTCTTCACACACTCCCCATGCGATTAAAAATGTCTGTGTCTCCGGTAAAATTGGAACGAGAAATATCCCAATTGCAAGATGAACATGCATTCTTAGAATCCAGATGCAGCAACATTATGATGATATTAAAAAATCGTCTCTCGCTTTGGTTGCGTTACGAAAAACAGTTAGATTTGGTTCGAAACTCAGTACAGGAAACGGAATTTATGATAGAACTTCTTAAAGTTCATGGACAGGTTGACTACGAAAGACTCAAAAAGGCAACAGAGCGATTAGAAGTGAGTATTGAACAAGTTTAATAATATATATTTAGAAGTAAAACGAGCAGTTCACTGCCTCTATTGTATCAATTTGATGAAATAATTTATATGACTAACGAATGAACATTTTTTTTTGTCAATCGATCTTCTCGAAAGTATATAGTTACTTTCAAAACGTCTCTAATAAATTATTTCTATGTTATAGATAGTAATATTATAAATGATTACTATCAACAAATGATAATGAATGATAACAGTAGAGAAACTGTTTTATTTTCCTTGCATACATTTTTAAAGTATAAATAACATATAATAACAAATTCATTGCAAATCGTTTAGGTAGTCATTTCAAACTATCTATTAAGCAATAGCTACCAATGCAATTAACGGGAGCGGTCAAGGGAAAATGGTGCGTCAAATATTCATTCTACACAAAACCATCGATTTTATACCATTTCAAGGCCGTTTCATTTTACTTCTTTTCAAAACTTTTATTGTGGAAATTCCATTTTATTGTTGTTATTGTTTTGATTGCAAATATTTGTATTGCAAACGGAATGGTAAAACAACGACAATTTTCGAAGGAAAGTACTTTTCACTCATTGAAACCACACACAATGTCGATGAACATGAAATGAAACTTACAAATGAGTTGTGTATTCAGTTTGCTGCGAGCAAGAGTACAGTGTAGACGTCCATTCGCATATTTATGTCTGTATTTTGTTAAAAGAATTGAATGAACAAATTTTTCGTGTTTGTTTTTTTTATTATTATATAAGGGCCTTTCTGATGACTTGCAAAACCGCGAAGAACTCTTAGCCGAGTTAAAGACATCTGCAAAGCCTTTAATCGAGACGTGCCATGGGCAAATTGTTGAGCAGATTGAAGCTGCAGTTCAAGAAGCTGTTATAGCCTGGAACGATACATCGGAAAATCTTCTAAACCTCTGTACAAGATATCAACGAGCAGTTGAACTTTGGGAAAATTATCGTAAAGCATCAGCTGTGGTAAAGACATTTATCGAACAGCAAATGGACAGTGTAAAAACTTTGGAACAACCCTTGGATTTGAAGCAACACGCCAAGGTAAGTTCATGATAGAAATATTGAGATATATTATTTGGTCTTAACATTGATATGTATGTATATGACTACAGTATTTAAAACTATTCAAAAAAATATATATTAATTAATACATCAGAATTGACAAACATCTGCTTATTTTAATTGTAATAAATGTGATAAGGAAAATGAGATAATAGCATCGGAAACGCTGTATTACACTGCTGATATGAAATTTGTTAAATTCTATATTTGTATGCCAAGAAATATGTACACTTACTTTTATGTGAATGTGTTGATATTATTTTATTACTTAATTCGGCATTAATACTGAGTTAAGGGATTGTTATTGCATTTGAGAACAAAATTAGATCATTGATGATCGAATTTAGAATTTGAAATATATAAATAGATCTCCGAAGAGATAATCCTAACATTCGCATACCTGATAGTTGTTTGTATACGGACATATAGTTTTTGGTGATCAACACTCAATAGGAGTTGAGACGACAAAAACATTCTTGTGTGAGTCACTTAATATACATGAAGATGTTTTTTTATTTAGGTATCTGAACAGAGTTTGATAGCCCAAAACGACAAGCTCAATGAAATGCGTGACATGGTTACCAAGATTTCTGCTGATGTTGGTCTGGATTTGTCTAACTTATTGCAAGGGGAATTAGATGCATTGGGTCAAAAATTGCAAGAAGTTAAAGAATGTATCTCAACATTAGCGGACGTTGCGGAAAGCAAAGACAATGAGCGTAAATGCATTGAAGAGGACATACAAAAAGCTGTTGTTCATTTAAATAACATTCAGCAAGTGAGTAGTTTGAAACAATCAATTATTGAAACGTTGAATGACTTTTACTATTAATAATTTATTTCTACCTTAGGAAGCCACAAGAGTGCCATCAAATCTATCGGAAAGCGAAAATCAGCTAGATGCATTGAGAGAGCATCTTCAAAATTTAACAAAAACTGAAGAAGAACTCAAACAGCTGCAGCAGAGAAATTTTGATAACAATAATTCAAACTCTTCTATTATTGGTGTTCTTGAGTTGTGGCAAAGAGTATTTCAAGCCACGTTTCAAGAGTATCATAGGCTATCTTCTCGTTTGGTAAATACTCATAACAGTACTGAAGCATTTAAGCTCTGGCGACAATATCTACAACATGTACAATACTTTCTGTCGAGCTCTATTCCAAGTGACTATAACAGTTTAAGCGAACAACGCCACCTTTGTGAAATTCACCAGAATCTACTTACCAGTCAAGAAACTATTCAATCTATTCATAAGAAAACTGAAAAAACTATTGATCACTCAGTTATTGAACAGTTCAACAGCCTTACGGAAATGCATAATGACACAATTGCAAGAATCGTTCAAAGAAACAATGAAATTGATATGAGACTAAGCACTTGGAATGAATATCGCTCTGGATTGGCATCAATTTTTGAATGGTTAAATGAAAGAGAAAAAGAAAGGTCATTGCTGCAGTTGCGGTATATTCATTTGAAGAGAGTGCCGAGATTGACGCAAAAAATTGAAGATCTCATTAATCACATTTCAACTGGTGAAGCTCTTGCCGAAAAACTTAAAGGTCAACAAAGTATTCTTTTGAATTTCAGTGACGATGCTTTAGCTACAGCAGTAAGAATGGAGTTTGCCTCTGTCAACCAAAGAATACAAAACTTACGCGCTGCGCTTGAAACATGGAAAAGTTTTCTGATAAAAATAACTAAATTGGCTGATGACTATGATGCAAGAGTAAAGAAACTTAAGACTAATTTGTCAAGCGTGAATGAATTTATTGAAGAAGTTACAAATAAACTTCCTAATGATCCAAATGATATTCAAGAACGATTAAATACCTTAAGAAACAAAAGGGTACATCTTGCAAGTCTAATACAAGAATTAGAAAAGGTGAATGTCATTCAGGAAGAACTGAAGGAATGCATAAGTCCCCACGATATGAAATCAATTCGACAAACGATGTGGATTTTGTGGCAGGAACATGCTGATTTGGATTATCAATTGTCACATCTTATCAATGCTATTGAAGATCGATTATCGTTACTATCCATTTACAATACTAGGCACGATCGTTTCATGGACTGGATTTACGAATTAGAAAAACGTATTGATAAGGACTCCATAGTGAGTCCTTCTGAAAATCCAGAAGAACTTGCAAGAAATATCGAAAGACAAATTAAATCAGAAATGAAACTTCGTGAAAAAGAACGCGAGTGGTTGTTATCGGCAAGCAAGGAACTGGTTTCTCTCTACAGTAACAGTTCAAATACAGAAAATATTCGAGAAGATATTCAACACAAGTCTGAATTGTTAATTGATCACTGGGAGAGACTAAAACTTTTGTGCCGTCAGCACTTCGGTAAAATTTCAGATATTAGAGCAACAATTTTGCGACTGGAAGAGAGAGTTTCTCTTCTTCGAAATTGGATGACTGAAATCGAAACTAAACTTTTAAAACCACTTGTGTTTGACTCATATAAACAAGAGACATTTAAAACCAAGCTTGCTGAACACGACGAAATTCAACGTTCAATTGAAAATCAAAGCAGTAATGTAGGTGAGACGCTGAATGTTGTGGAAGTGCTGCTTAATGATTCAGACACATGGAAAATCAATCTCAACACAAGTCATCTTCAGGCAAATGCTCAAAATTTAGAGAAAAGGTGGAAGAACGTTTGCGAAAGTTTACCTGAGAGGAAAAGTAAACTTAATAGTATCTGGGAATCGCTTCAATATCTCGTTAAATTTACATCAGAAAGTAAAGAGTGGGTGGAAAAACATGATGTGGTAATAACAGATATGGAGAAAGATTTAACTACGTTATCAAGCAATGAAGTAGCAGAACGAATTAAGAAAGTGGAAGCAATTATATCACAAATTAAAGCACAAGACGTGAAATTGTTTAAATTGGAGCAAAATTACTCTAAACTTGTTATGGAGCAAGGAATTGATATGGAGAATGTACAAAAACTTACAACACCAACTAAAATTCTGTTAACCAAGTGGAAATCTTTGCTTCCTAGATGTGTTGCAATTCTCGACACAATAAATAGAGAAGCAAAAATTTACAGAGATTTTCTTTCAACTCAGGAGGAGTTGATTTCTAACCTGTCAGAGATAAATGTATTGCTTGATCAAGTTGAAAGTACAGACCCTAGTTCAAGTCTAAAAGATGTCGAACGCTTGGAGAAAAAATTAAATAAGTCAAGCCACATTATGCAGACGGCTGATAGTTTAGGAGAAAGAGCGAAGTTACTTAAACAAGTAGATGTCATACACATTTTGAAACTCATAACTGAATATACAACTCTTTGGCAGCGAATTCAAATTAAAATAAAAACTATTAAGGAAGATATCTCAACAAAAATATCTAGAGTCGAAGTACCATTAGATACTCATGGAATATTCGAAACAGATGCAGGGGTTCAGGTCGACACACTGACCAAAACCAAATCGCTTCATCACATGACATCGATAACACCCAAAGATGCTTATATTATGGAACTAGAAACTGCGGTTAAAGAATGTAGAAGTAATTTAGATGAACTACAAAAAGCTATTACGGATAGAACTCGCAAGCCTGGTCCTCAGCGTATTTCAAAGTTAATGGCGAATGCTCAATCGTCAACGGAACTAATGAAACACTTAAGCACGATTCTTGTTACTGAGTGTGCAGCTTCAAATAAAGAAGCTGACAACGATACCGTCAATGAGTTAATACTTCGCTTTGAGACGTTACAATCTCAATGGAAAGCACGACAGCAACATGAAGAAAGTGAAAGGTAAGTTTGTGTAAAAAACTCATTTTTTATATAAAAAGCTATACCTGGTGCTGCCTACTTGATTGCCTTTCTTTATTTAAAACATTTGGTTTTGGGTTTAAATCAGTCAAAGCAAACATTTGCGTAATTATTTGTAAAAATGAACACTATATTATCATCTTCTTTTTCTCCGTTTGAACATAACATTACATAACTTAATCTAATTCATTTATAACAAACGTCTTTTTTCTTGTATTGCTGCCCAATTTGTTTTAACTGTACTGTATGTAAAAAAATATTGTGTGCTCAGATGTAATCTTTCTGCTGCTTACAATATAACTTGTCCACAGTAAGTACAAAATAATGTTTATAAAAAATAAAGTGGCAAATAACATTCACTTTTTAAAGCGAAATTTCCGAAACAATTTTTTTCTGATTTTCTTTGTATGAGGTTGGGTTGTACATATATATATATATATATATATATATATATATATATATATATATATATATATATATATATATATATATATATATATATATATATATATATATATATATATATATATATATATATATATATATATATATATATATATATATATATATATATATATATATATATATATATGTATATATACATTTAATTAATATAATTAAATAAGAAGGCATTTTTCAGTTAAGTGACATTTTTGTTTTTATGTTTTTTTTTCCCTTTAAGTGATGTCGGCCGATTAACTTGTCCCCTCTGTACTCAACGTAATTGGCAACAAATTGACAATGATCTGTGGCGACTTGAGCAGTGGTTGCAATACGCTGAAGGTACACAACGGTCACAGACAGTCCCTCCAAACAATATTGAAATTCTCGAGGACATCGTTCAAGATCATCGGGAATTCTTATTGGATCTTGAAAGTCACAAAATAATAATCACTTCATTAAATGTGGTCGGCGATCACTTAGCAACACACACATTGGACACAGAAAAAGCTCAACAGTTGCGAGCAAGATTGGAGGAAGACAATACACGCTGGAATACTGTTTGCATAAATGCATCAAAATGGCAGGGTCTTTTACAGACTGCCTTAATGGGCAATAGTGAATTTCACCAAATTATTGATGAGCTTTGTTTGTGGCTTCAGCAAACAGAACAAAATATAAGAGCGTCTGAACCAGTAGATTTGACTGAAGACCGTCAGATACTAGAAGCAAAGTTCAGAAAGTTTAAGGAACTACGTGCAGAACTGGAACGCTGTGAACCCCGTGTTTTTAGCTTGCAAGACGCTGCCGATCAGTTACTTAAAACTGTGGATAATGGAGAAGATTCAACTAACACATATACAAGGTAAAACCCTATAAATCATATGCACTTAAGGTTGCCTGTATCATTAAAATTGTGATTTTAATTCGAATTAATTACTCAAATGTTTTAAAACATAAGTAGGTATGAGTTAAGCACAGTAGGTAAATTTGTCAGATATTAATTTTATACTTTTTTTTTAAACATGTGTTATACATTACGTTTTAATCTTCGAAATTTTTGTCGTTTATACATTTTATACTCATTTGTGTGACAGTCATTTGATGTCTCAAAATTATCCACAGAACTCTTTCCAGGTTAACAGATTTGCGACTTCGTTTACAATCACTGCGTAGGTTGTCTGGAATATACATCGTTAAGTTGGGTGCAGTTCTCGGTTACGATGGGGACGATTTGGGTGTATCGCTTCATATGCTTTCAAATGAGGTACTGTCTTAAATTTGTTTTCAAGTTATATAGAAACTACTTATTATTTAAAAAAAAAACTTTGCACATAACAGAAGACATTCTGTTTTGGTTAAGCTTTAACCATAATTTGAATTGTTGTTTTTTATATTTGTTGTTAGCCGTTAACTTTAATTTGTATTTTTGTCGTATTTATTTTATATGTTTTCAACTTTTTTATTTGTATAATAATTTTTGTTACGCAGCTTCTGGAGCAATCCGAATCAAGGATTCAACCTTCTTCTATTCAGGCATCATCGCACAACACTGAAATTGCAAAGTAAATATTAGAACTCTCATTATTATTTGTATTTTCTTTCGTGTGTACTTATGTAGATATAGTTCTTAGTGATTGAACTTCACTTTTGTTATTATTTAAATGAGTTTTGTCTGGTTGTTTTTGTGTTTAAATGTATTATATCATTTAAAGGAGTTGAGCTTTATTTAAAAATAATTAAAATGTATTATTATGTTGACCTTTAAATGCAGGTAGTTTTTTAATTGCAAGTGAAAGAGTTAATTCATTTGAATGAAGCTCAAATCCTTTGTTATTTCTGCTTCAATTTGTAAGCATTGAAATACACAAAATATATATACTTTTTACATTTAATTTTAGCTCAGGGGAAGGTGCCGAAGGAGATGTTATAAACACCACTGTCCTTGCGCGCGGTTATCGCTTCTTCGGTCGCGTAGTACGTGCCTCCCTTCCTATACAAGCACTCATGTTACTTTTACTGGGTGTTGCCACACTTGTACCCCACGGTGAAGACTACACATGTATGTTCTCTAACACCTTTGCTCGAAGTTTAGAACCAATGCTTTCTTATCCAAATGGACCACCACCAACATAAGCTCAATCAATTTTTGCAAAAATAAGTTTGCAACTCTAACCGAACATCTACCTAAAATGTTAAAAGACAAATGAAAATACAAAATATATTCATGCTAGACTAAAAAATGTAACGTTTATCTGTTTCACAATATTTCTGTAAGTTTTTATATACATATATACATGTGTATACATGTTTAACGAAATACATATAATATTTAATTTCTCCTATGAACTTCATTTAAATTAAAAAGAAAAACAAACTTATAAAAACCTTTTGTGTCTGAATTTGCATCTCGTATCTTCACTATATAAATAAAGGCCAGAACGTTTTTGTAAGTTGTTACTTTCGGTATAATGACTCTCCCTAATTATACATAAGTATATTTCTTTAATTTTATCGATGAAGTTCTGTAGGAGAGAAACCATGTATCCTATACCGGTGCTACAATCTAAAAAATTGTATCTTTAAGTTTTCATGTTATTTTGACGAATGAAAATAATAATAAAGCAGTCCATCCAATCATAATTTTTGTTAAAAAGCTATTATACTTTATATGTTTTTTTATATTGTACGTTTGAGTGTAGCTTGCGAAACTGTAAAAAGTAACAAAGAGTAATTTTGTAATTAAAATATTGAAAATATATTTGTTACTTACATACGAATGTTTAAATTAAGATAAAAAAAAAAAAATAAATAAATGAAACAAACAACTGTACCGACTACACTTTATATTGCCGCATAATCATATTAAAAAAATAAAAATAAAAAAATACAAAGTTGTTATTTAATATTTCTTATATTATATTTCTCCTTTACATTACCTCTGGGCTGCCCTAAAGTTGTTGTTTGTTGCTCGTTTTATATTAACAATAACTGTTATTCTTACTGAAGACTTAGTCCAAATCAAAGACATTTGCAACATTGTCCTCTCACAACAAAACAAATTTGGTATGTATACAAAAAAAAACTTTGAGTTATAAGAGGAGCTTTTGTTTTTGATATTAAAAAAATATAAATAAGGTTGAGAGTCAGGTGAAAAGTCAATTTAGTCTTGACTATCAGAAGGGCAGATCCAGTAAAGGCAAATGCTGGAAAATATTCGTGGATTCCGAAACAAAAATAAACAAGGACGCACCGTCGTAGCGCTTAACAGTTATTTAATATATCTGTTTTGATGATAAATTTATCTGATATGATATTCAATCTGGTTTTATATTCAAGAGATTGTAATATAAAAATCACTAATGGCTGATTAGAATATGTTTTGGAAATTAGATTTAACAAAAGGTCATACTCTGAAGGAGATGAAAGTTACTTTGAGTAGCAAAACTGTATTTTGCGTTTTATGAATAGTTTTTTTTATCTGACAATTGTACAAAGTTTCCAAAAAGATGTGGAAACATTACTCTCTTGCTGAACGGTAGCTTATATTTCCAAAAAAAAAAAAAAAATACATCATTCCTAAAAGTCAGATGAAGTGAGATCACTGAACATATAAATATTTATTTATTTATTGAAAAATAAGTTTAAACAAAAATTAATATAAGCGTGAGTCTAATGTAAAAATGTGTCTGCTTTTAATATATGACAATCAGATATTCTTCGGGTTTCAGGTAAACTTTCATCGTCTAAGCTGTCATTTGTGCAAGCGATGCATCTAATATTTCGGGGATATTTCTGCGGGAAAATTAAAATACAAGTTATAATTTATTTCAGTGTTTACCACAATAATTAACGGCCGCTCGTCGCAGGAACTTCCGCTGACACACGATTGTTTAACCTCGAAAAAACTCATAATTTGCAACATGAGAAGCACCACCTATTTCAAAATTTATTATATATTACAAGAATGAAAAGATTTAATTCTTACATGCAGAATCACTACACATATAACTAAGTAGACGATGTTGGTATGATAACGCACGGAAATATCAATGAGTTTGGATAAACATCCGTTTGAATTAATTTCAGATATGTTTATGTTTGGAGTTTCAAAGCCCATGTGGGGTTCGTAGGTTTGCAGGCATGGAGGTGCTGTTCTTTTACAACAAGAATATGGAATAAATACATAATTTTCTAGGTAAGATCTGTAATATTAACAAGAAAGATAAGGAATATACTCAGAGGGAATTTAATAGATTTTACTTTTCTGCACATCTTTTTTCTTCATCATTTATGCATAACACAATCTTCCAGTCGTCATAACCGTTTACACCGCAACACTTATAGTAGTATTGAATCTGATCCCAAAACAATTTCCACTCAGAGTTAAAAAGATATTGTTCCATCCCTTCAAACAGGGACGATTTAACAATTGCCTGTAATAATTCTACGCCTGTGTGTATAATACAAACATGTGTCAACTCACAAATTGCTAATAAAAATGAAATCCCATTCCAAAAAGCCATTAAACGTTTATTTTCTGTAAAAGATTTCTTCTTCCGAAAGAATTGGCACATATACAATCCCACAAAGTAACATATTAGTAGTTCAAATGCCTTCAGGTTGATGCAGGACAATTCACTGAATATTTTCTGCTTTTCACGTTTCATTAGATATAACATGAAAGTGCGCTGAAAACTCACAGTCGTATAAATAATCACTACTTCTGTCAACATCAACGCGATTAAAATCATTCTAACACAAATTTGTAAATGCTTTGATTTTTTCTGCCATTTAGACAGTAATAAATCTTGAACCATATTAATTTATTTTTATTATGCTAAAAATTATGAGAAAACGACAGAAACCGAACAGAAGGCGTTGTTGATATGGCAACTGCTATTTATGTAGAGTAAATAAATATGTAGTGTTTGTATCGGATAAAACGCATGTATTGTAAACATACATATATAATTTACTCGTTGAAATAAAATCTAAACTGAGTTGAATTTTATGTTACTAAAAGAAATTTTATTTGAAAATATACTTTCAAACGAAAATGACAAGCGACCACGTAAGTTATATAAGTAGTGTAACCGAATCGGACGTGGAAGGGGGTAAGTTATCCCTATGACTGTTTTTTTTTTTTCTTAGTTATTTATATTTATAGATAATCAGGTCAAGGAACAAGAACAGAACATTCCTGAATTACCAGTTCCAAGTTATACTGACGAGGAGATACAAAAGTTAATAAATTTTGTTCAATATATGACTGTCCTTTATGGTCTAGACCATCGAGATTGGACCCACTCTACACTCGATGTAATACGTGAGTGGTTCATAAAAATTGATGAGAACGTTCTTACAATTTTCTACGATAGTAATAAGCTAATAGCTTGTTTGGGCTTTCCAATGGTACCAGTGCAAGGCCTATGTTATTTCATAAGGAACTCACTTCAAATGTTTTGTCCTGAGACTTTTCATGATGAGGTACTTTTCGGTTCTTTTAGTGAGAATATCGATAGGGTTCTTTTGAGAACTTTAAACTTCGTCTACGCTCCCACTTTTCGTGATTACACAGAGTGGAGTGATAATGTAAGATGTCGGTTTTATAACGCAATTGATAAATTTCTGGCAAATGTTACCGGACTGCATTATAAAATGGGCGGCCTAACTATGCTATATGTACCCAACATACAGAACAGACTCGTCCAACCAGGAGCCTCAAAAGACAGAGAGTTCGTAAAAAGCTTAGAATCGATTGTAGTGCATTGGGGAAACCAAATAAGAGCATGTCTTACTGATAAGGTATTTTTAACATCACACGATTTGATTTGCCCCATAGAAGAATATAAATTTTGGGTTTATAGATGTAAGTAAATTATTTATTTAACTTTAAATTATATTTACAGACTTTTTTAAATCATAGATGAGGCCCTACAATGCTTGAGTTTACAACTTAATAGAAATGACATTCAGGCAGTAATAAGAGTACTTCATGCTGCACAGTCAGTGTGCGTTAAGCAAATTGAAGAGCTTTTACGAGACTGCGAAAACGAGTATATTCAGGCGAAATCGAATGTTAAGTATTTACAATTACTTGTCAAGCAATCTGAAACTCTTGATAACGCTAAAAGTCCAGCTGAAATACCATATTTGCTGCCAAAATTCATACATCTTATTCGTTTTATTTGGTTGAATTCGGAATACTACCATACAATTGAACTCATAACTGGTTTACTTCGCAACCTTAGTAACCAAATCATTAAGTTGTGTATAGCCCATATAAATATTGACAACATACTGGAAGGGAAACCAAGATTCGGGATTAAAATGTGTCATCTATCAATAGAATGCTGTCTTTCTTATAAGGCCCTTTTTTATAAAATAATCACAAAATATGAAGAAACTGACCCTGAAATAAGTGGAAAACTCGATGAAGCAATGATATTTAATCATATTGATGCGTTTCAGGAAAGACTGAACGATTTAATAGACATTTGTCAGTCAATGATTGTATTTGGAAGACTTGACGAAACTGAAAATATTCCAAAACCCATGTTTGGAGGCACACGTGGGTTATATTTTGAAATGAAGTCAGAAAATGTGGAGCTTAAATTCTTAAAAAGTCTCGAAGCATTAATCAAAAACTCGAAGGAATTGATTTTAAATGTTCACAAAAATGAATGGTAAGATATGTATTCACGTAGATATTCTTACTTGCATGTACGTGTCTTTTGGCCGAGTTGGTACAGTTTCCAAATGTGTTCACTTACGTGTCGGAGATCCTAGGTTTATTACTTGGGCTGTACTTCTTCTTTCGAATGCCGAAGGAACTTATTTATATTATTATGACAATATTCTCGTTCGAAGTCGACCGCAGGTCACTCTATCCCCGGAAGAACAATATAAAATACAATATATAATTTATTTTGAACATATTTAAATGTTAAATATATTTGAAAATTTTCTGTGAAGTCTTTTTGATTATCATTAGCAGAATATATGTTTCCGATTCGTTTCCTTCGCGAATTAAATTCAATCTTAATTATTAAAGTGTTAATATAATTGATTTCTTCCTTTTTAGGTTAACGGAGGTTCTAAAATATCGTAAAATGGTTCGAAACTTGGAGGAAATAGTTCAGCGCTTAATGGCAACTGTTTTCCAAAGCATTTGCAATGTTGAGGAGGGCCTTGAAGTATTAGTAACACTTCATTTCTATTCATACCGCGAAAATTTGCGTAAAACTTATTTGCGGCAAGTAGGTGAGGTGTGGTCTCTATTTATTGCAGATGTAACCAGCACAACGAGAAAGCTACAATCACAATCTCAGTTAAACGAATCCTGGATTCCAAAACACGCATCAAAGTCGATGTTATATAAAACTAACTCAGAGAGATTAAGATGGATATTGGGGCGCTTGAAATTTGCAGAATGGCTACCCGAAGTCCCTGTAGGAAAAATGGCAATTGAAAAATTTGCCATCTGCCAGGAGGATTATCAAAAGGAATTTAAAAAACCGTTTAGAACATGGTGTGAGCTATTCGATGATGATCTTTTAATTCGGTTAAACCGTACACTTCTTGCGAGAAGTAAAGTAAAAAGAGGACTCTTAGAAAGTAATATTGACAGAACTGTAATCCCTATTTGCGAAGAAGCAATGCTTTTTCAACAATTAGGTTTTTCTTTACCAACGAATATAAATAGACTATATACAAAATATTCTAATTTAAGATTCGTTCATCACAGTGTCATTACGGTCTGCTTGGATTACAATCACATACTATCTGCTTTATCAGCAGAGGAGAGACAACTTTTTTTAGTTCTCATACAAATGTGTGATAAAAAGATAGCTCCAGGAATTTTTAAGTTGAATTGGGGTGGTGAACTGAGTGATGCTTATATAATAGATTGTGCAAAGCATACAGAAAAACTACAAAACACAGTTGATATTTACAAGAGAGCAAATTTCACGATATGTAGGGCTTGCGAACAGATTTGCAATTTGGTCATATTTGATATATCAAGTACAGGGCAAACGTTAGAAAGTTTTGAAATAACTATTGAAAAACAATGCAAGACCGCCTCCAGAATGATTTCAAGCCAATATAATCTAATAGTGGATTTAATAAAATGTGTTTTGAAGGAGTTTCAAAATGTTTACACCGATGTAATTAAATAACTTCCGACCAGAAAATGTACATGTTCTATAAATATATTTATATATATATTTCTGATATAGATGATTAGTCAATGGACCCTGTATGTGCACCGACTGGACGAAATGCTAGAAGCCGCCATTTTATCATGTGTAAAGACATCTCTCTTGGGTGTTTTTGACGTTCTTCATGGGAGCGGAACTGTTGGACCTGCACAGATTTTAGTTATTAATTTAAATATAATTGACCGAAAAGTATGTATGAAAACTGTTGTAATAGGGTGAATAGATAAATTTAATAATATATTTTACACAGATAATATTTGCACCAGATATAAGTGCTTTATTATCCGCATTCTCGAATATTCTCCCTCGCATATATAAAATTTTAAATGAATTTCCACGTTTGTGGGATAAATTCAGTCTTTTAAGTGGCTCACGGTCGTTTGCGGATATAATTAATGCTGATGTCAAGGTTACATCCATTAATCAAAGTATTATAAAAGAAACTGAGTACACTATCAAAGAACTTAATGCATACCTTTTCAATTGGCTTAAATTTCGCCATATTTGGGAAATGAAAGAATCGAGTTTTCTCCAAAGTTGGGCGGAAATTGAACAATCAGCAGAAGCTTTTGAGGAAAGTATAACAAACTATACCCGTCTGGCGAATGAAGTGGCTGTTCAAGAAATTATAACTCCAGTTCACTTCATAACCGTCAACTCATCTAAATTAAAAAACAGCGTTCTTGATTACATAGATCATTGGCAAGAAATCAATGTCAAATTATTAAAGAAAAAGGGATCAGCCAAAATTAAAGGTATTTATGCCTTCAGTGTTTGACTTGCGTTAAATTGTTTGATTCTTTTCAGGTGTATACAAATACATGAACTACAATATTGAAAAAATTTCCACTATACCACGGACTCTTAAAGAAATTAAGCAATCAACTAAACTTTATGAACGTCTAGTAAAAGAAATTCCTGAGAAAGCAGCTGAATTTCCATTACTGCTTCAGCTCTTCAAGGTAATGGACAACTACTCTATTGAATTTCCAACCAATACACGGCATTTGGTTATGAATCTGGATTCTGAGTGGCAAAATTACATTAAAAAATTATTTGACGCTGATGAAATGTTAGGCAATACAAAGGACGAATTTAAAGCTACACTATTAGGACAAGCAGAAAAGTTTAAAAATGCAGTCAAGAATTTGATGGATGATTTTCTAGCTAAAGTGCCCACCCATTCTCAAGTGTAATATACTTTTTAACTATAGTTTCTTCCTTCTTTAATTTGTTTAATATAACTTATAGGCCCCCAAAAATAGCTTTAAAATATTTAGATTTAGTCGCAAACAAAATTGAAGCCTGCTTTAAATTTGAAGAAAGTTTAATATTTGATCTTCAAATTTTTAGTATAAGTCAGCTTAAAAATTTAGAATTAAAAAAACTCGATGGTGAAACGAAAATTTTATATACAATTTGGAGAGTGATATTGGAGTGGGGTACTTCATGGAATGCATGGAGAAAAGGAAACTTTTGGAAAATGGATATCGACCTTATAGAAGACACGGCAATGAGCATTTATACACAATTAAATCAATTTTGCAAGTTGTACCACGATCGTAATTGGGAAGTTTTGGAGACCATGCGAAAAAGGGTGGATGAATTCCGAAAGACACTTCCTATTATAGCTGCTCTTAGAAATCCTTCAATGCGAAAACGCCATTGGGATAAAGTGAGATTTGTCGTTAATGTGTAAGAATAACATTTTTTATTTTCTTACATTTATTCGCTTGTAGCTTAAAGCAGGTTGACTTCATTTAAACGTTTAATTTTAATATGGGCTTTTGTGCTAGGAGATTTGTTTAATTACTTTACAGCGTGCTCATATAATCTTTAATAAAATAATACACATTATACCATTTACACATATTTACATATATATAGTATTTAACGTATAAATTGTTTAACATTAAGAAATAAATTAAACATTTTTGCGTTCTGATTTATTGCCAAGAATAAAAATCGCTACAATTACAGCAAAAATCATAATAATAAGACAAAAATTGTCATAATTACCCATAAGTCTGTAAGCATTAAAATATTATTATTACAATATTAATTTTTTTTTTTTTTTGAACTGATCTCATACATTTTATATTTATCGGAATGATTTTACATAATTATAATTTTGACACAAAATGTTTGTATCTGCATCTACGTTTCCTGTGTGCTTACAGCAATTTCGATGAAAACTCTCCCAAATTCACACTTGAAAATGTTATTGCAATGGATTTTCAAGCATATTCCGAAGATATTCAGGATATATCAAATTCAGCAACAATGGAACTACAAATAGAAAATGGAATTAAGAATATTGCTGCAATTTGGAAGGTTCAAATGTTCGAGGTCATTCCGTATAGGGATGACATATTTAAGATTCGAAATGTTGATGAGTGTACTCAGCTATTAGAGGAGCATCTTATTCAAATTTCTACAATGAAATCTACACAGTATGTGCAACCATTTATAAAAACTGTGGACTACTGGGAAAGAACATTGGCAAGTGTTTCAGAAACTCTTGAAAAGGCACTTTGTGTTCAACGCCAGTGGCTTTACTTAGAGAATATATTCTCTGGAGAAGACATTTCTAAACAGCTTCCTCATGAAAACCAACGGTTTCAAGAGATCACTGATGAGTGGAGACAAATTACAAGTAACATATACCATGCTAAGACTGCTGTTAAAGCTTTACATCATAAGATACCGAATTATCTCCTGGTACGTTGTATTCAAATAGAAAATGATCTCGAATTAATTCAGAGAGCTCTTGAGATATATTTGGAAACAAAGAGACAAACTTTTCCCAGATTTTATTTCATTTCTAATGATGATCTTTTAGAAATTCTTGGAAATGCAAAGAGACCAGACTTAGTGCAGACACATTTAAAAAAACTCTTTGACAATATATACAAACTTGAAATAAAAAAAAATATCGGCAAAACGGTTCGATGGCAAGCATCGGGAATGTTCGCAAATGATGGTGAATTTGTGGAATTTCTGCAGATATTGTATATTGAAGGAACAGTAGAGAAATGGTTGAATAATGTTGAAACATATATGTTGGCAGTTCTTAAAACGAAACTTAAAGCAACGAGAAGTTCTTTGCGTCAATTGACTACAAATCGAGAGAAATGGCTGAAACAATGGCCTGGTCAATTGTGTTTGACCACGTCGTTGATGCAGTGGACGACAGAGTGCACGCGCAGTCTTCTTCACTGCAAAATGATCGACAGCAGAAAGCCTTTACGAAAGTTAAAAAGAAAGCAAAATAAAGTACTGGGAACTTTATCAGAACTAAGTAGGAGGGAATTACCATACTTATTGCGACTTAAAGTGAATACTTTAATCACTATTGAAATTCATGGAAGAGATGTTATTGAACGGATGTATAAAATAAACTGCAAAGATATTAGTCATTTTGAATGGTTTTCCCAATTGAGATTTTATTGGGAAAGAGACCAAGAAATTTGCGTTATAAAACAAACCAATACTCATTATATATACGCCTATGAGTACACAGGAAATTCTGGAAGACTTGTGATAACACCTCTTACCGACCGCTGTTATATTACACTTACAACCGCTTTGCATCTTCATCGTGGTGGAAGTCCTAAGGGTCCAGCGGGAACTGGAAAAACCGAAACCGTTAAAGACTTAGGAAAGGCTCTTGGTCTATGGGTTGTGGTAACAAATTGTTCCGAAGGCTTAGATTATAAGAGCATCGGTAAAAATTTTTCTGGGCTGGCTCAGACTGGTGCGTGGGGATGTTTTGATGAGTTCAACCGTATTAATATAGAAGTCTTGTCTGTGGTGGCACAGCAAATTCTCTCTATTATGACCGCACTCTCTGCTAAACTTACATCATTTAATTTTGAAGGACAAAATATTAAACTCCGTCACACAGTTGGTTTGTTCATAACTATGAATCCGGGATATGCAGGACGAACAGAACTTCCGGATAACTTAAAATCTATGTTTAGACCAATTGCAATGATGGTGCCAGACAACGTTATTATTGCGGAAAATTTGTTGTTTTCAGATGGTTTCCAAAATACAAGAAGTTTGGCTAGAAAAGTGTTCACTTTATATGAGTTAGCAAAACAGCAGTTATCAAAACAATGTCACTACGATTTTGGCTTACGTTCAATGGTGGCGCTTTTACGATATGCAGGTAAGAAGCGTCGGCAGCTACCCGAGACAAATGAGGAAGAGATCGTGTACTTGTCAATGCGAGATATGAATGTTGCAAAATTTACAGCGGATGACTTGCCATTGTTCAATGGAATAATGGAAGACATTTTTCCTGGGTTGACTATTCCAAAAGTTGATTATACAGAGTTAATATCGGCAATATCAGCCGAGTTCCGTGCTAACAATATTCAATTAATACCCCAAGCTGTTAAGAAAGTCATTGAGGTCTTTGAAACAAAGAATTCGAGACATTCCACAATGATAATTGGGGACACATGTACGGCTAAAACTGTTACCTGGAAAGCTCTTCAAGGAGCACATAATAGACTGAAAGCACTTAAAAGAGAAAGTTGGGAATCGGTTGTTGTGTACCCGCTCAATCCGAAGGCTCTGAATCTCGCTGAATTGTATGGAGAATATAATCTTTCAACGGGTGAATGGCTCGACGGGGTTATAAGTTTAATTATGCGAACAATTTGCTCAGAAGAAACGCCATCCTTGAAGTGGATTCTGTTTGATGGTCCCGTGGATGCTGTGTGGATAGAGAATATGAACTCAGTCATGGATGATAATAAGGTTTTGACTTTAGTAAACAGTGAACGTATAACCATGCCATCTATGGTTTCTCTTCTGTTTGAAGCCCAAGATCTTGCTGTTGCGTCTCCTGCCACAGTTTCACGATGCGGAATTGTTTACAATGATTACAATGATTGGGGCTGGCGTCCATTTGTTCATTCGTGGTTGGAAAAACAAACATTGCAAGAATATGCCCAATTACTGCGGGGATTTTTTGATGAATACATTGACATAGTTTTGATTTTTAAAAAGCAACGTTGTCGCGAAACTGTCATTACACATGAGTTAAATTGTGTCAAATCAATGTGCATATTATTGGAATGCTTTGGAACAAAAACAAATGGCATAGTAAGTGGAAACATAGAAAACTTGGAAACAATGGCGAAGCTTTGGTTTCTGTTCTGTATGATCTGGTCGATTTGCGCGACTGTAGATGAAGAAAGCCGACTCAGAATTGATACCATGATACGAGAAAAAGAGAGTGTCTTTCCCATTAAAGATACTGTTTATGACTATTTTGTAGACCCTAGTCAAAAATCGTTTGTATCTTGGGAAACAAAACTATCTGAAACGTGGAAATATGATACAAAGTAAGTATTAATATATTTATATATTAAGTGCGGAGTAAAATAATCCCTACGCCTTTCAGCACCCCATTTTACAAAATCATTGTTCCAACTATAGACACAATAAGGTATAAGTATTTAGTGTCAAAGCTCATAGTTTCGGAAAGCCCTGTAATGCTAGTTGGAAAAGTAGGAACTGGAAAAACTTCAACTGCTACAAGTGTTATTGATTCCTCGAATAGAGAAGTATTTACTGTTCTTCTTATCAACATATCTGCTCTGGTAAGTTAAATGAATTTAAAAAAAAATAACAATTTGTGTAAATGCTTTGATTCGTGTGATAATTTTTTTTATTGAAACCAATTTTTCGTGTGATTTAAAAAAAGAAATGATTTTGTCCATGACGACTGCTTTTCCCTATAAGAGACATGGAAGACGACACTAGAATAAAAAGACGAAACATTTGTAAACACATAAAACAAAATCGGATTTTAATAATAAATTAATTAAGGCGCGACAGTCCACAGGGGACTAGGGCCTAGCTCGCCCATCAACTATTCGTGTTGTGCGCGCTTCTGTTCTCTCACGAACGGTGAGATAATTAATAATAATTAATAATAATTAATAATAATTAATAATAATAAATAAATTAATATATAATATTAAAATCCTTATAACCTGCATGTTTAAAATTATGTGGAACTGAAAAAAAGAAAATAATCTTTTGAAATTTCCTAGACTTCATCAGCCGGGCTACAAGAGTCAATTGAGAGTCGAACTGAAAAAAGAACAAAAGTTTTGTTTGTACCAATTGGAGGTAAGAAGATGATATGCTTTATGGATGATTTCAATATGCCAGCAAAAGATTCCTATGGATCCCAACCGCCACTGGAATTAATGCGACAGTGGATAGATTACAAGTTTTGGTTTG
Source organism: Eristalinus aeneus (assembly GCA_955652365.1). Taxonomy (NCBI): domain Eukaryota; kingdom Metazoa; phylum Arthropoda; class Insecta; order Diptera; family Syrphidae; genus Eristalinus; species Eristalinus aeneus. Next base: position 161,975 of record OY019131.1, read on the forward strand.
ATCGTAAAACTCAACAAAGGGTTTATGTACAGAACACGGTTCTCATTGCGGCAATGGGCCCTCCTGGTGGTGGTCGCCAGGAAATATCACCCAGAACATTAAGTCGTTTCTTCGTGATCAACATGACTTTTCCAACAGAAGCAATTATTGCACAAATTTTCGGTACCCTTTTGAAGCAGAAATTAAGCGATCATTTAAGTGATGTAATGTGCACGTGGAAAGCAATTACTCTTGCTACAATTGATCTGTTCAATGCTGTAGTGAAGAAAATGCTTCCTACACCCGCGAAAACTCACTACTTATTTAACCTACGTGACATCTCAAAAGTGTTTCAAGGACTACTGAGAAGTGAAGCGAAGAGCACCACCAAGTTGGTCACTTTCCAACGTTTATGGATTCATGAGTGTTTTCGAGTATTTGCTGACCGCATGATTGACAGCACAGACACCAGTTGGTTTGTATCTGAAATTAATGACATAATCGGTAAGCATATGGAAGTCACATTACATTCCTTATGCCCGAATAAAATAATTCCTATTTTCGGGGATTTTATAAGCTCTCAAGGATTTTATGAAGATATTGTTGACATGGAAGCATTGAGAACATATATGATAGAGCGCCTAAAGGACTACAATACAATACCAGGAACTCTTAGGTTAAACCTAGTGTTTTTTAAAGAAGCAATCGAGCATGTTACAAGAGTGGTGAGAGTAATATCACAACCTAAGGGTCACATGCTTCACATTGGAATAGGAGGGTCAGGCAGACAAGTGCTTGCGAAAATCGCAACATTTATTTGTGAATTTGGAGTATTTCAAATTGAAGTAACACGGAAGTATAAGACCGCAGAATTCCGGGAAGATTTGAGGGCCTTATATAAAACTACTGGTATTAAAAACAGGCCTTGCGTTTTCGTCTTTAGTGGTGAACAAGTGATGGAGAATGCATTTTTGGAGATAATTAACAATATGCTCAGCACCGGTGAAGCAAATCTCTTCAAGTCAGATGAATTTGACGAACTTAAACCTGGCTTAGAAAGACAAGCTAAAAAACAAGGAATACAGGCGACAACTGAGGCTTACTACAACTTATTTATGCAGAACGTTTGCAATAACATGCATATCATAGTTTGTTTAAGTCCAATCGGAGAAAATTTTCGACTTTTCTTGAGACAGTATCCTGGATTAATAAACGCTACAACGTCAAACTGGTTTCGAGCGTGGCCTCCTGATGCGCTTTTTGAAGTCGCGCAAAAATGTTTACAAGATGTGCAGTTAGCAGCGCCCACTCCCGGAACGAAGACGAGCAGCAGAGATAGTCTGTTAGCTATCAATGAGGAAGGCTTGCGCTTAGGAGTAGCACAAGTTTTTGCTAGAGTTCACTCGAGCGTGTCTGAAATTTCTGAACTGATGTTCAATGAAATCCACAGACATAATTATGTTACATCCATTAATTACATAGAGCTGGTAAATGGTTTTAAGGATCTGCTACAAAAGAAGAGAGCATCAGTTTCCGCAAACTCTAACAAACTTCGTAATGGCTTATCAAAAATTCAAGAAACTCAAGATAAAGTATCTGGAATGTCAGAAGAACTCAAAATAAGTCAGGACCAAGTGAAAGAACTTACAAGCCAGTGTGAGAAATTTATTGCAGAAATTGAAGTTCAAAGCCAAGAAGCTGAAGAGCAGAAGGAAAAAGTTGACCAAGAAAGCAAAATTATATCACAGGAAGAGGAAATTTGCCTTGAGTTAGCAACGATTGCTCAGGCTGATTTAGATGTAGTAATGCCAATGATCGACGCTGCGGTGAGGGCTCTCGATGCCTTAAATAAAAAGGATCTGTCCGAAGTAAAATCGTATGGTAAGCCTCCGCTCAAAATCGAAAAAGTTATGGAAGCGGTCATGATTCTTTTGGGAAAAGACCCCACGTGGGACATGGCTAAGAAAATGTTGGGCGAGCAAAATTTCCTAAATGATTTAAGAAATTTTGATCGTGATCACGTTTCAGACAAAACCTTGAAACGTATTGGAATGTACACTCAAAATCCTGAGTTAGAACCGGATAAAGTTGCTACAGTTTCCTTGGCCTGTAAGTCATTAATGTTGTGGATAATTGCTATCGAGAACTATGCTAAAGTATATAGAATCGTGGCCCCAAAAAAGGAGAGGTTGGATAACGCGTTAGCCTCGTTACATGAAAAACAAATGCTTTTAGCAATGGCTCGAAAAAAGCTTGATGAATTAAATACTAAGTTAGAGGGATTAAAATCTGACTTCAAAGAAAAATCAAATCTCCTAAATGAACTTAAGAATCGAGCTGAACGATTAAGGTAAGCTAATTAATAATCGAATATTTTTTGATTATTCGAAAATAAGAATGTACATTTTTCTTAAGGTTTATCTTTGTATAAATTCAAGTTTTCCTTTACAGAAAACAGCTAGAACGTGCCATTATATTGGTAGATTCATTATCAGGGGAACAACAACGTTGGATGGATACCGTTGATTTCCTTGATATTTGTTTTGAAAAGTTACCTGGTGATTGTATATTAGGAACGGCCTTCACCTCTTACCTTGGGCCATTTGATTCAAGATATCGCGAACATTTAATGGATTTATGGGAAAAGGAAATTTCAACCCAAAAAATTCCACGGACAGAAGACTTTAAAATAAGTACATTTTTATCGGATCCCGTGACGATTAGGGAGTGGAATATTCAAGGCCTTCCATTTGATGACTTTAGTATTGAAAATGGATTAATCATTACTTTGGGTCGTCGTTGGCCTCTAATAGTTGATCCACAAAATCAAGCAAACTCTTGGATATGTAATCTTGAGAAAAATGACCTTAAACGAACGGATTTCAATCAAGCGGACTTTATTCGAACCCTAGAGCGATCCTTGCAGTTTGGTTTTCCGGTTCTGCTGCAAAATGTGTCAGAAGTTTTGGATCCAGTTATAAACCCAATTTTACGCGGTAACTTTACGGTACAGGGTGGGCAGAAACTTTTAAAATTTAACGATAAGTTTATATCATACAAAGACACATTCAGGCTCTATATAACTACGAAAATAAGTAACCCTCATTATCCGCCAGAAACTTCTTCAAAGACTTGCATTGTGAATTTTGCTATAAAGCAGAGCGCTCTAGAAGCTCAACTACTAGGAATAATAGTTCGTAAAGAAAAACCGGCGTTAGAGCAACAAAAAGATGAAATGGTTATGACTATTGCACGAAATAAAAAAATTCTAATCGATCTAGATAATCAAATACTGCGATTGCTTAATGAAAGTAGGGGCTCTCTACTCGAAGATGAAGAATTGTTCCATACCCTTCAAAAGTCTCGTTCTACTTCAGTGCTGGTAAAGGAATCTCTGAGTACTGCCGAGGTGACAGAGATTGAAATTGACGTTGCACGTCAAGCTTACCAGGCAGCTGCTGAGCGTGCTTCCGTTCTATTTTTTGTTTTAACAGATTTGGCAAAAATAGACCCAATGTACCAATACTCCTTGGCGGCTTACATTCACCTTTTTGTAAAGTCAATAGAACGTAGTCCACGTAATCAAGTTGTGGTTGAGCGGATCCAGAATATTAATGAATTCCACACATATTCAGTTTATAGAAACACCTGCCGAGGATTGTTCGAGAAACACAAGCTGTTGTTGTCAATAAACATGAGTGCAAAAATACTAGAAGCTGCTGGAAAATTATCTGTTGCAGAATATAATTTTATTCTAAATGGTGGTATAGTACTCGATAGACATGACCAGCTTCCAAATCCCAGCCCAAGTATAAAACAATTTAAATTTGAAGGGAATTTGTATTTGCATTTTTATCTCTAGACTGGATAACGGAGGAGATTTGGGATAACATAAGTGAATTGGACAAAACTGCTGGATTTCATGGCATAATTAATTCGTTCGAGCAGTATCCTAAACTATGGTTCGGTAAGCTAGATTTATACTAAATCAGAACGATATATGATAGGTTTTTTATAGAATGGTATGGAAAACCCAATCCAGAACAAGAAGATCTCGTTGGTGAATGGAACGACAAATTAACAGACTTTCAAAAGATCTGCGTAGTGCGGTGTCTTCGCCCTGATAGAGTTATTTCTTGTTTAACTCATTTCACCAGCGCTGTTTTAGGTTCAAAATACGTTGAAGCTCCAATACTGGACTTAAAATCTGCATTTGAAGAGTCTTCTGCACAGACTCCTTTGATATTTCTTTTATCGCCAGGCGTAGATCCAACAGGAAGTCTTCTTAGTCTTGCTGAACAAACCAATATGCTTTCAAAACTGTTCTCCCTTAGTTTGGGCCAAGGTCAAGCCCCAACGGCGACAAAGCTTATAATGGATGGTGCTAGGGATGGTAACTGGGTGTTTCTGGCAAATTGTCACTTATCTTTAAGTTGGCTGCCAGCGCTTGATAAAATAATTCAAATGATACAGACAACAAATGTTAACAAAAAGTTTCGTCTGTGGCTTAGTTCTGATCCCCATAAAGACTTTCCTGTTTCGATACTACAGTCTAGTATTAAAATGACAACAGAACCACCAAGGGGAATAAAAGCTAACATGAAACGCTTATACAATCAAATTAATGAAGTGAACTTCGAGGAAAGTCGGGATCCAATCGCTTATAAGAAATTAATATTTGGCCTTTGTTTTTTCCATTCCGTGATTATCGAACGTAGAAAATTCCAACAACTTGGATGGAACATCATATACAGTTTCAATGATTCTGACTTCGAAGTTTCAGAAGTTTTACTACATCTTTATATTAATGAGTACGAGGAAACCCAATGGGAAGCTCTAAAGTACCTTATTGCTGGCGTTAATTATGGGGGGCATGTCACAGATGAATGGGATCGCCGCCTTTTGATGACGTACATAAATAATTTTTTCACACCAGATGCTATCAACATTCCTAACTACAAGTAGCTTTTAAACTTATAAAATTACCTCTACTACCATTACTTGATTTACAGACTTTCATCTCTTAAAACTTATTTCATACCATCGATTGGGGATGTTCAGTTTTACAAGGATCACATTGACCTTTTACCCACTGTTGACAGACCAGAAGCCTTTGGTCAACATCCGAATGCTGACATTGCCTCACTTATCGGGGAAACCAAACTGCTATTAGAAACATTGCTGTCCATTCAGTTCCAACAATATGCAGCAGCAGGGGAGAGCAAGGAAAGTAAGGTTCTCCGTTTAGCGCAAGATATTGAAACAAACGTACCAGATCAATTAAATTACGAAAAAACTGCAAGAGTTCTTGGGCTCAACAAAAAACCGCTTGAAGTTGTCCTGTTGCAGGAAATGTTTCGATATAATGTATTACTAGCCAATATCAAAACCTGTCTTAATTATCTGCAAAAGGGCATCAGAGGAATTTTGCTATTGGATTCAGCATTAGAGGACGTCTTAAATGCTATATATGAAGGCAGGGTTCCAAACGATTGGCTTAGAAGTACGTACTTTCACTAGATAATTTGATTTTTCGCAACTGAAATAGTTTCATTTATCTAGCATATCCATCACTTAAACCGCTTGCGTCCTGGAGTCGAGATCTGATTCTAAGAGTAGACTTCTTTCGCCAGTGGGCAAATACATTAAAGCCACCAGCATTATTTTGGCTGTCTGCTTACACTTTTCCAACAGGGTTTCTGACGGCTGTACTTCAAACTTCGGCCAGAACAAGTAAAACACCAATTGATGAACTTTCATGGGAGTTCTCCGTATTTATTGAAGATGAAGCTGCAGTTGGAAGAATGATTCAAACTGAAGGAGTTTGTGTTCGTGGATTATTTTTAGAAGGTGCAGGCTGGAATTTGAAAATGCGGTGCTTACAAGACCCCTCTCCAATGGAGCTTGTCTGCCCAATGCCTGTTATTCTATTTAAACCCGTCGAAAATGTAAAGAAAAAAAATAAGGGAATTTATCAATGTCCAGCTTATTACTTTGCTGAGAGATCAAGCTCATTTGTAACAACTGTTGACTTGAAGGCAGGTACTGAAACTTCTGATTTCTGGATAAAACGAGCCACAGCCCTTTTGTTGAGTTTAAGCACTTGATTAAATTGTTCTTTCATAAATATTATTCTTAGTCTATTTGCATTTAATGTATTAAATTAATTTTTAATTTTATTAATTTATTTAATTTTCAAAATGTTTGTTTGAATTTAAAATACGTACACGTGAGTTATTGATTAGTTTCAGTATGAGAACATATTATAACATGTTTACAAGAAACGCTTACAAATAAAAAATTATGTCACTAAAATTTAGAGCCAATAGGCAAAACATAACAACAATGAAAGCTGCAATCATAATTCAACAACCCACTAAACATACCCGCAATTGAAGGTAGAAATGGAATTCATAAATAGCATAAGCAACATTAGAAAAATATATATAACCTGCTGAAATTTAAAATTCGTGCATGCCTGAATACTTATATCAAAATTGCAATGCCAAAGAATAGCAAACAATCTTTTTTTTTTGGTTAGAGAATCATTTTTGTTTTCTCAATAGTATGATATATGAAGTATATAAAACCAATTTAGTCATTCATTCGTGGTCTTATGAATGCGACATGATAACTCACTAGAAACTGATAAAAAAGTTTAACCCAACCTAATTAAATATGTGTTTTGATCAGAGTGAAAGAATCAATCAATCGCTATCGGCGAATGTGGCGATAGTATTCGTTTTAAGTTTTAACTGCACAAACAGTTCAGAACATACCTCAACGCATTTCAAAAGTAATAAAGAGTTAAGTAAACGGGAAGATAGATAGTGTAACAATATTTTAACAAAATTTGCTCTAGCCTGCACAGAGATACGATTTTATATAGATGAGAATGTCACGGACAATTTTTGACTTCGTAATTGTTTTCTGTGGCATATTTTTAATACAAAAAAGAACTGATGCAGGTAACATATTAGGGCTCTTTACAAGCCATCATAAATCACATATGTTGGTCTACATGAGTGTAATGGAGAACCTTTTGCATCGTGGTCACAACATAACAATCATTTCTGTTTTGCCAGTTTATAATAAGCCTACGGAAGCCCTACGAACAATTCAATTAAACATACCTCCAGAGACAAAACGGCGAAATAGTTTTTTTCGTCAAATTGAAGTTGTTTTCGCAAATAGCAGAGTTTTTGAAGATATGAAGCTTAGACAATTTTTACATGAAGACAATAAATTTGATCTGATTATTATGGGATATTTTTTTAACGATTATCAGCTGGGTATAGGTGCACATTATAATTGTCCTGTTGTAATTCTTTGGACCACGCAACCAATTAGTTTTGTGAATCGATTTGTAGGAAATCCAAATAGTTGGTGGTATGTGCCGCATCCATTCGTAAGGAGTCAAGCTGTTGGAATAAGAGGTGTACTTCACGGTTTCTTCGAGACTGTCTATCAATACATTTTCGATGTTTTTATGAATCAACTGTACAAGTATGTTATATTACTCATATTATGTTTTTAATTAAAAATTCAACATTTTACAATTTGATTTCGCCTGATTAAAGAAAACATTTTCCACCGACCGAATATCCCACGTTGGATTACATGAGAGGAAACGTTTCTCTTATATTATGCAATCATCACTTCAGTGAAGGTACAATCGGGTCACATCTACCTACTGTCATCGAAATAGGAGGGATACAAATTGAAGAGACGAATGAGCTTTCAAAGGTTTAGTCCATTATAGAAATATTGTGTATATACAATCAGAACAATTGTTTTCTCTTCAGGAACTTAAGGAGTTTATGGATTTAGCGGAAGATGGGGTTATTTACTTTAGTTTGGGAACAGTTGTGAACGCTAAGCAATTTCCTCCAGCAGTCCTTCAAATATTTTTGAATGTTTTCTGCAAGCTTTCACAGAGAATTCTATGGAAAATTGAAGGTACTTCGCAGAATTTCTCTAACATTTTGATGAAAAAATGGTTTCCACAAAATTCTGTGCTTGCTCATCCAAAGACCAAGTTGTTTATCACGCATGCAGGAAAAGGAAGTACAATAGAAGCAATTTATCATGCTGTACCCACACTTGCAATCCCTTTTTTTGGAGATCAGTTTGGTGATGCAAATCGCCTGATTAAAGGTGGATTTGGGCTACAACTCGATGCTATCACAATAACGGAAGCAACTCTTTATAACAGCATTTCAGAAATATTAACTAACACTACATATGCTCAGAAAATTCAAATTACATCGAAAGTTTATAGGGATCGTCCGATGTCGGCAAAGGCAACGGCCATGTATTGGATCGAGTATGTTCTCCGGTACAAAGGCGCTCAGCACATGCAGGCAGTCACTAAAAATATAAACTACATACAATACTTCAACATTGACGTGTATTTATTCTGTATCTGCACCACATACGCAATTGTCGCAGTATGGAGGCTTTTAATGTACAATGTATATTAATTATATTAAGATATACACGTACTACAAAAGTTGTCCCACGCAGGGTATCCCTTAGCGCATGTTACAGTACTACTGATATTTGTTTCAGTGCGTAGCCAATGTGCATCAATCTGTATAAGTAGTTAATGTAAGAGTGGAATTCATTGGTTTCTTCGTAATTCTTGAAATGTCGCTGAAAATTAAAACATCAAGTAGTTCATGGTTGTCATTTTGACTAGCTTTATTTAATTCATATTCAATCAATTCTTTTATGTTGAAATATTTTCCTGTATTTGGATATCTTACACTTCTTTGTTAATACATATATAGATACATAAGTTTATAAAAATAGTACATATGTTGTATACATATTTATAAAAATATATCAATAAAAAACCCACAAGGAACCAATCCAATTTGAATTCATCGGATGAACGGATAAATAATCCAATAACAAGTCTCAATATTTAAAGTACTAAATTCGCCGAATAAATATAAGATTAAAAATACCCTGCTTAAACTAAAGTCTACACTCTAAAAGAGTAAAATATTATTTTTGTTTTTGAGCTGCCATTTAAATATTTGTATTTTAAGCTATCGAAAGGCTGGGTAAGCTACCTGTAATCGTAGCGAGATATGGTCCTTTTTTGATGTTTGTGCTTGGGACATCGTCCACTGTTTATGCTGTAAGTTCCATATTGGCAAGTTGGTTTTTGACATTTTTCATCGGCGATACATCTATGGACACATATATATACATATATTTTTAAGGATAAGTTATGAATGTGGTTAAAAATCAACATAATTACTTGAGAAAAAAAGTACTATTTTTTCTATTTAATATATTAATTATACTCATATATTAAGCCTTTTAAAGGCGACCTCACCTCTGATCATCTGTTGGAAAACTGTCCTGTCCGCGCTTAAGTACTTGGCAAGCCTGATTGTTGTTTATACAGTCACACAGACATCGTCCACCAGTAAATTCCTCAGCAATAATATTAAAGTAGGTGGGACATTGACATGTTGCATTCCCTGTAGCACCACCATAATTATCACTAAGTCCCCCACTACTTCTGTCTGCACAAGAGCTCAGCTGACATCGATCTATACAGTGGCACTCAGTGTGATTAACAAATGTCCGAACCTCCACACTGGCCGACCCACCTAAAGGAATGACCTGAAATAGAAGAACGAAAGATTCATAAAAGTAAGCTTTGCTTGTGTTATTCGTTGGTTTAATCTACCACCGAATGGTTCTCGTATAAAGTCACTTGTCTGAAGATATATTGACTCATTCCTGTGTTCAGGAGTGTGTGTTCAATTGTGAATAATAAGTTTATATTTTTGTTTATGGTAGTTCTTTTTTACTAAGCCGACGGTGAGAATAATTAAAGAAAAGAAAACACTCGATACCATCTAAATATTCGATTCGTTTGTTAGTTTGCATTTGACTTTCTGCAACGTTTTCATAAGCGGAAGTTGTATTGGACAGATGTGTTTATCTTAAGATACCTCATTACAAATACCAGACACAAATGCTTATGTTTGTTCAATAGTTATGTGTGTACTTGTAATTGTTGGAAATGTTTAAAGGTTGGGTCTATGATAGAGTTTCTTCTTTTAACTGAACTCGAAATGCATACACACATTGTGATGCATTCGGGTAAACTTGATTCGCTTTCTCTTGGCATTTTAAGTTAATTACGTTGTCCAATCTATAAACATAGAAACTACAATAAAACACGGGAAATATAAAAATAAAAACAACCGATGAATTCAAAAGAAGAAAAACCAACTTGAATGAACTGTTCATATAGCACGTAAATGAAACATACAGTGAAATGCTTGGCTGATATAAATTATGGATGAACGCAAATATATATACAAACGAAAAAAAAATTCTTCATTATACCGTCACTTCAATACGTAACCCGCTTTAAGTGTATTTGCTAAAGAACGTGCAACATCCTGTTTGAAATTCTTAGATAAATTAAAAGTAATTCCGATTAAAATGGTGTGGAAATTTTAATGTTAAAATAAAAAAAAATTTCACAAAATATACAATGAAATATACATTTTAGAAAAAATGCCTTATGGCTTCTTCTTACGAAGCCTAAGGTGCCAGCTTTCACGAGAGAGATTATATAGTAATATATTTGTAGTATGTATTTCAGAGCTGCCTGACATTAATAAGGTATCAAAATTATAAAATAGCCCAAAAAAACCTGAAAATCTATAAAATCATGTACGCGTATATTGTATGAAATAAGAATCAAATGGGAGAGCACTTTGAACTTCAGCTTTGAGAAAATTTTGATGAGAAGACGTTAAAAACACACAGGCGAATGAAAGCATGTGATAGAGGTTTAAAAAATTAATTTTAAAAATGACTTACAAAGAAATGTAAGTGTACCAAACTGGTGTTTTTTGCTGTACAAGTTTTTGTGTCGTAGTCACAACACCCAGTATCATCTCCACACCGATGCAAAATCGTACAATGCGGGACGAATCGTTTTGAAGCCTCTGTGACCGGAATCACTTTTGGATGTGGCCAACGGCATTTACTCTCTTCTTTAATGCGTTGAATGTGAGCCGCTGCTGCAGCCTGTCCTGCAAAAAATTATTAAAACATAAATTATATAATAAATTGTTTAAGTATGACTTATTAATAGGCGTGACTATAAGACTTCTCGTCAACTTAATTCCCCATATTTTATAAACGCCGTAAGGAGTGTTTAAAACACGTCTGTTAAGGTAAACTATTTTTGGTAATTATCACTTACATACACGCAAATTAAGATCAAGTTGAACTGCCTCATTGAACTCATTGCTCATAGATTAGAAATCTAGGTTTTTTCATCTAAGAATAATTATTTTTACAGTTGTTGTATATATACAGCCCACAGGGATACAGGGCCTAGCTCGTTCTGTGCGCGGTACTTTCACGGTTCTTTCAGGAGTAGAAGGAACCTATAGTTTTCTGCCTACTCCAAACGGCGAAGTTTGAGAAGCGTTTTCTTAGACAGTATTTCCTCTTTGAGTGTTGTCAGCAGCTCGAAAGAAATGGTGCCGTGAAAAATGCGATGTGTTGCGCCGGAAATCGAACCTAGACCTTCGGTGTGTGAGTCTCGCACTTACAGTGCTTGGCCTTCCTTAATATTTGGAGTATTTTAAAATTGTTTCTATTTTTTAACGCTGTTCAAAATAAATGTATAATATCCGGTTTCTTATATAAATCGGATAATAAAGATTACTTAAAGATATGTTAATAGAATGTTAATAAAGTCTTAGTCACTAGGCTTTAATGATTGCAACAAAAGTAATATGATAAACTGTTGATGACATTTGATTGTATAATAACCCATTACAAACCAATATAAACACACATTTTGAGTATTATGTCATCTTTGGGTTAATTCGTTGCTTAATTTTTCAAAAATTATAAAATGAAGCTTTAAGAGTATTAACACCATTGAATTCTTAATAAGATCATGTATATCAAATTTTAAATACTTCTTATCATATAAATCAAAATTGAATAAATCTCAACTGTGATTTCAATTTACGATTGCATATTATGAAGCCCCAGGTTGAAGTGATGACTTTATTCACTTGTTCATTATTTATATCCAATTTAATCCTTCGTTTGGTTTTCTAGAAGGGTGTTAGACGAGCATTGACGCTATAAATTTAAACACTGAACGCGGCTTGTCTATATACTATGCATTCAACTTAGCAATACATGCATCTGCATATACTTCGAAAATTGAACCATTGTAACTTGCCAAAGGCCTATCTTTCACTTTATGGATTAAAGCTATAATCGATTCAATACGTGCAACAAAAATGCCTTAAATGATAATGTTGAAAAATTAATATAACGAAAGACGTTGCATACATACTACTCAGAAAAGGATGGAACAACGTCTTTTGTTAGCCGTGAGGTTATATTACAGCGCGCAAGTAATAAAGGTAAACAATGTTGTAACAGGTTGCACACCGACCAGACCTATAATTTTCATATTACCTACATGATAAACTGTGCAGGGCAATCGGGTTTTAAATATTGGGAAGCCAATTGATGCGTGAAACATTATCTTTCAAACTGAATATAAAAAGGCAATGCTTTCAGCGAGTCTGCCGTAAAGTATGGTCGCTTATTGTACATTCAGCGCGAAAATAATACGATTTCATTATTTGACTATAGACTTAATCACCTGGAACAAAAACTATTTAAATATTTAGTAAGCATTAGACGAGATGTTATGCGAAACATTTAATTGCAGGAGTTATTATTCAGCTGTAATAAACTGAGAGACTAATGAGTATGTTCTCATATCTACGTTTTGTTGCTTCACTTATTTATACATATTTAAGTAGGAGTCTTTTTTTGGTACAAAAGGAATAATACGACAATATTTACGATAGTAGTAAATATGATGTCACAAACCTAAGGATGTTCTTAACTTTTTAAATGTATTTTACCTTCATTGTTGTAACGGCGTCGAGATTTTTCCACCGCTTCTGCTGTGCCATAATTCTTCCATTTTTCTTCAGTTAAGCTCTCAATTTTGTCATCATCGTTGCCGTTTTGTACTGTTGGGTCATCATCCATGTAATCATCCTAAAAATAAGTTAACAATGTTTTAAGTGTTATTGTGAAAACATACGATGAAATTATCGGTATACAGTTTCTTATTACATAAATTATGCCCTGAATTATTTTCGTTTAAAAAAATTGACAATGCGAAAAAGTTAATTCTATGAATATAGAAACTTAAAATATATGAAATATGTATGTTTGTTATTTTGTAAAATGGTACAAATTTGTTTTCAGAAATTTCAGATTTTTTATGACTTAATTTTCCTCAAATTTATTTAAGAAAGCTTGATTTATTTATAGTTATTTTCTCGTTTCAAATTTTGAATTGCTCAATTAAAGTTATTTTCGCATATATTGCGCTTCGTTGCAGAAGATTTTATCTATGCTAACATAAAACAAGCACTTTCAGTAAGATATAAAGACGTAATAAAAGATGGAATTGCCTAAGGAATATTTGCTGCAATAATCCTTTCGTATTAATATACATTTAACTTTCTGTTCGTAATTTTAATGTAATACAATTCAATTACATTTTCTAAAAACACTGTTAACATAAGAACCTTGATTGCAACAATATTTGTTTTAACTTGATCAAAATTAAGGTAAATATATATATAATTCGACAGAAGTGTTGGCGTGGAACAAGGGAGTTCTTTATTTCAGGATTCTAGACCGCGACGTTCAGCGTGTGAAAGTCGTATTACGGCGGTCGAATGGAAACGCAGAAGTACACTTTTTTCATAGGAATTTTTTAAAGATTGATAATTTTAAAGTTTCGTACTCTTTGGGTATATATAATATGTTGGGAACTGCTAGCATCTAAATGTAGTTGCCTTAAATCAAAAACGTGTAATGTTTCTCCTCAACAAAGAATTTGCCAACTATCCTTTACACGTAAGTATTAACCATATATACCTGTACCGGTGAGATGATTGAACCCAGAACCCAAACATTGAAGTCTAAGAAGCCGTTTCTAGAAGTTATTTACTCTAAAACTGGATTAACGTGTGTAAAGCGCGCTGTTGAAATTAACTCAGACATGCATTACATTTTATATATATGTAAATGTATATTAACTGATAATGCGACTGCATTCAAAAATTAAGACGCAACATGCAGAATCTTTGTCTGTAGGTTTCAAGCTGAAACGAAATAAGCAATGTAAACGATTTAATTTTATGCATTAAGGGAGTCAATTATGTATATGAAACTGTCGTATTTGTTATTTGTCTTTTATCTTCATAATAAAAAATATATAATTCTTTTTCCACCGCTTGAATCAGTCTTGTTCTTTCAATTGATAATAATCGGGGAGTTTTCAATTGAGATTGATTAAAAATAATAATTTGAATTAATTGGCGAGAGTGTATTTCACTCCCGGGATTTCCCATTATTTTACAATTTTCATCGTGAATGGACAAAAATATCTCGATTTATTTCGCGAGCAAAACAAATAATTTTGTAACGTATCATCTTCACTTTATAGACAATATATTAAATATTTATCCAGTGGGACTTCGTCTTCAATGAGAAGTTATTATTACTCCTTTTGCTAGATATTATATATATATAATATTTTAACCAAAATATACAACAAAAATTATTTACTTTCGCTTCATGATTCATTCATGCATAAACATGAGTAATATCGTAAACTATCACAAGTACGTCTTAGGTAAAAATGTGTTCACAAGTCTTTTTTGACAGCGATAGATATGAAAGATATCATCAACTATTAATCATTTTTTCCTTCTTTTTTCATTTTTTTTTTAAATCAGATCATATAGAATTCGTGACGGACACACATGATCATGCTCTTTCTAAATTCTTAATCTTTTCTTTCAAGTAAGCAACGCAATACTTTAATTATTGAATTGCATTGTATTTAGAAAAGGAAAAACTTCTTCCGTACACCATGTAACAGCCAATTTCTATCGATATGCTCATAAAAATGCAACAAGATGGCATGAAACGACCGAGAATTCGAGGGCACATACATAGAGTAAACGTATGCAAATTTATACATGTGTATGCATATGCAATAAAGATAAATGCAGGTTTATGCAAAAATGTACACATTGATGGGGCCTGCAAAATTTCCTCCGAAGCAGTAAAATGCTCTTGGGCGGTTCAATGAATAAAAAAGGAATAAGTTGTATGGAATGTACGTTTTCTGAATTTCAAATAATGGTACGCACTCGAACAATATAGGCGCGCCAATGCGAAAATTTATGAATGAAAACAGTTGCCAGAAAAAGAGATGAATTTATTTGACATTAATTTGCTTCTAAATTGCAGTTAGATTCTTTCAAAGTAAGTAGTACCCCATTTCACTTCAAATTAATTTTAGCAGCCGAAAAAATTTGTAATACATTTCAATGCCGAGTGAGAAATAAGAATAATTGAGAGAAATTAAAGTTTTAAATTGGAAATTATAGTAATAAAAACTTGTTTAAGTATATATGGAACAATGTAACTTCAAAACATAATTAAACTGTCCTAATTTTTAAAAAAGTCCAAAAAGAAACCCTCTCTACCCTCTACCCAGTTCAAAGAATTTGAATAATTTAATTCAATTTTATTGAAAGTAGTTACTTACTTTTAAATAAAATACAACAAAATAATTAATTTTTGTTACTTAAATGTTAAAAGTCATTCGTGTACCCACTACTAATTAACTTTATGGTTTATTTTTGGTTTTCCAATGCATTGATTATATACAGTTGTTTCGTGCTGATTTCGTTAAAAGTACTGTGATAAGCGGTATAAAATAAAATACAAGGATAATATTTCCGAAGAATATTAGTTTTGACTCATATGACGGTTCGTATTTTTGTGATGGCACCACTTTCTCCTTCAAGTTGATGACAATTCTCGAATAGTGGTGATTGTCTTAGAAAAGCTTTGTAAATTGGGCCCGTTTAAGTCAGCAATAAACTCACTCTCTTTACGCGTAGGGTAACAATGGAAGGCATATCACGCCTGTTCCTTTGTGGACTATAGTCCCATCAATTTTTTATTTTTTACTAATACTTTTTGTACATATTCAACATACGTATGGAAAATGCATCAAGCAGTTTTTAAAATTTGTTTTTTTTATAAAAACATGTGTATATCTATCGATAGCGCGATAACATGCTTACGTAGAAGACGTGCATTTGCATTAAGTTAAAGGTCTTTGTTATTCAATATGTATAATGCTCTTTTAAATGCCAAGTTATTATTCATATTTTAAACGTCTTTCTATTGAACTGCAACTGGATTTGAAAACCGGTTATAGTACCAAATTTTAAATATGTTGACGTTACTCGTATGTGGGGGTTTTTACGACATACAATTTTGAATGATTTGATGGCAATGGAGTTATACATCTCATCTACAAACACAAATTGTTCTAACTACCATTAAATCAATTGAAATTCGTTCAGGGAGAACATGCGTAATGACTGATGTCCTAAACCACCATTAAAATCAATTGAACCTGATTTGATCTTTACTGATTCAATCAATGCAAGTGATCAATTTGGAAGGGTCGCTTTTTATTTTCATTCTATTGATGAATGTCTTAAGTTTTTTTCTAATAAGGATATTTTCGTTCCAGATTTCCAAATTACTCTAACTTTTAAGAAGCTAAGATCAACACTGATACTTCAAAAGGTTTAATAAATGTTTGAAGAACTGAGTTTAACAACCGACAATTAATTATTCTAGTATCTTCGTTTATGAAACAGACTCAGATTTTCACAATTACCATTCCGAAGGAGTATCTTTGTTCCTTTTGTAATATATAAAAGCGACGCAGTAACATCTCACGGAACAATGACCAGCGAAATGATCGTGAAACTGACCTTTGTGTCGATCGTGACCATGATTTTTTTTACTCATTTGAATAGCAAACATCATTCGTAAGTTTAATTTAACATTCCTCGCAGACATACAATGAGTAAATAAGAAAACCGAACCTACTTAAAATACGCGTCTGTATTTGAGTTTAAAGAATAAAGTTGGAACGCACTTACAAAGTTGAAATTATCTTCTGCCTCCTGTCCTTGACTAGGGTGTATTTTCATGCTATCAAGATCCAGCAGACTGGATGATTTTTCCAACAGAATTGGATGTTTATCCTCATCTCGCAGATGACTGTCATATTGTTGGATTGGATGATTATAGTGAAGCCAAGATGATTTACTTATGCGATTGGTGTTAGTCGACACAATGACTGGGTTTGTAGGGGCAACACTATTTAGTTGCATCCCATATGGACCGGCATAGTACTGTTTGTAATGTGAACTCCATCGATCCTCCCTTTCGCTATTTAGCACCGCAGAATCGGCACTGCTTTCATTGTCACCTTGATATCGCTTACTTGTTAATTCGGGTAATCTCAGGGTTTTTGCTGTTGAAGGGCTCCGTTTCCAACTCAAACCCAATGTTGTTCGAGGGACTGGTCTTGTTGTGGTAGTCATAACTTCTTTCGTGTTTGGCGTAACTATACGATAATCCCTTTCAGTGAGGAACTGTAAGTGTTTCGATTTTATGTGTACATCACGATTACTCTTTGGTGTATATTCGTGATGATGACGATGGTGGTGAGGCGGTTGATGCGCATGCGATGCAGGTCGTGAATGCTGATGAATTGTTTGATAATTCGGTGACCTTACTCCGGTTGGCCATTTGGAACGATAATCTCCTTGATATGCAGCTGATACATGTCTGATAACAATCAGTAGCAGTAGTAGACCAGAGACGGTCATTGTTCTTGCGGCTGAGCTACCCCATTCGGAGTTCATATTATATGAATATTTAATTGAGCTTACACTTAAAATTTAAAGAAAGTTTATATAACGAGAGCGATTTTATGAAGCTAGAGTGTTCACAAATTGGACAACATACTTTAAAAAGATGTTGAAGAAAAACTAAATGATGTTCATCAGAGTGAAAAGTTTTCAAAATATTTTTGAACATTATAGGGATATGTTTCAGTTTAACTCCTTAAAGACGCCCAGTTTGCTTGGATCTCTGATAGTGAATCACAACGTCCGTTTCATTAATTTCGAATTCACATTACATCAATTATTACACATAAGGACTGTTACGAACACTGAATAATGATCGCAAGAGTATCCGGGCTTGTAAGACTGCAGTTGTTAAAAGGAATTCCACTGGACCTAAAAATCGTTGAGTACATGCACCACTTTATGGAACATCTGACGTCTGGCCATATTTACGCTCACGACTTTATTTACTTTGGAAACAACACATGAAAAGAGCTCGCAGTTAGTAATTGAAATGAATTATCAATTTGACTCCCACGCAAAATCGCCCCTGTTAATGTTTCGTAAATAGCCTAAGGACGTGTGTACGTACATACATTAACACTTCACGCCGCCACCAGACAGACAGACACGCGTTCGATTCTCAATGTGTATGTCGGCAGTTAAATATAAATAAACCGCGAATTCTTTTGCGAATTTCTTCAGTTTCGTGTGAGTCACAATCACATTTTAGGGAACGCAGGACGGTACTTCAAAAATCGCACTGCACGCCCTTTGGTGTATGTGTGCCACTGAAAGTTCACTGTGATAACTATTCACCTTAAAGTGGAATACTAAAATTTATCTTATTTACACACGATATCTAAATATCTAACCAATCTGTAGAGACAACACACAAGCTACTATGAGCTCGCGAACAATTCAACTACACGCGGCTAAACGATCACAATCTGATGCTGTCGCGATCAACGTTCTCGACTTTCTGTTGATATAATGCTCTCTCAATGAAAGAAAACTCTCGCTCCCATCTGGTTTCTCCATGAAAAAACAAAAAAGTATACCATTTTTACTACGAAAGTACTGTAAAGGAGCAAAAGAGGCATCGCTGATGGACGGATCTGGCTATGTTGTGAACTCACTTATGCAGGCAGTATAGAAACGTCTCACACGCGAGTCACTACATCCAACAGAAGAAAATTGAGGAAAAAACGATAATTTGTTCGATAAAATTAAAAGGAGGACTTGAAGGTTGTTGTACCGCAAGCGAGGAAGTATGAGACAGTATCCTTCAGTCTGGTTTGCCCGAGGAGAAAAAGAGGTTAATACTTCTGAAGAAGAGAAAATATTGGGAAGAAAACTCGGAATGTGTTGCTTTTGTTGACAGTTTTTCTTCTTTCTCTTAGTGATAACAAAACGTTAGATAAGTCGCTAATAGTTCTATCATTAGCACAGTAGTATACAGATTGTATAAATTGATTATTTACTCTTCACGCGATGAGTTATGGAAACCAACTGATGAACGTTGCATTGGAGCGCAACTCAGCACGATTCAAGGGTCAGTGAAACATGCTGCACATTCACAATGCTGCTGCAACATTTGCTGTACCACAACTTATAGTATATACATACATACCATTAAGCAGTTTCTTTTGATGCGGCAGCTCGGCTTGCTTTTACGACAAATGCACTATATAGCAACGTTGAATTGAAAGCTGCATGCATCATGAACTAAAAGGGAAGACCTTTCGCTTCATGGGCGGTGGCTGATGCAAGAATAGATCTTCGAACGGTAATCCAGCACGGTAATCGTTATTTTTCCGAGCTTCAAAGTAATGTAGTAGCAATTAAGCCTATGGTGAAAAATGTACGTTTTCTTGTTTATCGCTTGATGCAAATTAGCATGTTGCCTATTATCCACGTTTTCGTAACTAACTCATACATGAAGTAGTTATGAAATTTTATGTGAACAAAGTTCTATAATAGTTAAAAATTTATAAAAAGATGATCACGCGTTGTTTAATGTTTATGTTTAATGTAGCTAATAAAATGTAAATGTCATTTACATATATTTAATAATATGTTTTCATATTTGTTTCCCTATTTGTTATGAATTATTTTCATATACCATTGTGTAAATTACAAAAGGGGTACAATGACTTCCGACTTCTGTTGGCGGACATGTCTGAATTTATGTGTTTAACTCACTAGATACAAGTTATTTGTTTAGTGTTTTTTAATAAAATAGCCATACATTACCGAAAAACCCTTAAAATAACATAAAATATTATTTTTATATAAACACAATTTTGATCTTAAAATGAAAAAAGTCCTTATAATAGATTATGCACATAATGAGCTATATCATGGACCATCACATGCACAGTGATAAAGAGTGTATGTGGGTATATTTAATATTTATATGCCATGAAACAATTGTTCCGAAAATAGTCTGCATAACCTTTCGGAACTCTCATATCTTCCGATTCTGGGAAGTAAAAAGTTAAACACGCTTTTTATCCTGATTTGATTTATAAGCAATACGATGCTTTCTATGTACTAAGGTCTACATAGCAAATCACAGGGCTCAGAGAACACAGAAACGTAAACAAATTTCGAGTGATCATGAGATAGCATGGTGCATAAATATTTGAACTTAGAGGGAGTGCCATTCAGTCACAATACAATACCGCAAAGAAACGCAAGAAAGACGGAACGACATGTATAATAAGAAATAATAATAAAGGAACCAGAGCGACAAACAGTCGGTGAAGAAAAGTTTAAATGTGATTGCGCGTCGCCGCGCAGGATGAAGGTAAACTGGAACTATCATCCCATGCCTTCAGGTAAGAGAAATCTTGAGTTCCAGTGTGTAGACAATGAATGCCGAAAATGCGATTATGGCATGCATAATGTGTATAGATGATAACGAGGGGAGAGAAAAAGAAAGAACACGAAATGTCGGCGAAGTTGTGTAACACGTTGTCCAGTTACTTTTAAGGTGATCATCAATCAAATTGAATCAACTTCCTTGAATTGCCTTGAAACCTGTAGAATCAAGTTCTCATGATCACAGAAAATTAATAAATGTCTGTTCGTACCAACTCTTTTTTCAACAATTCAGTTTCGGGGATTAAAAAAAAAAACTTGAACCAGCTGATATTGGAGATAGTATGTCCATTGGTAAAACAGACGCAGATCTTGTTTGCTACTCATTTCTACTGTTTTAAAAACCTTGAAGAAAAATACAAGTTCTTGAGATGCATACGATGAGGTGTTGGTTGGGTCAATCGTTTTTTTTCGCAGAAGATCTTTTCATAAATAATAATTTGTTATTATGGTTCTTAATCACCCTAAAGATTCACACGAACTAAATTAACATTGAGTGGTTGACAGTTCTTAAACTTTGATAGAAAATAATAAAGGGAAAAATATATTCTTAAGAAAGTACTGATCTAGAAATAAATTTATTTTTTAATCACTTCCACTACTAAATACACCTGTTCTGTCTTATCAGTAGGTCACTGTTTTTATCTTATTTAAGAGAAAAGCTAGGCCGACCGCAAAACAGAAGAAAACATCTATTATTTGGCTCTAGTTCACCATTCAATCACTTGAAAAGCAATTCATTGAATAAACATTCTACCCACAGCTTGGCTGTGGGACGCATACCATTCGAATTGGCGACAGTCTCACTTGAACGCACTTCCCAAGTCATAGTGCTCATTTAGATTCTATATTTAATTAATACGCCCGTATGTATGCCACAGACGGATACAACACAGACAGGCCGTCTAGTTGCAATTTCATGCTGTGCAAAAGTATCAAGTAGAATCGACGTTGTGGGATGTCTGACCCACTGCCAAATGTCTTCTTCGTCACAGAAATGGCGCACAATAGTTCAGCAAATGATCTAACTTCAAGGATATATAATTCCGTATACTTTAGGTAACAAAATAAAACTATTATACTTGGGATTTATGTGGGATTTATATGAATGTAATTGCTAAAAATGTCTGTTGTACTTTTAAAAAAATTAAGGGGTCAAATTAATGATACACACGTATGTAAAATGATTTCTGAGTTAAGTAATGCAAAAGTATATATAGTATATACTATGTAACTTTGAAAACGCAAAACATAATCTTCTTCAACTTCAATTCTTTATTTTAACAAATATTTATAAGTGGACAAAATGTATGTTTATAAGGAAAAGTCTTTCGGAGAGTTCTGACCTGGTTGGGGATTTCAGTTACCACAACGATTGGTTTAATCTCACACTCTCTGAAAGATTCTTTGAATCAGACCAATGCATTCATTGGGATCTTTGTTTTCAATATATGTAGGCATATCTACAAATTAAAAATTTCCTCACAGCAGACGGAAAGTCCGAATAATTATCATAAATATGCGAAGAAAAATTTGCTCTTAGTGTAGATGCCACTTTTCACCTTTCACTGAGCTGAGATCACCTGAACGTGGGTAATCGTATGCTGTCTTCCTTCCAGTAAATCGTACTGAACCTCCCACCCTGCTAAGCGCTGCATGTAATGTACTCAGTTACCTTACAGATTATTGCCTGGTAAGTAAATTGACAAATCGACAGAAGCGAACTAACTTTTCAGTGGGACAACGACGGCTGAATATTTCCCGCACCTCCAACTCATTCCGGGATCTTGCTCTTGTTCACCCCAGTCACTCCTCAATGCAATTAAAGTGCACTTGCCTACAGGCGAAGAATGTTCGCAAGTCGTTTTCTTTTCTATTAACTATGAAATATCTCTTCTTAAAAAAGATAAAGAGTCGAAATGAAAAATAAATAGAATGTAAATACCGTTCACCTTTATGCAATTGTAGGAAAGTACATAATTGTGTACTCACTTAGCGTACAAATAAAAAAAAACGAGGCATACTACTTGACATCAAATTTCAGTCGGCCATTGAAAACTACAATGTAATTTAATTGTTTCACCAACGCATACTCATTTATGTGCAAGCGAAGTGCGGGAGCAGTAACGAAAAAGTGTTGAAGGAGTACTCCAACGAAAATTGCAGGATGCCTATATCCATCCGAAGAAATAAAATGTGGGAGCATTATGCATTGTTTAAGCAACCATCATATGTATGTACATATGTGTAGGAAATATATGTGTACATATGCGTTATATACATATGCATATGGTAAATGACTGGACGATGATTTATAATTTAGCATACTAAGTTGAGTAAGCGTTATAAATTAATTAATTAATAATAATAATAATTGTTGGCGCGACAGTCCACAGGGGGATCAGGGCCCAGCTTGCCCTTAACTACTCGTGTTGTGCGCGCTACTGTTCTCTCACGAGTAGAAGGGACCTACATTCTTTTGCTAACATTGAACGGCGAAGTTTGAGAAGCTTTCTTAGACAATTATTACTCTTTGGGTGTTGTCAGCAGCTTGAAAGAGGTGTTGAGCCGGGAATCGAAGTAAAAGAATTAAAGTGGAACACATGTATATGCTTTGAAAATTAAATTTATATGTACATACACATACAAGTGTGTATTAATTTTTTAGATTCTCTTAATAAAATAAATTGTACTGACTTTTTTATTGTCGACATTTTTCTAAACTGAAAGCGATTTTGTTCACTTATATTTATCTTTTTTCTAGTTTGGTGCTATGCTTACATTTGTAATTAGGAAACTCGTTACGATTAAGCCAAGCTTAATAAAAAAAGCAAACTAGTCTCCTTCTATCTATACTAAAAACTGTTCTACATTTAGAAAAAATGATTAGTTAATCAATCGATTGAGATCTTTCTATATTAATAATAAATCATGTACTTTTTGAGGGTGCACATTTTCTGTTCTCTATAATACCATGATTTTGATGAAGATGTTCAAGGCCTTAAGTGCGTTTAATTGTGTTTCTTTTTTTACTTGCCAGCAGGTTCTATAATACCTAAGTAGTATCCACACAATATTACTTAAATGTTGCAAAGAAAACACATAATTTCTGATTTTTGAATGACTTTTTTAAATACGTTTTTATTAATATATCTTTTTACATATGTTAAAATTGAAAGTAATTACAAGTCAGTTGTTATTTCTTTCAAACCATAATGGCTAAATTTGTTAAGTGTTATCAGGTCAAACGTTCAGAGTTATTAAATAGTTAATTGTAACATTGCGTGTTCTGATATATACGTGTGTAATAAATGTCTTCTAATTATCATCTAGATGATGAGCATAGTTTTGATCCTATCCACGTTATGAAAATGAAAACCATGTATTACGTGAATATATTAGAAAGAATTTACTTTATTTTAATACTTATTCAAATAGGAAAACAAGTATTCACATATAATCATTAACATAATTCGTTTAATTTCGTAGATACAAAGGAATACTTTCTCTGAACTATGCAAATCCTGAAAAAATGTATATATATAAATGAATATAATAATACATGTGCGACAGGTTTATGATTCTTATATTGTATCTTTAATAAAGATAACAATAAATAATTAAAGTAAATATGAACATTACATACATTGGTTATAATTGAGTGATAAACTATACAGTACGTGTTTTATGGTTTTAAGTGACAATTTGATTTTTGGCTACTTAAGATTATATTTGATCTTTAATTGCCTCCGTATAAAATTATCATTTAGAAGGTAAATATGAATTCTTAAAACTAAAAGTTTAAGTTTTATCTATATTAATTTGTGGTGTCATATACTAATTTTTGAATAAATATGTTCTAAAATGTTATAAATAGGTTAAGAGCTCACTGAAAAGGAAGGGATATCGTAAGAACAGTTTAATTAACAAACAAAATTTGGTTGGTTTTTGGATTGTTATCGGGCATAAAAATTGTTTAGTTATCGATTCGGATAGAAAAAGAGACAGAGAAAAATTGAGATACAAATTTTACTTTAACAGGACAATATGCAGATAAAATGGTCAGTCATTAGCGTAAAAGGACTTAAGGATATAAGCTCAACGATGTTTATTAGAAAGTGAACCTATGTAATGCAAGTATATACACTTTAAGAGAATTTGCAAGCATTGCATAAGACAAACAAAACAATTGATTAAACAATATGTCTGAAACAAGGAATGTCTTCTGTAAACTTATACCACATGGGATTGTCATTAGTAAAAACGATGCTTTGAATAGAACATAAAATTAATGACTTAACGCCGAACTGGCAAACAGAACATTAGAACCGGAAAGTATCAACAAGTTCATTTCTGATGTAAGGGGTTTTTGAGTATGATATAATAGTTTATATATAGTATGATATAAATACTTTATAGCAAGAAATCGATAAGAGGTATGAATGACTTCATTATACTGCAAAATAATATTGTACAGCTCAATAATTAAAAAAAAATTTAAGCTGGGTTGTTAAAAAATATATTTGAGTATTCTTAATCAATATATTTGTAACAGTCTAAAGCAATCTACTCATATTTGTCAATCGATCCCTTATATTTCAGCGGAGCTCATAGCTTTTTCAACTCTTAAGTAATTAAATGCAACGATTTTCATGTTTATTTGTTTAAGTTTCCGAAACTATAAATAAATGCATGTATTGCTTATTGATGTGTAGGTGTCATTTGTTGCGACACATTTTTCTACGTTCGTGCCCTTTTTTAAAAAATAATAATAATAACTTTCTTATTAAATTTCATATAAATTTCTTTCGCAGAAAGATGTTTATAAATATATATATTTTTCAAGATTAATTGTTAAATAAATGGATACAGTCTCGTCTTCACAAGTTAAATCACATAAATGTACATAAGTTACATTACAAGTCCTGTCCTTATGTAAAACGGGGAAGGCAGTGGGATTAATATGTAATTTGGTGGACATGATACTTTTGTTTTCATAATGTTTTTTGTTTTATTAATAACCCTTATATAATAAACGTAACTGTCTGATAACATTATAGTCCTACTGTTCAAATAACAACTTGTATTTTGTGTTATAAAATATTCAAGCAAATAATTAAATTGACTAGAGTTTTGCATGAAAGATGACTTTTTGTAAAACAATCCATACTAATAAAATGAACAATGAATATTAATAGTAAACAAAACATTTCTACACACTTCCTTAAAACCGAAGTTAAATAAAGCTAAAAGTCATTGGAATCATTGAATCGATACACATAATAGAAAGTAGAGGTTTTTGCTCCCTTAAAATTCCAAAATGAATTTTAATATTTGTATAAATATATATATGTATGCAACTAAATTTCTTTTACATCTTAGAAGACAACACAGCTCAATTGTAGCTCCATGATAAGGTAGACTGTAGTGCCGCCTCAGTACTTCGTTGACATCGCCCATGTTTTTTGAGATAGTTACCATATTCGCAGGTTGGCGGCTTGCAGCGACCTTCAATGATACATCTAAAAAGCAGAAAATTCACTGACACAAATTAATATTTGGAGTAAATCATTATCACCTACTTTCGATCAACCATTGAGAAGTGTTCCAATCCGCGTTTTAAATAGTTACAATCAATATTTCCAGATGAACAGTCACATCTGCATACGCCATTTTCTTGAAGAATTTTCTCAAACAATTTTGGGCAGTTGCAATCAAGTACGGTAGCCTTCCGCATTATTTGGGCAGGATCGTTGTATGATTGCATATGATGTCTACCTTTGTCCACACAGTGACATTCTGTGTGATTGATAAAAGTGTGCTTCTCAATGGAACCTTGTTTAGAATTCAAACTTTTCACCTAATGAAAAATAGGAAAAATGTGTACTATTATTATATTTGTTAGTAAATATAATATATAATCGCATATAAAAAAGTAGCTCAAAGGATTTTAAAACATTTTTAAACCGCCTGCATGTAAACTGTATGTAAACCGCCTGTGGTAAACTCACAATAAAAGTGAATTAAGTTTATCCAAATGCCATTTAATGATGGTATGAAGTCTGTTCAAAAATGAGGTGAGATTCGAATTTTGCGGGCTATGTATTTTGATTATCTTTTTTTTCCAATTTTGTAATGTTGGTACACTCGTCTCAAGCATATGTTTAAAGTTTAATCTTCAGAATATTGGTTTGTAAGACTAAAATTCTATAGAAACCCCTTTTTTTAGTTAATACAAAATATTTAAGCCGAATTTTTAGTATCGCGCACATATTTTTTATGGAATCAGTTAATTATTTTTTTTAAATCTACATTTCTGTTAATTTTTAGTTAATTTTCTTACTATTAATTTTTGGTGCTTCACGACAAATAGAGCATATTCTGTACATGCACTTAGAAGTAAAAGATGCATTGAAGTACTCCATAGAATAGATGCGTTAAAATACGCGGCAAAAGTCATTAAGGAGTTGAATGGTCTCTCGTGAAACTCATACTCATAGATATAATTTATTGTTTATTAATTTTAATAAAGCTTTTAAAATTTAACTGCAACATTATTTCTCAATTTATCTGATTAAAATTTGTTATGTAATTGTTAATACGAAAATGGAGTTGAAGCAACTGATGAACCTACAATCTAATATATGATATTGTAAATGGTATTCATAATTCATTCGTCGCTGCGGTCGGCTTCAGTTTTACGTTCCCTTGAAAACCTCTTACTTCACAGCAACTCAATCCCAAAATCAAAAGGCTTCACGGCACCCTGAACTTTTTCGACCATGAGAATAGACACTTGAGTCACGACAATAATAAGGTACTTCATTGGAAAAACATAACATTGCATAAGCACTGATGATTGAGCACAATGTATGCATTACATTGGATTTTTAATAAAATACATTGAACCATATTCTTTTTCGTAACAATGTAAATATATTTAGTTTGCTTTTAAAGAATATTTGCGAGTAGAATAATGTTAAACAAAGACAGGTGAATAGTTCATTTGATTATTTACGGAAATGTAAGTACAATACAAATAAATACGTGAACGGGTGCAACGGAAGTGGAGGGAGAGGGACAAAATAAATGCCACATGTCAATGTGCTTCGTACATACAGTGCGGATGTTGAAGATTAATAGAGAGGAGTGGTCGAGAGGCCTAAGGCTTAATTATGTTGCAGTTGGGTATAGTAAAAGATGGAGTTCTCTGAAAGGTGTGGGTCTCATACAGGTGTCCATGAGTGTCCGTTGCTTGCATCACCGTTAGTGGATACAGAGAAGATATAATGAAGTTAATATTGGAAAAAAGAATTTGGACCGTGCAGAATGTAAGCAGAGGCACGACAATGTTGCTTACACGAGATTCGTGCGATTTTGGTTAATCTTAGTGTCACATCCGAATAGTATCAGAAGTAGAAGAAGATAAGTGTGAATATAAAATAGCATTTATATGTAATAGATAACATAAGCATGTTCATCATAAATTTTCGAAGGACCGCGTAGGATTTTAGTTCAGGGTGTTTTTATGAGACAGCAAGAGAACCATCATCATGAAAGTTTCATTATTACTTTATTATCTGTTATTTAAATATTAATTAGTTGTTTTCCATTATTGACTGTCGTTAGCAGTTTGCATCAGACAATCGGGCATATATGTACACTCTCATTAGTTTAGGTACTATTTAGCGACCGATTTTAAGATGAAAGGTTTAAATCTTAAATTCGTGTTGTCTGCTTAACAATTTAAGATCTTAAATTCATGTTGTCTGCTTAACAAGTGTCAGACATATACTCACACCCGCACCTTTTTCAGATTATATCTGTAACTTAGTAGATACCTCTTCTCCGAAAGCTTTCTGTTTGGACATAGTTTTTTTTTAAATTTTCACTAGTCTCTTACTAGAAGCAGAATTGTATTATCAATATTGTGAATTATTTCTTTTCATCATCACAAAGTTAAATTTTTATTATATAGAAATTGAAGGATTTTCTATTGTTTTTATTTATATGTGTAGTGTTAAAATTTAAAATTGTGTTCGTTCCTTTGAATGGTTCTTCGCCCAAAGAAGTCAGTATTAGACGCTATTCCACAAAAATAAAATCCAAAATAATTCTAAATTTAAACTGAAGTTATCTTAAACAGGCAGGTAGTAATGTCTAACTGCCGATTTTCTCAATGCAAATTGGCAAAACGTAAAAAATGAAACAAATACTCACAAAAAAGTATAGATCTACACTTTGGGTTCGTTTGGGTGCACAAGTTTGTCGATCCGTCTTGCAGCATCCAGTGTCGTCTCCACATCTATGCAGAATTGTGCAATGAGGCACATAAATTTTTGATGGATCTTTCTGAATACGTTCGATCCTTTGCTGTGGTAGTTGGCAGTTGGCCTCGCTGTACACCCTTTTAGCATGTGCGTTAGCCATTTCTGTAAAGGAATAATGAATCAATCACTTTGAAACTTTTACAACTTAAGTTTAAAAATGTAATTGCTTATAAATTGCATACCTTAAGTTATCATTAAACAATAATGGCTATGCAGTTTTCAATTTTAACTTAGTATATGTTATGTTCACTCATGCTACATTTACCTTTATGGTGTCTGTGGGTCGTTATATGCGCTTTTCGTGACTGTTTAACAGCATCATGTGTTCCCAGTTCTTCAAATTTTTGCTGCGTCAATATACCAGGAGTATTGTGGAAGGGGTAAATACTTTCAGCGTCCTAAAAGGAAGATAAGTTCTTCAGTTTCAGTTTGATGATACTTTTTAAAATAATTATAATTAATTTTAAACGTTGTACGTACATTACTTATAGTAATTTGGGATTGATTCCACAATCGTTTCTTTTAAGAGAAGAATGAATTAAAGGTAGCCATATGAGAATTCGATAAGAAGCAACATTTTATAGCCAAGGTGTTATTAATTGGGAGTGGATTTCTGAAAATATCATGTTACGGTTCGCAGCGGAACTTGTTCTTTGAACAGATACATTTGGATAACGACTTGACGTCGAACGCAAGAGACCAGAAATTCTGCTTCATACTGAGAGCATAATAAATTTAGCAAAATCTGAATTCTTGGCAAAAATCTGAATCAGAAACGCAGTGGCGGCAATTCCTTTTAAACTTGTTATGAAGTATCAACTGTAGATGCATGCGCTATTTGAATATACCATACAAATACTCAGTGAATTTGGTACATATCACTAGGAAAATTACTTTATTTTATTTTAAAAAGATTTTCGCATTAATTCTAAGAAACAAAATGAAACCGTGCATTTAGGGGATTATAAAGGGCTTTCCAATAGAGAAACTATGAATTGAATTTTTGTACCCACACTTTAATAATTCATATTCAGCAAACTCAAAGTCTACGAACAAGCAACGCTTAAAGAAGTCGAAGCAACAAATATTTCTAGAAAAAGCAAAGAAATAAATATATATACAACAAAGAAAAAACAAAAAAATAAGATTGACTTCTGACAAACTTTGACAATGGAGTTTCCAAAACTAAGATTTTACGAAATTTTTAAGAAAGGATAGTAGCAATTATTTGGATTGCAATAGTTCAAGTTAAATGTAAGGTTTAAGTAGATCTTTATTTAATTACTTATCCATGTCAATTTCGTTACTTTGCAGACACTTACTTCCACATTTTTGGATAAATTATTATTTTATATTATTTTGTTCTAAAATAATTATTAATATTTAATTATTATTAATTATTAAATTTTATTATCAGCATTCTTATATGTGGTTATAAGGCAAATCGATATGTCTACTTGGGGTTACAAATGAAGTCTCAAAACCACCCAACTGCGGACAGAAAATATCGTATGATCTTCAAGATATCAGATGGAAAGATTATTTGAAATTATATGAGCGTAGTTTCCTAGATACTCGCTAATAACAATTTATTGACTCAAGCAATCATCAGTTTACCAGTTGGCTTTACATTTATATGCGTTGATCTTTGCTGTGGCTCATAAAACAAGACCATCGTCTTGTGTCATTTACAGACTTCTGAAGCAATGAATACACTGAACTTATTTGATATCCAAAAAGAGGAAAATGTTTAAGAATACTCGAGTATGAATTTTTTTTTTTTTTTGCACTCACATTACAACGTCTATGAGTCTATCAGTCGCCCATTTGACGTCTTCAGTGTTCTACATATCAATTATTGAAAAACTCATTTTAATTGAATCCTCCACTCATAGGGCTCCAAGTATCTAATGCGTTATCTGCAGACTACGGCAGACTTACAGGCAGACTTACAGGCACACCCACACACAAGTGGATTTTCATTGGGGGAGAAGAAGAATGAATGCATCCACATATCAAGATTCACCTGCTTCCAATTTGAAAATTCATCACTTCCTGGTGGCACCCAATTATTTTTCTAAGTGAAATCATTCAATTAGCTTTCCTATGCCGTCACTCCTCTCAGACTTAGTGGTTCTCGTTGTATTATCTGATGCAAATGTGATGATGTGTGCTCATTTAAGTGGAAGTGGAGCTTCCAGCAGGGGACACAAAGGAGGTACGCTATTGCTATGCAGTTTTAGCCGACGACACAGTACGAAGTTGAAGAGGTATCTGTCTCTACTCTGCACAAAGCCTTGACGAGTGGAATCTCAAGTGTCAATGACACATCGGGCTGACGGCGGCGACTTGCTGCTTTCAAGCAGTTGCAGTAGCAGCAATGCGATAGAGGGTGACAGTGTATCTCTGTTTTGCATTCTATATGGAAAAAGTTGAAGACAGGTATTTACGAGAAAGGTTCGTGACAGTGTCAGTACGCTTTAGCAGTATGCGTCTGCAAGATATTTTATAATAATTTTCCACGTGTGCATGAGCACGTTTCAAGGACGGGCATCGTCATGGGTTGAATACGATTGAAACAAATGCGTTTTTATCCAAGGAGATGTATATAAGAATTGCACACAAAAATGATGATATAAAAAGAACAATCGAACGCTTAGGAAAATAATGAAACTGCAATTATTTTAAAATAAACCATTTTAGACATATGTACTTTTAACTTACTTGCGTATGAAAATAACTTTCGATCCACTGCATACAATTTTAAATCAACAAATTTAATTTAATTGCTTTCATAGGAGTTTTTAGGTAAGAAATAGAGTCCCCCTTAAATGTACCGAATATATTATATATACTGTTCTGGGCATAATAGAATTTATACTTTTCAATAGATTAAATTCTTATGACAATTTAACGTCATTTTATTTTTTTGCCTACGTCAGCCTCTTCTGAACTTTTTAGATTAACGAAGCCTCCTTTTCGTTTTTGAAATTCCTTTATAAATTGTGGTGGTTTCATTTGCAGGTATTTCGTACTAATTAGATCCTTTCGCTTCAGAGCACCACCAACTGCGGACAAAGCATTCCATGGTAGGCGGCAGATGGCTATGACTATAACTATGTCATATTACGCTGCAGTTTTTCGTTACCTAAATATACACTTGCCCGTCAAGCTGGTTTTTAATTAAGTAAAGATGTTTGCAGTAAAGGATGAATTTTTTATTGTTGGACTCCACTTTTTTAAGAGAGTTTTTGAACAAGAGCGGAAGAGGCGTCATTCTTCAGTGATGCTGGCCATCGTAGAAGTAATGAAGTCCTTAGGTGATGCAATACTAAAAGTTTTTTTTTATGGAAGCATTTTTTTGCTTTTCAAATGTATATAACGGACTCCAGAATAGAAAAGTTCCCTTGCACATGATTTAAGCAGACGTAAAATGTGTGTAGTTTTTTAAATATAAACAGATAAATGCAAAAATTATTTTACTAACAAATATTTATATAAGGTAATGAAGTTGTTCACCCTACAAAAAATATTTTTTTTTCGCAAAGGAAATAGGAAAAGTAAACAATACCAACGAAAAGTTCAACACATATAAAGTTGTCAACTTTTTTTGTATTGCGTAGACTGTACTTGCAAGTTATCACTGATCATTTAGTCAAATTGTAATATAGAGAAGTCGAATACATAAGGCATACTTGGAGCGATATGCTACATGCAAATTGCTACGGAAAGATAAGAGTGTCTCGCGAAGAACGAGATACACAGCTTCGGGCAGTGGCTTTGTGTTTTATTTTAATTCGTCGTCGCTATCAAGAGGACGCAGATTATCCAATTGAAGTTTGCATTTTGAAATGAGAAAGGTTCATGGAACAATTATTATAAAACCAAATAATCGTTCGAGAAAACTTTACTCGTCTTGGACATTTGACGACGAATGTTTTTTGTGAAATAGGTTTCTTATATACAATTCATATACATATTCAAATAAAGTTAAATATTGCGATAACTGCCGGCCGGCGTCAAAGTAGAT
This sequence comes from Eristalinus aeneus, assembly GCA_955652365.1. NCBI lineage: Eukaryota > Metazoa > Arthropoda > Insecta > Diptera > Syrphidae > Eristalinus > Eristalinus aeneus. The sequence continues at coordinate 195,043 of OY019131.1, forward strand.
GGATAAAGTAAATGCCCACACATCGTTCCGATATGGATATATTGAAATAAAGAGACACCAAATTGAGAAATTCAAGATGTATAGTAAACTCAATTGTGTCGCAGACAATGTAAAGATAACGAATCTGCAATTACCCGCACTTTGCTGTTGGTTTGTTGTGCATTTTCCTATTCTGCTTTCTACCATGTGATCGAAATTCAATACGGCACTGCTATGATTGAAATATATTGTTTAATGAAGCAGTTAACCACTTGCATAGCGGTAATGTGAGTTAGATCAATTAGAATCAGCTCAACAGCAGCCCATATCCTTTTAATTTGAAAGAAGTATTTCAATGCAATGTGTCCCAACAGAAAAGGGATTTATTGCTGCATCTCGATGTGCTGGTTTATAGGTATTTATCTCATTGACAAGGATATACATGCATTTGTGCCTGCACTCTTTTAAGAGATTTCCTTTCCCTTGATTATACGGGTGTAGTGATTATTTTATCTGTGTGGGCTTTGATGATGCTGTTTGTGGTTATTCGGAATTGAGCGGAAATTTGAAACGAAATTCACGTTCACTTTAGAACAACTTACTTTCTTTGTTCACGGTATTCGAACTTTACCATCCCTATTAATTTGTTCAAGTTTCAAATCAATGCTCAGTATTATTCTCAGTTGTGGTGTATATTTTTGTTCAAATTTACATCATAAAATTGTTAATGATTTTTCGCAATTCATATGGCAATCTCCATCCGATTACACTATTAAAAGTAAATTTAAAACACATTCAAACAAAAAAGGGTTTTTTTCTTTAGCACAATTAAACAATATTTAATGAAAGTAGAGAAAAGGAGCAATTAAAGTATGCAGCAGACAAGAAACAGGTAGAGAATAAAATAAAGTATTTAAGGAAACCTTTTCTTACATAATAACATTCAGGTACATAGCGCAGTTTTCATTCAGACATTTTTAAATCTTTAATTTACTAGGAATACTGGAATATCAAAATTAAGAAAGTAACAAATACTAACAAATAATAATTACTAACAAATAATAAGCACATGAAGTAACTTATTGTTTAGGACAAAAACTCAATATTTGAACTGTAAAAGTTTGTGATGTAAAAAAAAAATATTACATACCTCATTGGAAAAGACGCGTGTTTGAGTTTAAAATACTACCAAACAAAATGCCAATAGGATGAATAATACAAAAAATACTGAACGATTATGCTAAAACACATATTATTGTCAACTATAGAGTTCTGTATTCTATATTTCAACAAGCAATATGTTAAAGAGATATGCCTCTGGTATTGACAAATTTTATTTTAATGAAACAAGGCTTAAACATTCACAGCATGCATTTCACCTTAGAAAGTTAATATAAATTTTAGAATAAGAAAATATGAACATAATGTTAATGTTTGCTTTTTCATTTTTATTATTGTCTATAGCTTTTCTATTTATTATTGGATGTAATTAAAAAAAAAAATAGACACATACATACACGTGTTGAATTTCTACATAAATTTTGTTGTACTAAGTTCGATTCCTAGTGTAAAGTCAGTATCTCACTTTTTCAGTGTTTAACGAGTACTAATTGTTTATAAAAACCTTCTTTAGAGTTGGTGTAAATTGAGCATAGAAGTTGCAAAACAAGTTTCGGTCCAGTTCTTATGGGCTGTGGTGCTGTCAAGTTTTTAAGAAATGTAAGAAGATGCAATTTAAACAATGAACAATATATGCGAATCGGGTCTTAATGATCATAAGTTCCACAGTTACAGAGTAATTCATTGGGAGTCACACGTTATTAACATTTTCATTTAGTCTTTCAAATAATTTGGTCAATTGATAACCTCTATTGTTTTTTTTGACAATTATGGCTTACTACGGTGAAGCATAATAGTATAGCACACCGCAACGCTGTGGATCGTTCATTTATTTGTTTAAGGAAAACGAAGAAAAACACTTCACAATTCTTTGCATTCAATTATTCAAAAATATTTTTACTTCCAATTAATCTTATGCGTAGAGGTATGAGTACAAGAAACTCTGGTGAAGACAACTTTCACTCCTTACGGCCTAAAGAAGTAAAACCAAAGAAGAGGAAAGGGCGGATTTACCCGTTAAGGCGAGCTGAAAAATTCATGAAGGAGCACAGAAAGGAAATATCACGTCCTTATTTTATTATTCCATCTCAAAATGTGTGTAACAAGTCCATAAAACTGTGCTCTTAGATAATTTAGATTCTTTTCTTCCTCTCATGTGTGTATCATTTAGTGCTTCTGTGTTACATAGTCTAATAAACCGCACGTGCTGAAAAGTTAAACACACATTGGACAGACACAGGACGCTGAATAAAACGAACTCGAAATGTGGAAAGCCGTCCTGCTGGTTTGTATTTATATGAGGCCATCAATGGGCTTACAACCAACCCTACGGTACATTAAAATATACAAGTGTACTCCCTCTGTGAGGTTTGGATTGTATTGGAGCTTACTGAAATCAGACAGAACATTCAATGGAAACCGCAAATGCAGTACATAGGTGTAGGGAAAAATCGTTTTGATTTTCTTTTTTGTTAATGCTTTTATAGCTTGAGTTTGCAATCCTACATTTTTTTCTTGATAGTGCTTTCGTTTGCTTTGAAACGACTTCGAGTCCGGAAAGTTGACTTGACTATTCAGAACTAAGGGTGCCATTTTAAATTTTAATTTAATTTTCTGCTGATGAAATATGTATAGCTACTGCTACATTGCTGTGTTAATAAAGAAATGAATTTAGGATTACGTTTTATGTTTATATGCATTCAATTACAGTTAGTAGCGTCGAACAAAATTAACAGCTTTATTTGACGAAAAGTTTTTAAAAGTTAAGCCATTTATGTTAAAATCGCAAGCAAAAAATTTAACTCTTTTTTTCCTTCATTTGAAATACCATAGAATTTGTATCAGAATAATCTGTAACTTTTTTCACTTCGTTTTTACATATAAAACCACTTTAATATTGGAATTTTGGCTATAAGTCAACTCCTTAAAGAAACCAAAGAAGCCATTGAAAAAACTACAAATACGAAATATTTTTATAATTTTTGTTATTATCAGAAATTTTAACATTACATTTATATCTAATATATACAAAAGTAATTAAATGAAAACATTTAAGAAAGAAGTTTCGATATCTGATTTACTAATTAATTTTCCGGAATCTTTAAGTCATTTTGAAGCAGAAATAATTTTTGATGGCCCACATTAAGCCGCCCTCAGCTGGAGTACAAATACAAAATAAAATCTATTTCAAATCTCATAAAAATCGCAGAGAAGTCCGAGGATGGCAGTATCCCCTTACCACCAGCAGCATTTAAATATGATAATAATCTTATAATCAAACAGTTCATTTAAACTGAAATGAAAATTGTTTCGGAACATTAGATAATAATCAACGCACAGCGTGCAGTTATATTTCGATTACATTCGTTCCATTACTCAAACAAACTTACACGAGCATGTAACGCACATATATAAGTGCATATATGAAGTGCGACTGTGTCAATATTTAACGCACGAGTGGCTAGTGTGTCGCAAGAGTGGGGCAATCAATTTATAAATTAACCTCAAATGATCGTTCAATCTGAACAGAATGTTCAAACTGGCTCGGTACACTCCCCCACTCACATACGCAACAAACAATGTTGACAAATTGGCTGACAAAGCGACTGCAGCTTTAATAGATACACGGTAGGCAGTGCGTCAATGAGTCACTCTACTTCACTGTATATGAAGCACAAATTATTAATGAATTGAGGCTGTGACGCGACGCAACTGCTCATGTCTATCAGTTTCGCGTTTGCGAAGATTTTCCATACGTTCGGTAGATGTGGAGTAATGAAACATCTTCGTGCTGTGCTATTTGTGGACCGTTGCGTTACCGATTAACAACAACTTAATACTCGATGAGCTCATCTAAGAAGCTCTCTGCCTGTTGCATTGTAACAATCACGTTTAGACACAAAGCGTATGAGACAGTGTGATTATTTGCACCATCAGTCATAGAAACAATGCCAAGAGCAGACAATGAACTGGGAGTTTTCGCCTTTATCCACAATATGTAAAGATGATTTACGAGGAATAAGAAAAATCTCGTATACTAACATGAAACGGCACAACTCCAATCCTTTCACTCCGGATGGAAATAAAACAGCTTGATACAAAAACCGTCTATAACTGCAGCGATCTATCACCACTCCGACGGCACAGAATTCGGGTCAAGGATTGTCTTGCAGAATTGTGCATAGTTCACCATTTGACATTTCATTGATTACCTAGGTGGGCTGATTAATCAGGGAATCGGCATTTAGCTACATTTGAACGATGCTTAGGAGTAATTACAAACAGTTTGACATTAGGCAGTGTCGCAAAGTAATTAAAAAAGACTTTGTATCCGCAACGCTCTCTTGCTGTTTGGTGTTCACTTAAATTCAGCATTTTTAATTAAGCTTAGGATTATTTATTGGCTAAAATTTATCGGTGTCGCTTGCAAATTAAAGACCTTGCCATTATACATTTTTTACACCAACTTTTCAGTTACCTCATGGAGTATGAGTTCAGATGACATTTTCCATACTTTGATAAATGAGACACATATATATTGCGATGAAATGCAATAAAAAATTTCACAAAGAAGCACCAGTCACTTTGTCGAAGAGTGTATCTTTAATCCAAGCACGCGTGCATTCAGTAAATGATGCTCCTTCTCATCGCGTCATTGTGAAAATGATTTATACTTCTATGCTTTGCCCGAAGATAGGGGAATGACATATGTATCAATTCAATGAAGTGATGATAGTCGTATGAGGGCAAATGCGGATACATTCGACGCAGTATGGTGTTCTTGTGAAAATCTTGCACGTGCCGAGTGACCGCATAGTGCACATTTCAACAAGCCGTCATAGAAAAGTTTCATCTTGCCTTGTTTCATTTACGGAAGGGAGTTGCCCTGTTTTTCTGTGTCAGATCGAATGGTCCAATTATATGTGAAGATGGTGAGCATCCATAAATATGGGGGCGATATTCTGATACAGAAGGAACGGCGTTATGTAAATTTGAAGTGCAATGGAATTTTAGAAATTTTAAAAAGAATAAACAGACCAAACGAGGAAATATCGGATAACAAGTTTCCCAGAAAGATGGAAAAAATATAAGTTTGAATGTTGAACATATCCGTATGCTTATGAAAATTAAAAATTATTTTTATGGACAGCTAGTGGTTTTAATGTACAACAACAGGAAATTAATAGTGAATGAAAGGAAAACACTGAGATGCATTAGATTTGAAAATTTTCACGGCTCGGTAAGAAAGGGGTTAACAAGTTGAATGGCATGTCATTCTTAGAAGTAAATCCCATTGTGTAGTTTAGTTGCATTCGCGTGCCCTTTTTCAGAGTTGAAAAAGAATCTTTCATCTTTGGTGGCTCTTTTTCGATAACATCTTAATGGAAATATTTAAATATTATTCGAAATTTGAAAGTAATTAAATTGGCCAAATCTTTAGTTTACTAATTATGTTTTAATTATTAACATTGTTTTATTCAATTTTTTATGATCAAATTTGAATACATTTTTGCACATACCACTGTCATATGCTTATAATATTTCATCATGTCCCCATTTTATGTACATATTAATATGTGAAAGATGTCAGTGATAACTGTTTGGTCAATAACTCTTTTGCAACTCGCAGCCGTCACCTGTAAAGTAATTTATTTTCCTGAGCCCGCACACATCATACGTAATATCTGTACTCTTTTGACACAGCAAAACTAAAAAAAAACTAATATACAGGTAGAACGTCCACGACATTCCTGTCTGCATATTAACACATCGCAAAATACGAATGCAACCGTCAATTAAAATTTTTGTCGACACCGGTAGTTTCCGAAAAACCCAAACGCATAATTCACTTAATATTTGCGTGCATTTTCGACCGAGGCATGGCTATGTCTTCCTGGGGCTGTCCTTCCAATTGCAAAGGGTAATATTTTGTAAAACCCGTTTTTCTAACTTTAATTTCCATGTATTGTACTGTCGACACTCTTTGACAAATTCCGTGGTCAATCATTTTAGTCGGTTAGCATCAAAACATTTTAATGGTATTGTGCTTATAAATGGCAATGAAAAATATTTTCACTGCAATTGCATGTATGTGTATGCATTCCGTGTGTAGCATGAAATAAAATGAGTTCTTTAATATATACCTGAAATAATATGAAAAAAATACGAGTACAATTGATTCTCAATTATAAAATAACTTGCGATATTTCCATACATACATTTATAAGTCTATTCCCACCATACAATAAAGAATAAATTTCAAAGACATGTGTCAAAGTGTCAAAAGACTTACTGAGTGAATGCTTCTACAAAAGTGGTTGAAGACTTAAACCTACTGTGAATAACTGCTTTTGAGAGAATTGACCATTCATACTTGACAGTTAAGAAATATTAAGTTAGGGCTTGAAGTGTACCTCTTGGGAAACGTCAATGGAATTTATATTACTACAGGGTCCCATATTTTATTTTATCATTGTACATATCTACAAATTTCTATGCGAATAAAAGTTTGAAGAGGATGTTGAAAAATAGAAGTACTATAGTAGAATTCAGATGACTTATTACAGGTGCCTGTTCAGCAAAGAAATGAAAAAATATACAAAGTCGGGTTTAGAACTGACAAGACATTGTGTACCGACGTGAGGTTCTGCCTTTTTGTATCTTTTTAGAATTGTGAATAAGCAAAAGGAAGCATATACCATACATTGGAAATAGTAAACAAAGTTAATTTTTTTTAATAAGTATATATTTCCTGTACATTGGAAATAGTAACTGAAATGCCCGTTTTTGAAAAGATCAATAATATGCAAAACCACTTCAAGAAAAATGTATATTTATCGCAATCATAATGGGATTGGTTGTTAACATTTTTATTTTGTTTTCACTGCAAAAGTTGATTTAAACATTTGTATCATATCTAACCATGATATACTTAACTGCAATCCCCTTTGAGTGAATGAATGTTATTTATGTAAAACAAAATAGTAAAGAGTAAAGTAAACCAAACTAAACTAAAGATAAAAGATTTTTTAAAAGTGGGTATAATGGGTACAATATTTTATTCCCCCACATGTGACATTCGTATTCCATGGCATAATCTCTCCACTACATCCATGGAAAAGTAAAACAGGACACAACCCGGAAGGCTATTGTAAAGTGAGGCTATGTTGTTACGCCAACATTATTATAACTTTATGTGTATTAATTTGCAACACGTTTATGCGGCATAAGCTTATCATTGCTGAAAGGTGAATTTTATTTTATTACACCTCTGTGCTAGGAAGGCCCACCACATGGTAGATAGCATAGCACACAAAAATTGATTACTCCAATGTAATAAGTTCAGACCTAATCGCAACATAAAATCAACGCAGTGGCTTCTTGCATAATGTTATAACGGGGTTGAAATATAAATTATATTTTTTGAAACATAATGAAAATACTTGGTAATGCGTAGACGTAGACGCGAGTGCGTTTTCAGTATGTGAAACATTACCATAATTTGTCCCTTAGAAGTAAAATATTTCATTATAGTGCAGCAGTACCAAAAACCAAAAATAAGCATCTCATAAAAGCCACACATACAATGTCCAAGAGACCATTTAATCCCACACGGATTATTAGAAATACTTCATTCAGATCTAAGCAATGACATCACGCTTGCTGTGTTTTTTGCGCGAATATGTCGCTATAACAGCCTTCTAAAGCAATACTTGTCCATTCAATACAAATATTCACGATGGCAGATAATGTTGCAGACAAATGAGCCGCAGGCGCCAAATAGGTGTCCTACAAACGAAGTGAAGGAAAACCATTTGTTAGCAGACAGTGAAGCTACAATTAGCATTAAACCACTTAGTAGCACACAGTCTAAATTGTACGTTTGGAATTTGTAAACAAATATTCAAAATAAATTAAGAAAAAGAATTATTTGATTTATTTTATCAAAATCTTGACGAGTCTTGTTTATTCTGAGTGATTGCATCAGGGTTGTGCCAGGCTGAGCGGTAGCTGCAAACACACTCGCATCCCTTGTTCTTTTGTCGCTGTGTGCTCTTTGATGTGCCTTGGACATAATTACATCTGGCATCAGTTGAGGAAAGGAAATATCCTGAGCACAGGGCAGCTGGTTGCATCCCCAGTTGTGATTACGGTTTGATAAAATAATGCTACATGACGGATGATGCTGAAATACTTTGGCTGCCTCCAAGCTTATCTCCAGCATCATCACGCGAACAGAAGAAATTAAAACCATTCGAGATGGGAGCGTCCTTGATTGACTGAAGGATGGTTGATGGTGTGGATTTTCAATTTTCCAACATGCATTACATTCACTCTTTAGCCGCAATATATCTGACTGGTCTGACCTGCCCGTTGCTTCTTCAACTTATAAGTACTTGATCAACATCAATCAAAGTTTTTTTTCTTCTTCCCGTCAAATGCTATCTAACGTCTGCCGCAGTTCAACATTCTCGACAGTTCCCGGTGACTGTTTGGATTGATTTTATTACATAATTAGTAGGTAAAGTAAAGTACACACAAACAACACTATTGCCATTAACCTTAGGAAAATGTTAATGTGGAGTCTAATTGGGCAATTTTAAATTCAAACTTGTTCATGTGTCAATAAAACAGGAGTTGATGGACAGCATGTTGCGGCAGCAGTCGCAGCTGAGGTATAGCACCTAATGAATACTAAAGTGAACACCTCTGATACCAAAGGAATTTCCCAGTCCAGAGTTTAGTGGTTTGTGTGTTGTGCTCTGCGACACCGAGCATGGCCTGTGTCAATTCCAATATTCCATTTCTACTGTGGCTGTGGATACATACTGGTATACATATCTATGAGTAGATATCATCCAATCAATTACGCATTCTGATACGTTGTGAATACGTTAAAATGTTTGCATATTGTGTCTGCTGAAAAAGCACAGAAGGGACTCGTTTCCAACGACCGCTTTGCTAGATAGTGTACATATAGGCTGATGTGGGGGGATATCTTTTTTTTGTGAAAGTTAATGTTGTGGTTAACTGAAGTCCTTATGAATTCAGAGGTTATGTATAAGCCATGAACTGTGTGAAAACGACAATTGTTGGCCGGTGTTGAATTACAAGTTGTAAAAATGACGTCCATGTTTCCCACAGACCTTCCATGATTCGTAGCAGAGCTATTTTGCTTGGCTTAATTTAGATACGTACATATGTAGTTGAAAATTGATCGCAAATTGTGTATTGTTAGATTCATCACTCATTCCAAAACAACGAGTTCTCGAGTGAACCTTTATGCCAGACGTTGAATTATTATTAATTATACTTTTCTTTTATTTTTAATTTACTTTTTTTTATATTTATATTGGCGCGTCCGAATATTTTGATTAGTTTAAGGTTCAAATGTGTACAAATGTATATGGTAGTTTTGACTTTAAAATCTGTTTAAACTGGTCTCACAATCTAATTCAGGACTTGAATCTTTTTTAAATTAAACATTAATTCCTATAGTTTCCAACATGAACTACGAAATCGACCTGAGTCTCAGTTCACCATGATTTCAGTAGTATACAAATATATTAAAAATGGGGCATAACAGATTATTGGTAATATAAAACATTAATGACAAATATAAACCAATGGGAAAGGTGTGTTTTCACAACGATGTGTTTAGAGCATCGGATAACACGACATTGCATTAAAGTCCAATACCAGCAAGACATTTTTCCTTGGTGCACTTAAAATTTTAAATAAAACTTCAGTATTCAGTTTTGCTTTACATTTACTGAAAAGGTTGTAATATTTAATAGTTTCTATTTAACCAGAGATTAAGCTTTAGGAAAATCCACATTTAAACTATACAATTTAGATGCAAAAACTAAATCCGACAGAACAATCTTCCTCCTTATATAATATCTAAAAGCAATTCTTTAAATATACCTCGTATTGTTTGTGTATTTTTTTATTTTTTAATTTTATATTTATTATATATTTTAATTTATAGTTCATTTTAATATTACAAAACACATAATTACTACAACACCGCACAAAACATCAAAAATTAATACAATATCTGACATACTTTTAACAATGAATGAAGTAATATGTCATAAGTATGCAACAAGGTCAGTCGGGTGCATAACTAAGGCGCCACTGAAGCATTCTTTGTTTATATTAATTAAGTCCAATATTTGTATAGAAAAGTTATGGTCTGACGCGTCTGCAACATTAACACGGTTGAGAGTAGCGCTGTACGCATGTAACACTACAGTCCCCCTGGGTATAAATAAACGTCTCTGAAAACAAAGGTACACCTTTCCATTTGTCAGTGACCTACCAAAATGTGTCGGTGTTGGTCGGAAATAGAATAGATTTATGGGTGCAAAATGAAATAGGCCGCAAAAATGAATCCATTAGAACACACATCATTCTGATGACGCCAGCATAAATATTTCATTAGAGAACTGATTATTGCATGTGAAATGATACCAATTCTATTATAAGATATTTCTACCATTATTAACACACCTCAACGACAATATTGCCCGCCTGGAAATCCATGGTTGTATAAGTTATAGAATTACTGAGCTAAACAAACTTCTCTACGAAACTCAAAGGCACTCTCCTGTAAAATCTCACATGTGAATGCACTTTACAGTTTTCCAATGACTTTCTCTGACTGCACTTTATGACATCAGATGAATTCCTAATCAATCGCTATTGTCGTTGGATGAGTTTACATGAAAACGTTGGAGATCTTCCATGTTTAAAATTTCTCTGCACAAAGTCGTTGAAATTGAATGTCCTTATAAGGTATGAGGGTACTTTCTCAAGTATAAATATTCTTCTTTATAAGTAGCACCATGTCTCGTGGTCTCAACAATCCTTTCACTAAAAAGATTTCTGGTTTGTGTGCTTCAAGAAAAATTGTAGCAAATACACATGCCTTATTAAACCTTTGTGTAGTTTTAATAATCAACAATGTAGAGCAACAACATTTACCCGGGGTAAGAAACTCACGACACTTCATCAATCATTGCCATTCTAAATTCCTTGTGTATTCGATATGACCCTCAGTTTATAGGAGAATTAAATATTTCTCAGAATAAACTTCGCCCACTTCTAGCTGATGACTCAATCGAATATCACAACGAGAAGGAATTATGCATTTAAATGCTGCGATCCATGAAGCCATTGCCATCATGAACAATTTGTTGATGCTATTATCGCAGCGGGAGCAGTAGCACTCGTTGCATTTTAAATTGACAAGAACGCATTTTCGGTGGTTGCACTGAAGAGTAACGACGGCTCTCGCTTATTTCAACTTAATCAAAATCATTCACATTGTTATGCACTTGTATATTTGTGTATACATACCATTGTGCGATAGAATTGCACAAATTGTTTATGCAGATGCATGGTCAGACAACTGTAAATTAAATGACTCATTTCTAGCACAAGCTCTCGTACATTGTTACATACGTCACAGTTCCTTGTCGCGTTGTTACGGATTCCAAGAATTTAATCGAATACTATTCAATTAAATGATTTCTAACTGTGCATAATTGTGTCTGTAAGAATCAAATGAACTCACGAGTCAGATCAAAGAGTTCAGAGTTGGTATGCATGGTTGGAAATGCATGTTTCTGCCGTCATATAATTGATTTCTTAGATCCTTGGTTAAAATTTCTAAGTTCAATCATTTAGTATTTTATGCATTATCTAATCAATCACTCGTGGCAAAAAGTTGGAATACTTAATTAAGCCTGATAATTAAAAAGGACGTTTATATTCCTGTTTCAGTCATCCATTTAATAATTCCAAGAATTAAAATGGCTTTGAAGGGTCATTATTTGTAGGGATAATGGGATCGCATAACCAAGTAATATCCAATAAATGTACACTGGTATAGCATAGGAGTATTATTTAAGAGCAAAACTGTTTACAAATGAATGTATGTATGTGTATGCAGGCTTACGTGTATACCTTTAATTTAATTTTTAATTACAATTGTCAGAAAATTTCTGTAATTTCACTACAAATAATACAGTCATCCATTATATGTTGGAAAGCCCGCTATATTGACCTTAAATTGACACGACAGTAACATGAACATCACATCACAAGTAAGGCCCCACTTTTTGTGGTATTCTTCTTGAATATTTTATTAATTGCTTTATACTGTTTCCTTGCATTTGCGATTCGAGGATGTAGTGCATTTTGAGAATACAAAAAATGATTAACAGAAAACATTAAATTGCATTGATTTAATTTCAACATACAATTAACGAAAAATGAAGAAGAATATGAATCGCTATGAAAGGTGTTTTTTGACGACTATGTTTTTAGAGCATCGGATAACACGACGTTGCAGTAAAGTATCTCGAATACCAGCAAGACATTTTTCCTTGGTGCACTTAACATTTTAAATTCAACTTCAGTATTGAGTTTTTCTTTACTTTTACTGAAAAGATTGTAATATTTAATAGTTTCTTACTAACCAGAATTATACTTAAAGAAAATCCACATTTTAACTATAAAACGTTTATGCGAAAAATAAATCCCAAAGAACAATATCAGTTTCATAATATTTGTATTTATTTAATTTATCGATCGAAGTGTTTTCCTGTTATGGAAATTTAAAATAAACAGTTAATCACGGAACAATAAGCATATAATTTAAGGAGACTGCAAACAAACGCAATATAAAAGCAATGTATACAACATTTAATTTTTATAGGAACTCCATCGCGTAGCGTAAATTCATTTGTATAATATTAAAAACAGAGCTTCTCCCACCTATATTCTATTGCGGAAATACTCACCGTTAGTACGACTCATCTGCCGTAAGTGGTGAAGTTAAATACGAGCATAAATGAAGGTACTTTGCAGTGTTGACATTAGACTAGTTTCATCTTATTCAACGTATCTCCAGATATGGAATACAACTACATAAATCATTGAACATTTTGCTAATGTGTGCTCGTGAAACAGAAATTTACAATTACTATTTAAAAATTAATTTATTTGGTACGGAATAAATGACGTAATTTATAAATAATTTAGAAATTAATCAGACACAAATAATGCTGCATGAGTGAGCTGCTTTCTTTTAAATGTGATTTCAGAAAACTACTTTTATAAAATCTCTATCCAGTGTCCCGAAAGGGCTATGGAAGTGGTTCCTTAATGAATATATTTATTCAATTATTTTTAGTTTACTTTCTTAAGAGAATCCGCATTATACTAATAACAAACCATTACATAGAGGTTTCAGTCATTAAGGCCTATTCCGATGCATGCACTTTTTTAGAATTTAAATTTAATACCTAACAACGGTTTTCTTGTTTTCTTTGCCAATTTTAAACCTAATTTTTTGTTTATGTGGTTTTTATTTTTTGATACCATTTCCAAATACTTTTCTTTAACTCCCATCAATTATTGACTGTTTTTAACCGCTCAAAGAAAGAAAATCAGTCCAAACATATCTTTAAAGTAAACAAATAATAAATAATCTTTGGTATGTCGCATTCCCTAGTCATTCACATATAATTTGTATCTTTCAGAACGAGTTCAAAAGAATTTATTTATACCCCATCAGTCTTATTTCAGGTCACATTGAATATAACGGTGTAACAGTATGACAATTTTAAACTTTCACAGTCGCCTGTTGTTACTAACTTCATTAAAAAAACTTTACACACTAAGCTCACTTCAGTTATGCTCATTAATAAAAAAGAATTCATTACGATCAATTACGCTAATTTGTATATACCTATATATATTTATGTAGGTGCATGTCTTTAGTGGCCTACTAACCGTTGAATTTCGAAAGCAGTGAATGTGCGATATTTATCACATTGTAACGAAGGGGATATGTTCCGTTTTAATTGAATAGGGAGACCTCCGAAAAACAAAGGAAAAAAATGCGGAATCACGCAGGAATACTAATTACTCGTGCATCAAAGCTCAAATTCTGTGTTCAATTGAATTGTTTTCACTTGGAAAATTCAAGTGCTAATTGGTAACAATGTTCCGCCACCATTGCCGCCTCCGCTGCTAACACAACTTAAGCCACTCAGACGTAAAGTGAAAAATGAAAACGCAAATAACCAGAAACCGCCACTACTACTGTGCATTGTGGAGCTTAGGTCACACTCTTGCTATTTGCCTGCTGTTTGCTTTGATTTTTTGTTCATTTTGTTGCATTTGTGGGAGAACTCTATGCATAGTTGCAATTGCAGAATGACATAGTCGGCTGGTGAAATATTCAGCAATAAATTAGACAAAAAGGTTGCAGAGGCCATGGTTACTACAGCATAGACATACTCTTTTGAACGGAAACACCAGACCAGCTTAAGTTTTGAATGTATATTTTGAAGTTGCTACGGCAATGTTCGAATTGAGTGGGGAACATAAGCAGAAAAAATTTTGCAATTGACGTTTGTATTGCCTTTGAAAAAAGGAAATGCTTTACCACAAATATTGAATAACTTTTCGCAGAATAATTTGGTGAATTCTTCAGCCATGAAATTACTCATCGAACTTCAAAATTGCTGATAAATATGCCCTAAGTTCCCATATTCGTGCAGTATGTTCTTTTTCGTTGGTTTCTGGAATGTGATGATAAGAATTATAGCAAAATAAATTTAGTAGACGTTATGTACATATTAAGTAAGGACATCTTACTGGCGAGTGCCAATTGAGTAAATTGAGTGGCCCTGTTCCTGTTTAATGTGGGAAAATATGGTTTATGATAAACAGAAATAAACTGAGCAAGTGCCAATTGCACTCAAATATAAAAAAATGCATTATTAAACCTAAACAAACAATTGATATATGCTTCGACCTACTCAAATTAAAACAAAAAATATTGACTAGGACACCTTAGAGCACTGTTATGATACCTTAAAACAAGAAATTTATAATCAAGCCTTGACTTAATTATAAAAGATCTGTCATTTGATATATCATACGATGCAATATGCAATTTTGTTCTAACTTCGTGTATATCAGAGACGATGACGTATATGACGCACATAATTAACGCACTTACATAAATGATAAATGAATATTCCTGAGCAAATCTTCGGATATCCAAGTGCTTATGGAAATGCGATGCAGATTGAACATCACTTCAGTCACTAACGTGAATGCACCCATAATCCATTGACAGCATTGAACTCACTTTCAATTGTAAACCAGCAAGTACTATTTCATTCAGCAAAATTTAATACTTTTATATTTCCATAAATTGACTATTTTATGACCATTGCACCTGGGCAGACTGTCAAGTACCACACGCAATGGAAAATGACTTTATGCAACGACATCGGACCCTTCAAACAAGCAGATGAAAGTGAAATTATACATATTTTTAGATCTAGTTGAACCAATCTGTGCGTACCGGCCCAGTCCAAGCATAACAAATAAACAAACTTTTGTTTTGTTACTGTAAGTGCAGTGATTGCACTTGTGTGCATATCTGGCATACTCATGTATGCATATAGGCATAAAATTCGATTTCTTCTCATCTCTGCAGCATTTTTCGAGGCCTATTAATGCAACTGAGAGAAGAAAAAAATGTTTTCATGTTTTGTTTTTTCCTCTTAAGCGAAGGTAGTGGTATAGCTTTAGCTTTTCTTTCCCTTTAAAAGTAAACAAAGGTATGTGCGTTTGCTTCTCAAACAAACAAAAAATAAATCTTCATTAAAAATAGAACGCAGTTCCAATCACCAAAGTTTATTCCAAAACAAAATCTATGTGGATTAGCCACATTCATGGATACGTTAGGACAGCGAGCTGTCTTTGAATGGAAAGTTTTGCATCACAAATTGCCGTTTGTCAGCCCTTTTATGATTTATCTTCCCTGTCAATTTCAATCAAAAAATCAAATTCATCTGAACCTCATTTCTTCCGTCAGTGTTGAAGAGTATTGATGGGCGCCTTTTGACATTTTTTTCACATGTCCATTCGAGAAAAGATCAAATGACCAGCATAACTAATGCGGTATGCCTATGAAGCAGAACGCTCATTTAACCTTTCCTCTTGTGAGAATGAGCGTCATCACACATCGCCTTCTGAAATAGTTTTTCAGCGTGCTGCGGCAATTGGGACAGACCCTTTAAATAAATTTTTCGGTTTTTCCATACTATGAAGAGCGGGTGGTCGTAAATTAAGCGATTCGAACGCATGCATACGGATACTCGGCCAGCACTGCAGGGACGCGTAAACAGAAGCATCACCTAGCGTTTATTGAATCATTAAACCGAATTTGTGCATTTACGAGTATACAACGGGAATACTAATATACAGACATTCATACAAAGAAAGGTTTGGGCTTGTAATGGATTATGTATGCTAATGTCGGTACCTATACCGCTTGGCCCCTGACAGATTGGGCACGGGTGTTGGGCGGCATTGCAGGGTGACAACGACATCACATAACAGTTGTCACCATTAAGGTATTTTAATCATATCACGACTATCAATTGGAATGTTCACACTTACAATCCGGAGGGTCTATCATTCATGCTTTCTCCTTTGAGGAATATATTCAGCTGCTATTGGTTAATTTATTGGGATTTTATGGAAATGTTCATAGTTGGTGATCGAATTGATTTATACACGGGAATAATCCGTTATATCGAGGAAGTGAAAGTCATAAAATGTGCTCAAAACTGGACATAGTTCTTGGGAAGTGTGATGAATAGTTGTTTACATTTCTTTCATTTGATGGATGTCATCTTCTCAGCATGTTAATGCACCGTGTCTTCGAGATCATTCATGGCTTTGAAATTAATTGCATGAAAGTTAGTTAACATAATTTTAAGGCGATCTGTCGTCAATGATATCTGTCATGAATTTTTGTCATTTTTCTAGCCATATACATTTTAATCCTTTTAATATTACTATTATCTATTTGGACAAGGTATTAAGAAAATTCTTTTAATAACGGCTTAAGAAATAATTCTATGGTCTCACGACATTTTCCAAACGCCCAGTGGCCGGATATGCAACACAGATAAACATCATCCGTTTTCGACAGAAAAAATACAGACTTTGTTTTAGCCCTGGCAAAATAAGATTTATTTTTGAATTGTTGTGCTAATAAAGTGAAAATTAAGTGGATTTTGTTGAAAGTATATTTGTTCCTGCTTTCTATTGCAACTTCCATAATTAACATAAACGCGATAATACGCGCTGCACGAGAATTGCATGTGATCATAAGCAAATTAAAATTTTAAATACGTGCAGAGATTATTTCATTCACAGAAAAAGAAAGCATTGCTTTAATAAATATCCGAGTATAAGATTATTAAATTGGTTCTAGAAATCCACAATATACGTGCTCAATTTCGCAAATTAAAATGTCAATGAATTGAAATTAAAAGCAAAAAACCGGCCTAAGCCTAGAAAATACGGCGGTTGGAGACCTAGCCTACTTCTCTAAAACAAGCCGTGGACGTTCAGCGGAACAGTGTTTGACTTCTTTTAGGCCAGTTAGCAGAATGAAGATTCCTTAAAAGCTAACGTGAGCCAAAGGTTCACAATATCTCTTTAACTACGTTGTGTAACGTCATTCAACTAAAAATTAGTAAATTAAATTGTAACCCCGTAATAAATCAGGTCGTTCGCAAAAATAATTAGAACTTACATATTCTGTTGCCGGATGACAATACATTACCGACTTCTACGATATAGCAAAACGGATGCCGTTCATCATTCGAGTTTTACAACGGAAACTGGGAACAAAACTTTTGCCATTATCGAACAGGAACCGGTAGATGCACAGATACTACACTGTTCCCGATTTCAAACAAACATTATCCATTCCTCTCTGCGCTCATGCTTCCAATCTCCACAAAAGTGCAAAAAAGGAATATAATTGGTGAAAGGTAAATAATAGTGTACTCTTCTTTCATCGCATGAATTTAGGTCAAACTGAAAAAAAAAAACCAAAAAAAAAGCTCAACCGTGCTAATCTACATTGCCTGGGTGAGGTGTTTGTGTCGAGGACCACCCAACGAATACTTTTTTAATCTCTGCACATTGCAAATACCATCTGAAAGAAAAATTTGGTCATATCGCTCTTGAATTGAGATGACTGAGCTGGGATAAGTAGAGAAAGACGGTGAAATTCAAAGAATAGTTTGCTTAAATAACTTCTTTGAAAATTGCATACATGGAAATTTCATTTGAAGGAGTCGTCCTGCAAGTGACGTTGTTGCCAGCGGTGGTATGTTGAGATGAAAAGAAAGTGATGCTTGTACAAAACGAAGGCTACTGCAAACTTTGCCAGAGGTGTGTGTACATTTAAACCGGAAGGTAAACACAGACAACATGTGTGCCTATTGTGTATGGTGCCTTAAATGCTTCTATGAACACTATGAAACGCGTTTCTCTTCCTTTGTGCGATGTTCTTTGTAACTTAAGTTCTTTTATTTTATTCATGTCGTCGGTCTTCGAAGTGATTGCATGAAAGCAGTTTTACGACTAAGGGGTCTTGCTGCAAAGTAGGCCCTTTATATTGTCAAAACAAGTGACGGGGTTAAGTTCTTTGCATGGGCCGCCAGTATAAACAGGTGGTAATCGTGTCATATTGTACTTGAATTCCTATGTACATTCCTTCTGCTTCTACTGCTCCACCGTAATATTCCAATGAAGGCAATCCTCTATACCACTAAAAGATCCTCTTGATGTTTTTTTTCCTTAAGACCCACATTTCTTTGAAAATTCGTATATGTGTTTGTATATATTCATATATATGTGGAAACAGATTTATCGTAAGGCAAGAACATTTTTACAACACTTTGGCTGATTGTAGCAAGGAAGATATTTCTACTGCTACGGGTTGTAGCTCGAAATGGTTGTGAATTCATACATGAAATGTGAACGTTTCGTTTTTTTATTTCTGTTTTGTTGTATCTTATTTCCATTTTCATATAGAGGTTATGGTTGCTTCTGGTGTTATTCGCTATTCGATTTGCTTGATTTTGAAGCATTTCGTCAAACAGAGTGCGTTATATTGCCCAATGCACTTAACGCTTAACATTCGTTTCAATTTGCTAAATAGCCACAGCAATATTGTAGGAATTCTCTGAAAGTACTGTTTATGTTGTTCATTACAACAAAGCACAGTTTTTTTCTAAGCCGGGTTCATACAAAAACTTCATAACTTCAATCGCAATCTGAATATATTCGAACTTTAAACTGTGAAACTACCATAATTCTAAGCAGTGGTATTATTTTGTGCAAGCCCGATCGATAAAGAATCCTGTAGCTTAAGTTGGTTTTTATTACATTTCTTCCTTTTCTTTCTACTACATATTTTAAGTTTCCTATTTTGTAAAAATAAATTGCTTCTAACAACAAAACTTAAGTTTTAAGTAATAATAATGATTGTTGGCATTACAGTCCATAGGGGGACCAGGGCCTAGCTTGCTTTTTTTTCATTTTTAATACATTTTTATTTCAAATTCATTGCAGACTCACGTACTAGACAAAAAATGCTTAAAACTAGTTGGACGTACTTTGTTTTCTTTTTCGACGGGCACTCTAAGCTAAACTTATCCTTAATCTATTGTCTTTCGACCTAACCTTACATTTCATATATTTATGGAGTTCACTATCATTATGTTTACTACTTATTATTAAGAAAATTTTAAGGAAAAAAACTTAATAACTGAACCTTAGGGCCTAGCTTGCTCATCAACTATTCGTGTTGTGCGCTCTCTCGAGTAAAAGGGACCTACAGTGTTTTGCCGACTCCGAACGGCGAAATTTGAGAAGCTTTCTTAGATAGCTATTACTCTTTGAGTGTTGTCAGCAGCTCGAAAGAGGTGGTGACGTGAAAAATTCGAACCTAGAACCTTCGGCGTGTGAGCGTCGCACTCTACCCACTACGCCACGGCGATCACATTTTAAGTACCAAAATTAATAATTGTGTGTTTAATAACATTTTTAAATAAAATAGTATCTTAGGGCAAGTCTTTAACGACTAGCTTCTATATAATCAAGATGTTAATCAACGTGATGTCAACTTTGCTACTGCGTATGAATTTAATGTAACGAATGGTTCAGTTCGTCTAACAAAGTTAATTCGTACCCTCATATACAAAAACCGTTATTTTCATTTAATGGCATACGATAATAAAAATTGGCATAGTAACCATTGATCTTAACAACGCAACCAGGACTGAAAACATTGTGTAATTAATTTTACTTCAAAGCTGTATAAACAACATTTACTATATTATTAAATATGATCATATCGAGTTCAATGCAAACCAGATTTTGAAAGGCCTAATGTATTATTAAATATAAAAGCAAAACAGATCTAGAACGCCAAAGACATTATTTTAGGAATATTCATTCACTACAAGATGCTTTCACATGCGTTTCTGTCTTTACTCACTTAAGTTGATCCGACGACGACGTCCAGTCACATGGGCAGAATTATGATGATCCATCTCCCAAATGCAGACAACCCATACTAAAGTGATTTTATTGCCTATAGCATGCAGTATACAATACAAAGACGGATTTCCTAGAATGCGTTTAAGAGTACCACTGTGGGCGATAAACAATCAATCGTAAAGCCTTTGTCTCAAATTTTGGGTCAAAATCGTGAAGTTACAAAACAAAACATTAGTCAATATAATTCAAAATAGTTTCTTGTTCCCCCTTACATTTTCCTAGCTTCGGATTTTATTTTTATTGTGAAACAAATAAAGCTATGCATTCACCCCTCCATGAAAAAGATCAATTTGCGAAGACGGGTGTAATGGAAATCAAACGAAATTAATTTAAAATAATATCAAATGAGTTCACCTCTAAGTGGATGCAATTATCAGTGTCATAAATCCTTTAACATTTATGTCAGAAAACTAGCATTCTCACATTGATAATGGTACATAGTTGGTGAGTAAGTAGGCAGCTCTAAACGTGAGTGCATGTAAATTGCGTTTGTTAATAATCGCAGATATATGTAGATGGTGAGCTAATTAAATCCCCTTTTTATATAGCGTCTCTTGAGGTTATTCTGTAGTTGACCTTTGGCTGTTATCCACAATTTATTGTTTCTAAAAAAATTGGTGTACATAGAAATTTAAAATTAAACGCTGTTTTCTTAAAATTATTTTTGACGATAGTTTTTTCTTCCAAGACTGACTGACTTGCTTTTATAGAGAAGTTAATCGGGATATTGCATTTAAGGGATTTAAGAAAAAACAATGTTGCAGTTGTCGACAATTACAAAAAAAAATGCAATCTTAATTTCAATTTAATTTAATTTATTCAGTAGCCAATTCAATACAATTCATGATCTTTATGTAGCAACAACCTATGTAAGCTTCGATCAGAGACACAATAAATTAATTATACATGAAACTTGCATTCCAATAAAACGATAGTCTAACAAACTGTGAGAGGCAAAACCCTTTTTTAATATTTTTACTGGAGAAAAATGTTGTGTATATGACCCGTGCCTTGTTTACATCAAATATATCTTTTTACAATACTCCAATCCACTACGTCATTAAAAGTAACATGACTTTCATGTGTGTCATCAAGAAATTGCGCCATAGATCCTACGGAATTGTAATTTTCAGAAGACAGCTAGGTGATTGGTAAACCACTCTTGTATTTTATATCTTTTTGATTTTATTTTTTGTCCATAAATATCTGTCTCTTCGTCTGTTTATTTCATTGACCATATATTTGTCGCAACGTTCGCAACAACAACTCTAACGCTTCTATGTTTCCACGATCATCGGAAGAATTGAATATAACTGTTACAACAAAATCAACCAACAGGCGTCTTTCTTTACTCGTCCATTCTTTGTGAAAGAACAAGGACAACAGTAGGTCCATTTTAAAATTGTTGCACTATTGTATGCATAACTTAGTTAATGTATTTTTAAGCACAATTGGTTAGTGTACCAAAAATAATAAAAAATAACAAAGAAAAGAACGCAAATACAAATGACAAAGTATTACAGTACAGTTTTAAATTTATAGCGGATTCCCAGAAACAGATGGTTCAAAGAAACCTTGTTCGTGCCAAGGCTATAAACAAATCCTATCATATCAAAGGGTGTAAACAAGATCTTCAAAATAAGTCACGTCCGCTTTGCCGCAAAGGCTTTTACCACATTGAATACTATGTACCTACCGCACGCTCTTTGAAACCCATCGGCCCTACAAATACTTCGCTTCTAATCTTGATGACAAATTTTACTTATCTAAGAAAAGTGCCTCGCGTTGACCCTGTTGTAGCTTTTATCTCCCACTTCTCTTATTACGAATGCCAACCCTTTTCGGGTGACAGCATCACTCCAAGCACTCGTTTTGTGTGTGCGATATATTTTCACTTTCTTTTCTAATTAAATTAAATTACAGGGAACATTGTGAGCAACTTCTAAAACGAAATGTCTACTGTCTACGTACAAACGAGTGCATCAACACCAAGCCCTCGACACTTCCTAATCGCATTCGATTGTATAAATGATTTATTTCAGCCTATGTAGCATTTCGTTATTAAAATAGTGTTTAGAGTCTGAAAGCTTTGGGGGGAGCACAAATTCAATTGAAGTGCAAGATGGTGAAAAGTGGGTCAGGGAGTGGCCAACACTATTTTGGAAATGATAAAGCACATAGAGTATAACCGAGTTCTGCTTATTGTAAGGGTGGCCATGAAATGCGGCAGAGTGCCTGCAAAAGCAGGCTCATTTGATGCGTCATGAATAGAGTTGTGCAAGTAGTTTGGCTGTATGAATAGGTTTTATGAAATAAAAACTCAAACGACCGAAAATGAGAGTTTGAGTGCAACTTGCACAAATTACTAAATATTTTTTACATAGAAGAGTAAATAAAAATGTAAAAGTAAATATTTTTTATTCAGATTTCGGATAGCTTTGAAAATGTCAACGTCCTTGCCACGGAGATATTGATGTGACTTGACTGTTCCCTGGAATAAAATTATCATTGTAGGATGAATAATAAACAAACCTTAGAATAAACCTTCACAGTGGAGATTTCATGAAACATGGGCAGGAAGAAGCCTCATGAGACGCCAACTTAATTATTAAGGATTAATTAACCAGGAAATGTGCCAATTAGTTAAGTTAAATTGCTGAAAAATGCAGCTAAGGGACCAGTGGAATAAATACTGAACTGATAGCAATACGGTATGTATATATGTCATTAAATATTCAGTTTTCATACACATTGAAAGTTAAATTCAACTTTCCTATTTTACCACATTTACAGCTAAATTGGTTATAACGAAAGTATACGTGCGCGAAATCGCATGCATGTATGCATATTAATTAACGTACGTGTATTCGAGTATGAATAATCCTTTTCAGAGAAAGCCTAATCACTTTGCCGAACCAAGTTTACAGAGTTGAGAATCAAAGATCTCCCTCTCAAAATTTTCAAATTTAATTGAAGACTGAAACAATAAGAGAATGTTAGAAGTGTAGGGATAAAGCACAAAAACCCAACAGCAAATTTTCCCTCACATGTGAATCTCATTTAACTTTTCGATTAAAGGTGTCAAGTAATCCCACAAGAAATCTGATTTGTTGTGTAAGAGAATAGAGTGAAGGAACGTTGGTGAGAGGGTATTTGGGACGACGAAGTCTGTCTTAGAGTATGGTTAGTATCATTTGTGTAAGTAAAATATTTATGATATTTATGTCGATTTTCTTTGTTGCAGTCTAAACAAGTAGTTAATTCTGTTTAGTTTTAAGCCCAACAGCCCTCAAATATCCCTAGAAGGAAGCAGTTATTATTAACAATTTTTAACAGAACCATACACTTGAAGCAATTTGTTTTGATAAAGTTAAGAGAAAAAACGACAACCAGATTTTTCCATTAATCGATTCGAGCCGAGATATAGAACTGACTTACGGTATGCAATAAAACATACTGTGGTGAGGTAACCGAAAGAGCCAGGGGACAATAATGTGTTGGTATGACCCATGTTGTGGGTCTTATCAGCACTGTGGATCCAATGCCATTAACTGCAGTAACCGGTAGGTACAATTTTTATTCGTCACAAGCACCTACGGAAGCATTCTGCGTACTTTGATTCACTCACTTAATTCATTGTGTTACTCTCACCTCGACTTTTGGGGGAAATTCTAACATGTCGTTAACTGCTGTGCCAATGGTCACGAAAAACTTCTAGTAAAAAGTTTCACCTTATTGATAGTTGTTCTCACGTCTTCCTTGTATCCAATTTTCATGATTTAACGCTTACAGAATATGTGAACAACACAATTCGTTCAAAAAATCGAAAATATTTTCATTTAGTTCAATGAATCCAAATGAATGAAAAAGAATAGAAATAAACGAAACCATGTACAAGTTTTCAAAGCCGAATAATAATTCGATACGGCTATCAGACAATTTTCCGATGCTCTGGGTTGATTTCACGTTGTAATTATTTCTCAGGCATAATGTGTTTTTAATAAGCCGATTTTGTTTTCTGAAAAATGCATCATAATGGTGTATGTATTTGTACAATGTTTACGATCATAGATATCAATTCTGAGAAATTTTTCGTCTTTTCACTTTATAATTGTTTAATTTCTACAACTCCATTCTGACCCAAATTTGTAATTAATCCATTTTGGGTGATCAGAATACGGGTAAGAGGGGAAGTGAGTTGACTTCTCGTATTCACTTGAGGTATTAGAAAACGCCTTTCGTTACTGGTTCAGATAATTGCATAGGCGCCCATGACTCTAGTAATTTGATGGCAATTCAATTCACGCATTCACAAGTGTTTCTCGTCTCGCTGTTTTGAAACAGCATAAATTAGCACTCATATAAAAAAAATAAAAACTGAGAACGAAAAATACATATTCACATTAGGAGCAAGCAGTGTAATTTGTAATCAGCTTAAATAAATTTCTCCATCACGACGCATGGCGCTGAAAAGGCCAGTACGGCCAACATGCCGCATAAACTTAATAGTTAGAGCAATCGTGTTGTTATACTCGTGAGGATTGTAATTAATTCAGCTGACTAAGTGGGTCGCCAATCAGAATTATGACATACGGGACAAAATCAAATGTAAACAAGCCGGCGTTGTTATCAAATATATACATATAGATTTTAAATACACAGATACAAGCACAATACTCGCAAGTTGCACTGGGTAACAATTTTAAAGATTGTTCTTACGATGCGGTCATTATTGACTTTAAGCATGAGTAACGTATTAAGTAAATTCCCACATTATGTGATTAAAGTGATCACGCAGTAATCGCCGTACATTCCATTTACGTTGCAATGCGCTTTGTTTTGTAAAAGACATTTCTCTGGACAATGGCTGCTTTTGTGGTTTACTGGGAACCGAAATTGCAAAAAGGTGATTCATATCTGACAACGGTAGCTTATACACATATGTTACATAAGAGTAATGTTCAAGGGCAATGACTTTGAAAATGCATGTCTTAACTTCTTGAAAAAAAGACGCTGTAGACATTGTATGTCGGCTGTGAATGTCTCTATATCGGTAGGTACATAAGTTCCACTGGCACCCACACGACTGAAGATTTTGTCATTATTTTTTTTTTATTCACAAGTTTTAAATAAAGGTTAATCCCGAAATATTTACATAAAGAATATGACATATATATACCATATATATATCATATAAGTCGTATATATATCATATAAGTCGTATGAAAGCTTGTTTTAAATAGCGTCGTGTGTCATTTAAAGTACAAATTTATTTCTTAACTTCTGTAGAAGGTTATTATAAGATTCGAAACCATTGTTAAAATAAAGCAAATGGAGTGATATACTCACTTCAACCCACTCAACGAAGATTCTGAGATTTCTCGCAGGACTAAAAACCTTGTTGTATGCTCAGATTGCCAAAAAATCAAAACTTATGAGATATCTTTAAAATTGGTCTTCGAAATTCGTCATTCTGACTTTTATCACATATCTATTGCAAACTCGACTACTTGTATTTCAGTACAAAAATCTTTACCCACACAAAAGAAAACAGAAGCAGGTAGCATTTAAAAATGCACGTTTCTGCATCCGATTCCAACAGTCTGTAAGCCGTGATGCTATCGGAATCAAAATTGTAAATGAATGTAGTACACATGTTAACACAGATGCATTCGCGTGCAACTATCAAACATAATCGCCGTACGAGTGGGTTGATAAAATAATTACATAACAGATGATTTCACTATGAGATACATATTTATCTTCGAGCTTGAGAAAGACTTTGTAATATTCATGGGCGTTCGGCACCCAAAAAATGTTATCATGATAAATAAATCAACAAAAAGTAAAATAGTTTGTGGGATGACATCTACAAATCAGAAAAAAGCAGTAAAACATAATATGTTAATTGCTCTTTGCCTTCGGTTGGGACTATGTATAGATAAAGACTAGCTTCAAAATGAGTAATTACATATCTAACTGTTTGAAATAGTCTCTGACAACCCGTTATACTCTTTATTGAATTCCGCCTAAAAGTGGGCTAATATAATTAATGAATACAAGACGGAAATATGAATTTGAAGAACTTACTGCTACTCTAGCTCTTATTCCTGTTTATTTTTTTCTTTATAAGACTATCAGAACCAAAGCTTATGTTCTGTATTTTTTTATAAGCAATTGGAAACAGAAGAAGTTTGCAATTATTTTCAAACAATTTTCTTTGATATACTGCGTAAAAATAGTATAAGGAATCTAAGTCAGATTCTATATTAATCCACAGAACGAGTGCCATATTAAACTCGCAACAGTTCGAAAATAACCACTTTAGTTCCTAAATTTTTTTTTTGTTGGCGCCAAAACATCGGGACAAGATTGTTGTTGCAATTAAAGTGAAGCGAACAACAAAAAATGTTTACACAAGCGTATATAGTTTTTAATATTTTTTAATAAATATACCTGCTCAAACACATCTCTTTTAAATGGTTTTTAATGTTACTTTCAAAGCACACGTAAACAAAACACCTGATTGTCAAATAGTCAACACATCGCCGACTTAGTCATATTATGACAAAACATATTTATCTTTCAAATTAGATCTTTCTTGGAAAGTGCTCTAGAGTTCTTTTTGTATAAAAAAATAATATCAGCGGTTATGTCAACAAAGCAAAAGATAAATAACAATAAAAAGCCGCTCGAGAGGATTATTTCCTGGAAATGTAGAATAATGTGATGTTTATTCGTATGAAAAAAAATTAATTGTTCACGGTTGAAAATTGATCTCAAAACGTATAACACGCAATATAAAAATTACAACTTGAATTCCCACGAACTAACAATTTCACAAAATATTTTTAAAAGTCCTTTTTAAATCATTAAACAACAATTGTCACTATTAAAAAGGGCACATGAGATAGAGCTGATTTAAAGAAGAGCACAAATGATACAAACAACAAAACGCTCGGAGTCAATGTATAGGGTATACAACCGTTTTAAAAACACAAAAACTTTATTCAAGGATGTACTGTGGTAGTTAAGAAAAACATCTACATTGGTTAAATGTTTAAATGTTGTTTACTGCTTAAAACAACAGCAAACTATAAAACATAAGGCAAATGTTTACGGTTTACGAAAACAGGGCCCAATCCCAACTTCCAACTCACGATAGCGCTTTGTCTTTAAATCGTTAACTAATTCAAATATTATAGCCAACCATTACGCCCATGTATCTCATGATAAAGCATATAAATGTTCATGGCAAAAGCACGATCTTGGCTTAAATGTCACTAAAAGTCTAATGAATTTTCCATTAGGGCTTCTTTCCTGTTAATGACCTTTACCAAAACAGCAATTAATCAAAGTCGAATTCGACTTCATTTATAATCGTTTCAAGCTGAAGCCCTTTTGATTATATTGCATAAGAAAATAGCTTTTTTAACGATGTGCTGCCTAAGTAGTTTCAAATAAATTAGAGCTGAACTCAATCTCCCGGAAGTTATGGCTTATATGCGCCTCCCAAAAGGGTTTTTTGTTTTGATTTACAAAATTTTTACGACTTTAAATTCCGGATAGTATGTGTATTCCACGGGGTCTTAGACGTAGGCTTGAAAGCTTTAAGCATCAATCAACATTTGAAATCATGATTCCTTCAATAAAGGGCTGCATTGTTTATTGGCTTGAACTAAATGAATATATTCGTGCATTCTTCACAGACTAACCAACCGCGAACCGAACAAACAAATCTAAAAAACTAGTCAACCATATAGGCATCAACCAACAGTTCAAAGCAATTCACGCGGAAAATTGTTCCTAATTTTTCCTGAACAAGCCATCCTGAGGTGTAGATAGCTTAAAACAAGTTCACTGTCGCTGTCAATATGATTGTGGAACGAGATACCTACGTATGTTCATGCATGATACGTGTTGAAAGCCTAAGGAAACAAATGTGAACAAATGGCACATTTGCGCTGTGACGCATTCTTGTCTACAGTGCAAAACCTCAGACATAAAAAATAATAATGGCATTATTCCCAAGAGGTGTGCACTCTGGCCGCTTGGACCGAAGCGTATGTGGCCTTGTATCATTTGAAACATATCCTATAAATCATGAACTGTAAGAGGCATGCAATATGACTTGATGCATAAACTGTGTCAAGAGGTGTCCCCTCAAGCCAGCAAATAGAATACCTGGCAAAAATTACAAAAATGTGTACATATCTGTGTATGGTATATAAAGCTAATGAAGTAAATGACGCAAGATCTGAAACGTTGGCATCGTTTTTTTTATTCCTATGCTCCGCTCATGCATCTTGTAAGTTGTGCAATTCCATGTATGCAGAAACTAATTTTTACTTAAAGAAACGATTTAAAAAACTAACAGGATCTCATTAAACTATTGGAACTAGCAACAGTTTTACACGACTTGTCAGTCCAGACAAGTGAAACCCACGACAAATTAGATGTGAATTGATTCGAAATACCTCGAGGCGTTATTCAAGATTAAAGGCGAGCCGATCATGTCACATGTAGGCGAGTTTAAAGTCTACAGCAAACTTTCCGAAAAAGAAGAATTCTGAGATTCTTAATGTTTGCCGACAAACACAATAAAACTTTATCACTTAACATTTTTATTGATGTGTTACCAAAGCACAGTATTTTTAATTCGTGGTCACATACCCCACACAAGATCTTTTCTACTGTGGGCCGACATAATATAATTATTAACGCCGGGGCTTTCAGATGCACACACAGATAATCAGGCGCACTGTTATAATGGGCTTACCTACAATCATTAATATCTACTTTTGTACTCACGTCAGTGTTGATCCAATGCTTTGCAGATGGGTGCTGTGCCCTCTTATCCCTCGTATCCTTCAATTCAATTTTATTCCACTTTTCTACGTCGAGGGCTTCCTCATCCGCCTCATACTCCTCATCATCTGCACTATCGTACGCATAATCCTCTTCTTCTTTGTAGTCGCCTGCTGATAGTAAATGTATGTCTGCATTGTTTTTCGTTGAGTACGTTTGTTGACGTTCCGTTTCTCGATCGCTGAAACGATTGTCATCCCCATACGCCCGATCGATGCTGGGCAGAATGTGACTTCCATAATTGTGCCTTGATTTGGGACCGGTAGTGGTCCTTGCTGTCGGCATGGGATACAGACTGTCACGATCGAATAGACGACTCTGCATGGCCTTTGTCAGATTGAATTTATCCGGCCGCATGGTGGTTGTTGTTCCTAATGACAGCGGGGCTTTATGGTGTTGTTGACCTAGCGGTGGAAATAAACGACTTTCCCGTGACTCATGGCGACGATTGTGATGTCGCAAATGATGTCCTGATTTGGAGGAAGCTGTTGGTGCGAGGGTAGTGATAAAACGACTATGGTGATTGTGCCTCAAATTGGTTTGATGTACCGACAACGAACTGTTCCTTGAAGAACTTAAAAGGGGAGAACTATGCGATTTCTTTTTAAAATCGTGTTCGGGGCGGTGGTTGTAGTGTTCCTGATGTCGTATGGAGTGTGGATAATCATTTTCTACCGAAGTGGGAGGCGATGATTCCTCAGTGTTCCTGCCACCACCTCCACTGACATCCAGATAACCCTGAGTAACCGGCAACGTACCGAAGCACACAAGCACGGAAACAAAAAGGAAAATTGCCTTGAGCCTCGGCATGGCGGTATTTTTGTTGTTGTTTGTTGTATTGCTGTCAATTGGATACAAACTAACAAATTTATTTTTTCTCGCTTTTTTTAACTTTTGTTTTCGCATTACTTCGGGTTCAAATGAAACACACACTTGTGCACACAAATGCACAATGAATCCAGTTTTCTACCTCCTCCTTACTTCATTAATATTTTTTTTTTCTTTCTTTACGCTTTATTTCGCAAGCACTATTTTCGTTTCCTTTTTTCGAACTATCTAAAGATTTCTAAGATGCATACACAAACACCAACATATATCGCCGAAAACCGACTCGAAAACAAAAGGATGCAAATTCATTTCACAAAAGACACTGCCTACACACTGTCCAACAGTGCAAATTTGTTGAAAAAATTGTGGCGGCCAATAAACACTGTGAACTATCAACTAATGCCGATAAAATTTCATAAACACAATACATCTAGAACAGAAAAATCTACATGCAAAATCTAAATACACACTCGACAAATACAGAAACACTCATACAACGACCGATCAACTCGACGTTGAGATAACAACTGATTGGATGCAATTGCCTGAGCAACAAAAAATGATGCTAGCAAAGCAACCCAGCCACCAGCCATAAGATACTTGTGTACTATTCCTCTCAGTGCACTTGGTAATGCATTCCACTCCGCACAGCACGACGCACACAGTGAAAGGGTTCAATGCGCAGCAGTGCCACTGGGGAATTTGTTGACTATGTCAACACACGACCACCAGTGATACATGTGCGACTGCAAGCCCTTCTGCGCCGGCTCTGCAGCATGTTGCTGCAAATTGGGAAATTTTTAATATTTTCCCTGCAACAACTTTACTTTCCTAACAACATGTTGTGTTTATTTTGGTTGCACAGTAGCGTCTATTTGTTGGGTAAAACAAATCAACTGGAGTTACATTTACTAAATTTCATTTAAATGAGTCAGAGTTGTCATGTTTATTTATTTATTTTTTCCTGAAAACTTGTTTGACAAGATTATGTTACATTACATTTAACATATATCTGGGCACTTCCCTTTGTTTAGATTCATATATATCCTTTGAAATTCATAAGCCGGACCGATTATGATTATGTTTGCTTAGGACGCATTACTCCTAAGTTGGGATTTGTAAAGGTATTATTGTTCGACGTAGTCTTGATGTGTTACGCTTTTGTCCACAATGACATCAAATGCGCTATGATTCTCAGGTAATAGGTTGTTCGCACTTTGGGTAAAGGATTATTTTTTTTCAATAATTGTTTGAGTAAAATAACTGAATTTGAATTCGTCCGAAATAATTTATGTTACATTTTCAATTTAATAAATGATTGACAGGAAGTGCGGAAAAGTGGATGAAATTAAGAATATCTAGTGTAAAAGCTTAACTGAGTCTATAATATGCTTACATGAAATTGTTGCATTATTCTACAGAATTACATAAATATTCAGTTCAAGAATTGTATACTTCTCTAACAATGAAAAGACATTGTCGTGCAAGTAGCTGTTGTTTAAGGTCTCCAAATTACTAGGTATTCAGTCTTGGAATGTAACCTGGGACATTTAATGCGTGAGTCACTCAGTTTTCCACTATGCTACGGCGATCAATTACAAAATTGGCATTCCATTCAAAATCTTGTTTCACGTATGTATAAACGTTGTGCATCTTTTATAAAAATTTAACTATTTTCTCAATTTATGCACAGCATCATGAACAACATTGTAATTGATTGTAGGCCTCAAATCGTTTTAAAACCTCAAACAGACAAGCTTGCAAAACTTGCTTCGCTGCGTTTCATATCAGAGCTGCGAGTATGGATATAAATCATACAAATGTGAAATAATACGAACCAATGAAGGATACCTCATTATCAAAATAACATATATCTTTAAGCCATGCCATGTCGAAATAATCTGGTTATAACAGATTTAAAGCACTAAAGACAAGCAATCGTGTGCATACCTATGTATTTACACATTCACAATTAATTCCATTCCAAAAATTTGTCTCATCGGTGTGTGTAAGATATTATTATAAAGTTGTGAAATTAATGTGATAACTTACAGGAGTGGAGTTATGAATTCTTTAACGATTTATCGAAGTTGACAATCCATTTCATATCTTAAATTGTATATGGCAGAAAACCTGTAAGAATATATTAACCATAAAGGGGTAAATGATAATATATTACATACCTACAAACTCTTAGAGGTTAAGTGTCACCAGTCACGTTTCTTGACTATAGCCAAGAAACTGCTTCGAAGGAATGTGAAATTAAAAATATGTATTCTGTTTTATTAAGCTGATTTTATTGTATTACCACATAAGCTGGTGAACCTTTTAATTTTACTCACAATAATATATATTTTACAGAATTGCTCATTTCTTCAGTAATTACTATTTACTGCTTTGGATTATTATTATCAATTGCTGCAGAACATTAAAATCTTTAATCCAAAACATTAAAATCACATTAAAACCTTTATACCTTCCATATTCTAATAACTTTGAATGCAAACAAAATAAAGAAACAATTTCAATGAATAGGAGTGTTAGCGATGGCCACTACCAATAAGTACAACATAAAATTTATGCAATTGAGGTTGGAAATTGGCAAAACCATACGTTTTTTGTTGTTCACTAATTGTCAACGTAAGGGAAAATTTCCTTCTTGATGGAATTGCACTCAAACTACGCTTTAAAATTGCGACATTCGGCCGTTTTACAAAACCAATAAAACAAACCTTTTCCGTTCAACTTTAAAGGCGTTTATAAGATAGAATATACTTATTTTTTCTGCTCTTGAAATTATTTATTATACTTACGTATTACATCAATTTATTTTACACAAGCGCGCAAAGTAAAGAATAGAGCGATGGGGAACATTTATTTCAAACAGCCATTCTGTACGTGCCTCGCACAAAAAACAAATATACGTAAAATTGGATGTGAATAAAAAATAATTTAAGATTATAATGTACTGACTGCTCAATTGAATGTCCATGTGCAATTCCTAATGAGCATTCGCTTGAAAAAATACTGTTCCACGAAAACGAAAACTTACATCGGCATGATACTAAGGAACAATGCAGTTAGCTTGCAACAAGGCAGGCTAACAACTATGAAACAAGTACATTCAGGACAAACTATAAGTATAACCGGTCTATGATGAAAAGTGAGCAAAAACAAAACAAACGAAAATTTAAAATGATCTCTCACTCAGAGGTAATCCGTCTGATGAATAAATTACCCCCACATCCTGACCAGATCTTAATAGTAATGATCTCACTTCAGTTCGATGAGAGTGAAAATCAATTGGCTATATAATTACGAATCTGTGCCGCATGCCACATGTAACGTATGCCTCTCCACTTTGCTCGTAAACCATTCGTCGTCATCTCTCAACGTCCAAACCGCCACCGCACAAGCACGGCACCGGCAATGCATGTCGCATATGAACGCGTATGTACATTTGTCGAATGAATGTATATTTGAGGGGAGGCGCATACATTGGTCAAACGAACTGCATAAGTGCTCAAATGCAGCCAACAAATTAGAACGCATTTATGATGATGATGATGGGTGGTCTTGTAGATCTTAACTACTCACTCGCCTATTATTAATCAACTTAAGACCTGTGATATCAGATTTGACACGGATCTACAAGTCTATCAGCGATGCAATCAAGAGTTACCGGTTCAGTTACACTTTTTTAATACATAAGTATGTGCAGACACTAACAGTGGGTCTAGTGTACATACTCCAAAGGCTGAACCCTATAAGAGCTCAAAGAGTTTGCCACTCTCACATCCAAAGTTGAAATAACTTTATTTGTATACCGGTAGTAGCTGCACAAATCATTTTCAGATGTCTGTCCCTCGTTTCGTTTTCATCCGTGCATGAACCACTACCGTCAGAAATCTTGATAAATACTCATACATCTTATGAGGGAATAAATATTTTCAAATACCATGCCGCTGGGCTGGGAGAGGCTTCCTTTCTAACCAGCGCTATAACCGCTGGACAAACACTCACCAATTCGAAGACCGCACAAGGAAGTGCCTCTGGCCATATGCCAATCTTGGTTAGAGCAAGTGTGCTCTGCCCAAACAGCCGTCATCCAGCAACCCACTCAACAATTGTTCCGACCGAGCAATCGGTGAAGCTGGCGGTACACAGCCTGTATTGTTATCGAAACACTGGAAATAATAGCCTAAGCTATACCAGAAGGATGCTGCAATATAAATGGCCGGACAATTAATTTTAGCAAAACGCTGCCGCTACCGTAGCAGCCGTTGCCTCCAACAACTCCCGCAGCCGCAAAGCGAAATTGCGAAACTTGTTTGCCGTCCACAAACGCCGCGGCGGCCCGAGAGTGTGTCTGAACACAATTCTTGTAAAATCTATTTTAGTGGCATCCTCATCTGGCTGTGTCACTTTTTTCAATTTCATTTCCAAATTTCCATTGCGAAAGGCAAAGTTGTTCGGCGCTACGTGATAGGAGAAGGGTTGCGGGGAATTGGCTAAATTGGGTACCCCAAAATAGATCGACTGAAGAAAGGTCAAGAGCTGGAATATACCTATTAACATATTTCTAAGAATAGATTATTCGCGTATGCTCCAGTAATGGCCCTTATCGAATGGCTTCGGAGCAACGAGCACTGCACGTAGCTTTCAACGGCTTATGGTCGTCTACATCCCGAGGGACAACTGTCTGTTTACAGTCATAAATATGATGACCAAATCATGTTCCCATTTTCATCTCTTTGATGGAGTCCCCTTGTGCATGCACATTCTTATATATATAGAAGTATGCATATTGCGGCGAGTCATCCTCACGTCTCGGTCTTGACAGTAGTGTGGGTTGTCCGCAAAGTGCATCGACTCTTGTGGTGATAGTGCAACACTTCGTCATCAGTATCTGTTGTCGTAGGTCCGATGTGAGTGTATTTTGGGAACGTCCGTGCGTAGGCGGATTTCTTGGGTTCGGCTATGGTGTGAATCTGTTTTGTGGCATACACTTTCATTCACCAACAGTCGACGAACAACGACAGAGAGGGACATGCCCACGGATTCCCGATAATTCTATGAACTTCTTACATTCCTACAGATACAAGCAAACATGTATACGTAGATGAAAATGTTTGTGTACAATATTTTGAGAGGAGTATACCGATTCATCTCGCGATGGCTCTAGCCGAGTATTAAGCACCCTCATCGGAACAATTTTTGTCAATTTTTTTGTTAGTTTTTGCTCTAACGTTTCCTTGGACTATTTTTATGCTCTTACATCGACGATTGCTGCCATATTCATGCACACTTTAGTAGCATAGATAATGTGCTTTAATTTTCTAGTGCCTCGCTGACATAAATATCAGCCGTTTGCATTAGCTAGACGCTATCTGTATCGAGTGCATAGAGTTTAGAGAATTGGCAGATTATTTATAAGTTTGACGATGTTGGACAACATGTTTCTAAGTGATGCTGAAAAGACTTATAATGTTGATGACCTACTTTCGGGATAATTATGGGTACTAATGTTAATTGTGTGGCAAATGTTTACTCCTGCTCGTTTTTGCTATGAAAGTGGGAACTGAGGACGAACTTTAGGGCACTGCGACGCGAAAGAAATGCACAACATATATGTTTTTTTTCATCGTTTATAATTTGTGTGGGAAATATGAAATTTGAGAGAGACCACGACTTAGTAATTTCTGTACAAAAATAAGTTTCCTTTAGAGATTTGTGTATATTCATATTTGTATATTTTTCTGTGCACAGTTAAGCTTCTTATGTACACATAAACGAAGATAAGCAGCTGCACCATCGGAATGTCACAT
Source organism: Eristalinus aeneus (assembly GCA_955652365.1). Lineage (NCBI taxonomy): Eukaryota > Metazoa > Arthropoda > Insecta > Diptera > Syrphidae > Eristalinus > Eristalinus aeneus. The sequence goes on from OY019131.1 coordinate 231,132, forward strand.
ACTCTACAACCGCTTTGGAAATATAATAGTGTTTGTACTAGGTGATGAAAAACTAGCTTTGTGCATCATCTGAACATAAGTAAAGGGATTTACGTCTTTTGTGAAGAGCACGTCACAAGCGAATCCATCAAATATCTCAAGCGGAATTCAGAGCAATTCAGCTGACTGCGCGAATAATTAAAAGAGAAGAGAAGTTCACCACCGCTTTGCGGAAAGCAGCAATCAAAGGCTTGCAGTGTGCATTAAACGTCTTTGTAGCGGTGAGGTTTTGACTGAAGTTGGTAAATTGGATATAGTTAGCTACGGAAGGTAGTGTAGACGATCTTTGATGTAGAAATGCTTTAAAACTAAATTCACAGCCGAAGTTGTACATTAAAGTTAGATCAATGAAATCACTAACTTTTTTTATTTTATTTAAATCCCTTAACCTTTATTTAAATAGCTTATATAAATTTGTTTAATTGTTAAGTATTTATGATTTCTCCAAAGAAAAGAAAACCGCAGTAGAATAATCTTGTTTCAGACAATGTCGTACACTCTCGCGGAAACCAAGAAATTTATTTCCGATTAGCATAGCGACATCATAGACATGTGAAATGACAAGCAGGAAACGAGCGCTGATAACCCGGAAGGTCTTTACTACCGAGGAAGTGGTATGAGAATTAATTAAAAAAATAGCCGAAGAACATGTTTATAGACAATGTAAAAGAATGACATTGACTATTTTTTGTAAATTTATTAGGCTTTATTATGATTCGAGTATTTAAGTAACTTATCCTGGTTAGAAAAAAAAAAAAAAAAAATAAAGAACAGGTTTTATAGGGGTTCCTTATGAAAAAAAAATCATATTTTCTCTCCGCTTGCGAAGCTTCATGTTAATCTTTAACATGAGTGTATGCTTTAGAGTTTAACAAAACGCTGAGGTTAGCACGTTCGTAATGTAAGTTTTTAAATTATAGGTGCAAGTAGTTCACTTAAAAGAACTCAGTGTGCTAACTAAATTGAAAGTGATTACGGTGGCGAAATGAGTAAAGTGCGACAGACACGACAAGGATTCCAGGTTCGATTGTCAGACTGAACAGCTCGCCATACGGAGACTGTGAATAATTGTAGATCATTTCTGGACGTAGGAGATCGTCAGCATGGACAACATAAGTAATTGCTGAAGGAGCTTCACCCTGGTTCCCTTGTGGACTGTGGCGTATACACATATAATATAAGAAATAATTGATATTCTTTTTAAGTGAGTGAAGAAAAGTTAAGAAGTCGATAAAATTAACACTAAACTTACAGAACTATGAACTGCAATATTTAGTCATAACGCAATCAATCAATCAATAAACAGACCGATCGATTTCAGGGATAGCGCACACCTACGCATATTGAATACACATAAACCTCAGTTATTTTAATTTTGTGAACCTATTAGTTTAAAAATTCTACAATCAAATATTAGCTTATGAAAGCCGAAAATCGGCTTAATATTTTCAGAAGAATCGAATTTATATTTAATGACTCTATCTTTTCATACACTTTGTACTGATTTTCAAAAAAGTTTCAAACTTAATTTGAACAACACCAAGCGACGAAGCGACCATAACCAATAGACCAAAGGAAAATGAAAATCCCAAATAATTTCTGATTAGAACAATAACGTCCACGAAATCAGAAACTAATAAACAAAATTGACCGTAATGAATTATTGAATTGTTTTCTTATGCTCCTTGTATAAGAGCTCATAACCAAGTCCATTAATATGAGAGACAATTTAAGGGTCAGGGCAGGAGATAAAACTTAGGAAAAAAAATAAACGTTTTCTTTGGAATGAATCACATAATAAAGTATAGTGTATACTTTGCAGCGCACATATATGCGTGGGATACTTCCGTTGGGAGATACAAAACAAAGTTAATATTTGGGAAGGTCGTTTGGTCAGATATAATATTAGAATGGAATGTCTATTAAATGAAAGCACAATAGCAAAGAGCATACCATAGGGTTCTTCTTCTTCAAGGAAATACTTTGTTTTTCATAAGAAGATTATGCCCTGATGCAAGGCTGGATGAATAGTTCGGGCAGGCAAAACAAAGGGAGGACTTGTATTCTGTTTCCTAATGCCGAGCTAAGATATATTTGAATACGTCAACAAAAAACAAGAAGAGACAAACAAGATAGAGTAACAAAAGGTTTGTCATTCAGAAGGCGTCCCTTGTATAGCAAATTAAAGGCAAGAATATAATTTTGGATATACCTGTGATTTGATGAAATAAATCTAATCCTTGTCGTTTTTCAGGCTTTCAAACTGGTTTATGAACAAAACAATATTTCCGTAAAAGAGTTTTAACTCTTCACATCACACAGATGCTCTTAAATTGTACGTGAATGCAACAGAGATGATACCAGTTTCCCCCTCTATATAAATAATGTATATAACCTACCCTTTACGGAAGGATCCTTGAATCCTCTTAAGCGAAACAGTTTTATCAGAATGTGCTAATTTGTTGAATTTGTTACGGACCATAAATTTAATTAGAGTAATTTACCCTTGGTTCTTTTCGGCATTTAAGTCGAGTGTAAAACTCAAATGGCTTTCCTAGTTTTTACCTCTTACAGAATTAATGCTTTGGACAAACAATCAGCTGGAGTGATGAAATAAAAAGAAAAAATCGGACAAATATATGTAACCAATCCGATTTTATTTCATACTGATTTCACACTTTTTGCGACACACTCTTTTCGAAAATTAGTAGGCTTGAGAGTAAGAAATATGCAGTTGAAATTTAATAAAATAAAGTATTTTATTGACAAAAAACAAACATATATTTGTTTTATTCACATGTAGCGACGAAGCACAAGTTATTTAAAGAATTACATTTATGATGTTAAAAAAGCCAAATAAAAATAATACAATAGTATTACTCCAAAGTTTATTTGTTTTTACCTTTTGCCTAACTCTTCACAACATTTTTCTAATAGCTTTACACTTCTTTTAGTGACACAACTTAATTTGCCGCACAAAAAAGCGAACACAGCCCTATTTGTGTCTTTAAACTATAGCTCATAGCACACATCTGTTCTCACCCAACCTGCAACATAACTTTAAATTAGTAACCAAGTGTGATTCTTAATTCGAATGTGGCCTAGATACCTTACAAAATATAGTATGTAGCAAGTACATAGAATTTCCCACGGGCGCCAACAAGGGCTAATGGAGTTCTAATTCGAGTGACAGTGGAAATAAACACCCAGGAAAGGATAGTGCAAATGGAAAAATAATCTCTTAGGTGCATTAAAGACAACTGTCACTTCCTAGTACCATACATATTATGCGCTCGGAACACTCATTCCCATTTCTTAACTTTGTGGGAAAAGAAAATAAAATATTACAAGAGTATCTAAGTACATATGTGTGAATAGCACGATGAATGCTACTAGGGCGTGTGAAGAATTATAAAAGGATTGCATTTTGTTTGCACGTATGCATCATAATGTACGTGTTTCTTAAGAATAAATCGAGAAAGACGTTGAAAATTTTCGACGCCGTGTCATCATTTTAGATGATATTCGCGGTATGCATCTTACAAGCATAAATAGGAAACACAAAGAGAAGATGTTCGGCGGGTGGTTTTAAGAAGGTAAAGTGTTTGTTTTTCTCATCTTATTGTCAATATGAAAGTGGCTTTTAATGTGGCAATCGGGTAAGAATCATAGACTAACAGCTTAGTATATTATCCTAAATACGTATCCGGCAATGATGTAATGTATATCTGTCTTTAATATATAGCCATATGTATGTATGAATTGTTAGTATACTCGTATCTATTTGGGAATTAGATCTTTCTGCTTTCTTACCCCATGTCTTGCGAAACGAAACTTTAAGCATTAATGAATGAATCCAAAATGCTTCGTAACGATGACGAAACGGTTCGCTGGGAAGGTTGCGTAACTTGTTCTTGATTTTGGTTGTCACAGACAAAATATGCACTGAATGAATGATTATGTTGAATTTGACATTCATTCGTGCTGGGAATTCAAAAAGTATTAAAATAGAAAAAATAAAACTGTCATTCAGTTTAATTCATGCAATATTTTATTGTGAAGCTGAGGTGTTTTTATTTATTTTCTTATCAGTGCAGTAAATATTAGTTCTATCGTGGTTTAACCAAATCAGGTGATAAAAACGAATTAAATCACCTGCTTAGAGATGATAAGTTAGTATACACACCGAGGCTAAATCTTGAAATTTCAAGATCTAAGAATGGTATGGCATAGCAAAGTATACATATTTCGTCCCATTTAAATGCTTAACGACTTATTAAGTTCTTTTTAATGACCGTGAACGTGAGTGATAAATTTTTCGTTTTAGAAACTAATCAAAAGCTACGCCTACCTCGCATCTCATAAAGATAAGATCGTAAAAATCTGCTTGCGCCTACCAGAAAAGATATAGTCAAAAATATAACTGACACCTTAACGCCTCCACTTTCCTACCAAAAACTGAGAAATAGTATGTTATTAAGTCGATAAATAAGTAAATATCAAATTTATAAAAACTACATTTATATACGCAATGCATTTGCATGTTTATGTACAAGATTTGCAATTGACAAAGAAGTTTCAGTCCATTTTTAAAGATCCTTCATGCATTTAATTCCTGTGTTGACATCTTAATTGTTTCCATGACTGTTGTTCTTTTCAACAATTTTTTTTGTTTGAATTATAAATAGTTTTAATGGTCTTCAAGTGAATTTATCAAATTTATCAATTTCTTGACCTTTTTACTTCGTGTTCTCATAAAACAAGATACGAGTGCATTAACAGTGTTTTTTGTGTCTTTTAATTATCCACCCCCATTGAAATGCCTTCACGTTTTCCACTTAACACTTAAGTTTCTCCTATGAAATCGGGCATTCCTATGATTCACAAGAGTATAGTGACATATAAAAGGTTTTTCAACTTCAGTGATATTATTTTTTAGTTCCTTACCACCATCCTTGATCTTGAAAGGGTGTCCATAGACGTAAATGCATTTTTAAGGAACAATCAACTCTTTTCCTCTAAACTAACAGCAACAAAGATTATGTGTTATTTAAGCGGAAAATAAAGTTCAAATTATTTTGTTTTTCAATTGCAGTTTTATGCTGTTCTTGGAGAATACGAAGAACATGAATAAGAACATAAATATTTAGAAATTTTGGATATCAAAGATATCGATATCATCATAACTTAACCGTTTTATAATTTGAGAATGTGTGACATCTCTGCAAATGAAAATGTTGGTTTGGAAAAATTCTGAAATCATGAATTCGATGTTATGTTTTGCTCTCAACGAAATGACAGTGAAACTTATGCACGAATGCATTTATCATCAGCAATGCCATCGCCTTGCATCCAGCTCCAGCTCAGATGCGTCACGTCTGCATTAAGTACCAGGCTCCTAAGTTCAATTATGAAACAAAAGGAATGTGTAGCGCGAGGGGGATAATGGCTCTATTATATATACATAGATGAAACACATGTGCGCCTTATTTATTATGCATGCATGCCACGGCCAGTTGCATATAAAATGGAGGTATCTAAGAATACCATGCAGAACAACAATTATTATAATCCATTCTTCCTCTTGAATGAGTTGGCCAGATTTCAAACCAGCAATTTTCTCTTTTAATTCAAGAAGTTTATATGTAGGACGGTTAAAAAGTTATTATAAAAAATAGTAATCTCCTGGCTAATGGGATGAAATTGTAGAAACAAGAGAACGTCCTATCCTTCAAAATATTTGCTACCATGAGCGTTGTATTATTATGATGTATGGACATATCATATGCGGTTTTCAAATTCTTTACAAGGTTACTATTTATTCTCAGGACATGTTTATCAATTAATCAATATTTATAATCACTCTGTAAAATCATGTACTGGATCTATGCATACTCATTCAAGACACGTTAGAGTACTGCATCCTGGTGATTGCATAGTAATCGGATGGATTGATTGACAATTTGGATTCCGGACAAAACTGAAAAAAAACCAAACCACTCACCTTTCATTGCAGAGAACAGCACTACGGGGTGACACCCAAAGAAACGTACCCCTTTATGTGTCACGTCTATTCTGAGAATGACAGCAGCATTTTTAATCGCACAATCACGTCTGTAGTTTATTGCGATATAGGCTGTTTAACTTTTTACAGGTTTCTGCAATGGTGAATATTTAATTCATTATACAAGGCATCGCTGTAGCAAATTTCATTTTGTTTAGCCTTTCAGTGAAGTGTTTTGATTTTAATTTTGAGCAATACATTGAAGCTATTTTTTTGTGCATTGACCATGACGTTTCTCATTGGGAAGAATAGAATTACATTATGACTAACAGGTTGTGTATGTTTTACAACTATTGTAAAACAAATGAAGAAGATCTCTCATCCATTTATCTAAAACAGCATCAAAGAAATGTTTACTTCTGTAATAAATCTTGATCGCATTCAGAGAATCCAAAAAAAAAATGTTTGCCTAACTTCATAAAAACATTTTTTAAATCCGTTCGAGTGATCTTGAACATCGCCTCCGATGTGAAGAAATATGACAAATGTGTGTCTCATACACAGAACTGTCTTCACCGCAACAAATTGTGGGAGTCAAATAAATTAAGGGTAAGCTTCCCGAAAATACATTAATAAAATAATAAATAACAGGTCATAATCCAAATATGACAGATACTACAATATATCGTGTAAAGTAAACGTGGAAACTAAGCTTTGAGTAAGCTGGACTCTTGTCGTCTACACATATGGCAAGCGGAAGCGCGTTTAATTCTATGTCGGAGTTTATAATCTGACTATGGAGTTAGTAAGTAAGACTAGTACTAGTCTTACTAGTACTAAGACTAGTTCACACACATAATTGGACCTAAGTGTTAATTCCTAATTTCTTACATACATTTGCACAATCAAAAAATATGTAAAAATGAAAAATAAGCTGAAAAACTGGCATATACCTGAAAAGTGTAAATGTAGGGATAGGTATATGGATGCAAAACCCTATATAATAATCTACTTAAAATTTAACAAAATGGCAAAAGCATAATAGAGCCATTGTAACTGATACAACTGAAGAGCATTCGAATGAATCTAACACATTTCTCTAATACAATAAATAAGTTACACCCCTCGACCACTATAACCACAGAGAGGTAAAACCTTTACTTTTAAGGATTATAGAGTTAATCTACTGAATCCACTTACAAGTGGAGGTTTCCTTCTCTCCGTGTACAGTTTATAATCCCACACAATATTAAAAGAAATGGCAGTACAGAAAATCTACCTACATCAAATGTTGAGAAGCGTGCACCGTGTTTCCATTTCATTATTGTTGTTATCTATGAAACTGACTCACACCAGATTGGAAGAAGAAAGACCCTTTTCACATGAAGTGCTTAACTGTGATATCCTGATGGCCTTTCCAGTCGCCCTCTTGTCAAAATCTGCTCCGGAAAACGGAGAAGATGAGAGACGCCACCGGTGTGCACCGGACATTGATGCCATTCTAAATGTTGCATGTATTCCCGTCATCCTAATCCGGAGTCTGGAATCCGGACCCATGTTAAATGCTTCATTCAAAATATTTTAACCTGGTCGTGAGACTCATAAAAGGAACATTTTACGATGTCTTCTAATAGGCATACCCTTAATGTGTGTGGCATGTGGATGCCAATTACAACGATATCAGACTATACAAAAGCAATAACATCAACGGAAAGTGCATCCATGCATACGTGATACACACTTAGATTGAAACATACGCTTATTGTTAGGACTGAAAGTAAAACGTGGAATGTTGATGCTTCTGATTCGGGGAATTACTACTCATATCAATCGTCCTAAGCCTGATAAATGGTTCTGTTAAGCAGCTTACTCAGGAAAATTTTCCCTCCGGCGAGGTGATTCTCCGGATTTTAATTCCACGAATTTGTGCAATTTTTTCGTTCTTCCATCCATCTAATTACCAAATCCAAATGCATCAACAAAAAAACTGACAGGTTCTAAAAGTCGGAATGCGGAAAGGGTCATGTTTCAAAATCAAGTTATGAGTTGTCATGAGATTAGGAAGAAATACCTAGGAGGAGGAGAATTTAATAAAAAGGACGCCAGACAAAATAGAAGTGTGCTATAATGTTTTGCTATAATAATGTTTTGCTATAATAATGTTTTGCTGACGCCGAGGGTGAACTTTTGATTTGTTGACAATTCTAAATTTTGAGTTATATTGCTTTGAACCGAATGCGAGACCTATCAATACAGCGGCCACAAGCAAATAATTGGGATATATAAAGGACCAAAAGGCTTGCAACAACTCTGACCTCTGATTAATAAAATAAAAGCTTGTGTTACAAACATTATGTTTATAGTACACATAACCGACTTCACGCGGTAAAATTAAGGATTTTGTTCAATAGACAATTAGTACTTTCTGAGTTTAAGGAACTCGAAAGCAAAAAATATGAAGGAGTCAATCTAGAAATCGAATCTAGTACCTTCGACGTGTACAAGATAGGTACAAGATATTCCATTGTAAAACAATAGTTATATTATAAACGATCAGTACGAGTTCACTGAGTCACTTTCTGCACAGTGCTATCTTCGTTTATTTTCATTCAAATTTAATTGTAATGAGCATCTACAGACAAATAGCCGATCCGGTCGGATATTTGTGATAAGTTGCGGTGACGACGGTGCTATTCAATCCAACAATACTCTCAGCGGTAGCAAGAGTGAGTAACTCGATTTACCATATATGCAGGCAGATAAACTTGCGAAGTCGGCAGATAACATCTCTCTAAGTATTCAGTTTGTTCAAAATAGTTGCGCATGACCATAGCTGGAGGTCCCGCATACTTGACGTCTACTGCTGATGGGGTATTTATTTTATAGCTTAGGACCCAAATGGTTGTTGCTAAGCGCCGGCATTAATTCGTGTATACACTTCCCATCTCAGTAGTTTCCGCTTGTTCGGCTTGATAACGTTATTCAAGTTAGTTTCAAGTTTTCAAATCAAAGCTTCTGTGATTCATAAATCGTCAGAAATAAAATTATGGGTGGGCATCATGATTCTTACTTTTATAAAATAAATTATCCTATCCAAAATGTCTCGAAGACGAAAAGAGGCAGAACTAATTTATTTACATAGAAAATAGGTAGTGGCCAGATGGGCAGCGATGGGATTTGTTGATTCGATTTGGCGCAGTTTAATGGTTAGAACAAAAGGTACAATACTGCATAACTTCGACGCCTTCAAGTGCCCTTATTGAAATGCACAATTCGTTGTGTAATACATACGGTGAAGGCATTGTGAAAATAATCGCTCAACTTCTATGCCTTACACTGAGTAGCAAATAACTGCATGGAAGGTAAAAACGATTTAATCCAAAGACTAGATTCTGTCTGAATATTAAACAAAATTGATTATCGGGAAGGAAGAGGGGAAAACAAACCTGCTCACTGCCCTCGCATTCGTCAGGTTTTTTTCTTCTACTGAATTTTTATTAGAAGAGGCGCTCTTGCCTTGTTGCGAGAACTTTGCTGCAATGTGAAATGATAAAACCTAAATTAACTGAATTAAATAGTTATTTCGTTCTTGAAATTAAATACTTTCCTTAGTGTTTTTACATATGATTTTTTTTTTTTTTTTGACTTAAGAATTAAATAAACTGATCAAGCTAATATCTTATTTCAAATGGTTTTGATTGTTTCACAAATGTTAAATATGAGCTATAAATATTTACAGTTACTAACCAAACAGTAACAGCAGCTCTGAATATAATTGGGAAAACAAACCAAATAAGAATAATAAGAAATCTATATATATACGTTTTCTCTGCATTTCTTATACCTTTTATGCCAATAACAACTTTGTTTGATCATTTTGTAACAATCTAGCTGTCATTTGAGTACTTTATCAATATTTATGCGATTCCATACATTGATTGATAGCAACTAATTAAATTAAGACAAGAGTTATGTAAAATAAAAAATGACATTATTCAATTCATTATATGGTATATGAAAATCAAAATTTCACAAATAAATTGTAGCTAGACCTTAACATGTTGGTTGATTTTGAACTTTTGTCGTCTTAACGAGCGTTGCCATTTGCAAATCGAAAAATATAGCAGATAGCAAAACTGATGAGCATATAGTATTTGCAGAATATATCCTTTGAAATATATGTGAACAAATTTCCTGAAAACTTCTTTGTTTACATTTAAACGAACTATTTTCTCGCAAAAGAGAACGAACAATATCTTCGTTCCAATTGCTCTGAATTGCTACGAATGTCTATGAATTTGCCCGAAAAACTACCAAAAAACGTTCTATACGCTGATTTTTTCGAAGAAGAGTGAGCTTGTGAGAGAGAAAAATATTTCCCCTCCCTACGAATTTCTGCCGCAGAAAAATCTTTGGGCAGCAGATTGTTGTCAAAGTGAACATAAAAAAACGTTGACATTTCATATATCTGATAGCTTCTTCTTCTTCTTCGGATGGCGCTACAGTTCGGGGTGGACCTGGGCCTCAACCAACATGCCTCTCCAGCTAGCACGATCTCTTGCCAGCTGTCTCCAATTGCGCACTCCAAGATGGTTGAGGTCCTTTTCCACTTGTGTGCGCCATCTCAGTCTAGGACGTCCTCTGTTGCGTTGTTCCTGTGGTTCGGATTCGAAAACTCTTCGGCCGGATATCTGATAGCTGCTTACATTTAATTGTGCGAATTCTTACGAGAAGTCGTTTCAAAAGATTCAGCAGTGTTACTCACTCCAAAAAATATTTTTACCCATACTACTCAACTACTAATTTCTGTATACAAATGAATTGGAACAGACATAGTATTGTAAAAAGAAAAAAGGGGAACACCCGTTAATCTTTTACGGAGCAATGCAACATAAATCTAGGCGCAAATCGAAAAATACAGCTGCAGTTGACAGGTGATTAACGTAGCTGTCATTAGTGACATTTCAAGAACAAAAAGGATATCTAAGTATTTTGTTCTCAACAAATTTTGTTTTCATTAAACAACGAATTCTCCGAAACAATTTCAACAAATACGAAAACATTACAAAATTTTTAATAGATATTTTCGCAGCAAAAGTATATTTTCTTTGGTGGAGGATGTCGATCTTACGCCACTGCGGCGCAGCTCTGAGCAGAAATGTCCTCAATGGAATCCGTCTTTTCCCTGTTGCTGCTCCAATTGTAACTAGGAAATTGCCAATGGCAATCATCGGTCAAAATTTTGAGACCACTAATACCAGAGGTCACAAAAATTTCGGTCATCAGAAAGAGATTACACCATCAATGACAAAATATTTTCATCTTGTTATTGGAACACTGTTTTTTATTTGTCTGATTGATTATAGAAAGTAAGTTCTCTTTCTATTTATGAAGCAGTATTAATATAGAAACATTCTTTCTGATAGAATTAAAAAGTACTTTACGCCAAAAGTTGACGCGGACGCTGGCGAAGAAGGGCCTCAAACAGTTGCCAAAGGCGAAGAACAAAAGCCAGGCGTAAAAAAATCTGGCTTTCGTGATCGTAAGGTAAAATGTTAATCATATTTGCAAAACAATAAAGTTTAACGCAATGCATTCTAGAATTCAATTCGTACTTTTTATTTCTTTTAAGTTATTTTTTTTATTATTTTATATTTATATTCTGTTTCTTTTTCTTGTTTGTATTCAACTTAAAACTTTATGATGTGCGATATTCAGATAATCGAATATGAAAACCGAATTCGAAAATTTTCGACACCAGATAAAATCTTTCGATACTTTGCAACAGTTAAGCTGCCAACTGAGAATGGAGGGACCGAAACTTTTATGACCCCTGATGATTTTCTGCGTTCAATATATCCTGGCCTGCGACAACCAGATGGTAAAGAATTATAGCTTCTGCCTGTTTAACATTCGTTGAGCAGCTATATTTTGCTTACCATATCCAATTTTCGAGAATTAAACTAACCAGAGCTTAGTAAAAGACTAGAAATATGTTCGTTTTGTTCTAAGAGTAATTCACAAAAAATTATTTCTCTTGTGCTCATTGGTTTCTTTCGAAAGACCTCAAACTTCGATGTGGAAATATGTATAAGGAGCATTAGGTTTTGTTTCTTCAAAAGTTTCAATGTTACAATGTTATGTAAAATAAGACATGTGCGTAAGTAGAAAACATTTACATTAAAGAAACACCAAAATTAGGCGTGTGAACACTTTTGTTTATTGATATGTTCAGTTAAGTTATTTTTCATTTGCTGTTAATATTTCTGTTCAATTCCACGTGTTTTTGTTTACAATCTGTTCGTATGCGTAAAAATTAAAGAAATTGCATCTCACAGATAATCGAATACGAAAATCGTATACGCCAATTTTCAACACCAGACAAAGTATTTCGGTACTTTGCAACGGTTCAGGTTCCAACAGCAGATGACCGTTTCGAAGTGTTCATGACACCGAGTGACTTCCTAACTAGTATGACACCCGGCATGAAACAACCAGAGGGTAGGAAAAAGTAGTGAACTTTAGTCTAAAATAAGCAAACAATAATGTTGAAGTTGATTTTAATGTTAATCCGTCTCCTTGTATATTGTTGTAGGCCTTGGATTGGACCAGTATCGCCGATATGACCCAAAGGTAAGAAAATACCACATAAATCAAGTCAAGTATAAGTCACTTGCCTTTCTTTAATGTAAATACACCACTTGTCCAGTTGGTTCAGCGGCAAACCAACATTTCCTAAGAAGCCGTTTAAGTTTTTTTTCCTCTGTCTTTTCATTGATTATAAGTTTTGATCGCGAAATTGCAAACATAAACTATGTTTATTGGTTCTAACACCTTACCTCTGTTTTTGTCTCTATGTATTTCTTTTCAGGTTTCTGGCGAGGTACAAATCTCTTGCAATCTTTCCTTTAAATATTATATATATGTTCTCAAGGGTTTTTATTTAATGAGGCTGTTTCCGCTTGAGGAAAAGAAAAATAACATAATCCGCATGCAGTTCACTTAGAACTCCTTTCCTCATATATTTTGTTTGCATGTTCCTTTCTTAACGGCTTTTAGGTTTTTGTTATAAGCCAGCTGTAATGTGGAAACTGATATATTCCTTAAATACTAATTTTAATATCCTCTTCAAAAATCACCAAAAAAATATATTACAACTGAAATGCATTTGCTTGACTAACTTTATTATGTTGTAAATGTTTTATTAATGTCTTGTTTTCTTAGTGTCCTTCGATATATAGCAATAGGGTCGATGCATTTATTTCTGTATTTGATCGAACTTAATTGAATGTATCTTCGCAGGTGGTTATGGAACGATTGGATTTAAATCTTGCAGACGACAGCATTTTTTATAAACTTGGAGCATATGGATTGATATCATTTTCGGATTATATCTTCCTGCTGACAGTTCTATCAAGTGAGTATAAAAGATTATATTTTATAAAACACCAGTTTTGTATCTGAAGAAGACAAGAAATATCTAAGAAAAAACATGTACATCAGTCTATATATAAATATATTGACTTTGTAGGTAAATACTTTTAGAGATACAGAAAGAGTTATATTATTTCTTTTGTGAATGTTTCTTGATAAGCTCCCGGTAGGTTTCTTTATAAGCGGTCGTAAGATCTAGATTCTGACAAACCATTCGATCGTGTCTCCTTTCAGTCCAACTGAATTCAGAACAACTAAATGTTGCTGCAACAAAAACAATTTTTGACAAAAATTAACCGACCGCAGGAACTAATAGCATTCAAGTAATGCGGCACTGTATCCCAAATTTATTGTTTCTGCAGTTACTGCTCTCTACTATACCTCTTAACAAAATAGTAAATTTCGATTTGAACAACTAACCCAAGGTGGGTTCAATACTCCGAATAAAGGTGGGTTTAAACTTTAAAGTCATAAAACCTCATTAAACCTCTATATTAACGGCTCAGTCTGATAATGATCATAACCGTTATTACAATTATTTACAAAATAACACTTTGTGACAAAATCAATTCATCCATTCTTCCGTAGATTCGATGAGAGAAAATAAATTCATTGAACATTGAAAAAGAGTTTTATTAATAAAAAAAATACCACTATCTTACATTTGCATGCTCACATGAATTATAAATAATAAATGTACATTACATTTATTCATATACATATATCTTAAGTAGAATAATTATATAAACAATTATATGCATTTGTTTTGCTCCTTGTCATTGTCGGAATGGACCTACTGACCTACCAGCAGCGCAGATTGTGTAAAAGGACAACATTCCGTTTGCACCTACAGTAAATGTTTATTCAAAAATAGTTGTGATTTGTTTTAAATTTCATCATAAAACCTTCGCTATTTAAAAATCAATAAATAAATAAAAAATAATCACAATCTTGATAATGCAAGTTAGAATCTCAAATCTGGAACAAGGATGTGTAATCACTTGATGAGCAACACTTGCTTACACATAAGCTGAATATATGTATATGTGTATGTATGTTTTAGAAAAGTATAATATTGTATTTAATCCTCTATAGAGGGACTTATGCCATTAAAAAAGAGAAAACTTAGTGCTATTTGAGTAAATTACCTTAAACACTTTCGGTGAGAAGACATTATTCTTAATATACCCTCCTCTCTCAAATATAATATAATTACACTAATTTTCTTCAGAAAATGAATATTTTTTTGGCAACATTTCTTTATGTATTCTATCTATGCAATTAATGCATTACGACACATCTAGCAAAGATCAAACAGGTCGAAGGTGAATGTGAAACCAATGCATTTGTGAAAGGAGTCCTTTCTAAGTATAAAATTCGTACGGTTATTTTGTTTTTGTTTTGTTCGGGTTTGATACTTTCTATCTAAAGCAAACTATTAACATGGTCCGTAGAAGTCGAAACGTATTTTGTATTGGTCGTCGTTTGTGAAAGTAGAGTCATATTTGTTGTAAACAGCTCTGGTGAATATGGTGGTGTTGTAGTGGATGGTTGTTGAACAATGTTGTAGTATTTGGTCATATCATAACCAAAAAGTTCGAAGTCTAAACGGTAGATGTCGAGAACTGCTTCCAGTGTTGAGCGGTCAATTTGTGAAAAGTATCTGTAATATAAATTATCACTGAATGTTTTGTCAGAATTTAGGCCTAGGCCAAACCTACTTGTGAATGAGATTTCCAGTATTATGTGCAGATTGATTTGATATTTTGCGCATTTTACTTCTAGGCAGCTTGCCCAAAAGTAGTGGCTCCAACCCAGCTTGTCGTATGATATATTCACTGTCTCTTTGAAAAGTCTCCACTTTTGCAATGAGGGTGTAGTTTATGGTGCAGGGTGTACAAAAACTATATATGGGCGCCCAGTGTTCATCGAACTGCTTTCCTATTTTATGATTGTGCACAAGAAAATTAAGAAATTCCTTGAAACTTGGTCCAGAGTTATGTCGTTTTAAACCAGAGCCCTTTCTGAATTGTCGGATTATCTGCTTTCCCAATACTTTGTAGTACTTATTGCGACAACCCTCTAATTTATCTCGATATGCAGAGAGCAATCTCTCGAATGGTTCTCGCACCGTTAGAAAAGACAACGATGATGACAATGATTCAAACAGCTCGTAAAATTCTGGTCTGGGAAATCGTTTTCTTGCCAATTCCAACGGAGAAGTCTTTGTTCGTTGCAGATATTTGATATCATAACCGCCTATGAGTAACAAAACAAATGTAATTTTTTGCGGGAAAGTAAACTGTAATATTTACCTAAAATGTTGAAATAATACATCCATGTACTACTGGCTGCCTTAAAAATATTACACCATACGAGATTGTGACCAGGAGAGACAAAAAACTCCCACGGTTTCGGTGGGTATAGAGCTATCAAATTTCTCTTTTTACAAATCTCGTTAAGGTGAGTTTTACGTCCAGTCAAGTTCTTCTCGGTGGCGCTATGAATCTCTTCTGAGTATTCATATACGGGATTCAAGGTCGATGGGATTTTGGTAGTTTTTGTGTTGTAGTCAGCATACGATTCAATGTCCGACTTCCCCTGATGGCGTCTGTTTCTTATCGTGTCCAATTTCGGCTTTATCTGCTTACAGAAAAAGTTCGTTAATATGCACACTGGATGCAGGATTTTTAAAAACTTACATCGAATTTGCTGATTGACCTGTCTTTGTTCATTTCAAATGCATTGAGTGATTCACGAAAAAGAAATGTAAAATAAAATATTCCCAATAAAAACAAAACACCGAATTTGAAATAAACATTGATACGCCGTCGAGAGCAGATACGCTTCAGCATGATGTCAAGAGATGCAAAACTCGTGGGTGGCAATATGATTGATTCTTTGTTGGATTTGCTAACTCTTGGCTGCTTAGGTACAGACCACATTGATGCTATTAACGAATTTTCTTCTTTTTTTCATTATACCCATTGTATTTATCTGCCACTGTTTTTATTTACTTCATCTTGCTGAAAGGTTAAATTAAGAATAATTTGTCACTAGAAACGGTTCAGTTTTGTACAAGGATAATAAATAATATATACAACAAATAAAAAAAGAAATCCGAATTTAAAAGCGTCGCGTTGCATTATATTTTATTGTTAATATTTAGTTTGCTTCAGAAAAGGCAGTGCACGCAGCACCTTGTTGAATGTATGATGTCCTTTTAGAACATCACCCCCATATGACGACAGCAGCCGAAAATGGGGTGGGCGAGTTATTATTTTTTTTCCTTTCTGTTTTACCACTTAGAAACACATCTATTCAAGAAATGTAGAGAGAATTCTTAGCTTTTACAGCAGGTGAAATAACGTGCAGACGCGAATACTTTTCTTTACGTTCGAAGAACATTAAAAGCAAAAAAACTAACCAAATAGAAGATTAATAAGTGTATCGAAAAATTATTTTTTCTCTCAAAAAAAAAATTAAAACAGCGAAACAGGCGACGAAGGGCAAACGAATGCAACTATTGGCGATGAATAGCACCCACCCTAATTCTTTAAAATATTTTTATGCTATAAGAGTGAAAGTTTACTGACATGCGCCGAAACGCATGTATTAATAGTGTTTACTGCCTTTTTGATACGCACTTTTGAGAGCTTTGAACTTTACTTAATGTCCTTTGAAGAAAGTCTGCCAAACCATCAGCAACCACCTGATTGAACATTAAATATGTATTTTTTGTTCATTTTAGCTTCTAGGCGCCATTTTGAGATAGCTTTCAGGATGTTTGATTTAAACGGTGACGGTGATGTGGATTCCGAAGAATTTCAAGCAGTCGCAAATTTGGTACTCTCGCAGACAAGCATCGGTAGTCGTCACAGGGATCATGCACACACAGGCAATACCTTCAAGGTAGTATATGTACCTGCTTCATAAACTATTTCTTAAATTCTGTCGCTTTTATGTAAAGAATGTTAATATCTAATGACGTTTATTTCTTTTTGTGTCGTTGTTTTAACAAAGAAACACAAGGTACTAGCACTTAAATTCCTCTCACTTATCTTCTCAATATCTTTACTCTACACATATAAAGAAACAATTTGTGTTTGCTCTTGCAATCACAATTATTCTTTTTAATGTATTAATTGAACGTTTATCTTTTTAGGGTGTTAATTCAGCTCTGACAACATATTTCTTTGGTCCGAAAATGGATAAAAAGCTGACTATAGAAAAATTTTTAGCTTTTCAAAGACAACTGCAGAATGAAATGCTCTCATTAGAGTTCGATAGAAAGAAACAGGACGAAAATGGAAGGATTTCTGAAGCTGACTTTGCCGATCTAATGATTGCATACGCCGGCTACTCACAGAAGAAGAAACAAAAACAAATCAAGAGAGTCAAACAGCATTTCAAGGAAAACAGTCAAGGAATTTCAAAATCTGATTACCTGGATTTTTTCCATTTTTTGAGCAACATCAATGATGTAGACACGGCATTAACATTTTATCATATTGCTGGTGCATCAATTGATCAACAGACTTTAAAGCATGTTGCGAAAACTGTTGCTATGGTGGATCTTTCTGATCATGTAATTGATGTTGTATTTACTATATTTGACGAAAACAGTAAGTTTTAAATATTTGATTAAGTACTAATTGATAGGATTGATTGTTCATAGTGGATGGGCAACTGAGTAACAAGGAATTCGTTTCTGTTATGAAGAACCGTATTCACCGAGGACTAGAAAAATCAAAGGACACCGGGTTCGTTAAGCTTTTGCATTCAGTTGCAAAATGTGCCAAGGAAGCAAAACCCGTTCTTTTAGATGTTTAAAGAAAGCACGAGAGATATGAAGAGAAAGCCAAATACACAAGGATTTCAATTATGAAATTATTTTTGTTTTTATCAAACTGTACCTTATTTATTGACTTTGTTTAACCAATTGAAAAAAATAAATTTATGTTAGCCATCTTACACGCTTATTTTAACTAAAAATGTATTACCGTAGTACGAAAAATTCTCAGGAAACTTAAACAAGAAAAAACGAGGATTATACTTAAGGAAGTGACTTAAAAATGTCATCAAGGCATAAGCACGGCTTCCTTTACCGTTCATTTAGTTCGGACTCGGTCGCCTAGGAATGTAAAGCTCTATTATTTGAAGGTCAGTTTAAATTACTATTCATGGAAAAAAGTGCCTGTGTTTCGAGTTTTTTTTACGTAAAATGTAATATAAAAATAAAAATCTAAAATGCGTTGGAAAGCATGGACGCAAACATCCCCGAATAGGTCCATTGCGCACACGTCAAAGTTCTGCTCATTCATCTGTCAATTTAAGTGAGAGAAAAGAAAACAAATTGAACGCGATATATTTGTTCTCATTCGGTTACAATGAATTTATACATAATACATAAATAAAACAAAACAGAATGCTTCCACAAACTTACTTGTTCTTTTTGTCACTGGTTATATTCGGAGCAATTTTATTGCTACTAATTTACTACGTAATAACGCTTGTAAAACTTGGTGATTTATTTAATCTCAAAGTTTCTTTTTTACAGGTTTTGACTCTAGCTGATTTGGAGTGTGACTTTTTAAATGCTCAGGAATGTTGTGCACGTCTTAATTTTTGGGTAATCCCAAAATTCGGTGTCCATGCAATACTTTTTATAATGTTGCTATTGGGAGGTCACTGGTGGTTAGTGGTGTTTAATGCTCCCATGGTTGTTTGGCTAGGATATGAACTCAATAAGCAACCGCGACATAGTCTTGGTGTATACGATCCTGTCGATATTCACAGTCGTGGCTTATTGAAAGTGCATTTGAGAAATTGTATGATATATTTAGGATATTACTTCGTAATGTTCTTTATTATGCTTTACTAGTAAGTTAATCGAAACATTGCCTGATTGTAAATACAAATGTGTTATTTTCAGCCTCATATCATCGCTGCTAGAAGGAGATCCAATAAGGCGACATGAAGATGGGGAGATTGTGACTGAATTTTAGTTTGCCAATGAAGATTATCAATAATTTGTAAACCAAAGAAATATGATGTTTTTATCAATTTACTTTTTTTACACGAGATTAAGCCAAAGAAACAAATAAAAAACATAATTACTTGAAGGTAATTAATAATAAGCTGTATCTTTTCCTTATGTATGTTCCATTTTTTATGTCAAACTAGTTTAGAGCTAGGCCACATCGTGTTTTTGTCATCGGTTTATAAAACAAATGTAACCCTTTTAGTAACTTCCTAGTTGCCTAAAAAACAGCAAACAACACAAGCTGTACTGCAGTTACATAACAACGAAATATTGAATGCACCGCAGCAGTTGCGTTAATAGTGTGTGAAAAAAAGTTAAACGCCGTCGGTTCGACGAATATAACACTCAGGACAAATTGGTCATGTGAAACGTATGAAAAAAAAACTATTTCAGCCCGTAGGGTGTTCAAATCCGGGTCAATAAGAAACCAACAAGTCTCCGTTGGTTATACTATCCTAAGATCGCCCAAAAAATGTTAATTCAATCAATTTTGTGTGTGGACTTGAATACACCTGATTGAGAAGACCTAGGTCCACATCGGACAGTGCTGCAAATCGTAGAGAATGAATGGTCCAATGATATTGACAACGACGTAGTGTAAACTCCGAAATATTCCCTGGAAATTCACACCTACAACAGAAGGAAAGACATCGATTATAAAGTATTGTTTTTAGGACATATGAAGGGGTTTAAGTTAATTTGTATTTGCGACTCTGTATTGGACACTGTCGAAATGAGTCTGATTAAAAATTTAGGTGAAAAACATTTAAGTTGATTTGTGCTCTTTATTTTGCTTTTTGTACCTTGCGTAAAATCACAAAGCTAAGGCAAACTCGTTCTTAAGATGAGGAATCAGTTCAAAAAGGTTTTTATGTACTTTAATTAGACACAACAGTCGATGCATTGTGCCATTTAGTAATGGGCCCATTCCGAAAAGAAAATAAATTAACGGATGCTTTAGATGCACAAGCCGCTAAAGATAATTCTCGGCCGTGCAAGATCGTTATATTACACTAGTGCAATTTACTTCCACCCAACTGCTAGAGCAGTGCAATCTTTGTTTTTTCATTAGAGTAATTTTTCTATAATGAATGACGATTGGAAGATCTGGATAAGGAGTTAACGCAATGTCATATTTGAAGATGCGATACAATCATTGTTGAGCATTTAACATTTAACGATGAGACTTGCCTTTTATACATGGCGTTATCATGACGTTCAACATACCGGTCCAGTAAGCTAAAGAGTAGAGTTTTCTTATGTCCCCATTTTCGCAAAAAAAAATGCATTTTTTGCGCTCATCTCGTGTAAGCGCACTCATCCAATTGATTGATAACACGGCTCTACTCTCGAGAGCTTGGTGAGACATGTTATCTTTATGCGATAGTGGAAAAAAGAAACAACGTCGAAGAGAGCGTTTTCTATTCTAAAAGATGAGGCGAGAGTACACACCGGACACTATAAAGCTTTAGTGGAAAGAACAAAAGCTGTCAAGCACATTCATTAGACATGCCGCTCTATGGTAAACGTACCAAAATCAGCTATTGGAAACACATTGAGTATTGTTGAATGTATTTTACGCGGTTGTGATGCGTTATATTCGCAACGATGATAACGAAGTTAAAATAGTATTAAACACGCTAATGTGCAGATTTTTTGGCTTCTTGTAATAAGCGAGCACCACTACATCACTCATCACAACATAGATTAAAAGGTGGGAAGATGGCTATACGTTTGGAATCCAAGAAAATTAAGAAACTTTGAAAAACAATAAAATATTGTTGTTGTTACACGAGGGATAATAGTGGAATCCTTCGTACTCTTCAAATACTCTTTCCAAGTTAAGAGAGGCCAAGTTCAGTGATAGCAATGTAGCAAAATAAGCTTTTGCTCCGTGAGTACGATTGTGGTAACGCTGGTCGTGGTCGTCAGCGCTGTGCTTAGTAGCTTAGCTACAGCTACCAGCCCAATCAAAGTGGATTTGTGTGTCGGAGAATTGTGGCATTGTTGCTCGTCGCGGCGGCTATCAACTCTGCTGGTGCAAAAAAAGAAGTACATCTCAGAGAACTTTAAGAAATATTTTTCTTAAACGTGATTACATCCAGGAATAAATACATTCAGTTCTAAGAGTTGATACCGCGTTTGGGCATCTGATCACTTGGCTGTGATAAATTGAAAATAGTCTGCAGACTAAGGGGATGCAACTATAAATCGTATATTCTCAATTAGGTGCTTCGATCCGGAAATGACCGACACATGTATAGGATGGTTTAGTGTTGCCAAAAGCAAGTGTTACGATTGGAGGGTGTAAACTCAAAAACCCTGCCCTGAGTTCCTCAAAATTGATTCGAAAATCCACACCTCTTGTGCAGTAGGTAACCGAGAGCAAACGGCGGTCTTGTGTGTATCTGGTAATCATTGGAATTTCAGATGAATTATAATTTCCGACTCAAATGTGAACTTATGTGTATATTAGATGATTTGCTGTTGATTTTCTTAAATTGCACATCTGATGTCTGGAGGTGAACACGGCCAAGTGAAAAGCATTTTGAATTACACATTTTTCGTGCTACAGCTGAAAAAAAAAGTACTCACATCCATAAAAAATTAAGTTATATGTATAGTGTATAAGACGTCATAGTTGTGTCTCGTTCGGACAAGCTGTTGTTTTTTGTGCCGTTCTGCTCTATCCAACTGTCACTGTGCCGACAGCAGACGAAAACGAGTATTTTAATATTTACCTTGTGCAAGTAAGTGAGCAAGTGTGCTGCTGTTCTGTACCGTGCCGTGCTGAGTTCGCGACTTTGTGAGAGAATTCTCTTCTCGGCCCTACCGAAAGCTTTCAATCGGAACATTCGGTGATTTAGTGACAGTGAGTGGTATTTGTTTGCTGTAGTGAACTGGAGCGAGTGCAAATAGAACGTATAGAAGTTTGCGATTCAATAATGTGTTATACGTGAGCTAAAGGTGAGCATTTGCTTTGCAATGATTTGTTGTTTTCCTTTCTTTGTACTTGTATTAATATCTACATATGTACACACCTTTGTAACTATTTTCGTTTATGCTAAAATACATTATCTTTTTCGCCTTTCCAATGAATGAACCACGAAAATGTTTTGTTTGAATGGTTTTGTTGGGTTTGCACTGTGATCATTATGTTGACATTTACATTTAAATTAGTTGGTTGCACTTAACGGGGATACTTGTAAACTGCTGCGGTTTACTGTTTAACTCGTGAAAGGTCAAGGAGATTGACGCGTGGTTGCTTTTTTTTAATTATTAGTAGATTTTAATATATACTAGATACTACCACCCCGTAATAAGTAATGTATGTACATACATTTCTTACAATCTGGGTTAAACAGATTTTTTTCCATCGGTGATGGTTTTGTTTCTCATTCTGTAGATTCGGCGACATGCATTGTATTGTGGGTAGGTGTTAGGTGCTTTTTGTGTCCTAGATTATCCATTACTCATTTGAATTGTGAGTACTAGATACGCTTCGTTCTTGTTTTTTGCCAATTGTCTTTGGCTCTGCCAATTATCGAGAGTTGTTGTTCTCTTTTTTTTCACTTTCAATAAGAATAAGAAACATTTAGTGTGTTCTTGAAATAAATTCGATTGACGATTAGTCATTGGAAAATTTAGCATAACATAGAATTACGCTAGCATAATTCCGTAGGTATGATGTATTTTTTGGAATGCGCTAGGTATGCGTTTTATTTATTTTTGAATATTATTGGATGTTATTGGGACACATTGTACTAGTCGGATATTATTCAGCAAATCGTATTATATTTTGTATACTTTCTTATACCTTAAATGTTGACTTTTTTACGTAAACGGCTTTTCGTATTTGACGTTAACAGAGAACGTGCATCTTTCTAAGTTCATAGGTATGTACGAATATATGTATGTATGTATCAGGATTAGCTTGGTATATACCGAAATCTATTCGGTATATTATTATTCATATATTGTAATTATATTTATTATTATTCATTTTTTGTATGAAATTTACGGAAATGCTCGAAATGTTATTATTATTGGGCGAATATGACATGGTATTCGGAAAATATAATACTGAATTTACGACCCACGATAAGTATCCCTTACCCACAAATTCGTTCACAAACAATCGTGCTTACTGCTTGAATGTTTTAAATGTTAACCTTTTGTTCAGATGGGAAGTGACTGAAAAAGTGTCAAAGAGCAGAATGAGTTTAAATATTTTAAAGCACACCTATTGCTTTGAATTTTCTTTGAAGTTAAGACATGGATTTTCTTTTTTAAAAGTTTATACATTTCTCTATTATTAGGTTAACTCAATAATGTAACGGGAACTGTTTTGTGTACATACAAACTTTTTTCCCCTATGCTTACATATACCATAAAGAATTTGATTGTGTCAATTAAAAAAATGATTGTGGAAAAAAGGAAGAAAAAATAAAAGGTTTAACAACAAAATCTAGAGGTTGTGTGGTGACATGCGCATAATCAAACTCAAAGGGCTTGAATTGCTGGACAAATGGATATCCGGTTTGAAGAGTCGGTGCACCCAAGTTGTGTTGCAAAATTAAAGTAAGCTGCTAAAAGGCTATGTGAGCTGAAGAGGTCTGTTGTTGAAAGCCTATGGCAGCACCGGACTGTATTGCCACTCAACGTAAGGGATTTACATAACAATCTTTATCAATTTTATCTATTCAAAGTAGGAAAATGAGTTGTGAAAATGAGAAAGTGAGTTTGAGGATTATAGTGCCAATTTATTTTTTTTAAATAAAGCACTCTAAAACAATCAGTCTTTCACTGGTAAGATAATCAACAAAATAGGTGTGCTGCTTTATGTAAAATCAAATTCCCATGCAACAACTTTAACGAATCCCTCGTGGAGGACATGCTGATGATAAGGAGAGAAATAATAAACAATTGCAATGAATATACTTGTTAACAATATGTTTATGTTTTAATAACCTTACATTGTTTAGCTCTCCTGATATTAGAAGCTGGCGTCTGTGTGTCATTTATAGCTCAAATATTGCTTTTAGTTCACTTACCTGTTGACCCATTTAGAATGAGCACCACAATATTTCAAAGCTTCTACATATATAAATATTTCATAGATCGTAAATCTAGAAACTCCTTCTATTAACATTCTTACTCGAGAAGTGTACTTAGTGAGAGGAAAGTGCTTTTTCTTTTATTCCACTTAATAAATGACAAGAGTGGTGTGCCTCTTCTGTTTTTTTTTTTTTGGAAAAAGTGTTCTTAAATTATTTAATGGTGTCATAAAGTAAAAACATAGGACATACTTTTTTATTACCTTAGACAAGCTCATATTTTGTATTTTGAGGGGAAAATAATTTGTGAGAGAGGTGCTTACAACTCCATTTGTTGTCGTTTAGTTGTAAAATTTTTTAAGAGCATGCTGTCGACTACGACATCAATTTCAGGAGTATCAACTGATCTTGCTTTTGAAAGCTCAACTGTGTTACCAGTCTGCATTCCTTTCACATTGACATTTATTTTTTAATCGCGTATTTTGCCTTTAAAGAACCCACGAATCAAAGCGGCATTAGTATTAGACGAGAAATTCAAAATATGATGCGGATTACTTTTTTCTACACATCATATTTACTGCACAACATCCTTATTTAATCAGTAATAAAACTCATAAACAAGATAAGAAAAAAGTGCTTTCTGGACTTAGAAAAGGACCGTTATTAGGAATGACATCGCATTTCGGAGTGTGGAAAATAATAGCAAAAAGTGCAAAAATTCATAAATATAAAGTAAATGTCAAAGGAATAGTGAAGTTTTGTTAATTTATTTTTTTTATTGGATTAGTACTTAGTTGTATAAGTCGATTAAGGCTTGACATCGCTGAACAGGGATATTCATCTACGCAACTTGCACAATATTCAATAGCTGTTTTGTATTTTTTTGCTTCATATACAGCTTTCTTTACATCTGTCCAAAGGTTTTCAATAGGATGCAGGTCTGGAGACTGAGGCGGTAACCCCATAATTTGAACTCCATTGCTTTTAAAAAATTCTTTGACCACTTTGCTGGTATGTATGCTTTGGATCATTGTCTTACTGTAGAATCCATTTAAGCGGCATATTCCACTCTGGGTTGGGTAGCATGGTTTTTCTTATTATGCTGACATAATTCCAGCATTCATCATCGGTTTAATCCAAAAAATTGGGACCAGTACCATAATTAGAAATACTTTAATTTTTGCTCCACCGTGCCTAACAATCTTTGCAGGTTGAAACTCTTGTTTTTTTACCGGCGACAAATGTCCTGGTCACAGGCGTACCAAACAAAATTATTCTGGATTCGTCCGTCCATAATATATTGTGCCCTTTAAAAGGTTCCCGGTTCAGGTGTTGTTTCGCAAATTTGGTTCCTTTTAGTAGGTTGAGTTTTGACAGTAGTTGTTCTTTTCTGGGACGGCTGGTAAATTCTTCTTTACCAGTCTTCTTCTTACATGATGTCGCCATGGGTTAATTTAACTCCTCTTTTATTTTCCTAGCGTTCATAAACGGGTTACATTGACTGATCTTACTATTTGTCGTTCATCGGCGGGGGACAGTTTCGGTTTTCATCTTTTTGAACGTATTTTTTGGCACTTGCGATGATTTTATTTGAACACCCAACCATTTCACCCATAAATTTGATTCTTTTACTCTCAGAAAGCATTTGTTTTTTTTTTTTATTAAGGAACGTTTCTCAGGAGTACAATGACCAAGACCCATTTTACTTTGCTAACAAAGCTGCACTTTTGAAATCTTATCTTTTAATAACTACAATAATATGTGTGGAATTAGTTTATAACAAAAAAAAAAAAAAAAAAAACGAAATACTGGTGTACATGAAAACGCTCTTCAGAATCACGTGGTGCTATTATTATGTACATACATCTAAATTTGGCTGAATCTCCGGCAACTGGACCTTTTTTTTAAACAAGACGCATTTTCTTATTATCTTGTTTATGGGTTTTATGACTGATGTAATAAAGATGTTGTGCAATAAATATTAGGCGCCTGCCTGACCATAGGAAAAAGTATGGGGCATATTAGTGACAAGTGGTCGCCGTGGCGTAATGGGTAGAGTGCGATACTCACACGCCGAAGGGTGTCTGTTCGATTCCCAGCTCAACACACACCTCTTTCGAGCTGCTGACAACACTTAAAGAGTAATAACTGTCTAAGAAAGCTTCTCAAATTTCGCCGTTCGGAGTCGGCAAAAAACTGTAGGTCCCTTCTACTCTTGCAAGCTAGGCCCTGGTCCCCCTTTGGATTGTAGTGCCAACAATTATCATTATTATTATTATTAGTGACAAAGTCAAACATGGTGCTATTATTTTGCACAGTGCTGTATGTAACTTCATGCTAACTTTATTTATCAAGTATAACATTAAAAACTGGGGAAGTGAAATTTATTTATTGGCTTTAATTTACTTTAATTTGTGCTGTATAATCACAAAGTAGGGAATGTTTCACAGAGATAATGGATGTATTGAGCAGATGCTTATGCTATAGTCTTGTTTCGTCTTGAACTGATAACGCTTACTAGTTACAAGGACTTGGTTCACATTAATCTCTTTAGTTGAGCAGGGTTGGGGTGGCTTAGGGGTTGTTTACAATTCGAATATAAAATAAATAAATTGAACGGCGCCTATTTGCACAAGGGAGCAGGAATAAAAGAGATACATTTGCATTGTTCTAGCAGCGAGAATAAAAACCAAACGAGTACTCTCTAGTTACTTGTAGAGATGTTTATATTTGTACTGCATTTCAAAAGTTACATTGTATTGTATTTATAAAGCTGCTGCACAAATTCTGTGTATTGCAATTGAACGATGTTTATCTTTTAAACACTATCGCAGTGATTTTACTGCGGTCACGAAAAACCATTCTCCACAAACATTGCTCTAAATTCAAATTGTAGTTTTTTTGTGTTTATTAGCTTGCGGTTATCAAGACAATTTCGTTTTGGAAGCCCTATCTATTTTATTTTACACTCTGCGAAAAGTCAGAATCAAACTGGAGATACAAGCATGCCTCTCACAATTTCATGATTTTGTGTACATCAGACGCGTTCGAGTTTATGTTTCACTTCAACTATCCAAGCGTATGCTAGATTGTAATTAAACTTAATTAATGCGTCTTGATATCACTTAAGAAGCTGTCTACATTCATGAAGAATTCGTTATCTCCTCCTCTAGCATGTTATCTGCGTTAACTATTGTTTATTTTTAAGATAATTGTTCTGATTCATCTGGAGATTATCTTCTGACATTTGTCATATCTTAATTATGTTACACATTTGAGATTTTGGTATTTCTCTAGGCAAATAATTTAAATAAGTATATACTTATAACGTAAATAAACCTGCGTGGAAATATTTTTTGTTGTCTTAATACTGCTTAATCATTTCCTTTTTGCGATGTGTGATGCGATGTGTGAAAAAATTCTTCCGTTGTCAGATTCTATTGTTCCTCTATTGAAAAAAATATTTTATTTTTTAATAAAAATTTGTTCTAAATATCTGTTAAGTTAAACTGAATATATTATCAGAAATCAGTTCTAATTTATTATTGAGACCATTTCAACATTTGTACTTTCCTCTTATTGAATTCCTGTACTTTGCACGGTTATAATAAAGTTTGATTTTTAAATTTAATCATCACTATTTTGTATCGTTCTTTTAAACTTTTTCAGAGGACACCCAAAACTCTTTTCTCTAGGGTTATAAATTAATTGATTATATGGCTCGACAGTCTACAGTGGCCTAGCTCGCTCAGAAACTACTCGTGTTGTGCGCGATACTGTTCTCTGAAGTTTTTTGCCGACTCCGAACGGCAAAGTTTGAGAATCTTTTTTAAGATATTTATAACTCTTTGAGTGTTATCAGCACCTCGAAAGAGGTGGTGCCTTGAAAAATTCGAGGTGTTCAGCCGGTAATCGAACCTAGACCTTCGGCGTGTGATCGTCGCACTCTACCCACTACGCCACGGCAGCCACAGGGCTATAAATACCGCTTTAAAAATACAACAACTTTTTAAGGCCAATAGTCAGCCATGTACAGAATAAGGGAACAATAACCAAAGTATCATTTAGAAAAAGGACTTTATTGATCATATTTTTTGAAACCTAACTTAAACCTTAAAAAGGACCTACAATCCTTGGGAAAACTCTGGCTTTGTTTTCAATCATTCAATTATGTCACAGATCTGCCTTTAAAAGTTTTGTTGACGACGTCGACGCAATCCCTCAAAGTATATTGATTAAGGTCAGAAGCATATTGAAAATGCATAAACTTTTCGAGAGCAGTAAATCGTTAACACACCTTTCCTTTCGTTGCCTTTCGTTTCGTAACTGGTCGGCGTTCCTCCTGTGCTAATATGAATTTATATGAAGCATAATACATACACAAAAGCAGGTGTGGGCAAATGTGTCTTGTTGTTATTTCCTCCGGAAGTGGCAATACGTAGTCGTACACAACTTGTACGTGTAATTTAAGAGAGTGCGTGCTTTTATTATTTGTATTTTCATTGCCTTAATTGAATTTCAGTGTGTTTCAAAATAATTCAGGAAAAATTATGTTGGTTGAATGAGAGGATAAATACTACTTCCAAGCTAACAAGACCTGACGATCATTAAAGAACTCAACAACTTCTTATCATCTAAATGCCACGAAGTTTACATTCGTCCATTTGCCACAATTCCTCCCATAGTTGGTTCATGAAAATTTTAACCAACCATGTAGTGGTTGTACATATATTTTCTAATTGAGCTCCACACAAATCTCAAAAAATTCCATAAACAATCCTACTGTGTGCTAATTTATATTTTCCTGATTACCTGTAATTAATTTCAGTGTGAAATTTCAATGGGAATATAAACAATGTTAATGATTCTAATTTTAAAAGTATGAAAAAAGAACGTGGAATTCATTCGTTGTTTCAAAATGTTAAAAAATGTAAGAGTATCCTTAAAGACCTATAGTTTTCAAAGCTCCTTTTATTTAAAGATTGGGGTAATAATTCGTCCTGTTTATTAATTGTTTTTTTTTTTTTGGTTGTTAATTATTTCAATACTTGAGAAGGAGTCACGAAAATCCTTACCACACCTTCTAAAGTTCTCTTTTTGAGTATAATTTGTTATGATGTCATTAGCATGTTTTAGTTTTACGAGGTCAAACGCAAAACACGTTCAAAGGCATTGGCTTCCGGTACATGTTGATGCCTTAGGGACCTTATCAAGCATAGGCAGTCGTTGATATATGAGCCCGTACATAAATAAAGTATATTAAGTTCAATACCAGTATTCGGACGCAGTGTAAAGATGAGAAAACGTTTCCCCATTTTTCTTAGTCGCATGTGGTAGGCATAGTAAATTGTAAAGAATTCCTAAGTGTTCCACTTTGCTGCGCTGTTTGATCTATAATAATATGTCCTTTTAATTTTTATTGAAGTTGTGCTTTCATGTGTTATGCTTTTCTGTCATTGGCGCAACAACTTATGGTTTCTTGTAAATCACTTTTACGACAATTTGATTCATAAATCAAAGCCTCAAAAAAGCTTCAGTTTGTTCACTTGAACGAACATCAAATCAAATCAAATCATTTTGATTGAGTATAATGAAATTCATTAATTACCGTCTCCAAATCTCCCCATCAAATAACCCATGCCATTTCAAGTAGCGCTGCCATGTTTAAACCACTAACCACGGCATTTGTTTATTGTCTGCCCCCATGTGAATCGATTAAGCTATTTTCGAATGAAAACACACGATAAAAACTTATTTATGACCGCAATGATGGAAATCTGTTATACAAACCCAGAATTTTAATGTCGTTAAACGTCGCGTATCAAATTTCCAAGTTAATAATCTGACCTCAAAGTAATTGCATACTTTTTGGGAGTATACCGTTAAAATGTTTAGAAACAAACTTTACTGCCCCGTCTTATCAAAATGATAAGGGAATACTAAGCACATGCCCCCTCTGTAAAAAAATGTACATCTGCAGCATGGACTTAAGGTCATTTACGAAATTCCTGTCACTTCAAAAAAACACATTAATCATAAACTAAAAAGTTTAGATTCCTGTGCCTTATCGAAGTTAATATTGTGCACAAAATAAATGTGCCCAAACAGGTGGTGGGGGTTTAAGTTTCTCCTGGGGATGCAGGTGGCAAATTGCGAATGGTACACTTCTTAGATTGAAAAAAGTTATTATTAGAATAAAATACATAACTGGCGCCCTACACATAAATCATGTTGGTAATCAGCAGACAGTGTCCAAAAGTTGAATGGCTGATTGAATTACGGATTTCTTGGGGTAGGTCTGATAATAAGATGGTATAGACTAAAGTAAAAAAAAATCTGAAGGAAAATTAAAGACAAATTTATGGTTTTGACATTTTAAAGTGAAACATTTGAGCAAAGCAAAAGAAGTAAAATGTGAATCAGTTATGGATAATTTAAATTCTCATTACTTTTACCTAGTAGCAAACGTCATAAGAAAGCAACTTAATCCAGTATAAATAAAGGTTCAATGCAGTTTTGCCGATAGAAAGCAGTGCACGGTGTAATGTAAATATTGATTAAAGGTATTAATTGGATTAAATAACCATTTGGGTAAAAGGTAAACCCATCGTGTTGTCTTGATATAGTCGAATTATGCCTTCGAATGGATAACACTACTTGATAGTTCATTCAATGCTGAAAATCAAACTGCTTGAATAATTCGATGGGAAGAGGGAAGACTGAAACCGTAATAAAATACACACAAAAAAGTTCAGAACATTCTGATAAAAAAGTCATCTGCAGGTAAACATATTCTTATACCGAAGGTAATGGAGTTTTGAAGATTTGCCAATGACGTAAAAGAGGTTAAGAAGTGATCAATTAATTTGTGATTAATCAATTAATTTACGTTTTTGTTTATTAAGAGTGACTTCCTTTCGAAGGTACTTTGTAGAATAACGAGGCGCACCAGAGCAAGGTACGTACTTTGAACTCAATCAAGCAACGTACATAAAAATAATATGAAATGATGATGATATTGAGTATAATCAAAAAATCATAAAGATGCTTGCTTTTTGGTAAACAAGACAAAGTTTTAATTATGGCATTTTCTGCGATGTCAAAACCTTGTGTACACTTCTACTCTTCATTACTCTACATCTATATTCGTAATACTTTGGCTTCTTAATTACAAAACAATATCTCCTTCGCTCTCATCTTGAAGCAGTTGAAAAACGCTCTTTGTGAGTAAGTCAAGTAAAGAGGCTTCAGCATTCTGTGTCGGAAAAACAAGAAAAAAAAAAACAATCTAGGGCTCCTTACAGAAGAAAAAAACAAAGAACCCATCATCATCAAATCTTTCTTCTTTTAATCATCTTATTTTACAAAATGTTGTCTTCTCCATGAATAAAAAGAAGAAAATGGATCTTTTTGTATAAACTGCAGCATCTGAGGTTGACAGAAAATGTTTCATACAATTTATTTTTCCCCTATTAAAATGCACAGTCTTAAGTATCCGCACTTACACCCTTACACTTGAACCGGCAACAAGTTCTTACTAAAACGCTTACCTCGTGGGCGAAAAGGACTTGCACCAGAAATCGTTATAAGTAGGTGCTTCAATACGTTGTCATGGCGTTGACTATTTTTAATTTCTGTGCTTATTGAAGCTCATTAGGGCAGTTTTTTCTTAATTACATCTTTAGTAATTATGTTTTGTTTTCTTTGTTTTTATTTGCAGATAACTACCTAATGCTTCAAACTGGCATAGTGAAAACGAAGTTCCTTCTGGGAAAAAAAATGAATCCACAATAAAGTCAGAAATGAAATACAACCGTAGAAGGAAATCAACCAGTGGTGGTTTGAGTTTTGAAGCTTCCCGAAAACTTAAAGTTGCGAATAAGTAAACTTTAATTCTTTGCAATATGCTATGCAATGCATTGAGTAACTTGATGTATATACAATTGAACAAAACACACACAAAGCACAAATAAGAAGAATATTATAGAGAAAGCGGAAAAAGAGGATTGTTTTTGAAAAGAGAAGGGTGTGAACGAGAAAAATAAAAATGTGGACTTCAGGGACATGTGTAACGACCGGTCCGGTTGTAGTAAGTCAGGCCTTGCAAGATGGAGAAAAATTCGTCAGATGGGAAGAGGTAAGAAATATGTCAAGAATGTAATTTAACGAATATAAATTAAAATATAGTCAAGATTCTAATTAAAAAAATCTTGAAATCCAAAAGTAGCACCTACAGAAGCAGTCAAACAACATGCCCCACAAATTTCTTAATTATTCAGTTAAAGCAGTTTTACCTTTTGGCTCGAATAAGGTAGTTAAATAGAATTTGACAAACGTCTTGATTTTTAATTGTGATGACTTGTTTCCACTTCTTTAAGAGGACAATATCCTTGAACTGATTTTAATTTCTAAACAAACTCTGTGTTTCTCCAAAAGAAATTAATCCTAAATCCATAAAAAAAGCAAGAAAGGAACAGTGAATAATAGGAATAATTTATTTATTTTTATACTTTTAAATGTATTTTTATCTTAAGTTGGATAAAATTAGTCCACTTAACATTTCGCCAAGGATTTAATATTACTTCAAGGGAAATATGCAAAAAATGACTCCAACAGTTTAAATGAATTTCAAGAGAACCCATTTCAAAAATATTTGAAAGATAAATATTTATTATTAATTTTATTAATTATCGGTTAATAAGGTACACACGCTTCTGCATCCACTTTACATCGCCAGAGAGATTACTGATTGAAATTAAAAATAATCGCTTGGGACAAGCTTGTTTTAGATTGTTTATCACCTTAACTAGTAGTAATATAATAATATATGATTTAAAATCGATTGTAAATCAGAAGTTTGCGAATAATCTACAAGTATGTCAGAAGTCCATATTTTCAATTGGTAGTCTACCCACTTATCTTCATATTTTTGTCCGATTGCCAACTGATACAAAAAAGTAATTTAATATAAAGACACTTTAATGTGAACTTATAAGATCTCCGTAATTTTCTTTATCTTATCAGACGGTTGCAATTAAGGAGTTCAAAGAACATGGAATTTTGGATTAGTATGTCTTTAGTTAAGAAAGAAATATACAATTGAAAAGAAATTGCAAATTGGAAATATACAATGCAAGTTTAAATTGTCTCTTGAAATAATACATTAATTAATTTGAGAAAAATGCAAGGATTCGCGTATTTTAATACTTCTTAGTCTTAAAAGACCAGTGAGGTATGAAATTTAAATTTCCTCTGATCTTTAAGAAATCTTGCAAATACTACGTTCTATTTAGAAACGACGCTGTATATAAAAGATTACTCCTTATCATTAAGGTAGCGGGGTGAAAGTGCCCCCAGATTTGGTGGCAATTCTTAGTTTTAATTTAATTTCAATATTCATTGAAAAGATTCAGTGGATATTTTCACGTCTACTTTTAATCTCCGTGCCAATTAAAATCATTCAAATTAGATAAGCACCCGTCCCTTCATTCACCTGAAATCAGCATTTATAAGAATTTAAATCTTAATGGCAAATATTCATTCTGGCATCATTGTCGCACTTTCACTCACCGTTACGGATTGAACGTTACCATGAACATTGGGTGCTCGGTAACTTAGCATGAGTCCCATCTGTTGATGGGATTTTTATTGCCCTTCTAGAGCTCTGCAAATGAAATTTCCTTTTTGATTAGAGAAATGGGGAAATTAAAATGTAAATTTTCACCGCGCCACTAATTCGTAGCGGATGCTATCCCAGGATTCCATCTTATCAGTTTCAGAAATAGTGGGGAGCATAATTAAAACGAAAGGAAGTAGTAGGCTGTGGGTTTATTTAAAAATCTATACAAGCTTAATAGGATTCTGAGCAGTATTGCCTTCGTGGAGTTAATTACGTTTCAATATTGAATGCTTTTTGGCGGTACATCTTGTAATGCAAATACTGATGGATAATGTGCACTGAAGAAGTACTTCGTGAACTGACATTGCCGATTTGCCCGAAAAATTAAAGATAATGATTCCTTGGCCGAAAAATTAGTTTATTTTTGTATTAAATGTCATTTTCATATTTCAAACATAAAAGCCAATGTTTCTTACTTGCAAAAATATTGTTTATATTTATTTATATTGTTTTAGAACAGTTTGTAATAGGCACTTTGGATGTCGGAAATCCAATCGATGTAAGCTGAGACACGTGTGTAGATCGAGGGCTTACCTCCAACACCGCAAGGAATGTAACCCCAGGAGACAATTCCAATGATTTCGGATGATCTATTCTCTACTTCCTTCACCAGTGGGCCACCTGAGTCTCCGTTGCAGGCGGAAACACCATCTCCGAGGGATGAACTGCAGACATTAGTTTCAGCGAGTGGAGCGTTCTCTGGCAAAATTTCCTTGCATTGGTTCCACTCTACGACTTCAGTTTGCACAGTCTGTAGAGTCTTTGCACCGAAACCCATGGCGTAAGCCTTGCTTTGACCCCAACCGTATAATGCTACATCGCCTTCAGTAATTTCTTCACGTGCTGGAAGAGCAGCCGGCTGGACTGCGAACGTCAACACGAACGGTTCCGAAACGTGGAGGATAGCAATATCGTAAGGTCCAACACTGCCTTCGTATAATTCATGTACTCTGCCGAAATCAACTACACGTTTTTGTGCGTCTGGGGTTTCAGTTTCCAATCGCTCATGAAGTCCTGCAATTACGCTCATTCCAACTGGTTCCGAAATGCAATGAGCAGCCGTCAGTACCCATTCCTTGGAAATGATGGTGCCACCACAGATGTGGGAGTGTTTTTCTGGATTTCTTCCCAAAGAGACGATGAACGGAGCTGAATTCTCCTTAGCATCTTCGCCCTTAATAATGTACGGTGTGGTGAAGCTTGGAGTCAGTTTCTTAAGCTGATCAAGTACGGAGGCGTTGGCACATGCCAGGAAAAGAGCGATAACTACGACAACCTTCATGGTGAATGGTTTGCAAGTCAAACTAAATGTTTCCCTACTGGGAAACCCTTATATATGTGCAAAGTGCTATCGGACTTAAAATTATCTTGAGCAGATTATCCGAATAATCTTTATCGCCTATCTACATCTTAATTTAATATAGCTGAATTATGATTAAGGAAGAATAGATTTTACGATTAAGTTAAAATTAAAAGCGATTCGCTATGCGTCGAAATTTAACTCCTTGATTATCAACTGCTTCAAGGGACTTTTCTACATGATAGATGTCGGGCGATAATGCGATTGTAATTTATTTCCAGGTACAACGATTAGCGATACAACAAAATAGCTTTGGAAAGTAATCACAAAAGCGTTTATCAACACATGCAGTCAAAACTTTTGCTCTGAGCGTATTGAAGAGTCATTCATAAAAGAAATGTGAAAATTGTGTCTCACTATTTCTTAGAAAAACGGCAGACAAATGCAGGCGTATAGCTTTTTTATTGTCATAATCAAACCATTTTAGTCAGTGTATAAATTTAAACACACATCGTCTATATTCTCCTAATGGGATCTGTATGGTTCTTGTTGAGTTTTTTAAAAGGTTCGGTTTTGTGAAACAGTAATAACAGTAGTATGAAGGACAACTTACTTCATAAACTACGATAATCGAGGCAGTTGTATATTTCGTTATCTCATTAACTGGAAACATTAACATATTTTATAGAAAATCTAAGCAGTCATCTAAAAAGCAGCATCCAAATCGTTTGTTACTTGGCGACCGCTGCCAAACTACCTAACCTACTTTTCTTAAGAAGAAAAAAAACACTTTCAAACTAATTCTAATATAAATAATAAACTCTGGTATAGATTTCGGAAAATTTATGTCATCTGCAAAAGGGCGAAACGTCACTTCAGATTGAATTTATTAAAGGATAAAAAGGAAGATAATCGATCTCCTCATGTTCAATGCAATACAGACAATTTGCTGTATGAAATTTGTTCTGATTTTATTGAAAAGGGAAAATGTAGGAAGCTCTAAAATAAATAAATTGAATCAGTGAAACCTCCAAATCATGACAAACTCGGTTAAATTTGTGGAGATCATAAAAAGAGCTGAGGGAACGAAACTTCTTTGTTATTACTAAAGTAACTCCAGTATGCAATGTGCTCTGCTCTGCAGAAGCATAGTCGGTTTAACTTTATTGCTATTTGAAGTAGCAAGTTTTCTGTTAAAGGAAATAATAAATTCTGTAAAATCCAATGAGAGTACACTTGAATGAAACTTTTGGGAAATTTATTATCTATAAATATTCAGGGTGACTTCTTAGGAATATTCTTATTTCAATGAAACAAAACAAAATTCGATTATTTTTCATTCATTATGGCGGTGGTATAATGTTTTTGTCAAAAGTTCTATAAAAATAATCACAGAGGAAAAATAAAGACGCACAAGGTGACCCACTAAGGGAAGATTTAAAATTATATAAAAGGATATAAGTGGTGTTGTAGGTGGTTGCCGTGGCGTAGTGGGTAGAGTGCGAAGCTTACACGCCGAAGGGTCTAAATTCGACTCCCAGCTCAACACCAATTTTTCGAATTTTTCACGACACCACCTCTTTCGAGCTGCTGACAACACTCAAAGAATAACAACTGTCTAAGAAAGCTTCTCAAATTTCGCCGTTCAGAGTCGGCAAAAAACTGTAGGTCCCTTCTACTCTTGAGAGAACAGTAGCGCGCACAACACGAGTAATTGGGGAGCAAGCTAGGCCCTGGTCCCCCTTTGGACCAACAATTATTATTATTATATAAGTGGTGTTGTGTCGAAGCGGGTAAGTGCGATACTCACGCGCCGAAGGTCTCGAATTCAATAATAGAACTGAAAACTTTGCTCTTCAAAGTTTTTAACAACACCCAAAGAATACTTGAATTTTAATTCGACGGGTGAGGGAATAATAGCAAGCATAACACTGGCTTAAACTAAATTCGCGTTTTGTAAAAATTTGAAATTATTTTGGCGAATTGAGAAAAAAATTAAAAAAAAATATTTGTTATTTTATCTTAAAATATTTGTATGTATCGTGTGCTATACGTAAATTTGTATCACAAGTATGTTTTTATATTCAAGGCTATTTAGTCAATTCAAAATCACAGTAATCCTTTAGTTTTTCTGCAGAAGTGAGGTCGATACCTAAAGTTGAACCACTTTATGAATTCAATAAAATTTCGTTATAGGTTAATTCCTTTGTTATTCCTCTAATATAATTTTCAGTAGTTTTCTTTATAACCTTTAAATAAGAATAACTTAAATTTCATTGTTCATATCCCGGTTTAGTTAAAAATGTAAGAATCTTCTTTTTCTCAAGAAGTGTTGAACTGTTGCAAAGTTGGTTACTTGTTCAACCTTGCTGTTCAGTTTGAGATTGATTGATTGTTGTGATTTGTAAAACCATTATGTGATTGCATTACAAACAGAATACGTCCTGTGACATGTATGTGATGGGAGAGAAAACTCTGCAATTCATTTTGGTATTTTCGTTTCGTTTACTTTTGGTCTGGTAACATGACAAAAGCACATTAATTCCCAGCGACCAAGCCCAAGTCATTAACATTGCCACTGCCCCCATTTAGCACCACAACAAATATATTCGGAAAGGGTAGGTGGGGCACTTGCGAGCTCATGGATGATGGTATCCTTTGAAATAGGTTTATGCACATAGTGAACCGCACACAATCAGAGTGGAACCAGGCTACGATTCTCATCCTTCCACTCCCAGTTGCCTAATCAAGTGTTAATAATCAAAAGGGGTTGTGGTCTATTTTTGGTGGCGCTTGTGCTACCATTCTTACAGGCGCATACTGACGCAAACTCCCTCACTAAGGCAGTAAACTGCTGTTTTCAATTTATCCTTGGGCATTGCGTACTTACATGTTCGCTTGCTTTGTGAGTCTAAAGGCTGAACGAGTTGTTAATTTCGCGGCATAGCTGCTGATTAATAGAGACGTAGCGTAAATAGGAAAGTGTGCTAGGGAGCCACTTTATAGACAATCTTCGTAATGTGATTGGTGGTAGGTTGATGAAAGAGATGTAATTGCTATTTAAAGACTCCGGCAAAATTAATCGCATCTAAAAGCAGGCAGGTGTAGTTAATTACATTAGAATTTATCTTCGATCAATCTGTGCAGACACATTTAAAGATGGGTGACAACTGCAATAGCGACGTGACAAAATTTATGCAATCTTTTATTTAGTGAAGCACCGCGGATACTTGGGTTGGTTTGCATACTTGCCATTCGACAAAAAGATATGCAGTATAACTGGATTGCTGTACAGAAAAAAAATGTGTACACTATGTTTTTTTGTTTTTCATTTAAATACACGATATAACTATGTTGTAATTAAAATATTCACAACGAATTTGTAGTTTAGATCCTAGAACTAAGAATTTCTCGTAGCTAAATCTTTCTCGGGTTGCTCACGATGTACAGGCAATATTCAAAGTCGTCATTGTCTATTTTTTCTTTAAGTCACAGTTGCGATTTGTTTAAAACCGTTGAACAAAAATCCCGAAATCATAGAAAGCGGGTCAAAAACGGGTATGTTATTTGCAATTCCCACTTTCATAATGCAAGAAACATTAATTCGCTAATTTTCTGTATTTGCATTTCTCTCAACTTTTGTGTTAGTCTTAATAGCACATCCTTTACAAAATCCATGACATTAATGTTTAATGTTGTTGCATTTTACTTTTTCTGCTATTTCCCATCCTTTGTCCATTTTTTGAATTCGTACAGACAGTAACGTACAGACTGTTAAAGTAAAAAAAAATCATTTCGATCTGATCAAAGAACAAAACGCCTTAGATTTTACATAACATTATGCTTAAGCTGTATTTTCAGACAACTATAACATTTAAAATAATTTACAAAGATGTTAACAAAGATGGATACCAAATACCTTGTAGCTATAGCAATGAATTGCATAATTCTTTTTTAACTGCTGGCCGTCATTTCAAATTTTTTGACGGAATTCATACAATTTCCGTTGACGATCACTTTTATTTATATTTTTTCAAATCTCAAACTCTAAAACATTTATGTGCAATCGAGAAAGAATGTGTTTTAATTATGCTTGCGCTTCATTGGCAAATGAATTCAAACGTGTTTTCCAAGTAACGCAATAGTTTATAGGATTAACTAAATAGTTGGAAAGATTATAAAAGCAAATACATTTCACAGATTGAAAAAAAAAATGTTTAACCGGAGGTCTATTAATAGGAACTGGAGAATGTAAATATTTTTACACTCACGATACGGTTTCCAGTTGGCGGTGAAGAAGAATGCCAAACTACATATACGTGTGTGTATATCGAATCTTTTGAATTTGAGAAAGTCCGTATGTTTGCTTTTTGGTCCACAATTCATTTAAGCATTGAACTGCAATTGTATTTTCAGCTCTGCAGTAATTTACAAATAAACTGGCAGTGCATGCTGCGAGCCAAAAACTAAGACCTGGAATTGAAAGATGCTTTCAGATCTTAGAAGTTCGTAAATAATCAACTCAACGTTTGATATGCATTAAAATATACCACAGAATACTCAAATGACTAGGAAAAGTTATTTACGTCGATTTGCATATATGCGAATTGTAATACTCATTGTTTCGAATTTTTTCAAGTCTACATTCAAACAATTACTTGAGTTTATAAGAGAAGACAAATAACATTGTAATAAATATTAAGGTTAATCCTTTTTCGCGATGAGCTTTTAAATATAACCGATATAAAGAAGGATAATTCCGACCTTGGCAAACATATTTACAAACCGCAACAAAAACATTCGACATATTTTCTAATCGAAGTGAGAGAATGAAACAAGATTTTTTTGAACATGTTTGAGCAATAAACACTGGTAGACGGGCAGGCGTTTTAAATTCTTCACGTCACTCATCGCTTCAAATGAACTAAGCAAGTAAAGCACTTTATCATTTTATAGCTCGGAACGCAATACCAAGCCGTGGAATTCAGTAAAAAGAACATTAAACGCAGTTAATCTGATCTGAAGTTCGTCATTATTACTATAACGACTGCTCCTTAATAGCTGTACTCTCTAGCGCATCTTGTGGGCGGGATTCTATCGCATTAAATTAAAGTTGTGTATTTTTGTTTTAATGGTTGTTGCGGTTCAAGAGCTTCTGAAATCTATGTGTCGCACATGGCGGTTTAGAGCATATATCACCAACCTGCGTATATCGTGGATTCATTGCAGCTCTATGAAGTTCCACATTACCTGAATCCCTTCTGACACCTGACCAATTTGGGTCAACGCAGCAGGGGTAATAAAAACACGAAGATTGCTTATGCCGCTGCTGCAAAGTCAAAAATGTTAAGTCGTGCGAGTAGTGTCAGCCCACAAATGGGTGTGCTGTACATACCAGCAGATTGTGGTATGGTAAGCCAGCACAAAGGCGGAACAGAGCTCAGTTGTTTGTATTTCCAATTGAAATGCCTTCTGTCGCATCATATGTGGTCCACCTTTCAGATAATCATTGTGTGTGCCACACAAAGTGTGTAAAGACTAAGGGGGGTGTTAGATGTTTTTATTACGGATTCAAATTAATATTTCCTGCTTTCTGCAATGAGAGGGTGCAGAAAGCTAATTACGTATACGCCCCAATAAATTTAAATAAAGAGACAAGATTGAAAACTCAACATCACCATCAAAATTTGTTTTCTTTTTTACAAAATTTTATTGACGCCCTCTAGTTAGGAGGAGTGTAAGTTTCATGTGTATTTACTACCGCGGCACAGGGATTATTATTTTTATTATTATTACATTTTGGTCTTCATCAAGCACTTTGTTGCTGTATGCTGGAGGAGGGGAAGATCAAGTGGAAATTCGCGGCGTCAATCGACGCCACTGGTAGCACATCTCCTGGTGCGCTGGTGGCCGCAGTCCGTACATCTAAATAAAACACTGGGGGCATATCTGAAACGTTGCTATTTTAGTGGATTTTCATGTCCCTATTCATTCGGGTAATGGCCGAATGGAATGCGTGCAAATCTTGTTTCTTTTTTCATTTGTTTTCATAAGGGTGGTGTTGAGTTTATTTTTAAAAAAACGCCCCTCCGTATGGATGCGATTGATTGCAAATATTGATGAAAACGAAAGATCCACGCATTCAAATATTAATAGAACTCTCTACTTGCTTGCACTGCAGTAACATGATGAGAACTCGAGTCTTGGAAAAGTACTTTTCGTTTTATATATACAAAATAAAATTGCGGATTGTGTGAGAATATATTTCAAAATCAAGGGACTTTAATTAAATTTTTCCATTCAATTTTTTTCGAAGCCGTGGA
Source organism: Eristalinus aeneus (assembly GCA_955652365.1). NCBI lineage: Eukaryota > Metazoa > Arthropoda > Insecta > Diptera > Syrphidae > Eristalinus > Eristalinus aeneus. The sequence continues at coordinate 273,014 of OY019131.1, forward strand.
TTGACGTGTTGGATATCTGAACTACTACTGGGTATAATAATTAATAATTGTTGGCGCTACAGTCCAGAGGGGGACCAGGGCCTAGCTTGCTCATCAGCTACTCGTGTTGTGCGCGCTACTGTTCTCTCACGTGTAGAAGGGACCTACAGTTTTTTGCCGACTCCGAATGGCAAAATTTGTGAAGCTTTCTTAGACAGTTGTTACTCTTTGAGTGTTATCAGCAGTTCCAAAAAAGTGATGCCGTGAAAAATTCGAAAAATTGGTGTTGAGCCGGAAATCGAACCTAGATCCTTCGGCGTGTGAGTGTCGAACTCTTCCTACTACGCCACGGCGACCATACTACTCGGTATCGATTTGAAGGAATACAATTTGAATTGTTTTTATTTTTCAATATAATCTCAACTTACATCAATGCATTTGTAACATCTTAAGATAGGCTTTTTTAAACCCTCAAAAAAATAAATTATCTCTGCAAAATACACATTTATTGCCAATTTGAGTTCTCCATCAATTTTTTCAAATCCGGAAACAGAAAATAATCACTGGGGGAAAGGTCTGGACTATAGGGTTGGTGTTGGATTTCTTCGAAACCACAATCTCGCGCCGTGTGAACAGGTGCGTTGTCATGAAGAAGCAACACACAGACGGCAGACGGAGTAACTTTGAACTTCTTCTGGGGATCTAATCCTTTTTTATTCCACTGCATGGACTCTTGTTTACTTCCATTACTTCCAGGGTGTTAACCATGTTTCGTCCCAAGTAACAATTCGATCCATAACACCGACCGCGTTCACACTACACATCTTCAAAAGCTCTCTACAGCATATGATTCTTACTCTTTTCTGAGGCGCTGTGAGCATTCGTGGCACCCACCTTCCACTGACCTTTGAAAGGTTAAGATGGTCATGAAGAATGGTGGTACCACTTGAAAGCTTGGTGATCTCTGCCATCATTTTCACCTTTATTCGGGCATCCTCAAGAACAAGTTTTTCGACTCTCCCTGCCTCTTTTGAACTCTTTTGCACAGTTGATACTGAAGGTTCGGACCTTGGTAAACAGCCACCATCTCTTCATGAATCGTCTCAGTTGCCATTACGATTCTGTTTAACTAGAGATAAAACGCGAATTAATAATCACATTTATATGAAATTTTACACAAATGCACTTAAATAATAGTATTACTTGATATATAAGTTAATTTATATATATATATATATATATATATACATATATATATATATATATATAACCACAGCTTCACCCCGATACCGAGAATATATTGAATGCCCTCGTATTTTAGATCACTAAAAAATGATAAAACAATATAAGTTCTACCATGAATCAGCATATCGCAGTTTTTGAATCGCGATTCGGACATCTTCAAAAGCAAAACAGGAATAATTGAATCTATTCCTCCTTTATGAAGTGCTTAGGTGGTTTGAAGTAGGGCAAAACATGATGAACTAGGTCACGTCCCATCGTATAATTGAAATTATGTGCTGAACAGGAGAAATTACTTCAAATCATGGTGGTAATTTATTGTATTTTGTATGTATAACTATGTGGCTACATTTTTTAAGGGTTTCATTATCTTTAATTTGTGCTGTGGTACAACGAAGAAGAGGAGAGAAGAAAGAAGGGAAGAAAGACTTTAATGCGAATATTACACGCAACCAAATGTCGATCTTTAACCGGCCTGGTGAAAATATTGCGTTTTTTTATTGCAGTAATTGACAGTTATTTAACAATTCAGAACACTTTGCAAGTCGTTTGAATATGGTATTATTACCTGATTGTCCAGTGAGTTGAACTCTTTACTACTCTTTATCAGCTGTGAGAAATCTGAAAAATGTTTGTTTTTCGATTTCCATGTTATATAGCTAACTATATTTTTGCTTCTATGCTTCTAACACGTTTCTGGAAAGTGTTTCTTATTCAAAGGCTTAACCTCCGTCAATGCTTTTCACGATTGAATTCTACCATTTATAACTTGTAAATTTAGTGGCACAAACAGGGCGATTGATCGTCACGTCGGAGATTCACAGTTTTCTGAAGTTAACATTTTTTAATGGTGCAACCTCTCTTAAGTTGCTGTCAATAAACAAAAGCGGACTTGCTGTTTATGAAAAATGTGTGAGATGACAATATCAGTTGGCTGAAAACGCAGAAACGGCTACTTTTTTATATAATTCAGATAAATTTCCGGATTTGTGGTGGAAGGCAGGAAATATAAACGTTCAAGAAAGTTGTTCCTTTCTCTTTCGATTCTTTCTGATTCGATGTAATGCTCGGATTGCAAAAATTACTTTTTGTATTAACTTTTTTTTTTTTTTTGTGACGCAATATAGAAAGGTTAAAGTTTACGATAAACTGTTGTGTTAAAATAAATCACCTTTCCTATTGCTATATTTAAAGATATTTCACCTCAACATAATGAGACCATAGGGAAGGTTTTAGGTCAGCTTGCCAATCAAGGTGTACCGACTTAACAGCTTATATTCACCAATTTGAGAGCAACTCTCTGGAGTGCAACTCCTACGAGGATTCATTAAAACTTGAAGAGGAAGACTAAAATAAATTATTTTCTGACCGTCGGGAGTCATTGCACACGCACAACAAAAACAAGGGTTCTGAAATTCCTAGTATTCTATGCTACCAGCGTCTTTACATGTATTAAAAATTTATTAAGTCAAAGATTCCCTTAATGTGCTCTCGTAATGATTTTAATTGTTTTAGAGGGGTTTTACCCATTTATTCAAAGGAAGAGCGGTTGCTATTAAATGTCCATAAAAGCTTTGCATAAAATATTTGATGGAATCCTTACTGTTGTCGAGTAGTAGTGGCTTTGTCGACGCTATAGTCACAAAGGTACTTAATTTTTTATGCAACCGTCATATTGCATATACACAGTCACGTATATAAAACTAGAAACAGCGAATGCGACCTTCGTATCTATGGCGTAGTGTTTTTGGGGGACATTACTGTTGTATGTCTGTCTGCGTGTTGAAAGTTTTAAGGAACTAGGAAAATGTTGATTGTGTGTTTAAACTCTTCAATGTTCGTCCGTATATGTCGACGTGGCTATACGTACGTATGAAAAATATGTTGTAGTTGTCATTCTTCTTCCAAGGCGTAATACTGCCTACTAAAATTAGGTTTAATGTACGAGGTTTGCAGTTTATATTTCGGGATTAGGGAAATATTAATTATTAAAAATAACTTTATTGTTTTTCAAAAATATTCTCCATTAAGATCTATATACCTTTGCATGCATTTGAACTAATTGTCGAATCACTTTTGCCACTGTGATTGATGTATCCCTAAAACATGCATTCTGAACGCATCAGCCGCTTCTTCAGGTGTCGACAAACGTTGACCTCTCATTTTATTTTTTACGTACGGGAATAAAAAATAAGTCATTCGGTGCCAAGTCAGGACTATATGGCGGATGCCTCATCAAATCGATATTTTGAGTGCTCAAAAATGCAGTTGTTTGTGCCGGTTATCCGTATTCGGCGGTTAGTTTTCCTGATTTCTTGGAAGACAACTGGCAAACAAATGCTCGTGTACCACTCAGAATTGACTTTTCTGCGTTGTTCTAGTTGTACGGTTGCGACATGTCCAGTTTTGTTCGAAAAAACAGAGACCATTTGTTTGGAAGTGCTTATTGCGCGAGCAACTTTTGTTGGAATTGTCTCAATTTGAAACACCCATACGCGTAAATACACGATTCATCACCTGTTACGATATCATAGATATATTTGGAAGCACCGCGATCATATTTTTCGATCATTTCTTTCGACCAATCGACCCGAACCTTCTTTTTTAAGCAATTGACAAATTGTGTGGGATCCAACGCGAACAAATTTTTTTGACAGTCAAATCTTCATGCAATATTGAATGTATGCTGGTCCTATAATGCCTAAGGTTGTCTCAATCTCACGATAGGTCACATGACCATCTTGCAATATCAGTTGGCGCACAGCATCAATGCTTTCCGGAACAATAACTGATTTTGGGCGACCTTCACGAAATTCGTCTTGGAGTGAAATATGACCACGGTTGAATTCACCATACCATCGATAAACACTGGTCCTTGATGGAGCTTCATCGCTAAAAATTGAATTAAATTCAGCGATGCACTGCTGTTGAGTTAATCCATGTCGAAAGTTATAAAAAAAATCGCACGAAAATTTTCACGATTTAATTCCATTTTTTGGGCGAGATAATTCTTTTAAGTTACTGTACACAACACAAATAGCGCTCGTATGTAAAAACGTTTTGAATACGTATAACCTCAAAAATGTCAAAAACATTAGAGCTGGCAGTTGCCAGATTGCATCACTAGGGTTGCCCAGTCCCGAAATATAAAAGGCAACCTTCGTATTCAAATAATTCAATAGATTAATCTTGTTCTTAGTTCTTGGTCTAATTGAATGGCAAAAAAATGATGTTAAAGCTTTGCATTAAATCCTGGAGATGCACTGGATTTATTTATTTTTACTTATGTATTGGGATATCGATGAAGACAAATGTGTTTCTGTCAACTGTCATTGACATCTGTACAAAAATGTTCATTTGAATACGTATTTCAACGGAAAGTTTCTAAATTGTTTGTGCAAAATGAAATTTCTGCTTTTCAAATATAACAAATGCCTTTAGTTAGGAAGCTCAGTAAGGACTGTTCAAGATCGGCGTTGAAGATAAGGCACCGTAAATACTAACCAACATCAACGGAGGGATTGAATAAATTTGAAATAAAAATTATGCCCTTGAAAACATTTTCTGAGCTAACTTCCTTGTATTATATAAAGTTTTACTAAATTCAGTCAAAGCCTGTGTACGCACGCATCCTGTGAATAATGTGGTCTTATAGATAGGTTAATTTTTTAGAGCCGCGTGTAGTTTGGATAATACACTGCTCCAATAAGCTCATTCTGCAGTGAGTCATTTTTTACAAGAGTTGCATTAATTGAATACTTAGTCAAATTATTTATCGGGGAATTAATAACTTACAACTGATAGTTATAGTGTCACTACTACTAATTTCAGCGTCAACCGTATAAATGTGTGTAATGTTTTCAAACGGACGGACAAAAGGAATGCTATCGAAATCCATAGAAAGTATTAAGGACTGGATGACACACTTAATGTGAAGAGACAGCAACTTGCAAGTACAACAAATCACTTGGTCGTGGTTAGAGGAAGATAAAAATACTCTTTGTTTGAAAGTTTATTGCATAGTATTGAAAAATTGACATACTCAAAAGCCTTCAAAAAATCGAAGAGGAACACTTAAAGATGTTTTTGACAAGATAGGTCTGTGGGAACGGGACTATTGAGGAATGTTCGCCCAACACACCATAATACGCATGTCCATATACTTAAGTCTAATTCCAGCCTTTTGATTCAAATTCTCCTGCTGATTTTTTCAGCACCCTTTTCTATCGCAAAATAATAATTTTGTTGTTTTTATATTCGCATGTTAGTTACACGTGTACAATCTACTCATAATATACCCACAGAAAATTTTATCAATTACTGCTTCTTTGCGCCAGGGGGCGATTGAGCTCAATATAGATGTTGTAATATGTATTATTGTATTTCAAGACGAACTTTGCGAATATCAATCAACTCTGGTATTTTCTTACTACCTATCCACTACTTACATCGAAAATTCAGTTTCTGGATGGCGCAACAGAGCTAGAGATAAACGCACTTTATTCCCAGATCTCATTCCGAACAAATTACGGTTGTTCTATTCAATTATTAGGAAATTGGAAATTAAGTGTCCCTAATACATTTAATAACACCATGAAGTGACAGGCAGAGCAGTTATTTTGGGTCGAAGGACACTTTGTTGCTATAATTGGAAATTATTTTCGGTTGGTTAAGTATTGATTATGTGATCAAAAACCTGACCAAGTTCATAAAGTGAAAATCCGCCACTGGCTATAATAACATAAAAACACACGTATGCACACGCTCTCTAGCAGTACATACACAAATATTGCGTCCGTTGGTGCAGGACTAAAGCTAACATATATCGATGCATTAATATCATATATGTTTTTATATATATTTACAGGATGCTGTGACTGGGGTGGCAATAACAGCGCGCATAGATCCCAAAGGATTTTTCATGTATTGGAACGATCAGAAGGATGAAAGAGATTTGCTGGACATAGCCACCATACGGGATGTCCGAACAGGGGTGTATGCAAGAAAGGCCAAGGTAAGAGTTTAACCTTTTCCGATGTGTACTGCAAATTCAAATAAGGGAAAATATGATAATTTTATTTATAGAAACAATTTGATGAATGTCATGAAATATGATAGCTTTGTAGATTTATTTGAAGTAAATGCACTGAATAGGGAAGTAATTATTAATAAGGGTGTCAGGGTATCATCATCGAACGTTATCTGTAAACTGAGAGCGGATGTATAAAAACTGTCCTCGCTCTTTCTAGAGTCGTACTTCTTCGTTCAAATGAAGTGCCACAAATTGATTAATGTATTTATTCTTCGAACACAAAAGCATTCGAATGTGATTGACGTTCTGTGGTCCCATCTCTAATCTGTTTCTTCTGGATTGCGTTACATTTTGCACACAATGCATACGAAGAACGATTGATGACACTTCCTGGTTGGACTTGAAGAAAGAAAGTGATATGGTTTGAATGTATTACAAATAGGACTTCAAGGAAATTGTGGGCCGATTTCATTTTTCAAATTAATTTTAATTCTTGGCTCGGATGAATTAATGGTTCCAACATATTAAAAACGCAAACTTGAACAAAAGTCGCTTGTCTTATAAACGTTGCACACGTTATATGCAATTAAAATATATTTCGACTTCTAAGAACCACTAGAACCACTAGCCGCTAAAAGAATTGTTGCAATTCAATCTACAAAGAGTAACAGTCTTGAATTTTGTATGTTCAGAACTGTACCTATGTATGTATATAATGCGAGGCCACTATGTCTCGAATTCCTGCGTGCCATGAAGTCATTTTAACTTATTTATTCAGCATTCCTGTTAACGCACCTTTTGAAATGGAAAGCACAACCTAATGCTTTTATCAGATAACAAGATAATTGACGTTTGTACAGAGAACTGGTTTTAGAGGTCTTGTTATTTTGAAGTAGAGCCTCATCCCACTCTGGTCTTTAAAGAAATTTGCATTTGAATGATGGCAAACAGTAAAAGCAATTATCGGGAACAGAGATCGGTCATCGGATGACAATAGAAAATAATGCTACTTAAGTGAATGAAGATATTAGTATTGGCAATTGTTTATATTCAAATGTATGCAATTGTATTAGATGATAATGAAAATACAGATTAGGTTCGATGTTTAAATTGTATGATGATTTAATAGAACAAAACTTGTAAGGACACCGACGGATTGTACGAATCCTACTTTGTTAAAAACAATTGCTTTTATAATCTTTAAAAGGTGTGCTTTTTAGAGGAAAAAATAAATTGGAGACAATTTGCATACCAGAAAGTTCAAAAATACGCACATTTCTGAATAATGTTGAAGTCCCTGGAAAGGAAACAACACACACTTTTATTGAGAACTGAGTTCAATTTTCAAGCCCCGATAAACACAAAAATATTGTTGTGAGCAGACAAACGAAATACCTAGAATGATCCTTTTCCCAATTGACCTCCGGGAATATCTTAAATCAACAACATTATTACAAGAGAAAAGCGAGCAGAAATCATAACTTTTGTTGAAAGAATTCTTTCAGATGTATTTTTAAAATCTACCTTTAAAGTAAATATAAGCAGATGTTTCGCGACGTTGTTTTTGAAAATGGATTTGGTCGTTTAGCGTTCCGCGTTGCTCTTAAAGCTCTTCTGTACAATTGTACCCACAGACACTCGCCAAAATGTACGTACTATGCAAAACAAGGTTGTGCTTATTTTGCCGAAGAACCAACAATTATGATACCACTTTATTCGAAGAATTTTATTTCCTTTACGAGCAAATACACAGATGAAGAAGCATGCACTTTACAAAACCATAAATGCTTTTAGCAATATATGCGCACAGATGAGCTAAATCGAAGTGCATTAACAAATGTTCAAGTGTGTTTTAGATGCCGCATTTAATTGCACGAACAAAACAACTGCAGAATCCACAACAAAGACGAAAATATTTATGTGCACACATTTGCGGCAAATCTTGGTCGAAAATAACTTTATTCGTATATTTGTATTTATTTGTTCATCAAGAAAATGATAAACATAAACAAAGCAAAACCAATAATATAACTTGACGAGGAAGACAAGAAATGAAATTTGAATTGTGTGTGGGCAGGGCTGGCGTTTTCCAATGAGTTAAACGATTGCGGCAAAAAAAAAAAATATACAATGTTTAGTAGATACATGCTTGCTATGAATGTCTTATTAATACAATAAATTAATTGCATATGTTTCAGGATCCTAAACTTCGAACGCTACTGAATATGGGTGTGATGGAGGATACGCTTGAGGAAAAAACCATTACCGTGATTCAGGGTTCTGATTTTGTGAACTTAACAGTTATTAATTTTTCTTGCATTAATAAAGAAATTGCCCAGGTAATTTTATCATCAACTATTTACTATAGCTTTCATATATTCTTTTATATGTTTTATATATTTTTTTTATTTTTGCCTTAAAATGTTGGTTTACTCATTTTGAGGCACTATATGTTATGCTAGCGCAACTTCTGTTCTGTTCTACCTTTTTTTATTTTACATCAGAACAAGGAATATATTAAGGTGGCAACCTTCTTTCCCATCTGCCCTTGACTTGGTACGCTTGTTAAATGTCTATACGAAAGGGGAGGAGCTGAACTAAAATTAAGGATTTTAAATGCTTTGTATTATTTTATTCTGTGTGAAATTATTGTGTTTTGACACAAACTGCTTTCACATTTATATGTTCTATTACGGAAAATAAACTTGAATATGGTTCAGGTTCTGTGGACAATGTCAGTGGTCTATATAATTACAAATGTTTTTCCGATTGCTAAGTTCAGCGGTATATTAGAGGTGACCTTTGCTTTAATTAGTTACGAAACAAATTACGACTGTTGCTACTTTCTAAGTGACATTCAAGAATAATTATTATTCCGACTGAGAGATACTTTGAAATAATAAGCTATCATTTTAAGTATGTATTCAAAATGTAGTTTTATTTCTTTATTTACCCGGTAGTACTGGTCTTACGAGCTAATGAAACTGGCCTACAGTTTGTCGCAATTAAATGGGTCATCAATTATGTTTCTGCAAAAGGCGCACACAAAACTCTGCTTGCAAGCCATCAAAGATAAAACGATACCAGTCAAAAAGTAGGATGAACAGCATACATAGTAAATTAGTTCCACTTATGAATCTGTATTCTAACTTTGTTCCAGCATTATAAAAATATTCGCACAAAACAAGGAGGATAAAAAGAGAGTGGAAAAGGCCCTAGATATATCCGGTCTTCCATCTGGAAAAATTGATAACCTACCACTGTCTAAATTTCAATTTGAAGACTTTTACAACTTGTACAAAAACCTAACGCAACGGATAGAAGTAGAGAAAATATTTGACGGAATGTAAGCCGTAATAACATTTTAACCAAAAATGTTTTTTGATGGTATATTTGTTTTTGAATTTTTAGTGTGGGGCATTCTAAGCGACGTTGCATGACGATTTCCCAATTGGTTGACTTTCTTAACAAAACTCAGCGAGATCCTAGACTTAATGAAATTTTATATCCTTATGCGAATACGGCAAGAGCTAAGGAGATAATAAACGAATATGAGCCAAACAAGTTTAACGCTCAAAAAGGAGTTTTGAGTTCCGATGGCTTCTTAAGGTAAGATGTGAATATAATTATGAACAAGAGTTCATGAATATTTGTCTGGATACAAATAATCGTTGTTAGTCAGTTCAACTTCCATGTAAATTAGCTTAGGTTCTGAGAGTCCCTAAGACTTTTGATTTGATACTTTACGTGTATTTGAAAATAAAATAACGTTTTGTTTTATGGAAACATAGAATTCATTTCCGTAGCGATAATATTCACAAAAGTTTATAAATGAAAATACATTTCAAATGGAGGTTTTTTCCATAGTTTTCCTTGAAACGTTATTTGAATCGTTGATTTAGAAATTATTACATAAAACACGACTGGTTTTTAGTAGTAAGGTATGGTTAACCATAGCTCTGAGCAAGCTACAGCAAAAAGAATATTGTCAAAACACTGTTATACTATGCAAGAAATAAAAATATCTATCTCTCTATCTTCATTTCAAAGGTATTTAATGTCGAGTGATAATCCTGTCATGGCCCCGAACAAACTAGATGTATGCGACGACATGGATCAACCTCTTTCACACTACTTCATAAACTCATCTCATAATACTTATTTAACTGGTCATCAATTGACTGGAAAGTCCTCTGTGGAGATCTACCGACAGTGCCTCCTAGCTGGATGCAGGTAATTGAAAAACGAGAGGTAATTCTTTATACTCATGCTAAATAATAAATGCAATCATATGCAGGTGTGTGGAATTGGATTTTTGGAATGGCCGAACGGAGGAGCCTGTTATTGTTCATGGGTATACATTTGTTCCTGAAATTTTTGCTAAGGATGTACTCGAAGCAATCGCAGAGAGTGCATTTAAAACTTCAGAATTTCCTGTGATATTAAGTTTCGAGAATCACTGCAATCCTCGCCAGCAGGTAATTTCTCATTTAATTATGTTAACTTGCATTACATTTTCTTAATAATGGGAAATCGGAGAAAATACAACCACGTTGTGCACTTCAAATGTCCTTAAGTGCAACCCATTTCTGTTTAATGCTTTCAAACGTCCGCTTTTCTTATATACATGTAAGACTTTGCACCCTACTACTCTTTAAATAGATTAGAAGGTAAGTACACTTGACCAAATCATCCAACAATGTGAACGTGTTCTTTTGTTATACGTTTTTCTTGCCTGGGTTCGCGAGTTATAAGTCATTGAAGTGAGCAACATGAAAATATTAAGGTTCGGTTAGTTATGTCTTGTCGTTTAGTTTTTTCTAGTGCAAATAGGCATACATATGTATGTATTACGTACTCATCTAGTATGTAGGCGTATACAAAATGATCCTGCTTTTTGCATTGAATTTTACGCATTTCTGGACACGTAGGGATAAACATCCTTTACATAAAGTCAGAAGAAAGTTCATAAAAGCATTAAACACTCAATAATCAGTCGTACGCAGTATGAAGTTTTCAGTGAATATTTCAAATCTTAAGGTTAACAACTGTTTAAATTCATATTTCATTTAGATTATTCTTTTACTTATTATTTTAAAGTTTTTTGGTTTTAAACTCGTCGTCCAACTCGATTTTAGAAAATGCTTTAATTATATTCAACGAGACAGCATTCCTACTTTATTTTGTTCAATTTTAAGATTCGATGCTTTTAAGGTTGGAATATGGTGAGAACTACACCACAATATGTATGTTAAGTTTTGAAAGGAAAACTCAGATTTGGACCAACCATGTCAATCGTCTGTTCATAAAATTCGCAAAAATTATTGTTTTACTCATCTCATACTCATTGCAAGTATATATATCACTATTATAGTTTGCTTATAATTTCCTTAAAAGATGTTTGTTGACGGTATAAGTACCTTTGCAACCATTATTTTACGTTTCATTATAAGTAAATAAAATGTATACATGTGGGGTCGGCTGAGTAAGTTAAACTTATTCTCGTCATTATTCATTTTCCTTAAATATATAGTATCGCTATATTATTTTGTAAAACATTATATTTAAACATTGCTGTAGGCTAAAATCGCAAACTATTGTCGTGATATCTTTGGAGACATGTTGCTAGATAAGCCGCTAGATTCGCATCCATTGGAGCCAAACTGTGAGTTGCCTCCTCCATCGTTGTTGAAAAGGAAAATAATTATAAAAAATAAGAAGAAACACCATCATCATCATCACCACAAAAGTAAGGGTGGTACTCAAACTCAAGCAAAACTGACAACTGCGAATTCAGGTAAGAACATTAAACTGTTGATTTTTTTATTACATTAAGCTTTTATTATAAAAATAAATGTTTACCTAAAGACTGAGTAAATGCGATTTGTAGCAGCTGTACACATACCAAACGTTAATATTAAAAGAAATTAAGCTAGAATTCAATGGAATTCATTCATTAAATTCAGTTATTGTACATTGTAGTATTGGATTGGAATGTATTAAAATTGTTTCTCAACAAATAAGAATCAAAGATGTGAATACGGATATTGTTAAGCGATTGGAATTAAAATGAGAGTTCTAAACTTTTGCAATTAAAATCATATAAATCCATACCATATTTATATTTTTTTGAATCCTCTGTGGTTATATTTAATTTGAAGAAAAAAGTAAGTTCAAATTTATTTTGTAAAGTGGCAGGAGATCTTAGAACGGGACATAAATTACGTTAGAATTACAACTAGCTGCAGTTTGAAGATATTGCCAGCAAGAAAATCAGAACAGACTTAACGTCCTGTTCCCACTGGATCACATATACATGTATGTCCTTTCAGCCTCATTCAGATTTTGTTGATTCCTATGCTTTAAAAAAAAAAATGAAATATAAAAATTACGGCCAATAGAGTAGAGTAATGTAGTGCTGAAAAATTCTTTATGACGTATACTTTTTAGAAACTCATCATGTTTCGCATGTTGTTGTTGCCTGACAATAAGTTAGTAGCACTGGAGTGTTATTCAAATGCTTAAAAAGCTGAATCTATTCAAAATACCATATGAATACCAACTCTGAAGATGGTAAACATTTAAGAATCGTATTTAAATGTATATTTCAACTCTAAGGCTTTTGAATAATTTCATAAAGACAGTTTTCTTAAAACCATGTCCCTTAGAAATAACACAGAACGTGTACAATTCACTTCCACTCTAAAGTTTCATACATTCAGAATATTCATTACCAATTTGCATATTATTCCATCTAAATTGAATGCAAACTGAACTATACTCCTGCTTCTGGCGTAGATTATTTTAAAACAAAACACAGGGTAACTTAACATATAAACAGAAGAGCTCTAATTAAATTCATGCACTTACTTTAAAGAAGTTTACGCGTTGAATTCTTCAAAGAAACTATTGCCATTGATATCTGTATATGCGTTGCGTATTCAGATATGTCTGTATTCTGTTTGAGCCTCACATTTTGCATAAGTACGTATTCAAAGTTTGAATAGCTCTTGTGCCATTATATTCAAGATAAATATGCACATATATATAGTAAAGGAACACCATAAAATACGGTCATTCAATCAGAGACCGAAGTATTGATTTAATAACTTTTTGAGCCAAATCAATTTATTCCTCCTTGAGCAGAGGGCACACTTACGCAATGCAGTCCATATAATGTTTCTCATGAAAATCGTCTTTATTCAAATGCAAATTACATAAGAGAGCTCAACACAAGCATATTTGAAACTAAAATCAGAATTGCCACAATAGAGCGTAAAAGTTTCTGCATTATTCACGATTTCAAAAATCGAAAAAAGCAATGAAACACATGAAATAACAATTCAACTTTTATCTCCATATTTCAATGGCATTTTACAGTTGACGCCAGTAAAATGACATCTACCGCTGCTGTCCAGCAACAGGTCTCCATTCAGGAAGATGGAGTTACTCCTGCCACTGGAGGTGCCATGGGCGCTGCAGGGATAACGACACAATCAAGTGGAAACAGTGATATTGGAAGTCATGCACCACCATTGCAGGTAGGTACATTCCTAACTGATATTACGTTTTTTTTTAGTTTTCTTTCCTGCATTGTTCTATTTTTGTTCTCTGCACACTATTCCTGTCCGTATTTTACCACAAACAGAAAAAGTAATTTAATTTTGTTTCACCTAGTATTTTTTCGATGAGAAATCAAAGTGCAGATAATTGAAAAGAACAATTAGGTCAATCGTTTGATGCAATACAACTATCACGTAATGACATACAGATAAAGATACATGCTTAAAAAAGTATTTTCCATCGCGACTTTTGAATTTTGCTCACTCCACCTCTTAAATTCCGTGTTATAATGGTAAAAAAGTTTTTCTTGTAGTCGTAATATGTTCAGATGTTCTTAATGTGAAACGAATTTTTTTGCGCTCTTAAAGAGATAATTTTACCTGATACGTAAACTTCGTCCATACATTTGATTTATGCAAAAAGTTGATTGTTAAAATAATATTTCTCTTTTCTGTATGTATGTTCTCCTATTGTTCGAATTTACAGCAAATTCGGCAAAGCTCCAAAGACAGTACAGGCTCATCGGACACAGACAGTTCAAGTGAAGATGAATCTCTCCCGAACACTACACCTAATCCTCCAATAGGAACTGAAATACCTCCAGAAAAGGCACAAAGGGAAACGGAGGCTGGTGCAGAGATATCAGCTCTCGTAAACTATGTACAACCAGTACACTTCAGTTCTTTTGAAAATGCAGAAAGTAAGTTGAACATGGATAAAAATGAACCACCAACTCATGACTTTTACTATGTTTTATTTCAGAAAAAAATCGATGCTATGAAATGTCGTCCTTTGATGAGAAGCAGGCTACAACTCTGTTAAAAGAACGCCCCATTGAGTTTGTGAACTATAACAAACATCAGTTGTCCAGAGTGTACCCAGCAGGAACACGCTTTGATAGTTCAAACTTTATGCCTCAAGTATTTATTTTTTATTTATTTCAAATGATTCGTATTCCTAAATGGTTTTATTTGTCGTTGATAGTTATTCTGGAACGCCGGCTGTCAGTTGGTAGCACTTAATTTTCAAACTTTGGACTTAGCAATGCAGTTGAATTTGGGTATATTCGAGTATAATGACAGGACGGGATATTTGTTGAAGCCTGAATTCATGCGGCGAACTGATAGACGACTAGATCCTTTTGCAGAAAGTACGGTGAGTTTATTATTATATCCATATGCAATCTGAATGCGTCACTATTATCTCGATCAAAATGTTGTGTACTCTTAGGTAGATGGAATTATTGCTGGAACCGTGTCCATTACTGTGCTGTCGGGTCAGTTCCTTACTGATAAAAGAGTTGGCACTTACGTTGAGGTGGATATGTTTGGCCTCCCAGCAGATACTGTTCGAAAAAAGTTTCGAACAAAGATTGTTCGCGATAATGGCATTAATCCAGTGTACGACGAAGAACCATTCGTATTTAAAAAAGTAAACTCCTGAAGACAACATAAAGAGTCAATGTAAACCAATTGATATTCGACAGGTCGTTTTACCAGAGCTGGCAAGCATTCGAATAGCTGCATACGAAGAGGGTGGGAAATTCATTGGTCACCGTGTACTTCCTGTGATTGGTTTATGTCCAGGTTATCGCCACGTAAACCTTCGGTCTGAAGTCGGTCAACCCATAGGATTGGCTTCGTTGTTTCTATGCATAGTTGTTAAAGATTATGTCCCGGATGATCTGTCAAATTTTGCTGAGGCATTGGCCAATCCCATCAAATACCAAAGTGCACTGGAGAAAAGAGACAAACAACTGGCGGTACTCACCGAGGATACTGAACCAGTTCAGGAAGATGATATAACGAATTCATGTGAGTTGGCTCAAATTCTTTTAATTTTAAACTATTAAGTTTTTTTCAAATAAATCTTTATAATTTATTTTTATTTATTTATTTATTATCTTCGTTTCTTTCTTTACTTTTTTTTTGGTATCATTACTTTTCGATTTGTTGTTTTATGTTTGAAACGCCAATATGTTCCATTCAAAAATGTTGGACATGTACGCAAAACTGACACCCACAGTCGTTTTTGTACAAGTAGGTCAGAAAAAAGAGCTTCGACCGGTGGAGTCGATAACTATAAGCCCTAAGCACCGAACGAGTATAACTGCGGCTACATCAATGAGTGTTGAGATTCCATCGGATTTCGATGCAGAAAGTACATCGACAACGATTCAATCGATTCAGCATCAACATTCTCTGGATCAAAGTGTAAACACATCTATTCGTCAGGTGGAGTCCGTACAATTCGATGTTGATACGGTGGTAGCAGAACCTTTGGAAAAAATTTTAGATCACAAGTTGGTTCGGGAGAAGCGCCTCGAAATGGAAAAGAAATTAGAATCTTTGAGAAAAAAACACGATAAGGAAAAGATCAAAATTGCTTCACAGAAACTGGGTCCACTCGATGGCACGAAGAAAACAAAATTCTTAACGAACAAACTGGTGAAGAGATTGAGCAGCAAAAGTCTGTAAGATATTGTTAAAGGATTTGCCTCCGAAAGAGGCAGCTTCACATATTTTATTTTAAACAGAAGTTGTCTTTCTTCTAGTGATCCCGGTGTTGAAGTTCCTCCATGTCCGCTCGACGTGAATGCGACACCAGAAGGCAGTGAAGAAAACACTTCCGATGGAGATAAGACTGGTATTGCTAGAAGCCAATCAGAACGATTGTTGGCGTTATGCCGAGAACATTCGACAATTTATCGTGATATTCAAGAAAAGTACCATGAAGCGATCTATTCAACTGCAGAAAAAGTAATGAGAGCTTCGCAAACCAATCAAATGAAACAGCTTAAGACATCATTAGACAAAGTTACGAGCGAAGTGATGCACCAGCTGCAAGAGGCAAGGCGTACCGAAGTGAAAAATCTTGCAACTGTGCACAGAGATAGAGATGAATTGGTGCGGTAAGTAATTTAATTGGCCAAAGTAATTAAAACGAAAGGAAATGTCATGTAATGAGAATTACAGAATGAAGAGAGAAGTTGCTAGTTCTGTTGTGGAAAGGGGTGTAGCTGAACGTGTTCGACTGAAACAAACTTACGATAGACGGACAGATGAGTTGCAGAAACAACACGATGCGGTTAAAAATGCACTTGCAGAACATAAAGCAAAGGTAATCTCTTCTTTTCTTGAAATTTTACACTATTTGAAAGGTCAAAAAAATGTGAGCACTATTTTGAAAAATTGAGTAAATGGCCGTGTATTCAAGAATGCTTTTAAAATATCGTAGTAAACTAATTTTCTAGCGGTTAATTTTTTCATAAATGTTTATTTCTTACCAAAGGGTTTTTACGTCCCTATAATTTTTAATTTGTAAAAAACCGAAATCGAATATGAAACGTTCCGGTTTCAAAGATTAAAACCAAGTACCAGTTTCTATTTTAAAGATTGAGCAAAGTCAGATTTCCCAGCGAGAACCTTCGTACGGATTAAAATAGTTGAAAGAGCACCTCGACCTGAAATTTAAACACCTGCCTTAATAAAGAAAAAAAAAATAACTTGAAATTCGGAGGACCATTTTAACTTTCGTCACTTTGTTCAAAGCATAGCCAGAGTTCACACAACTAGATTGGTATTTTACACAACTAGCTCTAGTCGTCAGAATGCTGTTTTGATAAGAAATCCCAGTAATCTACTCAATTTTAAGCAATTATGGTTTCCAAACATCGGGATTTTTTCACGTGGCCAAAGTGAAATGATTAACTTTTTAAAGGTTGAAAGTTGTCGCTTGAACGATATTTGTACTCATCATACACTTTCGTCTTTGATATACATATGTACATTTAATTTAGCAATTAATTAATTAATAAATATTGCAGGCGCGTCTTATACTAGAGAAAGAAGCCGACTCAAGGTCTTGCGTTTCAAACTACGGTTTCCTGGTACTCTTTCAAAACACCTCAACTAGTTCGGTGGCGAACAATGTTTCATCATTAGATGGAGCCTCCAGCACAGCATCAGCAACCAATAATACAACACTTCTCATGGAATTGTAAGCACCTTACTGAATTGAAAGAAACTACTTTATTATTTTTTAAAATTATTGTGAACAAGAACAGTATTTTTTACTATCGACTTACCTATTACCATACGCCTACGAGCAATGTAAAGTAGTACTAACTGAAGTTAAAGTGTGCGCGAAATATTAATAACTTAAATAACAATAAAAAATCGGTACGAATATTTTTGAATTACGCATGACTTAAAAAATAAAAATATATGTGTGAGTGTCAGAATTTAGTTAAGTAAAACACGCTCTCAAGGACTATTTTTGTGCTAGATCTAATTCGATTATTTAAAACATTTTAGTTTAGTTGGTTAGCGATTCGATTTAAGATAGCTAATATATATTTTTTCAGTGAGAGTCGAATCTCCCTGTCTTTCAACCAGATCGCATATAATATTTTAAATTCATAATTTCGAATATCTCTATATAAATGTTTCAATGCTAGTCTCTATATTTAATTACAAATGCGTCATCCTGAACGTTATATGTTCGCTCTTCTCGGTAACGAAGAGAAACAGCTAAGGATCCTAGTCCATAACGAATCTCAGTAAAATTCATAGTTTGTATGTACCAAGAGGTTGAACAAAACTCAAGCACCAAGTGCTTGCAATACTAGCACTTGTTATATAGTTAACGCAGTGTTGTAATTTTCAATTAAGCAGCTACCTTGTTGTATTATGCATTCAGTTTTTCTTTAAGGTAACATATCTATTTAATTAGTGATAATGATAATTTTCTCGTAGGTATTAATCATTTTGCGGTTATGTTTATTTTTGTTCATCTATTTATTTCAAGCAATCTATTTAATTTTTTGTTTAGAATTAAAGTGAAAATAAAATTACCTTGATATTTAATTTAAGTCTTATAATCCCCCCGAATAAAAAATCAATTACAAATAAGTGTTTGTTTTTTGTTTTCATTTTATTGTTGCTATTATTTAACCTTCTATCTCATTCATCGTTATGCCACCATGATCTATCATTCGTTTTGAACCGAAACTAAAATGTGTCCCACAAGAAAGTTTAACAATATCCCAAGTGTGTCGCTACTCTTCTTCAAGAGACTTTTTTAAACATACAAAAACTTTTATTCTCACAGGATGTTTTTCAGGCGATAATTCTCAATATTTACTGGAAGCGGCAGGAAGGAACTACAGAAATACTTAAACAAAAGGTGTGCGTTCAAAAGTTTCAATCTCGTAGGCTCGCAACAATCTTAATAAGTTTTATTAGTAAATTGTAGTTGAATTAAAATATTGACGTGCGAATGCATACATTTGACTGATATAAAATTCAATCATAGTTTGTTCCTATGAGTAAAAAAAAGAGAAAATAAAAATAATAACTCTTTAATTCAAATGCATGAAATGAACTGTTAAGTGTCCGAGAATATTTCTGCAAATAATTGTTTTCAAAATAAAATTTAATCGAATATGTGTATGTATGCTTGCCTTTCTGACTTAGCAGTTTGAAACATGAATGAAATGAATGTTCATCAATATTTTAGTACATAGGAATAATAAGCAATTAATTTGTTTTAGAAGCAAAGAATATATATATATATATATATATGTATAAATATATCGTAAAGAACAAAAAATAACGAAAAACGTATAGTTGTAAAATTAAAATTGCATTCGATACAGAAGATCAACTGACGACAATCAAATCGGAATATCAGTTTAAGTGTCCTACTTTTAATACCACTAATTGATTATTTCTTAAACCTTAACCCAAATCCCTCTTTATGATCCTACTTGACTCTTAACAATCGGACACAGCAGTATGGACACAAAATGCCAGACAGTGACCACTTGGAAAGAAATGCTGATAATAATTCTGAAGTAGCAACTTTTTCCTATAAATTTCCAAGGGTTATTCTTTCCCTCAATCAGTAAGTTCTAAGCAGCAGAATGTATCGCATTTCTTGTTTAGTGTTCTTGTGTGCAATAACACTTACCGTAGGTTTACCTTCTCTAAGAGTTAGTTTTCCCACTGGTGATATTATCAATGGACAAGAAGCCGAACCACATTCTGCCCCATATATCGTTTCATTGAAAACCAGCTCCCATTACTGTGCTGGCTCTATAATTCGAGACAATTTAGTCCTTACCGCAGCCCATTGCCTCATATATAATAAGTTCGAAATTATCGCCGGACTTCACAACCGTTTGAATCAAACCGATGCCACTGTACGGCGAGCCACTTTAAGTCAATCAAAAAAGCACGAATCGTACAACGGAGGCGTTGGTCCCTATGACATCGGACTGATTAAAATTGATCCACCGTTTAAATTTAATTACACCGTGAATAAAGTGGCATTGCCTGCCGCAGGAAAAATTCACTCGGGTGACGGAGTTCTCTTCGGATGGGGTAAAGTAAATAGTGGAGCATTGCCAAACAATTTACAAACTGTTGACACGCTGATTATCGAATACGCAAAGTGTAGAGAGAGTCTTCCATACGGATCACCAATTCACCCAACAAATGTGTGCTCAAACTCAAACCGCGACAATGCTACAAGTATATCCGCATGCAACGGGGACTCGGGTGGTCCATTAGTTCAGAGTATTAAAGGAGGAGTAGAACTTGTGGGAATCGTTTCCTGGGGATACGTGCCTTGTGGTTCCAAAAACCAACCATCTGTATACACTCATACCTCGGATTATATTGACTGGATCAACAAAAATGCAAACCTCCTGTAAACTGTTTGTAAAAGTAAAATAATGTAATTTATACAAGTGTAGAAAAATGCTGTGTCCGATTATCAAAAATAACATTTACCAACATTTCCAAGTCCTGAAATGTTTTTGCATTTAAGCATGCTATTTATTTACTTTTTATCATTTTTAGCACATACTAATAAAAACACAGTTTTCTGGACGACAAAACCAGCATATATTAAAATTCTGCTGAAAAAAATTGCTCTTTTAAAAATAAATTCCGGTGAATGTTAGTACCTAATTCTAGGTCGTGTTTATTTTTCGATTGTTGCATTGCTTGTTATTACTTGGATGTATTAGGAGACTTTTATTGTTGACGTTATCCCCAAAATCCTTTTTTTGATGAGTTTTCTTTCAGCTGAAAGACTCAATAGCTGTTGCAAGTTAATTGACCTTATGTCATGTTAATTGAAGTAATACAGTAACAGAAAGAAGGATTTTTGTTAGAAACCTAAACAGGTGTTACAAAAGCCTTTATCCCTTGCGACAAACATTGATACTAATTATTTAAAGAAATTAACCACCCGTAAAGTATTTCATACATCTCATAGCAAATTTTATGTTTTGTCCATTTTTTCCATTCAAACTTCTTTTAATATAAATATTTCTTCTTTTAACATAAATAGTTCTCCACCACATAAGCAGTTCTTCAAGCATGTGGTTTTCTTTGAGGCACTTTTTAGAATACTTTTTTGTACTGTGTTTTAGTCAGAAGTATCATTTACCAACTTGTGGAAGTTTAAAATAAATCAAAATTAAAAAAAATATTAATAGTTCGTTGTAGAAGTAAGATTGTTTTCTATTGTTTGTACAAATTGGTGTTTGTATCTCCGTGTTTGACATATTCTTTAAAAAAGTGTAAATACACAATGTTTATGGTACATATTCCCCTTTATGTAATCGGTGTGTATTGTCTCTAGAACGTAGTAAAAACCTTTAGTTACTTCGTGCCTTTTATTATCGGAAGAAACAACACAATGTACACATTACACATCAACGTTGTTTATGTATTACCGCACTCCAAACGTTTAACTTCTTTAAAACGTAATAATATGGGGGAAAAATAGCGAAGGCTCTACACGATTTTTCAAACCAATATGCCCTCTAAAAGCAATATCTTATTGTAAAACAAGATGTTTGTAGGATTGGTTTTGTATTTTAAAAATAGTACTTTGAAAATATGTTTGCAATAGTTCGTGTCTGATTAAATCGTTAAATTTGGCAACCTTAATTTAATCTCGATGTAAGAAGGTTAACATTGAACTTTGGAAATACACATAAGCACATATAAATTGTTTAATTTAAGCGAGAAATGAAGGAAAATGTAAACTTAATGGGTACTAGTAGTGTTGTTCAGTATTAAGTCAGTGTCGTATAATTATGTTACAGCAGAAAAAAAAATGAATAACATTTTTTGTCAACAAAGTATTTCAAATATGTTCAAACAATTTAAAATTTATAAAAACAAAAAAACAAGTTTTAGCAACAAATTGTATTTGATCTATTAATTTAATTTCATAAGTAAAATTATGTCAAAAAATCTATAGTAAATCGTTAATATTTATGAAAATATACATGTGTAAATTAGTCTTTCGACATTGTCTTTTGCTCGGGTAATCGCTTTAGGCGGGCTGGAAACGATTGCGACTAAATAAGCTGCACCAGAGCCATGCTTAAAATTGCACCCAGCGCGAGACCTAAACTAAATGAAGCCGCTGTTATTGCTGATGCCATTTCCTTTTCATGCTGCATAACGGACCTAAAAAAAAAAAAAAAGACATTACAGTAAGTTTTCAATTAATTGTTGCGTATTGTAAATTAAAAGCTGTGTAATAATGAATTGCGAATTATTTAAACCAGATCCTTATTCCATAATAATTTTCTGACCCCAACGCTTAAAGAAATCATGGCAGTGAGCTTCGGTAATATGGTAATTAAAAGCCAAAAGTATATGTAACAATAATGATAAAGTATGAATAACGTCATCTCGTTTAAAAATAACGTAAGTCCCGCTAGAATTGTAGAAAATGCAAGTGCTTTTTAATATTAGAAATCAACGTTAATCCTTGGAAAACAAGTCGAAGAGGAGGTAAAAATATATAAGACGAAACAAATATATTGTATTAAGTAAAGTCAAATTTAAAAAATCCTTGATTTAGACATTGTTGCTAATAAAATATGAACAAACTGCGAAACTTGGCACTTCTTAGATCGAAAAAATAACAAAAGAATAATCTCTGTTCAGATGGACCCAACAAAATGGTAAGCTTGAGTTTGAAAAAAATATTTTATTTAAATACATAGAATAACAGCAAGAAAACGAAGAAATTCACAAATATCGAGGTTGTGCGATTTGCAATCTATGATTCTTTAGATACAAGCCTTAAGAAGTTTCTTAACTCTGCAGAACTGTAAAATATGAAGAACGTATTTTTGTTTAGGCATCAAAAGCTTTTGGGCAGTTATTAGGGAACAGTTTGAAAGAATTTTAATACATTCTCACATCTACTAATTTGTTACATTTCTGTACATCTAATTTATGACTATTGCGATGGGGAGTTCCTTTTTCAAAACATAAGCGTAAAGAATGTGAGGTACACAAATGAAAATAAATTTTTTTGACATTTGTTAGATATCGAAATATATTTTGAATGGTGTTAATTTTAAGTGTTTTATTTACAATCTTAAAAAAATTCAAACCGTGAAATATACTCCGAAATCGAAAATCAATTTATATTAAAAGAAACTTGAGATAATGCGAACATGCGACACATAGATAAGTTTAATTTAATTTTAAGTCAATTTTATTAACAGTTTTATGAAATTGCGAATTGAATGGGTCGGAGGCACTGGGAAGCATGAATCTTCTTACTAGATTTGTACTTAAAATAAATTGAAATGGCTTGATGGCACAAGAAATAAGTAAATAAAAAAAATATATAAAAATTACTTACTTTGGTACCATCATTAGAATGATATTTGCAAAATAGCCATTGCTTATGCTGAACGCGAACATCATAGCAATAAATATAGCATCCGAATGTATAAGTGTTGGCAGGTAGTAATGCAACTTAGTGTTGGACATCATAAACAACGGAATAAATATCACACGCACAATGGAGAACAAAAATACCAAATGAGGATCATTTCGTGGCTAAAATGAAAAATACAATTTTTTTCATTTTTGCTATACATATGTGTAAGCAAAGTTTACTTACTTTTTGAGTTAACCCCGCAAAAATTCGACCAAGATAGTCTCCCGAATTGAAGAACAAGTAGTTCACTACTGGCATGTAATAAACATCTAAACATTTAAAATAAGCGTGAGAAAGAAAACCGTATTCGTCATGCAGTTATTTACCGTTCCACTGATAGCCATGTCCAAAGTTCTGTGATTCCATAAGTACAGTCACAGCAGGGTACACTGATAGTGTAACCGTAAAGAGAATGCATATGGAAATTGTGTACACATATATTTTACCAAAAACTTCTCTGAAGTTTGGCTCCAACACAACACCAGATTTGTCCGATGTAAAAGGTGTTACCGCCTCACGGTTTACGTAGTATTTGAAGAAAGATTGGTGGGACATTATGATGTAACAGATAATAGAGACGAAGATTGTAAAGATTCCTATCGAAAAATATATAAAAGCTGTTGTTTTCGCTGCAGCTCCGAATGTTAAAACTAGAATAAATGCGAGTGCAGTGAAGATTCCTCCCAAAGCTTGCCCACTGACAGCAGATGTCATATACTCCGATGGGAAGAGACCTGCTATCCCGAATAATCCTCCTGACATCACAGCCGATGATACTGAAACAAGTTTAAAATGCATATTATTTGAATTCATAAAAATCGAAATTTGTTTGATTGAGTGAAAGTTAGGAAATAATCTAGTGGACGGATGAGTAAAATGTCCGCATAGCGTGGGCCACTTTGATGCCACATGATAGGTCCTCTAAGTTATCCTCTTCATATAACATGTTTGCCTCTGGAATTTCTTTATCTTTCCTAAATCATCATCGAGCTGCTTTAGAATAATTTTTTGACCGTTATCGTCTAACAAGTGTCAAAGATGTGCAGTTTCCTAGGTAATGAAGTATTATTTCTTTTTCATCCTCGTCGTTTTAGGGGATTCCAAATTCTTGCTAGTTGCTCATGGTCGCTCTTTGTATCTACAGTGAGTACGAACTTTGACCAAAGCCGACTTGGTATGCAACATGCCTCCAGTTATTTCTATCTGCGGTTGACAATATCAATCACATTTACATTTTGCAACCTTAGATAAGGGAGAATGTGCTTCTTAAATTTCTATTAGTTGCTTAACTTTTCCTGCTAATTCGTTACAAAAATCAATTCGTGCAACTAACCATTACCTGATTAAATTTTTTAAACAACACATTCCGGATATTCGTCACTTACTGTTTATAACAATCACTATTCCCATTGTCACGATGAAGAAGTTATCTTGCCAGCTATCTGTGTCAACTTCAACGAATGCCGTGGTCACTCCAAACATAAGCAATATTACGGAAAGAGTTCCGAGCATCTTTAAGCGTAGAGCCACATGATGCCCGTATACGGCGTTAAGAATGAGAAATGTTGTTCCAGATATCGATGCTGTTATCGTAAGATCAGATGTGAAACTCTTTTGCGTTGGTGTAAGATCAGGACACGGCTCCGTCCCATTATATGTTGTGTTTCGGAATTTGTACAGCCAATACTAATGGAGAAATGAAGACATCTAATTATTGGAAGCACAACAAAGGCAAACTGATTCATCCACATCGCCGATAAGCCGAACAGTGCTTAGCTAATCGCTGACATAGATTCGTTTGTTTTTTTTGCAAATGGAAGAACTTACGTCCTCGGCTGTAATAAAGAAATTCCACGGCGCCATTGTGGCCGCCCCCAGTAAGTAGAACACCAAGTACGTGAAATTAAAACGGTCCACAGGTGCATTTTGATTTGATTGTAGAACAACCGAGTTATAGTGTTGATCATCTTCTCCCCCATATCTGTTATCCAACACACTGTCTTGCAGTTCTTCGTTGTCAACTAAAATATCTTCGTCGTCTACACGTCTAGACATTTTATAAGTTGTTGAATTTTTTTAAAGCAAAATATTTTTTTCTACTAAAACTTTGTAACTTATCCATAAAGTTAATAAATTATCACTTCTTTTATCTTTTGTGGAAATGCATTCCGCTCGTGAAACTACGCGTTTCTTTTGTTTTGTAAATGTAGCAAATGCAATGACAATCACAGATGTTTTTTAACTTTCGTCAGTGTTGCCTTTTTTGTTAGTGAAAAGGAATAGTTCCGACATTGGCTGATAGAGGGAGGGTCAGGGTTATATGACCGGTGCTCAAACTGTATAGCATGTGTACTGTAAGAAAATTCTAGTTCCGTTTTCAGAATCGTAACATTTTATTCATATATGAATTAATAAATTTCCTAATTTTATTTCACTGAGAACAGGAATAATCCTGCGATATCTGTTCATTTTGTTCTATATATTTTTTCAATATTTTTTTTCGCCAAACATTTTACAATATTCAAAACAAGCTCCAGAGTTTCTTCGAAATTTTTTTGCACAAGAGATTTTTGTAAATCGTCGTTCAAATGGATTGGAACATTTCTTTTACTATTTCAGCATTGCTTGCAACTTTTTTTATTTCCATTATGGTCCCAGTAAGTGACCGGATTTTTCATTCCGTGAATAACTGCTGCAAAGTTTGATAAACCATTCATGTTTTACGTGAAAACATGTGTGTGAGTCCAAATTGGGAAATAAAAATGACCATAATATTTGTAAACCGAAACTTTTAAATTGAAATATGATTAAATAAATAATAACGAGTAGTTAATAAAAAACAGGAGCTCTTTGTCGAGCATTTTATTATTAGTATGTTTCAAATAAAGTTTATTTCTTTAATTCGTTTTTTTTTATATACCATATATATTTTTTTATATATTTAGTTCATAAAATTTTCTCTCAGTAGCAGCTGAACTGTGTATAGATATCAAGTTATAAACTCAGTCAAATTCTCAAAACAATACATAAATTAGTAGTGATTTCGTTTCTTTTATTGATGCTTCCGCTTTAAGCTGAATCTTAAATTTAGAAAAACAGCGATACTTCAGGATGAAGTTCAAAATTGATTGTTCCCCACAAACTATAGCTCTTACAGTATACTCTTAATACTTTTACATTTTTGGTCAATTTAAAAAAAATATCAAAAATTTTCTGTCTGTGGTACAGGAAAATAATAAGCATGGTGAAGCTAGTACCAAAACTAATTAAACAGCTCACTTTGGCAATGATAATTGTTTTTGCCTAGCTAGTGGCTGCACATACTTTCGTGCTATTTCGTTTTGATCAGTTATTTCGCATTTTTCCTTTTTTGATTTCAGTTTTTTTCAGAAATTTTCGAAAAGTTAACTAGGACTGACAGAATATCGAAAATGTCAATTCTCCCAAAATGTTTACAATTCTGAAATGCATTATACGAATTGAACATCTTCTCTGAATCCTACTGTTTTGGGGCTATTCCTAGCTATTCGCGATATTTGAGGCTACCTTAAGAAGACAAACATGTTATATGAGTTAAGCTCTTAGGAAATAAAAAAAAAAATTATAAAAAAAGGGCAAACACGTTGCATGATTTGGTTCAGAAATTTGTACCAAACAAATCGAAAAATATTTCTTAAAGTACTCAAGAGTTTAAACTAAATTTTAATTTTAATTGATACCAAACAGTTAAAGTGCAATTTTCTTTGCTCATATATTGTTTTTATGTTATTGTTATTATTATTAATTCATATATACAGTGGCGAGCATAAATGTTCGTATGTTTATTATTTTCATCTCCGTGTGTCAACAACCTTGGACCTCGTTTAGAAATTGCATTGTTGCTTACATTTCGTTTTTTCCGGTTGCAAATTTCTGTTGAATTACTGATTTTTATTATTTTTGCGATTTCTCGTGTGGACTTTCCTTTTTCTGTTAAAACCACTTCGCTGTTCGGAGTCGGCAAAAAACTGTAGGTCCCTTCTACTCGTGAGAGAACAGAAGCGCGCACAACACGAGTAGTTGATGAGCAAGCTAGGCCCGAGTCCCCCTTTGGACTGTAGCGCCAACAATTATTATTATTAAGTATGAACACAGTAAACATTCAAACATTTATGCTCGGCAATGCATATTACCGTATATTAAAGTCGTTGTAGGTTTAATATGCATATAAACATACATATTTAATAACGAAAATACATTTTAGGGAAGTATTATTATAAAATTAATTTGTTCATGTCGCTATATTTATGTAATAGCAACAAAGGAACTGATATGAGTTCGACAGTCACTGATACCTGAACCGGTTCTTTAGGTCTTAGACTTACTTCTTGAGGTTAACTTTCCAATTTCACCATATGCCATTCGCCTTTGTACACACAAGAACAGGCAAAACATTCAGTGGGAGCCGTTAGTGAAGTACTTGTGTTTATCTGGATAAAAAACTTACCTTTAATGAACACATTACAAATACGCCTCATAAGACGGGTACTGCAATTAAAATGCTATATCCTTTTATTAATAGAAAATCCTCACTTTCAAATGACAATAAATTTATTGTTAGACTGTCAAGTATGGGGTGACTTCTTAAAAAGATTGCAAATACAGCTAAACAAAATACTAAAAATGATGCTTAACTTTCCCTGGCATCACTCTACCCGTAATTTGCACAACAAAGTTAATGTTGAGTTGATATCTGTCCATGCGCTTACAGAGAGATTTTTTACCAGATGTATTTTAGCCAATAATCCTCTCGTAATTGAACTCATTAATTAAAGACTTATGTTATATTACTTCTTATTTATACACATAGCTCGCTGATTGTTACTTATTTATCTATCTATATAGATTTTTATATATTCTAGCTTTTATCTGTGTCCGCCGTGGCATAGTGGGTAGAGTGCGACACTCACACGCCGAAGGGTCTAGGTTCGAATCCCAGCTCAACACCAATTTTACGAATTTTTCACGGCACCACCTCTTTCGAGCTGCTGACAACACACAAAGAGTTATAACTGTCTAAGAAAGCTTCTCAAACTAGATGCTAGAAATAAGCGTCTGGCCATATGTGAGCAGCTCATAGTGAATGATTCCCTTTCAATCTTACCAAACACACAGCAAAACCTTTCTTGCCGTCAATCGCGGCTCGGCCACTGTTTAGGAAGATTCAGCGGCCTTCAACCACGACCGTTTTCGCTTAATATTGTCGTATGTGATCAATTTTTCTTCGGCAGTCACCATCCGCTTCGAAAATGGGTCGAGTTCGTTCCGTTTTAGCAGCATATCGCAGGCGTTGATTCGGTTCAGGTTTTTTTGAGTCAAATCATGCGGCACTCAAACATCAAGCTTTTTTGTATCCAGCCTTCTGCAAATGGTTTAAAATGGTTTGGTAAATAACTCCCATCTCCTGGGCGATGTCACGAGATGCCACATGCCGGTCAAACCCTATGATTTCCATGATTCGATCGGTATTCGTCGTCACAGGTCTTCCGCCGGCTGGCTTAAAAATGGTGTCGTTTTGCACCTGCTCTGAATCTTCGAAACCATTCCTCGGTGGTTAGAGGTGATAATGGGGCTTTGTACATAGCCGGAAAATTCAAAAGGCGGAAGGGAGATATTTGGCAACCTTATATTTATTTATTTATTTATCTATTTGTCTATTTAGCTTCTTATTTATTTTGTTTGTTTATCTGTTAAGGAACTGATATGAGTTCGACACTTACTTATGTATTTATTTATTTATTTTTTTGTTTCGTAATGAAGAGTTTTGTTGTTATTTCCCTTCGCACTGAATAATTATTTAATATGTAAGTTTTCTTTTAATATGTCCAGTAGAAAAGTATTACATGAATCAATATATCAAATCTCTCATTTGTAAAATGTGCAGTGGACTGCTTTGTAAACTTATAAACGAAATAAAACATACTACTACTACTACTTTCGGTATAATTAGATGCGAATATTAACCTATTTATTTGTAAAATCTGGAAGCTTATGATTTGCTTAAGTAGTATAATATTAGATACAACATTTTAAGTGTTATTTAGTAATTAACTTTATTGCACTTCTGTGGAGCACGGTATATTTTCGAGCTGCTAATTTGTCTCCGACCTTACTAGTCTATTTCAGGTAGGGTTGGGCATCGTTGGTATCATTTGCTATAGTTACATCGCAGTGCGAAACTCTTCAACATATTAACATATGCATGAATCATGAATGAACATCGACACTTTTCATTTCAGAGTCATGAAATGAAACAGATCGTGCTTTTCTGTTAAGAAGAAAACACAAGCATGCTCAAACAACCACTCTGCTCGATAAGAAAGAACGTATGCTCTGCAACACAACACACAAATTCACCCAAATCATAACCTCATTTATATCTTATGTATTTACATAAAAATTGGAAAAGGTTAAAAAATTCAAAACGCAACGGTCAACTTGGTGGATAGAATTCGAAGAAAAAATAAATAAATATATAAATAAGACACGCAAAAAGGACACACCGCAGGGCATTGCAATGCCAGGGTACGAAAAGTTGGAATATTCTCTTGGACTCTTTCTCCTGTGGCAGCTATGACTTCTTGCCCTTATAAATATGAAATCATATGCTAATAAAACGTTGAGCGAAAACTTTTAAGTGGCTTTTCGAGGAACAGCAACCTATTATATCTGGCCCCAATTCTGCCCTCTTCCTTCGGTATAGTCCCAGACGGCCTACCCAAATAAAAAATCCAAAGCCATCCACCACAAAACCTTTGGGATCAAGTCGGACATCACTGCCATGCATAAGAATGCTGTTGAATTTCAAATTTTCATATTTTACGCAACAAAGCGACCCAATCGCTCCGTCTTCGCTTTCGCCATGCTCTTCGTTGTCGCCGGTAGCATCTTTACCATCCTCGAATCCTTTCAAATCGTTTCAAGTATTCTATAAATTCGCAGCGATTCAACTCCCACGGCACCTCTGCGACAGGTGTCTGAAAGGAATAATCGTGTATACGAATTAACTACTGAAGCAAGGCTTTTTCGAAACAATCGGATGCTATTGTTAGCCGCAAAATGTACTTGCGTGTACTAAAGGCGTCTTTTGGTTTCGATCTGACTACACGTAATGGATGATTGGTGGGGGTATCATGAATAAAAAAAAAGTAACGCCTTCTGGGACAGCGGCACAATCTGTCAGACCAATGCGGTCCAAAATCATTGTTTCAGTGAAAAGACAAAATTCAAAAAAAAAAAAAGGAAACAAATAAACGTAACTCTATTCGGCACAGAAAGGTACTCCACGCAGCACAGCACCAGACATCTGTCATATTCCTTTTGGGAGTTCTTTATGATTTTCAAACGTACCACTGTCTTCTCCATGTATTTATGGCTTTTGTGTATCTCCCAGTCAGAAGTTTTTATCAACGACAGAGAAATTACTGAAGGGCATTTCCTTCAGAGGGTTTCCGGCAAATAGCGAAACAAATTTTCACTGAAACAAAAAAACCATTCAAGGCACCGTCCTGTGTTCTCCTGCGGGGTGGACTGGCTGACAGCAATAAGGACGAATACAACAAGAACAAAGAGAACGCTGGATGTGCGGGGGTGGGGATGGAGTTGTTCGGCTGATGGTGGTGGTCTTGTTGGCGGCGGGAAAAAAACGAGAATTTATTATTTTCAAAAAGGTTTTCATTACCAGAATACATTGCAGCTAGATTGCCCCATCTGTCCATGAGGGAGATGTCCACATCAGTTGTTCAGCGGGAAGCAGTAAACCATATGCTCGGAATGAAGCTGGGCAAAGGGTTCTTGGTGACAGCAGGATGGGCGTGCAATTCCCAATTCAATATTGCTGTCACACTTCTGGAGCGAGCAGCAGAAACACCTTCTAGTTATTCTAGAAGACGAGAGTATGGGAGGCGGAACGGTGAGGCGGTGATCGCACGGCTGTTTGTACTCTGAACACAGCATCCACAGGCAATGGCTGCGCCACAAAAAGTCACAGGCAATAAATAATCGGCCAGACAGCTTGGTCCTTGCGGCTATCTGCACCGCGTTATCCATTGCGTTCCAGTGTGCATCCATACTAGCAGTTGGTAAGCGCGAATTGTGTTTTTAATTAAAAGATATGAAGCATGTTGCTATAGGTATCCTCTGTGTCTGTGCTGATGTCCCATAGCAGCTGGTTGTGAAATTATTACCCGTTTCCCGGTGGGGGTTGTAGAATTTAAATTGCGAATCGAGAGCAAAGCAGCTAATTACAAACTTTCATCGTGCGCCGTCTCTAAATTATTTGACACATTTCCAAGACAACACGGGATATTGGTTCCTGGGAGAGGCGATTTAGCTTAAACAATTACTCTTCACCGTGGCTGTTAGCCAATTTGTTCTGATTTGGATTTCCAATTATGACTTGTTTTGTGTACGGATTCGTGGTGAGTGGAGGTGAGGAGCGCTTTATTTATTTTTGATTAAGATGTTTCACACATGCGAAGCAAAACCTTGTTACCAGTTGGCGATAATGAAATCCAAGTTCTAACATAAAATGAAATCAAAGCCATCTGTGTGTTATTTTTGGCTCCCCCTATATTCGAAATGTGAGCCAAATTACACGGTTCGTCACAATTTGTCGATTGACACATCATATTGTTGCGCTTTGCAAGCAATTTCCCCGGCTTAGCGTGCACGGGGGACAAAATTATCCCCAAACTTTGTGTTAAACAAAGTAATGAAACCTCAAGGGGCTTACTA
This sequence comes from Eristalinus aeneus, assembly GCA_955652365.1. Lineage (NCBI taxonomy): Eukaryota > Metazoa > Arthropoda > Insecta > Diptera > Syrphidae > Eristalinus > Eristalinus aeneus. The sequence continues at coordinate 305,376 of OY019131.1, forward strand.
TCTCTGTAATCTATGTTGCAGCTAGTCCATATGTCACACTATTATATCTTCATTTGGTGTTGTTGTTTTTTTTCCATAGCTTCAGTCATCACTTGCCACATTATCCGTCGCTATGAGTGCTTATTAAAAATCCAAGGATTTTGTTCGTAATACAAACGTAGAGCCGAGGACAGTAACATCAACATGTTTTCCATAATCACCACAACTCTGCGAAATGATACTCGTATCCTTTGAATGGAGTAGTTTAGGTGAGTTTCTAGACCACCCCACAAAGTGAACAGTTCTTTTTTCTTAGTCCCACGAGTACATTATGAATTTCCCATATCCATATGTTCGTTTGTGTGCGCATGGAATGCGGCTTAAAACAACAATCTGCTGATGAAAATAGCTTCTAGGCTAATGAGGGCACAGCGTATTGTCCCACATATTCGCTTTTTGGCATGTCACGTTCTGGTGATTGTATTTTACCTATGACACCGAATCCTTGGGTCAGTCAAGCACCCGTCCTCACTTTGGAGACGCGTTGGGTATTACAGGAGGAGGTGGGCTAGGGTATGGTAATAAAAATATTACATTTCACACGCCAAACAATGCCACACCATTTTCGCATGCATGCGTTCCGTTTTATTACACCTGTGCTATGTCAGAATCATTATCCTTTTTACTTTGTTGTGCTGTTGTTGGTTTGTGTCTGTGCGTACGGTGTTTGCTTGCCTTGTAATTTTATTGCCTGGAAAGCGTCGTTTATATTCGTTTCGTTTTTGTTGTTTTTTTTTTTCTGTGAACGCATTTTTTATTCGGGGACTTAGTAAAGGGAAATATTTTTCTTCATTGCCGTGTGCAGGTATTTTACTGTCTAGCGATTATGTTCGTTCACGTTCGCCGAATAGACGTATTTAGACCTTTTGGGGGGGTTGGTGAGCAGAGATTTGTGTGTGCTCTCCGTAGCTCCACTGCACCTATAATTTAACGTTTGGGACAAATTATTACCCTAGGCGGTAAACTATAACATATTTATCTAATAAGCATTCGCATTGTACACTTTACCGTTTGGCCTCGTCTTCGTTTCTAAACTCTACGAGTATTTGAGTAGCTTAAGAACTAAGGCAGTTTTGTCACGCGATTTGCCTACTCTATAGCAGTTTCCTGCCGTCTGTTGGTATTCCCTGCTATCCTTCACCCAAAGCTGTCCGTCCTGACAATACAATTTGGAAGGACGGGCGAAAGAGAGAGTGAGCGAAAAGAGAAGAGAAGGAATGACTGCTTGTTTGGTTGGAGCTATAAAAGTTTGGGTTTTATGGCGATTCGCCTTGCTGCCAATTCAAAAATTAAATCGTAAATTTTGTGACTTATTCACATCCTGCAGTGTGGTGGTGCTACACGATATGAAACGCTGCATACTCATAAATTCACTGCCCGCCCCCTGGCCACCTATTTCGCCGATATTCATACTCGAGTACATATGGGATCGGGTGTGCGATACGTGGCCCCAGCTCGAGCTGTGAAAGTATTGATACATTCTTCTACTATTGTGTATGTGTATCTGCCCTGGAATGCGTCAAAGGCATAAATCTTCCAAATTTTATTTGTTCATCCCTGACACTTGTACGTACACAAATAAATAAACATTTCGCCTCTTCGTTTGTTGGTATGTGTATGTGTGTATGTGTTTTGTGTCGTATTGTCTTTTGCCGGGAATGGGGTCTTGTTGAAGGGGGCTTGGAATGGATTGATCCCTGTTCATGTGCCGAATGTCGTCGTTTTACTTTGAGAATTTGCCAATGTTTGATAAAATCGCAATTTTTACAAAATCGAGTTTTTGCCGGGACCATAAATAAATGGAATTGCATAAACTGTTCATTTTCCAAATGTAATCTCTACTAAGGAAATGAATTGCTTGAAGGAGGAGGAACGTGGTCTTCGAATTTTGGCATTTATTCTGGTGGGCAATGAGAAGTGTGGTTTATAATGCAATATATTTTGGAGTCACTGGTGCTTGTGAGGCAATGACTTTTGCAAGAACTCCTCCGTATAGTACGCATATACATAAATATATGATTCAATAAATTCATGTTCTGCACGTTCAAAGTGCGAGCATTATTTTCTCTTCTTCGGTTTGGATTAATTGCAAACAATGGCTACTCGTACAGTACTGTGCAAAATATAGCACTGTGTTCGACATTGTCACTATTATGCTAATTTTTTTTCCTATGGACAGGCAGAATCCTCATATTTATTGCACAACATTCTTACTATATCAGTCATTAAACCCAAAAGCAAGATAATAAAAATATGCATCTTGTCATTAAGAAAGGTGCAGTTACCGGAAATGCAGCCAAATTTAAATGAATCTGAAGAGCGTTTTCAAAGTATACACCAGTCTTTTGAATATTTTTTGGTTTTTAACTAATTCTGCACATATTACTGTAATTATTGAAATAAAATATTTCAAAGTGCAACGTTGTAAGCAAAGTGAAATGGGTCGTGGTGTGCATTGTACTCCTGAGAAACGTGCCTTATTAAAAAAAATGCTTTCAGAGGGTAAAACCTACAAATTTATTAGTAAAATTGTTGGGTGTTCAAATAAAATGATTGCAACTACCAAAAAATACGCTCAACAGAAAAAAAATGAGTAAGAAAACCAAAACCAACCCCCGCCGATTTTTTTTTTAACTTATATTGAAGGTTTTGTCCTGTTTCCTTCAAAATTCAAGCTCTTGTATTGTTTCATATTTAAAATGTTTGTTATAATTTTTCAGAAAAAAGACATATAATAAAAATATCAAATGTCTGTAATTAATAGTATATTGTGCAATAACGAAGCCATTGTAAATTTATAACGAAATAAAGCTATCTATCTATCTATCTATCTAACCCCCGCCGATGAGTGACAAATATGGTATACAGGTATGAAATGAGTTTTTTTAAATAAAACACTTATTAATAATGGGAAAGTAAAAACATTTTTTTCAAAGTATTGACCATTGATTTCTACACATTTTGACGTGGTATAGCACACCTTTCTGGTCCCAGCAAACACACAGCATTGTCTTCTTGTCGAATCGATCTGGTTTTGCAGTCGATGTTGATGGTTGTCCCAGATTAACCCATGATTTTGTCCGTTAAGGATTCTTAAAATAAATCCATTTTTCATTGCCAGTAACAATCCGATGCAAAACCGATTTTCTTTCGTGTCCTTGAAGCAAAATTTCACAAGTGTTTTTTCGGTTTTCCATCTGTCTTTAATTCAATTCATGTGGCACCCATTTTCCACACTTTTGGATCTTCCCCATAGCTTTTAAACGGTCAGAAATTGATTGTTGTGCAACATTTGACATTGCTGTCAATTGCTATTGACTCAAAGTGTCATCTCCATCCAATATCGTTTGCAATTCGGCGTCTTCAAACTTTTTTGGTGTTCTTCCACGTTCTTCATTTCTCACATCAAAATCATTATTTCTGAACCGTTGAAACCATCTTTTGCATGTTGCTTCTGATAGAGCATGATCACCATATGCCTCGACAAGCATTCGATGCGACTCTGCAGCACTTTTCTTCAAATGAAAGCAAAAAATTAACGCTTTCCGCAAATCATCACTTTCTGGTACAAAATTCTACATTTTTAACACGATGAAAAAATATGATGTTGTCTTTTCAATGACTTGATGTATACCAAATATTTTTCACAAATGTCATAGGAAACAAACAAAAAAGAAATAAGGGCTCGTTGACAACAAATGTTCCATATTGAGACGCTTGTATCTTGACGCTCACTTCGTATATGTAAGACTAATCAGACGTAACCCGTTTATGAAGGTTAAGAAAATAAAAGAGGAGTTAAATTTACCCGTGGAGACATCAATAATAAAAAGAAAGAAGAATTCACCTGTCCGAAGTCCCAGAAAAGTGCCACAATTGTTAAAAAACCAAACTACTAAAACGAAAAAAAAAAAAAAAATTGCGAAAAAACACCTAAACTGGAAACCTTCTAAATAGCGCAATATATTATGGACAGATGAGTTCAAAATAATTTTATTTGGTACTGGACCAGGACATTTGTTTCATCAAGCATGACGGACCAAAAATTAACGTATGGGGATCCTTTTCCTATTATGGTACTGGTCCCATTTTTTGGATACAACCGGTGATGACCGCCGGAGTTTATGTCAGCATAATGAGGGAAACCATGCTACCTTACGCAGAGTGGAATATGCCGCTTAGATGGATTCTACAGCAAGACAATGACCCCAGACATACGAGGAAACTGGCCAAAGAATTTTTCCAAAGAAATGGAGTTCATGTAATGGAGTGGCCAACTCAATCTCCGGATCTGAATCCCATTGAAAACCTTTGGACAGATGTTAAGAAAGCTGTATATGAAGCAAAACCATATAAAATAATATAAAACAACTATAGGATGTTGTGCAGGTTGCGTGGAGAAATAACCCTGTTAAGCGATGTCAGGCTTTTATCGACTCCATGCCACGACGTTGTGGCGCTGTACTTAAAAATAAAGGTTATACGACCAAATACTAGTCCAATACAAAAATGAAAACAAGAACCTCCACTATTCCGTTGGTACTATACTTTGTGCTATTATTTTGCACACGCCGAAATTCGGTCTTGTTCCGAATAACGGGCCCTTTCTAAGTACAGAATGCACTTTTTCTTATCTTTTTTGCAGGTTTTAGTACTGATGGAATAAGGACATTGTGCCATAAATATGATGTGTTTACATGAGGGTAGGACAAAGTTATTAGCAAAATAGTGACAAAATTGTGACAAGTTTGAACACAGTGTTATTATTTTGCACAGTGCTGCAATTCAGCAAATCTTAATTAATAATCGTTGGCGCGACAGTCCACAGGGGAACCAGGGCCTAGCTTGCTAATCAACTACTCTTGTTGTGCGCGCTACTGTACTCTCAAGAGTAGAAGGGAGCTACAGTTTTTTGCCAACTCCGAAGGGCGAAGTTTGAGAAGCTTTCTTCTCACCAATTTTTCAAATTTTTCCCGGCACCACCTCTTTCGAGCTGCTGACAACATTCAAAGGGTAATAAATGTCTAAGAAAGCTTCTCAAATTTCGCCGTTCGGAGTCGGCAAAAAACTACTACTACTTCTACTCGTAAGAGAACAGTAGCTAGACTCTGGTCCCCCTTTGGACTGTAGCGCCAACAATTATTATTATTATTGAATTATTGGGGGTGATGTTTGATTTGTTTCTTAATTTGAAAGACTTTCATTTGTTTGTGTTGTGCATCCTAAGACACATGGGGTAAACCTGACACTGACAAGAGCGCTTTTCAAGTAAATATATATTTGCAAATATATAAAAGGCATGATCAAAGATGAGCAGGTTAGATTGACTTATGAGATTAGATCTAATGTTAGTAACCATTAGACAACAGAGAAATAGAGACAACATATCTTAAAAGATTAAAAAATAAATCCAAAACCGAACAAAAAATATTCGTTTTGCCCGAATACCTTATAGTAAAATGGTAGGCAAGCTTTTGCAGTTAATTCCTAGGCTCATTTAATTTTAAATGTGAAAATTACTATAATGAGGCACGCATACGAACCGCATTTGGAAATTCCATTGCAGACTGAAACGTGACGAGCGCATACATCTAATTTCTTAGCAAGCTTAAAAGCAAAATGCTTTATATGGGTTCTGTAGCCTGCGTTTCTTATGAACAAACTTCGAAACATTAACTCTTTTATCTAGAATCATATTATATTTGTTCTTTTTGTCACACCATTCTTTCTGATTCCCAGCTCAACACCAATTTTTCGAATTTTTCACGGCACCACCTCTTTCGAGCTGCTGACAACACTCAAAGAGTAATAACTGTCTAAGAAAACTTCTCAAATTTCGCCGTTCGGAGTCAGCAAAAAACTGTAGGTCCCTTCTACTCGTGAGAGAACAGTAGCGCGCACAACACGAGTAGTTGATGAGCAAGCTAGGCCCTGTACCCTTTTGGACTGTAGCGCCAACAATAATAATTCTTTCTGATTATGTTAAATGCTCTCATGGTCATCTTAGGGACGAATCTTTACACTATGTGGCTAAGAGAAGCCCCGAAGGTAGGGAATTACGCTCATGCCATTTTTTAGAAGCGTGTCTCGGCCTATATGCTGCTGACCATCAGACGTGAAGAGTTTCTTTCTGTGTAATAAATTCAATCTTAGAACGGTTGGTTTCACTTACTGCATTTTTATTCAATAATTTTAACAATTCCAAGTAATATGTGTTAGACTGTCATTAAAAATTAAGAAAAATAGGCATTCCGACGAAGTTTATATATAACAGGAAAATGTCACACATTTTCTAAAACTCTGAATGGATACGTTCGTCTCCTACCAGAAAATAAAATCCTCTAGGCTCGTATAATGAGCTAACATGCAATGTTCGTCTAATGGAAATAAAGTTAATGGTCCCTTCGGACACCATTCGAGATCTTCCCAAACAAAAGTATTCCACTAAAAAAAACATGTACATAATGCTAGCTCTTGGTTTCAGTGACATATCGGTTAGCTGTTGCACTCCAAAGTTCCCCCATATGGGTAATGAGCTACTTTTGTGTCTATTAGCACATATGTTGGTTTCAAACATTAAATACTGATGAAATTCCCCAGCACAAAAGTACTAAAGTTGATAGAAGTACTTCTGGGACTCTTGGCGTTCTTCTTGCAACACATACAAAATAAAATTACAAAAACAGGTTATTGCTCCGCACATTACGTGACTATGTAAACACAACTTTTAAATACATCATGAGACGATGGATGCTAAGAAATACATCAGACACTGATCATTGAGGCGTTAGAGGGACTAATTTTGTTTAACTGAATCTGAACTTGAGGTTTGATTGATACTTTGGCTGTACAGTCCTCTGCTCACCTCTCGAAAGTGATTGTTCGTAAAGTTGATTGTGCGTCATGACTTACTTAAGCTTCTTATACTACTAGACAGAAACTATAAGTAAGTGTGCAATTTATTTGTAGGAAAAGGGGTGTAACAAAGGATCTTTTTGAAGTTTTCGTGAAGAAAGAATATTTATATAATGTTAGAATTAGTTTTCGTTAAATGTGTTCATAGTTATTTAAACATTGCATAGTAGTAGTATGCATTAATAATAATAATTGGCGCGACAGTCCACAGGGGGACTAGGGCCCAGCTTTCTCATAAACTACTCGTTCGCTCGCGCTACTGTTCTCTCACGAGTAGAAGGAACCTACAGTTTTTTGCCGACTCCGAACGGCGAAGTATGAGAAGCTCTCTTAGACAGTTATTATTCTTGAGTGTTGTCAGCAGCTCGAAAGAGGTGGTGCAGTGAAAAATTCGAGGTGTTCAGCCGGGAATCGAACCTAGGCCTGCGTGTGAGCGTCGCACTCTACCCACTACGCCACGGTGGCCACCCACAAGTTTTAAAGAGTAATTAATTTTTCAGTCGATTTACATACACTGTGTAAACTTTGTCACCATTTTGCTGATAACTTTTTCCTGCTGTCATGCAAACACCTCATATTTAGCCTAACTGACCACAGGAATAAGTAATTGGCATAATAGAGACAAAGTCAAAGATTATTATATTGCACAGTGTTGTTGCTCCATCTACTGTTTCTGTTTCAAAAACCTCTTTCTTTCCATGAGTTACTTGGACATTTTTTAACGGTAAACTTACAGACGTCAATCCCATTTATTTTCGTAGATACACCCCACGAGAATAACAGATGCTCTTATCTTGGCATGAAACAAGATCAACAAAATGACAAAAAGCCTACCCAGAGTAAGAGAAACACACCCCGCATTCCACCCGAACCTTACATTCCTGTCAGTTTTCATTACCAATCGAAGGGCGTCGGATCACCTCCAACAGCGGTGTTAACGGATAAAATGCGAATTCCATTAAGACAGCAAAAAGTGTCACGTTTATATCCCGACATTTGTACAATTTAGTCCCAAATGACATCACTCTTAAATTTTAATTCATCAGCGATAAACAACCCTTCTCGCCCCATATAAATTGGTTAAAAGGACCGCACAGTCGTTTCTCCCCGAAGACAGACACGGATACGAAGCAGCATGTGCATATGTGTAAACATCCGGAAAACCCCATAGACTCGCTCGACTATGCTACACTTCCCCCAAACTCCCCGTACCAACTCACCCATGCTGAAGTAGAGAGATCTCTTTATCGCTTCCATTTAATCAAATCGAATGTGGAACATCAAAAAGTCATAAAAATATGAAACATGTTTGGTAAAGCGGAAAAATTCCTATCTCTGATCGAATGAAAATAACGTCAAAGCGGGGAGGCAGTGGCTGGTGGATGTTTTCGCCAGATTCGCCCCAACATCCTACACGAAACCAGCCAGCTTGGCATGGCAAATAAATCTGCTCACCACACACAAGTCTGCATGTAGGGCTGTTCGTATGTGTCACTGTTGTTTCCGCTCTTTTTCATATCGCGATAGTGTCGTTCGAGAAGTGTACTTCATTTTGCCTTGACAAATGGAAAATATAGAGAAGACTCCTTCTACACAATCAACTACAGTTCATCCCTGCCCGCCTCGCAGCCATCTTCCCCAGATCGTCGACAGCAACCTCTAGACCGGCAATAAAATGGGGAAAAAAGGCAGCAAAAATTGCTGCTCCACAAAATAATTTCCATCATTTTGCACTTTCTCCTGTTCCCCAGTTCGGCACAGGCACAGACAAATGACGAGAGTTGGCCTGAATGCTATTTATGCGCTATTCCCCAAATCCCAAATCCCAAATCTTTCGCATTCGCCCGATGTTGAGTTGAACTCGTCGTCGGAGTACGAGTACCTTTCCTTGTTTTTGCTTCAACCGCTATTGCCTTGAAGTGGGGAAAATATCTTTCCGCTTTGTTAAATGCTAGATTTGCTGGGAGACTTGTAAACACGGTGTCATATTCATTCCCATCTATGCATAACCGAGTAGTCTGCCGTCGCTATTGCGATGGTAGGTTGGTTAATGGGAGGTGCACGAGTGCGAATGTGCCTTCGAGTTTCTACAAACCACGTGCTTTCTGAGAGCAAAGTCATGTTTTTCGGTTCTCGCGCAAATGGATGGCGGATGAAATTTTTCACTGTCCACTAATCATAGTCGAGCTAATAGGGTAACGTACGCTTTTTATAAATCATCAATTAGGGTGTTGCAAATTTAAGGCACCGAATGTCTGATGCACGGACATTTAGATACATGCAACTCATTGAAAAGTCCTCTTCAACTAATTCAGGTGGTACCAACAGTGACCATCCCGGTTCCTTGTGGTGAACTCAATATATTTCGGAGGCGATCTACCGTCACTTAGATGTTAAGTTAATCAGTGTGGAAAAGCCAAAATATTGTCGAGTTCATCTCGAGAATGTGCGAGTGACCTTTATTTGAAAAAAATGCAGGAAAGTCTCTCACAGTGGCCATGGTTGCGTAGTGGATAACCGTTCTTTGGTCAATTAAGTGCCCCTGAAAAAAGTGCACATTCTGGTGCCAGAAAATATAAAATCTATTGCAGTGACAATTTTTTCCCGGAGAGAGATATACATAAACCTTCTTCAAGTAACGAAAGAACAACTAATGTTCAAAAATAAATTATTATCTTAATTAAATCAACTATATTTGGATAACGATAATCCAGACAGATAAACCGTCCAACATAAGGTGTGCCATCTAACGCCTTCCTTAAGAAGTAAGAATTCAAAAAAGCTGGAAAAGGTCATCTTAAGAATTAGCACATTAGTTGCACACAGGGGATTTCCCAATAGAGACTTTTGAATTTAATTTGCGAATGCACTCTTTTGTTAAACTTTTAGTACAAAACTATTTAATAAAATCAATCTTTTCATGACTAAGTTAATAATTGTACAATGTTTATCAATATAAAAATGTAAATTAAGAAACAATTTTCAAGTGCCTATTTGAACATGATTTATTACTCTAATTCGAGACTTTATACGTATTTCGATTTCTTTTCGATCGGAATATGCTTTACCTTTAATACTCATAATGGAGCTGAAATGGGTACATCGTCATGATGGTTGTAAGAAAAAACAGAAAAAACCTTGCATGATCAGATCTCCGTGCCAAATAATAATTTAGTAAAATACTCTGTGACACAAAATGTTGTAACGACATACACTGTTTGTAGAATTGGGCTTTAATATTTAGAAAAACTAAGTTGACAGTTGGAATAAAGATGTTTTAATTTCGATCGGAATTTGTGATGCAAAATTTGCACTAGAGGAACAGTAACAAGTCGACATATGAAAGAGTAAAGCAAGCTTAAGAGCAAATTGTTTAAAACGTTAACATTTAGTGCATCTTTTGGAGTAGTCACCAGATCCATTACTATCAGCAAATTCATTGACCTTATCATTACAGTATGTTTTTCTTTTTTTTATATTTTTGATTAATTTATAAATAATAATAAATAATAATAATAATTGTTGGCGCTACAGTCCAAAGGGGGACCAGGGCCTAGCTTGCTCATCAACTACTCGTGTTGTGCGCGCTACTGTTCTCTCACGAGTAGAAGGGACCTACAGTTTTTTGCCGACTCCGAACGGCGAAATTTGAGAAGCTTTCTTAGACAGTTATTAATCTTTGAGTGTTGTCAGCAGCTCGAAAGAGGTGGTGCCGTGAAATATTAGAAAAATTGGTGTTGAACTGAGAGTCGAACCTAGACCCTTCGGCGTGTGAGCGTCGCACTCTACCCACTACGCCACGGCGACCATATTTAATTAATTTATAAAGGAACACTTAAATTCTAGGTGGCCGCAGTGGCGTTGTGGGTAGAGTGGGACGCTCAGACGCCGAAGGCTGAGTACCTCGAATTTTTCACGGCATCACCTCTTTCGAGCTGTTGACAACACTCAAAGAGTAATAGCTGTCTAAGAAAGCTTATCAAATTTCGCCGTTCGGAGTCGGCAAAAAAACTGTAGGTCTCTTTTACTCGTGACAGAACAGTAGCGCGCACAACACGGGTAGTTGATGAGCAAGCTGGGCCCTGGTCCCCCTGTGGACTGTCGCGCCAACAATTGTTATTATAACTTAAATTCTGGACAAAAATGCTAAAAGCTAGTTCACAGTACATCTTACTTCCTAAGATTAACTTATATCCATATGTTTTTCAACATCTTTATTTATTTTATATAAAAACATTTATTCATTCTTAGACATATTATTTATTAAGAAATGAAGAACTTGAAAACTTAGCCTTTCTTCTAAATAAATTATATCTAAGAACTAGAACTAAAACTATTCTATTATTTTTAATATGTTCTTTTTTTGTAAATCCTAACTCCAACCTAATAACTAGAGCTAAGAATATGTAAGTCGGAAAAAGATTGCAGCTGGTATTTGCTCCGTTGCAAAACAAAAGCCGACCGTCCCTCGGTGTATTCTCTACTTAGTGTTTAGAGAGTTCGGCGAGGGAGTTTTATTCTCGTACCCACCAGAATCATTTATGCTGCTTCGAAACATCCCGCACATCCCATATCGATACCGCTATACTGAAGAGGAGAAAATTGTCCTCAGCTCGTCGTGCAACTGTACAGTCGTAATTGAGTCGCCCATCCACAGCAGAACTGGTGAAATGAAAGATGAGCGTTACTTGTCATTTTCTTTGTCTTGTAAACACCTAGCTTATCAAAACAGACGAATGCTGCTGGAAGAACAAAACCATAATGGCGCATCCTTTCATAGTATTGTGTGTTAGGATAGTAAGCCCCCGAAATTAGATTGTTATCGGAGTCCATTGCTCTTGTAGTATGTCTCCAAATCGGCTTCAGAATGATATTATTTAGTCTGATCATTTTCGCCCTATTGTATAAGATTTCATTAGAGATAGAATTTCCTGTACTCGGATCGAGGAGTTGGGTAAAGTCCAATAACTATTTTCTTTCCATCATACTAGGTCCCACATTGAACCACACGGGATAGCCATAGGTAAGCATTGGCCTGATTGGGGCCATTAACCACATACCCTCGCATCGAGTTGGCTGTTGTAAAACAGTCTCTTTGCAAGGGCAAAGGCCTGGACAAAGCAGTCCTGGACAACGCAGCATCTGCATGTTTATGAAAATACAAATACTGATCTATCCAGATCCCATGGTATCTGACCACCGTCCTCCGCGCCGGTGGTTCCCCGCGTTGTCCAATGATAACGAGCTTACGCCAATTCTTTTTTGTGTCCGCCGAAGCCTTCTGCAATGGCGTTCTGAACAGGATGATTTCTGACCTCTCGAAGTGAGTTTTAACTTCCATGTCGCAATCTCGTCAGAAGGAGTCAAAGTCACCCTGCAAAAGAGTGGGAATTTCCTCAATCTTTGGATCTGATCACCACAGTAAGTAATTGGGAAGCTATTGTCGTAGCTATGCATGATTAGCTGCTAAAACTGAACGCACTAGACACATTTTTGAAGCGGATGGTGACTGTAGACGGATAATGGACCACATACGACAATATCAAAGGAAAACGGTCGTGGTTAAAGGCCGGTGAATCGTCCCAAACAGTGGCCCCGTCGGTATTGACGGCCAGGAAGGTTTTGCTGTGTGTTTGGTGGGATTGGAAGGCAATTATCCACTATGAGCTGCTCCCATATGGCCAGACGCTTAATTCTACCATCTACTGCGGACAACTGGACCGCTTGAAGCAGGCGATCGACCAGAAGCGTCCAGAATCGGCCAACAGGGAGGGTGTAGTGTTCCACCAGCACAACGCCAGACCACATGTTTTATTGCATCCACCATAAAGCCCAGGCACCAAGTGATTACCACTCGATTCTGTCCATGGCGAACGCCCTTGGTGGTGTTAAGTTGAACTCAAAAGAGGCTTCTGAAAAGTGGCTGTCCGTGTTCTTCGCAAATAAGGAGGGGGACTTCTACGAGGCAGTTATTATGAAGTTGCAGTCTAGATGGAAACAGAGTATTATTATTATATAACGGCGCATATTTGAACTAAATCCGATCACTGCAACACTTTGTATGAAGCATTGAATGAAGAGCAAAAAAGGGAGGTATTTATTAACCGTATATAAAATCTGTGCTAAAAAGTTATATCCATGATTAGATATTTACTTTTCAATTATGAAAACGCGGGCGCAATATGGGCGCATTTGTCATGATTTTATTATATACGCTTTTCTTACATAAATTCCTTAACTTTCAGTTGAAATCTGAAGGGAAATGAGCCTCAAAGATGGAAAAAGCCAAAACTTGCACTTTAACATATACAAAAACAGTGGGTAAAGTGTGTCAGTGACCCAGTTCGATTCCCGCTGCTTTTCTCAAGCGTTTGCTTTTTCAATCAAGCTTGTCAGATTACGTCGCTCATAGTCAGCAAAAATCTGTTAGCCTCTTACAAGTGAAAGAACCAATCAAATGACAAATGCGAAAATCTAAGATTGACCTTTTTTCACAGAGAAACCTTTCGTGTGAATTTCTCATAATTAATGTAACGCTTGCAAAGATTGATATTTTTAAAATAATTTTGTTTTAAAACAATTTAAGCATTTTGAAACTCCATAGCAATGAAAGGAATATGAACTGAACCTTAAAAAACTCCCCCAATCAGTTTATGATACTACAGCATTTGATTTTTTGCGCTTATGCAGATAGAGTAAAACAAAATTACATAACGGGTGATTTTGGAATTCCTCCAATACACCCATTTATTTTTAAGTCACTCAAAGATAACTATGAACTTAACCTTTGAAAAAAAAATATATTCCCGGGTGCTGAAAGTTACGCTGCGAGAGGAACAAGCGAAAAGGCGGAAACAGAAAAGTTTTTATAAAACTTGCGAATTTCACGACTTGGTTAATTGGATGTTATCCGCACTCAGAAGCATTGTCGCGCTGGTCATCCAACTCGTTGCGATTCCTTTCGCATTCTTCCGCTGGCTGACCTTGTAATATCATTTCATTTAATGTCAACCCGTGATTAATCATTCGCTTCTTGGTCTGTGGTCCTCTGCGCGAAAAACTTTTTTTTATCAAAATAACTCAAAATGTACACTGTGTCTGTAATTGGATAGGGCATCTCTGCAAGATTCTGCTACACTGTTTTTTTTTGTTTCTTTTTTTTTTTTTTAATTGAAAAGGAAATGTTCTGTCTCCAGAAAAGTTAAGATACTAATTAATACATTTTATGAGATTTTCTCTAAAACGGGCTGGTTGAAAACGTTTTCCACACTGTGCATTGCGGAATTAATAGCCGTAGCAAGTCGGCGCTGCTGCGAATTGTAGTGAATGAGATAGTGGTCTTCTTTCAGTCGTAATTCAAGCCGGCGGCGGACAACAACTGATGGTAACCGAAATGAAAATTAAATTCATTATTAAAGTTTTTGAAGGGCGACAGCTGGAGGATGAAATGGTCCCTATTTCCATTATGACTGAGGTTAGTCACCGCTACCAGTAGTGTTGATGGGAAGAGGGTGGAGGTTGCAGATTTTCCGGGAGCACAAGCCGAGAGATATTCTTAAAAATCATGGCAGTTGTCGTAGAAGTTATTTAAACTTTGAAGTGAACCTATGTCAACAATAGAAGAAAGAAAGTTTTCTGTTTAGTTGCAGTGGATGGCATTTGATATTTCATTTTAAAATTAAGGAAATTGAATAACCTCATAATTGCGTTCCCAAATGGGTTGAAAGGAGAAAGGTTTATGTGGGTGGCCAGAGGAATTTTCAAAATCATGTAAGTTCAAATTGATCTTGGTTTGAGGCGATTGCGATGGTGTGTGAATTTCCTTGTGAATGCCTTTAAATACAGTTCTTTATTGTTTGACACAAAGCCTATTTTAATTAGTACTTTTAATAGGTAACATTTTATTTGGCCTCGGTATAATAATAATAATTGGATGGCATGTAGACTCATGTGGTCTCGGTACGCAGGTGCTTAACTCACTTGGGGAATGGTATCTCAGTAGTGAGCGATGATTTTGACACGCTTGATATCACACAGATCTTTAATTCTTCCATAATTTCACACATCGTCACTTTTGCTACTTAAATGATCAACTGAAAGTATAAATTCACATATGTTAAATGTTTTCAGAACCTTTCTCCAGCAAAATCAAAATATCAAAATATAAAAAATCAGTATTAATAATAATAGAAATTGTTGGCGTGAAAGTCCACAGGGGGTCTAGGGCCCAGCGTGCTCATCAACTTACTCGCGTTGTGCGCGCTACTGTTCTCTCATGAGTAGAAGGGACCTACAGTTTTTTGCCGACTCCGAACGGCGAAGTTTGAGAAGCTTTTTCTTAGACAGTAATTACTCTTTGAGTGTTGTCCGCAATTCGAAGGAGGTGGTGCCGTGAAAAATTCGAGATGTTCAGCCGGGAATCGAATCTAGACCCTTTGGCGTGTGAGCGTCGCACTCTACCCACAACGCAACGGCGGCCACAAAAAAATCAGTATTACTTACACAAAAAATTAATACATGCCTATGCCCACACTTAACTTCTGCGCACGCTTACCCCGGTCTTCTTATGGAAATCGATTCACATTTACAAAACTAAAACGCTGGGACGAAGGGTCCTAGCATTTATCGGTTCCCCAAGTAGTGTCAGAATATAAGAATTCAAAGTGTGCCAACTTAAATTGACAACATAGAACAAGATCTCAAAATCTTGAAGACCAGGTGTTCAAATTGTTTTAATTAAAATAAGGCATGCATAATTACTTTAAAAAAGTAAAGTCCAAAGGACTCTCAATTAAATTTTTCTTTTGATATGCAGATGTTGGAAAAGCCCTAAAAATCATAAAATATCTTTTAATTGGCAAAATAATAGGTGGGAAACCACATAGATTGTGAGTCCGTTCGCACAAAAACTGCGATGCCGCCCTTTCATCATTGATTGTGCATTAAGGATTTTCCAGCTCGCGAATCGGATGAAACTTTAAATTGGGAATGGAACCACACACCAGCCGCACAAAAACGCGGCGAGCCCTTTGCATTCAGTCAAGTACATCTGCAAATTTACTTTTCGAAGTCAGTGGACCTTAAAATTTCAATTACGCGAAAATAAACAAATCTCTGGGTATGTAGAAGTCTGTCCAACCCTCCGCAGAGCTCGAGGTCTCTTTTATCCCGCAGCAACGCTTTGAGCACAAGTACCTTTGTCGGGTTGCCCAAACAACACCGCTGACTATACACATGTAATTCCTTGTGATGGCGCATGAAAGTTCTCATCTGTACGACACTACCACCGATGCCAACCTATCAATTGGGACGTACAAACACGAGTAGCTTGTGCATCAATTTTTTTCTTGTTGTACCTTAGTTTTTCACCGTTCGCTACCGAGCGATAACGAACGGATGGCGGCAGTTGACGTTGGGGAACGTGGGATTAGATGAGCACTTTTAGTCCTTTATTTCGTCTGCAATCGGATATAGGTTTAGCTGCCAAGTCCATTGAGGCACACAGAGTTAGAATAGAATGCCCACGAGGTTCGTTTGCTGTCGAATCAAGCAAATACGTCGCAAAAATGTGTACATGTCAGATCGTTTTACTCAAAGTGGAGGACTATTTAACCGAACAGAATTGTTTTGATTTTGTAAGTCCCAGTTCGACCCAACTCCATTTAATTGACGAAATCAAATCAATCATAGGTGAATCCACTTCACTTTTCGATTTCAACAAATTGGTACACGGAACAAAGTGAATAATTTGCAAATTAGCACCACAGACTGCTGAATGGAAAGCTCTCCTGACAGGGAGCTTACCATTTCGACATAATTCATTCGGAATAAATAACATTAACATAATCCTTTGCATAATGCTATTATATTTAAAGTGGAAATAACATTTTCCCGTTACGGTTACGCCATCACAAGGAGTTTAACACCATAAGTAACTAACTAACTTTTACGTATGCAAATTATTTGAAAGCTGTGGGGTGAACAAGCACCCACTCAGCCGAAACTCCCCGACTTCATTTAGTTCTCACACATTGGACGGGTAGCAGGTACCCACCGAGAGTTCCCGTTTAACAACATCAGGACCAACAACAACAAGCACACCCAATTCTCCGACCTACAATGGGGGATGAGGACGACGATGGCGACGACTTAGACAGAATTACCAAGGGGCGTAGGGGCTTTCCGGTGGGAAAAGTTTTCATTTGAATGCCTCCATACGGCTTTTGCGTCTTTCATTCGTTCTCCGGAACAACGCAGCGGTAGCCTACGACGAGAGTGTCTTTGCCTTACCGTAGTCGACTGTAGCTGGCGTCAGCTCCTCTCGCTTAACACCTGCCTAGGCAACATTGCATGAAGCACAACATTAGCAGAGCAACGCCTTGCACCATGCGCTGCAAACGCTTCGCTCTCTCCTTTCATTTAAACCCGCTTTAACCCTTGACTTTCGCTTACTCTACCTGCGGCGCTGAGATTGGTTTGTGTAATGAAAACATGTAATAAATTATGAAGTATTTTCATCCATTTTAACCAGATTTCCATGAATATTTAAGAATAACTTTTTTCCCGTAGGTATGTGGACCTGGGCGTATGTGTGGCTTAGCAGTGCATGCCCATGTGTAGTGTGGCGCTCACTCTTCGTGTGCACACATGGAGGTGCCTTCATGGAAACCACCTGTTTTATCGGTCTTGCAAGCATTGGCGTTGTTTTGCGATACATAACGGTGAAATATCCTAAAGCGAAATTTTGTGGGCAATTGCCTGGCGGTGTTTAATCCAGTTTTGCATGTGCAGGTTAAGTATGAAACAGTTAAGACCACTGAAAGTTAAGTGCTCAATGTCCACGATTGTGGGTATTAAATAATCGTAATTCGTTTTTGCTAATGTGCTAAGTGGGGATTGTTTTCAATAAGTGGTTTGAAATGGTATGAAGATGTGGCAAAAAATAGGTTGATGCACAATTATAAACATGGATATTCATTCCTCTTGCGGTACGGTAAACAAATCACGGTTTCAAGTACCCCACCAGTCTTTTCAAAAGAAAGAGCAGAGATTCTTGTCTCAAAGGAACTCAACTAAACTCCTTTCATGAAGTTTTCCACCCATAACCATCGTCGCCTCCGGCCAAGATATCTGAGGCAATACCCGCCTCCTTCACAAAAGTTGTTGCGCCCCCGATGAATTCAATCACATCACCCGTACTTCCAAGAAATGCTAATTCTCGCATAAAAACTTGTATCAAACCCTAATTAAGGCGATTTTGTTGAAACTCCCCAAAAGCTTCCTGGCAGAGGCAAAACCAAAAGAAAGCATATTCATTAAATTCTAAACTTATGATGCTCCGCCAATGAAGCAGATAGCAGATCCGCTGGTGCTGCGGAGATACGGACAAAGTTTTTTTTCTCCGAAATTTGACCCAAACGAAAGTTTAATGATCATAAAAATTTAATTACATAGAAGTTGCTGCAATAAAAAATCACCTCCTCACGGCAGTCCAATCCTCGCATTTATTATTTATATTTAAGTTCATTGAAGCGAGCGTTGACGGTGACAACGCCAACTCCGCTCCAGAACTGAAACTTTTATATTTTCAAAAGTGCCTCTGATTACATTGTTCGAAGCCCTTCTTGAATGATGCAAATGCCCAAAACGGGGATAAGAAAGCCACATTTCATGTGCCCCCGCCTTGACTGTATGTACGTGCGCAGAGGCGGTCGGTCGGTGACGACAACAGGAAAACGAGCGAAATGTCTTCTCCTGACGGAGAATTTATTGGTCTGTAAGTGAGACGTATGGGCAGAGAATCACATTCGCTTTATTTGACTTTGGTTAACCTTTCCCGTAGCAATGTAGCACGGCAGTACGTTTCGAAGAAACCGTGTCCAAGGTATAACCAACGCTGACTTGAGGGTGCAGGAAGACGAGTAAGCGCAGATAGGTATTCGGGTGTTAGTGACGTTGGCGCTAGGTGATCGTAACTCTGCGCCACCAGTCCTGGTAAATGACATTTTTTTATTGACCACTTGAGATTTGATATCGCACTTCATAAAATTTGTCCCTGTCCAAAGCTGATGATACTTCAGATGCTGCCGGTTGGATCTGGGGCCGGAGCCAATGAGCGTTTGTGCCGTGCGATTGATGGGGTGGCAACGTGGCAATGTCACAGTGGCCCGGTTCATAAAAATGTATAAAACTCAAGTGGGTCTTATATTACCTAACTCTGCCACCGCTACTGGCACTGGCACTGGTACTGGCACTGGCATCGCTGCTGCCACCGCCAGTGGCGCGCTGCTAGGTCCCGTTTCAATTTATTCTGCTGTTTGCGCTTTCCCGTTTGGCTTCTTTCTAAGATTGGAGCCAATAAAGCTGCCGAGCCGATGTGATTTCCCCTCAGCGCCCATGTGAGTATGCCATACGAGGGAGTACAAATTACGACCAAAGTTAAATTTGATAAAGTCAAAGTTGTTTTTTTAGTCTTCCCTCACACCGTGAGCTGCTCGCCGCACTGCGTGTTTGCTCGGATGTACAGCGTCCTCAATTTTCGCAATTTTTTCATTCGTCCTCGCTTCGTCGTTGCCGACACCACCTTCAATAGTCCGTGGGCTGCGTGAACCCGAGGATAGAATATTATTTTTTTTCTTTCATTTTTTCTGGTTTGTGATGAAGAGTAAAGGGTGTGGCGGGACAATGATGGTTGACTAGTACGAGTGTATTGACAAGGGAGAGAAATTTTCTTTCATTGAGCTTCACGGACCTTAAGTCATGACGGCAATAAAAAGAAAGCTTGCAAATTGAACGGCACACATTGGGCGGTGTGTGGTAGCTGACGACTTCTATCTCATATTTTGCAAGAGGACCAAACTCTCATATGGTTGTTTCAGTATGTGTGTACATTATGCGAGCGGACCAGGGGGAGAGAAATCCAGAAAACAATGTTATCGTTCTACCTTTTAGCCATCTTGATTCCGAGGTATGGTTATTGGCTTTTTTTGCGTTCAAACAAAGTGTACACATATGGATCTCAGGGCGGGTGTGAGTGTGGACGTTGTTTCTTGTCGGTATTGTGGTAATTTGAAAGTTTATGAGGAGTTTAGATGAAATTGAATGGCTCTGCAGAACGGGAGGGAGGGAGTGAACCAAAAAATGTATGGAGAAGAAATTTGCTTTTATGACGCATAAAAGGAGCAATTTTTAAGAAATTTATACGCTGCCATGGATATTTTCCACTGACGAGTCACTCAGCTGGAGCTGGGGGTAGGGAAAGGTATCGAGAGTGGGTAGAAAGAATTTGCTGACAATTTATTTGGTTGAGTAATTCAATTTAAATAGGGAGCTGCATACACTTTCGTGCACCCCATGTGACTGCGTATAGGTGGATCTCGGGGGAAATGAACTTATTATTCCCTCATTTTGGGTAAATTTTTCGCCTAATAAGAATTCTTTTATTCGGGTTGAAAATTGGACGGTTTTTTCTTCAGATTTATTTCATTATGAAGCAAGACTTGGAAATAAGAAATGAGACCGTATTGACGAACTCGTTTCATCATTTGAAGCGAACAAACATATGTGGATGTTAAAAGTAAAACTTCTTGTGTACGAGCAAATGGAAATTTGCTTGTCTGCAGCAATTGGTAAGGAATCAGTCTCCTTATTATGGTAAAGAGATCAAGTTTGCTTCTGAAGTCTACAACCAATTACAAAAATACGGGCAGACTTACATTCTTTCTTCGGAACAGAGAGGTTAAACAAGTAGGAACGGGGACCATTTTATTGAAATAAAGAATACAGACTGTTAAGAATTTTAGCATAATAGTGCACACTTTTATATTTCACATATTTGTGGTCTTTAGCGTCAGTATTTCTGCTTCAATATACAAAGTTCCCCTTATTAAGCCCTTAACACACTCATTTGTCTTTCATTCTTATCTTATTGTGAATTGTATAGAGCAATGAGTTGCTGGTTCAAGTTAGAAGCGAATTCGTTTAAACAAGACAATAAATAACGATCTACACAAGAGGTTCTAGACAAACAGGATAGAGCCTTTAGTTTTCATATTTTTTTCTACACAACCAAGCTTCGTTACGATTTAAAACAGCATGAACCTGAGCTTGAAAGAACATTCTTTTCCTTCCACTCGGCATAAAACTGTCATACGTTTCGTGATGACTTGTTCTGTATGCCAAATATTTGTTGTTTTTTCTTATCCTCTTTTTAAGGATTTTACTCAATTAAAAACCAAATGTAAATACTTTTTCTCTCTCTTTATTTTATGTCTATTCACCACGGAAGTTCACTCACGACTGACTCGCTTGCTTGTCTTTTCGTACCAGCAGCTATTTCTAAGAATTTAATTTTGAATTTGTATTTGGATATATCGTTACATTTTCCATATGTAGGTAGTTATTGGAAAAAAAGGTTTTAAGTTACTTCTGGCAGTGCAATGGACCAGTTTTTGAGTTTAAGTGCTTTTGTGAAGTGTTACCTAACCTCCAATAAAACAATAAATGGTACATTCAATCGATTGAGCCGAGTCAATGTAGCTGCTGTTTTTTGTTGCAGAACTTGTGTGGGGTATCGAAAGCCATCAAATATTCCTTGTTCCTTATTCTCGGCCCCATACAGCAAAAGTGTCCAGTCTAAGGATTTCGTTTACCACGGGGAATCTTGCAAAGGCGCGGAATTCAAATGCAACATTAATTATTAAGTATGCTGCCTTTTTCTTCTGGATGCATTTACGAGAAAATTATCTGTTAGAAAATTTAATTTACCTCACTTAATTTTTTCTGAACATTGTTTTCGTCTTAAAACAACCGCTTCCGAAATTAAGGATACCAACAAACTGTTTTTTGTTCCTTCTAGTTTTTTTTGTTGATTTGCAACCATTAAATACGTTGTTGTGTTTGCTTTTTCTTCTTCTTTTCAAAACTCGAAAATTTTAAATATTTAAGACATTCAAAGGCGTAAGGGGTTTCCATAACGAAAGTACATAACTCACATCTAATATGTATATATATTTCGTTCTAATTCTCCTGTATCGGAAATGAGATCCTCAGTTTGTTCACACCTGTTTCCGTTTCATTTACATCTTTATCTAGAGGCTTACAAGAGCTATTAAATTGACCGTTAAACAAGCTTGACTTTGGCCATTAACTGTGTGCTTTTGTCAATTAACAGAATTTATAGCTTAAACATTTGTGTACGGAATTTAGAGCCTAAAAATTTTTGAAACGTCTGCCTCCATCGGCATCGGCATAAGAATCTAGTCAATACTTGCCTTAAGACACAATATTTTCCAGACAAATGGAAAATGGCAAAAGTTATACCAATCTTAAAGTCAGGAAAACCTTCGGAATGCCCCAGCAGTTAAAGACCTATTTGTCTGTTTAGCAGTGTTAGTAAAATCTTAGAAAAAGTTTGAAAAAAATAATTCTTTAATTTACAATAGAAAATGTAGTATTTCCTAATACTCAGTTCGGTTTTAGAAAATCCCATAATACTTCCCATCAATGCCTAAGAATATGTAATCATGTCAGATCCAATCGATTAATAGGCAAACCTACTTGATGTGGAGGAGGCTTTCGATACAGTTTGGCAAAACAGTCTTATTTACAAAATGCTAAATCCTTATTATCCCCCATACTTAATTAAAACAGTTAATTTTTTTTATAAATAATCGTTGTTCTCTAGTCCACGTTAGTGGGTGTTCCTCAAGGCTCAGTTCTCGGTCAAAATCTATATAATGTATACACATATGACTTTCCATATTTACCTAATTGTCAGGTGACACTGTTGGCTGACGATACTGTGAAATACACCGCGCATGAGTATGCTTTCAACGTTGAGAGGATACTGTTAAATGTTAGTGATATAATACACAGCAGGTTTCCACCTGAAAAACTAATTTTGAGAAAACTCATTTTTTTGGCCAGAAAAAAAACTTGTTTTCTTCCTCAGATACCCGAATGAGTTGAAACTTGTCTGCAAAATATCTTGGATTCGAAACTCATCTTTAGTTGCCATGTCACGCAAACTTTAAAAAAATAAAGATTGCAACCACTTAATTAATAATTAATAATTGCATGGCGCGACAGTCCACAGAGGACCAGGGCCAAGCTTGCTCATCAACTATTCGTGGACCTACAGTTTTTTGCCGACTCAAAACGGTGAAGTTTAAGAAGCTTTTTTATACAGTTGTTACTCTTTGAGTGTTGTCAGCAGCTCGAAAGAGGTGGTGCTGTGAAAAATTTAAGGTGTTCAGCTGGAATCGAATCCAGACCTCCGTGTGAGAGTCACACTCTACCCACTACGCCACGGCGGCCACAATCCTCCTCCTACATCCTTCTACTTTAGATAAAAACTCAAAGCATATATAAACATAAATGAGATTCAGGGCAATGAAATAAACTTCGTTTTCGAAAATGTTTACTTTATAAATCAAACTGAAAAAATACTTAAACTGTGGTCTAATCACGGATACCGGCTATCGTGCGACGATATCGTTGAAACGAGAGTATTGCACCGCGTAAGCAAAAAAAAAAAAAAAACGATATCGACGAAACGATGTCATTTTGGTTGCTTCTTGTACTCTAAAAGCTGCCTATCGCTATCGCCCTGACCACTGGTTTTTGACGATAGTTATTTCACTATCGTTTTGCATTGTGCTGGCATGAAAGTGGTGAAAATTTGACGCAAAAAGTAAGAAAAAACAAAAAATATAATCAGTAATTACAAAATGTTTTGGATATAATCCTCAGCTTAGGAAAATATGAATGCACATTCAAAATTATTTAAAAAAATATTCCCTGAAATAAAACTTCATACATTTTATGAACTGCACAACTGCTCCACAGCCGTTCTTTTGTTCGTAAAGTGTACACACACAACAAAACAATAAAAACCAGCAGTCAGTCGTTATTCATTGTTTTGTTGTGTGTGTACAATTATGACAAGAGATAATTACGGCCAGTAGCGCTTAAACTGTGTATAAAATAGACCGTAGACGAGACGATAGTGGCTGGGTTATGTGGTGCAAATTATCGACGATATCGTTTTGGTGTATCGTCAGGACGATAGTCGCTTGAAAAGTCACGTGATTGCAGCCCTGGCTTACTTATCTAATTGTAATGTTCTTAATTCTTACTTACTGAAACCTCGCAAGGTAGTATAACCCAGGATTATTTTGTTTTATTTCCAGCTTTATTTTCTTTTTTTCCGGTTTTTATTGTCAAAGAATATTTCAAAAAGAATTTTTAAACTTACGTGCAAGGGGACTTTGTAAATGCTGCATAAATTCTTTCGATTTCACGTATCTTTAACGTCGTCTTATTGGAAATCAAAATTTTGTTGAATAAATTTTGCAGCTAGGGGAATGTTTAAGTCCAAAATACACATCGTCCCAAGCTTCAGAAAACACTGGATGATGGAAAAAAGCGTCACACAAACATTTCCACAAAGTAGATAAACTTAAAGCGGGTTGTGTTTATTTTGATTCGCAAGAAATACATAAACTCGGAAGGATCGCATAATGATGCACAAAATACGTGAACATGAAGCAGTATGATGATGATATAGACTTCCAATGAATGACGATTAATCAATGTTTACTTACAACATTTGCACCCAATTCTTGCTTATACTTCACTTATAATTGAAACCTAGTTACCAATGCACATATTGCAGTTCAAGGTGTTTGTAAATATTTTTTTCGGGTGCGCGGAAAGTAGCTGTTGGGTCACAAGTGAATACAGAAATAGTGGCCATTCAGTGAGATATTATACGGCACAAACAACAAGTTAACACTTATATGGCTGAGATGTGCGCTTCGAAAGTGATTCAAAAGTGTGCCCAAAACCCCCATAAGGTCCGAATTCCGATTTGAATTTAGCTGCTCCACATTGCTGGAACCTACAGTTTTTTGCCGACTCCGAACGACGAATTTTTTTTTTTTTGAGAAGCTGTCTTCCTTGACAGTTTTTACTCTTTGAGTGTAGTAAGCAGCTCGAAAGAGGTGGTGCTATGAAAAATTCGAGGTATTCAGCCGGGAACCTAGACCTTAGGCGTGTGAGCGTCGCACTCTACCCATTAATAAACAGAAAGTTGCAACTATCCATTGAAAATAAAATTATTATAACTTAAGTTATCTTCCAGCCAATATTGACTTTCGACAGCCCGATTTGGGGTGGTATGGCCAAATCTCATTTAAAAAGACTACGTTGCTCAGAATAAAATCATAAGAATGATCTTCAACTCACCATGGAACTTTTCGACGAACGAACTGCATGCAAGAACGGGTGTTGAAATGATTAACAACTTTTAAATTTGGTGTGCTCTTGCGGATAATGCTCTCATAAACAATCTTGTAGTATAAAAGTTATTTATAGACTAATAAATTGAAGTGTTATTTATATATTCGTTAGCACATCATTTGTTTGTTTTTGTTTTTGTTACTGTTATTTATTTATTTATCTACACATATCTATTTACTCATTTTATTATAATTTATTTATTTATTATTTATTTACTCTGTAATTCATATATTATATTTATATATTTATGTTTATATTTATTTACTTATTAACTTAGTTATTCATTCATTTTTTAATATTTACACATTCATTTATTTCATTTTATTTACTTGTTGATGCTTTGTGGCCGCCGTGGCGTAGTGGGTAGAGTGCGACACAAGAGCGCGCACAATACGAGTAGTTGATGAGCAAGCTAGGCCCTGCTCCTCTGTGGACTGTCGCGCCATACAATTATTATTGATGTTTTGTTAGTGTTCAAATATACACATCTTTTTCGGTTTTTCGTTTTGACCTCTCTGTTTTTACGATGTTTTTGTTTGCACTTTTCCTCGATATGTCCATTTGACTTTAATGTTTTATGAACCTGTTTTTCAAAATATTGAACTGTTTCCAAGTAGCAACGTATTCACGTACCACATTTTATATAGAGATAGTAAAATGTGCAATACTTATAATGTAATAATCAATTTTATGTGCGAAATAAAGATAAGATAGATATTAAGAAAGAAAGTTATGGTACTCACCACTTTATTCTATTTATCCTATTTTAAAAATCCGGAGAAACTGCACACACATGCACTTAGAAAGTTACAAAAAAATCTATTGAATGACTTAGTAGCTATTTTCAATTTACTTTAAATAAAATCTATAACTTTAGTCATCGCCACTAAAATATCACAACAAACGAAAAAAGTTGAAAAGAAATATAAACCGAAATGTCGATTCGTCTTTGAACACAACAGTGCAGTTTTTCCGGAAGATAAAGCGGTGTGAATACCAAACGATGTACAATTCTTGGCATCACCGAAAAATGCAGAGGACTAACTTCCGGTGTGGAAAATCAGTACATCCGACAAGCAACTATCAACTGAAAGTAAAACCGGAAGAGACTGTGCATATAAAAATAGCTTTTGTATTGTGGGAAGAAGGCAGCGCCGAACATAGAAGGGGGCTGATATAATCTGTGTCATGATAATATTGGTAATTTATGAACGATAGGGTGGGAACAACTTCGTTTCCTGGAATGTTGGAACTGACAAGTAAGAGCTATAAGTTGTCAAAGTGATTGAAACTTGTGATATATTTGCTTTAATACTTAGTATCGTTAACTTTGACGCTGCAAGCGGCTTCGAAGGAAAGTTATAAAACCGGGAAAAAGATGACGCCCTCTTTCAAACGAAGCTTTCATAACATTGCAAAACTAGTAAAAAAAACACTTTAATGTTCGGCGGCAAACAGTTTTAAGTAGCTCCAAGTGTGCATATTTTTCTATATGCCTCGAATAAAAGTGAGACCTTATGATTAGATTCTGCAATTTTAAGATGAAACAGAATTTGGCATTTTGGGGCGAAGAAAAAAATGTTTATCTTGCCGCCATATCCATATTCTACCATGAAACAACAGTTGAATAAGTTTGCAAATTATTAAGAAAAGGAATAAGGCAAATGTAAGAAAATAATTATTTGTATTGCGTTTTATTTTAGGGGACCTTTAACAGGGGTATTTTACACACCCTTCATGTTACTACTGCGTATTATGCCTATTTCAGCTGCGAATACAATAATAATGCTTTGCCGATGAACTTTGAGATAACGCATCCAAAGTAAATTTGCTCAATTATTTTCAACAGCGCTTAGGCCCCTCAGAATAATGTTTCGTGTTTTTCATAACTTTGAAAAACAATACATTACAAACGATTATGTATGTAAGATGAGGATAAATCCTTACGTAACAGCAATAAAATTCAAACAAATTTTCATTAGAGCAATTTGAAATCTTGGAAAATTTCAGAGCGTTATTCCCTCTGTAATAAGTATACTTAACTGATACAAATCGAGTTACAACGAAAGTTGCTACCCTCTTGACAACGCCAGTGACAGGCGGAGAGCTAAAATTGCCAAAGAAATACCTCTTACCGTCGAAAATGTCGTCGACATCAACGGAACCAACGCGACCAAAAACGAAAAAAAAAGAAAAAAAAAAAAAAAACGAAATCGCGCAAATGACAGGATAAAAAGGATTTTCTATTTATATGCGCTTCTCTCAGAATAGAAGGTTTAAATTCAATTTTCAACTTTTATTTACACATTGCGTAGAGGTACTTTGACAAATTTCGTTCCATCGTTTACGGAAATCCTCAACACTAGCAGAAGCACAATATAAAGTCCAAAGCCACAGCAGTAACCATGAGTACAGCCTCAAACTCCCTCTGCTGTGCACAGAAACACACACACAAACACAAAATAAACACATTAAAGTTGCAAATTGAATTTCACATAATCCAGTGAGATACATCTTCTTAGACTGGTGTTGCCAGCATAGGTGGTGGGGCTGATGATGGTACCATTTTTTTCACAGTAACGACCTTCCGCTTCTCAAATGACACTCCCCCGCATGTGTACATATGTACTGAGCAGAGCGAGCGAAGAAGTCGAGGGGATAGATCGAATGATGGGATTAAATAAGAAAATGTAAAGTAGTTTATTTGCAAATTGCAAGGATAAGTCGGTTGCTTCAAAGACAGCAGCGGCAGTGACTCTGTGGCCGAATGGTGTCTCGTAGAGTCAGCGAATGCTGAGAGACGAAAAATCATTTTTACCAATCTCGAATTTAATTTGATTTTTTTGCTATCTCATTTCGCTTTGCACTTGTTTTATTTACATTCTCTCCTTCCGACCGGTTCACACTGCTGGTAAATGGGATTTGCGAATCCTCTAAGAATGAAAATCCAATTTAAGACATTCTCAATAGGTACCGATCTGAGTGGCAATGGGTGGATGGGAGCGATTACTGGTTGCTACTCCTATACAACAGTGCGTCGTTAATGTACACAATTTAAACATTAAACAAGGTAATGTGGTCGCACAGCATTACGGACAGCACACACGCCGACTGCCCGGTCGGCATATCAGCGTATCAACATCATGTCCGAAATCACTCATCCATCGGATGATCAACAAACATTGACGGCAGCTGTTACCCTGTTAAAAGGGTTCCAGCCCTACACACCAACTGCTGTGCAGAGTGAAAAATCCTTAAAGAGTCCTTGGTCAGATTTTGGTTTTAAATGCCCAGTATTCCTGATCTCGCCCTCGCTCTGCATCTGCCATTGCTGCTCGGTTGGCTCGAACAAGGGTCATACAACCACAGAAAGTCATAACACATGACGGACATGCCTGTCCCAGGGAAAACGGCTTGCCAAATACTCACAGAGATGCCTGTTCCGTTTAGAGGGGGAAATGGGGGACTCCTCGCACTCAGATGTAGTATAATTTAAAAATTTATTTGGGATTAAGGGCAGATCTGAACCATCCCCACATTAGTGTTGCGGAAGACCCCTTCTTCAGACTTGCCACAATACACACACAGAGACATGTTCGTGCATATCTGCAGATCCTTGGAGAAGAACACTCATTCCGTCGCAACTTTACACTCGAAAACTTATATTGTGCCGGCTGCCTGCTGCTCTCTCTGCATGCCCGTTCAGTTCCGCTTGGAGTCTGGAGATTGGAGAGCATACATCTCGTCGCCAGCGTATTCATTGCATTAAACCCATTTCGAATACGTAAAGAATACATGAGGCGAAATTATTTTCAACATGCTCAAAAAGTTTGACTTTTAATTACAAGCCATGACCTGGAAAGTAATTTTGGTCTTAATTGCTCGTTGAGTGAAACAAGTTTTTTAGCCTCTTTCCAGTCTTCTTCGGCACTCTTGTCTGGGATGGCGCAGCTACAGAGGGGGTGCATTTTTGTTTTTGGCACCTTTAGGTAACCAATTACTAATTTTTAGCCAACATTGTTGTGGTCTTTTGTGTGGGTGTGTTTGGGGGCTTGGAAGATGGGCGTACTGTCTGGGCTGAAAAATCCTGACAAGGCTTTCAAAGGCGGGAGGCGATGTTTCCGGAGATCCCTTAGCACATAGATAGATTTAATAAAAGTTTATGAATTACAGCAGCAGAGGGTGGCAGAGATTCGGTGGCCCCTGTGTGTTTCCGGGATGTAGGGCAAACCTTTTGCAAGTGTGTTGTGTTTAACTAAAGGATTTTGTTTCAATGAAACCCATATTTGAGGAGATTAGAGGATGGAATCTGCACACTTTAGGGAGCCACCCATCTCCCTTAAGTGCAACACTTGGGCATCGTAATTGGGCCATTTAGGACATTGAAAACTTTTGAAAGTGCTTGTTAGCTGTCGTTTACCATAGTGAAGAAGTTTTTTGAGAACGATCGACAGGGCGTTCTCTTAATTTTTTTTTTCTTTGAAGTTAAATAGAAGTGGTTTCATCATTTTTTAATGAATATAATATTGGGTATGCTGGTTGTACATTATTTGATAAGTTCAGGAGTAACGATACGAGCGTACACCTATTTTCGAGTCGTTGAAACTTATACTGCGTCGTTGGGGATAGAAGTTTACATTGAAAGAAATTTTGTTGGCAGTGCTTGTAGTGCATAACTTCTGCGAGGTCGGAATTGCCTTTTGCGGAGGATTCCATTCAGGTAGTTCATTCGAAAGCTGAAAGTTTTCAAACATCTTTTAATTTAGAGGAGTTACATGAATTTCAATAGATTCGCGAATTGCGCTGTTAAGTGAGTAATATTTGTTCGCTTTACATACGAGGGGCCATCAATATACTCTCCCTATCGGGGTGAAGCTGTGGTTATATATGTAAATTGATTTATTTATCAAATAATACTTTTAATTTAGTGCATTTATGTAAAATTTTATATAAATGTGATTATTAATTTGCGTTTTATCGTTTTAAACCGAATCATAACGGCAACTGAGGCGATGATGGTGAAAATTGAGCATCGCGCTGTAATTAAATTTCGTACAAAGCAAGAAAAAGTCAAAAAACTATTCATGAAGAGATGGTGGCTGTTTACCAGGGTCCCGCACCTTCAATATCAACTGTGCAAAAGCATTAAAGAAGACCCCCAACCCGCGCCCCGGCTACTGCTTGTACAGGAGAAAGCATCAAAGATATCGAAAAACTTGTTCTTGAGGATGCCCGAATAAAGGTGAAAATGATGGCAGAGACCACCAAGCTTTAAATTGTTACCATTCACACCATTCTTCATGACCATCTTAACCTTTCAGAGGTCAGTGCAAGGTGGGTGCCACGAATTCTCACATCGTTTAAAAAACGTGAGAGTCGCATGCTGTAGAGAGCTTTTGGAGATGTGTAGTGAGAACGCGGACGGTGTTATGGATCGAATTGTTATAAGGGACGAAACATGGGTTCACCACTATGACCCTGAAAGTAAACAACAGTCAATGCAGTGACATAAAAGACGAACAGACCCTTCGAAGAAGGTCAAAGTCACTCCGTCTGCCAGGAAGCTCATGGTTTTTTGGGACTCAAAGGGAATCTTGCTCATTGAGTACAAAAAAAAGGTGAAACCATCAACGCCACATCCTGCGCTTCCACTTGCGGAAGGAAATCAAAAAGAAAAGACGGAATAAACACGCAGCAGGTGTATTGCTTCTTCATGACAACGCTCCTGTTCACACGTCGCGAGTTTTCAAGGCTGTAGCGCGAGATTGGGATTTCGAAGAAATCCAACACCCACCCTATAGTCCAGACCTTGCCCCTAGTGATTATTCTTCGCGGAAAAAGATGTTCAGTTGATGAAGAACTCAAGTCGCTAATAAATGTTTATTTTACAGAGAAAGAAGAAATTTATTTTTTTGAGGGTTGGAAAAAGCTCAAGATCTCAGGATGTAACAAATGCATTGATGTTAGGGGAGATTATGTTGAAACATAAAAACAATTTAAATTGAATTCGCATTTGCCTTCATATCGATACCGAGAATATATTGACTGTAAAGTGTAGTCTTTTATGTAAAAACCTCGTAAGTGTAGTCATTTCTGTAATTATTACTATTTCAAGGGTGACTTCTTAACTCTACGTTTTTAACGCGCTTAAATCGGCCAACAAGCTTACAATACAATTTGATGGTTTTCAAATATGACGATTTAATTAATCATACAAATTAAAATTAAAACAAACTCTGTATATGTATTGAAAAATAATTCATAAAACAGATCACTCAATAATTCCCATGACATATAGGGGGCGCCACTAACAAAAGTTGTTAATTTAATATTAATTTTACATTGTGAAGCTTAATAGTCTACAACTGGACCAAGATCAAGCTTCGCCAGCAATGCATGTTAAGAAAGCCTTAGTTCTCCATCGAATAGAAAAGACCCGTGTGGTTTCGCCCACTCTGAATTTCGAAACACTTTACGACTAAATTTTGAAAAACAGTTGATCAATAAAGATTAATAAAGAATTCAGACACCTATTGTTTCAAGCCACATACATATCTGAGAGCAAGACTCTGAAAATATTTGGGTAGTATCTTTTTTTCGTATGTTTACACCAGACTTAAGTCCCATTATAGTGTTGTGAATAACTCAGCTACTCATAGTATTTCTTTAAATTTTTGTATTCATATTTTATTATGGCTAAACGTTTACATTTCAAAATTGCAAGTAACACATATGTTAGAGACTTTGGAAACTAAGTAACCTTAAAACAAACATAAAAAATAAAACTATGAAACTATACATATATAAAGTTATCTATTCTGTATAAGGAAAAATTACAAACAAAAACCCATTTTAAGTGATACTTAAAGGTATTTTTACAATTTTTCGTTCGGCTATTCACTAAATATTGTTATCACTACTCGTGTTGTGCGCGCTACTTGAGAAGAAGGGACCCACAGTTTTAGCAGACTATAAATGATGAAGTTTGAGAAGCTTTTTCTTAGACAATTATTTTTCTTTTTGCGTTGTCAACAGCTCGAAACAGGTGGTCCCGTGGAAAATTCGATGTGTGCGCCCGGGGATCGAACCTAGACTTTCGGCGTGTGAATGTTGCACTCTACTGTAAGTTCACTATCGGAAGAAGGACAATTTTTGTAAAAAGGAGTTTTGGACTTATTTGTATGTAAATGTATGAAGTTGACATTTTAATAATGTATTCATCTTAACGAGTTTGCGCCATGGATAGTTCATGATTATTTTAAGAAATCTGTTTTGATATTTTTGTAATTTTAACTTCCATTTTTCTAATTGCATACAACATACAACAATATGGCTAGAAAAATTGTTCCGAATATTAACAATAAATTATCAACACTAAGCTTTGAGTTGCTGTAAATTTATAGTCTTTTTACAATCTATGTACCAGATTTTGTGTTAAGATCTTATTAAAAAAAATTAAATTTACAGCCATATTTAAATAAATATCCGTGACCGCCGTGGCGTAGTGGGTAGAGTGCGATGCTCACACGCCGAAGATCTGGGTTCGATTCCCAGCTCAACACGAATTTTTCGAATTATTCACGGCACTACCTCTTTCGAGCTGCTGACAACACTCAAAGAGTACAAACTGTAAAAGAAGACAGCTTCTCAAAAAAAAAAAAACAAAAAAAAAAATTCGTCGTTCGGAGTCGGCAAAAAACTGTAGGTTCCTTCTCCTCGTGAGAGAACTGTAGCGCGCACAACACGAGAAGTTGATGAGCAAGCTAGGCTCTGGTCCCCCGGTGGACTGTCGCGCCATACAATTAATTATTATTATCCCTGGGTGTACTTTGAGTTTGAACCAAAGGAAGGCACATTTATGTTAATTAAATCTTTAATCCAGATTTAAAGAGTAAAAATATATTATTCAACTTCTTATGAATTTTCATAAATAAACGTTCACCAAGGTTTCTAGAAAAGGATCTAGCGATCTTAATTAAAATTGGCTATTTTACAATTTTTGTTAATTCCATTGATTTATGAAGTACAATAATAGAAAATACATTGCAAAACTGATTTCTGGAATAATGTAAATTGTTTTATTTTGAATCGATTTGGAATGAATACAAAAACATTTGCTAAACGTTTATATTTTAATAATAATAAATAATAATTGTTGGCGCGACAGTCCACAGGGGAACCAGGGCCTAGCTTGCTCATCAACTACTCGTATTGTGCGCGCTACTGTACTCTCAAGAGTAGAAGGGACCTACAGTTTTTTGCCGATTCCGAACGGAGAGAAGCTTCCTTAGACAGTTATTACTCTTTGAGTGTTGTCAGCAGCTTGAAAGAGGTGGTGCCGTGAAAAATTTGAGGTGTTTAGCCGGGAATCGAACCTAGACCCTTCGGGGTGTGAGCGTCGCACTCTACCCACTACACCACGGCGGCCTCTATTTTATTTACTAAATTATATTAAAATAAAGAATGTCACAGACTTTCTTATTTTTTCATTGTGGCATGAATTATTATATGAACTTTATATTGAATTGTACCATAAAGAGGAGAAAAGGAAATAAATAGTTACTTACTTGCTTACTTATGTACGTATTTTTTACGATTTACAGATATGTACAAACTAATTTTTACGATTAGTAAATTTTGTTTTTTAAATTAATAACTACCCTTCACAGCTTTTTTATTTTCATTTCTCTTTTTCTGAATTTATGGTTTTCAGAAATGTAATTTTTCCTGTTATTGGATACCCAATCTACTGAACATTCGGTATTTAGTTTAATTCCCGAGAAATGTGTAGTTTGAGTATTAGACAGTCGACAAACCCAGATGGCAATCCGGATCCAATTCCAATCCAATCGCGCATGCGGTTGATTTTTAAAACTATTTCTTCCTATCAATGGATTTATTCTTCAGGCAATATGCCCTCTTGGCAGCTATCTTTATTTATACACTTCAACTAGCTACTAGTAGGTACCTTCGAGCTTGCTCTACTTGTCCAGTCATCTAATATTTGAAAACCGCTGTAGGCTGCACTTATTTCCGACTGTAAGATTATTAAATTTTTTTGTAATCTATTGTGATAAGCACAGATGGAGAAGGAAATCAACTTATTCCACAAGGAAAATTTTGGTAAGCAAGCTAGGGAATGTGGCAGCTGAAGAAACATGCTGGTTAAGAGTCATGTTCAAAATAAATTGATGCGTTCATCTTAGAATTAAAAAAAGTACTAAAAATAAGGTAAGAGAAAATTTCGAAGCTTTTCATCAAATTGATGCCAGCGTGTGTCAAACATAGTTAAAGAAAAGTCAAATTAATGAAGAATAACACCTCTTTCTGTGTATAAAATGATTTTTTTCCCAAAGGTGTACATCTGTATGTCAATAAGAAAGAGAAACGCGCTCACGGCTGGAGATGTTGTCATTCCACCAGCCATCAGCCATTTTTGTGGCCTTTCTAATTAGCTGCATTTTTCCAACACAAAATAGAGAAACAAAGCTTTGACCTCGTCTAAAAGTTGTGTCGACATTTCCGCCTCTTTGCGGTTTCTCTCCCATCAAAGAACTTTTTTCATAGACCCTCCTACTTCTTTCAAATCTTTCCTTTCAACATGTGGTCGACTGTTGTATATTCCCCTAATGATCTCCTTTCATTCAAATAGGCCCTTTGGCAACCGACTTTTAAAAGAAAAACGAACAGCTTTGATCCATATAGAAATCGAAAAAATAACCTCATTAAAAGTGTAAGTACCTCTGGACCATTATCAGAGGGGAAGAGAACACAGCCCACCAGTTTACAATGCTCGATGACATTTAAATTCGCTTCATTCTGCCGTAAACGTTGTCGATACTTATGTCCATTTAGGAATAGAATGTCCTTGTTTGTCTTATGAAGCGAAACGTTCTTCTTCAGAGTTAACTCACAGGGACACACATTTATGGGCGG
Organism: Eristalinus aeneus; assembly: GCA_955652365.1. NCBI lineage: Eukaryota > Metazoa > Arthropoda > Insecta > Diptera > Syrphidae > Eristalinus > Eristalinus aeneus. Next base: position 340,569 of record OY019131.1, read on the forward strand.
ACCAGTACACTGCGTAACCTGTTGGAAAATAATTCATTTCCATTGATGAAAGACATGGGTGTGTTGACGACAGTCAAGTGGTAGTTGGTCAGGGCGATAGTGTTTTCGGTCATATCTTTTTAGAGAGCAAATAAAGGAAGAAAATAAAAACAAGAACCACCTCCCCACTTGAACGGACACAGGGTCAGCTATATACACAATGCTTGAATCGATACTAATTACTTAGACGGAATAGGTGAACTCGCCAAAATGAAAGGATGGTGTTTGAGTTATTGTGGGACAACTGTCTTCTTTGGGCGTCACGTAGTAGGGATTTGATTTTACTTCAGTCAGAGATACGAAAAGAATTTCCCTTTCACTCCTAAGAACCCGAGGGGGAACGGAACGGATATGAAGAGACATTTATTATTGCCGTAGTAATGAAAAGTCTACAAGAGGTTTTCCCCGAAGGCATATAAAAAAGAAGAATAGTGTGCAGGCGGACACCCTTTTGGTTTTGTGGCGACAATGGCACTTCTTTATTTTCCACCACATCCACCTTACGGCTTTATTCATTGCTCTTTCCCCAACTTTTTCCCCACCGACGACGGAGACCCAATTTCCTTTGAAAGTTTAAGTGTATAAAATTTAATGTGCGGCCTCATTCCCCGTGCATTCCCCCAAGCCACCTCCTTCCGGAAAGAGTGATTGTGATGGTTGCCTCACGCATTTCAAATATCGCACTAATATTATCTGTGTGCTACCGCCGTTCAGTTTCCGTTTGTGGCACGGAATAATGGAGCAGCCCCTTCCTCTGGTAACGTCGAGAATAATAGCTGCAACCGGAGACGCAGACACCGAGGTAGCTTGTACTTCTTCTCGGCAGCGCAGAAGAAAGAAGGCACAAGACACGTAATAACATTGAATATTTGCCTCATAAAAGATAATGAAAATTAATGAGTTAAAAGGATATTAATTAAGCGGAAAAGCCTCTCGTATTTCCCAGCGCCATGCGTTCTTACCCGGGGCGGGTGAATGATGTGCGACACGACCAAAGGGAGAAACCCCCGGGAAATAATTTTAAGGTCATTTTTATACGTTGGTACCCAAATCCTTTGGTGACATTTAATCAATCACCACTGCCACGGGGATAGTATCAGCCACTCACCCGGCTCCAACCAGCAAGGGACTGGAACGCAAATAATGCTGAAGGGAAAAAATAATCAGGAACTAGCGCGCACAGCAAAAGAAGTGAGAAAATTTCTTACAAACGTCGAACTGAAAACATCGAATAACCAACGCCTGACACCCCAACTTGACATAGCAAACCTTCTCGTCGCTAGCAGCACTTTGCACAGAATGAAGTTATCGCTGACATCATCACCACGGCTTTGTTTGGACTTAGTGTAGTTTTATTCCGATTAATTAAATTTTGCCGATTTGGCAATTTGAGCATACCTCTTCGTTAGCGAACTTTCCACCCTTGGGCTGTCACACTCACAGGTCCCTGCGTTGAATTTGGAAAGGACACCGGAGGGAATTGAGAATTCCTGCTCGAATTAGCGGCCATCGCTTTAACGTAATGTCATGGTAATATAATGCCCCGAGCTCAATATCACTGAAACGGGCCATTCGGAATGTCTTCTTTATTTAATTAAACGTGCCTTTTGCATTCCTCGGACGCTTCTATAATTTTGAAATTGTAGGGTGCCATTCGGATGCGGGAATCAGCAATGTTTCCCTATGATCCCGAAAATGACCATTGGCGTTGCCCCGCCGTTGTTCTGTTTCGCGGAATTAAATTCCAAAAAGAATTTGGGAGTTCAAAGGCATGCTTGCCCAGGCTGTTTCATATTCCTCCGAGTCGTAATTTACAGTTGCAAGGAAATGATGTATGCTTGCGTTGGAGTATTTCGTAATTTGGCTCGAAATTAACTTGAAACGACTTGCCCCCAGCCTTGCCGTCGTTTGGCGCAATCCCCAATGTGCCACGGGGCGCTGCGATCTCATTAGACCTTTGAGTATTACCTTCCACTAATATTGTTGAGCGTGTTAAGAGCGCAAAGGTGAAGTTAATCTGCTTAAAGGTTAACTGTGGTCGATTTTAATTTAATTCTTGCTAAAAACTCACTTAGTGAATGGGAGAGTCGATTGAAAGTTTATACGCGCAAGCATGTATATATTTTTTTCCTTTAATACGAGTCCGGAAATTAGAGAACCAATCAACTCAAATTAATTTGTGTCTGCCATCATTTCATTGTCCAGTGCATCTTAGGCACAAACTCGTACCCGATACTAACAGAGAATGTGGCCCACTCTGACCATAGCATCAAATATTCCCACTAACTGTCTCCAGACATGAGCTAGAGTGCGTTGCATATATCAATGCACCAACAGAAACTTTTGCCCAGATTGCCCGTCCGTGTGTCGGCAACCCCGAAGTATTTACATTCAAACGAAATAAGCAGAAAATTTTCAGATTTCATGAATTTTAAACAGCCCAGGACTAAGTTGAGCTCACAGAAAGGGTTGCCCCCGCCATCCATGCATGAAAAAGAACGTTAAATTATTTAATCGCAAAGTTATGGGGGTTGCGCGCACGGAACACATGACGTGCAGCGCACTGGTTAATGACGGATAAGGACTCATCTGATATGACAGAAGTGTCAGAGCCCGACTATGTGAGCCATCACGTCCGAATGAACAGCGTAACCTATTTAACAGAGCCTGAAATTTCATATTACAGCCACCCTCATGTCCATTATTTGCCAACAGTCGACGTGGGTCGATGCTCTTCTTGCTCCGTCATTCCGTCCGTGTCGCTTTCACAGTTGATGGTGCCTGAGCCCGGTGCTGGTGGTGGTTGTTCACTAAAGCCAATTTAGCACAGAATGGTGTAGTGTAGCGCACCCGGGAGAACCCACGTCTAATAATGACATTAAACGAATCTCATCAGAGAAGAGAACCCACTTTAGAGGCATCTACCGAATCAAGTTCTCCTGCTGTTGCTGCTGCTGTTACTGCCCCAGCCCAGAGTCCCAAGTCCCAAGACCCCAACTGACACTCAGTCTCAGTGTGTGACTCAACCTTCAGAGTGGTTTAATGGAAGCTGAAGCTAAAGCGCCAACTGAAGGAGCAAGGACATCACAGGACAGTTCGTATTTGAAAAATTCATACATGTTACCTGAACTGAAACATGTTATTAAAACGAAATACGATATCCCTCAGAGTGTTGGGAGAAATCAGAGCGCCAGTTCGAGAGTGTCGGCACTGACATAAATCTTTGTGTGGCGCTGGTGTGAGTCAGTTTCCTGGACCTCGAATTACATACATCCAGTGTTGTGGGTCAGATTTGATGTGATGTTTGCTTGGCGCACGCTATTCATTATAGTGTAGCTGGAGCTAAGGTATGAGATGCACATATTTTCTGTCTGTCAGGTCGTTAAGGAATTTCATTCTCCATTCAAATTACTTTAGAGCGTTAAATATTTTAATGACTCCGGACTAGAGAGTCGCAGTCGGTGGACTGTGGACTGTGGACGGTAAACAGATGTTGGGTGTAATTGCTTATGAATCGCCATGTCCAGGTTAGTGTTGTGTGTAATTGCGTTTGGCACACCATCTTTGAAATTCCAATTATAGACTTCACCGGAAGGGGATTTTCGGTAATTGAGCTGGGGTTACGTTTTTATTCATTGCTGCTGCCTGAAATACTGTCACATTACTTGACAAGCATTCGACAGACATGAAAGTAAAATGTTTCTGGGAATCAAACAAGAATTGAGTATGATAACGAATAATGATTGTCTGACTGCGGATGGTCAATAAAACCCTATTTGCGTGATTTAAAATCTAAGAACTGGCAACTAGCTACATTCTTCTCCGAAATGGATTTCGTGTATTAACTTAGTCAAGATAAACAAGAGTTATTTTCTTCGAACAGTCCATTTACCTGAAAAAATCATAAAGTTTATTTTAATCATAATTTCGTCTGCCTTTGTGCAAACAAAAATTTCCTGAAATGGTTTATTCCAAATTACCGGAAACCAATAAATTATTATTACCCAAATAAGAAAGAAAACAAACACAACTATTATTCCGATGCTACAATCAAATCTATTGTCAACCATATCCAGTCCAGAAGTATAGCTTCAACGATCACGTCCAGCACTTAAGTGCCGTAAAAGCTAACATTTTTGTAGAAGTTTGACATATCATCGTTTTACTAATAAAATTGAGTTAAAAGATATTGTCTAGGATTAAAATATTTACCTTAACATTGTGTAGTTTGAGCTGCTGTACTATTGAACCATTTTGCTCCGAGTCATTGTTTGGTGCTATTGCATTCAATCTTATAGTGACGGTGAGAGGCGTTGTGGAACGGTATTGTGTGAATCGGTATTGGTGAAGTTGTGGGTTTATAAAAAGATAAACTTATTTATGAAGTATAACTTTTATCTTTGTGCATTTCTATCATTAGTTAAATAGAATCATAATGGCAACTGACCCGATGATTGTAAAAATTAAGCATCGCGCTGTAATTCAAGAAAATAAGGAGAAAGTCAAAAAACTTTTCATGAAGAGATGGTGGCTATTTACCAGAGTTTTGGACCTTCATTATCAACTATGCGAAAGTGGTCAAGTGAGTTCAAGAGAGGCAGAGAGAGCATTGAAGACGACACCCGCTCCGGCGCCCCGGCTACTGCTTGTACGGGAGAAAGCATCAAAAAAGTCGAAAAACTTGTTCTTCGGTGTGCCCGAATAAAGGTGAAAATGATGGCGGAGATCACCAAGCTTTCAACTGGTTCCATTCACACCGTTCTTCATGACCATTTTCACCTTTCAGAGGTCAGTGGAAGGTGGGTGCCACGAATACTCACATCTTCTCAGAAAAAAGTGAGAATCGCATGATGTAGAGAGCTTTTGGAGATGTGTAGTGAGAACGCGGACGGTGTTATGGATCGAATTGTTATAAGGGACGAAACATGGGTTCACCTATGACCCTGAAAGCAAACAAGAGTCCATGCAGTGGCATAAAAAAGGAACAGACCCCCCGAAGAAGTTCAAAGTCATTCCGTCTGCTGGGAAGCTCATGCTCATGGTTTTTTGGGACTCAAACGGAATCGTACTCATTGAGTACAAAAAAAAAGATGAAACCATTAACGCTTATCTCAAGATGTTAGAAATTCATTGATGTTGGGGGAGATTATATTGAAAAATAAAAACAATTTGAATTAAATTCGCATTTTCCTTTATATCGATGTCGAGAATATTCTGAACGCCCCGCGTATCTGTCGTGTAATAAATCCAAACTATTCACTATAAAGATTCAGATGGATTAGACTATACCCTCAAGTATGGACACAACTATATTGTAGCCGTTGTGTTCAAATTAAATTAAATATTTTTGTGAATACCATACAGCAGGGCAGCGGCCTTAGGGACGTGATACAATGCGATTAATATTTTGAGAGAGAGATCTATTGCCTTGAACAATCCAAAATTGACAATTGTGATTCTTAATTTCATTTCATTGCTGATACAATTATCCTACTTTTTTGCACGGCTTCAATACACTGAGTCAATTGCGCGACAGTTCACAGGGGATCAGGGCCTAGCTTGCTCATCAAATACTCGTGTTGTACGCGCTACTGTTGTCTCATGAGTAGAAGGGACCTACAGTTTTTTGATGACTCCGAACCGCGAAGTTTGAGAAGCTTTCCTAGACAGTTATTACTCTTTGAGTGTTATCAGCAACTCGAAAGAGGTGGTGCCATGAAAAATTCGAGCTGTTCAGCCGGGAATCGAACCCAGACCTTCGGCGTGTGAGTGTCGCACCCACTACGCCATGGAGGCCGGTCCGAAGTGTGTAGCTGCAGATGAATGTTCTACTACTTAACAATTCAATCCTCTCATTCTATCTCTTCTTTATCATATATGGTACAATAGTCCACAAGAAGCCCGGAGCCCAGTTTCCTCATCAACTACTAGTGTTGTGCCAAATCTGAACGGCGAAGTTGCAGAAGCCTTTTCATATACAGATTTTACTACTTTTTGAGTGTTGTCAGCAACCCGAAGGAGGCACGGCCATACAAAATGCGATGTGATTACTCCGGGAATAGAACTTCGTCGTCTGAGTGCTTTGTATCTTAATTCCTCGCGTGATACAGGTTTTATCTCCTACTTCCGTCCTCTTGCGTTTCTATACAGCCTTTCGTTTACCAGCGTCTTACATTGCATGAGCGCCTTGATTATTCGGGGATAATTTCAAATCGGACTAAACTTTCCTTAAGATTCATACATTCACGCCTACAAAACTTTGTTGTTGCTTCTTATGGTTTTCTTAACTAATCGCCTACATCCAGAATTGTCTTTTTCTTTTAAATGCGCCAACACAAAAGGGAAGCTACTACTCCTTTTGTTGACAATTACTGTGCCAGCTTCTCAACACTCAGAATGATGCAAATATAAATAATGTGCACACCCATATATCCAAACCTCCGTTCTGTCAAAAATAAATGTTCTGTCTCCAGCAGGCAAGATTTAAATGTTAACCACCATCCAGAACTCCTCCAAAGGATACCGATTTCCGGCTATACCAAAGAATACTACGGTTGAAAAGGCGGACACATGACCTTTATGTTTTAGCAGAAGTGTTTACATAAGATACACACTACGAATGTGTAGGTTACGTAAACGACAGCACCATTAATAGGTTACGAAACAAAGCGAGTGCCTCGAAGAATGCGCTGAAAATAACAAAGGAGCTCTTAAAATTCATATCAAATTTCAATTCAACGAAATGGCTATAAAATGGATCAAGTTTCTTGAAAAAACAAACCAAAAAGCATGATCTCATTCGAAAAAAGGATTTGCATGGTGAATGCGAATATTTCAGCTTGAAACGTCAGCCCAGCGGGGTGGTACTCAGTCTGAGAGTGAAGTCAACTTTTTCTCGCTTAAACTCGCTGTAGGGTAAATCACTTGCTATACTGTAACTTGATTCTTTGCCTGGGTGATTGCTGCCAATGTCCTGGAGAGAAAGTTTTCAGCCAAAGAATTGCAAGTCCATTGCGAAATCGCATTTAACGTCGAATGCAATTGAAATGCAAACTCAAAGCTGTGCTTATTTAGCACTGTGTAGTATTTTATTGTTTTTCTCCTGGCGTTGTAAGGTATGACAGAATCTTTCAACTGCTCCGCAGGAGACCCTTCCGCATTTGTCTGACTGAGGAAGTATCTAAGACACTGCAATAATTGACCTAATGGATAAACCACTTTTGTTTAATTTTTGACTTTTAACTTGATACGATTTCAAATGAAATGGGCCATGACGATTATGTTGTTGGAATTTAAGTGGACCGTCGGCTTTTGAATTTACATGATTAAAATGTTGGCGACCGTTGAAAAAAGTCAAGTAAAATATGCGAAAAGTGGGCGAAGAAAATGAGAAACGCGCTTTGATTTTGAAGAGCTTCCTTTGCGCCTTCTATTGGCGTCCTTGTCGTTTCATAGATGGGTGTGGTACGTTTTGCAAGGACATTGATAGGAGCCGTGTGAAGATATAATTCACATTGCCGTATACTTGTTATGTATTTTAAGTACGTTGGCTGTCAATTTAAATTTGATTTCATTCTTCCTAAGGTGTTGCGTGAAAGGAGTGTCTCCTATGGAGCTTCATATGAATCCGACCATTTGAAATAAGACCAGGTGCAGCATTAATTCATAGAAGGGAGTACTAATGAGGGAATAATATGTAATTCTGTCTGCTAATAAATTCAAATCAGTTCAGACCATAGCTGGTACTATTCGGAATATATATTTACGTACATTGGATGGCCCAACAGTTCACAAGCGAACCAGGGGCAGCTTGTTCAGCAAATATTAGTAATTCTATGTGCATTGTTTTGAAGACTCCGAACTGGGGAGTTTTTGAAGATTTGCTTGGAAATACATCGGTTTTGATTTTGTTTGCGGTTTGAATTTTCGATCAACTAATTATACGAATGTAGAAAGAAGAAAAGTAAAATAATTACGGTGAATATTGAAGTTTTTTTTTTCTTCATCTCAGACTTGCTCTACTAGTCTTATATGCCTTGTGCACTCTATGCACTTTTTTTATAAATGGCGAGAACTAAAGGGTTTTAGACTAGGCGACGCACTGTCATGTGACTTCTTTAACATCATCCTCGAGAAGATAGTGCGTAACTCACAAGTCAACACCAGAGGCACGATCTTCCAGAAGTCAGTTCAATTGTTAGCTTACGCTGATGACATTGACGTGATTGGACGAACACAGCGAGCCGTCAATGAGGCGTTTGCTGGCATTGAAGCGGAAGCGGCTAAAATGGGTCTTGCGGTAAATGAGGGCAAAACGAAGTACATGCTGTCATCAAGGAAGGACACACAACATCGACGTCTCGGACGGAGCGTCACACTAGGCTGCAGAAACTTCGAGGTAGTTAAGGACTTCGTCTACCTCGGCTCCGCGGTAAACAGGGACAACAACATCAGTACCGAAATCAAACGCAGAATCACTCTTGCCAACCGCTGTTTCTTTGGGCTCAAGAGGCAATTGAGTAATAAAGCCCTCTCTCGAAGGACTAAACTAGCTTTATAAAACAGCTTGATCATCCCCGTCCTACTATATGGCGCAGGATCTTGGACGTTAGCAAAGGCGGATGAGGAAGCCCTTAGTCTTTTCGAGAGAAAAGTTTTGCGTGCGATTTTTGGTCCTGTTTGCGTTAATGGCATCTGGAGGAGAAGATTTAATGACGAACTCTATAGGCTGTACAGCGACATGCGCCTGGTTAAGCGTCTACGGATATAACGCTTAAGATGGCTAGGCCATGTAGAGCGTATGGACACCACTGCTCCGACCCGAAAGGTCTTTGAAGGACAACGCAACAGAGCACGGCCTAGACTGAAGTGGCGCACACAAATGGAGAAGGACCTCAACCAACTTGGAGTACGCAAATGGAGGTAGCTGGCGAAAGATCGTGCAGGCTGGAGAGGCATGTTGGTTGAGGCTCACCACCACCGACTGTAGCGCCACAAGAAGAAGAAGAAGAAGAGAACTAAAGGGATTGCTTATACCCTTAAATGACTGGAATTAAGTTACAGCACGGCTGAAGGTATTTGAAGAGATTTAACCCTCATAAAAGGAGCAAAGAAAGAGAATCAGAAAATACTACATCTGTTGTTACCCTGAAATTTGCCTTAAAAGATTTGATTCGACTTGTAGGTTTGCACGATGATAACTCTCATCCATTTTCGCATTCGTACAGTTGCAGGAGTACTTAAAGATCTAAACGTGCACAAATCCACTGGCCCTTATGGTATCACCCTTTGTTCTAAAGAGGTTTTCTTCTATACTGGCAAAACCACTCCGTAAGCTTTTCCATTTGTCCTACTCTTTAGGACTCCTTTCGAATAAGTGGAAAACAGCATTTGTCCAGTCTGTCCATAAAAAGGGCAAACCGTCATCACCCACCTCCTTCCGACTCAAGCTGACGATTTATCAGTGTTTCCAGGACCTTAGAATGTAGGAATGTAATACTTTCTAATGTCATGGAAACACTGGTAAATCGTCAGCTTATGAAATATCTTGAGACCCGAAAGCTTCTAAATGACAGGAAATACGGTTTCTGCAGCAACAGATCCACTGATGATTTGATGGCATATCTCACCAAAAAATGGAAACAATCTTTGCACAATGTAGGCAAAAGTAAGATCGTTGCGCTTGATATTTTAAAATCATTTTACAGAGTCTGGCATCAGGCTCTCTTATCGAAAATGCGTGCCTTTAGCGAAACGAATCTCTCCTCCAATGGATTAGAAATTACCTTTAGAATCGTCCAATAGAAGTTGTATTGGATGGATTCAAGTCTGATGTTCACCAGATTAACGCTGGTGTTCCCCAAGGCTCCGTTTTGTCTCCGACACTCTGTCACTTCTATTCCAATTCACTCCCTCGCTGATGATAGTACTCTTAGTTTTTCATATCCTTTTTTCACCTCTCGACTTTGGACTTGGAACGACAGCGTATGTTAAGCTCAATAAATTCCAATTTTGACAGCATAATTGAATCAAGCTTAAAGGATATACTGGAATTTAATCCATCCAAAACCCAGTGCAGTCTTCTGTCACTCAAGCGTTCTCAAAATAACCAGCCACTATCCACAAGTATGAATAGCTCCTGCGTTGTTGATACCAGCTGCATTCCTCCCCTTCAAGAGTTCACCCGCAATACCCGCCTTGCTAGGAATGTTCACCCGTTGGCCCTTAAGCCCACCTTCGGGCATACAGTTACGTTGAGAGACCCCTGCACCACACGAATATGGAATGCTCTTTACAGCCCAACTTTTCCCCCCATTACAATCGACAGGTAGTTAAAACCAATGCGTATCGGTACCGCCTTTCCCTCTCTTCCTCTATGCCTTCGGCCCATTCTGTGACTTAAGTTTGGTCAGTTAAAAATCCCTTTAGCGCCAATTAGAAAAAACAAATAAATTGTATCGCCCTATAATCAGAAAACACCTTCTTCAGGAACTGTTCATGTATATAGTGTACTAACATTAAAGGTGCAAGCACAAATTGGAAGAAAGCAACAACAGAACGACAGTATTGTTCTTTAGTATTTACACACAACACACATCTTTACAGGACCACTGTCTATTTGGGATTCAGAGAGTGCGGTGGTTACGTCTTCTGAGTTTCGTTTAAATAGTCCTTGCTATTAATTGTTTACAAGAAAATTAACTTTTATGTCCATCAAACTAAATTGAAAAGTCAAGCCCACAGTCATATCAGAAAACGAACCGTACCAGAAATAACGCTCGGCTCAATGTCATGTCTTAGCTGTTTCCAGCTCATTTTCAGAACTTATGCGCCGCTGATAATCCTCCAGCCGCTTTTCACTTGAAATTTAATTAACTGAAATTGTCTAGTTGCTGGTGAATAGTGACTGACTGGAGAATTGTAGCGAAGCGCATGCCTGAAGACGTGTCCCACTTGATGTGCAGACCAAGTGCTAGGGCTTCCAATTCCCAGAAAAGACATTTGCAATCCCCCAATCACAAGTAATAGTACCACACAAATTACCCACCACGGAGGTAACGGAGGCGGTGAGCGACTTCCATTCCAGTGAAATGGAAAAAATTAGACCAGTGTCACTGGGGAATATGATGGTGCAACATTACGCGGTCGAAATGAGAGAATTGCGTGTCACTGATGATTTATAAACACGATTCCTTATTCCAAAGGGAATTCACTTGATCCTATCGAAGTGAAGTAATCCAAATGGAAGCCAAATTACTCCTAATGGACATCCTTCGACTAATGAGAGCCAACAGCTCGACTCCATACATCTCTTTGTTCGGCGGGTGCGTGTTTGAAGGTGTGTGCCTTGTGTGTGTCCTTACAACATTGCTGAAGTCATTTTGAAATTAACAATTTGTTAAGAGTCACTCAAATGATTGATTCACTGGTGGAGTGTGTGTGTGCGCTCGATGGTGACAAAACTCTTAGCAGTTGATGGTCACGTTTCTCTCACCCCACTGCCTCTTCATGCTCGGGCACTGCACAACCGCAATGTAAACTTTCAATTGTTTCCGCATAAATCAATGGATACCACTCAAGAGCATCAATTCTGTCCTAGAATGGCATGATAGCCATTATTTGGGCTGACTATTGTTATTCTCCAAAGAAACATGTGGAGCAGACAAAGCTATCTGGGAGCAGTGTGGTCCTATGCTCACAGCAGGGAAGAGCACATATGCAATTTGAAATAATAATCACTTCCTTCCTCTGAATGGGGTACGACACAAGCACGGGCACTGGGAACAAGCACATTGCATCTAGAGAACAGCCGTTGCCATCGTGTGATCGGTGTAAGTAGTTAAGCACATCCAAGCTGAAGCACGGGTCCTTGTGCCTGATTCCATTTAGATCTCATATAGACACATCCATCATTCTCATTTCATGTCATTTTGTATATGAATTTGGACTTAAACTGAACATCGTCATCATTATCGTGGTCATGGGAATGCATTGGAAGCAGCAACATCCATTCCTTGTCATAAGCAAGGGTATTTATGAACGACAGCAGTTATTTTGTCTGCCTCCCGCCGTTAGCAAGAACGGGATTGATATCCAATGTTTTCGAACATTACACACTCCGTGGGCAATGGAGACAAGAAGATGATGCCTACAGCAGCGGCGATGACGTTTCAAGAGCCAAACATTGCAGTAGTGGAAATGCGTCTTCCTGAGGGCCTGTTGTGAATAAAGAGATGTCTGTTCACAGAGTGAGATGCAAGAGTCTGCATGAAGTAGAAAAATGCAGGGGAAGCGATGATGGTTAGCAGCACTTAAGGAGAAATGAATCTGAAAGTGGTAGAGCTGAAGGAGTCCATTAAGAGTTGTGTGTTGTGGAAGCGAAATGAGTACAAACTTTGCGCAAGTGTGTAAACCTTGTCATTAAAAGGCTTCTTCTTTTACGGGACGACGATTATGAGGACGATGATAACTTAACAATTCAAAGTAAGAAAAATTAAAAATGTTTCTTTTCGAGATCTTCTCCATTTACTCGTTCAATGAGAGGTTTTAATAGAATAGTAATCTACCCCACAGCCTTGAGTTGATTGAACCAAGTTACTCGAGGGTCTCTACGTAAAAAAGTGTTTCTTTGAGCTCTTTGTAGTCTTATGGCATGCGAGTAACTTGAGAGGCCTTGATTAAGTGTTTGTAGATGAATCATGATCTTCAATTCGTGACAGAAGATTTGAACTTTAATTCAAGCTGGGGTTTGGATGACGATAATTTTGTTGAATAAAATATAGAGTAGGATCAAAATATAAAATTAAGTTGGATGCACATTCTGCCGTCGAAGCCAGTCGGATTAATTTTTATTATGTCCCTTTATTGTAGATAGTGTTTTTAGAGATTTGTTGGCAACATTATTTCAGCAGTTAGCTGTCAAGTGATTTACTTTTAGTTTGTCTAGGAAGCTCTCTTAACACAGTAAGGACGAAGCAGTTTTTAGTATTAAACATCATCTGGCGGCAACAATAAACGAAAATTGTTTGTTTAGCAAAACAATTTGTTTAACATAAGAAAAATAAAACAAAAAAGAGAAACAAAACATTTGCGAAAAATGCACGTATCAACATTGTGTTGCTTTTGTTGTCCTGTTATTTCTTAGCCATTTTATGATTTTATGATTCTGTAAATATATTCGCCAATATTTTCCAGGAAAACGCCCTATATATGGTACTAAATTATACAAATAATGTTTTACTGCTGGCTACACATTTGATATTGAAATATATTGTGGAAAAAATGTAAAATCTACATCAAAGGCCATGCACATGACATTGATTGATGGAATGATATTCTAAGGGCGCACTTTGTATACACATAGTTTCTATACAAGTGCGCCATTAGCTGAAGAGCTTTTAAATAAATCAACCAATATATGTGGTACTGTAAAAGTAAATAGAAAATGTTCGCCACCAGAAACAAGCCTAAAACAAAAACCTGCTAATTTTGTCGCTCTTGAAGACCTTAAAGTAGTGAAAATTTAAAAATGGACAAACAAAAGGTCTGTCTGCATGTTCACGACCTGCAACAATCATACTTGCAATATTGTGTGATACATTAAAACCTTTTTGGTATTTCTGGCTTTAATTTTGCCAAAAAAAGGCGTTGATCTATCATGCTACAATTCTTAACACAAATCAGGAAAATGGTATAGGAAAATTATTATAGAATTGATTTGCGCAACATCAATTGTAAATGCATGGTACATTCACCAGAAGCGGGGTGCTGAGCACTTAAATCTTTCAAAATTTAGAGAATATACTATCGATCGGCTCCTGAATGAAGTGTAAACAGAACCGCAAGCACATAAATGAAGAATACATTTTATTCAAAACTATACTGGAGCTGCCAGGATCTCGCGGAAACGATGTCGTGAATGTTTTAAATCGTTGTCTACTTGGCGAGGTAACAATTATGCAGCAAAAAAAAAACAAAAAAACTTACAGCGTTTTATCGATTTTGCGAAGGTCAGCCACAATTTCGTCTAAAATTTAAAAAATAAAACTCGTCAAAAATAGTAAATATTACCTTATTTCTATTTTATTTTTTTATATTTTATTTTCTTTCTTTAAAAAATATACCCAAAACTTTTTCAATAAATTAGTGTTGATCACAAATAGTTTTTTTTTTTTTTAATTACAATTCTGGACTATGGACATTATTAGAAACCGGTACATGACGCCAGATAAAACATTTTTGTGTGAACCAGATAAAACATTCATGTTTGAGCCATCGGTGGTACACGCCGTCCTTAACGTGTAAAGTTGTGAAAATTTATTTTAAAAATCGTAGTTCTGAGAGAAATACGTTTCACGCGAAGTTCCTTTAAAGTCCTGATTCGGTTGAATGGATACGTCAGTACAACTTCCGTATTTCGAGTGATGTTTTGTGGTTTGGTAGTCTGGTCCGTAATTCTGCTGGTCAGAACATTACAATCAGTGGTGACCACTACTGAACCTTCATAATTTACTTTTTCGTAAATTAATTAAAAAATCATGATGTGCAGGAGCTGTAATTTTAATAAGATGGCGGAACATGTCACACAAGTAGTGCTACAATGAATTTTTGAATGAAATGATTTTGCTTCGAAAACCGATTGAATGCTTCTATGAGGATATGTGTACAGCCGCTGTTCTACGCCGACAAGCCGAAAGGAATGAAAGACAACATTAGCCGCGTAATAAGAAGTAATCGAAAATTTGACGTACTAAGTCTAAGTAGGCTGTGACGGTTATATAAGACTTGTGGGATATAACACAAGTGAATTATGATTCCGGAAAATTGTCTTTCACGTAAAATTAATTTCATGTCAACTTAAAAGAATCATTTTTACTTTACAGTGTCCGACAAAGCTAGGAAAACTGAAATGAATGAAACATTTGGACGCAGGTAGAACAACAAAAGACAACCTTTTTAAGTTGGAGCACGTCGAAATGAAAAAAACGATGAATCAACAATTAATTTAATTCATTGTGAAAAAACATCAAAAATTGGTTTTTAGTAAAAGGTGTTGATGTTAATAAATCGCCATCCCAATCTCCTGACATAAACCCCATTGAAAATCTATGGGAAATAGTCAAAAGAAAACTAAAGGGGCAACATTTAAAAACCCATTAGCAACTGTTTGATGCTTTTTGTAAAGAGTGGACAAAAACACTACAGACCTACATATGTATATAAATAACCTAATAGGATCCAAGCAGTTTTAAAAAACATAAAAAACAAGGGTGGCCATCACAAAAATATTAATCTAGATATAGAAGTGCTACAATATCAACAGTTTTTTTCCGGTTTCCTTGGTTTTGTTTGTCCAGGATAGTATGTTGTGGTCGCCGTGGAGCTCAACACCAATTTTTCGAATTTTTCACGGCACCACCTCTTTCGAGCTGTTGACAACACTCAAAGAGTAATAACTGCCTAAGAAAACTTCTCAAACATCGCCGTTCGGAGTCGGCAAAATACTGTAGGTCCCTCCTACTCGTGAGAGAACAGTAGCGCGCACAACACGAGTAGTTGATGAGCAAGCTAGGCCCTGGTCCCCCTTTGGACTGTAGCGCCAAATATTATTATTATTATTAGAATAGTATGTTATATTATGATTTTTGTTATTACTAAATTGTTAATAAAGTTCCAATAATATTTTGTATTTTAATTTGAACAATATAAATAGAGGAAATAAATTGATTATAATGAATGTGAAAAGGTTGACCCTTGTTGTTTTTACCTGCGTCCAAATGCGTCATTCATTTCAATTTCTTTAGCTTTTTTCGATACTGTATTTCAAATATATATTTTTTCAAATATGTATTTTAAACCACATTTCCAAAAATGGCAGCCTATTTAAATAGACACGTCTAAGCATTATTTTATATGATGCCTATTCGATAGTGTTTTTTTTTTTAATTAAAATCTCTAATTTTTCTTCTTAATTTCAAACAATTTTGGAATGGCAGAATGCTATGACATAGGCCAATTGTTCTCTTGTTCTTTTCGCGTTTATTAATTGATGTTGGAAAGGTATCCATACACCCACTCTTTGAAAGAAACTGAAAAAAAAATGATTTTAAGAGGTCCATAGGAAAACATGCAACATTTTTGGATGTAATTAAGATTCACTTAATTTTAAATTTTACTCAAACCACTATTCGTTAATTACAGCGTACCTATGTCCTGAATTCAAGGTTAACTTGAGCAATGGTTTATATTTTATTCCCTATTAACCCGCTTAAAAAAAGTCGGAAAATTGATAACAAGTTCCGTTCAAGTTAGTTGAAATTCCCTTGATTCGGAAATTTCTTTCCGAATTAGCATATTATTTTTTATATTACTATTTTTTCAAAATAAAACACTAATTATTGATGGGAAAGTAAAAACATTTTATTCAAAGTTTTGGACATTGTTTTCTACACATTTTGACCACCTTTCTGGCAATTTGTGAATACCACGCCAATAAAATTGTTCGTCTTTTAAAGCAAACCAATCAGACACCCAATTTTCGACCTCCTCGTAGGAATCAAAGTGCTGCTCAGCCAATGCGTGTCCCATCGATGAAAACAAATGGTAGTCGGAAGGAGCCAAGTCTGGTGAACACGGCGGGTGGGGTAGCCGCTCCCAGCCAAGTGTCTTGATTGTATCCTGAACCGGTTTTGCTTTGTGTGTAGGTGCATTGTCATGGAGCAAAATTACCTTGCCGTGTCTTCTGGCCCATTCTGGTCGTTTCTCGATCAATGCATGGTTCAAAATGATCATTTGTTTTCGTTAGCGATCAGTATAAACGGTTTCACCATGTTGTGATCGTTCACAACAATGGTGAAACACGACGCCAAGCGATGAAGCACAGCGCTCAAGAACGCACAACCGCTTGATTCATTCACCTTTATGCATTTCGTTTCCCCTCGTTTTCGTTTTATTATCGTAGAATAAGCAAATATGTAGTATTTAAGTGGAATTATTTGTAAATAAGGCACCAGTTCATTAAGGTAACCATCAAAACATTGACTTCCCCCCACCAGCGGTAAGGGGTCATAATTTTTTCCTGTTTGACTATAAAAGCAAACGCACCAGGTTTTAGGAGCTCGTGGTACAGCACGACTTTCTGGTCCCAGCAAACACACAGCATTGTCTACTTGCCGAATCGATCTGGTTCTGCAGTCGATGAAAAAACCCATGATTTTTTCCGTTTAGGATTCTTAAAATAAATCAATTTTTCAGTATCAATCCGATGCAAAACCGATTTTCTTTCGTGTCTTTGAAGCAAATTTCACAAGTGTTTTTTCGGTTTTCCATCTGTCTTTCATTCAATTCATGTGGCACCCATTTTCCACACTTTTGGATCTTTCCCATAGCTTTTAAACGGTCAGAAATTGTTTGTTGTGCAACATTTAACATTGCTGCCATTTGCTTTTGACTCAAAGTGTCATCTTCATCCAATATCGTTTGCAATTCGGCGTCTTCAAACTATTTTTTTTGGTCTTCCACGTTCTTCATTTCTCACATCAAAATCATTATTTCTGAATCGTTGAAACCATCTTCTGCATGTTGCTTCTGATAGAGTGAGCATGATCACCATATGCCTCGACATTCGATACGACTCTGCAGCACTTTTCTTCAAATGAAAACAAAAAATGAATGTTTTCCGCAATTCATCACTTTCTGGTACAAAATCCGACATTTTTAACACAATGAAAAAATATGATGTTGTCTGTTGAATGACTTGATGTATACTAAATACTTTTCACAGATGTCATAGCAAACAAACAAACAAAACAAAATAAGCGGTTGTTCACAACAAATGTTCCCTATCGAGACATTTGATTTTGACGCTAACTTCATACCTGGTACTTCCGAAATATCGAACAGTCACTCTTTATTAAAGATTGCAAAGGACTTAGCAAACGTTTTATCTCTAGTTAAACAGAATCATAATGGCAACTGATTCGATGATGGTGAAAAGTGAGCATTACATTTCTCACTAAGCAAAAAACTATTCATGAAGAGATGATGCCTGTTTACCAGTGTTCTGCAAAAGTTGTCAAGTGAGTTCAAGAGAGGCAGAGAGAGTATTGAAGGCGACGCCTGCTCCGGCGCCCCGGCTACTGCTTGTACGGGAGAAAGCATCAAAGAAGTCGAAAAACTTGTTCTTCAGGGTGCCCGAATAAAGGTGAAAATGATGGCGGAGAATACAAGCTTTCAACTTTTACCGTTCACACCATTCTTCATGACCAACTTAACCTTTCAAAGGTCAGTGGAAGGTGGATGCCACGAATGCTCAGATCGCCTCAGAAAAAAGTGAGAATCACATGCTGTAGAGAGCTTTTGAAGATGAGTAGTTAGAACGCGGACAGTGTTATGGATCGAATTGTTACTGGGGACGAAACATGGGTTCACCACTATGACCCTGAAACCAAACAAGAGTCCATGCAGTGGCAGAAAAAAGGAACAGACCCCCCGAAAAAGTTCAAAGTCACTACGTCTGCAGGGGAGCTCATGGCCACAGTTTTCTGGGACTCAAACTGAATCTTGCTCATTGAGTACAAAAAAAGGTGAAACCATGCTTATTTGCCCGAGAAAATTGAAAAGAAAAGACGGGGTAAGCTCGCAGCGGGTGTGTTGCTTCTTCATGACAACGCTCCTGTTCACACAGCCCGATTTTCCAAGGCTGCGGCGCGAGATTGCGGTTTCGAAGAAATCCAACACCCATCCTATAGTCCAGATCTTGCCCCTACTGATTATTTCCTGTTTCCGGATTTGAAAAAATTTATTCGTGGAAAAACATTTTCGGTGATGAAATACTCAAGTCGGCAATAAATGGGTATTTTGCAGAGAAAGAAGAAATTAATTTTTTTGAGAGTTGGAAAAAGCTGAATATCTCAAGATGTAACAAATGCACTGATGTAAGGGGAGATTATATTGAAACATAAAAACAGTTTAAATTGAATTCGCATTTTTCTTTATATCGATACCGAGATTATATTGAACGCCTATCGTAGTCAACGTACGCTCACACGTCAAATGTTTCAGGTTTGATTCGTAATCTAAACACTGCATTTTTCCACTTCCCTCCTTTAGAGTTGGTGAAAATACTATTTGTTTCCAAAATTGTTTTGCAAATGACTTCCTTCGGAATCAAGGAAAAACTGTTAATTCCTTCTTGTCGGGAGAGAACGATTGCCCGCACAACACGGGTTGCTGCTGACAAAGCTTGGAGTCTTCTTATGAATTGTCTTGCCACGTATATATCAATGTATTTAATGTTTCAAAAAATTATTCAACTACTCATTTTCGAAAGGGATTTATTTTGGAAATCATGTAAAAAAAATCCTTAAAAAATAATACAGGAACTGACCAACTAGATATTCATGAACACGTACAAATCTTGGAGTGCATACATATATACATGGTCGTCAAAATTAAAAATCGAACTTTGTAGCCCATTGTGGGAGTATCACATCGACTGTATTTCTCTCGATTTTCCGATAAATCTTTTGATTCCAATGCGCGCAGTTAATTTTGCAGATTCACTTGCATTTGAGGAGGTCTTGCTTCATCTTAAATACTCAATGCCCAAGCTCTCATATATACACTCATTTGTCGTTCAGAGCTGTGGTGTAACATTAATATCTCATTAAAGTCGCGCTTTTCTTATTGCAGCTGGACACGGTTCCCCGACGGGTGCACTCAGAATCACACGGACGTCATTGCACAACCCCGCAATCAAATTCGAATTAACCCACAACACAATCAATGAAAAACCACCTCAACGCGGAAAAGAATGGCATATGAATGTAGGGCTAAGCCGTTGTACGCCATCCTCCGAAAATAAGTGTAACTCTCAAAATCCTTGTAGCGTTTGATCCTAATCAGCAAATTGATTACCGCAGCGCAATTAGCTGGAAGTAATTCGTGATATGATCAGGTATTTTTCCCCATGTTTTTCACTACAATGCGCGCATTCCGCTTGTAATTACGTGAAATCGGATTTTCGTAACTCGGTATGCGTAATTAGCCTAATGAACATTGTTGTTCCGAAATAGCGCACCGCGCCTGAACTTGAGTTCGCAAAATGGTCGAATATGACGTGGAACGGTGGGGATGTGGGTCTTTGATCGAGAACGTGATGAGACGGAAGTGATGGCGGCGAGCTCAGAGAGAACAATTTATATCAGCCTGCGCTCCGGCGCCTGGAACCATGGCTGCTACTCGCACATGCAAGGATGAAGCTTCCATGCAGCACGACATTGATTGATTCACGCTCGAAGCGTGAAATCCAAGTTGATTATTGTGCGTTTCCCTTGTTCGTGCTCATCGTCAGCCCGTTGGCCCCAATGTGGTTCGAGGGAGTAGCGTACAGCAGTCAGCACTTAGTGGGCAGTGACGGCGGCTGCGGCAAGGGTTTGTTCGGTGTGGTTTGTGCTTCTTTGGCCTTAAAAAAGGCAAGTAACCCTTCCACCGCCCATGCGGACTGCGCTTGCATGTGTTGTACATTAGTGATTGTTATGTCAATTGTGTGGAGAAACAAATTATTGTTGTTAACTCCGTTCGAAACGAAATTACAAAGCGTCAGCACCGCAGAACGGAGCGACACCCCGACATCCCTGGCTCGTGGGAAGCCGCCCAAGTAAATTTGGAAATACCCCGAAATTACATTGGGATCCTATTCCCATTTGCGATCTAGTGGGATGCAGTCGATGCATAGGGATGATGAAAGTGCTTTGTATTCTAATCGAGAATTATCGTTCTGTGCTTGATTCCCAGCACAATGGGCACTGGGCGGAGGCGGACACCGGATCGGTCTGTCTCCCGGTCGTTCGCTCGTTCGCCCATGCGGCAGTGTGCAGTGGTGGTTCGTAATGCTGTGTGTTCACTGTGCCTACGCATATAATTAGGAATTTGAGTTTACATTGCTCAAATGGGTGGCTTCATTGTGCAGTTTGATTGTATTCAATTGAATGTGGCAATGTAATGCGTTGGGGGCTGGATACGGGTTGGGGAACACCGCCGCACCACCGTGCTGGTCGGGGTGCAAGGCTACCCAGTGTGCGATTGAGTAGCGAACGGTTTGGCTCAGAGTGGTAATGAATAATTTGGAGGCCTGGAGTAGTAGTCTCTGCAATTAAATGGACGCCATGTTTATGATCATCAAGTCGAACGTAGTAATGATGAGCGTATAGACGACGAGCGTTGGATTGGTTTAAGCACGGGGGGCGGTGTTGGGCAATGGTTGACAGACACAAGACATTGTTCGAAAGCTTATTTCCAGTCGAATGTGCATTCTCCGCATAAGCTGTTTAATTAAATCCGTTTAAGTTGATACAGTTGTCGGAGCAAATCCTCTTGATTGATTGTTGAAGTTGAAATTTCTCAGAACATGCTAAGCACAAATTGGTCATTTAAAAGAAATTCGATTTGCATTTGGACGCTGTTGGGATTAATTTTCAAGGCGCTTCAGTGAGCAGTCTGCTTCAGTTTCAAACCTTTAAGCTTCGATAATTTAAAATATTTTACAAATGGAAGAGTTAAAAGCCTCGTCTTTCTTCTCGTCTTTAATTGATTTTTGCATGATCAACATTTAAATTCCGCGCCTGTGCGTTGTGGGCTCATTTGAAAATTTCATAAACCATCCTTGAAGAGGCATTCCACTGACAATCGTCGCCAGAACTGAAAACATTTTTAATCGCCATTACAAAACTTTTCAAGTGAAATTGTGGGCAATTATATCTTTCTGTTGCTCGTTTAATTTTTTCTCTTAATTGCCAAAGACATCCCTCTCCTCCTCACAGTCGTCATCACAGTCATCGCCCATTCCATTGTAACATTCCCTGGCAATCCTCAGAGACGTAAACTCATCATCATCACCGGCACGAGGAGCAGCAGCAGGATCTCCTATTAATTAGTGATTCTGGTATGCACGTTTCTTTTAATTCAGGCACCACCTATTCCGTCAAACCATAAACACGCTCTCAGGCGGACGATGAATGTGACTTCTGACAGCGTCAAAGGGGACGAGACGTCCTTGCCGTCGCAAGTTGATGCCGGGATGTGGGGATGTGCGGGATGTTGAGAAGTTGCTGTTCTACTTGCGCGTTGCTCTCAAAAGTCATGGGGTGACGCTGTAAAAGCAAATTGCTGTGCTGCTCATTCGTGTCATTGAAGAGCTAATTAAGAAATATGGAGCTTTCCCTCAGCACTCGACTACGTGACTTGACTACTTTATGGCGAATTAATTTCTTATTTCGTGTTTGGCTTCAACGTTTCACGTTCTTGTTCAAGTTTTTTTGTCCGTTGCTTCTTTT
The DNA here is from genome assembly GCA_955652365.1 of Eristalinus aeneus. Taxonomy (NCBI): domain Eukaryota; kingdom Metazoa; phylum Arthropoda; class Insecta; order Diptera; family Syrphidae; genus Eristalinus; species Eristalinus aeneus. The sequence goes on from OY019131.1 coordinate 362,942, forward strand.
TGGTGGCGTCAAATGAGGCTTCATTCCCAGGGCGGCGATGATGACCGTAGCGGGGCCGAGCGTCCTGTCCTGACACAAATGTTAGTTTGCCACCGCTTACATGGCGGCAGCGCTGTTCTCTAGGTGAGGCACGCTGACAGTGAACATTTGACAGCTCCTTTATTTGTTCTATAAATGAAAAACGTGTTTCTCGTTTTCGTCAAGGCGGCGAAAGAGGAAAGTTGAAGAAATAGCCGACGGACAACGGCTCTTTAATTGCTGACACAGAACGAAGAAAGTGGACTTCTCGCACATGCAGGGAAGGAGGCGGGGAGATCCTGATACGTTTGCATTTCGCAATATGAAACGTCCTACCGCATAATACACTGAAATTTGGGATGTGCGAAACAGTTGAAGTGGGGTTGCTGACCGTCTTGCGGACACGTTCAAAAACTGGGTGACAGTAGGGAAGCACTTAAAAAGTTGGCAAAACTTTCCCATTGTAATTTTGATTTGATGTAAGAGCGTTAGCTGCGGGGAAATGGGAGTTAGATGACAGGCGGCGGAAGGAGGAAATCCGCTACCGCTCCAACCAAAAACAATTCCTTTTGCGTTTTATTCCCGAGCGATTTATGCAGAAATCCCATCAAAATCTAAAGAACTGAGCAAGTGAGATGATTCAACAACTACCAGAGCACGGAGCGGTGAATGGTGATGGCCTGGAGGACGGCGGATGAGGCAGGAACTCCGCTAAAAGCATTTAGGTGTTCGTTTGTATTATTGCAGCATAATGCAGCAGCAGCAGTGGCAGCAACATTCGGAACGTTGTTAAGTTCGCAAAAAGTTTTTCACTGAAAAATACGTTAGCTATGGGAAATGTTTTGGAAATTTATGGTTTTTGCCTTTGGGATGTATTTTCCTTGTCCCGTCTCTGACTCCCAGCTCTACTCTAAGTCACATTCTATTGTCTACGTGGGCCGGGCCGGAGTCGGACGTTGTTCCGTCCGATTTTATGACCTTCCATTCGCTCATGTGTAGATCACAGTTTCATTGAAATTCTGAATCAAATTTCCAACTGAGGGTTATGCTCTGATGAAGAAAATAAATTTGTTCATCCACATCCTGGCAGAGTTTCGAGGTGACTGCGAGATTATCGGGGGAGTGCTCCAAAGTCAGAACGAGGCGTAGAGGTGGCAAGTCATTTTAATATGACGCACTCGACAGGATTCAATTTCCATAAACACGATTTTGCTTTAATGTCCGGACATTTGCATAAAAGATGCTCCCTCACTCTGTTGAGAGGGCAGCGCTCCAGGGAACGGCAATGATGGCATTCGGCTTTTTAGGGTTCGGCAATCGGTAGTGGCAGCAGTCACCATCTCGTCTGTGTGGCAGGTATATGTACAAAGTTCAGAGCCATTGAGCCACTCGTTCAATTTCCTTCCCCACACCTGAAAATGAATTCGAATTACTTATGCTTTCTCTCAGAAGTTAACGTTTATTTAAATCTCTCACTGAATGGGACATTTTCAAGGATCCGGTTCAATCCTGAGGCCATCCCAAAGTTGTAAATGGACATTCCATTCACTGCCCTCTCCTGCTCTGCCACAACATGCCAACCGACCGTGTGTTCTCTGGTATGTGGTAATGCTATTGGGCTCTTTCGGTTTCGTGCACTCTGGGCAGGAGTGCAGGGTGATTTGTGTGCACATTCGTTTCGGAAGTACCTCCGGCTTATTTTGTAAAATAATATTAGGAAATTCGCACCTAAATCGTTGTAGTTCGGTTCAAGTGTATGTGCCTTTGAAATTTGTTAATCGCACGTTCATGGTGACTTATTTACTTGAAAATTGTTTCACAAGCACAACAAGGCCTGTTGGCATTTCCAGTGTTTCACTCTGTTCTGGAATATGCAGGCTGTGGGAGGAGGGCTTAATTGTTATCATTTGATTTGGGACGTTTGATTAAGCTTTGCTTGAAATCACGTTAACTGGCTGAGGAATGACAGCCAATGACGAAATTAAGGTCTCTTAGTCCTGTTGCTCAAATGGGTAGCAGCGCATGAAATACTGTAATACTGCAAATGTAACTTTTGCACCGCGTTTATGCATTCAAGTTTAATTGTACATTATTTGCTTAAAGGGTGCAATAATCATTCGAACGAGTTAACACACAATGACAAGGGTTACCAGTGGCCCCGTCTTCTTCTGGTTTGCAACTCTTGCTTACTCATTACAACGATGCCGATAAGTAACACATTCATATACCAAATCTAGTCACAAAGTGACCTATTCGCTTTTTAAATGTTGGTCGACAACGAGGTTGGATGTAAAATTGTTCTTTAGAATCACCGTCTAAGCTGGAACTGAATCAATGAGACCGATGTCAATGTGAGACAGTGCAAATGCATTTTTCTTCGCTGCTTAGCACTTGAATTCAAACAGACTTTCTTTTGATCTGAAATGCACTCCAACCGATGTCCGAGACATATGATAACTGCAACTTTGCGAAACGAACCTTTGCCCCAGTATCTGTCTCAAGTTCGTTTCGTTTTCTAGCTCCCGATTCCCCATAACGAGTGAGTGCCCAACAGATATTTCTGTTCAAACGGAACTAAGAGTCGCATTAAAGATATCCACAAGTGTCTCATGAATAATTCATGAGTTATGCTAATGCAGGAAGGAGTGTAAAGCAACGAGCACATGGCTCGGCTTCCCCCTGTCATTTTTGCACCAGAGCCAATGCTTGAACCCTTGCAGAAGGCCAGTTTTGGAATTTTTCATAAATATTCCCATTCACCCTGGCATTGGTAATTAATTTCGTTGAACGTTAAATCGCTTGATGCTCACTTGCCACATTCTAACTGGGTTCTATGGGGCCTTGTATTTTTGGATTCTATTGAATGCGCACCCCATGCTGCACTGTCGGTTTTTGGGGAAGTTGCAAAATATGCAAAGCCTCCTCGGAAACCGCCTGTCAGATAGCACTCGTAGACTGTGGACGCTGACAGCTGTGTTAACGATAAATTTAAATTTCATTTTTGCTGTCACGCGCACAGTCACCCCTTTTTGAGAGCAGCAAGTGACACCAGGATCTTCTCTTTGTTTTCGCCCAACGCGACGCTTTAAGAATTTTAATAAACCGAACCAAAACAGAGCCGTTTTTGCGTTACTTTCGTACGATTGCTGGATGACAGTGATGAATAGATTTGAAGTTACATCATTTTTGGTGTGAAACATTAGCCGTGCAACAGTTTTTCGAGCACGAGCAGCTGATGCCCTCGCGGGAATTCCGGCAGTCTCGTGGAGAACGATTTTCAGCATGGCTTGGCTCGGGGGAGAAACGTTGATTAAATTTGTTTTCAATTATGGATCGTCAGTTTCCCCATGCGAGCGTTAGGTGGTGTAAAATTCCGACAGACATACGCACATATGTGACGGCTGGGGTTAGGCAGGCAGAGGCTTGCGACAAATATTCCCATTGGCTTAACAGGCGACGGAGGAATTTCACACATTTTTGGAAATATTATCGGCTTCGTAAGGCAGCGCACACCAAAGCTGGTACGCACATTGCGGGAGTTGCTTCAGGCAGAACGTTCACTTTGTGCTGCCTAGTGTGGTTCATAATTTGAGAATTGGAAATGTGTTTACCCTGTGGTATAGGGAGAGTTTGACACTCAGTAATGATCTGCTCCGAAAGAATTCAATGTGCGCTCACTATACCATCTAACTGAGCAGTCTTGCTTGGGGGAGAACAACCAAATCTCATGTCATATAAAATGTGATATTTTGGTTGTAGGCGTATATCAGTTCGATATGAACATGAGGAAAAATATTTCAACTAGTGGCGGTCGAGATTTCTGTAATATTTCAGATTCTAAGGAAAGAGGAAACAGTGCACATTGACTTCGAATGTTTGAGAAGGATTCGAAAGGAAAATAAAAAAGAAGTGCAGGAAACGATTTTGCGCCCAAAAATTACATTAAACTCAGGGGAAGAAAATACATTTGCGAATGGGTTTGTGACTGTTACAACTACAGTAAGTAGTTGTTCAGTAACTACAATGAATAAAGACGTATTCATATAATTTATTTTAGCATCACCCGTCCGCCGAAGTGGTGTAAAAACTTTGTCTAAAACTCGTTTTTATTTGGCTGCGTAACTATTGGTGCCAGTAGTAAAAATAGTGTAGGGCCAAAAACACACTTTTGTGGTACTCTCTTAGAAGTATATTTTACGAATGAAAGAAAACAAAATTTCCAATTAAAAGCCTTTACTGCAATCAAAACGAGGTGTTCGAGAGGTGGAGCCAAGTTGCGTGGCCGTGGCACAGTGCTGCAACATCGAAAAAAAAATACGTAAAAGGAAATAATTTCCTCGGTTTTTGGTTTTTCGATTCTACATATTTGAAAATTTAGAAAGTTTTTAATAAGACGTTTCGGAATTTGACTAGCTTAAAGTTGGGACTTTGAAATTTAAAAAAAATTGCCTTTTTTTTTGAAGAAACGTCGACGTTGTTTTTTTTAAATAGTTCACATTGGAACATGATGGTGTATTTGAAAGTGCGTACACTTAACTATTTTGTTTTGACCACCAATTTCGCAGGCCAGGCTTTTTCTTTAGGCCACCTTTTGCAAAAATACTTCCATATTTGCCTAACAAAACTGCTCCGAAATCTTTCTAAAAGCTTAAAACATTGTTTTGCTTTGTTTTCAATGCATTATTATATATATTGTTCTCTTACATGCTAGACAAAAATACTTAAAACTAGTTTAATATCTAATCTGCTAATCTTAATTCGAACTTACTGACAAATACTCTAAGTTAATCTAGTTTTAATTTAATTTGCCTTTAGGCTTTCCTTATAGTTTTGTCGTTTTTTTCCGAAATAAATCGGTCTTTAATTTTAATTTTCACCCAAGAAAACTTGAAAAACGTGGGTAACAAAGCTTAAAACTTTCTCTATCGATGGTGCAAAAATAAAAATTCACTTGGAAATTTAATTTAAAAAGTTGGAAATTTAAACACGGAAATGCCTCTATCTCTCCGCTCCAGCAACAAAAGAAAACCAAATGCAACGTAAGTTCATCGAAAAATGGGGTTAAAAGAACATATTGTAAAGTAAAGAACTGGTACAACTAATGATGGCAACACTTTTCGAATATATTTCGAGAACCCTTCATCAACAGCAGAAATTACAGAAATAGATATCCAACTAGTATAAAGATTCAGCGTCAGCTTTGAGATATGCCAGGAAACCGCAGCTATTGCTATAAATTATATGCCTGGTTTATAAAATTTTATTCCACGGGGCAAATATAAAGTGTGTTCCAGTACTTTCCGTACCGAATTCTGAAGTCTGTCATTTGTTAGGTGTAAATTTGTCATTTGTGGCTGTAAATCTTTCTCAGAAAGAGGCAAAGTACGGGAACGCATCTAAACCAAATGTGTAAGGTCACACACAGTAAAGTCACACAGAAAACACAATTTAAGACACATACACAAAGATAATAGGTCTATGCTCACTTATTTATTTGACAGAAAACCAATAACCTACTCGCAAAATTTTTTGTGTAAAATTGGGCAAAATGAGGAAATTTTTTCGGTATACGAGAACGGACTTAGTGTTTGTTTGTTTTGTACTGTTTTGTGTTGTTTATTTCGGGAACGGGAACACACCTATAATATCATCAGCAGCTTTGTCCGTCACATCATTGTCAGAGGAGGCCCAGGAAAGTCGAAATATGATTTATAGATACTACCGAATTAATAATTGTAAAAAATATTCTCGTTCGGCAACGAATCAAGATGTAATTCATCAAATGTTGGTATCATCTGATCCCTGGATAAAATATTTGAGGTCCGAACCGAAAACAAAGGATTCACTCCCACCAAGTAGTGAAGCGGAAGTCTTTTTACACTAAATTCCAACTTTACAATTTTTTACAACGAATATACCTCGCACAGAGAAAATGTTGTTGTCTGAAGTAGAAGGAAGATTTGACTTTTAAGGAGTACTTGGACTGATTAAACAATCATTTCCGCTCTTTGTTGACTGTACAAATTTTTTTTCAAAGACAAACTTTTCAAAGAAAATTACAATCAGGTGCGGATTGAATAACTTGAAATCCTGTGACAGATCTAAGGATTGGATTTGATTGTAATTGAAAAACGAGCGCCGGAAAGATCATAGCAGCAACAAATATCAAAAACTGTCCCTCAGTGAACATAATCGCTTGACAAGCTTTTGCCGCATATGATCTTCTGTGAGTGATGAGAACCACAAAGTAAGGCCCTTAAGTGTTTATTGGCCTTACTGTGGGAGTTTTTCCTTTGCAACTTGTTCGATGATGCTCCAATCCTCCAAAGGACACAAGAACAAACGATCCCACTTTTCATTCCACTAAAACTCATTCACATCAGAAGTATCCACTTATCGTCGTCTTTTCATCTGTCGCGTGCGAGAAAATTACTATAATTCCGTTCGCACCTCTCGCTCAATAAACAGCAGGATACTGCCGAGAATGGCTCTTAATGTCGGAATCATGCGCCTTCCCTTCCGCTTCCTTTGGCGATGAAACAAACTATACAATCGATCACGAGACTAAAGGACCTTCAGAAGGCGTTCACTAAGTTCCACCGTGTCGTCAGCCTCATCCACGCCAATGAACGGAAATATAAAACGGCAAAATGTTATCAATGTTTCCACTCCAGTCGTGGGCTTCCTCCATCCCACTTCCATTCAGGCGCGCTCCTGCATGCGGCAAGCGCACAAGGATATTCCTGCGAATTATTGAAATCCAATTTAATAGGATATTAACCCATCTAGAAAATGCGATGTAATAAAAACCACTTTATTGCCATACCTACATTTCCGTTCAGCTTTGGTATATTTGAGGAGACCCACTTTTGCAGGCCACCAATCCTGATCCAGGCGCAAGTTACCCCAGTGGTGACCAGTTTTGCTTGCGATGGTGATGGTGTCTGTCTACGGGTATGGTCGAATCGGCTGTGGGTGGGCTTGTGAGCAGGCAGTCATCGAAATTACGGATTTGATGGCTTTAGAGCAGTTGGCTCAATGATTGAACGGCTGGGTGACTTCGTCGTCATCCGTTCGTCGTAGTCGTAGTCGTACACATCGTCATCGTTGTCGTCATCGCCGTCGTAGTCGTCGTTGTGGGATCATGATAAATCGGAGGACAAAATCATCGACTGGGAATTCATTTTCCTAGCTCTTATTATTATATTCAATAAATCCCCGTTTATCGCAGTTTAAAAGGAGCCGCACACACAACGACGATGGAATTATAAAGCCGTTAACAGCGACCCCCAAAGTGCGGAGCATTAACTGTGTTCAGTGACAAGCACGGCCATCAAATCCGACCTATTTGTCTCATCATCAATTTCGAATAAATCTCTTTATCCTGGCCTACGATGTGGAATGATGTGCGAGGCAGTGCTACAAAGTGTTCCGATGCGAGGGGCTATTCTGTGTGGTGTGCCTCTTCTGGCAATTCTGGCTGGCCGAGATTGCAAGCATTTCGACATCTGTTGGTGAATAAATAAAAGCTTATTAAAGGGACATTGGTTGTCAACTCGAATCTACTGAAATAGCCATCCCTCAAAACACAAGTGTAAGTTACTTCATTACCGAGTGTACAGTTGAGAGCAAATTCCCTGGCTATTCTTTAGTCTCGAAGCAGGGACGGGTAAATATTTACTCGAAAACAAAACGACAAACTGCAACAGCAATTCATGTTTATTCTTTCCGCCCTGCCCTCACAAAGGACGTCGTAGCCAACTGCTCGCCTAGAGACTATGGGAAAGCGACAAATGGAGACACCAAGAAGGCTTTGGGACAACAGACTCTGGCTCAGACTCCAAACCGAATGTAAATTATTAAATTAAATATTTAAATTTTATTCCAGAGCAAGTTGCAGCCTTTTCGGTTGTCGGAGAGAGAGTAATTATTTGTTCCGCTTATGTTTGGATTTCCAGGACAAAGGCTGTGGGTGCGTGCACATGCACACACAAAGCCAAACAATCTCGAACAATGCTCTCTCAAGAGACTGCATGATCTTGAGAAGTGTGGGTGTCCTGCAAAATCAATGAACAGTTTGTCCAGCGTTCGGGAGGATGTGTAAAGAGTTTTGTTATTGACTGTTTAGTTTTTAGTATTTTCGCCCTCCTGTGGAAGTGCAAGTGTGGTACTGTCCACTTTAGGGTTTCGCCCCCTTCATGGCTACTCTTCCACCCTTAGCACTCCAGGACTCTCGTGTCCGCATTCGTCGTCGTACTCGTATTTGTCCTTGAGTCCTTGGAATCACTTCATTTTCGATTCATTTAGTCGGTGAGTGTGTGCTGATAGGAGATAGGGTCCTGCTAAGCCCGTTCGGGTTTTTTGGTGGAGTGATTTATTCCCATTATGGGATGAGCAAACATCCGTAGGGTGAAGAATCCATTTGCCTGGGATTTGCATGAATAAATTTTCATTTTTCTCTCAGAAGCAATATATCGTTGAACTTTTGGTCGATGGTAACTGGCGCAGAGAACCTCTCAATGCCGGCTGCCAGTTGAAAATGCTGAGGGTGCTGAGGCTGTAGAGGGTGTGCTATGTAAGTAATGCTTCAGTGAAAGGTGCTTAGAGAGCGAGGATGACGATGACGACGACAACGATGTTACGAGTGTGTGCTGCGTACATGCTTGTGTTTGTGTAAACCGATTCTGCTTTCAGAGCTGCGACTTGTAAATTAGTCCTTGATTAGTTTCACAAAGGAGATTGGGTTACCCAAAATCGGGTTCATGGGCAGACCACAAATCTTCATCAAACCGCAAGCTGTGCTCTGACCCATGGTTACATTCTCGCCCTCCATGAAATCGCCTTCGGTCCTCCCAAGGAGTGTGTTTGGCTTTTTTCTTCTTTGTTCCTCTTAGTGCTTGTCTGTCCGCATCGCTATGGCCTTTTGAGGGAATTTATTGTCGATACAAAATTTTCGAAAATGAGTATATCAAAGCGGATTACATTGAACTGATACAAAGGCGTTTTGTTCGGTTGGTTAGAAGCCAACAAGACCCTCACCATGGAAAATGAAATAACCACAAATCTGTTGGCATGGCTTCCCTGCTCCTCTTCCATCGATCCCAGCACAGACCATGACTATGCGCTGTAATACGCCATAGAGATTTTCTAATCTCATTTACAGTTTTCTTTGACGTTCATTATACTCGTACCTACCCGCTTCTTGCTGGAGACTGTCGCATGTGGATTCGTCCCGATTGGGGGATGTTTTTTTCCAGCTCTCCAACTCAGCCGGAGCGAAACAATCGCTCGGATTGAAGTATCATTTCAGCATCGCATTGGGGTACCCTGTTCCGGATCCCACGAGGATGTACTGCTTGCGTATGGTTTCCATAAATCGTATTTGGTTAAGGATTGTGTTCGGCTTCGTATACAAAATCGGGCGATACTTCAATACGTTTATTTGGAGAAGTTTATGTGCGGGGGAAGAACGGGTATGTGCGATGCCATGCATAGAGTGTCTGTGGTAATCCGTCCTATATTTGCGAATTTTGCAGCACACAGCGTTGAGGTTGGAATTTTAGTTTATTTAATTTCCTTTGGTGTCGGATGCTTCGTTATTCATCCTATGCCCCTACAATGGAGTGTATTGAATTCATTTAAAGACTACTGAAAGTTAACGCACATGATCCCAATATTTGTTTTCATTGAAATAAATCAGTGATCACCCCAAGCTGTGGTGGGTTCGAAGTTAGATTTCGCAAAAATAACATTCTGCCCACAAATGTTGTCGGTACACACATGTGGGTGGTATACAACATATATATATTTGGTATTTCAGATGTGGGTGTTAAAGAATTTTTCAACGACGCCATATTTCACTAAATTGCTTGGACATTTGTATTTACATTTAGTTGAAACATAATCATAATAAATAAAATAATAAATCATAAACATAATCAGAGGGCGAGTCGAACGACGTTTGAAAATTATTCAATAAAATTACCAAACTTATTGAAAAATCTTTTTCAATGACGAGGGTCACATTTGATTAAGTAAGTTTGTCAACAAGTAAAATATGTGTTATGGGACTTTATGAGACATTATTACGTTCCAAAAAATCCCTGTTTGTTGTGGATTACATGCCGGAAATGCTATTTGAGATGTTGATGACCTTTAATTCAAATTGAAGGCTTGGCCAATATAAAGTGTCAACAGGACGGTGGCACAAGCGACGGCATATTTGTTAATTGATTTATTGGAGAGCATGTTTGACGAGCGTCTAATATCAAGAATTAAACGAATCGTATGACAATATAATTGATGTGACTAAACGCCTTTTAATTTATTTAATTATTTTATTTTATTTAATTTATTTTATTTTAGCCTAGGCTAAGTCGTTGGTCTTATTCAACTATCCAGCAAAGATAGATTAGCACCGAGCCAGTATTGATCGTGAAATAGGCAGAATTTCGGACAATTAAAAAAAAAATTTAAGTGCACTTAATCCAAGATGGTGCCCTGAAAGCAGTAATTGGCGATGCGAAATAATCGAAAGTTTCACAGTTTTAAATTTTGTTCTTCTTGCCTCTCTTAAAACTAAGTGAAAATATTTGGGAATTTTATATCAGTTTTTTTTAAAGTATTATAAATCCGTAAAGTTGTAACAGCGATGCGTGGCAACTCCTTGATAAAATTTAATCACGTTGATAACTCGCGGAAATTTGTTAACTGCTTCAGTAAAATATATAAAATTGGAGACTTAAAGGTTCAACTCTGCCATTGTATGACTTTTACTTATACAGTTTATAAGGTTTCCTTCCTGTTGTATTGTTATCTTCAGTCAGAGAGAGGTGGCGAATAAGGTGCTTAATTTCTCCAGTTCAATGCGTTCCAATTTTTTTGAAGTTCACTGTCGGTTACTTGTTCATCGTTTGGGAGAAAAGTTCGGAAAATCGTCTCAACCAGAGTCATGATGGTATCCGATAGCTTGTCATTCCATTTTCAAACGGGGTGATCCAATACTGATCAATGGAACCTAAGATCAGATCAAAGTTTTGTTGGGGGGAGATTTTCCCTCAGTAACAAGCCTTCCATTAACAATTGCGTTACCTTCTCATGATCGCAATCGATTTAAGTTGTGACATTTTCTGTAGGCTGCAATTGATGGGTCAGGCCGTTTTTCAGACTATTGTTCTCAGTTTGTCTTCAAAACGGCGTTTATACTCTTATATAAATCTTTATAATAATAATTGTTGGCGCAACAGTCCACAGGGGGATCAGGGCCTAGCTTGCTCACCAACTCCTCGTGTTGTGCGCGCTACTGTTCTCTCACGAGTAGAAGGGACCTACAGTTTTTTTGCCGACTCCGAACGGCGAAGTTTGAGAAGCTTTCTTAGACAGTTATTACTCTTTGAGTGGTGTCAGCAGCTCGAAAGAGGTGGTGCCGTGAAAAATTCGAGGTGTTCAGCCGGGAATTGAACCTAGAACCTTCGACGTGTGAGCGTCGCACTCTACCCACTACGCCACGGCGGCCACCGACAAATCTTGATATTTTGTTAAAATAAAGTGAGCAGAGTGCCACGCTCACTCATCGAAGGTCCAAGTTCGATTCGCGGCTGAACACCTCGAATTTTTCACGACAGCACTCAAAGACTATTAACTGTCTAAGAAAAAGATCAAATTTTTTGTGGTTCATTAAGTCGCTCTTCGAAGTTCCTATTCCTCTAAATTCCTTTGCTGAATCAATTATATAATTCGTAATGACCCCTTGCATTTCTAGAGCCACACTCAACTTTTCAAATGATGTAATTGTTGGGTTATTTTTATCGATCTGTGGCTACTAAGTATGTTGTTTTGAATACCAATTATTGACTATAAATATAGATATGAGGTGGTGCCGGGAAAATGTGATGTGTTCAGTCGGGAAGCGAACCTGTCCCTCAGGCATGCGAGTGTCGTACTCTACCCAGTATACCAAGGTGATCCATTGGCTAGATCACGTCGGTGTCTCCAAAATGATCCAGAATCGTTTTATTTTTTAATGTACACCAACCATTTATACCTGAAGTAGTTGCTTTTAACATGTGATCAAACTTAAACTTGCTATCAGTGACAGGAATTCAGTAAGCTGAATAACAGGCAGATATTCATTTGATGTTTATTAAAATCGTTTACACCTAATTCTAGTTTATCCTACAAGTTTTATTTATTTCTTAGAATGAGTACACATGATATCGGACTGTCAGCATAACAGGTTGTTGACTTGACGCAAGAAAGATTTGTTTTCTTGAATGGAGTCTCAGCCAGTGACCTTCGGCTGTTCACTTTTTCGTTATTGCGTTACAAGTGAGTACTTCCCCTTGGCGTCGACAGAACCATGGGTGTTTTCGATCGATCTACTGTAAATAAATTTATATTGTTTCATAAATTTTCTTCTTCTTAGGTTGACGCTTCAGGTGGACTTGAAGTATCCGGAATGTCTTCGCTGCTTTAACCCTTTTAGTGCCGGGCGAATTGGAGGTGCCTATGCGAGAAAAACCGGCCGAATTTCACAGTTTTACAAGGGTTCGGGAAAATGCTTATAAAAACCAAACGAGAAACGATATTTACATGATTCAAAAAGCTGCGTATTATAGATGAAATACAGAACGAAACAATGACAGTAGTTTTTTTTTACTCATTTGAGAATTATAGAAAAAACAAAGGTATATATGTTTATAAATGAAGTAAAAGTTGAGTTCTCTCGTACAAAACGTGTTTATATACTGTTCACATCAACGATCGTGGAGAAACTAACTGATCCTACGTTTCGCTGCGGCAATGCGATGTTATTTTGTGTTATATAAAACACTGTCGACAAGTACCGATAAGGGTCCAAATGCACAGCGATTTACGCCGCAGATCGAATATCGCCTGAGTGGCGACCATCGGTGTTTATGTTAGACTTCGGTACCTCCAAGCGATAGGAAAAGGTCGTCGTCCACAAAGAGTTAAAACGAAAAACTATTTTTTTTAATTCTCTCATAGTGAAATTAGATCATTTATAACGTATTACAAATTTATTTTGAGATAGAGTTCTCCCGCAATGCGAATAGTAAAGCGCTACGAGGCGCGGGCCGATATATCGGCTCTGGCACTTCTCGCGAGTGTAGAAAGAGCCGATATATCGGCTCCCGGCACTCAAAGGGTTAAGCTTCGCATATGTGCACCATCATAGGCAAATATGTTTTTCCTTATGTTGCCTCAGTTTTTAAGAAGTTGGCTTATGTATTCTACCTACATAACCTGTAGACCATATAGTTTGCTGTTGAATTGTCCAAGCAAGTGAAAGTCTCATTTAGAAATGTTCGTTCGAAGATTCAAAATGCTTCATTCGATCTCTTCATACAAGTTCTTTCTCAGAAAATGTCTTTTTTTTTAAATTATGTACACATTTTTAAGATCGTTTCAAAAACAAAAAATGGTTTTGTGATACTTCACTGTTCCTTAACATGTACAGTAATTTCTTGTTTGAAACGATTAAACAAAGACACCAAGTTCGTTGGCAATTTTTATTTGCTTTCGTAAAAATGTTCTAAAGTGTACAAAGTGAAGTCATGCATCAAAATCATCTTTCAGCTTTGACTTATAATCGAAATGAGAAAAAAGATAACAAGAATTCCAAAACCTTTTGTTATACAGTGTGAAAAGGGCTGAAGATTTTACCTCTCACACATTAGAAGATCCGGACAAAATCAGGGGAACTACATTTCGGGGACATCTGACGAAGTCTTGTACCAACTTTATTTAAACATCCACAACTTACAATGTAATTAAGTCTGTGCACTTAAAATAATTTATCAAAAACCAGTTTCAAAAAACCCAATTTACTTTGCTAGAAATATATTTTCCATAACTTCCGTTCAAATCTAGTTTCTCTAAAAACGTGACGTCCTTTATAGAAATCGTTCTTTTTTCACTTGCATTCATTTCGAATTAGTTATGCGTTATCATAAAATCGTCCCACTCTGTTGAAGTGATTTCGTCGTTTCAGTTTGCACCCCTGCTCACGGAGTAAATCTCTATACGCGACTTGTTTCGCAGTGAAAGCATCTTTTCAGAAACGTAAATCTACCGAACAGAGAGAAAAGTGAATGCAGAAAACGAGGAGTGACGACAAAATGATACGATTCAATCCGGCGAGACGAATGGAGGTGAGGCGAGGTGCCAGAATGCATTAAAAAATCAAACAATGATTGATATTCATAACCCTTTGGGTATGCACTCAATTGAACATTTTAAGCACATCGATTAATGGCGCCGCATGGGTTTTGAATTCGCATAAAACAACTTATTTAACTGTGAAAGAAGAGTGAACTTCGGAGACTGAACATCGGGACGCGCAACAGGGTAGAGACGAAGAGACGCAGAGTTGCGGGGCAAAGCCCAACGATGGACCGGAATCAAGGCAGGACGCCTCGTGCCTTCCACATCAGCGAAGAAATTTGTTGTTTTCACATTCAGCCGCAATGCATATCGTCCTGCATTTAGTCTATGTTTGTGTGTCGCTTTGTGTTCGTGTGTTTTTTGCGCGTTACACAAAAGCATCCATTAACACAGCACTATGACTCCCCAAGCTGCACTGAGTTCCGTTCCGCGCCGTTGCATCCCCGACACGGGAACAGCCAGGGGTGCCATAATGGAAATTGTAATCTCAATGTCTTTTGTGTCTTTTGTTTTAGTCGCACTCGTATTATTGTGTTTTATGTTTTTTTCGACCTCCTCATTGCTGCAGTTGTTTTCTGATCGATATGTGTATGCATGGAAGGGGGCTTGAATGGCTGCGTATCAGCACCAAACTCACACCCCACTGATGCCAGTCTACACGTATGTATATACATTGTACGCGGTTAGTCAATAGCCGCAGAAACAAGCCACTCCACCCAGGTACGAGAATACTGGTCGAGTGATGCACCCTGATTCGGAGACTTGCACCCTGTGGCGCAGATTAAGACCGCAACATGAAAGAAAACATTTGAAAAGTTTAATCAAGTTAAACACGACGAACTAAACGAAACGACGAAGTTGCTCCCAGCTCAGCAGTCACTTAGGAAAAAGGGAGGAATAGTGCGTGCGAGCTTGTGGCCAATTCAACTTTCTGATAGCTTCTAATTGGCTGCTGATAGCACTTCCAGAAGAGTGCACAAAACTTTTGATGAGGTCGTGACTAATCAATTCCTCGCTGGCTTTCGACAGAATTAACAAAGACAATCCGAACTAGGAGCACGGGGTAGCGGTTCAGTGTGCAAACTTTCCCCTTTTCCAATGACCGCTATGTGTATCTTAAGCAGCAACAAAAACAACCTAATTTCCCAAGAGCACAAATGTATATTTGATAGTAATCCAGCAGTAAACTTCATCCTCTTCCTGTAGCCCAATACCGTCATTCCGCACTCATCTCGAGCGCAGATAAGTTTTCTTTTTTTTTTGCGAGATGAGCTCACGAGCACAAGCAAATTACATCTTAATTCGAAAAGTTGGCGGTTAGTTTGGTGGAAACGCGGCAAATGCGCCACGGCACGGCTATCGGAAGGAGGGAACGGAAAGCAACAGGAAAACTCGCACTCGCTCTCGCATCAATATCTATTTGGGGCGAATCAATTTTCCTGGAATTCGATAAAATATCTCCAGCGACCTTGGTGGTGGCAATGGCCGACCAGCACATACGCATCCATTTTGTTATAATCATTTTCGATAATTAGATGAATTAAGAGCGGCCCTGAGAGGGCTCGAATAAACTGTATGGGGGTGGTGCGTCTGCAGCTCAGATAATTAATACACGAGAACATGTTAGTCCCAATGGTTGCTTTATGTTGGACAGTTCGTTACTCATACCGCAAAGTCTGATGATTAGACAGACGACCAGCCGCAAACAACTCATTAGGATAATGAATGTACTCGGCACAGTGTCGTTGCCGTTCGCTGTCGGCTTGAATTTAATCCTGAGATGGAGAACCATTTCATTCCGGCCGTGTGCATAAGCTCATAAGCTATGCGAAATGCATGTTTCAGGTATTCAGGATTGACGGGTGGAGGGAGAAACTGCGAGTGAATAGTTGGGACCTGAGTGATGAGTTCTAATGAGACGGAATTTTAGTCGGGCATGAGAACGAATTCCCTCCTTTTGTCCGCACGATGTCGAAGCAATCTTGTAAATGGCTAACAAGAATTAGGGCCAAAAAATGGTCATGAGAGAAGCTATTTATTAATTTAGTTCAAGAATTCGATATCTCTCTTTTTCTACTTACTGAAAAACGAGGCCAATGCTGTTTTTGAGGCTGAAGGATGCTGTTCCTCTATAAGTCACTCAGAGTGTAAAGCGTCATTGAGGGTAGAGCATAGAAGTTTAGGAACAGTGAAGAGAGTTCAGGCACTTTATCAAGAATTTTGGTAAAACTTAAGGCAACCCTGCGGAAGTTCTTAAATTTTTAAAATGAATACAACAACCCTGCGGTTGTTCATAAATTTGTAAAATGAATATATGTATACAGTTATTGAAAGCAAATTGCGATGCCCCATTATCCACTGTGCTGATAGATAGCTTCCTGCCATTTAAAGCAGCAGATATATTATAGCAAAATCGGGTTTTAATACTTCTGACCAAATACACAACAAGTCATTGCCAGGGTATTTTTTCAGCAGCGAGTGATTTATGCAACTCTTAAATGTTTTAATGGAGTCATAGCATCTGTAACCAAATATTGGAGCAACATATAATGTCTGTTTTTATGTTTACTCCTCACACACGCGTTCATTAAGCTTTATGCAACACTTTAATGCATCGTTATTCATGTTAAAAATATTATTTTTTGAATTTCTTGCATTGCAGACAGGCTTTACAGTGGCTTGCCATTAAAATTCATGCCCCAAGCATCGCATGAGGTAAGTGTATGGGTGTATTCCGGGGAGATGCGATTCAGACACTCTTGTGGTAGACAGACATAATTCAGTTAAGTGCTTTTTTCCCATTAAAGTCAATTTTATGAGTTTTCTAGAACAATAGCAGTGCAATGATGTGCTGGGGGCACTTCAGATGCAATTTATGCACCTGTGAGAACTCTGAAAGCTTGTGAGCGGCAGTTGTATATAGGCGGGGTACGAATTTGCACGTCGAAATAGAGTTCATGAAAGTCGCTGACAAAAATGAAAGTGATGTATGACAGTCTTCAAAGTGCCAAATTAAAGAACGGAAAAATGGATGTTTAGGGCTTTATGGCTGCAAATATTGTGTTTTGTTACTGAACTTAATGGATTCTCGATAGTTTGCTATCCTTATTCAACGGGCTAGTACTAGACGTACCCCTGTTAAGCTAACATCTATGTATACTGTCATTTTATTTATTTATTTATTTATTTATTGTGGCAAGAGTTACAATAGTTTTTGTGTATCTTACATTTTTTAGAGATATGGTCATGTTACCTTGCTACTAACATTTTAATATAATTTATTAAGTAATATATCACAGTTTTAATTTGAAGGAAAAACCACAAAAAACTTTCATGCTGTCATATTCAGCCTTGAAATCTTTCGTAGATGTACCAAAATTATGAATCAACAGATGCATCTGTATTATTATTAAATTGTTGTAAATTTTTTAATTTTTCAAGCGAATATTTATGTATACGGAATGAAAACCATTGCTCGAATATATTAAGAGGAAACAACAAGATGTTATTTGGTTTTCATTACCAGTGTGATTAATTACCAAGACACAAATAAAATTGGATGGAGCTACAATTCGCGTGCGATCTAGTGTTTTGTACGTAAACAGTTTATTGTCAACTTAGCGCTCGCTTTACTCAATCGACACTTCAAAATAGAGTGTGCTGTGAAAAAATTAAAATCAGTTCTTAATTTTGCAAATAAAGAGTTTTAACGGAGACAGAAAAAAGTTCTGTTTTTTATTTTGAACTAGTGGAGACTTTTGGAATGCTGGATTATTTCTTTATTATTGTATTAAATTTCTTGTCAGTACGAGGTTTTTGCGCGGACAGCAATGTGGAGCATCTAAATTCAAATCGGAATTCGGACCTTATGGGGGCTTTGGGCACACTTTTGAATCACTTTCGAAGCGCACATCTCAGCCATATATGTGTTAACTTGTTGTTTGTGCCGTATAATATCTCACTGAATGGCCACTATTTCTGTATTCACTTGTGACCCAACAATGAAGTACTGAATCCACTGCAGTTACCTTCCGCGCACAAACACTTTGAACTGTCCCAAGGCAAGAAACTTTTATGCAAAATGTGCATTGGTAACTAGGTTTCAATTATAAGTGAAGTATAAGCAAGAATTATTTGCAAATGTTGTAAGTAAACATTGATTAATCGTCGCTCAGTGGAAGTCTATATCATCATCGTACTGCTTCATGTTCACGTACTTTGTGCATCATTATGCGATCCTTCCGAGTTTATGTATTTCTTGCGAATCAAAATAAACACAACCCGCTTTAAGTTTATCTACTTTGTGGAAATGTTAGTGAGACGCTTTTTTCCATCATCCAGTGTTTTCTGAAGCTTGGGACGATGTGTATTTCGGACTTAAACATTGCCCTAGCTGCGAAATTAATTCAACAAAATTTTGATTTAAAATAAGACGACGTTAAAGATACGTGAAATCGAAAGAATTTATGCAGCATTTATAAAATCCCCTTGCACGTAAGTTTAAAAATTCTTTTTGAAATATTCTTTGACAATAAAAACCGGAAAAAAAGAAAATAAAGCTGGAAATAAAACAAAATAATCCTGGGTTATACTACCTTGCGAGGTTTCAGTAAGTAAGAATTAAGAACATTACAATTAGATAAGTAAGCCAGGGCTGCAATCACGTGACTTTTCAAGCGACTATCGTCCTGACGATACACCAAAACGATATCGTCGATAAATTGCACCACATAACCCAGCCAATATCGTCTCGTCTACGATCTATTTTATACACAGTTTAAGCGCTACTGGCCGTAATTATCTCTTGTCATAATTGTACACACACAACAAAACAATGAATAACGACTGACTGCTGGTTTTTATTGTTTTGTTGTGTGTGTACACTTTACGAACGAAAGAACGGCTGTGGAGCAGTTGTGCAGTTCATAAAATGTATGAAGTTTTATTTCAGGGAATATTTTTTTAAATAATTTTGAATGTGCATTCATATTTTCCTAAGCTGAGGATTATATCCAAAACATTTTGTAATTACTGATTACATATTTTTTCTAACTTTTTGCGTCAAATTTTCACCACTTTCATGCTAGCACAATGCAAAACGATAGTGAAATAACTATCGTCAAAAACCGGTTGTCAGAACGATAGTGATAGGCAGTTTTGAGAATACAAGAAGCAACCAAAATGACATCGTTTCGTCGATATCGTTTTTTTTTTTTTTGCTTACGCGGTGCAATACTCTCGTTTCAACGATATCGTCGCACGATAGCCGGGATCCGTGATTAGACCACAGTTTAAGTATTTTTTCAGTTTGAATTATAAAGTAAACATTTTCGAAAACGAAGTTTATTTCATTGCCCTGAATCTCATATATGTTTATATATGTTTTGAGTTTTTATCTAAAGTAGAAGGATGTAGAAGGAGGATTGTGGCCGCCGTGGCGTAGTGGGTAGAGTGTGACATTCACACGCCGGAGGTCTGGAATTGATTCCGGCTGAACGCCTCAAATTTTTCATAGCACCACCTCTTTCGAGCTGCTGACGACACTCAAAGAACAATAAATGTCGAAGACAAAGCTTCTCAAACTTCGCCAACCGGAGTCGGAAAAAAACTGTATGTCCCTTCTATACGTTAGAGAACAGTAGAGCGCACAATATGAGTAGTTGATGGGCAAGTTCGGCCCTGGTCTCCCTGTGAACTGTCGCGCTATCAAATTATTATTAGAAGGATGTAGAACGTTCAATTGTATACTTCAAAACAGAGCCCGAAATAATAGTTAGTTAAATGAGAAACCCTAGGACTTTAGTGACAGCTTCGTTGATGGTTCTTGACAAAGTTTCCATTTTTCTTCTACCGCCACTGCTAGGTAAACGTCCCAGCGATCAGTTGTAATTGTAGCGTTACGACGTCAAACCGCGTTGGCCTGACTACACTTCCTTGATCTTTCGGGTTCTTACCTTAGCTACCTTAGCTACATTAGCTAACACAAGGAACTGATCTGATTTGATGATGGCACCGAATGCAACATTTTATGTTTTTAATGGCGATGTGGAAAGGCACTTGAAGCTCTCTATAACAGTACTTCAAAAAGCAGGTTTATTCATAATTTGAATATCACTCCACTTTTTAATAGATATTAAGAGTGCGATAAACGAAGGGTAGGATGTTGTATTTTGTAAAAACGAAGTCTCCAATTCAAAATTTAAATGTGAATCCGAGTTTCATTACAACTTCTTGATTTTATAATGCTTCTATCATTAATATCTTGTGATATGACTGTATCCAGGTAATTGAACGTAATTCTGGCAGTAAAATAAAAAGCTATTATATAATTGTCTAGACCAATGAATTAGATGTGATCCAATGCTGAACGTCTCTATTTATGGCTTGAAATACGTGAGCCTCAAAAGTTAGTAAACAGATATCTGATTACTGTATAAAGATGAAAATTGGGTCAAAACAGCAACAAAACTCGAATTCCATTGATGCACAAAAACAGCTTTATTCATTGTAATCAATTACTTGAAAAATAAAATACGTTAAACACAAAAACAAATACATTCTTTTAATGAAAATTATAACTACTTAATATATTACGAGTCAAAAGTGAGTAAACAACATGCAATCATTTTTGCTTTCTTGTGAATCATTTATTTTTTCCACTAAGATTTGTGAGTAATACTTTTACGATGGCAAGTCTTTGCATTTGGCTTTGTTCAGAGAGGACGCTGATTAAATACAAACGTGTTAAAGTTCAAAAATATAATTATTTTAAAATGCGTAGTGAAATTTCTTTGGAAACTAGGAAATGTTCGTGGATTTGAGCAAGAAAGGAAAAACGTTTCGGGAAATTGGAGAAATTGTGAACGGGCATTACGCGTCGTGTAAAAAAAATATTGAAAAAATTTGAAAAATTGAAAATATTGGAAAATTTTCCACGGAAAGGGAGACTAAAAAAAATAACACAAAGAGAAACAAGACAATTTGTGAATGAAGTAACAAATAATCCAAGTTCAAGTGCCGTCAAAATTGTAGAAAACATTTCAATAACGTTTTGAAAAAGTGTAAGCGCGAGTAAATAAAGCGTATTAAATAAAGCAGGCTTACATGGCAGAAGTGCAAGAAAGAAGCCAATGCTTTCAAATATTAATAAACAAACATTTTTTAAATTTGCAAAAATAATATATAAGCAATGAAATTTCGTTTTGGAAAAACATTTCATTTAGAGATGAAAGCAAATTCGAAATTTTTAAGAGCCATATGAATAAAAAAAATTTGGAGAGCAAAAAATGAAGAATTTACTGAAAAAAATATTAGGTCGGTCGTGAAACATGGGGGAGGTTCAGTGATGGTGTGGGGGTGTGTAGCAGCATCTGGGGTCGGTAATCTTGTCTTCATTGATAGAACAATGAGGAAGGAAGATTATCTAAATATTCTCAGGACCAATTTGCAACCGAGCGTAGACAAATTAGGTTTAGCTAGGAATTGGATCTTTCAGCAAGACACTGATCCTAAGCATACCTCACGTCTTGTTAAGGAAGGGTGCTTTATAGGACCCCAAAACAGCTTGATCATTCCCTGCAAACACCAGGCCTTAACCCAATAGAACACTTATGGGAGCATTTGGATAGAAGAATTCGACAAAGTACTATTGACAACAAGGAAGACCAGAAAAAAGCTATAACAGAAGAATGGTCAAAAACTTCCCCTGATGTTACCAATAAACTGGTAATTTCTATGCCACGTAAGATCAAGAAATTAATAAAGCCTAAAGGAGGACCAACAAGGTGCGAAATTTAATTTGTTAAGCAATAAATAAGTACATTTGTTGACAAAAATGTATACTGTTTACTCACTTTTGACTCGTAATATAAAAGTAGTTATACTTTTCATTAAAAAAATGTATTTGTTTTTGTTTTTACCGTACCTTATTTTTTGAATAGTTGATCACATTGAATAAAGCTGTTTTTGTGTATCAATGGAAATTGAGTTTTGTTGTTGTTTTGACCCAATTTTCATCTTTATATAGTAATCAGATATTTGTTTACTCACTTTTGACGCTCACAGTATATTCAAATCTTTTAACAAGATAACCATTGAATTCTGGTCATGCTCTGAAGAGAGCAACATAATCTGCCATAATTCACAAAAGACATTTACAAATTAAATCAATTGAAATTGGAGAACAAACTAATCTCTCTCTGGTCATGATACATTAAACTCCTCAATGATATTTGTAAAGATACCATCATGGAAGACATCAACTTATCGGCGTGTAGAAAATAATCAATGAAATCCCTTTAAAGTAATTCTACACTCATTTCTCCTGTCAAATTTATTTAACATAACACTGGATCTACTCTTGGATTTGGCACTTAAGCTTACCACAAACTATTTACTCAAGGACGAGAAAATTGGCTTCTAGATAAGTATACCCACACATAAAATTATTAATAAAATACTTTCCCAAATAAATAAACACTGCACTGGTAACTATTTCCACACAATAGAAACTAGAATGACAGTTGCAAACCCATCAGTTGATGCAGATGTCGACATTAGTAGCAATTCAACTTTCGTTCCTATGCGTCCAACGTACCGACCAATGTTGTTAGAAATCCAATTAAAATATTGCATTGCAGAGGCAATCTCCATAAGGACATTCAGCCCACTTGACCCCATCTCAACTTGCCTACTCATAAACAAAGAGAGCACACTGGAACGTAGTCATTGCGGTACGTGCCCGCATAGCTGCGCCCCAATGTGCCGGTCACAGGTAGATTGGGGGCGTTTCGATGTGTCGTTCAATGTCCCTTCGAGTGGCTTGTGCGCCAGAGCATAATGTGGTTTCGATGATGCTGCAGATAAGACAATTCAATTAAATTTAATTATTTTGCCAATACCATTTATGGGTAATCGCAATCGAAAATTTTCAAAGGATACGTCTGCCTATGGATAAGTCAAGCAGTTGTGTTGCGGCCGTGGGTGGCAGATTTGCTACTGATGCGGGGCGACATTTAGTTTTGTCGGCAACGCCACCGGGTGGCCACTGATTGTGGCCTTATACTTAAACACCATTCGGACACGAACGAAAAAGTTAATTACTATGCCTTAAATATCTTGGTCTTCATTTCAAATACCGGGCCACACTCTTCCTCTTCCCTATTCAGTCTCATATTAGAAGCATATACAAACCGAAACTTCAGTCGGAATGTTCTGAATAGCGAAGGCACTTGTGCTTAGTTGGCAGGACTAAATTATTGAGGATGCGGTCGGATGCTTTCGAATGCTAATTTGATTGGACTTTGGTAGGAGCAATTGAAAAGCAATGACCGCTTCAAACACACAACACCGCACATATACACACATCCATTGGCGAATACAAATAAGCATAATAGAGGAAGGTAGGTCCTAATTAATCCCCTATTCATTTCACGGCTCTTGCCAACGAATACATGCGGTATATTTAATTAAGATGTCCGTATTAAATAAACTTTCATCAAGCGACCGAAACGGACGTTAAGATCACACCACATTTGTTTGACTTTAATCAAGGATCCCATTTGCACACGAATGCTAGGGGGCTTGTGACTTTCGATTCCAATTTATGCGACAATGGGCACAATTTCTGCTTAAGATCACTTCTGAAAGTGATTGACATGATGACTATGGATGGCACGTGGACTAAAGTGAAGCGACCATTTCAATGAGACATTGAATTGAGTTTGAATTGATTGCAGATCATTATGTGATGTAAGTTCAATTTGGTGTTCTCGTATTGTAGGCTTTCTCAATATACAGTGCCAATGGCTGTATTATGTTGGAGAAGGGTGTCATTGTGGCTTAGGCTGATATCTACAAACCTCTGCAATAGTCTCGACTTGCTATTGATTAAAAAACTGTAACTGGTAAGAAGAAAATCTACAGCAACTCTTTGCCTTCACTGCCTGTCAAAGAAAAGCAATGGCCTTTAACGATATTAGCCAATTTTTGAATAAGCGGGTCAATCACATTTGAAGGCTGAAATAAATGGAAGAAGTTGATAATAGGTGACAGGCATTTTTACAACTTTTTTTACAAAAATGTGTGGTTTTATGGAAAGTAAGCGAAGCTCAAGCCGTGGCATAGTGGGTAGATGTGGGATTTGGTTTAACGTGATCACCTGCCTTAAAGGCTTATATCACGGGGAACCATTTTCCCAAGAGTCGTAAGTAACGCAAGACTAAACGCCTTAGTTACCCAAGTACCAAACTGAGATCATGCTTGAGGGGCAATCACCCCACCTTGGTTTGATGCGAAGCCTTTCTAACACCTCTTCCGCTCTTTGGGTCGCAGCGCCCGGTTGAGAATGCAACTCCGCACTGAGAAGGGATAGTCCCCTAACCGACTTGCCTAGTTCTGCTTAAACAATGAACTAGACAAGTCAGCACAGTACACTATCCTCGACTCTACCCGCAATGTTAGGTGGTTAACCACAGCCACCATGATACTCCCACAAGGGGGCCTACCGCACGGTCAGGTTGGAACCGAAGTTCCAGGGGCTCCTGACCTCCCGTGGCACCAGAATATAGCCTCTGGTCAAGCTGTCACTACCAGTCAGGTTCCCTCAAAGCCTGGGTCTGTTAGCCGCCATCCCGCCACAGATGGTCTTTTTTCCATCAGTGGTTCCGTTGACACTATAAATAGTGATACGGATGTGATTTTGAATCATGTGATTCATAAATCCAGTCACATCATCTGGAGTAGTGGGTAGAGTACGAAGATCACATGCAGTTACTGCTCTATGAGTGTTGTCAACAGCTCGAAAGAGGTGGTGCCATGAAAAATTAGAGGTGTTCAGCCGGGAATCGAACCGTAAACGTTGGCGTGTAAGTGTCGCCACTACCCACTACCCCACGGCGGCCACGTCGTATAGCCCATCATATAAATATACGAATTGTCTTTATTTGATGAACAAACATTTTTAGGACATGAGATTCATTATTAAATATAAACTAATGCTGAGTGGAAGTGTTTCTTCTTATGCCTCCTTAGCCAGCACTATCTTTCGCCATATGCCTCCAGTTGCGCATTCCAAATTGGTTGAGGTCCTTCTCTACTTGTGTACGCCACCTTAGCATAGTCCGTCCCATGTTGCGTTGTCCCAATGGCTCGGATTCAAAGACTTTTCGGGAGGGAGCATTGGTGTCCATACGCTTTACATGGCCTAGCCATCTTAAGCGTTGTGTCCGTAGACGCTTGACCATACGCATGTCGCTGTACAGCCCATAGTGTTCGTCGTTAAATCTTTTCCTCCAGATGCCATCAACGCAAACAGGACTAAATAAATAGCAATAGGCGAAAGTGATTCTGCTTTTGATTTCGGTACTAGTGTTGTTGTCTCTATTTTCCGCTTATAGCTCGTCTCTATGCACACTGTCATATACGAGGAATAGGAGGTGGGTGTCGATTTGCACTTCTGCTGTTATGTGAAGATCTGGTCTATTGTGGCCTTGCCTGGTCTGAAACCACACTGATATGGACCTATCAGGTCATGGGCAAACGGCTTCAGACACTCACCAACCACCAACCAACTCATCTCCAGCTGCTTTAAATAGTTCTGCGGGCAGTCTATCCGCTCCAGCAGGTTTGTTCGACTTTAGTTTGGATATTGCTATCTCCACCTCGTCTAAGTCGGGAGGACGGAATTCTTGTCTATTATTGTCCAAATTGAGTGGAACATTCTGCCTAACAGCGGAATTGGTGCCGTCATCGTCGTTAACGAGTCGGCAGAAATGATTCTTCCAGATTCTCAGCACAGACTGCGACTCTGTCACTAGTTGTTTATTTCGATCTCGGCAGGCTTTGGCAGGTCCGAACTTTTTATTCTTTGGATAGTTTACCTTTCGATAAAACTTTTGGACTTCATTCCTGCCATAACACCTTTCCATTTCCTCGACCGCGCGCTTCAAATGCTCCTTCTTTTTCCTTCTGAGATGCCGGTGCTCTTCCCTACTTTTCTGTTCGTAAAGCTCACGAACAGCCCTCGTTGTTCGATGCAGCGTCGCCTTATAGGCGTCTTGTTTGGCTACATGCGCTTGCCTGCACTCTTCGTCAAGCCATTTCGAAAACATTAAAAATAATGAATCCTCTTAATAACTGCAGATGCTAAGTTAGAACAAATTTTGTGTAGCAATAATCCGTAATGTATTGAGACATAAGAAGCGGATAAGAGGTTCGTTAGTTATTTGAGAACAAATGGCGGCTTGAGATAGAGGCTTACAACTTTCATGCATAGTAGATAAACATTAACAACAATGTCGTTTAAGAAAATAAAATGTAGAACGAAGCGAACGGGGGTCGAAAATTGAGGCGCTTGAACATATTACGGGATATATCAAATAATTGAATGTCCTTTAGCTAAGTCTGATATGTTGATTTTCATTTTTATATTATCTCAAATTTTTTTATTTAAAAAAAAAAATAATATAAATAATTTTGGAATCTTTATATTGTTTATATTAGTACTTACATTTCATTGTAGAAAATAGGAAAAACATTTTTGTGATACAAATGGTACACAAATGTGGATCTGGAATAATTGACACGAATATAACTTAAAGTTGGCTTGAGACTCATAGAAAAATAAAAAAAGGTCTTATGTATGTTCACGGCTTAACTTTATTAAGGGCCCTCGACATTTTCGTACCACAAAACAAGTTTTCAGAGATGCTCATATGCTGTTTATTAACTTGATATACATACAGTGTCCAACAGAACAATGGGACTCAATGGCACTTGATTGCATATGGCTAAATAAAATATGAAAAGGCTAAGCTTCAATTGTTTGGAATCAATTTTCTTTCAATTACCTAGGAAGAAATTAGACTTTGATTTATCCACCAGATCTATCCAGCGAATGGCGTTGGAAGTGGTTTTGCTTTCTTTCCGGGCTCTTAAAACACCATTTATTTCACCAAAAAACCAAACTAAAAACTAACTGGATATCCGTCAAATGGAAAAAGATTATATTCTGAAACGAATCCCAATCCTATCCTCAGAGGTTCTGATGGAATAAAAAAAGTTTGAAGACCAAAAGGCAAATCCTAGGAGCCAAAATTTACAGGATGTACTATATAGCACAGTGATGCCAATATTTTGGTCTAGGGATGTTATTTTAGTCAGCGATTTGCTTTTTTTTCACAGAATAAACGGAATAATGGATCGTTTCATGTACATATGAAGATATTCTTTAGAATGTCATGCTGCCATTAGTAAACGGCTGGAGATGCTTTTGAAGTGGACATATCAACATGAAAAGGATCCAAAGCACACCGCTTAAGTAGTGCAAAACTGTCTTTCAGAAAATAAAATCAGTGCTTTAAGGCGACCAGCACAATCGCCAGAAATTAATTATATAGAGAATTTATGGAATGTTCTAGATCGACGGATTGAGCGTCAAAAGTGCAGTAACAAAGATTATCTTTTTGCTCAAACTGAGAGTGCTTGGACAATAATCCCTGCGAAAATTATAAACAATTTAACGGAATAGATGCCCTGGTGATGTGAAGCAGTTATAAAAAAAAATGGATTCGCCACGAAATATTGGAAAAAAAGACTTTTAAGAACTAAAATGAAGAGCGTACTTTAGTTTTGGCGCAGCTGCTTTTAGTGACTTGCTCTTTTTTTTGATATATTTTCTTAACCGCTGAAGTAGTATCAATAGTTTTTGAGCATGTTACGGATAATAGTCTATTTATAATACACAAATAAAAAATAATTTCGATTTAATAAACAAAATGTAACCAAGTGTCTTTGAGTGTTATTGTTTTGTCCGACACTGTATTTATCGGTATAAGTATACATTAAACATAAGCAACGATAATGATTTAGATAAATCCCTGCCGAAACGTAGGGATAATAACAATGAAATAACCTGGTTTCATTAAAAATCGACAGTGACCAAAAAAGCCGACGAAGGACAGAAAGTTACCCCTGCATAATAATAATTAATTTAACTCATTGATTCAATTTTGATTCAGATAAGATTTCATTCCGTATGTTCATAAAATCTAATATATCGGTATGAAGTGAGCGTCAAGATACAAATGTCTCGATAGGGAACATTTGTTGTGACCGAGCCCTTATTTTTGTTGTTTGTTTATTAAGACATCTGTGAAAAATATGTAGTTTACATTAAGTCATTGAACAGACAACATCAATTTTTTCATCGTGTTAAAAATGTCGAATTTTTTACCAGAAAGTGATGATTTGCGGAAAGCATTCATTTTTTGTTTTCATTTGAAGAAAAGTGCTGCAGAGTCGCATTGAATGCTTGTTGAGGCACACGGTGATCATGCTCTATCAGAAGCAACATGCAAAAGATGATTTCGACTGTTCAGAAATAATGATTTTGATGTGAGAAATGAAGAACGTGGAAGACCACCAAAATAGTTTGAAGACGACGAATTGCAAACGATATTGGATGGAGATGACACTTTGAGTCAAAACCAAATGGCAGCAATGTTAACTGTTGCACAACAAACAATTTCTAACCGTTTAAAAGCTATGGGAAGGATCCAAAAGTGTGGAAAATGGGTGCCACATGAATAGAATGAAAGACAGACGGAAAATCGAAAAAACACTTGTGAAATTTTGCTTCAAAGACACGAAAGAAAATCGGTTTTGCATCGGATTGTTACTGGCGATGAAAAATGGATTTATTTTAAGAATCTTAAATGGAAAAAATCATGGGTTAACCTGGGACAACCATCAACATCGACTGCAAAACCAGATCGATTCGGTAAGAAGACAATGCTGTGTGTTTGGTGGGACCAGAAAGGTGTACTGTACCACGAGCTCCTAAAACTTGGTGAAACCGTTAATACTGATCGCTACCGATAACAAATGATCAATTTGAACCATGCATTGACCGAGAAATGACCAGAATGGGCCAGAAGATACTGCAAGGTAAATTTTCTCCATGACAATGCACCTGCACACAAAGCAAAACCGGTTCAGAATACAATCAAAACACATGACTGGGAGCAGCTCCCCGACCCACCGTATTAAGCAGACTTGGCTCCTTCCGACTACCATTTGTTTTCATCGATGGGACACGCATTGGCTGAGCAGCACTTTGATTCCTACGAGGAGGTCGAAAATTGGGTGTCTGATAGGTTTGCTTTAAAAGACGAACAATTTTATTGGCGTGGTATTCACAAATTGTCAGAATTGTGGTCAAAATGTGTACAAAACAATGGCCAATACCTTGAATAAAATGTTTTTACTCCCCCATTAATAATTAGTGTTCATTTCAGACCGGTATACCTGGTAAGATTGGTATTTTTCATACAATTTGAATTCTAACTTACAACCTCCTTGCATTGATTAAATCCTCTGTTCGCATTTTTTAATATTAGTTTATTGACATTCATCGGTTTTAAGGATTCAAAAGTAATCTCCCTGCCATCGCTTTTAAAAATGTAACATACATTTACCTGTTCAAATAACTTTCCGAATGTTGCTTCCGTTCAAGCAGTTTTAGAAACCAATAGCGCACCCTTCGAGCACCGAAAACGAAACCATGATGTCATGCATTAACTCTAACTAGAACATTCTTACATCACTTGAGGTTGGCTCCCCCACACTATAATTAGGTGACTCCTTAAATCAAACGCTAGAATGTCCACCCTCATGAAAAGTTCCAACCCTTGGTGATAAAACATTCATAATAATTGGGTGCGCTAACTGATATGGGATTGAGGTGTATTGATTGCTGTTTACCGCCGGGCCAATGTGACACTATCCGAAGAAGAGAAAAAAGGCCAACACACAAGACAACATTTCGTGCTTTCTACCAATATTGAACTCTCTATCACTTTTCAGAATTGGATAGCACCTAGTAATATTGCTTTGGGCTTGGCCACTACAAACACTATCCCCACTGTCGACGAAAGGGACACAAAGGTATCAGTTTTCCTTATACCTCCAGTTAAACTGTGTGACACAAGACACTTGAAAAGGCGTTCTCATGCACGCCATGAAGAAATTAATTTCGTAAATTAATTGATACCGTCCTTCAACTGGAATCGGTTGACTCTTATGAATATTTGCATCGCCAATACTGCTTCCACCATCTGCAGTGATTCCTCGCCAAAAACGATTTGTCGTATTAATTTCAGCTTTGGAACGTATTTGTTTGTGCCATAGGAGCACAAACTAATCTCTTATTTTAAAATAAAACATTTTAGATCTGCACAAAAACGAATGGAAAACCTCAACGAAAATCCAAATACCATCCCATCTGAAAGTCAACCGATGACTATTCAGTACAAATGAATGTCAACTCGGATCCTCCCAACAACATCCACTACGAAGTATGTATATGTGTGTAGGCAGCACACATCAGTGACCTCCCCCAGACCATTATCGGATTGCAAATATTTACTTTATCTAGGATTCTCCTCTATCAACGCTATCAATGGCAGCGTTCACCACTATCATCAACGACCACATCGCTCGGCCACCCGTAGATTGTGGCATCGCACACTCGCATCAGACTCCAATCTGCAATCCGTGTGCACTTTGAGTAGCCGAGGCATAAAATACAGCCAAAATAAAAAAAAATTAGCCGACTGATGGCAAATAAAAAATTAATCAAGCAAAGTGCACTGGAGCTCTAATCTAAAGCAAATTTAATCTAGTGAAAAGTCATTCGGGCGAACGCATCGAACCCCGTACGGGGACTCCATATGCCACACGGTGTACGGGCGGGCGAGTGGCGAATGAGCAGTCGATGAGATGAACGTGTGAATAAATGAACCGAGTTTCCCATTTCCCCCATTTTGATTTCCATTAGTTTCGATTGGAACAAATTGCTTAGATTCTATTATTGGGAATTAGTAGATGATCCGTCTATAAAAATGGGCCATGGAAATGGTCTTAGACCGTCGGTGGCAGCGGCGGCATTGTCAGTTTTGTGTACACTCAAGCAGATTTAAACAATTCCGCTGCCAATGGGATTGTCTTGTTCAATAGGCGGAGTCTATGCATGAATTTGCGTAATCAAAGGAATCTCCAGTTCAACAGAAAACGTTTCAGGGTGCTAAGCAATCGAGGGTATAATGTTTTCATGGAACCCCCGGCGATTGAAATTGAATTTTCATTGTCTTAAGTGTATACAAATACGAAACAATACTGGTCAAGTGATGAGGACATAATACTTCAGAGGGGATTTGGGAGGCGAATAATGAAGTGGCTTCAAATGGCAGAAATATATTTTGCCGGATAGTGTGACATTTGTAATTTTTACACAATCACCATCTATTGAATTTTTAATAAAATTTCTTCAATCTAGCAGGAGTCAAAACAGTATTTTTTTAACTAAAACCTTGCAAGGCAGTAAATCACTACATTTTTAACTTTGGGAAAAAATTAAGACTGTACGATGGTTGCATTTTATATTTAGGGCTTAGGAAACAAAAACAAATATTAATCATTAAAAATAACTTTATTGTTTTTCAAAATATTCCCCATTAATATCAAAACACTTTTGAATGCGTTTGAACCAATTGTCGAAGCACCTTTGCCACTCTGATTGAGATATCTCCAAAACATGCATTCCGAACGCATCAACCGCTTCTTCAGGTGTCGAAAAACGTTGATCTCTTTTATTTATTTTTGATTTTTTACGTACGGGAATAAATAGAAGTCATTCGGTGCCAAGTCAGGACTATACGGCGGATGACTTATCAAATCGATGGTTTGAGTGCTCAAATATGGAGTTGTATGAACCGATGTGTGAGAGCTAGCATTGCAGCGGTGAAGAGTGATCCTTTTTCGGGGGTTGGTTTTCTAGATTCTTGGGAGACAACTGGCAATCAAATGGTTGAGTACCATTCAGAATTGACTGTTCTGCACTGTTCTAGTGGTACGTTTGCGACATGCCCAGGTTTTCCGACAGGCGACCATTTGCTTGGAAGTGCTTCGTGCGCGAGCAACTTTTGTTGGAATTTGCTCAATTTAATACACCCATACAGTCGACAGCTGTTCACTTTCGGGCTCATACGCGTAAATCCACGATTCATCACCTGTCACGATGTCATAGACGTGTTTCGAAGCACCGCGATCGTATTTTTGGAGCATTTCTTTCGAACAAACGACACGACCCTTTTTTGAGCGATTGTGACAAATTGTGTGGGATCCAACGCGAAAAAAAAATTTTGATGGTCAAAAGTTCATGCAATATTGAATGTATGCTGGCCCCACTAATGCCTAAGGTTATCTCAATCTCACGGTAGGTCAAATGACGATCTTGCAATATCAGTTGGCGCACAGCATCAATGGTTTCCGGAACAACAACTGATTTCGGGCGACATTTACGAAATTCGTCTTGAAGCGAACTACGACCCCGGTTGGATTCACCAAACTATCGATAAACACTGGTCCTTGATGGAGCTTCATCGCCAAAAATTGAGATAAGTTCATCGATGCACTGTTGTTGAGTTAATTTCCGTCGAAATTCCTAAAAAATAATCGCACGAAAATTTTCACGATTTAATTCCATTTTTTAGGCGAGATGAGTGTTTTAAGTTATTGTAAACAACACATATAGCGATCGTGTGTCAAAACTTTCTGAGTACGTATAACCTGAAAAATTTCAAACTTTATGATAGAGCTGGCAGTTGCCAAATTGCAACACTAAGGTTTCCCAATTCCGAAATATAAAAGTCAACTTTCGTACAAATGTTGATGGTAATTGTCTTCAATATTAATATGTCTTATTCGATTGCAAACAGAGAAAAAAACCAGGCGTATTTAAATGGTGTATGCTGCAGCCTCTCGGGCTAAAGTTGGTTTTTAAATGTTGTATGCTGCAGCCTCTAGCGATAAAAGTGGCTTTAAAGTTTTTCTGATTTCATGTGATCTACAAAGTCAATTTTCTGTTGCCAAAGTAAGGAGCATCTCTGTCGTTATTCTGATTTTTAATGCTTCATCTCGACATTGTCCAGTCACATGGTATAGAGGGGCAATTAGTGTTCCCAAAAAATTTAATAATACGGCACGGCCAGTCCGTCCCTTTGTATCCATTTATTGCCCAGACACAATCTTAAGGAACGTAAATAACACTTTTTGAATTTTCTAACACCAACTATACAGATTGATGACAACTTTTGACTATCTACCTTGACCTCACCAATCAAGCACTTTGTCAGGATGTACGGCAGCTTTTAGTATCCGTCAATAGAAGTTATTTTCTTTTTTTTAAAAGAAAAATCGCTGTTGACTATCCGTTGTCCCAACACGCAAGAAGCCCAATCGACAGGGGCTTCAATTGTGGCCTTAGTTGAACATAATAAGAACAAAGAGGTAAATTCATACACGAAACATGCATGGTGAGGTATATGACATGATAAATGGCTGCAAATGCTGAAAAATCGATCAACTTGAATCATCAGGAAAATTTTTATTTGCGGTCGCAATATTTTCGATAACCGATCGGCTATACGATACGGGGGCATTGCTCCAACGAGGTCCAAGAAGCACTACCTTCCTTAAATCATTAACCGGATTAAGTTATTAATGGGAACCAGTTAATTAAAATTTGTACGCCCAAATATGACCTGAACTAAATATTTTTGAGTACGCTAAAGGAAAAAAGATGGCCGCCGCACAGTGGGGCAGCTCCATAGCATAGAGATTAGTACGCAAAAGGTCACATTCAAATATAAGGTAAAAAAATCAGTTTCTCTTCACAAAGTCTACGGTATTTATGATATGAAAAATTCAAATTAATTTATTTATTAACAAGTAAAAATAAAAAACCTTTATTCAAAAGACGGTACAATTTAGATTTTTTAAAAAATGAAATGCCGAACACAACTGGGCCGTCCAAGGACTAGACCGTCAGAGGACTGGAGCGTCCGACGACTGGATCTCGATTACTGGACCGTTCGACATCTGGATCTCGATTGCCTTTTGTACGATATTGGCCGTCATTCTTTATCTGATGTGTTGTGGATGGGGGTTGAAATGTGAGCCTGTGCATCGGCTCACATTTCAAGCCGAAAATGAAAATCATTCCAATAATCAAGTGGTTTCTTAGATTTAGGGATCGCTTGAGTCACAACAATAATGTTTATGTATTCCAGATTGTATTGTTTGTCCAGCGTTATTTTTGAATGGATCGAAGTGTTAACTTGCACTTCCCTTTTCTTTCATGTTTTGCACTAAGTTTGTAAAATAATCAAAGTTGTCAAGTTTGATGTGGAAATTGCAATTGAAGGAATGAAAAATAAGTTGTTACTTTTGATTTTGTAATACCTTTGTTGTTAAGCGTTTGATCTATAATATGTCCGCAGAAGAATGTGTAAATTCTATTTGTTAACTTCAAAAATTAAAACCAACAAAAGTGTAAATAGTTCAGGGGCTTTAAGTAAGCGCATTTGTTTTCTTTCTTTGTTTTAATGTTTACATAATATTTTCTGTTCCGGCAAAAGTTTAACATATCTAATTATTGGGCATTTTTTCGGCACATATCCTTAATATAAATATGACAGCAAAAGTGATAAGCTTTGGCCGGAAACAATTCTTGCAGGGAGCTGTGTTTTTTTATTTTGTTATTCTACTGTCCTCAGCAGCAATTAAGTTATCTTAACCTATTAATTTGTATTTTAAATGTTTAAGATTCTGAAACTTCTGAATGTCTAAGAAAACAACTCGTTGAAGTACTTTTGGCCAGTGAGCAGACGAATTTTGAATCAACATTTTTGCAAATAAAAATTTCCTTGAGGGAAAGACGTTTTGCAGCGAAAGTCATCTACCTGATCTTCGATAAAAATTAAAAAAATCAAATACCAGCTTAAGACCAATCACACTAGCGAAAAATACTTATCAATCAAAGGAACGTTTTGGAATCGTTTCCATCATATACAGAAAACGAATTGAAGTTAAGGTATACCGGTATGAAGCGTGCGTCAATATACAAATGTCTCGATAGGGAACATTTGTTGTGACCGAGCCCTTATTTTTTTTGTTTGTTTATTAAGACATCTGTGAAAAATATTTAGTTTACATTAAGTCATTGAACAGACAACATCATATTTTTTCATGGTGTTAAAAATGTCGAATTTTTTACCAGAAAGTGATGATTTGCGGAAAGCATTCATTTTTTGTTTTCATTTGAAGAAAAATGCTGCAAAGTCGCATCGAATGCTTGTCGAGGCATATGGCGATTATGCTCTATCAGAAGCAACATGCAAAAGATGGTTTCGACGGTTCAGAAATAATGATTTTGATGTGAGAAATGAAGAACGTGGAAGACCACCAAAAAAGTTTGAAGACGCCGAATTGCAAACGATATTGGATGGAGATGACACTTTGAGTCGAAAGCAAATGGCAGCAATGTTAAATGTTGCACAACAAACAATTTCTGACCGTTTAAAATTTATGGGAAAGATCCAAAAGTGTGGAAAATGGGTGCCACATGATATAATAAATAAAAGACAGATGGAAAACCGAAAAAAACACTTGTGAAAATTTGCTTCAAAGACACGAAAGAAAATCGGTTTTGCATCGGATTGTTATTGGCGATAGAAAATGGATTTATTTTAAGAATCCTAAACGGAAAAAATTATGGGTTAATCTGGGACAACCATCAACATCGACTGCAAAACCAGATCGCTTCGGCAAGAAGACAATGCTGTGTGTTTGGTGGGACCAGGAAGGTGTGCTGTACCACGGTGAAACCGTTAATACTGATCGCTACCGACAACAAATGATCTATATGAACCATGCATTGATCGAGAAACGACCAGAATGAGCCAGAAGACACGGCAAGGCTGCTCCCTGACAATGCACCTGCACACAAAGCAAAACCGGTTCAGAATACAATCAACACACTTGGCTGTGAGCAGCTACCCCACCCGCCGTATTCGCCAGACTTGGCTCCTTCCGACTACCATTTGTTTTCATCGATGGAACACGCATTGGCTGAGCAGCACTTTGATCATAAAAAAAAGGGATTCTTACCAAAAAAATAAATATCGCACTACTGAGATGACGTAGAACATTCTTTAATTTGATGTACATAACATGCTTATATAGACATTCGTGGGTACTGCAAGCGAAGAGATATCGGTACAATCACCCCATACTACTTCACTTATCAGGCAGACGAACCATGAAGGGTCTGAGCCTGAGCAATTGCTGTCGGTGACGGTCCTGGACACGCTGCTTCCAGTCATCAAGTCCAAGCTGTCTTACATCTGCTATGACTTGGTCCCCGTACTGAAAGTTCGGTCTTCCTCTCCTTCTCGAACCAGGAGGCTCAGATTTGAAGACCCTCTTTGCTGGAGCGTTATTGTGGCCGACCCAGTGTAGTACGAGAGTATAGAGTTCGCGATTGTGCCTTCTTCTCCATTCTTCTTCCCCATAGACGGGAATATATCCAACGTAGAATTTTTCTTTCGATGGCACCAAGAATCCGCTCCGCAGCATTACTTCATGTCTAGCTTTCGGCTCCATCAAGCAGGACTGGCAGAATAAGGGTTTTGTAGAGCGTGACTTTGGTCCTTCGAGTCAGGAGTTCGACCCCAGCCGTTTTGACAGACCGAAGTAGCATCGGTTGCCAAGGGCGATTCTACGTTGGATCTCCACTACGATGTCATTCGTGGAGTTTACGTTTGTCCCGAGGTAGAAAAACTACTTTACTACCTCGAAATTGTAGCTATCGATGTCGATTATCAGCGTATCCAAATAGCTGGACTGTCTTGTTGAAGATAGTACCTTCCGTGTTGACTTTTGCCCGCCGCACTATCTTTTCCAGTACCAAATTGAAGAAATCACACGACAGCGCATCTCCTTGCTGAAATCCGATGCAGGTCTCTAGCGGTAAGTCTATATCAGCTTAAAATTATTTTGTCTACCCAAGCAATCAGTTCTTAAGGCTATAATATATAGCCTTGAAATGCGAAATAAATCTAGTCTCTTTCTTGACTTTTTAATAATTGTATGACGCGACAGTTCACAGGGGGACCAGGGCCTAACTTGCTCATCAACTACTCGTGTTGGGTGCGCTACTGTTTTCTCACGAGTAGAAGGGACCCACAGGTTTTTGCTCACTCCGGACTGCGAAATTAGAGAAGCTTTCTTAGACAGTTATAAGTCTTTGAGTGTTGTCTGCAGCTCGAAAAATTCGTGTTGAGCTGGGAATCAAACCTTGAACTTCGGCGTGTGAGTGTCGCACTCTACCCACTACGCAACGGCGGCCACGTTACTAGACTTATGTTTGTCTTTTGGCAATAATCTGAACTAAGGCCCGCCGAAGCAAGCAAGCGAGCAATGAGTGTGCCAAATCACATATTCACTATCAAGAAGTGCTCTCTATCTGTTTCCAGTTCTTCCAAAGTCAACAATGCAAAAGTGATCAGTATTTCACTAGTAGACCTAGTTCTGTACCGAAGCGAATATTACGGCACCAACGACATAGCCGAGAGCAACACAGCTTAGAAGATCTCAAACACAAACCACCCACTTCTATTTATTTTTGTATATCTTACAAACACGTGTCTTAAAATTGTCCCTTCCAATTCCCTCACCCAATCATCTAATTAGTTCCTGTAAAGCCGCTCGAGCGTAAATCTGTTAAGTGCCTTCGACATGAAGCGATACATTAAGGTACGACTTTCAAGTGTGTTACACAATTGATTGCTCAGCCCTTTTACGCCCATGAAGACAAGAGCCTCCGTGCGTACACTACGCTCAACAGCTTCAACAAGTTCCACTCAACAGATCCCCACTTCCTGCGAAACCATTAATTTATGATTTTCGTTGCCTTTGTATCAGACAAATCGTAAAACCTGAAACAGTCGCATAGGGGTGTGTAAACATTGAACATTCCCGGCAGGAGGACGTGTTATTCCGCGTCACCGCCGATTTACATTCCTTCGCCTGGAACTTGGTGCGGGAGTTTATTGCTCTCGCCTATGATCGTAACTTTAATTTGAAGATGCCTCAGAGAACTTAATGCGTCGCGGCCCGCATCACGACGATCTGAGTGGGCATCTGGCGAAGCAATTTGTTCCGGGACGCCCGCTCTGCCACGCTCGAATCACCGAGCTTTGAACTGCGAACTATTTCACTCGTGCACGTACGTAATGTTTATTAAAATATTCCCGCCGTTATTCCCTAATATGTTGCTGTGGTGATCCATGAGACGGTAGCTAGTGCAGCGATGGTTGTGGCACAGGTAGTGGTAGCGGCAGCCTCTTTTTGCTTTAACGCCCATTGAATTTTACAGCGCCGTAAAAACAATTCTGCTATTTTCTCATTTGTACGTAGCATATGCACTCGTACGGCTGTTGGGGAGCCACCTCCCCTACACTGATGGCGTAGGGGAGATAGTGTTACGTTCCACTTATGTGTATGTACCTAACACCCGCCGCACAACCTGTGACACACATCCGCATATAAAACGTTACGACTTCTTGAATCATTTACCTTGAAAGCAATTTCGAAAGAAATTACATTCAACCGAATTCGGCAGAAGGGATAGTCGTAGCACCCGTGCGGCGTACATGTGTGTAATTTGGTTGCGTTGTCGTTCTCGCCCTCTCCATTGTGAGTAGTCGGCGTTCGACAGGCAACAGTCGACGGTCGAAGCTGTCGTCATAGTTGTCCCTGGAAATCATGCAAATGTTAGAAGGGTTGCGCAGAGTCTACCTATGGGCCTCGCCCTGTCTACCAATGCGGGCTGTTTTGGCCCGTAAAGTTATAACCTTCCGCTGTAATGTAGTTTGATGGCGGCAACCGCAACGTAATGTAATGTCCTTAATGTGGTTTGTTTTATGCGGCGGATGTTGGAGAGTGGGCGATTGGATATGACAATGGTTTTCGTTCATAATGGCGTGGAGGATGTGCTCTGCGCTTGAATTCCGTGGGTTCTATTTTGCTGCGGCCTGTCTCCTCCTGTGTGGTGGCTTCTCTCTTCGTTTGTAATTCACGTTGGAGTTAATTAAAACGCCTGCGTGTGCTCTAGGTAGGATTTTCTTCATGGATTTGAGAAAGTGTATCTTGGCCACAGGATATGGGAAGACGTTAACACCACTTAGCGAAGAGGGAGATTACTTCCGCCACCACCACTTGGCTTCGAAGTTGGCGAAACTTTATCCCGGATAATTACTTTCTGCTCTATTCAAATAACAATAATAGTGTCCGACAAATTACCTATGCTTTGATGGGGATTACTCAGCCTCCGTTCCAAGGTGGTCGATATTAATATCTGTTAAAAGTTTGGGCCGGACACTGCTTGAGGACTATTTAATATCGCTGACATATTGACGTTATTGTGTGTGTGGAGATTCAATATTATTTTAGTCCCCCGAGTACGGGCTAGTTTCGAAGGGAATAATAATTTGGTCTGTCGTCGACAATATACCCATCAGAGGCTGATGTGGATTTGCTTGTGGGGTTGTTTTCCATTCACATTAAGAAAGCAATAAGTTCGGGTGCGTGGGTGAGTGGGTGTGTGCCGAGATGGGTTTTGTTATGATATATAAGACAAACAGCTCTTTGACTTTACGATTGGAATCGAACTTGAGACTTGAGGCTATTTGCGAAATCCACATGCTTCGTGTTAGTTACTTGGAAGATTGAACTTGAATTTGTAATATTACCGAAGATATACCATCTACGGTGTAGTTGGTGTTGCAATATGACAATTCAGCTAATCGTCAAAAAGGCTGATAAACTTCAGTGGTATATAAAGAGCAAAGAAAGGGTTGCAAATTTAAAGAACAAATAATAAAAACAAACAACATCTCGGTTAGTGTCTGATTTCAAGTAAAAGAGTAATTCACCTATCTCCCCTCATTTTCCACACAAAAAGAACCGTCAACGTTACCTCTCTTGACTGTAGAAAGTATCAATACGTATTTGTAGGAATACGACGAAAATCGGACATACATATGTGCGGGTGGCGGTTCGAGGTTGGAAGATGAAGTTGAGATGAGATGAGTTGGAGTTGAACCGCTGTGAGAGCTACGCTGCAGTGAAACGATCACGCGTTGTCAAAAAATGAATAAAATACCCGTACGAGGGGCGTTAAATATATTATCGTCATCGATATGAAGGAAAATGTAAATTCAATTAAAATTGTTTTTATTTTTCAATATCATCTCCCCTATCAACAATGCATTTGTTACATCTTGAGAAAAGCTTTTTAAAACCTTCAAAAAAATAAAATAAATGCAAAATACCCATTTATTACCGACTTGAGTTCTTCATCATCCGATAATCTTTTTCCACAAGGACATTTTTTCAAATCCGGACAGGGACAGGAAATAATCACTATGGGCAAGGTCTGGACTATAGGGTGGGTGTTGGATTTCTTCGAAACCACTATCTCACGCCTTGGAAACTCGCGCCGTGTGAACAGGAGCGTTGACATAAAGAAGCAACACAAATCGCTGCGAATTTACCCCGTCTTTTCTCTTTAACTTCCTCCCCCAAAGTGGGAGCGTAGGATGTAGCATTGAGGGTTTCACATTTTCTTTTGTACTCAATGAGCAAGATTCCCTTTGAGTCTCAAAAAACTGTGGCCATGAGCTTCCCGGCCGACGGAGTGACTTTGGCCTTCTTCAGGGAGCCTGTTCCTTTTCTATGCCACTGCATGGGCTCTTGTTTGCTTGCAGGGTGTAAACACTGTTTCGTCCCCAGTAACAATTCGATCCATAACACCGTCCGCGTTCTCACTACACATCTCCAAAAGCTCTCTACAGCATGTGATTCTCACTTTTCGCTGAGGCGATGTGAGCATTCGTGGCATCCACCTTGCACTGACCTCTGAAAGGTTAAGATGGTCATGAAGAATGGTGTGGATGGTACCAATTGAAAGCTTAGTGATCTCTGCCATCATTTTCACCTTTATTCGGGCATTTTCAAGAACAAGTTTTTCGACATCTTTGATGCTTTCTGCCGTACAAGCAGTAGTTGGGGGGACGGAACGGGCGTCGTCTACAATGCTCTCTATGCCTTTCTTGAACCCACATGACCCATTTTGCACAGTCGATAATAAAGAACTCTGGTAAATAGCCACCATCTTTTCGTAAATGGTTTTTGGACTTTTTCTTGCTTAGTGAGAAATTCAATCAAAGCGCGATGCTCAATTTTCATCATCATCGTCGGATTCTGTTTAACTAGAGATTAATAGCGAATTAGTAATCACATTTATACGAAATTTTACATGAATGCACTAAAATTATAGAATTACTTGATAAACAAATCATTTTATATCTATAAACACAGTTTCACACCGATGCCGAGAACATATTGAACGCCCCTCGTATACAGTGCCATGTCTAGTATTGGCATTCCTACCAAACTCGTCAGATTGTGTAGGATGACGATGGAGAACTCTCGCTGCCTTCACTGTCGAAAAAGGTTTTAGACAAGGCGACGCACTGTAATGTGACTTCTTCAACATGATCCTGTAGAAGATCGTGCGCAACTACAAGTCAACCCCAGAGGCACGATCTTCGAGAAATCAGTTCAATTGCTAGCTTACGCTGATGACATTGACGTGAGTGGACGAACACAGCGAGCCGTCAATGAGGCGTTTGCTGGAATTGAAAAGGAAGCGTCTAAAATGGGTCTGGCAAAACTAAGCACATGTTGTTATTAAGCGAGGACACACAACATCGACTTCTCGGACGGAGCGTCACACTAGGCAGCAGAAACTTTGAGGTAGTCAAGGACTTTGTCTACCTCGGCTCCGCCGTAAATAAAGACAGCAACATCAGCACCGAAATCAAACGCAGAATCACTCAGGGAATTGAGTAATAAAGCCCTCTCTCGAAGGACAAAGCTCGCAGCTTGATCATCCCAGTCCTACTCTATGGGGCGGAAACCTGGACGTTACTAAAAGCGGATGAGGAAGCCCTTAGTCTTTTCTAGAGGAAAGTTTTACATGCTATTTTTGGTCCTGTTTGCGTTGATGGCGTTTGGAAGAAAAGATTTAACAAAGAACACTATGGGCTGTACAGCGACATGCATATGGTAAAGTGTCTACGGACACAACGCTTAAGATGGCTAGGCCATTTAGAGCGTATGGACACCACTGCTCTGGCCCGAAAGTTCCACAATTCGGAGCCATTGAGACAACACAACAGGAGACGACCTAGGCTAATGTGGCGCACACAAGTGGAGAAGGACCTCAACCATCTTGGAGTACGGAATTGTGGGCAGCTGGCGAAACATCGTGCTGGATAGAGAGGCATCTTGGTTGAGGCTCAGGTCCACCCCGGACTGTATCGCCACTAGAAGAAGAATAAGTGTACCACCGGTGGCGTACACTAAAATGCTTTATCTGGGGACGTGTACCACCGGTGGCTCATAATGTTCATAGTCCTGAATTGTATTCTTTTCTTATAAAATAAACTATTGGTGATCAACATTCATTTTTTATTGAAAAAGGTTTGGGTATATTTTTAAAGGAAGAAAATAAAATAAAAATAAGATAATATTAATTGTTTTTGATGAGTTTTTATTTTTTTTTTAATTTTAGGCAAAGTAGTGGTTGACCTTCGCAAAATCAATAAAACGTTGTAAATCTTTTTGTTTTTCTTGCTGTATAATAACTGCCTTGTCGAGTAGACAACGATTCATAACATTCACGGCATCGATTGCGCAATTTTCTGGCAGTTCCAGTACACTTTTGCAAAAACATGTATTCTTCATTTATGTGCTTGCTGTTCCGGAAATGACCACAGCATTTCATTCATATCAGGAGCCGATCAATAATATATTCTTTAAATTCCCCAGTACCCCACTTCTGATGAGTATACCATGCTTTTACAATTGATGTTGCGCAAATCAACTTTATAATAATTTTCCTATACCATTTTACAGTTTTGCGTTACGAATTGTAACATGAGGCAAGTTGGTCAGATAGATCAACACCTTTTTTGGCAAAATT
This sequence comes from Eristalinus aeneus, assembly GCA_955652365.1. Lineage (NCBI taxonomy): Eukaryota > Metazoa > Arthropoda > Insecta > Diptera > Syrphidae > Eristalinus > Eristalinus aeneus. Next base: position 406,098 of record OY019131.1, read on the forward strand.
ATAGTCAGAAATATCAACAGGTTTTAATTATTCATTTGTACCCACAACAATATTGCACGTATGATTGTTGCAGGTCGTTTACATGCAGACTGATCTTTTGTCTGTCCACTTTAAATATTTCAGTCCTTTAGAGTTTTCAAGAACCACAAAATAAGCAGGTTTTTGTTTCTGCTTCTGTTGGCAAAAGGTTTCTAGTTACTTTTATTTAATAATTGTTGGCGTAACAGTTCGCAGGGGGACCAGGGCCTAGCTTGTTCTTCAACTACTCGTGTTGTGTGTGCTACTGTTCTCTCAAGAAAAGAAGGGACCTAAAGTTTTTTGCCGACTCCGAACGGCGTAGTTTGATAATCTTTCCTAGACAGTTATTGCTGTTTGAGTGTTGTCAGCAGCTCGAAAAAGGTGGTGCCGTGAAAAAATTCGGGGTGTTCAAACGAAAATCGAACCTAGACTCTTCGGCGTGTGAGCGTCGCACTCTACCCACTACGCCACGGCGGCCACAGTACAGTGCCACATATATTGGAAGGTTTATCTAAAAGCTCTTCAACTAAACTCACATATGTATAGTAGCTATCTGTTACAAAGTGCGTCCTTCAAATAACAGTCCATCCATCAATCGCATTACTATGTCATGTGCATGGTCCCTTGATGTAGAGTATACATTATTCCACAGTATATTTCAATATTAAACGTGTAGCCAAAAAAATATTTTTGTGTACGACGCCGCCAGATAAAACAATGTTCGATTATTGCTGCCACCAGATGATGTTTGATACTAAAACCTGCGCCGTCCTCAACGTGATAATGTCATACCAAAACCTGACATATATGCATATTAAAAACACAGAGCTCCTAGTTGCGAATTGATTTCTGTTTTTCATCGGTAGCTGTTGCATCTACCCCAAATGAAAAGGCTCTAGAGTTTTACTTGGAGACGATGCGAATATTGCATAAATATTTTTTATTAGAGAAAAAAGAAATTGTGAGCCATTTTGTAATTTCAACGATGTCTGTCTGTTCTTTTACGAACTATTTTTTTATTTGTTTCTCAACATTCAAAGGAATCAATGTTTACCAGAGACCAATAACTATTGTAATATAATATCTGAAATTATTTTTGTTCTTATCGCCTGAAATAATACTCAAAGGTATCTTGAATTTGTAAATATGTTCTCATTTTGAAGCGACTTAATTGTTTTAAGTGTATTTAATGTGTTACAATTGTCACATATCTTCGCTCTGAGATAAATTAGACAAAATATATTCTCTTTATTTTTATTGTTGTTATTTTCATTGCACGAAGTATGTTTAATATTTGTTTTTGTGTTAGGTTTCTTTGTTTTTATTGATTACAACACCTTTCATATTAATGGATGTCCTTTGGACAGTAAAAATAACATTTTTTAAGAATAATATGTAACACCAAATATTTATTTTAATTATAATACGCGTATCTCGGAACGTCAATTGATAATAAATCTTTCCCAAATGTGCGACTTTTCACCACGAGTTACTTTCCGGTTCTTCAACATATTTCATAAGTTATTATACATATAAATGCTATCGAATTTATTAAAACTAAATCCTTTTAAAGTTTCGGTTACATTTACTTACGTAAACAATTTGCAGTTGATTTTCTTAGCACGTTTAGTTGACTGTACACAAAATGGCTGATGAGTTCACGAACAGTTGACAATTTACTAGTGCTTGACACTATTGAAGGCATAAATTGACAACTTTGGAGGGGAAACATAAACATGTGTGAGTAAAGTGAGATAATGTTCGATAATACGTAAATAACTTTCAGAATTTGAGGTTATGTCCGGGTTATGTTTACTAGAACACGTAAATAACAGTCAAACGGTCGATGGGCAAAGGGGAAATCAGCTGTTTGATCAGCTGTTCAGTTGTCCATCCCCTTCCTTATTGGTTTCTGATGTTAACATTCAATTGACAAACAATTTATTCATTACATACGCTCTCAGTTACATAGCTGAAGTTAGAGCCGATTGTGGGAAAATATGAGAACTTTTTATTTTATGGGATGTGGGCAGATTAAGTAAATTTACAGAATTTCTGAAAGAATACATCACCTCCTTAAAACAGACAATCAATAATGAACATAACCTCAAAATGGTGAATTGAAAGATGCAACAGACAGTGTGTTCAATTCCTGTTCCAAGCCACTTGTAAGGTTGGAAACAAAATGGCTCTCATCATCATGTTCGATTATTGAAGTGCCAACCCGATGAGAATGGGCCAAGTACGTGCTCCACTGTCTTTCAGTGTCCGTCCAAAATCCGATTAGATGTCGGTCATTATCCCAGACCTTCAGAGTTTCTCTCTTGCATGTCCAACGTCCTCTCGGCACAATTGTAAAGATTTTCCCTACAACGTAATCACTGAAATGTCATTTAAGATTCATCTATCAAGATGTAACTATGCCTAAGTATACGTATGCGATTTCATTCTCAAACAGGGCTACACACATACACATACATCTGGGAGGAGAGCAAACTCCCAAACATTGACTTTTCGAATAAAATCTCTCTCTCTTTGCCTTCGACAAGGATGAAAATTAATCCGACCCCCTCCTCCGGTCATTCTCACACACCCAAACACACACAAATGCATATTTATTCACCGTCGGACCATCGCCTCACCGGAGACCGAGCCAGTCAACCAACAGCCATCCCATCTCGTTGGTGACGCGGCAATCAATCATCTGCGCAAGTAGACAGAATCAATTTCGTTTAAATAAACTTACATTATTGAATGAAAAATCCCCTTCAGATATTTGATTGATGAAAATGACAATTTATTTGTCTTAACTCGTGGGCGGGTGGTGCGTGGAAGGCGGGGCTGGGGGGGTGCGACTTGGCGACTGGTAGCAAATGCATTCACTGTCGAAAATTGAAAAGTCTGTAGGTATCCCCACATGCAAAATGATGGATGGCACGGCACCGGGATATTTAATTATTCAATTCGGTCTGCCTCTTCTCTGCGGCTCTGGTGGTGGTAAGGACTTTTTAAACGAGTAATGATCGTTTAAACATCGGCATAAAGGACTTGCTAACGGAAGGGACGATGGGCGTTGATAGAGGGGAAGGAGGAAGGAGTGAGTACAGCCCAGTCACATCGTGTTTAGATTCTGACCATGTCAGCTGCGCTGCGGATCTGATGAGAGCGGTTGAGTGCTTGAGCAGCAGGCGGTGCTGGTGGACGTGCTTGCGGAGAGGGATGACAATAATCATAAAAAGCCCACTTGAAAAATGTTAATCAAAAGATAGACATCCCGGGGTGGAGGAACCCCAAGGTAAACGGTAAACCTGGTCGAACCGCCTCCGAAAATCCTCGCGATAACATCATCTAATTTCCTTTCGGGGAAAATTAAATTTCCCCTCGCAATGTAAAACGAAAATGAAAATACGGCAATAAAGAAGGTAAGGTTGTTGCGTTTAGCGCTACTGAGCCGTCGGTGTGGTTGAGGTGGAGGATGTGATATATTCCGACAGAGGTGGGCTCAGAGATAATTTGCTTGTCCTTAGTAGCGCCATTTCTTTTAAATAACAATCTCGAGGCGGAAATAAATGCTTACCTCTTCTTTGCGCTGGCTGCTTCCTCCGGTCCGCATTAGACTCCACTTCATCTTGACACGCAGGGGTCCATCATATCGGGCGTTTCCCGGTAGACGACTCCCGCCCCACGTCCATCAGCCATTTGGCGACATATAAGTCAGCTTAGCTCAACGGCTCAAAGTAATATCCTTAAAATCGCTTGAGAATGGCGTAATCTGTAATCTGGTGGGAAACATGGTTTCCTTGGTTTCATCTTCGTCTTCAACTTTACGCGCATCTGTGGGTGGATGTCTGTGTGTTGGGTTGGTGGCAGTTCAGCGGCGCGAGAGATGGACGAGGGAGGGGAAGTTCTTGGAATCCATGTCTGGTAATTTGATTGAAAAAAAAGAAGATTTCCTTCTTTCTTTCCCTAAGCGCTGTTTTGCTTTGTTTTCCGTCTTTGCTGATGCTTAAAAGATGCCTGGAATTGATAGTAACTATTTGTTAACGAGAAGGATTCAGCACAGATATGTATCTCGATCAGAGAGACAGGATAGCTTTGTTTGTGTCTTCTGTGGTGTTTCTTTGTCTTCTGTAAGCCATTCATCACGTTGGTGGTATCGTGACTATGTGTACCACCACCACCACCACCACCAGCCAGAGACAGCACAATTTGGCATCTTCAATTAGTGGCAGAAACTCCCAAACACACGCACACACAGGCACAGGCGCGAATTGCAAAGTTCAGGTCACAAGGAAAATAGTACATTTCCGGCTCCGAGATGTCTATCACAAACCATAACACAGAATGAGTTCATTAATTGCAAATGAGACAGTGGCCAAGAAGGAATGAGTGGGGTGGGGAGGCGAAAATCCTTGACCACCATCGCCATCACCATCAGGGGAATGGAATGAAAGCATTTTTCTAAGACTTTTTGCAACTAATTGCTGCGAATTAACTTCCTTTGCAGAGGAGAGGTGGCAAATGAGGATCCGGAGAACAATATAAGTGCACAAGAGAGTTCATAATACACACGGAATGTCCTGGCTAGCTGGCTGGCTGGCTGGCTGTCTGCCTGGCTGGCCACTGTAGCTGGAGACTACATAAAAATTTCATTGGTTTTTGCAAATGGCCAGCAGTGTGTGGTCTCTGGCGGTGTATGTGTGGGGGGATGCGACTCGGACGGCATGAAATAATTTTCGCTCTAGTACCAATTTGATGGGAAAAGGATGCTGTTCCTTCGCAGTGGTGGAAGATCTGAGATTCTCCGTTTTTCCTCCGTCGCCATCGGTCTAATTCTGCTGTTGCTTCTCGTTCCTTGAACGACTCTGATCCTTTTTATTGGCTGCAAATCCGTTTTGGCAGCTTGCAGCATGTGGTTCATTCGAGTGAATGAATCCGAGCAAGACGGGAGTGTGTACGGTGAGCTGGCTTTATAATTTGTATCCTCGCCTCTTCAGCCAGCAAGGGGATAGCAAATTAATGAGGAGAGACCCCATGTCCGCATCCGACGATGACGCCGCGCCAAAGTGCACACTTGGCACAGTGTCAACGGAAATCGCTCCACTGTGAAGTGCGACTGTAATGGACTTATGAAATATGAAATTGGCCTTGCCGCCCCATGGCAGAGGTGGTCGATTTATGGCTTTTTGGGAAGTGGGACACGGGGATTTATTTATTTTTAATTGAGCTTCGTCTGGGTCCTTTTCGGTCTGTCGATCTCGGTTAATGTCCACAACTGAAGTTGTCAGCATGTCAAATACCGCAAGCCAAGCCCCATACTTGTTCCGATTATCAGGTGGAACGATGGAAATAATGATTTCTCGTTATCTCGTACCAAATAGCCGCTGCAATCAATGCTTCAGGGCCTCGCTTCGGAGTCCCGCGCCAGCCCATACACGCTTTGCCAGCGCCATTCTGTGGCCACTTGTTGACCAGCCGCACAGCGTCCATGCATGCACAACGCTGTCGGATGGAAATATCATCTATACAGCACCTCTGGAACAATGTCAATCATTAAGCAAATTTAATGGGCCATAAAGCTCATTTCCCCGCGATTGAATGACTGGACAATACATAAGCCATCGACGGAATTTATCATCTCTATCCGATCCATCAGAAAATTTGTCGTAAATAGTTGACGCAAACGGGATTGGGGTGGCCGGGTTCTCTGCGGCGCCTGGTGCGGCAATATTTTATGAATTAATAAGGATTAAACCAGGACAGGCTGACAATCATTTATAATGCGTACACGAACAGATTGGCAAATAATTTCGCTACACCACTGTGCGAGCGTAATGACAACTGCAAATGAACATTGTTTGTGAAATTATTTATACACACACAGGCGCATACAGGCATACCGGGCAGTTGCGGCATCTACCAGCGGCAGAGAGTAGGGCCAGTAATCATACGAGCCATAAACCCAAGGACTGCTAGGAAGGATGTGGGCACAGAGAAATGCAGGCCAGAGCAGCCGATGAATGAGGCATTTTAATTTACACCAGGCAGGAGGTGTCACCGGATGCCACCGCAGGATACTTCCCCCTCTGCAGTCGCTGCCGCCTTCTACATGAAGATCTGATTGGAATGTCAATGCTGGGAATGTTATGGCAAAATATTTACAATATCTCCTGCATGCTCAGACACCAATTACAGGCGTGTGTTCGTATCTGTGTCTGGACCCTCGCCTGTGGTGGTTATGAAAATTTTAATCGATTTCTAGTTTCTCTTTGTAATTGAATTGCAGCGACAGGATTCACATTCCGTGTGGCAGTTAGAAATGGACATTTGGATAAGCACGGCACGGACAGGTTGCAGTGTGAACTACGAGGCCAGTCTTGCTCCGACTTATCTGTATCCAATTGTGCATGAAGAGACACTAGGAATATAAACAATTTTATTTGTGGATTTGACCTTTGGTAAATTGAGACAAACCAAAAAAAATCAGTGTAGACCAAGCTGCATGAGAAGTAAATGCTCCAAATGTGCACAAGAAAGTACTCAAAAGCTAGAGAATAGAATTTAAATTCATTCAAAGTAGTTAGTCTGGCTAACTCATTAGAGCATATTTTGTGGAAATAGCGATCAAATAGTGATAGAGACGCAACATTTCGTCGATGTTCAAGCGAGTCGACTGACTTCGCAGCATTCTTTATTCCGATAATTTTAGGAGCAACAAGGCAGATAGGAGCGGCAGACTCAAGCTTTGGGCAAATGTACGTCTTATATATTGTTGTCAGTTCTAAATAGGTGAAATATTTCTTGCATCGCTTTAAGAAACCTAGACCTTTCGCCGTATTTTTGGCGATCTCGAATATGTGATCGTTCCAACTTAGTGTTGAGTTGAGTTCCGATGATGGAAAGTTTAGTTTGAACAATGCAGGAGCCATTCATAGATAACGGCAGGTTGTTTTGAGAACGCTTGAGTGACAGTAAACAGCACTGAGTTTTGGAAGCATTAAATTCCACTCTATTCTTTTTTACCGCAATCAGCTTAACATACGCTGCCGGTGGCCGCCGTGGCGTAGTGGGTGAAGTGCGAGACTCACACGCAAAAGATCCAAGTTCGATTCCCAGCTGAATACCTCGAAATTTTCATGGCACCACCTTTTTCGAGCTGCTGACAACACTCAAAGAGTAATAACTGTCTAAGAAAAAGCTTCTCAAACTTCGCCGTTCGGAGTCGAAAAGGCAAAAAACGGTAGGTCCCTTCTACTTGTGAGAGAACAGTAGCGCGTACAACGCGAGTAGTTGATTGGCAAGCTAGGTTCTGGTCCCCTGTAGACTGTCGCGCCATAAAATTATTATTACTACTATTTTCCCTTAATGCCCCGGAAATTGAAAGAATAACCATTGATCATCTATGCTGCTGTCCAATTTGCGGCACAGTAGCTCTTGCTTTTGCTGATTGTTACCAATTAAGTGGCTTTGACTGCTGACACCCTATTTGCTGCAATGCATTGAATAAAATCGGCCCGGTAACTTCCTTTTATTGTACTTTGAATACGCCTCAAACTTACGTTTCGGTATTGGAAGGTATTTTAAATGAAAACTTTTGTTGTACTCCGGATGATGTGACTGGCTTTTATGGTTTTGAGTATTTTAGAGTGATTCCCAATTCCAAGTATCGATCTGCAATTCTGCGGTACGAAGTTCTGTGATTCCCAAATATTATGCTACATTGATGGGGTTATTGGAATTTTGGTTTCGTACAAGTAGAACACATTGAGCGGCAGCAACGTTCGTTAGAAGAACGAAGAGGCGGCATTTGCAACCGACGGCAATTGAAAGCGCTTTTATTGGAAAACATTTTGCGAGTATCGCTAAAAGATGTGGAGGTTTTTTTCTGAACATCACGAGACAGTTCATAGGGGGACAGAGCCTAGCTTGCTCGTCGACTATTCATATTGTGCGCGCTGCTGTTCTCCCACGAGTAGAAGGGACCACACAGTTTCTTGCCGACTCCGTACGGCGACGTTTTTCTTGGAGAATTATTATTTTTTGTCTGTTGTCAGTAGCTCGAAAGAGGTGGTGCCGTGAAAAATTTGAGGTGTTCAGTCGGGAATCGAACCCGGTCCTTCTGCGTGTGAGTGTTGAACTCTATCCACTACGGCACGGCGGCCACTTGAAGACAGTTGTCAATTTTGAGTTACACGTGTCTTGGGTTTATGCCCAACCGGACCCGGAGCGCCAAACAAAGCAATAGAGGGAAGGGGCGAAAGTTTGTTTATCGAGGTTTTGAAACGTATATCACTGTAGTAGTGTTTAATATAAGATTCTAATGAGTTGTGTTCTTCCTCTTAAGATCCTTTTTTGTGTCTGTCTTGATACAATAATAAAATGTAGATTTCGAAAGGAACCATATTTTTTATTGCATTCTTCGAACGATATTCACTCATTATAGATTTTTGGAGAACCTCCGACCTAGTTTTTGTCGCAATAAGAACAGAAAAGTACCGTGAATTGTGCCTTCTAAAATGTTGGTTGCCTTATTTTCTCGTGTTGAAAAACCTCCCAATGACAGCCGAAGCGTTTAACTATCACAATGTACGGCCACTGTGTCACAGAAATCTAGAAGCTTACATCTGTACTGTGACAATTTTCTCAGAACTCGCGCCAATTGCACTCGTGTTGGCAGTTCGACAGACACGCTCAGCTCTTAACCACATTTTGTAAAGTGTAAAAATGTCTCTTTTGTGTTACATTCTCTTAAATGTGCAAACCATCTCTGAATACTAGAATTCGATTCTGCTTCACGTGCCCGGATGATGCCTGCACGTATGATGAAGGATTCACACTCCTTTTCAATTCAACTTGAACAATAGCTACAAATTTTCTGCATATGTCAATCAATTGTAACAGAAAATTCGATTTGGACAGGATGTGAAATTTTTCTCCTTCCCGTGCAGACACGAGGAAGACACCACCACTGTACCTCATCTTCCTCTATCAAATTTGTATCCGAATTTGCATTTCTTCATATCTCAATAAATGAAGAAGAAAATAGAAACTTCTTCGTACCAATTGAATCTGTGCAGTTTCGGTTGTAGGTGGAGTGCGGCAGAACTCGTAGATTTCTTACTGCTTAATCCTCAAATGACCATTGCTTGCAGGTTCATGCAAATCAGCTCCACACAGAAAATATTTAATTTTGTTTGCTGGACATACTGTCTTCTGCAATCGTATGCACGAATCAATACTATGGATGGTCTAATCCTCAAGAATACTCATCAAACTTTTATGGCTGCGCCAGTGGCAGTTTACAGAATTTGTGGAGCGGTCCTATCCACCCTGCAGAGTTTACACTCTAACCATCGACCTCAGATAAAGATTATGTTCATTTCATTTGGACTAAGGAGAAAATGTGTGAGACCGAACGTCAGTGCATCATAAGATCAGATTCAGCAATTTCCATTTTTAAAGGTAAGCTGTAAATGGCAGCTTCTGTGCCCGAACGGGAGGCTGCTCTACAAATAAATTGCAGGACGAGGGTGCGGCTCTTCGCCATCAGTTATATAAGTCATTCTGGGGTAGCGTGCAGGCTTGGGCTATAGTACTGCTGGGAAATCTTCTGAAAAACTTGCAACTTGTGTAGTGAGTCGCAATGGAAATTAGATACAGTAGTGTAGAATCGGTTGCCGCTTCCACTCCGAGTGCAAAGGGACGGAATCGTGTTTTATGCAAATGAAGTTTGCCGAGAATTTTTGAAAAATGCAAATCAGACACATTGGAAACAATATGTCTCGACGAGAAGCTGGTTAAAGGGAAAGTCAGTAGATTTGGTTCCTTTTATGGGGGTATACGAGAACAAAGGTGTACCTACATAAGGAGCGCTAAACGGAATCGAATGAGTCCCTCTTCCTCGAAAATCGTTGTGGGTGGTGGCCATTGCTATTGTAAAGATTCACTTAAGTTTAGCGGTTCCCTGATTTTGTACGCGTGGTCAAAGTTGCTTGGACATTGTTAGTGACTCCAGAGAGCTCAGTTTACTTTAGGATTTTGACTTTTAACATCTCTGGACATATGAACCCTAACGCCAGGCAGTCAAACGACAGATCCAGATAATAATATATTTGGCGCGACAGTCCACAGGGGGACAAGGGCCCAGCTTGCTCATCAACTACTCGTGTTGTGCGCGCTATTATTCTCTCAAGAGTAGAAGGGACCTACAGTTTTTTGCCGACTCCGAACGGCGAAATTTGAGAAGCATTCTTAGACAGTTATTACTTTTTAAGTGTTTTTAGCAGCTCGAAAGAGGTGGTGCCGTGAAAAATTCGAGGTGATCAGTCGGGAATTGAACCTAGACCCTTTGGCGTGCGAGCGTCGCACTCTACACACTACGCCACGGCATCCACATTATGTGCATATTGGTTTTGCTTTTAACAGTCGGTGAAATTTTGTTTGGAACACTAAGAAGATCGGAACCATAGAAGGCATTCCGCCATCTATAAGGTCAGTGAAGTAATTTTATTTGTAAGCACTCCAAGTTAAAATTAACTATTAAATAATGTAAAGCAGGCGTTACCTGCAAGCTGTGGTAGCGATTATCTAATAAGTGGAAATATGTAACTTTGGTCAGCAATAAATAATGTGCATCAGCGCACATTTTTTAGGCAAAAACATTCTATTTAACACTCTCAAAAATTTCCGGATTTGTTTTAAAGTGGAAACAAGGTGCAGTTGAAGCGCATCGAAAGCTTGCTGACGATTATGGTAAATCTACTCCGACCGATATATCATGCAGAGAGTCGTTTTGGGGTCTCAAAAGAGCTGTCTTTAGCGTCGAAGACAAAGAATATCTTAGCCAGTCCGAAAGATTTTAAGATAATGAATTGGAGGCTTAACTTGATCAAGATCAGTTGGCAAATGCAGCGTAAGTTCTCAAGAGGGGCTCAGTAAATAATTTCCGTCTGGGTGAAAAATTTATTAAGTGCCGTGTAAAGTGAAATCGATCGATGTTGAAGGTGGTGGTCACCTCGGAACTACATCTAGAAAGATATCAAACGAAGATACTGGAATTGAAAAGTATATATACCACAAGAAGAGGGCATACAACGCAAAGCCTGGTGAACCATTGTCTACATTGACGTCAAAGAAAAATATTCACGGTTCAAAAGTCATGCTCTAAATATGGTGGTACCAGACGGATGTGGTGTACTATAAGCTGCTGAAGGAATCAAAAGCAAAAACAACTTAAATACATTAGTTATTGGCTAGAACTAATGAATTCGAGCCGTTAATTGCGTAAAAAGCGGTCAGAAATGACGAGACGGCACAATAAGATTATGGCGCTCGTGCCTACCATCCTGTTAAGTCAACACCTACTTGGAGAGGTTTTCCAGACTTTGTTACTTCCGAATGCTGGCTATTTCGAGAAGATGAAAAACGATTTGAGGAGTCACCGTTTGGTTTTTTTTTTAAATCAAAGAACGGCTCAATGATTGGATCAATGCCAGAGACGATTAGCTTCCGACAAATGATAGCAAGTATATGAGACTATGTAACATTCTGCAGGTTAAAATTTATACGACGTGAAATAAGAAATATAGTGAAAAGAAATATAGAAATAAGACACACGACTTTTGGAAGTACCATTAGGTGTTAAAGGAGATGAGTATGACAGCGGGAGATATATATTCATTCAGCTCACTAAAGTTCAGTTCTGTCCATTTTACAATTTACAATGTAAAGTCGACTGCATTATGTTTGAAACCGTAGTGAGCTTTCCCGGTATCCCTCCGACAGTAATTCATTTTTCGTTTTAATATGTCAAAATGTCATTGCGTTCGATAGTCTGCAAACTTCGAAACAATTTAGAGCTCATTCGATGTTTTACATACCCGAAATATGAATCGGACAGCTAAGATTCTTCCCAACGATTTCCGAAATGATTTTTCATGTTTTGGCTTGCTTTAGTTTTTCCTTGAAAAAAACTCAGACTCCACGATGAAAACAAATAGTCAGTGCCGTACGCCAATTCATTTTTGAAAATGTAAAAATATGCCTGCCCCTATTCGGCATTAAACTTGCTTCTACAGATGCATGCTGATGCTGTATTAACAAATCTCGATCATAGCTGTTAATAGTTCAAGCAGAGAACTAACGCCCTCCACCCTCTTTCCAACCGGTGAAGAAACGCTTTCCTTGAAATTTAGAAATAGAATATTTCGTTTACACTCACTTAGAGGTTGTTACGAGTTTACACCTTCACGGCGCGCACATAATCGGTGGCATGGAATGACAGGCATCAAAAGTAACCCCCCCAATTGTCCAGAGAAACAATCTACGCACCACATTTCCCATCCAGTTTCCCGCCTCTGGATCGCCTGGTAACAAACGTGAATCCGTGTACCTTTCCCAAATTACAACAGCATCGTAATGGCTCGTTTAATTACCATTGCCATGACATTGTCGCTCAAATATCACGCTAATATTTCAGGTCGTTATACGATGCCAGACAATGGATGGGGCTGGCGGGACGGGATACACGGCAAACAAACGATTCCCTGTAAGTAATGCGTTCCTCTGACACAAACTGATAGGTAGATCCTGTTCTTTGCTAAATACCTTGCGAAATTCATTAGAGTCCTACGAACGAGATCTATTTCATTCATAATTCAAAATGATGGATTGAAATTATCACCACCAGCCTTCAGCATCAGTCCGCCCCCACCCTCGGGCTTTTCATTCCCCGCCCACGGGCCGCACTGCCTTCCTTCCATTGTAATCTGCATTGCAAGGAAGCAAAAAGGCATTAATCTCCCGCTCTGGCACTGGGTGTTGTGTGCTGTCCACCGAGCGTTGTATTAAGTTCAGTAGATGGTTGATTGCTAACCGGGCCAGGCTGTTGGTGTAGTGGGCGGACGCGCCTTTGTTGTATGCTGCCATCGATGTCATTGATTTCCTTGTTTCTGCCAAGCGACAATTAAGATTGATATCCAGCAATACAGTGAAAAGTCTCGAACACACAATTGCTGATGCGACACAATATTTATGGGGAAATTGAATCTCTGTTGTGCCATATTCCACCCAGTTCCCCTCCTCACCAGCCATCATCTGCGCTTTGTTTAGAACTAGAATTAATGGCAAGCGCTTTCACAGGTACCCTTTCGGCGGTTAGGCCAACGAACTTTCCTTTCTTCCGTTGTCGCGAACCTGGCTTTCATTAAGCTTCTGGGCACGCCAGGACATCGTCGACACATGACCTGCATTCCATCCGCAGCTGTAATCTGCATCGAGGCGATAAATACACATACGATTGAGACTGGGGACTGCGAGTGTTCGGGCTCGGGCTCGGGATTCGTCCCTTACCCGAGGGAGAAGCGCGCAAGGACTGATTTCCCAATTGGACAAGGATCGATGCGGCGGTCAGGGGGTGGCGGGCTCATTTATGCAAATACTCATTAGCCTAATTAAACAGGAAACCAACACGAATTCTCCGCATGATTGCAACTTGACGTTTGAAATATGGCAAACAAAAGTGAAGTGTACACGCGGTGCCCCCGGCTGCGCTAGGTGTAGGAGGTGCATTAATTTACAGTCATTCCAGTCCATTAATTAGCCATGTAAATAAATTTAATTGCTTCGGTGTCTGGTGTTGCTCTCATATCTCGATGGCGATGCACAGTTCCACTCACAGGCAAATTCATCAATATCCCATTTTGTTCAGTTTTGGCTTGGGGACCAGAGCCGTGTGTCCTGTATACTAACCCAACAGTCCCGCGTCATTAAGACCGGACGCTGGCGGGGAGTGCTTAGAGAGATTGATTCAGTTGTGATGTTAGCCGACATCGGCAATCCCATTTATCCGTATGGGCTGGGGAACAATGATCGGCAATTAATTTTGGAAACCACATCGTCAGGGTGGCGTCGTCACTTAGAGCGGAACATGAATTTTCAATAAAAACCAATAAGCGTTATTATGGCATCCGGGTGTATGCCCTCACGGCTCTCATTATTAATGTGTCCATTTGTCGCCCTGACGCCTTGTCGCCTTGTCAACCGTTCGCCTGCTACCCCCGGGGGAGCACTTTGTCGTTACCATAAGCAATTGAAAGAAATCGACATAGGACCGACCTACTTAGGAATTCGGACAGCATTGGTTCGGCAATGGTTGGGATACGACGGGCGCATTTGAGAAACCGACGGCTACGGTGACGACGAACGGACGAATACCCAGGAGCACTATATAATCTTAAGTGTGGAGACATTTATCAATTTATGTGAAGAAAGCAGGAACATTCATCACCAGCAGACCGCAATAGATGTTGCTCCAAGGGCTCCGGGGAGTTACTTTTAAAAGCAACGATCTGTCAATTATTTTCGCATCAATAGTGGATTTATTCGACACTGGCATTAGTCTTCCCCTTCAGCTTTGCATGTATGGGTGTCTGCTGGTTTCGGATAGAGTGCGATGAGGAGTGGGAAGAAACGACAATTTAAATTAAATTGATTGGCGCAAAAGACTCCGTCCAAGCTGCTGAAGCCTGTTGAATACTTCGTAACTTCATTTCTTTGGGAGAGTGTCATTTCAAGAAGACAACTGGCAGTAGCTTTTTTCCTGTCAAGAGCAATAACTAAATTATCCTGCATTTCATTACTAAAATCTTTGCTGAGAGCGCCTCAAAAATATTGCCAAGGCATTTATTCCTAACACCTCTTTATTCCTTTCTCTGTAACTGACTACCACTAGGGCCATTACGGTGATTGCATTTGATTTCAGAGCTTTCTCGTGCGTTTAATCCTCAATCAACACTGTCATTTACTAAACGAATCCCGCTCCTTGTCCACCCAGGAGATCTGCATTGTTGTCCATGTCCCGTGGTAGTGTGGGGATGACAATAAGCCTTGAAGCAGATGCTCCCACCTTGCGCAGCTCGTCTTTGCCTAACACCGCACACCTTAGCCTCCATTGACAGAGATAATCAGTTCGAAAACGACAAGATACAACGCCGGCTTCTTTATGCACGATGCTCTCATTTGATGCGAGCACAGCGATACTGCTCCCCCCGGAACGGCGTCTCTTATCGAAGTCATTCACTCCGGCCTTTATTTCACCGCATTATACTGACGAAGAGGACATCATTCCTGGTTGGCTTCCTGGCTAAGTCGGTTTTTCTTTGGTTCCTTTTCCATTTTTCCCTCATCTCGTGGCGGCAGCGCAAACATCCAGACGATGAATGGAGGAACCGCATGCAGACAGACGTGTACAACCAAAATGTGATCCTGTCATTGGAACTATGGCTGGAAATTTTACACGGATGCGCTCATCTTTGGCGTGGAGAAAAAGGTCAGATTTAATGTTTAGATAAACCTGATTAAAATGAAATTATTTTCTCCTTGGGTGTGCCAGGTGGGTTCGTCGCAGAGGAATGGTGTGTGCGAGGACCATGGCTGGTTTGTGGCTGAAAGCTGATATGAATGGCTCGGGAAGATTGCCATTGATATGGTGGCTGCGGGGATATAATGACTCTTGTTTGCCACAGAGATGAGATTCTTTATTCCTTTGTGAGCTGGCTTGACTTTTGCTTCGTTGGTGGGCTTAAGGTGTATTCAATCCAACGACTCGATGATTTTGAATAAATGATACATTTCTGGTAGAATTCACCTGTTTCCCGGGAGAACGAGCGATGCGAAATGGTATCTGCAAGGATAAGGTTTGCTGCGTGAAAGCCGAACGGTTCAAGAAGGAAACTCGAGAAAAGGCTCAACTCACCGATCTTCTCTCTCTCTCTCTCTGAATAAATAATCAATATCGAGCATTTTAAAAAGTGGCTCTAATACTTTTGGAACACGATGGACATAACGTAGACCTTTAACAACTAAATTAACACTTTGCTATATAGTTTGTGGTCGGTAGAGGGCAACACTTACATACCGAAGTTTCCAAGTTCGTTTCCCTGACTGAACACCTCGCTTTTTTCCCAGTACCACATATTTCGAGTTGCTGGTAACAATTAGAAGCTTTTGTTTATACAACTATTTCTCAAACTTTTCCGTCGGTAGGTAGGTGCCTTCTTGTCATGCGCGACTAGAAGCATGCACAGCACGTGTAGTTGATGAGAAGGCTAGGCCCTGGTCTCCTTGTAAAATGTCGCTGTTTTCAAAGACGTGGAGCTAAGTGCTGTGTGAGTTTTTGAGTTTGTAGCATCCAATATCGTTTGAATGATCGTAAGTTATAGTAATCGGTTTTATTTATTCATTCTCTTTGATCTTCTTCTTGTGGCGCTACAGTCGGTGGTGTTGGGCCTCAACCAAAATGCCTCTACAGCCATCACGATCTTTCGCCAGCTGCCCCAATTCCGCACTCCAAGATGGTTGAGGTCCTTCTCCACTTGTGTGCGCCAACTCAGCCTAGGCCGTCATCTGTTGCGTTGTCCCAATGGCTCAGATTTGAAGACTTTTCGGGCAGGAGCAGTGGTGTCCATACGCTCTACATGGCCTAGCTATTTTAAGCGTTGTATGAAGACTAGACGCATGTCGCTGTACAGCACATAGAGTTCCTCTCCTCCAGATGCCATCAACGTAAACAGGACCAAAAATCGCTCGCAAAACTTTTCCTTCGAAAAGACTAAGGGCTTCTTCATCAGTCTTTGGTAACGTTCAGATTTCCATTCCATAAGATAGGACTAGGATGATCAAGCTGTTTTACAAACGAGTTTAGTTTTTCGAGAGCTTTATTATTCAATTACCTCCTGAGCCAAAAGAAAGAGCGATTGGCAAGAGTGATTGATTTCGGTACTGATGTTATTATTTTTATTTACCGCGGAGCCGAGGTAGACGAAGTTCTTGACTACCTCGAAGTTTCTGCTGCCTAGTGTGACGTTCTGTCCGAGACGTCGATATTGTGTGTCCTTCCTCGATGACGACATGTACTTTGCTTTGCCCTTATTAACCACCAGACCCATTTGAGCACCTTCCGTTTCAATGGTAGCAAACGCCTCATTGACGGTGCGCTGTGTTCGTCCAATCACATCAATGTCATCACCGTAAGCTAGCAATTGAACTGACTTTTGGAAGATCGTGCCTCTTATGTTGACTTGTGAGTTACGCACGATCTTCTCGAAGATGATGTTGAAAAAGTCACATGACAGCGCGTCGCCTTGTGTCAAATCTTTTTCTACATTGAAGGACTCGGTGAGCTCGTTACCGACCTTGACGGTGTAGCGAGAGTTCTCCATCGTCATCCTACACAATTTGATGTGCTTGGTAGGAATGTCCAAATTAGACATGGCATTGTATATCTCGTCTCTATGCACACTGTCAATCACTGTCACTGACCTTAAAATCGACGAATAGGTGGTGAGTGTCGTTCATTCGTTAGTACACATAGTTTCATCAAACTGCCTAGGGAAAAGCTCATTTGAGTAAAAAAATGCTATAATTTTGCTCTGTACCTCGAAATTTAAGACCGAAGCTTAAGAAATGAATAGAAAAGGCACACATAGAACACAAAGAGGAAATGATTCCCACAACAATCATGGGATGAAGGATTTAGCCGGTGATAAGCTTCTTACCTTAGTAATACCATATAGTAGTAAGTAAGTTAGTCGGGTATGTTGTTCCTTGTGGGTAATATTCTTCTGCAGATAAGAGTGGAGGAGTCGCGAATTCTCTTATTTGCTGCAAAAGACTTTGTATGTACTTGGGAAGAACTCCAGTTCAGGACACCCATTTAACTCGTTTAAGGGAATTTCCGGACTTGCGGACACACTTTCGCGAAAAATACCTTACAACTCCTGAGCTACACTTAGTTATCGACGGACATGGCATTTGAATGTCAGTATTTGAATAAAAAAAAAATACATTTAAAGTATAAATGGTAGGATTCGGAGTATACGACAAGGAGGGCTGCGGCTGTGGCAGTATATTTAAATTTCGAATAAGTTTACTCTAGCGTCGCTCAATCAACTGGAGAGTACAGTGTGAAGGACACATGCCAAACTTTCTTTGCTGCAATTGTTGGTTGACACAGGATACATACCGTCGTTTACAAGATTGAAAGACTTTTGAAAACCAGACCTAACGAAACAATCAAAAGGATATTAAGCAAGGGCACTAAGACAAAGTACAATTTATTCTTGTTCAAATTATTTTTGGCGCTTGAGGAGAACATTCTCACTCAAAACCATTGATCGCTTACAATTCAAAGTTATTAGCTATGCTTTGTCGTCAGGATTGCACCGAGAGCCAATATGGTAAGAAGAATAAACATCAAAAGAAACGAAATTGTTTGAATTTTATTAATCAGTTTTTAGTTAACTTGTTTATTTATCTTGCTGCAGAAACTACATAAGCAACAGTTTAGCGGAGAGCATGTAGAATCATGCGTGGCCGCCGTGGCGTAGTGGGTAGAGTGCGACGCCGAAGGTCCAGGTTCGATCCTCGGCTAAACATTTCGAATTTTTCAAGGCACCACCTCTTTCGAGCGGCTAACAGCAATCTTTTTGTCTAAAAAACAGCTTCTTAAAATTCGCCGTTCGGAGTCGGCAAGAAACTGTAAGTCCCTTCTACTCGTAAGAGAATATTTTCGCCCACAACACGAGTAGATGATAAGCAAGTTAGGCCCTGGTCCTCCTGTGGTCTGACGCGCATACAATTATGATTATTATTGTAAGGTGGACTCATGCAAGGCTACATTGGAAAGCAATGTATGTTCTGATTACCTTTATTGGAACGACTACCACAGATGTTCCTGTTAACACGAAAGACGAAAGCAGCAAATTACATTGCAAACTTCTCGTTCCAAGATGCAAATAAAGAGTGAAATGGTTTTCGCTCAAAAATAAGTTAATAAGAATGCCCAAATTATTAGGTTCTTGACTGACAGGTTGCAGAGTCTCAGAGTAGTCTCAGAGTAGTTTTAGAATAGTTTCAGATGTCCCCGTACCATATCGCACAAATTCAAACCGGCTTTCGTTCACCTGTTTACTTTACTTGCTGCTACTGTATACTCTTACTTTCCAGTCTCTTATAAAGTCTGAAAAGTTAGGCGTCGCGTACAAATAAAAAAGAAAGAAAGTTTCCGTAGGGTGTCTGCCAATTTAAGCTACAAGACTTTGCTTCGAAATATAAAGCTGGGTGTAAATGTTGAATGCTCAACCGGTTAAAGCTGCTGAATTGGCCACAATACAGCACACGCCAAGTCACGCTTGAAATAAGTTCTTAAGCTTTGTCTGCAAGCGGTCCGCTGCAAGCAATCTATATATTTAATACAACAATCAACAGAAATGCATTTACAAAAGATGCACTTAAGCAAGGACCTGCAGAGGAATATGAAGAACATGTAATTCCGTACATTTTGGGGCAAAAATATACGATTGAGTTTTAATTTGAGTCTGTTATATTATGTCCGAGTTGGGTTCAACGCTTTTTTTATTTGCACATTTGATCTCGCCTCCAATGCAAAATATAAATGAATTTGAAGAAAAAACACAAAAGAAATTGCGTTTCTAAGTTTTACAAAGTTCCGTTCTCCCGACAAAAATGCTTTTCTTCGCTGTGGCTCATTTGAACTTTCCAAACCGCTCATATTTTTCCCACACAATTCACAATCGATTGAAAACAAACCCACTTGTGTTGAAGAAAAGGATTCGGAACCCCTTGAGTACATAAGACGCCCCCTTGAATCTATAATAGCCCACTCCATTCTCCAGAATACAAGCATTCTACATCTTTTCAAATATTCAGCAGTGAAGCAAGCAACTGAAATATTTTCCAAATAATTTGAGTTTTATTTATCTTTTCAGAGACAAAGAGGTGGAGCACTTGACCATTTGAATAGTTTTCCTCGCATCACCGTGCCGGGGAATGAGATTCGAGACGTCCCTGTCCGAAGACAACAATCTTTGGAACTGAGAATTATCATTACGTTCTCGTTCATCGAAAACAATTTTGCGGAAAACTTCTGTTTCTCTTTCCATCCGTCTTCGAGTGAGCCGTTACCGACCTCTGGAAATGCTTCCTGTAGAGAACTACTCTTTTATAAAAAATTCAAATGAAAACTTTCTTAGTGCGAGCACTCTTCTGTCGTGTGTATCTGTCTGTTGGTAAAATCCATCTCTAAGTACATCTCTGCTCCGGGTGTGTGTTCGAAAACAAGGAGACGAGAACCCTGCAAATAGCTTGATTGCGTCCTAATTTGGTCGGACATGGAACATTTCCCGTTTCTGGCAAAATTAAGCAAATAACTAAAAAGGTGTAAAATTGAGAGAGGATAAGGAACCGACTCCACAGTTGCCTGCTGGCCTCGGGACTCTCGATCAACCACAAGACCACCCGCCTCATCAAAAGTCACAGGCTCTCCGTTATTCTCATCCGTGTATTATATATTCGTTCTTCGGAATCTATGTGTGCATGCCCGCACACCAGTCACTGCACAAGCACTAATTATAGAGATTTCAGTTCATGAATATTCATTCAGAAGAACGCACCTATCCTCATATTCCTTGCAATCCTTTCGCCAACTACTCGATATCGGCTTGAAGACTCAACTCAGCCCTGCTGAAGGAGAGTGCGATGACGACGGTGAGGGTGAAGGTGTCGGGGTGCGAAGCGAGGGTGCACAACCAAATTTCCTCTCAAATGCTAATAAGAAAAGTTTCAATGATATAACTTTTCTCGTTTAAATTAAAATTGACATGAAATTTGTAGCTAATGTTATATGGAACGATGATGGTGCATACGAACGTGCAAAGCGGATTGAGATTATTCAAGTTTTTGGCTGCTTAGTAGCGATAGTGTACCCGAAAGGGATGTCTTCGCCATTGAGGCGTATTGCACTGGGCTGCTTTACCCCTTCCTTTGGTTTTGTGTCAATTAACGCGTAACTGGGCTTTGACCTCGGGTAATAGATTTGACTGCGGTGTGAATTTGTTGACATGCATACGATTTTCGTGAGTGTTAGGGGGGCAACTCCATGTGAGCAATTGAAAAGAGCAATCTGTGCGTATGGGTTGGTCCAACGTTATCTACATTTTTGGTGCCCTGTCCTCAGCGTGACCAACACAGACACTGGCAATTTACATGAAGAATGTGACAGAGTGCTTGGTCTTTACTTAAAATTCACTTTTGAAGTACTATAGGGAAGCAGATGAAACAGTCGTGTCGGACGTTGGGCAATAACTCCGACGATCATACTACGTCAACCAATAGGTCAATCCAAGCCTGCCTCCTCAGAGAAGGAGAGCATCGCAGGCGCATTGTCTCCAATGTCACTTTGCATGCCTGACATTGACTGCGGTTGTAGTTGGAAGAATCAAATTTAACTTTCAACTTAATTCGCAGTGGGGCATGGGTAACCTACACCGAAGTACGCTGAACTCACTGCCTTTTCCATGTTGGTACAAGAGATTACTCTCTCGCCAAACATTTCAAACATTTCAGTTTCATGTCCTTCATTTAAAAAAAAAATTGGAGAGGCTTGCCGAACTGAATCTGCCCAAAAAAGCTTTGCGAACACATCCGGACAACGTTTATTTATCAAAGAATCAATTTATCATTTTTCAAATCCCTTATTCTAGAGGGTAAGAACCTGTAGACTGGACTCACTGCCTCTTCCATGTTGGTGAAGGAAGTAAATGCTTTGCGATCAAACCCTCTATCTCAGATGTAACATTCCTACCAGACTGCGCTTCAAAATCTCGCCTGCAGAATTTAGAGTGCACTTGACAGGAAAGAATACGCACTGGACATTTTCATCGACATAGAGGGTGCTTTCGACAATGCGACTTTTGATGGCATGTGCAAAGCGGTCAGAGAACGCGGCGTAGAAGAATCATTGGTGTTGTGGATAAAAGCAATGCTAATGAACAGAACCATAATAAAGGCGGAGTTTGACCAGTTTGTAGTGTCGACGGTTAACAGAGTTAACTACTGCTGCCCCCAAAGCGGCGTTCTGTCACCTCTCCTATGGTGCACGCTGGTTGATTCCGTGCTTTCCGCTTTGAATATATATAACACATAGGCCCAGGCTTTTGCGGGTGATGTAGCCGTATTGGTTACAAGACCATGCCTTGCGGCCGTGTGCGCAAGTGGGCAGGCGGCCCGTGACATGATCGTTAACTGGTGTACTAGGAATGGGCTTTAAGTCAACCCCCTAACAACTGAGGTTGTTCTCTTCATGAGAAGAAGGAATCTGACTGGTCTGACTTAACAAGTACTTAAAGGTTTTACTATTCCACTTTCTACTCTTCACTATTCCAATAAAGCCAAATATCTAGGTGTTATCCTGGACACAAAGCTTCTCTGGAAAAAACACATTAAGACAAAAACCTCCAAGCCGATGTCAGTTTTCTGGAAATGTAGAGAAGTTTTTGGCAAAACCTGGGGTCTACCACCAAAAAAATTCGTTTGTATCTACACGGCATTGACAAGACCACTTCTCTCATATGTATGAGCCGTTTGCTGGAACAAGCTTTCGTGCAAACACATGTCTGCTGCTTTCACCAAGCTTCAAAGAACAGTTTATCTCGGTTACATAAAGGCCCTCCCCAGCAAGCCTGATTCTGCTCTCGATGCACCGATCAATCTCCCTCCCCTTCACAGCTACGTTATGGGATGTATACTGAAGGCCATCTCTCGAGTAAAAAGGAATGGTTTTTGGTTCAACTCGAACTGGAGTCTTGATGACATGCCGTCTGATGCGAGGTCACCAATAATACAGCCAGGCTAGGACAGGGGGACAGGGGCTCACTTTTATAAAGTCGACTTTCCCCGTATCCTGGACTGGCTTTGGCTAGAAACTGAACCGGGAAGGGAATGTAGTTGGATTTTCACTGACGGCCCCAAAACGACGGAGGGTTCTGGAGCTGGGGTCTTCGTGAAAAACGACAACATCGGACTTCACGCCTCTTTAGGCAATTTCGCGTCGGTATTCCAGGAGGAAGCCACCAGCTATATTGCGAAGAATAGGTGGGAGGGACAAAGTATCTGTGTCTGTAGTGACAGCCAAGCTGTGCTACAGGCCTTACTCAACCCTTAAACCATCCAGATAGCCCAAGAAGGCACGTCTTTCCTTAATTTGGTCGGCAGGCTGAATTCGCTAAGACTTGTTTGGGTCCCGGGACATCACGGGTCAGGAGATCACGGGAAACGAGTTTGCCGACGAACTAGCTAGGCAAGGTTCAAAAGAGCTATTCGTAGGGCCCGAACCCACTTTGGGACTACCTGCATGCTTGGTCAGAGTCTCCGTCGACGATTGGGTGTCCCTACAGCTCAGCCAGAGATAGCGTGACTCTCCGACATGGAGGATGACCAAGTGCATGCTCCCGAACGATTCCAAGAAATCCATGCCGTTTCTGCTTTCTGTAGACAGAAACTAGTGCAGACAACTTGTGGGTGTGCTAACGGGACACTTAACCTTCACTATGCACCTTAGTCGGCTTGGGCTTAGTTATGTCTCCCTTTGCGACGCCTGTGGAGAAGGGGAAGACACTTCAGAGTACTTTCTCTGCCACTGTCCCGCCTTTGCTCTTATCAGATGGCGGCTGTTTGGGGCTGGTGTGGTGTGAACTTAAACCCTTAGTTCTATATGACAGAAGCGCCTCCTGGTCTTTTTTCTGAAAACCAAGAAACTACATTAAATGAAGGTTACTGTTTGGCAGTGCAATGGACCAGTATTTGAATCTAAGCGCTCAAGTCCACTATATTCCAACCTCCAATCAAAAAAAAAAATGTTGTCCATAAACCAGATGTATACCATATATTCAATGTTTCTTTCGTTTTTGATCACTTTATCAGAAATTGACCTTAGCCACCAGCACCTTATTCTTACCATATTGGGGACACAGTTTGATTTTGAAGAAACCATGAATCTTATTTAAAGCTCGTAGGGTTTCTGCAAGAGCTGTTAGCAGCAGAATCCTCTATGTGGAGCAGGTGACAACATTGAAACCGAACACTACAGGGCTGTTTATCGTCCTTCTGAGTACATCCTTGAGGTTATCTTCATTATGTACGTTTATGCGAACTGACGTTCACTGTGAAGCATTTGCGTTTCCCTCAAAAGTATGTTTCGACATCGGAATGATAAATATTTTCGCAAATAATCAAAAGAAAACCTTAAAATGAAAAGTTATTATTTTCAAGAACATCGTTTCTGGTGACTGGAATACTAAGCAGAAACTCATGAAAACTTTAAATCAAGTACATCCTCCACAGGGTGCTCTTTGTAAAAGTCTGTTCATTTAGGAAATTGTTCTTTTACCGGCAATACACTTTAAAATACAAAGCTTTAAGCCATCCTGAGCACAGAAACGTGCATACACTGTCTCCGTACGAGAGATTCTCTGCAGTGATGAACACATAGACACAAGAGTGTTATGAATGCACAAAGCAAGCCTGAGAAATGTACTTCTAATTGCTACTTCAATCTGTCTGTTGCATCCATTGCTGCGGGAACCTTGAACTAGTTGCCCATCCTTTGGTTGCACTTCTCTAGTTGTCATAGAATCAACTCGAATTAAAGACACTCGACAAGGTTTAAGAGCATGCAACCGTAGAGTGCCTCGTAGAGCGTTGCAACAAAATTCTTTGAAACCTCTGCGTCCCAGAAACTATCCTCGGGCACATCAATTGAAATTTTGTATTCACTCTGTGCCAAAAAGCCAAAGAGATAAATATAAAATATGTGCTTTTAAAAATGCTCCACACAAAACGAGCCCTTTGGACGGATAGCCTCCCGCACCCACTGCCACTCCCCGCGCCGTTGCTCTGCATTAATTTAACAGATATTGGCATTCAGCAGCAACAAGGACGGGAACGTCGGACGATGATGATGATGATGTTGATAATAATAATAATCCTTTCGAAAACGTGTACAAAAACATATTATCAAGAATTTAAAGGGTAAATATTGCGGTTTTATTATCCGGAAGGATAATACATAATTCATGGAAGCATTCCATTTGGCAATATAACTACGGAGCTGAGGAATACCGCATCGGAGAAAATCCATCACCGGAGGGACTCTCTTTGCATTTAAATTGTGGATCTATATGCTGTACTCGTCCGGTAGTACCGCCATCACCGTCGTCGCTTGCGCTATGCTGCACATCAATTCAAGTCAGCGGCTGTGGTGACGGCACTGTTAACCTTTGACCTTCTGGGGAGGGCGTGTTTTCCCCACACCAACTGCAGAGCTTCAACAGTTTAATCGAACAGTGGAAAGACGAACATCTCCAGATGAACCCCTTTCGCGTGACAAAACGGAAAACGAAAGCGAATATTGTCCTTGCGAACATTGGGAGCGGCAAAATTAAACATTCCAGATGCACCACCACGATAATGTCTCCTGGGTAATGTATGCCTGTTTGCACCAGACCAAGATTTGCCAATTCTCGAAGTTTCTCAGGGAAAACTGTTTGAGTTTGGGCACTTTTCCCAACGGCCACAGGCGGGGAGGACTTGGAATTAGTTTCATGAAGTTGCACTTTTGAGTGTGATCTGGATGAGCTAAGTGAGTTTGAAGTCTCTAACAGAGCCAACAAATTGCGGGAATGTATGCTGCTTTTGATGCATAGCATATTTGGCGTTCGGTGGTAAAGTTGTGTACACCCTCTGAGATGAGCGCATCAATTTGGGCACATCTCAGTTCATCGTCAGTTGTCATTGCGAAGCGAAAAGCTGTTGATACACTTGCCAAAATGACTTGACAGCACTGTACGGGGCGTCGGAGAACTAACCAATGTCACGTCAATTTGTTTGGGGGTGGAACGCAGGATACCCCAATATGTATTCTTTCTGCTTCAAAATGATAGCTATCAAAGCCATTCCACCTACAAAACCCAGCTCCCTGTCCAAGTGTGCGTGTAGCATTATATCAAAGTTGTAATCAGAATAAGCACTTCACACTTGATTGCGGGGCAAATAAAAAACGTTTTAAACAGGCTGACTTGGCATGATAGCATCGCAACGTATCGCATCCGCGTGCGCTACGAACCAGGGTAAAGCAATCCGCACCACACCGCAATCACTGCCGTCATTGCCAGGACTTACAACAACAACAAAAGTTAATTACATCTCGGAGAGAGTCGCAACGATCTGGCGAAAATGGGGCTCTGGATGTGGGGGAGGAAACAAAGGCAAAAAGCAAATTTGTGTTTCTGTTTACTGTGCGTCCCCATGTGAGGGTACTGTGACGACATTTTTTGTTTCTACTCTCTTTCGTTGCGGAGGCACAAGTATATGAAGCGCATCCATCCTCTCCGAGGTTCATGGCTTGCCGCTCACCCACTTGGAGCATGATGGGACCATTGAGGTGGCGTACATTTGCCATGCTCTCGGTGCTCCCTCGCTTTCTATGATAAAACCGTCCGAGTTAATTAGAAATAATGGCAAGGTGCAAACAAGACGGGCAATGAAATCCACTTTATTGCCTACATCTGGAAATTTGTGAGCTCTGGAGGATTAATGGCTTATTAGCGCGAAGTTCCTTTATTAGCGGTTGATCTTAATTACGATATATTGCTGCTTAAGGTGGAAGGAAAAAAGGCAATATTCCGAGGAACGACACCGTGGGGAGGAGCGCATAATTAAATTTGTTCTCATTGAAAGCGGATTTAAATAGAATCGCCTGCGGCACGGGGTGTTGGTAGTTGAGGGCGATAGTGCATGAAAAATTTCTTTCAGTTATCGCGGCACATATGGTATGGCTGAGTGCGCAAAGAAGTGGATGGGAATATCATAATAAATTCATGATGAACAGATACTCCTTCCACGTGGGTTTGTTGCCGGGAGACAACTTTAATTGATCCAGTTTGACAGCATTTTCGTGTTTTTATGATTCAACGTGTTCGCCTTAGGAACA
Organism: Eristalinus aeneus; assembly: GCA_955652365.1. NCBI lineage: Eukaryota > Metazoa > Arthropoda > Insecta > Diptera > Syrphidae > Eristalinus > Eristalinus aeneus. The sequence continues at coordinate 432,961 of OY019131.1, forward strand.
CTCATTAAATACGATAATTGATTTATTTCTTTGTCATTGCTTCTCCAACAGTTGATTGGAACTGCTTGCCTGATCATTGGGAAACGAGTACGAGTATATGTTTGCGATTTCCTGCACAAGGAGAATCGAACCGTAGATTGGATACTAACACTTTGGATGTGAAGAACACATTATTGTTTCATTTTCTTAATTAAACATGAACATGAAAAATATCAATTTACAACGCTTAAGATTGCTAAGCCATGCAGAGCATATGAACACCACTGCTCCGGCCCGAAATGTCTTCGAATCTGAGCCATTGGGACCAAGCAATAGACGACCTAGGATAAGATGCCGCACACAAGTGGAAAATGACCTCAACCAACTTGAAGTGCGCAACTGGAGGCAGCTTGCGAAAGATCGTACTACCTGGAGAGACATGTTGGTTGAGGCCCAGGCCACCCCGGACTGTAGCGCCATAAGAAGAAGAAGAAGAAGTTTAAAATTTTAGAGTTGTCAATGCTTGAAATCTATAATGAATAAACCGTCAACCAACACGACACATAACATAGTTTTGAAGTTGTACGTGCGCGTTTTTCACAATTTTGCGATGCTCTGCATTTACATCGAATTGTTTAGATCTATGTGTCGATAGCGATTTAGGTTGCTAAGCTAGTTCAGCCTCAGTTTTCACTTCTGGGAAAGAAATAACACGGCTCGCATTCGACGGATTTAGGAAACAATCCCTCTCTGTGCATTAAGATCTCGATGTTCAGGGGTCAAGCTATTTAGGTATGTACCTGATAATTTGATAAGAATGAACTCTATTTTCTTCCAGCTGCTTCTCCACCGGTTGACATGGGGATAATGTACGATCCCTAAAAGGCAGTTAATTTGGGATGAAGCCGCTTTTTTATCTTGGTGGATTGTGCTGCTGCCCTGCATATTCCTCTCCAATGTTTGTATGGCTCACCTATTGATCTCAATGCTCATTGTGCTGGATATCGTTTCTGTGTACCCCTCCACCTTTACTCGTGCTAGAATGGAAATGATCTGTCTCTGTTTCCTGTTGGTCCACTGAAGTCTCTTTGATGCCGTCGCCTTCCAGTCGCATATTTGTTCATTCTGCCATCAGGTATGCGCCTATGTACCCACACCCTGTTATCATTGGCTATAATTCCATTTCTGGACTTAAGGTTATCGTTCAAGTGAACGGGTGGAATGTATTCCAGCGCCGTTTGGAATGGCGTTGTCGAATTTCATATTAATGCTATGTCTGTTTTGCTTCTGCTCCGCTTATGTTAGGCTTTTAAAATATTGGTTGTGTAAATGCATGAATATGTAGCCTACAGAGAAAAGAATTATTGTGACAACATCACTGTTGCAAGGGTGTTCTATTTCGAAGTTTCTGGAAAGTTCAGTCCGTATAGCAAACGTTTATAGTTAAAATTTTCTTGAATGCTTAATAACAACTTTGTCACATGAAAATCGAAGAAATTAAAGGTGCATCTTGATTAATAGGTTTTACGCTGACTGGTGTTTCAAGTCACCCGACACGCTGTAAGAATAAAGCCTCCTTTTTCTTCTTAGGGCGCTACAGTCCGGGGTGAAGCTGGGCCTCAAACAACATGCCTCTCCAACCAGCACGATCTTCCGAAAGCTGCCTCCAGTTCCGCACTCCTAGATGATTGAGGTCCTTCTCCACTTGTATGCGCCACATTAGCCAAGGTCGTCCTCTGTTGCGTTGTTCCAATGGCTCCGATTCGCAGACTTTCCGGGCTCCGATTCGCAGACTTTTTGGGCTCCGATTCGCAGACTTTCCGGGCTCCGTTTCGCAGACTTTCCGGCCCGCAGCAGTGGTGTTCGTACGCTCTACATGGCTTAGTTATCTTAAGCGTTGCATCTGAATACGATTGACCAGGCGCATGTCGCTGTACATCCCGTAATCTTCTCCACCAAAATGCCATCAACGGAAACAGGACCAAATATTGCACGCAAAACTTTTTTCTTGAAAATACTAAAAACTTTCTCACCCACTTTTAGTAACGTCTAGGTTTCCGCGGCATAGTGTAGGACTAAGATAAGGTGTTATATAAAGTTAGCTTAGTCCTTTGAGAATGGGCTTTATTACTCATTTGCCTCTTGCGTCCAAAGAAACAGCGATTGGCAAAAGTGATTCTTCGTTTGATTTCGGTACTAGTGTTGTTGTCCCTATTTACCACGGAGCCGAGGTGGACGAAGTCCTTGACTACCTCTAAGTTCCTGCCGCCTTGTGCGACACTCTTCCCAAGACGACGATGTTGTGTGTCCTGTGTTGATGACAGCATGTACTTCGTTTTGCCCTCATTAACCGGCAGACTCATTTCAACCGCTCCTGCTTCAATGCTAGTAAACGTCTCATTAACGGCTCGCTGTGTTCATCCAATCACGGCAATGTCAGTAGCGTAAGCTATCAATTGGACTGACTTTTGCAAAATCGTGCTTCTGGTGAGTTACGCACGATCTTCTCGAAGATGAAATTAGTCAGATATAAATGAATATGGTAATGACATATTTTGTTAAAGCCAATTTGCTTTTCCAAACTTTTAAAACAAAATATCTAAATCTAAATTGGCCGCCGTGGCCGGGTAGAGCGCAACGCTCACACGCCGAAGGCCTAGGTTTGACCCTCAGCTCATGACGAATTTTTCGCGGCATCACCTCTTTTGAGCAGCTGACAACAAAGAGAGTAATAACTGTCTCAAGGAGCAATAACTGCATAAGAAAGAGCTTCTCAAATTTGGCCGTTCGGAGTCGGTAAAATACTGTAGGTCCCTTCTACACGTGGGAGAACAGTAGTGCGCACAACACGAGTAGTTCCTGAGCACGCTAAGTTCTGTTTCTCCGTGGACTGTCACGCCATATAATTATTATTATTAATCTAAATCTAAAGCCCGAAGAGATTTGGATGGGTTTACTTATTGAACTTAGTAGGCTCTACAAGAAGACAATTAAATCGTAAATACTTTTTGTTAAATGACTGTTTTTATGAAAATCTTTGAGTATACTTTTGACGTGCTAACAGCCTTTAAGTTGGTTGAGGCCCAGGTCCACCCCGAACTGTAGCGCCACAAGAAGAAGAAGAACTGCCTTTAAGGGTATGTTATGCAAGAATAAAGTTAAGGATCATATTCATTATCTGCAAGCGAAGTCTATCCTCAATTTGCAGTTTTTACAGCAAAAAACGTGGCAGTACATAAAGTCAAAAAATTGTTGTACAATCCAGTTGTAAGGAATTATTTAGTATTATGCAATCTACAGATTTAATTTGTTGTGCGTTAGTCGCGAGATGGTGCTTGTTTCCATGCTTTTTTTCTCGCAATTTCAAAGGTAGGCTGACAATAATTTATTTAATTAATTTCCTTCATAAAACATTTTTAGCAGTCCTCGTAACGACTTTAAGCCAATTGTTGAAACTAGATACAATTTGCTTTAGTTCTATTCAGCTTATATTCTTCACATAATTAAAATCTGGCATACATTTTAAAAACAAAAACAATTGAAAATTAAGTTGTAAAGTTAAGATATCGTTAAGTTCCTTAAACATTAACAATAATGTTGAATGTAAGCAGAACAAAGCACTCGTTTTCTATATGTTAATGCACTGGTGATTCAGACTCTTTCTCAAAGACATTTAGTGTTTTGAAAAATTCAAAATATTGAGCCTCCAAAAATGCATTAATGAATACAAATCGTCACTAATACTTTTTATTAAAAATGTGTGTGTATGCCTGTTACTTAAATAAGAGGCACCGTGAAATATTCAAAACTTCTCCAAGCCCAGTCTAAAATCGATGAACTGATACTACTCCGTCGTAGTTATCAACTAAAGCGTTGGTGCAGTGCGTTATTTAGTGCAAAAAGAAAATAGTTTGTTCTGCATAAAACGATTTGATTTTTCTTAACATGTCTATAGACAACTAAATCTCTGCCAATCGCAGTTTACGATTTATTTTCTTTCTTGTGGCGCTACAGTCCTTGGTAGACCTGGGACTCAACCAATATGCCTCTCCAGACAGCATGATCTTTCGCCTGTTGCCTCCAGTTGCGCACTCCAAGTTGGTTGAGGTCCTTCTCCACTAGTCTGCGCCCCCCAGTCCTAGCCCCTTAATTTTCTGAGGTATATTGGTGTTTCGGAACTATATGTTCTTTCGTGGTGAGGAAGTAAACCTCACGCACAACCCACAGGCTGGTAGGCCAGACCCACCATTTAAACCCACGGGCAGAGGGGTTGGCTGTATACATTGGTTCGCCACACAATAGATGTTGTGATGGCTATCGCGAGGAGGCTGGATGTCAACTTGACCTATGCACTTACGAGTAATGTGTTGGCAGCTCGCCATGTTGAGCACGATCAAAAACGTTATCTCTGTGGCCCATGGCCCCCTACGATTTGGAAACATTATTTTTTGTTTTTCCCCAATTTTTTTTTTTTTTTTGTTTGTTTTTTAGGGTTTGTCCTAGTGCAATTTTTGAGCCTGTTCAGATGCGGTTACACACACTGGACACTTCATGCAATTTTTTCGCGACTTTTCTTCAAAGAAAACGCATTAATCCTTCTAAATTTATAAACATCACATCTGCTAACTGCGAACAAGCGTTGATGTATCCAAGTTAATCACACAGGGTGTGATGAATAGATTAGGTACACCATACACGCTGAAGCCATGCTTTCTGTATCGTGAAGGCATACGTGAATCATGTAATTTGTTCGATTTGTTCTTCCTGGTCTCACTCATAATTCCTACAGGTAAGGTGTGATTTTAGCATACACAGACACTGAATTTGTTTCCTTTCAATACTCAAGTTGGTAGTCCTTCGGGCAATGTAGAACTACATAAACTTTGTTCCGTTCCGAAAACTTTTCGAATTTAATGTTTTTTCCTTAATTACTTGTTCATTTGTTAAAATCCATTTTGTATGTTTGAGGGGCTCACATCCCCTCAAATGTTTTTTTATTTTATTCCATGAAGCAACTCACTCTTCCTTCGATCCTTCTGGCTTCTTCACAATCACGCATTTGTGCACATATTTTATTCAAAGTTTATTTTTATTTCAAAATACGCTTCCGACCCAAGAAAAAAAACGTCTATGCGAGTATTACTGCCCTACGTTTATTTCAAGAGGTCTCACACATGTGTTTGTATTTTATCAATATTTCTAATTCAGTGAAAGGAGTTTTCAGATACTCGCATTGTTGTCTAGAAGACAATCAAAAATATAAAACATTAAAAAAAATAAAATAAAAATATAAACAATTAAACAAAGTTCTATCTCCACCATTGTCCTTTGATCGACCTCCTAGTTTTAAAACCGCGGACCTAGTCTCCTCATTCGCAGACGATTGAATAGTGCTGTACTTCAATATCAATTTCACATTTTCCACTTACCGAAATAAGTGTCTTATTGCCAGTGGTGCTAAAGCGCATTCCTGCCATCACCGCACACCGACGCGGCAGTTCCATAAAATGCCACCAACCAAATTAAAATTGCCCATCAAACGCACCGCATTTCCGCATCCACTCTCAGCGCCAGCCACAGTCAAATATTCAAATTGAATATGTGTGTGCGAAATTTGTCTGCCCGCCCGGCAATCCTGCATAAATTTGCACCTCATAAAAAGTCGAAATGTTTTCATCATCGGCGAACTCGTTCGCCGCATCTCAAGCATATATCAAGTGCGCAAAAAGTGCTTTCCAATTTTTCATCTCCATCAATCGTTGGACACGGTCTTCAGAGTCGTCTATCCGTCCACGCCGCCACCGCCTCCAACACAGTCGTCCGTATGTAGATGTGGGCCACTGCATACATTTATCGATGACGGAGATGGTATGCCGGTGGCTGAAAGCAGTTGAAGTGCCTTGGGCGGACATTAAAATTCTCTGTTGGGTGTGTGGCAGGCGCACTCAACCCAATACCCATGCCCATGCCCTCACCACAGACACAGATGCAGGGAAAGCGATGTAAAATCAAAGAAAATCCGCCTCAAACTTGATGGAGTATCCAGACGTGAGAATTGCAGAATCCGTCCGTCAGAGGTGGCATCGAATAATAAACGTGTTCGTCTGTTTTCGCCCTCCCTGGGGGCAGAGTGGGGAAATGTGCGCGAAAGCAGTACTAATTAGGCCATTACGGAGCTGCAGGAATCTTGAGGACGATGTCGGAGTAATCAAAAATTAATACCAGGGTCCTACGACTGCTCGTAAAAACATTGTCGCATTCAAAAAGCCATAATCGTTGCGGCATGCATGCAAAAATGTCAGCCAATAAAGCGTGCGCGTCTGGCACTCTGTACACATAAAGTGTTAAAAGTGAACAAGGATCTGAGCCGTCGCGCCGCGGCACTCAACAACTCGACGGCAGCGAGCATGTCCCGCGCTGGAGTTCATTTGAGGATTGTCGTACTGTCGTCGTAAATGTTATCCAGGCGACGACGACGACTGCGACGAATCTCCGTACATTTACGATGCGGTCGCTTGGATTATGCAAATTTGGCAACTGAAGTGGCGCCACTTCCCTGCCATCCATCATGACACCCCCACCGGCCCACTGATGGGGCGGGCCACAATGCGTGTGCCACATGTTGGGAGGTGTTGATTGTGCTCCCAGCACTCTGAGGAACAGTTAAATAATCATGCATAATTAAAAGAAGGCCGACGCGGAGGCGCAGCCAAGCAGAAGAATGAAAAGAGAAAAAAGAACAGAAGCCTAAGCCGAGTGAGTCAACATTGCCGAGATGCGGACGCATGTGCGTGTGCGTGGCTGATTGATGGATGGACATTTATTTAATTTATTGTTCACCAAACCATGCATGGCTACCCGCTTGACTTACGAGGTGAGGCGAATCTGTCAATCAAGGGGTGCGGATTGGCGCCCTCTATTGATGAATGATGACTCTTTTCGGGGCTAAAGTATTACATCTTCACACAGCAGATTCGGCCGCCGCCGCCAACGCTCGACGGCATATTGAATGTCTATTAATAACGCAGCCTTCTTCATCGCAGTCGGCTGTACACGAGAAGAGGAAAACAAAGGCCAAGAATGTGCCAATGATGGAGATGACTGCTCCAGAAGGACCCCCATTCGTCGACGACAGAAAAATTCGTCGGCCCGGACTTAATTGCTTCTCAACGAGTTGCCGCTGTTCCTCCTCGCAGGCTGTTTTATTGAATTTTTGAGTGGAATTTATGCCGCTCACATAGGACGTAGGAAAACAGAGTACAGTGACAGCGTCTCCGGAAAATTGCACACGATAAAATGACAGGCCATTTATAACAATGAACACCTAATTAAGAAATATAGGACATTGTTTGGCGTAAGGCGAAGGGACATCAGCGAGTACGTGACTGGGGTTTGGACGCTGTTGCCTTCTGTGTGATGGAAGGGGAGTAGTTTGCCCGTTCATGACCTTTTAATTTCTGCTTCTGGAGTGTGGTATTTTTGTGCTCCCATCTGTGCGGACGGTTGTGCTTTGCACTTTAGTCTTGTACCGGGTGTGGCCTTGATGTTCGTCTTTTCAGAGTTTTCTGTTCGGCTGATGGCGCGAGGGGGCCACCGAGTCGTGGAGCAATGGTTTGACACATCCGTGGCCCTGACAATTGGATGTTTGTCCTGTAAACGGTAAAGTGAGATGAATCATTATTTAATTAAAAGAGAAGTGACGAGGGTGCTGAATTCATGGAACGAAATATATTTAGCAAGAAATGTGGAGCATGTCAGTCGAGTTGACGTCAGTTGACGTCAAGGTGTAGGGTGCTAGAGTCTTGCGTACTGGAAAATTTAAAGTTTCTGGGAATCAGATGCTGGGACTACTTATCAGAAACTTAACGTTTAATGAGTCCGTGTGCATCCCCGCGTAGCAACGGGTGTTCTAAATTTCCTAGAAACAATTAAGTGTCTCGGGAAGATTTCCGACCATGTGTCATACGAGCAGCAAACGTCAACCACGCCCACGCAGAGAGTCCTTAATTTATTATCCATGTTGATTCAGTTAAAGTCTCCAGCCGGGCTGCAGCTACAGCCTTGGGCAAATCAATTTACATGGTGGCTGCAGTAATTTCAGCCATAATTCCTACTGCAGTCTTGGCTCCTTCGAGCGAGATACGTTCCAATTTCTCTTTCCTATCGCTTGTGCGCCTTCGCGGCGACACAGCACCTGTGCCAGTTTCTACTCCCACCACCTAAAGTACACGCAGAGCGAAATACCGCACCGCAGAGCACAACACAAGATTTACACGGAGGCGGACATTTGAAAACAGTATGCTGGCAAGGACAAAGCTGTTACGTCGTTGTCGTAGGTACAGCGGCGGGACATCCCGAGGAGGCGGCAGAAAGGTTGATTTCAATTTTCATAAAAGCAGAGCAGTGCGGCTCATGATATAATGTCAGCTCCATATTAAGCTGATAAGTCATAAATTTGACAACAGCACCGCGACAAGCAACCACGTCCCTAGCCGACGCAGTGCGGCGCATGGTATTGGTGGACACAGCTACAGTTTATAATGCGTAAAACCCACATGTCGCAGCACTGAGCCATCTCTGACGCGCCACCACAGAACGGCACCGCACCACCGCAGCCTCGAAAGAAGGAAGGACGGACCGACATTTTTTAGCGCGCTCTACGTGCAAGCGTCCTTGTTCTTTTGCGGTATCGCCCTCACCACTGCGAATCCGTTGTCGCGGTTTTAATAGCGTGGCGCGAAGATAAGGAGAAAATAATGGTGAAATATTACACATGACGTTTTGACATTGCACAAATGATATATGAAATGATAATCTATTCGCGGTGGGATTCGCCCTCTCCACGAAACGAATGCGGCGGCGGTGGTGGTAGTGGGCCGGCCATTAAGCGAGAGAAGACACAGCGGACCTACTGCCAGTGTGCGGATGCGTGTGCCTTGCGGGTGAGGGCGGAGGGTGGAGGGTGAAGGGCGCGATGCTCAGGTCGTCCCCTCTCGGCACTCGACTAATTCGCAGTTTATTGAGCACGTCACCGTTAGTGGTTGGCAAATATCAGTAATTGATTACCAAATTATTGGCTTTGAAGTTTCAGATCACGTATATGGGAGGGCCGAGCCAGAGGAACTAAAGGACTCGGGAATTTGGTCTGGCAACGAGCTCAAGATGTGCAGAATAAACCTCCGAATCTCCATTGAGATAGCCATAAATAAAATATTTGTTTTTCTCTCATCTCGGCCCCTTACGTGGGTCGATTTGCTGAAGTTCGTGGTGTTTGCGGAGCAGGTAACATCCATGGAATAATTTAATAAGGAGAGCCCTGCGTCTTCGAAGTGCTTGTATTCCCTCGGGTGAAGTTTTTCCTGGCACGATAACAAGGCGAAAATTATTTTTTGATTATTTATCAAGTGTGCGAAGAAGCTATGCTCTGCTTTGCGGATGGTTCGCAGTGCCATTGGGCGGTGGGGTTGTTCACAAATACCCGGGTAAATAGTATATCCTGAGCAGACTCTTATTGGTTAGCGATACATATTGTGTGCACACGCTGTCGGTAGGTCGGCTGTGGCGGTGGTGGCTGTTGGAAGCTGGCGGTGTCTCCTCGGTGCGGAATGATAAACTTTGTCTCGCCGCCGGTCTTATCCATGCAACTGAGTCGGGAGTGGAAAGTGTTTTCATTCTTTTTGTCGTTTTTTTGTTGCCTGCCCTAGGAAAGCGGATGCTTACGTTCAACCGGAAGTTGTATACAATATGCGGGTAGGTGGTGCGCTCCAGACGTTCGAATGCAGGACGGTGCATAATTTAAAAGTTTCACTGTTCAAGTTGGAGTGTTGCATATGTGTGCGTGACAGCGATACAAAGTTCCCTTGGCTGCGTTATCTGTACGAGATATGCTACGGCATTCTGTTGTGCGGGAGGCGCACTTTGAAAGCGATCTGTAGACGAATGGTGATTTCAAAATATTTATTCTAAAACGCAGGACAATCGTTACGCACTTGTTTCATGCTTACTAGTTCATCTTTGCATTCTACACATAGGTTTCATGAAGTCATTACTAAGTAAAATAACTAGGATCTAAACTCAATGTTTGTTAACCATCACGCGTGATAAGGTCCTCCGACATGTACAGAGTTCGGTCTTGAACCCTGTAAAAAAATTGGAATGTGCCCTCCTTCAAATTAATCAAACAATGCATTCGAACCCGGGATTATGAACGGGTCCACGTGCCTGGAGTTGCTTTTCTTGATTAAAATATCCGTGTATTTTCGTATGTAAATCCGTTTATTTATTTTTCTCATTTGCAACCGTTAGATCAGACTTGCCACGCTTAGGGCAGGTTTTATATATTTGATGACGCAATGGTCGAACTTTTTGTAAGTTGAACCCATGAAAAATAATATAACGAGTCGTTTTTTAAATTGCCGGGATTAATGTAATTAGCACCATCCTCTGTCATTGACTTTGAGACGAAGACTGTCTCTTGCTCAATCTCTGGTGTAGATCCCAGCTACAAAATGTTCCTTCTTTTCCCAATTGCATTCTAAAAGTTTCAAATGGCGGCCGACTTATACTGTAAGGTCATAAAATGCTGAGTGTCTCCTTAGATCTGTTCAAAAAATGTGCATTTTCAAATTTGTTAAATATTGATTGATTTATCAATTACTATTTTGTTTCTATTTTATTTCACTACACTATGCGACACCCACACGAAGAAAGTCTGGGTTCGATTCCCGGCTGAGCACCTCGAATTTTTCACGGCACCACCTCTTTCGAGCTGCTGACAACACTCAAAGAATAATAACTGTCTAAGAAAAAGCTTCTCAAATTTCGCCGTTCGGAGTCGACAAAAAACTGTAGGTCCCTTCTACTGGTTAGAGAACAGTAGCGCGCACAACACGAGTAGTTGATGAGCAAGCTAGGCCCTGGTGCTCTTTGAACTGCTACGCCACACAATTATTATTAGTTATTATATTAATATTTTTTGAAAATATAAATTGGGTAATTCCGGATTTTTTTAGATATAAAAGACAATTTTTCCATGCAACCCAGTAACTTTATTCTGCCCACAATTACCTTTTACCATCTTCCGGGCAGCATCCTAGTTTCACGTCATTAAGCTTCTGGTTTTTATCAGCGTATTACTGAACAAGCAATGATTTAACATCATCATCATTATTGAAATTTTTGCCATTGAATGAGGTTTGCAAAGGTGGAAATAAAAAGCAATCAGATTGTGGAAGTTCAATAGTATATGGTGGATGTGACAAAACTTCGCAACCTAGCTTCAATAATTTATGCCGAGTAACCAAAAATCTGTGTGGTCTTGCTTTGTCAATGTTGAATACAACACCTTTTTGATTTGTCAATTCGGGCCGCTTTTCTTCAGCTGCAGTGTTTTTTCTTCGCATTGCTTCTCTCAAGCGGCGCGTATTTTTAAGATAGTACCCCTCATTGACAGTTGTCACCTGATGGACTTAAAAAAAGCAGTCAACAAAATTTTCACATTTGATGGAACCGGGCGTGTTTTTTTGTTTTTGCATTGACTCTCCTGGGGTCTTCCGTTGGAACGATTGGCCTTTGATTTCGATGTTAAAACCATAAACCCATGATTCGTGACAAGTTATGAAACTTTCAAGGAAATTTAGATCGCCGACGACTTCATTCGACAATTCCTGAGCGATGTTCATGGGAAATCGTTTTGGTCCAAATTTCCGAAAAAAAAACTGCTTGGTTTGAGACAACGGGTATATTGACCACTTCAGGAACGTTTCTTATAGAGATTCCAAGATTCTTCATAACATTTTTTGCACTTTCTTAACATTTTCATTGATTGTTGATGTGCTGGGACGTTTACGACAAGCGTTGTCATTCACATCTTTACGACCTTTTTCTTAAAGCTTACATTCACCGTATGCCACTGTCAACATTTTAAATGTTTTGAGTGTTTTTCTCACAAAATTGAATCGAATTGAATTTCGGAAAGAAATCGCAGGAAACCCCAAATTTAATATTTTTCATAAACAAAATACATATAAGTTTGTCAATTCCGCCTTTTTGTCTTTTGAATTTTCCGGCTATGTACAAAGCGCTACAGAGCCCGTATCTGGCAATACTATACATCACTTGAAAGGTCTTGACGTGACGACGCTATGGATGATTAGTTTGGATATTGCGTTAAACAGTTATAGACCTATATAGTGTAAACCTGGAGTTCACTAACGCCGAAATTCGTACTATTTTAAAGTTTTCCTTCGTTTAAGGCAAATCCGCGAGAGAGACGTTCCGTGAGATTATTGGTGTTTTGGGGGATGGTACTCTATCACCTCGAACCGCGGAGGAATGGTTTCGACGATTCAGAGCCGGTAAAAACGACACCATAAATAAGCCAGCCGGTGGACGACCTGTGAGGACGAATACCAATCGAATCACGGAAATCTTCGAGTTAGACCGGCATGTGGCATCTCGTGACATCGCCCAGGAGATGGGAGTTAGTCACCAAACCATTTGAAACCATCTGCAGAATGCTGAATACAAAAAAAAGCTTGATGTTTGGGTGCCGCATGATTTGCCGCAAAACACCTTCTGAACCGAATCTACGCTTGCCATATGCTGCTGAAACGGAACGAACTCGACTCATTTTCGAAGCGGATGGTAACTAGCGATGAAAAATGGATCACACGACAATATCAAGAGAAAACGGAAGTGGTTGAACGCCGGTGAATCGTCCCAAACAGTGGCCAAGCCAAGACTGACGTCCAGGAAGGTTTTGCTGTGTGTTTGGTGAGATTGGAAGATAATCATCCACTATGAGTTGCTCACATATGGCCAGACGCTTATTTTTACAATTTACTGCGAACAACTGGACTGCTTAACGCAGGCGATCTACCAGAAGCGTCCAGAATTGGACAACAGGGAGTTGTCCACGACAACGCCGGACCACACACTTCGTTGATGACTCGTCAGAAGCTATGGGGGCTCGGATGGGAAATTTTATCGCATCCACCATATAGCCCGAACATAGCGCCAAGTGACTACCACCTGTTCCAGTCCATGGCGAACGCCCTTGGTGAAGTTGAACTCAAAAGAGGCTTGTAAAAAGTGGTTGTCTTAATAAGGAGGGGGGCTTCTACGAGGGGGGTATTATAAAGTTGCCGTCTAGATGGAAACAGATTATCGAACAAAACGGCGCATATTTGAACTAAATCCGATCACTGCAACACTCTTTAGGAGACATTAAATTAATAGCAAAAACGGGGGGAACGTTATATAATAAGCTTGCTCATCAACTTACTGGTGTTGTGCGCGCTACTGTCCTCTCACAAGTAGAAGGAAGAAGAAGAGTTAATCGTTATCCCCAATAATTACGTTGTTGGTTCAAATGTCAAAGTAAGACATGACATTGTATATCTAGCCCTTTATGCACGCCTCCAGTCAACGATTTCATTTCATATTCCATTCTGTAAACAGTTGGTTAATCGAAGACTTCGTTGTTCTGAAACTACACTAAAAGGACTTGTTCAAAAATGATTTCAAGCGTTAATGCAGCGGAGCGAAAGATGAGAAAAGTCTGATTTATCATTTGTCTGATACTACGCAAATAACACTCCAACCGGAACAAAGCACATCCAATTGACAATTAGTTGTAAATAAAAAAAGCTATCCTATTCTGCCATAATTCAACGCATGGCCTTATTTTAAGTCCAAAACATAGCGAATCTCGAACCAGTTTCCGTCATCTAAGTTGTTTTTGGAACAATTCGCATGTGTAAGTACATATATCACATAGAAAAAATTTCAAACCTACGTCCGCTTCCTCTTGCATGCAAGCGCAAGACTCCTCCCTCCCCGCGGGCGCATGTCATAATTCCACGCTTCAGTTTTTGCTGGTTGAAAAAAATACTGCTTTCCGGTCATTCACTCGCACAGAACCAGGCCAAACAGCCATTTCTTCGCAGGCTCCATTAATCCGCATCTGTGTAGAAACATTTGTGTTTCCATTGTTTGCAGGATCAATGGATAATGTAATATTCATGGAATTTTATGGTGCAAAAACTGCGAACAGGATTTTTTTCCGCCGCGATAAATGTTGAAAGTATCCCTGAGATAAGTTGTTAATTAATTCCCATTAGCGCTGAGATGCATAAACCAAAATTGATTTCACTATCATTTTATGATTATTTGTAAGCACTTAATCCCCTCTTTCGATCATTTCGGGGACGGGTAGAAGGGGCTATTAAAACTGCATAACCATGAAATACGCATTTGAAAAAAGCCCACACCATGTGCGTATGTCATCTATAGTTGAATATTGATTTATGCAAAGTGATTAGCGTCCGCCACCTGCCACCTCGTGGATGGCGCCGGCAGCGTCATCGTTAAACAAACAGCGGAACTTTTTCAATTCACAGATAAATTGCCAGGGCAATGGATTGAGTGTCGACATGCATGCGAGGCCCGGACTCCACACACTTGCGGACACAAACTTTGCCAAATAAACAAATTTGTCGCTCAGCTATTAATTAAGGGAACTTTTTATTAGTGGCACTCATTATGCTCTTAAAGTTTCCTCATTAAGGACGTCGCAGATTTTCCTTCCGGCTTCACGTGTGTGTTTGGGTGGCTTGCGCCTGCTTCGTCTTTTGCATTTTATAATACCTCGGCTTATCGGTTTTTGTGGGAGCTACCACCACTACCCGATGCGGTTCATCCCCGCATGGGCAGTGCGATAACCACCCGTTCCAACTAGCAGAGCGGTTCAGGTGACCAGCAGTGAAACGTATCTAAGCCGGCTTCAGCGCATGCTGACGCTGACAAGTATCCATCGCCGGCTGGACCAGGCACTCTGTAGGATATGTCATGGATCACAGCCATCCCCGTTGCTGTACGTTTCAATCAAACGTGACGCCGCAACTTCGAATGAGATTATGTTCGGACTGATGCCGCAGCTGATGGCGGGCGCTGGTGGATGTGTATGTGCGTCAGCGACGACGTGGGAGCTAGCCTGAGCAATCGGCTGCTTATTTGCCCAGCAAATGAGTGTTTACGCAAAAAGCCGTTTTCCGTTCGCCGCCGGTCCCTGTTTGCCACTCACACATAATCCGATAGACCGCCGCTCTTATGTAATGGCACGAATGTTTGAACATTACCCCTGCAACTTGCTGAAGATTAATGATCCGCGACAAGTATTCATTATTTTTCCCGGTCCCGTGTCCGCGTCTGTTTGTTTTTTAAAGTAATTGCCATCAATTATCGTTATCGCAGACTTGCCACAACCAAAGGAGACTATCGTCCGTTTTCGGACAATTGCGTTTTTGGTGGCGGTTGAGCGGAGGTGTTCTCAAGGTTGACAGCAAGATCCAAACATCAAACCCAACGTCGACGTCAATGCCGACGCCCCATTGGAAAGCGTCCTCTTTTATCCATTTTCTTTGCGACGGAAAACAACTCGAAAAGTTTTCAGTCCGGTCTGACTTATCGTTTCTTTTTGGAGCGAGGAAATGTTTTAGGTGGACGGCGACGACAACGACGACCAAAATGGTTCAAATTGATGGGGCGATAGACATGCCAAGATCGGATAAAGCCGAACCCATGGAAAAGTTTTGATTAGGAGAAAACTTTACCATAGAGGATTCTCTCGCAGCTCCGTATTGATATTTTTCTTATTTCGTCTTCTCCCCGGAGCGCAGATGAGAGTTTAAAGTTTTGTCCAACTATGGCAACACATTGTCAGAATGGTTATCAACATTTGTGCAGGCAACTGGACAATAGTATGAAGGGTGGTATCCAAACAAAATCGACAGCTAAACTTTTTCACAAGCGATGACAGGTATATGTGGGGTACCGGAGGGGTCCGGACACGAAAAACTGTTCATTGTTATGACATTCGGGCGGAGGGGTGCTTTGGTGGGAATACACGAAAGTTATCAAAAGCCAATAAATAACTGAGATTTAGGCAGGAAGCGATGAGATTTGCTTAATGGAGGAGTGATGACGGCCTAAGTGATGAGGATAAATGTTGATACCTCGCCCTTGTGGGGGTGGGACTTGGAAATCTTTCGTTTTTCCACATTCCTCCTACAGAACGCTCAATTTGGAGTTACGACGTGTGGAGGAGAGTGCACAGTGCTGACAGTGTGACTTCATTCCATCTGAAAAGTGTCAAATGAACATGCACTCCTCGCCCGGGGGTGAGTGAGGATAGTTGTGGTTGAACAGTTTTATGCTAATTTAAGGCAGTGATGCCTTTTCCTTGTCAACAGGAGCCATTACTGTGCAATTAAGCACATGTTTATGTGTCATGTGGGTGTAGCAGAAAATGCAATGAAGCAGAGTAGTGGCTGGCGTTGTTTGAAATTTGCATATGCATCTGGCGAACGGACAGATGATGGGAATGCCAGGGTGCCGTTAGCAATAAGAGATGACGTAACAAAAGTCGGAGATGAAGTTTATTGCTGTGGTGAAGATGACATCGAATTAAGGCTGGAAACCGTGTAAATAGTCGTCTGTTGTCTGCGTTGCTGGATCTGGTTTGCTTGTTTGCCACTTTCGCTAGTGGGCACATAATCAAATTGCGGCCATGTTAGATTGCTCTTCGTGCATGGCGTAGCAAATGGAATAAATTAGATGGTAGGACGCTGAGAATTGTGCACATTTTAATTCTGTTACAAGCTGGGTAAGGTAGGCAGTCCCACTTGAGTTATAAGGGAGAGTGGAAACCACCTTGAAAAGGAAGCCTTTCTGAGTTCAATCAACTCGAAAGTGGTCTTAAGGAGGCAGGGAAGTTGTTTGCTGCATAACGTGGTATTAACTAAGGTGAAGTTTCACTTAGCCTCTGCTGCACTTACAGCGCTGTCGTTTTAAATTCCGTAGGTCGCGCATAAAGCCTTCCACTGTAATATCATATTCGTAAACTTCTGTTGAATTTTGACAAAAGGCACGATTTTCTTTCTGTAATCCATGGGGGCATGGACCTGTTCACGCGAAATAACGTTGCTGATTGCGCTCAACAAGGCGAGCTGCCAACACTATCCTCGTTAGTGCACAAGTCAAGTTGACATATAGCCTCCACGCGGCGCCCCGTGGATAGCCATCATAACACCCGTTGTATGGTGAACCAATGTATGCAGCGAGCCCCTCTGCCCGTGGGTTGAAATAATGGGCCTGGCCTACCAGACTGTGGGTTGTGCGTGAGGGTAACTTCCTTACCACATAAAATCATTAGTTCAGAGACAACAATATGAATCGTTTAATGAAGGATCAACTGTTGACGACCCCAGCAAACGTTCAAAGGACTTTGATCTTCGGTTTTGCACGTGGAATGTGAAATGCACACAAGAAATATTCTCTAAATAGAGTACAAGACTACAATATTTGCCTTACAATGATGGGTTACAAGGATTCTTCTTCTTCTTCTTCCTTTTCTTCTTCTTCTTCTTCTTGTCCTGCTCCTTCCTCTTATTCTTTTCCTTCTTCTTTTCTTTTTCTTCTTCTTGTTCTTCTTGTTCTTGCTCTTCTTCTTCTCCCTCTTCTTCTTCTACTTATCTTTCCTTTTCTTTTTCTTCTTCTTGTTGTTTTTCTTATTCTTCTTCTTCTTCTTCTTATTCTTCCTTTTATTTTTCTTATTCTTGTTCTTCTTGTTCTTCTTCTCCTTCTTCTTCTTCTTCTTCTTCTTCCTTTTCTTTTTCTTCTTCTTCTTCTTCTTCTTCTTCTTCTTGTTCTTCTTCTTCTTCTTCTATTTCTTGTTTCGCTACAGTCCGGGGTGGACCTGGCCCTCAACCAACATGCCTCTCCTGTTAAAACGATCTTTCACCAGCTGTCTTTAGTTGCACTCCAAGTTGTACGAGGTGCTTCTCCACTTGTGTGCGCCACCTTAGCCTAGGTCCTCCTTTGTTGCGTTGTCCCAATGGCTCAGCTTGGAAGACTGTTCGGGTCGGAGCAGAGGTGTCCATACGCTCTGCAAGTTCTAGCCATCTTAAGCGTAGTACCCGAAGACGCTTGACCAGGCTCATGTCGTCGTACAGCTCATACAGTTTGTCATTATATCTTCTCCTCCAGACGTCATCAACGCAAAATTTTTCCCTCGAAAAGACTCAGGGCTTCCTGATCCACCCCTGGTAACGTCTAGGTTTCCACGCCATAAAGTAAGACATGAATGACCAAGCTGTTATATAAAGCAAGCTTAGTCCTTCAAGAGAGGTCTTTATTAGCCAATTACCTCTTGAGCCCAAAGAAACAGAGATTGGAAAGAGTGATTCTGCGTTTGATCTCGGTATTGATGTTGTTGTCTCTATTTATTGCGGAGCCGAGGTAGACGAAGTCCTTGACCACCTCGAAGTTTCTATCGCCTAGTGTGACGCTCTGTCCGAGACGTCGATGTTGTGTGTCCTTTCTTGATGACAGCATGTGCTTTTGCCCTAATTAAACGCCAGACCCATTTTCGCCGCTTTCGCTTCAATGCCAGCAAACGTCTCATTGACGGCTCACTGTATTCGTCAATGTCATCTGCGTAAGCCAGCAGTTGAACTGACTTTTTGAAGATCGTGCTTCTGGTGTTGACTTGTGAGTTACGCACGTTCTTCTCGATAATGATGATGAAAAAGTAACATGACAGTGCGTCACCTAGTCTTAAACCTTTTTCAACATTGAAGGTCTCAGTGAAACTTACACGCAGGTGCTTTATCTTCCTCATTGCATTGTTCGATTTTATCAAATAGACTCATAGTTGCATTTGACCAACAATTTTGAACCCAACTCTGTGATATTTTAACATTTTCCCACAAAGAGTTTCCCAACATATAATCCTCATCCTTAAACTTTGAGGAATTCCTTCTGATCGTTCAATAATTGGAAAGCTACATAAAAAATAAATTGTTCGGTTTGTAACAACCTACACACCATGAAAGTGAAAATCAGATGATGGAAAAGAAGACTCAAAACTGGCTTAATTTTGCCTAAGTGAAATCCCACTCTTTCCACTGACAGAGGATTCACTGCCAGTTCATGGTCTTTATGGTCTTCAGTGTGAATTACTTTTCGCACTGAAAAGAGCACTTCCTCCAGATTTAAAACTTACCCCACCAATTTTGCAAAGTCCCACCTTCTTCCGCCCAATGCCATCAAAACCACGTCTCCGCTCTCCTAAATCCGAAACGAATTTCCTGTTACCCATACAGACGGAACCGACGGAAATTAACTTACGTCGAGATTCACCAAGCGCCATCGCCCCCAACAGATAATCCTTTTCACGCGCCATAGCCTTCGCCGCCGCCGCCGCCGCCCATTGCCGCACACCAGTTTGACGGAGGGCAAACGAAACGAAAAAATAACGGCCTTCAATAAAAACACTTCCGCACGTTCCAACGAAAATAAAACGGATTGCTTGCATTTAGATATGTCAATTAATTAGAACTTGGCACGCAAATACGTGCCAAGAGCGGTGGGCCTAGTGAATCCTCTTTGATTTCCTTCTGCGTGGCATGGGCTCACACATGAGCGAAGCTGCTGACGATACTCGTTCTATGCTGAACCGGACGTCAATTAATCGCCTCCAATTAATTGTGAAGGCCTCTCGCTAGAATTTGCTGAGACGGGTGTGCAAATGGGCGAATGGTCTCACATACTTCCGGCTATCTGTCAGCGCCTGGCGAAAGGGTTAGTCACTTTCAGCACGTCCGTCACTTTCGCTCGAACGGAAGTGAGGCGGCATAAGCTCTGCCCTAGTTTTTGCATGTTCCCTGTCAGTCCAGACCATAGGGATAGTCGGTGCGTGTCGCGTATCTGGACACGAACACATGTACACTTTAATATGTGCTTCGCTGGGCAGTGTTTTATCAATGTCAATAAATTTAAAGGTACCGTATTGTCTTTGTCACAGTCGTTGAAAGTTGTGTAAGTGCACGGGATCCTCCCCACCGAGAGGGTATTTATTTCCAAAGAAAACCCAATGCATCGTATAATGAAATGACGCAGGGCTCCTTAATGGAGATATTAATGCGAGGAACTTGTCATAATCCCATCGATTCATTAATGAGAGTATCCATGACGAATCCAGGTGAATAGCACACACGGCTGTTAATTGATTTGCGATAGTGTGCGTTTTTATTTTTACCAATAAACGACAGGCGTGGCCTTGTGTGGTGTGGAGATTATTTCAATTTATTGTAACCTTATCCGCAGAAAAATCAGTCGATGTCCCCTGTCCCAATTATTCATATTCTCGTGAAGTGAAACTGAAACGACTCTAACTAAGCCGCTTTTAAATTCTAATTTGTATTCGTATAAAATATTCAATGCGTTTATCTAACGGTTAGCTGTGGATGTTGGACCATTTTGGGCTTTCATGCTCTTTGAACGTCATTTTTCGAATTCGTGTGACCTAATTACCACTCATACAGGATATCGCAGTATGAGGTGATGGCGGCAGTTTGGTTGAAGTGTGAGAGCAGTTTCGATTGGACTCATAATTTTATCACACATTTGATATGAATTCGGAGAAGCAAGCGATGGGGAAATTCTATTTATGTTAATGCTCTGGTCAGTGGGCGGCAGAAATCAACACAGGATGAAGGTTATATTATTTGTTTTATATACTCTACACCAAGATATCACCTTGGATACCCAAATAGGTCTCATACGTGGTTATTAAATTTTCGTTCATCACAAACAAACACAGTGGTAGCCAAATAAATTACTTTGTGAATCCTCTTCGGCCTCCGAGTGAGGAATAATCCTTATTTGCGTTTTGAAAATCGGTGTTCATTGCCAGTTGCCCAAAATCTTAAGAAACGCACCCCGCTGTAAAGTAGTCTTCAATTGCTTTCTAATTTAAACTTTAGCAAGACGGTGATTCATTTCCAACGAATTCATCAGATTGTGTAGGATGACGATGGAGAGCTCTCGCTGCTTCGTCAAGGTCGGTAACAAACTCTCCGAGACCCGAGAAGTCATATGACTTCTTCAACATCATGAGAGCAATGTTCTAAAAGTCAGTTCAATTGTTAGCTTACACTGATTACATTGACCTGATTGATAGTGAGCCGTCAATGAGGCGTTTGGTGGCATCGAAACAGAAGGTACTCAAATGGGTCTGGTGGATAATGAGGGCAAAGCAAAGTACATGCTGACATCAAAAAAGGACACACAATATTGACATCTCAGACAGAGCATCTCGCTAGGCAGCCAAAAAGTTCGAGGTGGTCAAAGACTTCGTCTACCTTAGCCCCGCGGTAAATAGGGAAAACAACATCAGTGCCGAAATCAATCGCAGAGTTACTGTTGCCACTCGCGGTTTCTTCTGGCTCCAATGACAACTAAAAGCAGAGAAAGTTTTGTTTAACATCGTGATAATCTCAGTTCTGCTTTATGGCAAAAAAGCTTCAACGATGCTCAAAGCGAATAAGGAAGCCGTCAGTCTTTTCGGAAAAAAAGTTCTGCGCAGGATTTCTTACCTCATTTGGTATTTAACGAACAAGGTATGCGCCTGTTGCGTCCACAACACTTACGATAAGCGTATGGACACTACACCTCCGGCCGTTGCGGTAACACAATTGTAGGAGTCTCAAGGGAAGGGGATAAGGGGATGAGTGGAAGAAAAGTAAAAGGAAAACTATCCGCTGGTGTATGGACTTTATGAAGGGTCCAACTGTACTTTCGCTGTTGTATTTATATATTCAGGCTAAGTACTAAAATGCGTGCTGTTAGCTGATTTAGAGACATGTCGGTAGAATCGTACGATCAGACGCCCAGAGAAGAGATATATACGAGTAGAGTGAGCAACGACTTACAGTCGGTTTATCAAGTGTACTACTAAATAAAAGGTTTTGCTTCCGACTACACAATAGAAAGGGACATAGGCTGGAATGACGCACAAAAGTGGAAGGTCCTGCACATGGAGGCAGCTGGGGACTGATATAACTGACTAGAGAGACTGACCCCGGACTGTAGCTAAATACAATGAAGAAAAAAAATGAACTGAAGTTAGGCATAATTGCATTAATTGATCAACTCCAGTTTTTGCTCAGTCGATAAGTTTACAAAGCAAATTGTCACATTAGAATTTATGAATAACACAAAGCTTACCGAGACCTTTGATTGCGTTCATTTAAAACTATTGTCAGGCGTATCTTTTGGGGCTAGTTACACAACTGGCCGATCTTTTTTCAGGAATCACTTAATGTTGCCGCCAATGGTGACAGTAATATCACCAGGATATCACCATGTTGCCGCCAATGGTGACAGTTATAACACCATAATATCAGACTATCTCCTTCGAGCAATGCAAATAAAAGAAATCATCTCTCTGAGCTGTTAAATTCGTGTTTTCCCCGAAAAAACTTTGTATTTTTGTATATCGTGCTATGTCATTCCTTTGAACTATTTATATTTTAGAAGTAAGATTCTTAAAAACATGAACGTGAATGAATCACCTCAAACATTGTCGTAATCAACATTTTCGTAATACGAGTATTGCCTTTTATATTGCGGGATAAGAGAACAATAACAAATATTAATCTTCGAAAATAACTTTATTGTTTTTCAAAATATTCCCCATTGAGATCTATACACTTTTGCATGCGTTTGAACCAATTGTGGAAGCACTTTTGCCACTCTGATTGATGTATCTTCAAAACATCCATTCTGAACGCATCAACCGCTTCTTCAGGTGTCGAAAAATGTTGACCTCTCATTTTATTTTTTACGTACTGGAACAAAAAGAAGTCAATCGGGTCCAAGTCAGGACTATACGACGGATGACTCATGAAATCAATGTTTTGAGTGCTCAAAAATGCAGTTGTTTGAGCCGATGTGTGAGAGCTCGCTCGGTGAAGAGCGATCTGTCTTCGGCGGTTGGTTTTTGTGGTTTCTTGGAAGACAACTGGCAAACAAATGGTTGTGTACCACTCAGAATTGACTGTTCTGCGTTGTTCTAGTGGTATGGTAGCGACATGTACAGTTTTTCCGAAAAAACAAGCGACCATTTGCTTGGAAGTGCTTCGTGCGCGTCCAACTTTTGTTGGATTTGGCTCAATTTGAAACACCTATAGAGTCGACTATTGTTTACTTTCGGGCTCATACGCGTTAATCCACGATTCATCACCTGTCACGATGTCATAGACGTGTTTTAAAGCACTGCGTTCGTATTTTTGGAGCATTTCTTTCGACCAATAGACACGAGCCTTGTTTTGAGCGATTGACAAATTGTGTGGCGGGCAAGATTTCATGCAATATTCAATGTATGCCTGTCCCACTAATGCCTAAGGCTGTCTCAATCTCACGATAGGCCACAGTTGGCGCACAGCATCAAAGGTTTCCGGAACAACAACTGATTTTGGACGACCTTCACGAACTTCGTCTTGGAGTGAACTATGACCTTGGCTGAATTCACCATACCATCGATAAACACTGGTTATTGATGGAGCTTCATCGCCAAAAATTGAATTAAGTTCACCAATGCACTGTTGTTGAATTAATCCACGTCGAAAGTTGTAAAAAATAATCAAGTGTCGTCGGATACAACGCTTAAGATGGCTAGGCCATGTAGAGCATATGGACACCTTCGAATTTGATTCATTGGGACAATGCAACAGAGAACGGCCTATGCTAAGGTGGCGCACACAAGTGGAGAAGGACCTCAACCTGGAGTGCGCGATTGGAGGCAGCTAGTGAAAGCTCGAGGGACGGTGTGCCGTGAACAGTTCGAGGTGTTGTGCTGGGAATCGAACCTAGACCAACGGCGTGTGAGTGTCGCACTCTATCCACTGCGCAACGGCGGCCACAAAAAGAAATGCTCTGTTTTTTTATGCTTCATTATTTTGTTCACTGTTTAGTGATAGTAGAAATGCCGTGAACTTCTTGCAAACGTTTGAAAGAATGCGCATGGTTAACCCACATCCTCTAGAGTCATCCTACCCCTTCATGGTTGTGCTGTTGGGAGATCTAATAAAAAGCCTTCTCAAAGGACGCGACCAGTTCCAAGATGAGTTCGGATGAAATGAATTCAATTTTTGGTCATTGGGACTCAGCCAAGTCCCAGGACTGAGCCAAGTTTTAGCGAATTAAGTACTCGGACCAGAATAAGAGAAGACGTTCATGCCTGAGTTAAGACCACCTGTTCGTAGCCATTAGGATCGCCACTTGTAAGTTACATTAAAAGGTGTTATATCCAATGTTGTGATTTTCCTCAAGCGCTTTAGTTCCAGATATTTTAATCAACTTGGGGCCAAACTTATGCATATGCTTTAGCCGACTTTGCAAGAGGCTGGCAAAAAGTGGCTAAAAGTTCTATGTTTAGCTTAGTGCTTTACCTGCGCTCTATCAAACTGCAGCAGCAGCAGTAACAAAATCAATATATAAGGTTGTCAAATATCTCCCTGTTTCGCTTTTCATTCAATTCAGTGATCGGATTTAGTTCAAATATGCGCCCTTTTGTTCGACAATCTGTTTCCACCTAGACGGCAACTTCGTAATACCCCTCTCGTAGAAGCCCCCCTCCTTATTTGCGAAGAACTTGGACAGCCACTTTTCACAAGCCCCTTTTGAGTTCAATTTCACACCAAGGGCGTTCGCCATGGACAGGAACAGGTGGTAATCACTTGGCGCTATGTCCGGGCTATATGGGGGATGCTATGAAACCTCCCATCTGAGCTCACCTTGCTTCTGACGAGTTATCAACAAAGTGTGTGGTCTGGCGTTGTCCTGGTGGAACACTACACACTCCCTGTTGTCCAAATCTGGACGCTTCTGGTCGATCCCTTCCACTCTCACCAAACACACAGCAAAACTATCCTAGCCGTCAATACCGGCTTGGACACTGTTTGGGACGACCGTTTTCGCCAGTCACCATCCGGTTCATAAATGGGTCGAGTTCGATCCGTTTCAGCAGCATATCGCAGGCGTTGATTCTATCCAGAAGGTTTTTTTTCGTCAAATCATGCGACACCCAAACATCAAGCTTTACTTTGTATCCAGCCTTCCGCAGATGGTTTAAAATGGTTTGGTGAGTAACTCCCGTCTCCTGGGGAATGTCACGAGATGTAACATGCCGGTCTAACTCGATGATTTTCATGATTCGATCGGTATTCGTCGTCACAGGTCTTCCGCCGGCTTATCCATGGTATGGTTTTACCGACTCTGAATCGTCGAAACTATTCCTCCGCGATTCAAAATGATAGAGTACCATCCTCCAAAACCCGATTAATCTCACGGAACGTTTCTCCAGCGGGTTTGCCTTTAACGAAGAAAAACTTTAAAATAGCGCGAATTTCGGCGTTAGTGAACTCCATATTTACACGTCTATAACTGTTGAACTAATCATACATAGTTCCTTCCTTTTTAAGTTATGTCAAAGCCTTTCAAATGTATCATATAGTATTGCCAGGTACGAGCTCTGTAAAGCTTTGTACATAGCCGGAAAGGTATTTGGCAACCTTTTATATGATATACTCGTATTCACCCCGATCTCTTTCGGAATTTTAAGAAGTATGAGGCACTCAATAAGGAAGAACCCGACATTCCACTTGCAGGTCTTTTTCAGTCACTCATAGAGACGGCTCATGAATTCTTATGGAAAGAATCTATTGTCAGTACAGGAAATGACAAGTGCCCCTGCCCGTAGCTTTGTAATTCAATCAATCTCAAATGCTTAGAGCAGTCCCTGCTTTTGAATCAGTGTAAAACATTTCAGAGAGGTTTATTGTCTGATATCATGGCAGACAAAGAAACAGCCTCCTTGCCAAGATTTCAATAGCTCAAATCCAAGCCATTTCGGAACATAACAAACAAAATCCTCCAAAATACCTCCCCATCCACCGCATTGTGATCTCTGATTGACGATCGCAATTTAAATACGTATAGGAGGGCGCAGAAGTCCCGAAGACAGCACTTGGCGAAAATGGAAAAGTTTACATTTCCGTTTTCAATTAAATTGTCATAATAAATCGCAATTGATTCTTTCAATCAAGCAAGATTGATCACCCTCCCGCCGGAGTCGTTCCGCAATCAATCGCGATACGCAGGAGCTCTATCATACGCTGCCAGAGTGCTAGTCTCTGATGTCTTGACATTTTCGCCCCCTTCGTCCCCCGCCGGCTTCCGGCATAATCCACATATTGCTTTCAAGTAAATGGAAGGGACGACGACGACGCATGCAAGGAGTGAAAAAAATGTACGGAAAAGTGTTGAACCTGCGAAACGGAAAGACCTTAGGGGTTGAAAAAAGGCGAAGGAGCGTTCACAGGAATTCCTTTTCAAGCGATGATGAATGTAGATTCTGTCTTCTTCGAACTCCGAATGAATGTACCGAGCTTCCCGAGAAAAATGAACACCTATACTTCAGGGCAAAGTACACGTCGTCTGGGAGATGGCAGTGCTTAGAGCATGGCTGAGGCAGAGGAGGTCGCGACTGAGAATGTATAAAGAATGTATAAAAGGCGACAACGACACCGGCACCGAGAAGTTAGCACACGATTCGGCAACCTTTGCAAAATATCAACATTAACCGGTTGACGGATGATTCATCAACTAAATGATTTCCCCATTGCGAGTCCTGCGCCATTATCATTTTGCAAACTGATGTAGCCGTAACGATGATGATTGCTCTGGTGAAAGGTGGCGGCGACATGGGCATAAGCGAAGGAGATTTTCCCATTCTCGCCCGGTGCCCGGTGCGCTGCCTGAGACGTCATCGTTGAGCGCTAAGCATTTCCAGCTCTTCCTGAGAAATGCAGGGCCATCGGACATTATAATCCTCTGAATACCCCGAAGACCGTCATTATTAATATCATCTGTCATCCTGGTTTTGCATCCTTCCATTGTGAATTGTAATTCTCCGCCTGTCTGGCTGTTGACTTGCATAGCAGTTTGCCTGCTTCCTCCACCCACGCTACGAGGGGTGGCAGTTGGAGGTCGCACAACGAAACAGTCGTCCAGTGAGCCCGCCACCCTGGCTGTGTAGCCCGGAGTGAGGAAACCAATACATTTCGCATCAAGGTAATCACACGGCTACCAACTCCCCTTAGGATCGTCGGACGGAGCAAACGGCCAGTCCATCGACTGAATGTCCAAGGATTAGACTGCGTCGGCGGGAGGCGGGGCTTTGTGCGGCACAACCCGGAACGCCAAAGAGGCGTGCATTGATTTCGAATTTTAAATTTATTATCGCTCTTAGACGTTCGTCGATAAATCAGCCATACTGAGATTATGGAGAGCAAAGTTGTCCTGTTCTTGGTTAAATATTCATACCTCGCCTCGATGCATCACAGAAAAATGGTTGTCCTGCCTTCCGGGGTTTTCTATCCCACCCCATGCTCGTCACTCTATCAGCATCGACCGCCGGAACACTCGAGCACAATGAAGCTGTGTTTAGTTTATCTGAACCCATCTAGATAGTCGAGTGAGTGGTTTACGCCATCCGGCGTGCGGCGTATGGACGTGGCTCTGAATTGAATGGGGACCTCAAATGCGGAGAAACGGTGCCTCTTATCAGCTGCGGAGGCTTTTATGGACTTTGTCGAGTACAATGTGTCAGGAAGTCGTTTCTCAGGACATCGTTCCCTCCCAGGGTTAGGCCTGGAGTTGGGGGTGTTACAAAAAGCTGTGTCGATATTGGCGCTCGCTGTCAGCCTGACATCGACACAGATGTCTTCGTGCAATATTAAAGCACACCACTTGCCGCTCAACCTGTCTCACTGTCTCGTGGTGACTTGCGTTGCCGCCCGACAGCTTGATGGCTCGATGTCTGGATGTCCCTATCGTTTTCATTGCTTAGCTAAATAAAATATTGGAATCCTGTAAATTCAATTTTCCTCTCAATTGAATGTCACACATTACAAATTGTGTTTATCTTCGGGTTCGTGTGCAAATACAAAGTATAAATTACACACCTACACACACGCCGTACGTACGAGTGCCAAAGTGCCAAAGTACCCCCTGCAAGGACGTCGAAATGTGTGACAATGATAAAGGCAAACACAAACACACAAATACCTATCGGAAAAACACAATACGGAAGAAAAAAAACAACAAATGGAAAAAAATCCAAATCCACAGTTCGCATCCCGGTGGGCTGGGAGAGAGAGCTGAAGCTCGGGCGCTCTGTTTTGAGATGGCAAGGACTAGTTCTCGGAGGTTTACAGGTACAAGGGCGGAAGAATTCCATTTCTGTGCTGTTTATCTCGAATAAAAGGTACATATGTGTGCGAAGCCAAGGAAACAGTTCGATTTGCAGCTACACTGGTGGAGAAAAAATACCGCCAACCTCACGTGCGGTGATGGCGGTGGTGGAGTGCACTTAGAGGTGCGTTCCAATCGCCAGCGGGTGGCCGGATGGCTGGGGGAGTGCCACCAACAAAACAAAAAGGATTACGTTCGAACGAGTGCATATTCGCAATGCTCAATCGAGTTCGAAATTTATGTTAAACAATCGGTATCTGAAGAGCGGGGTGTCTTGCATAATGCATGACAGGGAACGGGTTGAGAGTTGGTGGGGTGCCAAATATCAGACAACACCAAGATTAGAACACATGTCATGGATGTCACTGGGGTTGGGGTTGGGGTTGGTGGGGTAATTGTGTGAGCAATCTCTTTACGGTTTGATTTTCAATTCACCGCGATGGCAGGAGAGGGTGGCGGCAGATTGTGTGTGCTCTGTGATGTGTGCGGTTGAGTCGAGGTTTCCGTTCCTTAACCAGTGCTCCGGCGCTTGTCTTCTGGTAGCACTTTCGTAAATGTATTCGGAAACAATTGTGCACCGAACGAGTTGATAAGTGGGGGGTTAAAGGAAACTACGATAAGATAAACATTGCAAGGTGACTTCATGTTTTCCTCATCTAAAAGTGTTTACTTTGGCACTGAGTTCAATTGCGAGGTTACATTTGATGAATAGAAACACACATATTTCGTGTCATGTCTTCGAATTTGTAATTATTTTTTTTCGTTTTTAATCTGTGGCACAATGCTGTTTTGACAATTCTAAACTAGTGGCGTTTGCGCACGAATTAGAAATCCGGGAATTGTCCACCAACCGCATACATCGGATAAAACTTCGACGCGAAAGTCATTAATCTTGATGTCAGCCACTTCAGTGTGACTGGATGGATAGTAATTCAGGTCGTGCTCCAAAAGTGATTAATTTGCACGTTGGTACGCGAAAATGTAGAATTTATGAATTTTCTTAATTTTCTGTAAAATGACTTTAGAGGAATTATTGTTGAAATTTATTTTCATTGCGTGTAGTGTGTCGTCTCCTAGTCTCAATGTGTCATGATTGATTAGTTAATTAATGCAGAAAAGCATTTTTTGAGTTTATTTCGCAGGACACGACGTGAGAACAGATTTCCTCCGTTCTAGAGTTAATATATATATATAAAGAGTGATTCACCATGAGTATTGATTTTCAGTAGACTGTGGCAGTTGCAGCTGGGATGTCAAGGCCACGAGATATGAAAATGTTTTCGTTTTCGGCCTAGGAGTTTTCTACAACTTAGTTCAAAATCATACAAAATTAAAATTACATAGGAACTGAAGGGAGTAGAGAGGACTAAAATTCATGCTGTTAGCCGATTTAGAAACATTTCGGTGGAATCGTACGATCAGACGGCCAAAGAAGAGATATATACGAGTAGAGTGAGCAACGACTTACAGTCTGTTTACCAAGTGTACTGCTAAATAAAAGGTTTTGCTTTCGAATACACAATAGAAAGGGACATAGGCTGGAATGACGCACAAAAGTGGACGGTCCTGCACATGGAGGCAGCTGGGGACTGGTAGACAGGCTAACTAGAGAGGCATGTTAATTGACTAATACCGGACTATAAATCCATACAATGAAGAAAAAGAATGAACTGAAGTTAGTCATTATTAACGCAATTTAATTGTTCAACCTCAGTTTTTGCTTGATAAGTTTACAAAGTAAATTGCCACATTTGGATTTATGACCAACCCAAAGCTAACCGAGACCTTTGATTGCGTTCATTTAAAACTATCGTCAAACGTATCTTTTGGGCTAGTTACACAACTGGTCGACATTTTTTTAAGGAATCACTTGTTGTCGCCCATGGTGACAGTTATATCACCATAATATCACCATGTTGCCGCAAATGATGACAGTAATATTACCATAATATCAGACTCTCTCTCCTTCGAGCAATGCAAATAAAAAAAATCATCTCTCTGAGCTGTTAAATTCGTGTTTTCCCCGAAAAAACTTTGTATTTTTGTATATCTTGCGATGACATTCCTTTGAACTATTTATATTTTAGAAGTAGGACTCTTAAAAATATGAACGTGAATGAATCACCTCAAACATTGTCGTAATCAACATTTTCGTAATACGAGTATTGCCTTTTATATTGCGGGATAAGAGAACAATAACAAATATTAATCTTCGAAAATAACTTTATTGTTTTTCAAAATATTCCCCATTGAGATTTATACACTTTTGCATGCGTTTGAACCAATTGTGGAAGCACTTTCGCCACTCTGATTGATGTATCTCTAAAATATGCATTCTGAACGCATCAACCGCTTCTTCAGGTGTCGAAAAATGTTGACCTCTCATTTTATTGTTTACGTACGGGAATAAAAAGAAGTCATTCGGTGCCAAGTCAGGACTATACGGCGGATGACTCATGAAATCAATGTTTTGAGTGCTCAAAAATGCAGTTGTTTGAGCCGATGTGTTCTCACACATCGGCTCAAACAACTGCTCGCTCGGTGAAGAGCGATCTGTCTTCGGCGGTTGGTTTTTGTGGTTTCTTGGAAGACAACTGGCAAACAAATGGTTGTGTACCACTTAGAATTGACTGTTCTGCGTGGTTCTAGTGGTACGGTTGCGACATGTACATTTTTCCGAAAAAACAGGCGACCATTCACTTGGAAGTGCTTCGTGTGCGAGCAAACTTTTGTTGGGTTTGGCTCAATTTGAAACACCCATACAGTCGTTTGTTTAGTTTCGGGCTCATACGCGTTAATCCACGATTCATCACCTGTCTTGATGTCATAGAGGTGTATCGAAACACCGCGATCGTATTTTTGGACCACTGGACACGAGACCTTTTTTGAGCGATTGATAAATTGTGTGGGATCCAACGCAAATAAATTTTTTTGAAGGTCAAATGTTCATGCTGTATGTGTGCTGGTCCCACTAATGCCTAATGTTGTCTCAATCTCACGATAAGTCACATGACGATCTTGCAATATCAGTTGGCACAGCGTCAATGGTTTCTGGAAAAACAACTGCCTTTGGACGACCTTCACGAAATCCGTTTTGTAGTGAACTACGACCTCAACTGAATTCACCATACCATCGATAAACACTGGAAGAAGCTTCATCGCCAAAAATTAAATTAAGTTCATCGATGCACTGTTGTTGAGTTAATCCACGTTGAAAGTTGTAAAAAATAATCGCACGAAAATGTTTACAATTTAATTCCATTTTTTGGGCGAGATGCATCTTTTAATTTACTGTAAACAACACAAAAAGCGCTCGTGTGTCAAAACGTTCTGAGTACGTATAACCTCCAAATTGTACAACTTTACGATAGAGCTGGCAGTTGCCAGATTGCAACCCTAGGGTTGCCCAATCCCGATATATAAATGGCAACCTTCGTGCAGCCAGCTTGGTCGTTCTAAAATTCAAATATTTGTCACTGGACAATGCCCAGTGTAGGAGGAAATAATTTAGAAACTCCCATTTAAGTTGCTTAGAGAATATAGGAAAGTTTTGGCAAAGAACGGTCGCAGGAAAGCATTTAAATCATAGTTAACGACTTGACTTCAAAAATAAGTACTGGGGAAGAGATATAAAGTAGTTAGCAATACTTAGTTGTCAAAAGACAAGTGTCGAGTATACAGGTACAACTTTGACATTTCTATTATTTGTTGAGAGGTCAATCATAATAATAATAATAATTGTTGGCGCTACAGTCCAAAGGAGGACCAGGGCCTAGCTTGCTCATCAACTACTCGTGTTGTGCGCGCTACTGTTCTCTCACGAGTAGAAGGGACCTACAGCTTTTTGCCGACTCCGAACGTCGAAATTTGAGAAGCTTTCCTAGACAGTTATTACTCTCTGAGTGTTGTCAGCAGCTCGAAAGTGGTGGTGCCGTGAAATATTAGAAAAATTGGTGTTGAACTGGGAGTCGAACCTAGACCCTTCGGCGTGTGAGCGTCGCACTCTACCCACTACGCCACGGCGACCACTGAGAGGTCAATCAGTAAGGGTAAAAATAAATTCATTTTACTTCAATTACATTGTTATGTAGTGCATTTAAATACCAGGTATACTCGTATGAAGTGGGTGTCAAGATACGAATGTCTCGATATGGAACATTTGTTGTGAACGAGCCCTTATTTGTTTTGTTTGTTTGCTATGACATCTGTGAAAAATATTTAGCATACATCGAGTCATTGAACAGACAACATCATATTTTTTCATGGTGTTAAAAATGTCGATTTTTGTACCAGAAAGTGATGATTTGCGGAAAGCATTAATTTTTTGTTTTCATTTGAAGAAAAGTGCTACAGAGTCGCATCGAATGCTTGTCGAGGCATATGGTAATTATGCTCTATCAGAAGCAACATGCAAAAGATGGTTTCGGCGGTTCAGAAATAATGATTTTGATGTGAGAAATGAAGAACGTGGAAGACCACCAAAAAAGTTTGAAGACGCCGAATTGCAGACGATATTAGATGAAAATGACACTTTGAGTCAAAAGCAGCAATGTTAAATGTTGCACAACAAACAATTTCTGACCGTTTAAAAGCTATGGGAAAAATCTAAAAATGGGTGCCACACGAAAGAAAATCGGTTTTGCATCGGATTGACATAGGCGATGAAAAATGGATTTATTTTAAGAATCCTAAACGGAAAAAAATCATGGGTTAATCTGGGACAACCATCAACATCGTCTGCAAAACCAGATCGATTTGGCAAGAAGACAATGCTGTGTGTTTGGTGGGACCAGAAAGGTGTGCTGGTCCACGAACTCCTAAAGCCTGGTGAAACCGTCAATACTGATCGATACCGACAACAAATAATCAATTTGAACCATGCATTGATCGAGAAACGACCAGAATGGGCCAGAAGACACGGCAAGATAGTTTTGCTCCATGACAATGCACCTGCACACAAAGTAAAACCGATTCAGAATACAATAAAAACACTTGGCTGGGAGCACCTACCCCACCCGCCGAATTCACCAGACTTGGCTTCTTCCGACTACCATTTGTTTTCATCTTTGGGACACGCATTGCCTGAGCAGCACTTTGATTCCTATGAGGAGGTCGAAAATTGTGTGTCTGATTGGTTTGCTTTAAAAGATTTTCTTAGCGTGGTATTCACAAGTTGCCAGAAAGGTGGTCAAAATGTGTAGAAAACAATGGCCATTACTTTGAACAAAATGTTTTTACTTTCCCATTAATAATTTGTATTTTAATAAAAAAATATATGGGTTGTATGTTTGAAAAGAGAAAAATAAATACAATGCAAAAAAATGCGATGTAGTTTGAGAAGCTACAGCTCGGAGGATGTGGTGCCGTGAAATACGAGGTGTTCAGCCCGGAATTGAACCTGGACCTGTGGCGTGTGAGATTCGCACCCTCTCCACTACACCACCGTGGCCACGACCAGTTTTGTTGCATGCTTATGTAAATCCTCACAATTGAAACGTACTTAGCTTGTTGATAAGTTTTCTATTCGGGTTTGAGAAGGTGGGTTCCACAACAATAATAATAAATAGTTCATGAGGTTTCTGCTCGTTAGTCTGAAAAGACACTAATATAAGGGTTTCTAAAATTTGTATAATTTAGCAACATTATGACATTTTAATTAAAGTAAAATACATAACTTGGGAATAGAAATAAGAAGTTTTAAAACCCTTTAAAACACAACTCACTGAAATTGCCTTTAAACTATGATACGAAGCTTGAGTTTTATATTTCGGGATTGGGCAACCCCAGTGTTGCAATCTGGCAACTGCAGGCTCTATCGTAAAGTTTGACATTTTATTTATTTTGACATACGAGCGCTATTTGTGATGATTACAGTAACTTAAAGATTCATCTCACCCAAAAAATGGAATTAAATTGTGAACATTTTCGTGCGATTATTTTTTACAACTTTCAACGTGGATTAATTCGACAACAGTGTGTCGATGAACATAATTCAATTTCTGGTGATGAAGCTCCATCAAGGACCAGTGTTTATCGATGGTATGGTGAATTCAGCCGAGGTCGTAGGTAACTACAAGACGAATTTCGTGAAGGTCGTCCAAAGTCAGTTGTTTTTCCGGAAACCATTGAAACCATTGATGCTGTGCGTCAACTGATATTGCAAGATCGTCATGTGACTTATCGTGAGATTGAGACAACATTAGGCATTAGTGGTACCAGCATACATTCAGCATGAACATTTGACCTTCAAAAAAATTTGTTCGCGTTGGATCCCACACAATTTGTCAATCGCTCAAAAAAGGTCTCGTGTCCAATGGTCCAAAAATACGATCGCGGTGTTTCGATACTCGTTTATGACATCGTGACGGGTGATGAATCGTGGATTCACGCGTATGAGCCCAAAAGTAAACAGCAGTCGACTGTATGGGTGTTTCAAATTGAGCCAAATCCAACAAAAGTTGCTCGCACACGAAACACTTCCAAGTAAATGGTCGCCTTTTTTTTCGAAGAATAGTTAATTCTGAGTGGTGCACAACCATTCATTTGCCAGTTGTCTTCCATGAAATCAGGAAAACCAATTGCCGAAAACAGATCGCTCTTCACCGAGCGAGCTCTCACACATCGGCTCAAACAACTGCTCTCAAAACATCGATTACATGAGTCATCCGCCGTATAGTCCTGACTTCACACCGAATGACTTCTTTTTGTTCCAGTACGTTAAAAATAAAATGAGAGGTCAACATTTTTCGACATCTGAAGAACCAGTTGATGCGTTCAGTATGCATGATTTGGAGATACATCAATCAGAGTGGCAAAAGTGCTTGTTTTTGTTCTCTAGTCCTGCAATATAAAAGGCAACGCTCGTATATAACAAACTAGTCAAGTGGCGGAGAAACGTATTTAAATCATATAAGGTAGCCTTTGGCCTTTTTCAATTCTGTACAAGCACGGCAAAACATAATTTTTCGATGAACCCACAAGCAAAACTACTTTTTGAAAGCAATAACGAATAACCATGTCAAGATATAGGCTTTGAGTTAAAAACTCTACTAGCGCCTCCCACATTTTTATGATCTACAGATCACTCGTAATTGATTTCTTCACTTCTGACCGCACTGAGGCGGCATCCATCCGGTTGTTATATTTTAATTGCTTCTCCAAGCAATCAACTGTAAAACATTGAATTTAATTTAAGTCAACCGACACGACACCTGCCAGTGCAAGGCCATCGATAGCCCTAAACCATATCCTGCCGCACACATCACGTCGCCCCTGGTACTTCAGTTCGACTCATTGCACCGAATTCAATCAATTGACAAAATGATGTGAAAATATTTATCATTTCAAGTGGAAAACTCACTTCGAGTATCTCAAGTGCGCAACAATCATTTCCGAAGCAATGGGACGCTGGTGGGTACACCACCATAAGATCATAATAATCTTCAAGCGACAATATCTCATCTTGACTGCGGATAGCATGGAAAGCATTCCTGTGCTAAGTGTGTGAATCTAAAAACACGACGAAGCAGAAAAATCGCAGATAGAGCAGCAAAGCCACCAGGTCCCCATCGTATCTCCAATATGTATCTATTTCCACATCTCCCACACACACTGTGCTCACATGCAGACGCCCTCTCTAAACGACATATACGAGTAAACCGACCGACGGAGATGGTGTTCTTGCACACGGCATACGGCATACGGCACACGGCACACACAGAGGTACGGAGCGTTTTTTGCGTTGAATCCTCTTATCCTGGCGAAGGAAGATTGCGAAAACATATTCACTCGGTAGATCGAAATTATGTGTTCGATTTCATCAGAGAGTCTCGAGACTGAAGCAGCCTCAAGAGGACCAGACTCTCGTTCCCTCTTGTGCAAGAAGGACACGGGAGATTACTTCAATTATTTCGTGTTATTCATTTTTCAATAAACACCCTTCTCAATCGATGTACATACGTACAGCAGAGGACGGCGATCTGATCTTCCGCTGTTGCTCTGAGGAGCACTTGAGATGGAAATGGCAGCAGGACATCTAGCAAGGGAACGAACTTAACAAATCCAATAAAAAATGAAACGAAAGTGGGTGGGGATCAAAACCGTAGAAGGTAACATTTTGATTACAAATCCTCCCCTATAAATTTCAATCCCGGAGGCTAGATGTCACGGCAGCCTTGGACTAGTAAAATATTCATTTCGGATACGTTTACGGGGTCTCCGGGATTCAATTTTGTTCGAGGACAATTTATGTCCACCTGCTTCGTTGTTGTCATTGTCGTCGTCGAGAAATATGTCAACGGGGTTGGTTAGCTTGTGCTGTGAAGTGAGCGACGGCATCGAAGGGACCCCTGGGCCAATGAGTGTGCGAGAAGTCAAGCAATGAGATCACCCTGAAGCATCGTAAACCCACCTAAAAATAGGGACCACATTTATTATGTTTCTTAATGGTTGGGCCGACAGAGAGGAGCCATTCATCCACTTTCAGCTGGTTATCCATCCGCAGTGAAGTGGCTTTCACTGAGATTATGCCCGATTCTGTGTACTTCAAGGCCGCTCAAAGTTCGTCTAATTAGCAGAGGAATAAACACCACTTTGCGCCCTTGAAGCCCACCATCACCAGCACCTCCCTAATCTCCATGCCACCCACTACAAGTTTTGCTTAATGGATGCGATGGGGGTATTGTATGCGTCACACTCGCATCCACGCCATATCCCTTTCCCTGCTCATTATCATCGGAGATTTTAATGAAGGTACAAAATGTTCCTTCAGGAGTTTTCTGTTCATTAAAAGTTTGAAGGAATTCCCGGAATTTAACACCGGGATTCACTTTTTTCTTCTCTCATCCCCCTTCCCATTCGCTCTCGCATTTTCTCTACTCCACTCTTTTGCTCTCTGTAACATTTTTCGCTGAGCTGCGATGTCAGCAACAACACCATAACAGCATCAGTGTTCTTGCATTATCCTCACACCAGCTTGCAGTCACTCCTGTGCGCCTGCTGTCGCTGTCGTATCTGGAGGAATGAGTGCGGCAGCGGGCACAAGACGAGCACAATATCGTGTAACAAAACTTTCGCTGCTTCACTCCGTGATTGCCATGCCTGGCATTCCTGTTCCTCCTTCGCAACTGAGTGTCGTTGCAAGCACTCACTGCAACAATGCCAGCAAATAGCGCAAAGCCGAAAATCTTGCCTCCTGCTTGTCCGCGTCCTTGCCTTCCACTATAAGGGCCACCCAAACTTTGACGTATGACATTTTACAAATGTTCTTCAGTCATCAGCCAGACTGCATGATGAGCGCTTTATTGCTGTTGCTCGCATTGCTCAAAGAAAAACTCTGGTTGTGGTCCGCCCCCATACCAAACTTCGGGCCATTGTCGTATTCACATCCATAATGGTTTCTAAGGCCGGGGACGACACGCTGTTGACTTGAAAAGAGCACACAAGAAAAAAAAGAAGCTAGCAGCACACATCGATCGCCATTGTCATTCACAAAGAACCGGATTACTTCTCTTGTGCCATTGTGCGGTTCTGTTTGAAATCACCTTCGCCAGCCCACTGGAACCACTTCTTCGCCTCCCCCGCACCCACAGCCACTCGCACAAAGGAAAAAGGGGACTTTTCAATATTTCAAATAGTAAAATTCAGCCCGGACACAATTGATGAAGCTCGGGCCTTCCTGGGAGGACCACGTATAAATATCCCTGCTTCCAGCAGTCCCACCATGAATCATTGGAACTGAAAATTGGAAATTCTGCAACGGCCGGGACCAGCTCTAGTAGCTGGCACTGCCCCTAGCGAGGGATAAACCGTCTGAAAAATATTCGGTCGGTCCGAAACAAATTTGCGAGTATGTCGTATGTGTTGTGTGTGCGCTGTCCTGTTGCGATTCGTGTAAGGTCAACCCCAAGCTCGTGGGGACGGGGATTTCTGGTGACAAATTAATTTCTGTTTTCATGGTCTCACGGCGGCACTGTGCATGGACTATCCCTGCCACCCGCTGAGCGCCACCATCACCATTGTCACTGCCGCCACTGTTTGAAGTGACCATGTGGAAGTGCTTAACACTAGGGTTGACACAAATCATAAAGATGGATACAGCAGCAGCAGGCACGGGCGGGTTCTGTGCGCCAGTACAAAGTGGTATTGAAGATTTCCCAGTGAAAGGCGGGTACAATGCTTGTGCGCAGTATGAAAAATACTGGGAAATTCTGAGAGTGAAACCCTTCAACAGGTACGTTGATGGACTTTGTTGTTGCACGCATGAGGAAGAGCGCCCAATGGCAGAGAGTTTTGAGAAACGTAGTAGATTTTTTTGTGGTTGTAGTGGTCTATTTTTTCGCCTTTTTCTTGCGGAGACACGCCGAAGGAATGTAAGTGTACGTTTAACAAGTTGATGTGTAGGTTACGTTGCGTGGAACAGTTGAGCGAAAAATTATTCCAACATGGTGGCAGTTTTTAGATTTTTAAAGGACATTTAGTTTTGTTTCTTTTTGCGAAAATATTTCCTCAAGAAAGTTCTAAAATGCTGGATAAGGGGAACTATAGAATGTTTTGTTTCGGACATATTAAAGGGCCTGTGTCCATTACAAGAGGAAAAGTGCGTGGTTTGCTTTTCAAGGCATGCTAAACTATTGCGGGCCGCCGTGATGTAGTGGGTAGAGTGCGACAATCACACGCCGAAGATCCAGGTTCGTTTCCCGGAGGCAGACCTCACATTTTTCACGGCACTCAAAGAGTACTTACTGTTTACGAAAAATTTTCTGAAACTTGATCGTTCGCAAAAAGTTTAGTTCCCTTCTAATCATGAAGGAACAGTAGCACGCACAACACGATAATTTAATGAGAAAGCTAGGCAGTGGCCCTCCCGTGGACTGAAGCGCCATCCACTTATTATTTTAATTATATGGTCCTGTGACATTTCACTGAGCATGCATTTTTTTGAAAATCTGCAGACCCATCTGACTTGTCAGCTTAATAACTCCGGTCGGACAAACCACGTAGAATCTCTTATAAACGACATTTTTCCATAGAAATAATTTATTTTACATTTTCCCCTCACTGGACACTACTTAAGAACGAATAGACCCTTAACTTGTGTCTAAATGTCATCGCCTTTGGCTGGGCAATGCAAGCCAATTTTTCATTTATTCCTATTAAAGGGAGATTTTTTATAAGCTTTGGGAGAGTTTAAAAAAACACATACAATTCAGAAAAATGCATGAAAGCTTTATTTGATTCGATAGTAATAATAATTGTTGGCGCTACAGTCCAGAGGGGGACCAGGGCCTAGCTTGCTCATCAACTACTCGTGTTGTGCGCGCTACTGTTCTCTCACGAGTAGAAGGGACCTACAGTTTATTGCCGACTTCGAACGGCAAGATTTGAGAAGCTTTCTTAGACAGTTATTACTCTTTGAGTGTTGTCAGCAGCTCGAAAGAGGTGGTGCCGTGAAATATTAGAAAAATTGGTGTTGAACTGGGAGTCGAACCTAGACTCTTCGGCGTGTGAGCGTCGCACTCTACCCACTTCGCCACGGCGACCAGTCGATAGTACGGTCCATATAATTTAACGTTTGAAGATTATTTCATGCAAATGTTGACCTTGACTGCACCTCAAATGGTCCATCCGCTTAGTCAAATTTTGGCATACACTTTCCAGCATTTCGGCCTGTATCTCGCGAATAAATGCTTCAATGTTGTCTTCCAATGCGTCAATTGAATCGGGCTTATATTTGTAGACATGAGCCTTAACATAGCCCCAAAATAAATAGTCTAAAGGCGTTAAGTCGTACGAACTAGGCGGCCAATTGGCCGGTCCCGAACGTGAAATAAAATGTTCACCGAACTCGCCTCTCAATAAGTCCATTATTGCGCGTGCTGTGCGGCATGTGGCACCGTCATGGTGAAACCACATGTCATGCAAGTCAAGCTCTTGCATTTTGTGCAAAAAAAGTTGGATATCAACTCAATGTATCGCTCACCATTCACAGTTAAGTTACGATTCGCATCATTATTAAAAAAGCATGGTCCAATGATGCCACCAGCCCATAAATCGCACCAAACTGTAGCTTTTTCTGGATGCATGGGGAGCTCTTGAAAAGCTTCTGGCTGATATTCATTCCAAAATCGACAATTCTGCTTATATATGTACACATTGAGCACAAAATGAGCTTCGTCAATTTTTGACCATAAAATGGAAGAAGCGCGCAATGAACTTTCTTAACAGAGATCGCATTTGGATAATAAAATTCAATAATCTGCAAGCGTTGTTCGTTCGTAAGACGATTCATGGTTAAATTATAGACTAAACCGAAAATGTTTGACAGTGAAACAAAACACGAAACGTGCGTCAATGTTGCCGAAAATATAATAGCTATGAAATCCCCCTTTACTATAAAATATTCGCTGAGAGGTAACTTCTCCTATCCGAACAACATTATACTTCTCTCCTATAAACAATTGCCCGTTCATGCAGGTGAATCAAACTATAACCTCTTATACACAGGACAATCCTTTGTTCTCGTAAATTGTAGGTTGTAGGTTTTCATGTCTATACACTCAGCGACAGCTGGTTGAGTAGGAGTTGACTCATTTCGAGATTTCCCAATATCTTAGGCAGTTTTAGCAATACAAATTTTTCTTCAATAATTCCTACTAATTTTCATTTACAGTTTTTAAATTTACCGAATTGAAACAATATGTCGACTCTTATTGAATATGTTTTAATATTCAAAATGACCTTCTTGGCGGAAGGGATTTAGTAAAATTTTTAGGCAAGGAGGTAAATTTGACTATTTAATGTCAATATATAATAACGGAAATGCTTGATATCTTGCTGCAGAATATTGTCTGAGTTCCTTCAAAAACAAAGGTTTTCTCCTTGCGATGAGTTCCTCCTAGATTACATTTTAACAGGAATGTAAGTATAGTTACAGTGGTCGCCGTGGCGTAGTGGGTAGTGTGCGACGCTCACACGCCGAAGGGTCTAGGTACGACTCCCAGCTGAACACAAATTTTTCGAATTTTTCACCACCTCTTTCGAGCTGCTGGCAACATTCAAGGAGCAATAACTGTCTAAGAACGCTTCTCAAATCTCGCCGTTCGGAGTCGGCAAAAAACTGTAGGTCCCTTCTACTCGTGAGAGAACAGTAGCGCGCACAACACGAGTTGTTGATGAGCAAGCTAGGACCTGGTCCCCCTTTGGACTGTAGCGCCAACAATTATTATTAAGTATAGTTACACTCTGTTAATGACGTGTGGAGTAAAAAGCCAAAAAGCCAAGACAAATTCTTGGGCTGAACCCTTTGCATTTCTGTTTGAGGCACTCCTCTTTTTTCGAGATGCCAAGCTTTCCACAAATTTTTCGTTCGAGACTAAGAATAAATTTAAGACAGCATTTAATTTGATGGTTCAGCTCCGGTAATTAACTGTAGGTTCCTTTCGTGAGAGAGTAACAACATAACATGTCACGAATAGTCGCTTTGAGTATTCATTCTTCCTAATGGATGAAAATTCACCAATATTTTTATTGTTACGTATTATTGCAATTTCCAGGTTTTAGACAAGGTGACGCACTGCCATGTGACTTCTTTAACATCATTCTTGAGAAGATCATGCGTAACTCGCAAGTTGAATCTTCTTCTTCTTCTTCTTCTTCGGATGGCGCTACAGTCCGGGGTGGACCTGGGCCTCAACCAACATGCCTCTCCAGCTAGCACGATCTCTTGCCAGCTGTCTCCAATTGCGCACTCCAAGATGGTTGAGGTCCTTTTCCACTTGTGTGCGCCATCTCAGTCTAGGACGCCCTCTGTTGCGTTGTCCCTGTGGTTCGGATTCGAAGACTCTTCGGGCCGGAGCAGTGCTGTCCATGCGCTCTACATGGCCTAGCCACCTTAAGCGTTGTATCCGTAGACGCTTGACTAGGCTCATGCCGCCGTACAGCCCATACAGTTCGTGGTTGAATCTTCTCCTCCAGATGCCATCAACGCAAACAGGACCAAAAATCGCACGCAGAACTTTTCTCTCGAAGAGACCAATGGCTTCCTCATCCGCTTTTAGTAGCGTCCAGGTTTCTGCGCCGTAGAGGAGGACTGGGATGATCAAGGTGTTGTACAAAGTCACTTTGGTCGTTCGGGAGAGGGCTTTATTACTCAATTGCCTCTTGAGCCCAAAGAAACAGCGATTGGCAAGAGTGATTCTGCGCTTGATTTCGGTACTGATGTTGTTGTCCCTATTCACCGCGGAGCCGAGATAGACGAAGTCCTTCACTACCTCGAAGTGTCTGCTGCCCATAGTGACGCTCTGTCCGAGACGTCGATGTTCTGCGTCCTTCTTCGATGACAGCATATACTTCGTTTTGCCCTCGTTTACCACCAGTCCCACTTTAGCCGCTTCCGTTTCAATGCTAGCAAACGCCTCATTGACGGCTCGCTGAGTTCGGCCGATCACGTCAATGTCATCCGCATAAGCTAGCAATTGAACGGACTTGTGGAAGATCGTGCCTCTGGTGTTGACGTGTGAGTTCCGCACGATCCCCTCAAGGATGATGTTAAAGAAGTCGCATGACAGCGCGTCGCCTTGTCTGAATCCTTTTTTGACATCGAAGGTATCGGTGAGTTCGCTACCGACCTTGACGGAGCAGCGAGAGTTCTCCATCGTCATCCTACACAATCTGACGAGTTTGGTAGGGATGCCAAAACTAGACATGGCACTGTATAGCTCGTCTCTATGCACGCTGTCATACGCGGCCTTGAAATCGACAAATAGATGGTGGGTGTCGATTTGTACTTCTTGGGACTTCTCCAGGATCTGCCGCAGTGTGAAGATCTGGTCGATTGTGGACTTCCCTGGCCTGAAACCACACTGATAAGGACCTATCAGGTTGTTGACGAACGGTTTCAGGCGCTCACACAGTGCGGCAGAGAAAATCTTATATGCAATGTTAAGAAGACTGATCCCTCGGTAGTTGGCGCAGTCGAAGGGGTCTCCTTTCTTGTGGACCGGACAAACGATGCTGAGATTCCACTCGTCGGGCATGCTTTCCTCCGACCATATCTCACAGATGAGCT
Organism: Eristalinus aeneus; assembly: GCA_955652365.1. Classification (NCBI taxonomy): domain Eukaryota; kingdom Metazoa; phylum Arthropoda; class Insecta; order Diptera; family Syrphidae; genus Eristalinus; species Eristalinus aeneus. Next base: position 476,168 of record OY019131.1, read on the forward strand.
GGTGCATGCACCCAACCAGCTCATCCCCAGCCGCTTTGAACAGCTCTGCGGATAGTCCGTCCGCGCCAGCAGCTTTGTTCGATTTCAGTCTCGATATTGCTATCTTGACCTCGTCGAAGTCGGGGGGACGGAATTCTTGTCCATCGTCGTCCAAATTGAGTGGAACATTCTGCCTAACAGCGGAATTTGCGACGTCATCGCCGTTTAGGAGTCTGCAGAAATGATCCTTCCAGATTCTCAGCACCGACTGCGACTCTACCACTAGTTGTCCATTTTGATCCCGGCAGGCTTCTGTCCGAGCCTTATAACCACCGGATAACTGTTTTATCTTGTGGTAAAAATTTCGGACATCATTCCTGCCATAGCACCTCTCCATTTCCTCGACCGCGCGCTTCTCGTGCTCTTTCTTTTTTCTTCTGAGAAGCCGGTTCTCTTCCCTTCTTCTCTGTTTGTAGAGCTCACAAACAGCTCTCGTCGTTCGATGCAGCGTTGCCTTGTACGCTTCTTGTTTGGCAGCATGCGCCTGCCTACACTCGTCGTCAAACCATGGGTTCCTCTTAGGTGGTGGCGTGAAACCCAGCACATCAGTGGCGGCCTCTTTGATGGCTTCTTGACAACGTTTCCATTTGTCTTCTATTGTTTGTGCAGGCAGCGTCGAACTTTGAGATAGTTTCAGGGAGAATCGATCGGCAAAGGCTATAGCGATCGGTTGCGATTGTAGCTTTCCGACATCAAACCGTCTTGGCTTGTCTCGACTCCGTTGCTCTCTCGATATCCGGGTTCTTACCTTGGCTACAACAAGGTGATGATCCGAGTCGATGTTTGCACCTCGGAAGGTTCGGACATCGAGGATATTGGAGGAGTGTCTGACGTCGATCGCAACGTGATCAATCTGGTTGACGGTTGATTGATCAGGTGATCGCCAGGTACCTTTATGAATGTTGAGGTGTGGGAACCGCGTGCTGACCACAGAGAGATTTCGCCCCGAGGCGAAGTCAACTAGCCTGAGTCCGTTTCCGGAGGTGTTGGCGTGCAGGCTGTGTCTTCCGATGACTTTAGCAAAGACTTCTTCTCTTCCCAGCTGAGCGTTGAAATCTCCTAGAACTATCTTGGTGTCGTAGCTGGGGCATCGATCATATGTCCTTTCTAGGAGATGATAGAAGTCCTCTTTACTGCTGTCATCTTTTTCCTCTGTCGGGGCGTGGGCGCATATGAGGCTTATATTCCCGAATTTAGCCTTGATGCGGATTGTTATGAGGCGTTCGCTTATGTATTGGAAGCTTAAGACTTTTTGCCTAAGTCTGCCTCGAACAACAAAACCGCATCCAAATAAGCGTTTCCCTCTCTCCCTGTAGCAGTCGCCGTGGTATATGTCGCAGTTTCTCACTCTTCTCTTGCCCGGCCCATCCCACCGCATTTCCTGAATTGCGGTAATGTCTGCTTTATAGCAGTCCAGGGCCTCCGCAAGTTCATCGGCTGCACGTGGTCTGTTTAGGGACCTCACATTCCACGTGCATATCCGTAGAGCATTATCCTTTTTTCGTTTGCGTGGGTCGTCAACAGTGAATCCATCCATATCCGAGGCATTCGGTTGATTCGCAACTGTTTATTTTTTAATGTGGCCGGGCAGTTACCCCGACGCACACCCCCAACCTGGAGGACCAGGCCCTTTTTTATACCTCTTGGGCGGAGGTCGCACTTATAGGTTTGGCAGGTTGAGTTCGGGTGAACAACAACCAGTACCCGATGGCTACCAACGTGGAGGTAGAATAAGCACAATTGGTGTGTGGAAGACAGTTACAGCAGCTGGGCATCGCCAGGTTGATACCAATCAGTGCCTACCCTGTTCCCACATCACCCAGCCATCCGCAAGTTGAATCAGAGGCACCAAAACGTCAGTTCAATTGCTACCTTACGCTGATGACATTGACGTGATTGGACGCACACAGCGAGCCGTCAATAAGACGCTTGCTAGCATTGTATCGGAAGCGGCTAAAATTGGTCTGGTTGTTAATGAGGGCAAATCACAGTGCATGCTGTCATCAGCAAAGAACACACAACATCGACGTCTCAGACAGAACGTCATACTAGGCAGCAGAAACTTTGAGGTAGTCAAGGACTTCGTCTACCTCGGTTCCGCGATAAATAGAGACAACAACATCAGTAACGAAATCATACGCAGAATCTTGCCAATCGCTGTTTCTTTGAGCTCAAGGGGCAATTGAGTAACAAAGCCCTTTTTTGAAGCTAAGTTTGCTTTATATAACAGCTTTATCATCCCACTCCTACTTTATGGCAAGGAATCCTGAACTTTACTAAAAACGGATGAAAAATATCTTAGTTTTTCGAGAGAAAAGTTTTACGTGCGATTTGTGGTCCTGTTTGCGGTGATGGCATTTGGAGGAGAAGATTTAATGATGAACTCTATGGGCGGAACAGCGAAATGCGCTTGGTCAAGCGTCTTCGATTACAAAACTTACGGCGGCCAGGCTTTGTAGAGCGTATGGAAACCACAGCTCCGGCCCGTAAAGCCATTAAGGTAATACAAAAGAGGACGGCCTAGGCTAATCTGGCGCACACAAGTGGAGAAGGACGTAAACCAACTTGGAGTGCGCAACTGGAGGCAGGTGGCGAAACATCGTGCTGTCTGAAGAGGCATGTTGGTTGAGGCCCAGGCCCATCCCGGACTGCAGCGACACAAGAAGAAGAAGAAGTATATTTCAAACTTCCAAAAAGTTTATAATTTTTGGCAACATTTTTAGTATGACCATCAGGGTTGTCTGAGTAGTCAATACTTTTCTTTCTACGTTATTTTCTGTTGGTGGCGATAGTCTTCTGCCTTGATCGAATAAATGAAAGTCACAGGGAGTTATATCAAATGAAGTTGACTGTTGTTGGACGGTATTCGTTTTGTTTGAAAACCCGTGGATATCGATGACATTGTCTGGGATCCAAAACCAAGAATTTTTTTTTACAAATCTTTCTTTTTTTGGGCGATGTTTTATAGGCAACATTCATCACTTAATCATAATTTCTAAATATCTTAAGTGTTTATATAATTATTATTTCCTATTAAGAACTCACAGTATTTTTTGTTAATTGTGTCAATTATGTTTTCTAACATTTCCATGAGAATTTTTTTAACAGTTAAACTATTTATTAAAAATTCAAACGAATAAACCAGAAAACGTTCGTACAAAAACGAGTGTATAATATGAATACGACTCTTACAAGTAACATGAACCTTCCAAGGCAGTAAATGACACAAACTACTGACATAACTACCAAGAGGACATGTTACAAAGTGTATACAGAACAAAAGTATTGAAACGCGTTCGAATCTGTAGTTCATGTGCCTTTCTAACTACATATGCTCGTATACCAAAGAACAGGTATTACCTTCTTCAATTATGCAAAATTTTATGCGTGCTATAGTTTTCTCACGAGTAGAAGGGGCCAGCTGTTTCTGGCCTACTATGACCGATAACCTGGAGAAGCCATTTCGAAGACAGTTTGTAATCTAGGAGTGTTGTCAGCACATAAAAAGTAAGTGGGTCCTTGAAAATATGCTAGGTGTTCAGCTCCGGAATAGAAAGTGGGACCTTTAGCGTGTGAGAGTCGCACTTTACCCACTTCTTCATGTCGCTGTATTGTCTTTATAAAAAACAATTTATTTTCTAAGCTTTATTTAACAGATCAATCACTTTTATATGAACGTTGTGTTAGTGGCGCCCCCTATATGCGTTATCTAAGGCTTCGCATCTCATGTTCTTTAATTTCCGAATGCTCATAAAACTTATTGTTTCAAAATGTTTTCTAAATTTTTGCTGTATAAAAACCCAGCAACAAATGAATATTTGGTTTTTCGTAAGCGACGCTCAGGAGAAACCATAAAAACACCCACATGAACATTCAATTACATTTCATTCTTAAAACTGCTTCTCAAAAGATTCTCCGGGTAATCCCTTTGAGAGTGTCGCAGTGGTACGCAGGGGATATCGCAGATTTCTTTTTGGATGTTGTTGCACGAACGGTGTCACTGACAAAGTTAGAAATGTTTTTACATTGCTTCTTTGACACGGTATGTTGAACTTAAGTTGAATTTACAAGAGGGTTGCGACTCATCTCAGTTATAAGCTGTGTCTTCATGGACTCTAGAAATCGCGGAATAGGATACGAGTATGCACCTGTGTAATAATGTGATGTATTATTTTAGTGTGGGGTTGTAGCAAACATTCAAAAGTTTAATTCCGATTCTCAGTTAGTGATAGGGAAGGTGTCACGTTAATAATTCGACTAGTTCCCCTTCTAAAATTTACTACACTGTGGGGAGGATAAGGTGGCACCTAAAAGTAGCAACCGAGTGCTGGTTTGCAATTACATCCGCTTGGTTACGGGATTAATTAAAATAAATATCTAATGACCTGCACACTTGAGCTGTGGCACTCTTGTGCTCAATTCCGTTTAACGACGGTCACGGCCAGCTTGCGTTTTAATTATATTAATTTGGTGGGAGAGTTAAAGGAAGCACGGACTACTTGTCGATAGAGTTGGACAAAATAGTTTGCAGGACCGAACATGGAATAGTTTCTTTATGGGAAGTTTTATGCTCGCGGAACTAAGTAGTTTCATTCCAGGTTCATGTTTGAATTAATGGTACATTGTAGGGATGATTGATGGAGAAAGTACAAGTACAATAATACTGAATTAAAGATTTCATTATTCAAATTAATTCATATTTTTGAGACAACATATGACTACGTTGGTGCATGAAATGGGCATAACTTCTTCGCAAATATAATTTTTGTAGCTAACCAGAACTGATCTGAAATGTTCCGATTCTAGATTCCTTCTACTACAAGTAGACCCACGAATGCAAAAACAGCGATAAACATGCAGGAGACAAAAAATTCAAATGGAAACTTCCCATATTGATTTATGTCAATTAAAGCTAAGTGTGTAACGTGTTAGCTGAAAAATACATTTACAGCTGCCTGAGTACATAAAGTTGCAGACACGGTATTGGTACGGCATTAAAAACTTTGGACATAATAGTTCCAGCAGCATGTTCATTATCTGACCTAGGTAAGCTACATAACTACATAACTCTAGTTCAGGTGCAAACTTCTATTTGTCACCAGAACTATAAAGAAATGAGGAGAAGGAATATGTTGAAAGTATGAGCAAGACATATTTTCGCCACTCTTCTTTTCACAGCGCAATATACTGTTTATGTGTCCATCAAACAAAGAACTCAAAGAAATTCACACGAAACAACTAAATTTACGTCTCTTTTACATTACTTTAGTCTTAAATTTATTATTTAACTGGGCGTGAGGACATTTGAGGACTTCGTCTACGTCGGCTCCGCGGTAAATAGAGACAATGAAATCAGTAACAGAAATCAAACGCAGAATCACGGGAGGGGGGGGGGGGGGCTGTTTCTTTGGGCTCAGCTTGCTTTGTATAACAATTTGATCATCCCAGTCCTACGTTATGGCAAGGAAACAGGGACGTTACCAAATGCTGATAATGGAGAACTAAGTCTTTTTGAGAGAAAAGTTTTGCTTGCGATTTTTGGTCCTGTTTGCGTTGGCGACATCTGGAGGAGAAGATCCAGCGATAGGGTTTATGCGTTATACGGTGACAGGCGCCTGGTCAAGCGTCTTCGGATAGTACGCGTAAGGTGGCTAGGCTATGTAGAGCGTATGGATACCACTGCTCCGATGTGAAAAGCCTTCGAATCTGAGCCATTGGGACAACGCAACAGAGGAGCGTCTAGCCTGTGGTAGCGCACATAAGTGGAGAAGGACCTCAATCAACTTGGAGTGCGTAATTTGAGGCAGCTGGCGAAAGATCGTGCTGGCTGGTGAGGCCCATGTCTATCCCAAAATTTAACACCATAAAACGAAGAAGAAGAAGAAGAAAAAGAAGCAGATGAAGATGAAGGAGAAGAAGTAGAAGAGAAAGTAGATGAGTTTTCTTTTCACATATTCACAATCCCTCTGTTATGTTTGAACATGTCGGAAAAATTGGACACAACATATGAAACGATCGGAACTAATTCCGACAGTGGAACTATGGTAGGTCTAGAAGTTATGTAGGTTCGAAACTACGCAATTATATTTGTGACCTATGACACTCTTTAATTCTTCTTTCACATTCTTCTCAACGATATATTCATAGTCTGTATCAAAAACGTATAATTTATTAAAGTTTTTAAAAGAAAAAGAAGTCTGTAGCACAAAGTGATAATTTATAATAATAATAATAATAATTGTTGGTGCTACGGTCCAAAGGGGGACCAGGGCCTAGCTTGCTCATCAACTACTCGTGTTGTGCGCGCTACTGTTCTCTCACGAATAGAAGGGACCTACAGTTTTTTTGCCGACTCCGAACGGCGAAATTTGAGAAGCTTTCTTAGACAGTTATTACTCTTTGAGTGTTGTCAGCAGCTTAAAAGAGGTGCTGCCGTGAAATATTAGAAAAATTGGTGTTGAACTGGGAGTCGAACCTAGACCCTTCGGTGTGTGAGCTTCGCACTCTACCCACTACGCCACGGCGAAGTGATAATGTGCGACACTAAATTTTAGAGCTAAATATCGGCTTCAATTTGGCATTAACATAATCGAAGAATTCTCGTTACGTTAAAACGTTACGTAAATAAAGATCAATCAAGCTAGCCAACTCTTGACAATGATCGTTCGTCTTCATATAATTTGTCCTATTTAGCTGCATTCTAGACGTATCGTTATTTGGTCAACTGTAGTTAACTATGTTCATCATTGCCTCCCTTATAAATCATAAATTTTCATTGACTTTTCACATTTTTTCTGTTGCTTTTTTTCTTAAGATTTTGAATTCTTTTGAATAAGTGACTTATACCTCGTAAAATTGTAAGCTAATATATTACTTCTGAAAAACGTGTTTTTCTGAACACAACCAAATAAACATTCCCCTCGGTTAAATTTTGATTGTCTAAAATTATAATTAATAAATAAATTCATTTCAGTTAAAAGATATATTTAGTAAGCAATACATTTCTGAACTGTAAATTGTATCTGGCATATCGTTGTATTATTTAAGAACGAAATACAAATTTAAAATAAAAAAAAATCTAATTTTAAAAATCTAAAAACTAAGTTTTCCTTCAGTGAGACAAATGTTAATTCCCTGTTTTCTATGTAAACATTTCGGTTCGAAAAATGACAGCGTTTCATTATTTCCTCCTGGATTTACTTTTCCTGAATTAATAAAAAGCAACTTTTTTACTACAATTTACTTTTTAAACCGATTCGGTAAAAATCCAATTTGTTAGTGAGATTTTTTAAGTATTATTATAATTCTTTCTTGAACGACTTAATAAAATAATTTAATCGCCGTAATTCTGCTTCCACTTAGAATAAGAGTGCAGAGCTGCCAAAATTGCTTCTCTTTATTACAGAATAATTTAACAATTAAAACAAATATTTATGTAAAATTTCACTGTTTCTCAATTTTTTCTAAGCCTAAAGTTTTTATAAAAAGTCGAGACAAACAGAGAGCAGACTAGAATTGGGTTGCTCCGAAAGAAACCGGTGATTTTTCATGCTTCAAAATCTGGGGACTTTTTAATTGTAAACATGATTGTGTTTCTATTTGTTTCTTAGCGTCAACTTTAATATGGAGCCTACAACTGAAATTTTCGTCATATTTCGGTCTTTGCTTCGTAAATGGTAAAACTTTCGAAAATGACAGTGTTATGAAATCGCACGTATTTCAGTTTTTTTACAGACAAAAGCCAGAATTTCCAAATTTTCCCGGAAAAATAGCGAAAGTTCATCCAACAAAATGGAAAATATATAATTGGTTAAAGTTCATTGGAAAATTTAAAAAAAATGTTTTTACTTTCATTTAAAAAATCGCCGGTTTCTTTTGGGGCAATGTAATATAAGTATATCCATCCACATCTTTGCCAGCCGTGCTTAAAATCTTCTGACAATCATTGTGCACAAATCTTAAATTAAACTTAAAGACTAAATTAATAGATCACACACCTATAAATGTGAACGACACCTACTTGAATAATATAAATACTGTGCAATGCTGTCCTTAATTATTGGATGAACCAACAGTCCACGAGAATGTTCAGGGCTAAGATTCAGTTAAGTTTGACATTGGAAGAAGCAGGCGTCACCCGGGCTTCTTTTCCGATAGGTGAAAATTGGAAAGGTTAATCGCCTCCCTCTTTGGGCATTGTCAACAAATCGCACAGTTGGTACGGAATTGGTACAAATTTCCAATTTGGGCAATGTCAGCAACTCAAAAGTAGTGGTTCATGGAAGAAAGCCGAGGTGCTCTACATTGCAATCGAACCGGGGAACTTTGGTGTTCAAGTGTCATATTCACTTACTGCATCACGCAGCAGTTTATATGGACGTGAAAAAGCTAGAGAGACTGAATAACTCGCATGTTACAAGCCTGCTTTCCTTCATTGCCGTGAACCCCTCCTTCTTTGGGTGCCAATTTGATAAAGTTTGACGTTAAATACGAATGTACCTCATTTTTGTCATACCTCACAAGACTGACACGTGACATTATTCCCAGCTTTCCTAGTTTAACAAACCATTTCCAATGAAATTGTAAATCAATCGCAAGGTATGTAGCAAGCATTGATCAATGTCCTTGTGGTCACACAACTTCATTCGTTACACCTACCAACACAAAGCAACGGACTTACACAGACTGCTCGTAACTGGAAAATTGTAGCAATTCCGTATCAACTATGCTGATTTTCCAATTAATCATATCGTTCAAAATACGCCGGCTGGACAGCCATTCATACGGCACTGGTATCGAAAAACTTTGATCAAGTTGCCGTCGATTGAGTCAATTTCTCGTGTACCTTTCTCATCGCATTAGTAAGCACTTTGGCCTCTCCACCCACCTGTCGGCAGTGACCAGTTTTCAATTAACTTTTGAACTGCGGTATGCAAACAGAAACTATGAATCTCATACCACAGGTGGTCACCGTGACAAATGTTTGTTAAGTGAGCCTTCTTCCATCTCAGTGACAAGTGTCACATTTCTTTAATGAGAAAGCAAGGCAAGTGGGCAGCAACCCGCCAAGCCATTGACGTCACCACATCGACCTTCATCCTTCGTCTACCACCCCGCACTGGTATTGACTTAATTAGAAAAATTATGCATTGAAGCACCATAAACCCCAAACAAATTGAGGCACATCAGGGAGGAGGGGACGAGGGCACTGTGGACTCGGCAGCTACATAATAAAGTGCCCTCAAGTTAAGTGCTCCGTTAAGTGCTCTCGAGGCCAGTGCGCCAGGGCTGTGTGTGATGAGTAATAGAAGCGATTGTGCTGGAAGAGGAATGCCGCCGAGAAGGGACGCTTGTTCCGTCTCAATTCACAGGACGAGAGCGGCCCATTGGCTGATTGCCGCTCTCAAATCAAAGCTGCAGTAAATTATTTGGGAGCGTGCCTTAATTTATGCATGCCGCAGACTGCACTTGATGCCCGCATGCCAAATTCATTAGAAAGGCGCAGGCATGTTCGCATAAAAAATTCACAATGTCCTCAGCAGACACACGGTTTCGGGAGGCAGAAGTCATTAGTCATTCCCTTCCAATGAAAAGAGTGAAACCGGGTAAAGGCACACTTCCACTTCCACTTGCACCATCATCGTATTCTGCCGGTGCTGGTGCTTCTGCTGTTGCTGCCGCCACTGAAGGTGACATCAGGTACTGCTTTCTAGCTGATGCCGCAGTCATCCCTCCCGCACAAACCTGTGTTTGCATTTGCGAGCGTCATAGACTCTCATATTGACGCAAATTTGCATTTTATGAAAGTCCTCGGAGTTAAATTTTATACATATGGTAAAAGATGCATAAGTGAAACCGTACACAGCGCCATGAAAGCGCGACAGAAGGACTAAGGCAAACAAATGAAAGTGGGTCCTTAAACACACTGATGAGAAGGAAAACTGTTTCCATGAAATATTAAAAAAGCATTTCTCTCCCTTGCTACCCCACATCCAGGCCACCACCACCGCCAACAGCAGCAGCAACATCGAAGGCAACAGCAGCAACAGCAGCGAAACCAAGACTTATGCTTGTCGCAGCGTCCTTCTGTGGCAAAAACCATCCGCAGCCGCTTAAATCAGATTCGCAAGCGGATACCCGTTACACACACAAGAGCTGTTAGACGAGTGCATATGCAGTCTATAACTGGAGGATGTCACCTGCCTTTCAGCTCTTCCGTCGGAATGATTGGTACGGCAGTATAAGCCTTCAAACGATATTTAAATGACGGGCGCCGGTTGTTAGGCCACCCCGCACGCTGACGGTGATGCCGATGACAACGAGGATGCCAATTAGGAACAAGTAAACAGGCGCATACCCACTATTCCATGCAGCTCTCCAAAAGAGTGCTCTTGCATGGGTATTTGTGTTTGAGGTCTTCACATGGCGATTGGCAGTCCTTTTGAAAAGAATTGCTCTCACATTTCCAGTGGCAGTGCCGCTTAATTACTAGTTGCAACGCTGATTGAACTGATTCGCTAAAGAAAGGTATTTCGGCTGCTGAAAGGTTTCCGAACGACCGGCTGTGTATGCTTCCGGGTACTGTGGGGGAAGGGCGCAAACGAACGCCAGCTCTCTTTAGGCTCCCGGAGACTTTGGTGAGTTGATTAATCAAAAAGAAATGGGGTCGTGTTTCCAATTTGGACCGCAGCGAGTAGTCTCTCCAGAGCCCGTTGCATCTGAAAATAAACGATCGGATGGCGGATGACTGATTAAGGACCACTGTGCACTTCGTTAAAAAACGAACGTGCTTCTGAGCGCATGTAGGTTGCAAGCTCACTCGGCGCTGCGCGCCAAGCCGTACGCAAATATTCCGTGTGGGACTTTGCATTTTACACTCGACTGCTCTGGCAGACGATTGCCTTTAAGATAGTTCATCTCTGTTGCAATTATTCAGCGCCAGAACGTGGGGAATAAAATGGAACATTGACACTCTTTTTGGAAAACAGTGAAGTACGTCGATGGGAAATGCTGAAAAGACCGGCGACAGTGATTCTAGGAGCCCGTTTAATTTTCTTATATAAGAAGCCTTTCGACACCCAATTTGGAACAGTTGTTTGGCTTCCTTTTATCGCGCAAGGTGGTAGTTATGACTGCTGTCGTTAATTGCTTGCCGGCACGTGGCCTCTCCAAACATTCGCAGGACAAAGGCACCCAACTTTGAGGAGAAACTTTAGGGTTGTTTGATGGTCGATAATTGCTAATTATTTCATGAAAACAAGCCGGTAACACTGGCCTTTTTTAATTGAAATATACAAATCCCCCCGAGGTCCACAGAAGCGAGCGCAGAGTCACATTTTTTTTAACTCTGCGACTGCGAGCATAAGGTTCCCATTGGGAACCCTTGGCGAAATTAAGTGTGCTTTGCCTTTATGAACTTAGAGACAAATGTTTACATTGCAAAAGTGAATTGACATCAAGCAGAGAGGAACAAAAAAACAGACTGAAATTGAAATGTCCGTCAGGGTGGGGGAGTCTCTCTTGACAGCTCTGCGCTTTTTAATTAGATTGTCTCTTTTTGTTCAGAAATGGCGCGCAATGTAGATACATAGTGTGGTCAGCGAAGTGATTTTTTTTTAATTATTTCACATTCAATTACATGCGAAATTAAATCCTGGGAAATAACTGAAGGAAAAAATGCCAGGCCACGAAGCGAAAATTCACTTAGTAATTTATTGGATTCAAATTGTTTCGACCGCGTAGTGTGAGAGTTACCCTGTGCGGGGGAAAAAATTGATGCAAATTGGAAGGGACCAGTTACTGTTATTGCAGCTGCAAATATTCAAAGCAAGTTTCCTATACTCAATAGGAGAACTGCGATCGGGGGCAGATAGACCATTGTTGGAACAAAAAAACATCATTCACTAACCAGATCGGCGGGTATGGGCGATGTAAGTCACAGTTGCAGCTTATTTCGTCACTTAAAAGTGTTGTCATCGTGACGAAAGTAATATGCCTTACGCAGTGTTTGGCACAGTGCATATTTTCATTACCAATCATCTTGTGAGCGGAGAGGTGTGTCTGAACAAGTTGTTTGTTATGTTCTGCAGTTGCCCAACTTTGCTTTTCTTCTGCTAGAATTTTAATAAAACAAACAGCCCTTATTTGTGTCAGGTTCAAATTAAATCAAATGCAAACTGCTCATTTGAGTACATTACGCTTGAAGAGTTTTTATCGAGTTTTTAAAACCTAATTTTATTTCTTAGGTATTATACCAACACGGTGCTTAAATCTTCAACACTTTGAAGTATTATTGTTCTTGAAACATAAATCTATGATTCTGCATAACTTGAGAGTATTTCTGGCTCTATAAAATTCCTTTCAACTTTTAACCGTCTTCATTTTAAAAAATTGTGTACAAAAAAAGTGACTTTGCCTCAACTTTTTCGGCCAATTTTTAGAGTTTTTCAAATTAATAAAAGGCTCCTTCTGTCAAAATTTTAACTTTAATATGAAAATTCTGTAGGCCTAAGCCCCCTTCCTCTAATTGGGCTTACAGATTTACTATTTAGTAATGCCACAAATTCATGTGAAAGTATTGGTCTAAAGTTATTGGTGACTCCAACGTTCCTCACTCCTTCTACTTACTTACTTATTTACTTATCAGGCAGACGAACCATGAAGGGTCCGAGCCTGAGCAATTTCTGCCTTCCATCGATGACGGTCCTGGACACGCTGCTTTCAGTTATCGGGGCCAAGCTGTCTTATATCCACGATGGTTTGGCCTCTCTACCGGAGGTTCGGTCTTCCTTTCCTTCTCAAACCAGGAGGCTCGGATTCGTAGACACTCTTGGCGGGAGCGTTGTGGTACATTCTAACAAGACGTTGGTCCTTCGAGTCAGGAGTTTCGAGCCCAGTTGTTTTGACAGAACGAAGTAGCATCGGTTGCCAAGGGTGATTCTACGTCGGATCTCCACTACGTTGTCAATTGTGGAGTTTAGGTTTGCCCCGAGGTAGACAAACACAGCAGCGACATGCCCCTGGTCAAGCGTCTTCGTATACAACGCTTAAAACGATGTATAGCGTATGGACACCACTGCTCCGGCCCGAATAGTCTTCCAATCTGAGCCATTAGGACAGTGCAACAGAGGACGGCCTAGTTTAAGGTGATGCACAAAAGTGGTCGCCGTGGCGTAGTGGGTAGAGTGCGACGCTCACACGCCGAAGGGTCTAGATTCGACTCCCAGTTCAACACCAATTTTTCTAATATTTCACGGCACCACCTCAACACTGAAAGAGTAATAACTGTCTAAGAAAGCTGCTCAAATCTCGCCGTTCGGAGTCGGCAAAAAACTGTAGGTCCCTTCTACTCGTGTGAGAACAGTAGCGCGCACAACACGAGTAGTTGATGAGCAAGCTAGGCCCTGGTCCCCCTTTGGACTGTAGCGCCAACAATTATTATTATTATTACAAAAGTGGGGAAGGACAACCAACTTAGAGTGCGGAATTGGAGGCAGCTGGCGAAAGATCGTGCTGGCTGGGTCATATTTGGTGAGACTCAGGTCCACCCCGGACTCTAGCGCCACAAGAAGAAGAAAAAAAAGAAGGAGAAGAAAAAGAAGAAGAGGGACAAGAAGAAGAAGAATGGTAATGGGTGTCCCATATTTTTCTGCATAGGGTCAAATACCGTTCTTTACTTACGTAAGCTATTAAAATAAAGTTGCTAAGCCTCCTCCTACCTTCCTGCAATTTCTATGCCTACTTATTGCTTTTTATAAAAATCAAAAAATGAAAAAAATGTATAAAAGACCAAATTTTATTCAACAAAAACAAAACATGAAAATCACATGGAAGACTAATTGTCGAACTTTTGTATATAATCATTTATTGCTCAAATACTTTTTAAGTATTGGGGTTGTGACTATATTTAATGGGATAACAATTACGCTTACTACGTTATTACTAGAGATTATTTTTTTAAAAGCCTTTTTCCCTTTCATTATTCTGCCACTGCACTGCGTCTATTAAGTTATTAGCACATCAAATTGATTTTTTCAATTGTAATTATTGCATATTTTACAAAAAGATATCAAAACCGTGAGTACCTTGCTTCATAGATATTAAGTATTATGTTTCAGAAAAAAAAGCCCACAAAACAATAAAAGTAAATGGACAGTGGAGTGAGAAAAAGTGAAAGCAATAATTAAAAAATAAGAGCAAGAAAAAGCAGATAAAATTTGAATCACACAATGGAAGAATAAATAAGAGACTTTACTAAAAGAAATGATGTTATGTATATAAAAAAATTTAAAAAGAATTGTACTTGTACAATATATGATGAAATACAATATGATAAAATAATATGAATGAATGTATGAAATAATAAATAAACCGTTCATAAGTTAATAAATTATAAAATAAATAATTATTTACAGATAAATAATTTATTAATTTTTTTTACAAACGAAATATAAAAGCTCTTCAGTTAATAACTGAATTACTGACATTTATTTGGAACAATTGTTTTTGAGAGGTAATTACTAAGGGAAAGAACTTAAAATATGTTTATAAGTTTCTTGGTACAGTTCAATACTCGTCCTTGTTCGCAGTTAATTCATAAACAAAATGCATGGCTAGCTAAAACTAATTTTTAAAGTTTTGTTTTGAGCAACTTAAAGTCTGTTCAAATGACATTTTGGACCACATAATTTTAGATACGAGAGTTTCAGTTGATTCTTTTGAGCTTAAAAAAATCGTTGTCCTTGTATAATATCTTTTATCTTCTTTTAATTTTTCTTTGTTATCTGTGTTACACGTGTGCAACATTTATTGAACTTGTTCTTCCCCATCTCTTATTATTATCCAGTGCATACGATTTACTTGCAAAATACTTCTACTCGTCATTTCTTTTCAAAATAAAATGTTTATTCTATTTCATTCGAACTATGTAATAATGTAATAATAATTATATTATTACTACAATATTTTATTAACTTTCTATAAAATTACCAATTCCAACGTAAACAATGTGTTAGGCAAGTGGAACATCGTACTATCGGTGTATGCTCAAGTGTTGATGGATATATTCTTTATATCATGACTGTCTGAACGAACTAGGGGCCAGAACACAGAGTGAAACTTCTTCAATTTATGAATTCTTAACAAAACCGATATTTTCCACACTCGTCAGGGCCTTTTGCAACAAAGTTTGACTTAATTTCATGTCATCAGATGTCAAACACGTCAATGATATACGACTCTCTAATAACTCATCTCGTTAGGAATCCCTCCTCACAAACCATCAGATCCGTTAGCATCCATCGTCAGACGCTTTTCTGGGTGCGCGTGTATCAGCTGTCTGAGACTCATCAATCAGACAGGTCACAGATTGGGTCAGTAAGCTGCAAGATGGCGTCAGTCTGTTTAAACTTATCCTCAAACTTTTTCCACATCAACCAGAAAGGAACGAAAGACACGCAAATTACATTCACCCCACCACGGTGGCGGCGCATGGACCAAAACGCCCTTGAGAAGACGGGAGTCAACGCAAACCTTTGGGTACACTCAACAATTTTCCATTCCAGGTGATTATTCCGTTTTCAACTGAAAATCAATAAACCACATTCCCCCAACCCAGCGTACACACTGCATAGGACACAGTTGGGCGAGCGTAGTTGGCGTCCTTGCGCATCCACCCGCCAGACGCGTGTACGTGCACGAAAATTAGGGAAACTTCTGTTTACTTGGGTAAGTACTTGAGACAAGCGGGAAGATAAACCCTTGAAGTAAGGACTTTTACGTTTGTTCGCTTCGCAATGGTCTCCAATAGATTGCAGACATTGTCCCCTCACCGCCTCACGGCAGCCCTCATTCACTTAAGTTTTAATTAAATTTCTCCGGCAATAATTTTTCACATGTTATTCCTCAACTTTTTCCGGTTTCCAGACGCTGCTAATGAGGAAAGAATCGCCCTTGGGCAATTCGTGACGAGGATAGTCACATCGCCGCGGAGTTAAGTCGTCTACCTTGTTCGCAGAGGGCGATCGTCCAAAATTTAGTTGTGAAAAACCACTTTTGCTGCCGCTGCAGAGGGTCGCCATTTAAATGGAATTGTCTACACACGTTGGAGCAAGCGACACGGTGGCAAAGACAACAACGGCGGCTGCGATGGCGGCGTGTGTCATAAAACCACTCAGGACTCACCCCCACACCCAGCCAGATCTTCTGGATGAAGTTTTTCCTACGGCTGGTGGCACACGATAAGTTTCTTAGGGAAAACTATGCGCTTCGACACCAACTGTGGCAGCGACATGAGCTTACTCCTGCAAGCGCTGTGTACGGGAACATGTTCCTCTTAAAAACTTTGGTTATGTCATCTGTTGTTCCGAGCGGAGGCGGTTGCCATGGCGCTGGGGCTGGGGCTGCTGACGGAGGCTTCGGTGGTGGCCTTGGTGGCGGTGGTAGTGATGGTAGCGGTGGCGGCGGCGGTGTTGGCGGTTTCTAAAAGTGGGTGGAAGCTGGGTGATAAGAAGGCTCCAGATACTTTTTTGATTTGTTTAACGTAAGCCGGTGACTCCGAGATACGGCACAACTTGCCGCCGCTGCTACTGAAGGTGCGCTGCGGTGGGGCGGAATACAGCAACTTACCTGTGTGAGATGTAAGAGTAAACTAAAACTTCCGCAAAATTTCCACCTTAATTTGGAAAGAGTCCTCAAGTGAAGGGGCTGGCGCAGAGAAGAGTTAAGAGTTAAATTTTTCTAAAGTACACATTGCAAAATTTTCACCCGAACACAAACATATGGGAAGCAAGAGGTGCGCACATATCCGTGTTCCGTCCCCACAGACCATATATTCGCTTTTCACTTCGGTTAAAGTGTAAGTTTTTAAGGAGAATTTAAATTTTGCGGTTTGTGTTTGTGTGCTCAAGTGAAGGAAAGTTGGAGACAGATGACTGCGTTCACTGGGAGACGGAAAATCTTGCCTTCAGAAGATCTGCCTTCTGCCGTCGCCCGTGTCTCTAAGGACGCAAGACGCAGCCATGAAAACCTTAGAACACTGCTTATAAACTATTCACACATGACCGTAGTGAGCAACTGCGATGCATGTGTAGACTAGTTTCAAGGGAAAAGATTTATCACAGGGAGCCCTTGCATCACTAAATAACACATCATATGCACATTTCACAGTCCTTGCCTCACATGCACATCCACACTCAGCTCAACCCAGAACAGTGCTGATGCTGCTGCTGATCCCATTGTCCGGCTTAATTGAAAATCAAAATCGAACCACCCCCGCACCAATCCAAACACACCCAAGGTCTCCCCAGATTCGGAATCTATACAAAGTGAAACATGTCAGCAGTGTGAGTGGTGGATGGTGAATGGAGCCAGGGGGATACGCTGGGGTGTTGCACAACAGAAAGTAATGTGAACATAAAAATAAAGTGTTTCGCTTCCATTTTGAGGGATCTTAAGAAATTGAAAATCTCCAGGACGATGCTTTCAGACAACAATGAACGATTGAATTATTTATTGCATAAGGTGCACTCGCCCCTCACCCAGCAGCCCCATTTAACCACAACCACACCCTTGAAACCCGCCAGACTCCCCACCATTCACCCACTGCCATTTGGTACGCCCGTCTGTTTCGCTTCTCGGTGTCAAATGACATTTTCTGCAGAGATAACCCTACCACCGGACCGAACAATAAACGAAAAAGGACAAACACTACTCATATGGCCGGACAACAATACCCGAAACTATTTGGAGACCGTTTTAGAAATCGATGTAAGCACATTCTGCTGACAAATCCAACAACTCGAGCTCCCCTTGTGCCTGGGAATTCGTCTTTGTTTGTCGTACCAACGTACCCTCGGCTCTCGATTTGTGGTTTATCATCGGTGAATATACCGCTACTACAAAGCGACATCGAGGCATCAGCAGCAACGATGGACTCATAAAGGAAATAGCCTCCCCTACCCCTGGACACAAATTTGGTCCCGGGACACAAATAAAGTTGAAGTGGCCTTTCAATGATGCAAATTACCAAAGCCCACTTGACGCAAAAGAATCGACGTATCCCCAATGGGATTTACGATAAAATACAATATGGACGCAGACCCGGCACAGCGGAAGTGACAGACACTTGCCGACGTCGCCGATATGTATCTCAATCAAACGTTCACACCACACCGCAGCCATTCTTCACCGGCAACACCTTACGTCGCGTTGAGTGGCTGCCTCTTTATGCCGCAGACTCAACCGTTCGTTACATTATCCGGGCTATCCGGGGGAATGCCCCTCAATCAGTCACGTTGACTTATACGTGTCAAATCGAAAGTTAACGTAACAACCCTCATGCGTAAAGTGCGTAATCGCCACAAGTGTGGAGGCTAATGAAAGCCAATTAGCTTCCATCACTCAGGTGCGGCAACAGTGGTGAGATGGTCGTATTGCTGGTGGTGGCGGCGCACCCAATGTGGTGTACCTCCATACAGGCAACCATATTTCCAAGGAAAAGAAACAATCGCCTTCACCTTAATTCGTCTCGATTAACTCTCGGAAGGTTAACATGTCTGTGGCGTGTCATGATTCATGTTGGCCGTGCCGCTATCGCTGCTGCTCCTGCTCCTGCTCCTGCTGCTGGAGCTTCAGTTCGAGTGTACTTCTGGGCAGTCAGCACAATGGGTGGCGAAGGCTAGCAGTCGGGATGTTGGTAGCTTCATGATGACGATGACAGCAGACCGGCCCGGGAACAGTGGTAAAGGTATTTTTTCTTTTTTCTTATTTTGATAAAATACTGCCGCTGCTCCTTGAGGGGAAATAATGGAAGTCATTAGCAATGATAAATGTTGCTGAGCTGTATAAAAGTGGACGCAAGGTCGTTGTTCTCAGCCATTATTTCACCTGTCCGATTAGCAGTCCGATTTAGTGGACTATTTGAGGGCGATTGCGGTGGGCAGCATCTCATTGTTTCTGTCTCCTGGAAGGGCTTTGTTTGGCTTCTGAACTTAATCGACGATATTTATTCTTCTGTTGTGTCCTTAATTGAATGGATTTCATCCTGTTTCTGTGCGGCCTGGTGGCTCTTTACGTGCCCTGCTTTATTCTTCATTTTTCTTTCCTGTTTTTGTTTTGCTTTGCCCCCGACACGCCAGAGAGCCCAAGACAATAGCATTTCGGATAAGTCACGCAGGCAAGACAAGATATTTGCGGTAGCGGATTTCATGTGCAAAAGTGGATTTGTTAGAACCAGACTGCTTCCGACAGGCACGGAATCATCAGTTGCCATTAAGTTGGTGCGCTTTGGCTTTTCCATGGCTCTCCAAATTTGTGAACAATGAGCTAAGCATCGTGTATGGTGTTGGCATTAGGATTGGTGGCTGTTTCATAAAAGAAGTGGATTTCGGATATTGCACTTGATGATTGTCAGAACAATGGGGACTGCATTTCGGCTGGGAATGTGATTTGTTGTGTGGGACAATATTAATATTAATAATTGTTGGCGCGAGAATCCACAGGGGGATCAGAGCCCAGCTTGCTCATCAACTATTCGTGTTGTGCGCACTACTGTTCTCTCACGAGTAGAAGGAACTTACAGTTTTTTGCCGACTCCGAACGGCAAAGTTTGAGAAGCTTTCTTAGACAGTTATTTCTCTTTGATTGTTGTCAGCAGATCGAAAGAGGTGGTGCCGTGAAATATTCGAAGTGTTCAGCCGGGAATCGAACCTAGACCCTTCGGCGTGTGCGCGTCGCACTCTACCCACTACGCCATGGTGGCCCCAAATATTACGAAGGTTGCCTTTTATATTTTGGGATTGGGCAACCTTAGTTTTGCAATCTGGTAACTGCCAGCTCTATCGTAAATCTTGACATTTTTGAGATTATACGTACTCAGAACGTTTTGACATACGAGCACTATTTGTGTTGTTTACAGTAACTTAAAAGATTCATCTCGCCTTCACAAATGGAATTAAATCGTGAAAATGTTCGTGCGATTATTTTTTACAACTTTCGAGGTTAATTAACTCAACAACAGTGCATCGATGAACTTAATTCAATTTTTGGCGATGAAGGTCCATCAAGGACCAGTGCATATCGATGGTATGGTGAATTCAACCGAGGTCGTAGTCCACTCCAAGACGAATTTCGTGAAGCTCGTCCAAAATCAGTTGTTGTTCCGGAAACCATTGATGCTGTGCGCCAACTGATATTGCAAGATCGTCATGTGACCTATCGTGAGATTGAGACAACCTTAGGCATTACTGGGACCAGGATCCCGCACAATTTGTCAATCGCTCAAAAAAAGGCTTGTGTCGATTGGTCGAAAGAAATGCTCCAAAACTATGATTGCGGTACTTCGAAACACGTCTGTGACATCGTGACAGGTGATGAATCGTCGATTCACGCTTATGAGCCCGAAAGTGAACAGCAGTTGACTGTATGGGTGTTTCAAATTGAGCCAAATCCAACAAGAATGTCTCGCGCACGAAGCACTTTCAACCAAATGGTCGTCTGTTTTTATTTTTCGGAAAAACTGGACATGTCGCAAACGTACCACTAGAACAACGCAGAACAGTCAATTCTGAGTGGTACACAACCATTTGTTTGCGAGTTGTCTTCCAAGAAATCAAAAAAAACCAACCGCCGAAGACGGATCACTCTTCACCACGACAATGCGAGCTTTCACATACCGGCCCAAACAACCGCATTTTTGAGCACTCAAAACATCGATTTGATGGGTCATCCGCCGTATAGTCCTGACATGGCACCGAGTGACTTCTTTTCATTCGCGCACGTAAAAAATAAAATGAGAGGTGAACGTTTTCCGACACCTGAAGAAGCGGTTGATGCGTTCAGAATGCATGTTTTGGAGATACCTCAATCAGAGTGGCAAAAGTGCTTCGACAGTTGGTTCAAACGCATGCAAAAGGGGGAATATTTTGAAAAACAATAAAGCTACTTTCGATGATTAATATTTGTTTTTGTTCTCTAATCCCGAAATATTAAACGCAACCCTCTTGATTTTGGCATGAATATCGTACCATACTTAGGGATGAAAGTAGAACGCAATGTAAAGTGTTTTTTTTTTCTGTTGGAGGTTGGGGTACACTGCGCTAGAGCGCTCAGACTCAAATACTGATCTACTGTACTACCAGGCAGGAGACTGACAGAGAAGTTGCTCTCAAGTGCCTTCACCTTCTCCACAGGCGTCGCACAGGGTGCCATCACTAAGCCCAAGCCGACTATGGTGCATAGTGAAGGTAAAGTGGCCCGTAGGTACGCGGATAAGTTACCTGCACTCGTTGCTGTCTAGAGATAGCAGAAAAGCCGCGGAGTTCTTGCTAACGTTCGGGAGCATACTCCTGGTCACCCAGCATTCTGGAGAGTCACGCCACCTCTGGTTATGCTATTGAGACAGCCAACCGTCGACGGAGGACCTAGCCAAGGATGCAATTAAACCCAAGGTGGGTTCGGGACCTTCGAATGCCTCTGTTGAAGCTTGCCTAGTGAGTTCATTGGCAATCTCGTTTCACGTGATCCCGTGATGTCCTGGGACCCAAATAAGTCGTTTGAATTCAGTCTACCAAATTACGGTAAGCCTTGCATTCTTGGACTATTTTGTTGGTTAAAAGGTTGAGTAAGGCCTTGAGCACTGCTTAGCTGTCCCTGCAGATCCAGATACCAATTCCATGTAGACCTAATTCCATTGAGACCTAATTCTTAAATTATAGTTACTGGCCATTAGGATCGCCAAAGTTTTCACCTAGAAGACCGACGAGAAGTTGCCAAAGGAGGCGCGAAGTCTGATGTTGTCGTCTTCCACGAAGGCCTCAGCTCCACAACCCTCCGCTGTCTTGGAGCCGTCCGTGGATAGCGTTGATTAATATGAAGTTTTTTAATAATTTTACAGGATAGAAATGACAGATTGGTAGCAAGTCCTCGATGATTTCATCATTCAAATAAAGAACAGGCTGACATTGTCTGTTTGCAGTCACTATAACACATCCAATAGTATTGAGCTTCCCCTGCATAGTGGTGTAATAGGTAGAGTGCGACACTCTCACGGTGAAGGATCTAGGTTTGATTCCCGGGCTGGTGAACCTCCCATTTTTCACAACGCCACCTCTTTCGAGCTGCAGACATCACTCAGAAAGTATTAATTGCTTAAGAAAAAGCTTCTTTTCTGCGCTGGTTGAAGTCGATGTAAAACTTCTTCACATGAGCGACAGTAGCGCGCACAACACCACTAGTTGATGAGCGAGATAGGCCCTGAAAATGCAAGCTATGCAAGCCCTGAAAATGACTATGTACAGACAAAGCAAAGAAATTGTAGAAGACATTTAGACCTAATTCTTACGATGTGGAGGGGCTTAGCGTATCAAAATAAAGACTGACTTAAATAAAAATTGTTCCAAGTTCGGCGAGTTTCTAAATAAAGGTTCACGGCCAATAATAATGTTCACTGACAACAATTTTTCAGTAAAATCTTGAGACTACTGCTACTGGTGATACGTTTAAACTGTCATGTCTCTAAATGCCTAAAGCAATAACCACTTAAACGAAATTCCTACAAAGGATTAAACAAATAGTGTTAAGGTTCGACGTGTGCAAAACCTTCTCAATTGCTCAAAATAAGTTTCACTACATGTTCGCATAAAGCTCTATTTTTCTTATTTAACTTCATTAAAATTTAACACAATTTCTAAAACACGTCCCTAATAATCCGAAGAACATTCCTCGAATCCCCTAAACAGTTTGTCACGCAGTGCCGACTTTACGAGCAAATCGAACAGTTTGCTGTTACATTCCTTTGTGAAAACGAAAATGAACTACAAACGGCAAACGCTCTTCACCAATTTCCAATACACAGCATCCCATTGATTGTCCATCCTGGGCCGTTCATCTGCCACCGACACGGGGAGAATGGATACACAACGTAAGGCCCCCAACTAAGTCAACGACACAGGAAACATAAATCCTTTTGTTCTCACAGTTTACTGCAGTCCACCTGCGACGATTTTATTAGCACTGTCTGGCCACCATCACCACCAGCACCACCACCGTCACGGCTACCGGCGCTTAGTGCTTCTTTCACTTCGAACAATGCAAATTCCAACTGACATGTTCCGGAAGAGGTTCTGGCATACCTGCAGATGGGACCACCCACCGGCATCGTTATCGCTCTTAAATTATTAACTAAGATGCAATGCAGCAGCGGTGCTTTAAGCCATCACATCGTGCCTACACGGGAGAAGGGCCACAGCCTGCAGTCAGCCGACAGCAGATTCAAACCAGAAACATGAGAGACAAATAAACCAGTGTTTATCCCGTCGTTGGTAGTTTCACTCACCTTAATTTTTGCTCACTTCCTGTCGCAAAGTCATGTCATGTCATCATTCATATATAGAATATGTAATGCCTGTCGTGTTGGGCAGAGGTGGAGTTGCTGGTGTTGCTGGTGTTGCTGGTGTTGCCGGCGAAGGTAGGTGGCGAGTAACACTTATAGCGCGTCGCCGCGTCGTTCTCTAGTGCGGCACTTCATAGTGTGACATATACACGCACACACACCGTCCTGCATCACCCACAACCTGGTAGGTGCGGATGGGATGAGAATGTCATTTACTAATGCGCCCCACATACTCCATGAAGGAGAAGACCATTATCCAACCAACAAACACATCCCGTATCCCCAATGGATCGCTCTCATTCGAGCCAACTGCGGCGTACAAATGTTCATCATTGTTTCTGACAGAGTACAATGCTATCACCACGTCGTCCTACTCCCCAGGCCCTACTCCCTACTCCCTACTCCCTGCCTTCCAGTCGCTCCACGGCACACCAACTTTCAGCTGTCTGCGCTAATGGCATGCACAGGACCTGAAAATGAAAATTCTCCCAGGTATAGCGGGTAAGTTGGCACGGCAGAAAAAACAAATACCATACATCTACAAAAAGGCGAACAGCGCAGTCAGAGGATGAACATTCTAAAAATGTGTACACGCTGCTCACATTTAATTTTTCAGTGTTCACATTTTACTTCGATTCCTTACTCTTGTAACTCGACGTCAACCAAAAATAAAACCGAACATGTGTTTGTGCACGTGAGCCTCCACCATCCTGCCTGCTCTCCCCACATCCAAGGCGCCGTGTAATCGTGCCGTACAAGTTGGGCATCCGCATGAAAATCACACGGAATTATGAACCTGAATTTTTTATACGCCGATGAATTAGTCGCTGGGACACTCACCCGGACCAAGGCTGTGTGTTCCGAACTTTCAAAGGGAAGAAGGAGTGTGGGTACAATGAATGCTTACCGATACGAATGTCATGACTGGGTCGCATTCACCGTACTCGGTCGGCGATTGCATTCAATTTGAAAGTTCGATTGAATAGGTATCGTGTGACGGGCTGTGATGTCGTGACTGGCTGCGATTAGAATCGGACAATTTTGAGAATATTAAAATACTGTAAAACCGACACCGCTGACTGATGGAAGTGATGAGAGTTGTGGGCGTCCGACTACGACTCCATTTGGTTATCGACCAATCCTGCGAATGGTGTTACGTTGCCAATGGCTGTGCTGTGTCTCACACTCAGATGTATTCAAAAAGATGAATAATGTATGACACCGCCACCGCCGCGCCCCCTCCTTTCTTCACAGCTTTGTTAGAATATCAGGAAAGCACTCCGCGTTCGTGGTCATGTCCATATTCATTTTCGATTCAAACTGATTTTTTGTCAACTTTTCTATTCATGATGTGAGGTGTTTTCACACTGCATACATTCACGGTTGCTTTCGACACCACGACACCCTGCCAAACTTTGTCGGAAGTTGGGGGGGCCCATCCGAATCTCACCGAATATCTAGATGAGCCATTGAAGGACTGTAGATCTATCGCAGAACCAATGCCTAAATTAAGTCCTTTCATCCAATCCATTCAGTTTATTTTTGTTTATTTTGGACAAACTAACAAGTCCTCTTATAAACACAACATTTCAACAAATGGCCAAACTCAGTCAGAACCAATAACTCTGAAAATTCGATAAATTAAAAACATTTCAAATTGATTCCACTAATTTCCAATTTTAATTTGGAGTGCGTTTGTATCGACAAATATTTGACAAATATTTGCGGACGTCCAAATTAATCAAATTATTGGCCGTCATTGAATTAAAAAGCATCCTCGGTGCAATTGTGTTACACGTAAGCCCCTAAGCACATCAAAGCGTATACTACGTCGGTTGCGTTTAGCCCATTTAGCCGCATAAGCGAACTTAACGCAGTTTCACAATTATTCACTGAAAGAATCATTTAAATGCGGCCAAATGCTGCTCTGTCGGTGTGTGCCGGTGTGTGCTTGCGTTTTAATGATGGTGTGCGCGAGTGTTTCCGAGGCCAGCGCAAAGTAATGACGTTGATAATGCGACTTGTTCGCAACTAGCCAACGAGTCTTTCGTGAGAATTGTTTTCGCACCCTGAGCTAAGCACATGCTGCAGAGAAGTTTTTTCTGTTAATTGATATTGCCTTGTTAAAGTACTTCAATCCTTTACATGAGAAAAAAAATAGAAGGCGTGGGGATGAGTGTGAGACTGACTTCCATTTTCAATCGTCGCCCAACATATGGCAGTTAAATGGGTCGCGTGCTAACCTGCAGTCAGTGCGGAATAGTTTTCATGCTAATTTTCACTTCAAACACTTTCGCTTTGGTTGAATAAAATTGCTCTTGCCACAATTCAATTGATAGTTATCGCAAAAACAAATTTATAACACTCCGCATGAACTTTTCGCATTTCGTCTGCCGTGCTGACACAGCTATCTTACAAACTTCTTTTAAATGTCTTGATATGATTTTTGAGTTGGTAACCTTATATTTTTATTGAAAGAGATGCAAAGGTTGCCTTGAGAGATGCCTTGATGCCGCAAAAGCTACCGTAATGTTTTGAACGAATGGAGAAACTTTAACGAATGCTTTATATTTAAGGGTCTATAGGTGTATGGAAACTTGCAAGTGTGGAATCTTTTAGAGTCTATAGGTGTGTGGCGAAGGGATGTTTTCTTTTTCATCATCTTGTATTGAATTGAATGTGTTCAAGTCTGATATTAATATTAACGCTGGTACTCCTCATGGCTCCGTTTTGTCTCCGACACTCTTTCTCATATGTATAAACGATCACCTATCACTTATTATCCAATTCACAACTTCGCTGATGATAGTAGCCTCAGCTTTTCACATTCGTTCCTTCGCTCTCGACCCTCCTTTTTGACCATAGAACGGCTGCGTATATTAAGCTCATTTAATTCCGATCTTGACAGCATAATCGAATGGGGTTAAAGGAATTGAGTGGAATTTAACGCTTTCAAAACTCAGTGCTGTCAATCAAGCGTTCTCAAACTAACCAGCCATTATCTATGAATCGTTCCTGTTTTGTTGAAATTACTTTTTAGCCTTTTTATGTATATCAACCAGAATTCACCCGCAATACCCGCCTCGCTAGAATGCTCACCCGTTCACCCTTAAGCTCATCCCAGCCCAACTTTTCCCCTTTCCCTTTTCCCAATCCAAAGACATTTAAAACCAATGTGCATCGGTACCTTCTTTCCCTCTTTTTCTCTATACCATCGCACTATGTGGCAGCTCTATGGCAGGAGCGGCGAAAAGTTGATTTTTAAAAACGTAACCGATCTCAATAAAAGTTACCTTTCCGGTTAGCTGATAATATGGGCCATATGGTTTGGGAATTTTTTCCCCATAAGTGGCTTAATCACTCAGCGTTTGGCATCAAAGTTGTAAGAATAGGGAAGTTGTGTTCATTCAAAAGTACTTGACGCAACTTTGTTCAGTTGGTACATTAAAAAACAAGTGTTTATAACAAATGTTTTGGATTGAATTTATCAATTAGAATATGTTCTTTAAATACAATTAGTTGTCACTCGGTTATAAAGTACCGTTAGCCCAAAAAAATGGCGGATTTCAAGAACCTGAAAGTTGTTTTTAAATTACGGTACTTTTTGAATAGGCAAACATCGAGCTAAACTTGAACTTGATTTTTTTAGCTTAATTATTTCTTTACTGAAAACCGAAGTCAAAAGTCACCGATGTTTGCCTAAACAATTTTTTTTTTAATTATTTGTATATATACAGCCCTGTTTAGAATAATGACACCATTATTGATTTTGCCAATAACTTCTTCCCATGGTCAGGCAGGCGGTTCATATTCATTGTACAGCATCTTTATTACATTAGTCATAAAAGTAATAAATAAAATAATAATAAAAATGAATTTTGTCATAAAAAAACATCCGAATACCTGGAATGCAACCTATTTTAAGTTGAGCAAAATAATATCGGCACGTTATTCTGAAGAGCCTTCTCGTAGCGTACACCAGTTTCTTCACTTTAAACCTTATTTTACACATATTATTATAGATACAATTAAAAAATTGTAAGTGTAAGTTTCGAAGATATTGAACAATTGTTATTTTATTCAAGGTATCAAAATGCAATATTTTTCTTGCGAAAGATAGGAGCTCTTTGAAATAGTTTTGAATAGTAAATTTGGGACTATTGATAACAAATTTTATCATCTGGAATATCCGTTGTTCACGCGTGGATATGAATGTTTGAATGCTTGCTCCACGTCGCTTATAAGTTGCGTACATCTAAAGCTACAGAATTTTGTATGACCCAAAACAAGTCTCGCATTCAAGAAGCTTTCGAAACGGAATTGGGATTGAAAATTGATCGACCAAAGCCAGGATACAGCAATACGAACACTGGAAATGTGGCCAACCGCTGCTTTGAAAACGCAATCAAATCAAGCGAAATAACAGGTATAGACGTAAGTCTGATACAAAATTTTACATAATTTTGCAGTGCTTATCCCGCGGATTTAATATAGATGTGCCAATATTAAAAAAAAATTGCCTTGAAACTGCGAGATTGTTTGTATCGCTGTATCCTTGGTATAATATGAGTACTTTAGTTCACAAGATATTGATACATCGGAATGAAATAGTTTCTCAGAGTGTGTTACCAATTGGTGAATTAAATGAGG
Source organism: Eristalinus aeneus (assembly GCA_955652365.1). Lineage (NCBI taxonomy): Eukaryota > Metazoa > Arthropoda > Insecta > Diptera > Syrphidae > Eristalinus > Eristalinus aeneus. Next base: position 504,246 of record OY019131.1, read on the forward strand.
AAGCATTAGAAGCAAGCAATAAGGATTTTAGAATGTATAGAGAGAATCTTAGTCGAAAAACATCTAGACAAGACACATTTACAGATATTATGAATAGAATGTTAATATCTTCAGATCCATTTATTACAAACCAGAGAGTAAGGAAGCCTGCAAAAAAAAATTCCATTTGATACTGGAACTATATATATGTTCTTGCTACCCGATTTAAACAAACAACCTCAAATTGAATGCGATTACTTTTCGGACTCAGAATAATTTGTAAATTAAATCTTGGAAGTCTAAATAAAATGTTTTGCTTTTATTTAAAACCCAGATACACAAAATATTTTATTATTCAGATTTTCCAACAAAGTAAAGTTATACTGTCCTTCCAAAATTTCAATTTTAAAATTAAATAAACTGTTAATTTATTATATAATTTTATTTTAAATTGACTGCAGAATAAATAAAAATAATAAGTCCATGATTATTGTGTAAATCCAACCCCTCACTTCGCAAAAACTGCCAAACAAGTACCATTTTTAAAATGTTATAACGGTTCTTTCGGAAATATGAGCAGTTACAGTTATTTTGACTTTGGATTTGAATTCAGCACACCAAAACCCATTAGAAAAATATATTTTGGTTAAACTAAAGGCTAAAGGGCTTATAATTATCGCCGTCAAACGGCCATTTCTGCCCCACTGTGCATCGGCCCGTGCTATGGCTAATTACCAACAGACTTTGGTGATCGAAGTAATATTACATAACCGTAATAATAAATCAAATTTGGCGGCACAGTTCTGGCTTTAATTGTATGGCGCGACAGTCCAAAGGGGACCAGGGCCTAGCTTGCTCATCACATCACTGCTCACTACGCCACGGCGGTTTTACGGTTGCAAATATTAAAAAACAGATTTGAGAGAACCACTTAAGCACAAGCAGGCTTGCTCTTGCAATTAATTAAGTTAGCTCACTTATTAATAAATTGAAATGTGCATTGCTGTGGCCGTGAATAGCTATTTGACCTTGCGCCGGCCGAATATTTTTTTCAATTGCCTGTTTATAAATTTATATATATATATATATATATATGTATATATGTATGTATATATATGTAGCAGTAGGTTGAGACTGTTGTTCATTCGTACTAGATGCAGTGAATAACTTCCTTTCCAGTAAACGAATCTCGTTTTTCAAAACAAATATACTGTCTTAGCTGTTAGTGGCGTCCCCTATATGTCCCGGGACTTACTAAGTGATCTGTTACTTCAAGAAATAGGAGCGCATATTGAAAAGATGAAGGACGACAAAACAAATGAAATGCAAAATTCCAAAAGACAAAATCAGAAAATTAAAAACGTAACAAAGCCTTCAAAGATAAGTAAAGATTGTAAGACAGAAATATTTTCTCCAATACCAACAGAAAGCATTTCGTAATACGGATTGTTTTAACAAACCCTAAAAAATCAACAAGTTCGTTGACTCTGCAGTTTCTTGTGATATCTTTCCCAGAACAGGCGAAATATAAAGCAGATACAATTTTTAAAAAGGGGAGTCAGTTTGAAGTAGGGGTAGTTTGGAAGAACAATTCTATTCTTTGTTGATTGTTACATATGGTAGGTCTTTCTACCATATCTAACAATCACCAAAGAAAAAGACGCAGACGCGCAATATGTAAGTTTTGTAAAGATATGAATGTATTCCAAAGCCTTCAGACACTGCCCCAACTATTAAGTTAGGTTAAGTTAAGGTTTTCAAATAATATTTTCTTTTACCTCTCCCTCAAGTAACAGTGCTAGCTATAGAGCTGTCCTACTTCTTCTTCTTTGATTTACGCTACAGGCCAAGGTGGACCAGGGCCTCAAACAACATGCCTCAATATCTCCCTCGAACTCTATACAGCCCCTTCTTGACCTGGGTGATCAATCTTAGCCTAGACCATCCTCTGTTAAGTAGCCTCAATGACTTGGATTCAAAGATGGCTCGGATCGAAGACGCCCAAAAGGTATGTCGTTGAATCTTCTCCTTCAAACAAACAGAACCAACTTTCGCATGCAAAAAATTTCTGTCGAAAATAAAAGGCGTTCACATTTGGGATCACAGCGGGACTGACATGATCAAGCTCTTAGCAAGCTTATTCTCTTCATAACTGAATTTTCTCTTGAGCCCAGAGAAACAGCGATTAGCTGGAGTGATTTTGCGTTTTATTTCGATACTAGTGTCCTTGACCCTATTTGCCGGGCAGCCGTGGTAAACAAAGTCCTTGACTAATGTGACACTCCATTCGAAGCGTCGATGTTGTCTGGCTTTCCTTAAAGACAGCATATACCTTGCTCTGCTCTAATTAACAACATTTTAGCCACTCCTATGCCAGCAAATGACACTTTGTACAATCACATCGATGTTATATTCCCCAGGACTCAAATAGTATGAAGGTATAGCCTACTAGAAAATGACCGAAATAATGTACAGCACAATAAGTTTTCCGTAGGCTCTGCTCCTTCTTTAACCGTAGCTCCAATCAGTAAACCTTTCTTCACGCCTTGAAAATTTGTACTGTTTATTTAAATCTTTAATATTTTTTTCAATTGCATGTATTCTGCTGAATGGGCTACCCATTTACTATTTTTCCTGTCAATTAATAATAATAATAATAATAATAATTGTTGGCGCTACAGTCCAAAGGGGGACCAGGGCCTAGCTTGCTCATCAACTACTCGTGTTGTGCGCGCTACTATTCTCTCACGAGTAGAAGGGACCTACAGTTTTTTGCCGACTCCGAACGGCGAAATTTGAGAAGCTTTCTTAGACAGTTATTACTCTTTGAGTGTTGTCAGCAGCTCGAAAGAGGTGGTGCCGTGAAATATTAGAAAAATTGGTGTTGAACTGGGAGTCGAACCTAGACCCTTCGGCGTGTGAGCGTCGCACTCTACCCACTACGCCACGGCGACCACTTCCTGTCAATTAAGTCAGCCAAATACAGTGAAAACTCTATCATTGATAGAGCTTCTAAATCTCGAATGACTAAGCAATTGTTGTGCAACTGTGGGGGTGGTCCCTGAATAGTTGATGACCAGTAATTTCCGTGACAAAATAACCGATCCGAACTTAGGAAAGGTATCAAAAAGGAGCCTTACCCAGAAAAAAGAAATTAAAACAATGAATACATTTTTTTTATTTTCCACTTCTTGCCCATATCGCAAGAGATAATTCTAAACCGTTGGCTAATGTAAGCAGGGGACATTTCCACTTTTCACTTTCCCAGTGTCCCACCGCAATTGATGTAATGAAACTGCTGGCAGGAAAACAACCCAAATAAAATTTCATTATCGTCGAGACACAACAACGATACACGAAGGCAAGAAAAGGACCGTCTCAAGCACTTATTTCCAGTTCACTCCCTTCGAACAAATTCAATTATAATGAAGAATAGAACTTAATGAACTCGCCATCGTTGCCGCCAACGCCACCTCCGCCGCCGCGAAGATGAAAACGAATTTTTCCCCACACAAAAAAACACCGAAAAAAAGGAAAATAAAATAATTTCAAAACGTTTCTCGAAGCAAAGGCCGCCTGTGAATAGGCACTCATTTGAATAATACCCAATGTATCTGTGTACGTAGGAAGAGGACGAGAGCTCTTTTCCCTTTCATTTGCGGCAGGCAGCGCTCGCACACTCCACTCCCCAGCGTCGATGGTCTGTCATGGAGATTGAAAGTAAGTAATCACCCGCTATTATGAGACGAATGAATAATAATGCAATTATACTCAGCAAGCAGACGAGGCTCCGAATCTCGCTCGAGCCGAAAAATCAAACCAGCAAACTGCCATATCCCGGGACACATTCACAGCTATTCAATGCGAACTTAATCAATTCTAATTTGAGGACGGGCACGGTGTGACAGGAACACAACACGAAAAAAGCGGAAAAAGGGAGAAGAGCTCTGAGAGTGCACGTCATCTATCCCCACTCTGAAATAGGTTTTCGCACAAGCAGTGATTTCTGTTGTTTGTCCTGCCGGCACCACACCACTGCGCCCCACACAAGCGTACAGCAACCCCGGCGGGTGATTTCATTTATTTACAAGATACAACATTGACTATTATTAAAACCCCATGTCAATCGAACGTAGGCTTATGCCTTTGGTCTTATTTTGCTTTGCTTTTACGCTTGTGGCCCTAACGCAGGCACAGGCACAGCCAGCCATCTGGCAGGAGGGATGAGCAACAAATCGCAGGGGTGGACTCACTCTGTCTGGTACTGAGGGAGGGAGTGGTTGTCTGAATTGCATGCGGCAACCAACAAGTTTAATGCTTAAACGTTTCGAGGTAGAACCGCTTAGGGTTGAATAAATTGTGCATGGCTGGGGCGCTTGCACCCTCATTTCAATTTTTTCTCTTGCCTTACCACCCCCCACTCTGCTGGGAATTTTTGAAATAATGTGATGTGACACAGCTCACCGCCGCCCGTTCTACCCGCAGAGCAGAGAGCAGACGACTGCTGCCGTTGCATATGTGCGTCCAGAATAATGACATCTAAATGGATTTCCAATAACTGAGAATAGCACAGTGGTGGTGGTTTATCGTGGTGGCGTTGGCCGAGGGGATGGTGGCAGTGATTGGGTTAGTGATGGTGGTGGTGATGGTGGTTAGTTTGAAAGAGTAACCCTTAGTGTGTGTTGCTGGCTGGCAACATATGGCACCCAGTCACCACCGCACCCTCCACTGAGAAAATTGAAAGTCATCGCAATGACAATTTGCCACAGCTATGACTTTATCAGTGCTGGGTCGAGAAGTCAGTCGGAACGAATTTGTTCGGATTTTAGTGTTGAGTGATGTTTGCTGGCTGCACACGATACTTATGTATCCACGCATCATCCCTACCCGAGCTGGTCACATGCAGTCGAAGGTGCCGCATACCGAAGCATTCGCAACTTCACCCGTCTGCAGGCACACCCACAAACGGTAGCCGTACGTGTTTTATGAGGAGTAGTTGGTTTTTCCCATACCCGGGCTCTGTAATTATTAGAGAGAAAGCGTCTCATTTTAATTGGAAGCGCACGTTTGTTCTCGTGTTGAATTACAGCGTACACGTGACTCCAGTCTGGTGCGACACATTCGAGGATCTCTGCTGTCAGGCAAAGGTCAGAGCACGGAGTTCACCCCCACCCAGTGCGCTTAAAATTTTTGTAACCGATATCCTTGTTGCGAAGGCAGGGTGAACGCATCGTTAGGGCTGCGGCATTCGATAACCCATCCCTCGCACCCTGCTTTCGGAAATACGATGAGTAATTAACACGAAAAACCTCCCCAAGTCATGTGCTCGTAACAACAAAAAAACTCTCAACTCCACTTGAACATATTAGGTGGCAAACTAGTTGCGAAGTGTGCATTCAACGGGGACCCTCCAACATCGTGTCTTGCCCTCGGCAGTAGGCAACCCGGGGTACAGGGAATTATTTTAAATTTGAAAAGTTCCTAGCAGCGAATGTGCGCAAAATAACACAGCCGCAGGCGAAACGGAAATGTGATTCCGTAACAATCTCCTAATGGATGCTTTGGAACACATTCTCAAACTGTTCCAGACGGGGCTGCAGCGACCTACCCCCGGCAGAGCGGGAGTGCGGTGATTGTCGATCCTTGCATCCTGAGATTTCTGCATAGGACTCTTCATTATGTCACCGACTAGCGGAGTAAGCAGAATGTGTAATCCACTCCCACACCCGCTGCGAAATAATTATGATTGTGAGCTATGAAGGCGATGGATGACATACGAGAGTGAAGTCACATGCAGAGAACGTGGAGGAATTTTCTCTAGTTCCATTGTATACAGACGGTAAAATAATGGGAATTCCAACGTTCGGATTGAAGTGGAGCAGAATGTGTGCAAGGCGCAGGTCCAGCCCGAATGGGCAAAGAGGGAAATTTCTGTTGAGGATGTCTTCGACTCTAAGGTTGAGTGACACTCACTTGAAGTAAAATATTGAGTGGAGTAGTTGTTTGGCTACTCTCAACAGGTACATGCGGGGGAGATTCTTAGTGTAGACGGTAGAGTTCATTGTTTGGGCCACTTTTTGATGAGAATTTTGAATTCAAACTGAAAACTAATGAAGTGAATTTGAAGCTAAAATAGTATTATTTGGAAAGGATGATGTCCTTTCTGATTTATTTCAAATAGGATTTAATCTACATGTTGAGTAACTGTAGCTGACGTTAAACGCTTTTTTTCAACACTTATTTGCACCCACCGAAAAGAAGAATTTCTCTTGTCTGATCAAAAAATCGCTTTTCCTCCTATACTAAGGACATTGAAATGCGAATATAAAAGTTGTTGGTAAATGTTTGTTTACTTTGGGCTGCGTGTGAATTTTAACAGCTTCTCTTCATGAGTATTATTATTCTCTATGCCATGAACTCAACTTTAATTAATATCTATGTATTCATATTCATATATCATAGGTCTCGTCACTCATGGGAACAGGGAACAGCCCGTGAAATTTGAACAGACCTCGTATCGCAACAGTTCACCGGCGCCCATTGATGAACAGCGTATTCACTCCAGACATTTCTTCTTGAAAATAAACGAATTTTTCAGAACATATTACGAGCAGCTTTCCGAAGGCTGTCCAAGGTACAGAACCTTCACAGCCTGTATGCCTTCATTTAACTAAGGAGGGCTTGTATAGTATTAGCAGTGAAACTCTTATCACTCGCAGTTAAATGTATACCTTTTGACAGCTTAACTGGCTTGCAAACATATTCGACATAATTATGTTGAGCAGAAATCGTTTATATATACTCATTCATCATTAACTATGACTTTGTCGGATCACGCCCACTTTGCAAACCAATTAAACAACCAATCACAAGGTTACTTTTGTATATTGGTTTAATTTTTCAATATCAAATTCAAATATTTTTAAAAAATGATGATTTTTCTAAAATAACAGTTTTCAACATAAACCAGTTGTAAAGCAAAAAAGAAAAAAATTAGTTTCAGAAGAAAATCGCCAACATTTTTAATTTTAATTTTATTTTTACTATTAATTTAAAAAGTTGTACTCAGGAAACGAGAAAATAATACCTCAGCATTTTTTATTTAATTCTAAACCGTCCCCTCGCAAGGCAGCAACTTTCAAGTTTAAATTTGAAAATCTTTTGGCAAAATATTTTTCTCAGCAAAATTGTATTTTCATGTGACTCTCTTGAATTATAGGCTGAAGGGTGGTACTCAAGGGAAGTATATTTAGACACAAATATTTTCCATAGGTGTACAATAATGAATAAAGTAGTACTCAACAGGAACACGTTCATAAGAAACCAATTCCAACGTTATGTTTTCGATTCATTCAAAATGTAATTTCATTTTCAGCATATAGTCAATTGGATTTGATTGTGTTTTATTTACATTTGCTTTTCACGGCGAAGTTTGGGAAGCTTTTTCTTAGACAGTATTACTCTTTGGGTGTTGTTAGCAGCTCGAAAGAGATGGTGCCGTAATAAATACAAGCTGTTCCGCACGGAATCGAACCCGGACCTTTGGAGTCTGAGTGTCGCACTCTACCAACTACGCAACGGAGGAGAGAAAAAAACTTTTTTTAAAGGTTTTTTAACCACAAAACTTAAACGATATTTAAAATAAGTTTTTAATTATGTAATGTTTGTTGTCTTAGATAAAATGAGCTAATCGGTCTCATTTTCTTAACAAAAGGTTTCTAAGAAGAAATTTACGAATTTACTTTAGATCTTATCCAATATTTGAACACTTACCATTTACCTTATACCTGTATGAAGTATACCCGTATGAAGTGAGCGTCAGGATACAATTATCTCGATATTGAACATTTGTAGTGAACGAGTCCTTATTTTTTTTTTTTTTGTTTGTTTGCTATGATATCTGTGAAAAATATTTATCATCAAGTCATAGAACAGACAACATCATATTTTTTCATCGCGTTAGAAGTGTCGAATTTTGTACCAGAAAGTGATGATTTGCGAAAAGCATTAATTTTTTGCTTTCATATGAAGAAAAGTGCTGCAGAGTCGCATCGAATGCTTGTCGAGGCATATGGTGACCATGCTCTATCAGAAGCAACATGCAAAAGATTGTTTCAACGGTTCAGAAATAATGATTTTGATGTGAGAAATGAAGAACGTGGAAGACCAACAAAAAAGTTTGAAACGCCGAATTGCAAACGATATTGGATGGAGATGACACTTTGAGTCAATAGCAATTGACAGCAATGTCAAATGTTGCACAACAATCAATTTCTGACCGTTTAAAAGCTAGGGGAAAGATCCAAAAATGTGGAAAATGGGTGCCACATGAATTGAATGAAAGACAGATGGAAAACCGAAAAAAACACTTTTGTTTCAAAGACACGAAAGAATATCGGTTTTGCATCGGATTGTTACTGGCGATGAAAAATGGATTTATTTTAAGAATCCTAAACGGAAAAAATTATGGGTTAATCTGGGACAACCATCAACATCGACTGCAAAACCAGATCGATTCCGCAAGAAAACAATGATGTGTGTTTGGTGGAACCAGAAAGGTGTGCTGTAGCACGAGCTCCTAAAACCTGATGAAACCGTTAATACAGATCGCTACCGACAACAATTGATCAATTTTAACCATGCATTGATCGAGAAATGACCAGAAGACACATCAAGGTAATTTTGCTCCATGACAATGCACATGCACACAAAGCAAAACCGGTTCAGGATATCAAAACACTTGGCTGGTAGCAGCTAACCCACCCGTCGTATTCACTAGACTTGGGTTCTTCCGACTACCACTTGTCTTCATCGATGAGACACGCATTGGCTGAGCAGCACTTTGATTCCTACGAGGAGGTCGAAAATTGATTGGTTTGCTTTAAAAGACGAAAATTTTATTGGCGTGGTGTTCACAAGTTGCCAGAAAGGTGGTCAAAATGTGTAGAAAACAATGGCCAATATTTTGAATAAAATGTTTTTACTTTCCCATTAGTGTTTTTTTTTTCAAAAAAAAATGTATTAAACTATATAAAGATACTCGGGCACAATTTTGTTCGTTGTATTTTAAACCGTTTTTATCTTAAATAAATCAGTTTGTTTTATCAATATAGCTTACGAGGGGTATAGGTATCGGGGCAAAGCTGTGGTTATAAGTATATATAAATTGATTTATTTATCATATAATCTTATTATTTTAGTGCATTCTTGTAAAATTTCATATAAATGTGATTATTAATTCGCGTTTTATCTCTAGTTAAACAGAATCATAATAGCAACAGAGACGATGATGGTTAAATTGAGCAGCGCGCTGTTATAAAATTTCTCACTAAGCAAAGAAAAAGTCAAGAAACAATTCGTGAAGAGATGGTGGCTGTTTGTCAGGGTTCCGCACCTTTACAATAAACTGTGCAAAAGTGGTCAAGTGAGTTCAAGAGAAGCAGAAAGAGCATTGGACCTATGATAAACGACCACCACTCCGGCGCCCCGGCTACTGCTTGTACGGTAGAAAGCATCAAAGAAGTTGAAAAAGCTGTTCTTGAGGATGCCCCAATAAAGGTGAAGATGATGGTAGAGATCACCAAGCTTTCAACTGGTACCATTCACACCATTCTTCTTGACCATCTTAACCTTTCAAAGGTCAGTGCAAGGTGGGTGCCACGAATGCTCACAGCGCCCCAGAAAAAAATGAGAATCCCATGCTGATGAGAGCTAGTGGAGATGTGTAGTGAGAACGCTGACGGTGTTATGGATGGAATTGTTACTAGGGACGAAACATGGGTTTACCACTATGATGATCATAGATCCTGAAAGAAAACAAAAATGCCATGCACCGGCATAAAAAGGAACAGGCCCGCCGAAGAAGTTGAAAGTCATTCCGTCTGCCGGGAGCAGTTGTGCGAGACTCAAAGGGAATTTTGCTCATTGAGTACCAAAAAATGGTGAAACCATCAACGCCACATCATACGCTTCCACTTTGCATAATCTGCGGGAGAAAATTTAAAAGAAAAGACGACATGACATGACAACGCTCCTGTTTACACGGCGCGAGTTTCGAAGGCTGCTGCGCGAAATTGTGGTTTCGAAGAAATCCAACACCCGCCCTATAGTCCAGATCTTACCCCAGTGATTATTTCCTGTTTCCGAATTTGAAAAAAATGTCTTCATGGAAAAAGATTTTCGGATTATAAAGAACTCAATTAGCAATAAATGAGTATTTTGCAGAGAAAGAAGAAATTCATTATTTTGAGGGCTTAAAAAAGCTTATCTCAGGATGTAACAAATGCATCGATGTTAGGGGGGATTATATTGAAAAAAAAAAACAATTTAAATTGCATTCCCATTTTGATTTATATCGATACCGCGAATATATTGAACGCATGTTTGGGGTACAAAACCCCTTTTTATGAAGGCATGCATATCTATTCCACACTTCGAATAGAAATAATTTGTAAGTAAGTGAGACATGCATTCGGATATAAAAGAGAAAAGTAAGTGAGACATGCAAACGGATATAAAAGATTTGGTTGCTTATTTGGAAAAATCAGACCAAATTAATAATTTTTGATAGGGCGCCCCTATACATATGTCCCGGGACTTATTGAGTGACATTTTATACATACGTACACTCCAGTCCCTCAACAGTACCCATATCGCCATCACAAAACAAAATCAATCAGTTGAACATGAGCACTATTTATTTGGACTGTGTTCATGCGAACTACCCTTGAACAAGCCTTAATTTCAAGATTTTTTTACGAAATCGAAACGTTATAAATATGAATTTTACTTTTTCTTCGTACATTTTTCGCCATATGTCGACCGTACTCAGAAAATATTCATCCGGGGTAAAGTTAACAAGGTCAAAACAAAGTAATAATAATTAAATACAGAAGATAAAAGTTCATAACACATTTTATTTACAAAGTCGCCTTTTCCTTATTCTAAAAACCATAAATGCATGTGTTAATATTGCTAAGTCCAAGTCGTTCAATTGACGCACCCCCATATTAGCAACAGATTCCCATTTTTGAAATAACAGGTTTAGTGGTTTTTTCTATTTTTGTTTTCACAAAAATTATCAAAATTATGAAGGGGGTGATAAGGGGGTGATAAGGGGGTGATAAATTTCCCTCCTTAAAAATTCTGATTATTGGCGTTACAATTTCTAGAAGTTCGCATATGCAATTAATTTTCAAACTTTCTTCAAAAACTTCGGATACTTGTGAATTTAATTATTTTCTATTTATGTATGCAGCAGCTTTAACATATGAACTTCGTCCCCCTTTCCCCTCCCCTACAACAAAACCAAATTTCACGCAATCTATCCCCATTTCTGTCCAAAGGATTGGACATATTGAATTTTCAACCAAGCACTGAAGTGTCTTACTTCAAAGTTCAACAGTTAGTAGGGAATTTTATTTTTCTAAAAATTACCAATCCCACCATATGTTTCTATTTCCTGCGCGAAATGATACTTGGCAAGTGCCCCCTGAAGGAGCCACCAAACTAATACAACAACTTCCCAGTGTTTTTGGTCTTGTTCTGTTCTTTCTCGTAATTAGGGAATATTTGGTTGAGGATATTCAGAGGAGCACAAGCTGAGTACCCATACGGAACGTGTCCAGAAAATCAACAAATGGGTCTCTTATTCACCACAAAATAAACAGAGTGCAGAGAACGATACAGAAAATATCCCACCGTGGGAAATTTCCCAATCCTTAAAGTTCGGTGAGCGCGACGGAACCACTAACAATAAAGAGGACTTTTCGGGATATATTCTCATCTTCACTCATACACCGATTGCAAATCAGATATCTCTAGTGTTCTCACCACGCGTACTCAAAACAACCCCCGTCGTAGCGCCGCACCTCAGTCTGATGCACCCACAAGTGGTGGGATATCTCCCAACAAGTAAACTCCGCGCATATCCTTTTCAGAACTTTTACTCGCCAGTCTCTCGTTCTCGTATATAACTGCGCGTTTGGTCGCCTCACGAATCAGTCGTCGTGATACCATTGAAACCAACGCAAGGGTCGTTTCGACACGCAGCCCTTCCCCCCCATATAAATCACAACAACAACATAACCCAAGAAGGGTTCACCAGGAATATACAGAAAATCTTTGAAAATAAAATTGTATCTCTTGTGTGCACCTTCAGTTTCCTTCAACAACTGTATCTATCAATTAGTTCGTGAATTGCGATGATTTGAAAAAAAAACGCACATTAAAGACATTTTCAGTTCGTTGTGTATCGGGAAATGTGTGTGCATCATTCGAGCAGCACTTCAGCCGGCTTTGATTGACCCTTTTTCTGTGTATGCAAGGTGCCTTCTTATCTTTTTCCACATCCATCCCCTCTGTTCGTTGTGCATTCGAAAACGCGTTCAGATTACGTTAAGTATCCGCGAATTGGAGTTCAGTTTTTCATTTTATTTTCCGTTTTTATTTGTTCTTTCTTTTTTGTTTAAAATTGTTTTCACTCCGAATTGATGGTTGTAACGTGTGACAGATGTCCCGACGTCGCTGCTGACGACGATTTTTCGACACTGTGTTGAAGTGAGTGTTTTAAATGTGAGAGAGTGTGAGAGCTCTGGGAAAATCCCTATTAACGAAAATATGTAAATTCAGTGTGTATTCAATTTCGCATGAAAGGAAGAAAAGGAAGCAGCGACGAATAAAAAATCAAAACGAGGAGAAAAAAATAAAATTAAAGTGGTGGTGGAAGTGGAAAATCATCCAGTTACTGGTACGAATAGTGAAAATTCTGTTTTCGTTGTACATTTTATATCTACGCTTTCTATGGCGTACCCTTGCCCGTAACCCAATGTTCGGCTGGTCGACCCCCGTCATCGCCGTCACCCCCATCCCGCTGCACCCACACACAAATTGAATGTACTTGTGTTGTTAAGCGCCACTTGAATTCGTTTGTACAATCTTCTGTACCCTCATGCATGTCCTTTTTTGTGTGCCCCAGTCTCGTACGGATTATGTAAATTTTATTATTATGATTTTTTGTTTGCTTTACTCTGCTCTGCTCTGCTCGCCCCTTTATTGCTCGGACAAGGACGACACCTTTCAAGTTGGTTGTTTTTTCTGTATCATATTTTTTTGCCGAGCTACTCTCATTCTGCGGTTTTATTTTGTGTTCCTGTGGTAAATTCCATTTTCCTCTCACACTACAAAGAGAGGGGGAAATGTCTTTTAGAGGAACAGACGAACACTACGAACTCAACACTGGCCGCAACCAGGCAAGAAATAAAAGCAAAACAAGTTGCACGTTATTTGTTGCTTTCCTGTATACGCTGGCAGCAGAAGTGCGAGAGTAGAGATGCTTTCTGTTGTCCTGATTTTCACTCAACCCTTCTAGCCCGATAAGTAGTCTTAAAGTAATCCAGGAATTGCTTTTCGCCCAACCGCCTTCTTCTCTCCCTCCGCGATAGCATCTTATGTGTCCTTGCAAGAACGACGCAGCACAGCATAGGGGGTTCCATTCCATTGTTGTTCATTATGCTCGCACCCACAACACCACCATCGCCCTTTGCTGGTGGAAGTATGCCATTGTATTAAAGCCAACTTCAAGTTGCAACGAACAGATGATATTGCCGAGGAGCGAGCGGCGAAAAAGCGGCGCGTGCAATACCAGCAGCTAAGACGACGTTTGCACCAGCCAACCACTTCAGATACACCGACAACAGCAAGGAGATGCTAAGAGAGAAAGAGACCGAGAGTAAATGCAGAAGGGGTTTCCGAGCAGTATGTGTGTCATGTTCCAATCGTTAGATTGCATTATTTAGTTGTTAGCTTCTTATGGCGATGGGGTGGTTGTGATGGTTGCATTTTCGAAACGAACAAAAAACTAAACCCTTGCCCTGCTCTTCAGAAATATTTTAAAACTTTCGCAAGGACACATGCACAATACTCGCACACACATCCAAGCGAACAGACCCAAGTACACATATGTTCCTTTTTTCGGGAGGGGAGATGCGAAACTTACTAGTTAGATGCATTTAGGACCAACATCGACTATAAACACACCAATCAACGTCTTCTCGCAAAGTAGTTGCACGTTGAGAGCAAAATAAAGCAATTGCATTCCTTTTTGTTTCGTTGCCACCCCCTCCACTCACCCATCAGCAGCCACATCAACCTTCGTCCTTCTCATTTAAGGAGCACTGCTTGAGCACTGCTGCCACACGGCGCAGAGGGGACGGCGAAGACGGGGCCCGACAAATACAGTCCTGGGGTTTTATGATGCCACCCTAATAGCGTAAATGGCAAATCCCTTTTAGTATAATTTTCGAGTCATTGTCAGAGAGCAGAATAGATTTTCAATTTGACGCTGCAGCCTGAGGGAGGCTGACATTTGAATAAATACAAAAAAGAGACGAGCACGCAGCAGAAACCGGGAAACTTTTTCTGCCAAGGATATGCTGGTCTATTCATAACTTTATGCTCCACGTGGCACGAAGGATGAATTGTCGTGGCTCGAATTTCGCTACCAGCAAATTTCTACACAATTATGCGCTTTAAATGAATTTCTATAACTCATCTAAGTGTTCTCTCGAGTGACGTTTCTGGCATCCCTCTTGCCCCTCTTTCTTCTTTTCATAATTGTTCATTAGCGGAGAGGTGATGAAAACTTTAAAGAATTCACGAAGCATTTAATGTGCGAACGAATGTTGTTACGAATGTGGTTACCTCCATACGTTTCCATTTTTTTGAGACCTTTTGCTTAACATTTTGTGCTGGGGAATTATAAATTTTGTCCTTTAACCTGAAAATCGCTTCCTTACGCATTCAGTGCAATCATGAGACTTCCTGTTCAACATGATATTTAATTTCCAAAAGTGTCAGTAAGGCATTTAAATTGGCTTTTAGAAATCTTCAGAATTTTTGTCACCATGCTTTAATGCTAGTTGTGGTTTCTTTTAAGACAAAAACACTTTTGGAAGCCAGCTTGTTTGAAGACAATTCTAAGAACTTCTGCGAAGCCTTTAACGTGCAGTGCAGATTGATTTCTAGAGAAAGACAACCCGGCTTCTTTCTCCGGAAATATATATTTGCAAGAAAACTTTTCAAGTGACTTTTCATGTGGTGACTACCTCTTTGGGTATTAAGTGAATAAAGTCTAGAATTGAAGTGGGACAATGTAGAAATATGCTTAGTTGGTCTTTAAGGGCTTTTTGTGAACAACTTGTGCATTGATATATTATGTGTATGCTGACGCTAGTGATATTTTGTGCTTGTTAGGCTTGTTAAAAAAAAATTGTTTGCCTTCTGTTATTTTTATTTTGAGTGTTCTGCACAAATTTGCAAGTTTTCAAAAGTTAATTTTTGTATTTATTGTTTAAATGACGTGACAATACTTGCAGTCGGTGTGCACTTATTGTACTTTACAACAATTTCACATCACACAGATGAGTTCTTAATTTTTACGTTGCAATACTATTTGTCTTCCACATTGTTCGGTTGCTACATTACAGTTCAAAGTTACATTCGAAAACAAGTGGCTGTGGCTGGCTGCATATTGAAATAAATATGGTCCAATTAATGAAGAATTACACCTAACAAATTATTTGTAGTCGTTTCAACACTGCACAGATCGGTTTAGATTGTCTTCCAGTTAAGTGTTCTTGTTGAGAGTCAGAAGGGCAGAGGTGTAAGGTTTGTTTTATTTTTTACTGCCTTTTCTGTAGCGACCAAATTTTGATCAAAATTTATTTCGAATTTGATTTATGGCAATTAAGTGACAAATTTAAATTTTAGTTAAAACACTTTGTGAAGGGGAGAGACCATTAAATTTGGTTTCAAATTTTCAAAGACCACTTAATGACAATTGTTTGATCTTATGTTTAAGTGAAATCCACTGCAGTCGCGATAAATTTACTGTTTTGTGAAAATGTGTAAATAATATACAAAAATGTGAACGTAATTTTATGAAAAATTCCTTGGAAATTTATGCACCTAATTGAGTAACGAGTGAAGTAAGCTTCTCTCACGTTGAAGAGTGAAACGATTAAATGAATTTTTTGAACTAAAAGAAAAATTGCTAGAGGGATTTTTTAATGCTCCCAAAGGCGAAATATATTTCAAAGAAACTTAGCTGCATATGTACGCGAGGACTAAATATTTGGATTTTGTTTTAAACAAATGTTGAAGATACCTTCGGTCTTCGGCTTAAGTTTGGAGATCGACAATAGAAAAATAAGACATAGATACCCATAGCAATGATAGTGTTTCCTTATTAAATATTGCCTAACCTAAACGTAATAGTTCCAAATATATATTGAGTGACGTACTAAGAAACTTAATAATATAACTACTATAATGATGCCAAAGTATCGTCTCCTACATATTTTGGTTCTACCTACAAAATGTTATGACAAGGCAACAAATTAGCAGGCGGTTGATAAAAACTGAGGAGTGTTTCAGAACTCCATAAAAATATGTTTAAAAGTCCATAAAATGTCCATAAAAATATGTAAAAATGTCTAAAAACGTATACATTTTTCACCAGTGTCATGTGTTTCTATGTCACAATCTGCATTTCCCATCGTATTTTTTCCGCAGAAATACAGAAAGACGAGGCATATCTGAAAGGTTAGTGAGAACACGGTGCAGAATTTCCGAAGTCGGCCGAATCTTGGCAATGCGGGAATTGAAAATTGTTTGAATAAGGATTATTTATCGCTATTGAACTAAACCTTATCATAATCTCAACTCGTTAATTAGACTTTTTCGAAGTGGTTCTAAGAAAAGGACATGCAGTTATTTCAGAAATTCTTGAATTTTTCGTTCGTTGGGTTTGAGTTAAGACCGATATGGTCAAGTCTAAATTCTTAACCGAGTTTGACCTCTGACAGAGGTCTGAGATATTCAAATTTTCCAAACTATGTTACTTTAGTTTTCGAAGAAGATCTAAATAAATTAATTGTAGGTACAATCATAAGTAGAACAAAAACTAACAAATCTGTTAAAGAAAATATAACAAAGCATTAAAGCAGATATTTGCTGAGAAGAACAAAATGTGTTCGATAATGTAATTTTAGTACAAGTTGTTCATATCAGTGCGTGACCTCTCTTAATATTTTTCCTCATCTGGCATGGCAACAAAAGCTGTGCATAAACTGAGAAAACCAGACAAATGAATCAGAAGAAGTGTATGACTTCGATATCAGTAAAAAATATTTTGGAATGCAATTGCCTAAGAACATATGCTAATGGTGTGTTTTGAAGTGCCTACCATTTTCTTACCTCAAACCCATAATTTCAGAACGAGTTCAAAAGTGAATTATGTGAAATTGAGAAGCAATCAAACATTTAATTATAGTTTCAAATTTCATTTTTTGAAGAGGCAATGGTCTTCTTCAGGTGTCTCATTTTATTTTTTACGTACGGGAATAAAAACAAGTCATTCGGTGCCAAGTCCGGGCTAAACGGCGGATGACTCATCAAATCAATGTTTTGAGTGCTCAAAAATGCGGTTGTTTGAGCCGGTATGTGAAAGCTCGCATTGTCGTGGTGAAGAGTGATCCGTCTTCGGCGGTTGGTTTTTTTTTGATTTCTTGGAAGACAACTGGCCAACAAATAGTTGTGTACCACTCAGAATTGATCACCTGTCGGGATGTCATAGACTAGTTTCGAAGAACCGCGATAGTATTTTTGGAGTATTTCTTACGACCATTTGACACGAGCCCTTTTTTGAAAGATTGACAATTTGTGTGGGATCCAACGTTTGTCAAATGTTTATGTAATATTGAATGTATGCTGGTCTCACTAATGCCAAAGGCTGTCCCAATCTCATGATAGGTCACTTGATCTTGCAATAGTTAGTTAGTTAGTTAGTTTGATTTTTATTTTCAATAAATGTTTTACAATGTAAAGTTTAACCTAAGTCATTTATGATTTGGCCTATGGCCGTCTACCAGGTTGACAAAATACATGCATACGTTTTACATTAAAAATCTCCATCTATGATACGTTTTCTATAACAAAGTGCTGCTACTGAATAATCGTATAAGGCCTTCCATCCCTTTTCTCCATTCAAGATGCACGTTACTTCATATTCGTCTAAAACAAGTTTTTCGAAAATTGCTAGTCGAAATTCTTTTAGAATCGGACAAACACCAATACAATGTAAGATGTCTTCTCTCTTCCTCATGTTACATAGGTTACAAAGAATTGGTAAATCTGGTCTGTGGGGGATAAAGTTTAACTGAACGAGTTCCCCTCTCAGTTTAAAAATTGTGCTTATTTTTTCGATTGAGTGACTGTCAAGGAAGTATGTTTTTTCATTTAAAAAATGGTTTAGTTTGCTGTAGAAGTTCCTAAACGGTGAAGATTCAGCTTCTTCGACATATTTGTCATATGTGTGTCTACCAAAATTCTCCAAAACAGAGTTAAATTTTGTTCTTAAAAGATGAGGAGGCTCGTCCGCCTCAATAGACAGATTTAGACCGCATTCAGAAGCTGTTTTTTTCCATTCCTCGCAAATGTATCCGTTTGTTCTAATTATACTTCTTAAAACTACGTTTGGTAATCTGCATTCGCTCATCTGTAGTATTTTGAAGATATAGTTGAAGTGCATTTTGATTGTATACAAGAGCAACGGAGGAGTTCCCGTTTCAATATGTAGCATATTGTTGGGGGTATTTTTTGGTAACCAAAAGATCTCCTTCAAAAAGTAGCGAAGGAAATTTTCCACACCATCATAGCCTTTGAAGCCCCATACCTGAGCTCCGTAGAGCATTATTGAAGCTGCAGTTGAGTGGAATAAAATTTGATCTTGCAATATAAGTTGGCGCACAGCATCAATGGTTTCCGGAACAACAACTGATTTTGAACGACCGTCACGAGCAGGGTTGCCCAATCCCGAAATACAAAAAGGTAACCTTTGTACGTGAACCTTAACTTACGCCTACTAAGAATTACTTTAAAACACTTTTAATTTTTATGCCTCTCACAAACAAAATAAATAATCTATATAGCTGTAACTGTAAACATATATTCGATGTTAGAGTACCAACATAACAAAATAAAGAAAATGTTAATCGAATGTACGTACCCCTTGAAATCTTTGAACAGACCTCCTATAAGGAAAACGAAAGTTCCTCTTTCTCTAAAGAACTTTAAAATTATTAACTTTGTAAGATTTGTAAGGCGCTGAAATTATTTGTATATTGTGAGAATTTAAAGCTCATTCTTTCCTCGACCAACGTAATGACACCTTCCAAGTAATAATTTCATATAGCAAATGCCACCGAAAAAGAAACAGCTACACCTGCACACCCAAAAAAAGGCAGAATTATGCTAATAGTTACCATCACACCCTAGTCTCTTTTTATATATCAAAGTTCGTCAATTTTTTATTTCAGTACTTGCACATATTGTGGCCGCCGTGGCGTAGTGGGTAGATTGCGACGCTCACATGCCAAAGGGTCTAGGTTTGATTAGCGGTTGAAGCCCTCGAATTTTTCACGGCACCACCTCTTTCGAGCCTGACAACACTCAAAGATTGTTAACTGTCTAAGAAAGCTTCTCAAATTTTGCCATTCATAGTCGGCATAGTAGGTTCCTACTCGTGAGAGATCAGTAGTGAGCACAACACGAGTAGTTGATGAGCAAGCTAAGACCTGGTCCCCTGTAGACTGTCGCGCCAGCAATTATTATTATTACTTATACATATATATATACTTAAAAAAACTTATTATTTTTTTAAACAAAAGTTTTATAATTTTCAGTACGTGTACTTTATCATGAATATGTTGTTTTAGCTAAAAAAAAATGACAGTGATTGTTTAATGATTAGTAGGTAAATGCGTTGACATATTCAATTCCTGGAAACTTTGAATTCAACACTGCTCTTAAAAATCTTATAATTTTAAATATAAAATTGTTTGGAATTATACAAAAAAGTTCACATATTACAGTAAACGGCATTCGAATTTAAATAATCAATTTATCTAATTTTTACTTACTTGTATACTTCGAGCACAGTTTCAAAACTCTACATCACGATTACGTTTGTATCAATTTACTAATTATAATTTATACCCACATATCAAAATGGAGAAGGTAGAACAAACGGTGTTGTTGAAACCGAAAGATTTTCCATCCTCGGTATGTGTATCAGCCCAACAATTAGTTGGAACGATCACATATTTGAGGTCGCCAAAAATGCTGCGAAATGTCTAGGCTTCCTTAAACGATGCAAGAAGTACTTCACCCCTTCTGATCTGGCTACAATATACAAATCCTACATACGCCCAAAACTTGAGTATAACGCTCCTATTTGGTCAGGTGCTCCTAAGACCTCCCTGCACCTGCTGGATAGAATTCAAAAGCGAGCGATAAAACTTATAGGTGACAGTAATATTGCGAAGTCGATTGACTCGTTAGAACACCGACGTAATGTCGCGTCGTTGTCACTCTTTTATCGCTATTTTAACAAGAAGTCCTCAGATGAATTAGCCAGTTGCATTCCTCCCCTTCAAGAATTCACCCGCAATACACGCCTCGCTAGGAATGCCCACAAATTCACCCTCAAGCCCTCTTTCGGACGTACAGTCAAATTCAGAGACTCGTTCTTTAGCCGCACTACACGAATCTGGAATGCTCTTCCCAGCTCGATTTTTCCTCCTCATTACAATCCACAGGCATTTAAAACCAATGTGCATCGGTACCTCCTCTCCCTCTCTTCCTCTATACCTTCGGATCGTGCTGTGACTTGATCCGGTCACTTAAGGGTACTCGCAACCCCTTTTGCACGCGTCAATTATAAAAAAAAAAAATCCGATCCAGTTTTTCGCTTTTCATATTGAAACTTTCTATTGTGCAAAGTAGATTTAAAATTGAATATAAATCAAATACAACCTTCTTCTTGTTGTGGTGCTACAGTTCGGGGTGGATTGAGTCTTATACCAGTCAAATTGACTACAAATGCTGCAAAATACTATAAGGTTCAGTTGGGTTCCTTAAAAACACTAGTATTTTCCCTATACCTCCACTATCGGCATAGCACATCAATATTACAAATTAGACGCTTCCAACTGTCATCCATAAACGTCTGCTTTCAACCCCGCATTAAACTCCATTTCGTCGCATGCCACACAGATTCCTGAAGCATCAACAAAAAATTACCGACCATTACCATCACAGGTTCAAAATGGCTAACATAAAACAGTTAACTATGGGACCAAGCCACCAACAGGTCCATTTTGTGCAGAAGCCCTTGCCGTTTTATTGTCATGTAAATGTCCTGTGTATAAGTGTAAACGTTATCTCCTTTACTTAGCTTTGAAGACGTGGTAAAAATAATGTCTCCACTTATTTTATTACTTAACTCATGTGTACAAAAAACATTTAACTCTCGAATGCATTGATATAAAAACGGTTAACATAGCAATTGGGAAGTGGTAATTTTAGAGGAAATTTGTATTCTCTAAACTGTATCTTGAGTCATCGCGTCCTTTCCCTTTGCCAAAACCGCAATTTGCACTTTCAAGCTAAAACCAGAAGTGGGAATATTCGTTCTCCTTTTAATATTTTAATATGTATATATATAGACTATACTATATATATATAGTTCTTCAATTCCATGTAAGATAGGTAAACCAAAGTTGTTGAATCAAAAACTGATTTTAACTGCCAAAGTGAGTTAAGTGAATAGGGTTAACCCCCTGAGCCCAACTGTGAGCAGGTTGAATTCTAATCACCTACTCCACAACACACAAGAACACTGCACTCAGCAACAGGTAAAAGCACTTACGAACTTTGGAACATTGTAAAGGCAAGCGAAATGACCCCAGTGGCGAGGCGGGAAGTTTGTTCTTTTCGGAGCTGAACACATTTCACGGCACCACCTCTTGCAAATTACTCACAACACTCAATAGGTGAGATAGTCACTGAGAAGTTACTCAAATTTCGTTATTCGGAGTCGGAAATAATCTGTAGGTCCAGGAAACATCCATTTTCTGTAAATTCGAAGTCCGATGATGACACCCTTCTGCTATTGATTCTGTTTTGTGTCTTGTTGTTATGAACAGAACACATAAAGACTCATGTCCTATTGTACCCTTATACCTCATAAATAATATTTACTATTGAATATTGGGCATGCTTTTTTTTTAATGTGGAACTAATAAAAAGAAAAGTTCATGTTCTACTACTTATCGTCCACTTGATTGAAGCGAAAAGAACAGATGAATATTGAACTTTCTAAAACATGAAGTTAATTCTCAATGGTTGGGGGAAAATTAAATTTTCTAATCCTTATTTCTAGGAACTTCTTCCTTTTAGTGCACCCCATACACCTGTGCCAGTACCTTCAACATCAACAGACATGGTTGTAAAGTGGATCTTGTCCAGTCTTCTTCCATGAAAAAATGTTTCACCAAGAATTCTGAAAGTTTTCTTGCATAAGTGGGACTTCGTTTACTTTGTTTACATTTTTCAGATTTATACTGGCTGCAGCTTGAAGTGCGCATCTTATTTCGTTGAAATCAGCAATAACATGTGATTGTGTGTTTGTCTGTAGAAACAACATAAGCCGACATTTGTGAGTTGTAAAATGTTCCGCGTTTCATTTTCACAGGTTGCTGTTCTGTATATAGAATTTGCAATCCCTGACAGCACATATTGAAGTTTGTACTTGAAAGGTCACTCACTTACTCACTTAAGATCTTTTGTCTGAAGCAGTGTTATCTATTCGCTGTACATGAACTTGAGCAGGTGCATGTCGCCGTATAGCCAGCGTTGCGATTTTCAAAAGATGAACTAACTCTTCGAAAAACTATACGATTACGCCTGTGTCACAGAAACAGAACATGCATGATCCAAGGTGTTATAAAAAGCTAGTTGGCCTTTCGAGAGTGGGTTTTGTAAAAAAAGTTTGGCTAAATGTGGCAAAGTTTCGATTCGCAACCTCGAATTTTTCACGGCACCACCTTTTCGAGCTGCTGCTGACGACACTCAAAGAGTAATGACTGTCTCTCATATGTCGTCGTTCTTAGTCGGTATAAAACTGTAGGTTCCTTCTACTCGTGAGAGAACAGTAGCGCGCACAACACGACAGTTGATGAGTAAGCTAGGCCCTGGTCTCCCTGTGGACTGTAGCTTCACTCAATTATTAAATCTGGTTTTGTGGTTGATTTATTATACTAATGTTACTGCCCTTAAATATTGCCAAACGAGGTATTTTAAATTCAACAACAATAAGTAAACTTTAACTACAAAGGCTTTGCTTCATTCATTTTGTGCCAGACGTCGATTTTCACTGTTTGCAATCAAATGATCCAACGCCTCATTGACATCTCGCTGTGTTGGTTCAAGCACTTCAATGTCATCCGAGCAAACCAGCAGCTGAACGGACTTTAGGAATTGTTTCTGGAATTGGGTTGTAAATGGACGGCCACGAATTTTGTTGAAAAAGTCGCAGGACGGAACATCGCCTTATATAAGACCTTAAATTAGTCTCTAATTGCTTTCAAACATATACATAAACCTACCTCTTCCTCTGCAATATCGGCTCTTGTGGGGACCAAAATTATTGCCAGGAAAGTAAAAAAACGTTGCATGGTCTTAATTTTCGAGAATGTATTTAAGGGAGTAGCACTTTGTAATATAATGTGTACGGTTTGACCAAGATGATAGCTAACGAATAGTCTTTTAAATTCCAAAAAAGTTGGCCTTACCTTTCGGTTCGTTGATCGAAATGCCGTACGATATACTCGTAGCGACTACTTCGGCTGTAGGGGCAATGCTTGACTTCTTTCGAGCACGATATTTCCCTTTTTTAACATTTTCAACAGTTCGTTGATTTCTGCTGATCGAAATGTCGAACGCAATACTCGTAGCGCCTAAATTCCTTCAGATTATGATTGGAAAAGAATCAAATTCTGGGCAAGCCCGGCATTTAAAGCGTTGATAACCCTCTGATGTTTCAGCTATCTTGGATATATTGTAGATTTTCGTAATACCATACTGCCTGGCTGCCGCTTTCAAAATTTCTTGAGGAAGCTTACAAAACACCGCATGCAATATCCTTGAGGCCAATTTTTGATGGTCTTTATCAAAAAGAAGAGCAGCCGGTCACTGCTTCCAATCACTACTTTTTTCTTAATAAGAGAAACAGAACGTGGATATTGTTCCTTATTCATTTTCCTAAATCCGCCAAATGTTTACTTCCAAACTCCGATACAACAGAACTTCACTTCGTTTTATTCTTTCTGTTCAATTTCAAGTTTACGAACGTACTTATCTAGTTTGCTCACACACTTGAGTTTTAACTTAAATTAAAAAACCCATTTTAAAGACAGAAAATCTTACAAAGTTCATCCGCATTTACACACTGGCGGCTAAAACTGTGCTGCGCTTATTAGTGAAATGTCGGGTTCAATTTCAAGTTGACGTACGTACTTATCCAATTTGATCACACACTTATGTTTTAACTTAAATTAAAAAACCCATTTTAAAGACAGAAAATCTTACAAAGTTCATTTACATTAACACACTGGCGTCTAAAACTGAGCTGTTCTTAAAAGTGGAATGTGAATGAATATTTCTGCAATATGCATGATTACTGAAACAACAGTTTGGGTATAGCAGTATAATCTACTTCAATTTGGTTTTTAATTTAAAAGTTTACATATTCCACTTTAGTCACTGTCAGCCTTACATACGAGAAAAAAGTAAGGTGAATTAATTTTCTTAGCAAATATTTATTAAATCATCGATTTTTATATAGTCCCCTTCACAGGAGTCGCCCTCAGATATAGTTCAGTTGTGCAAGCGGTTTTTCCAATCCCCAAAGCTGTATTTTTTTTATGCTTTTGAACTCTTTCTCTTAGCGATTCACTTTCAAACTCCCAAATCCTAGGCAAAACGCAATATGGGCTTCTACAGTCTAGGGAAAACGAAAAAGTAGCAGAAGGCCAAATCTGACGAAGAAGGGGGCTTAGGCATGATTACGTCGTTGTTTCTGGCCAAAAGATTTCAAACAAGCAATGACGGGTGACCAGATGCAAGTTAACACTTCGATCCACTCGAAATTGCACTGGACAAACAATACAACCTGGAATTCATAAACATTATTGCTTATGACCCAAGCGATCCCAAAATCGAAGAAATCACTTGAATATCGGAATGATTTTTAAACATGTGCATCGGTTCACATTTCAGCCCCCATCCAAAATACATCAGATTAAGAATACCGAGGTGACTTACTCCGAGCAGGATCCTACAAAAGCAATAGAGGTCCAGACGTCGAACGGTCCAGTCTTCTGACGGTCCAGTCTTCGGACGGTCCAGTCTTCGGACGGGTCAGTCTTCGAACGGTCCAGTCTTCGGACGGTCCAGTCTTCGGACGGGTCAGTCTTCGGACGGTCCAGTCTTCGGACGGCCCAATCTTGGGAAGGTCCAGTCTTCGGACGGTCCAGTCTTCGGACGGTTCAGTCTTAGGACGGTCCAGTCTTCGGACGGCCCAGTCATCGGACGGTCCAGTCTTCGGACGGTCCAGTCTTAGGACAGTCCAGTCTTCGGAAGGTCCAGTCTTCGGACGGTCCAGTCTTAGGACGGTCCAGTCTTAGGACGGTCCAGTCTTCGGACGGTCCAGTCTTCGGACGGTCCAGTCTTCGGACGGTCCAGTCTTCGGACGGTCCAGTCTTCGGATGGTCCAGTCTGCGGACGGTCCAATCTTTGGACGGTTCAGTCTTCGGATGGTCCAGTCTTCGGACGGTCCAATCTTTGGACGGTTCAGTCTTCGGACGGTCCAGTCTTCGGACGGTCCAGTCTTCGGACGGTCCAGTCTTCGGACGGTCCAGTCTTCGGACGGTCCAGTCTTCGGATGGTCCAGTCTTCGGACGGTCCAATCTTTGGACGGTTCAGTCTTCGGACGGTCCAGTCTTCGGGCGTCATAGTCATGTTCGTTATTTTATACTTGTAATATATAACCGTACTGTTTTTTTGAAATAAATATTTTTTTTTATTACTTACTGCAAAAACCATGAATTGTTTTTCTCCGATTCCGGATGTTTTGTTCGTATTACTTCTCACAAGCGGCGCATAACTTTAAGATCCTTCATTCCTCCTCATTGACCATGCGACCATGTGGTAAGAACTCCTAATGCGCCACGGTAATCAAAAAGCAGTCAGTACAACCTTCACCCAGAGTCAGGTTCACCCCGGACTGAAGCGGCACAAGAAGAATAAAACTTTCACATTTGATCGAACTTGGCGTTCGCTTTTTGGCCCAGCCCAGACCTTTACTGCGCTCTTGCATTGGGACGATTGAACTTTGATTTCGATGTCGTAACTATAAACCCATCATTCGCACCAGGTATGACACTCTTAAGCATATCTGGTCCGTTGATGTCATTTAACTGATTGGAAAAGAACCTTAACCAACTTGCAGTGTGCAATTGGAGGCATGTAGCAAAAGAGAGAGAGGCATGTTGGTTGAGACCCAGGTCCACCCCGGACTGTAGCGCCACATGAAAAGAAGAAGAGTGCAATGCTTATGCGACATTCAAATCAAAGCTCAGAATTTTTTGGGACGAACTTTGCTTCCTCATGCTGCATGCCCAAATTTCCCCAAAAATTGCACGACATGCACCAACCGATATGTCAACATCTTCAGCAACTCCTCTTACAATGATAAGATCATTCCCCAAAACAATTTGCTTCGCTTTCTCAACATTTCTATCTGTTGTTTATGTGCAGGACGAGCGCCGTCATTCAAAACTTTCATTGAGAAGCTTGTATCATGGCACGCTCACCGAATACCACTGTCAACATTTTAAGTGTTCCTGAGCACCCCACTTTTTAGACAAAATTAAGTGCAAATTCTTTGATCCATTTTTTTCGACAGCGGAAAGTCACCGAGCACGAAAGACACCTCTAACTTTTATGTCTCTCACAAACAAAATAAATATGCTATACATCTTAAACTTTGATGACATGTTCAAGACGAGTGTAACATCATAACAAAATAAACACAATTGATAATCGAATGTACGTAGCCCGAGAAAGTTTTGAACAAACCTCGTATAAGGAAAACGAATGTTCCCCTTTGTTTAAAGGACTGTAAAATGCTAAACTTTCTTTGACCAAAGCAATTTTGAGCTCTGCTTAAAATATAACGGTGCATACGCCTACATATATACAAACATATTTTGTACACATTCATGCAATTTGTAAGGCACTGAAATTTGTTTGTATATTATGAGAATTTAAAGCTCTATCTTTCCTCGACCTACGTAATGGCAAGCCACCTTGCAAGTAATAATTCCATTCAGTAAATGCCACCGAAAAAAAAGCAGCTACACCTGCACACCCACAAAACGGGAGTATTATGGTTATCGTTACCACCAGACCCTCGTCTCCTGTCAAATATCAAACTTGAGGTGTAATTCTATTGCATGACAGCTTTTTATAGACGCATCAATTTTCATGGCCGTGCAGTTACAACTGGCACTTAAATAACAAAGTACTGCGCGAGAGTTTGTTTTGAAAACGTCAAATATTCCCAGTTGAGGCAAGAAATCGCAATTTCAAATCGCATGTGTCCCTTATCCAAATATTTAGTCTCCCAAATGAGCGTTGCACAATGGAGTAACCGAAAGCCTTGTGAAGCAAACACGTGCTCCTAGTTGGTCACTTACGAAATCCCAACACGAAGTCCTTACAGAAATGTCAAACGAATTCAATGGCCCTCCGTAATTACATTACTTATTTATCTTACTTCAAATCGAACGCATTTTGATTCATTTCTATTTCTACTTCTGTTCCCTTTCAGAGTACAGCAGCAGCGAGGTTCTAGAGGAGCAAGGAGCCGGTGGAGGAGAATATCCTGCGTAAATGTTTTCGGGAAAAATGTGTTAGGAAAAGAAATAAATTTCAAGTGTGTACAAAAGAGCGCAAAGTGATGAAAAATCAAAGAAAAGTAAAATCCTTACGGCCATACACAAAAGTGTAATGCAAATTGTCGAAATTGTGAGAACAGAGTGTGGATTAGGAATTTAGCCGAGGGGTTCCGCAACAAGTCAAGGTATGTATGTACGACACATCCAATCGATATTTCTGTCTCTTCAATCTTCATTTTCATCTCCTTTTGTCGGCGTCTCGAATGTAGTACCCTATCGAATCCGGAACACAAAATTCCAAAACGAAATGAACAGGCAAAGTGCGGACATGCCTGCCAACCCAGCCCCACCCCAATCAATGGCCTTAAATTAAATTCGATTAAGGGAGTAGATTCCTTATCACTTTTCTTATATCTAATTCGAATCAGAATACAATAAAGAGGCAATCATACACGCACCGACGCCGTGGGCGGGGACGTGCGAAAAATTGTTCGACTCTCGTCCCTAATCGAGATTTCGATATTCCAAGAATGACTGGATGGGTGGATTCTTTGTGCAAAATGTAGTCCGCGGAGATAAGATAGACGCCAGCACACCGCATCTTCTTTCAATGTTCTGCTTGCCAA
Source organism: Eristalinus aeneus (assembly GCA_955652365.1). Taxonomy (NCBI): domain Eukaryota; kingdom Metazoa; phylum Arthropoda; class Insecta; order Diptera; family Syrphidae; genus Eristalinus; species Eristalinus aeneus. Next base: position 532,711 of record OY019131.1, read on the forward strand.
GCACAACAGAACTCAGTTCCCGCCCGCCCGTTCGATCTCCTGTTCAATCAAATTCAAATTTATATTTATTTATGCAGGGCAGAGAAATAAATCCTTCTAGATCCAGGCAGTCAGCCAGCCAGCCGACTATTGTGTGTAACCCTATCGGCGGCGGAGGCAGCGTCAGCGACGTCGGATGAATGAGGAAAAAGGGATCAAGCCATAATCTAAATAAGTGCGATATAATTCCTTTCCCATTGAAAATCGGAAATCTGAGTGTTTGAACTCTTCCAATGTAACGGCGGCCGGATGCGGTGGTGTGTCGTCTATTTTTTGTCGCCTGCACTGTGTATATCCGGGGCGGATTTGCAGCTCTACTGATTGGATCTGAAATGCTGGAGGAGTCGAGGGAGGAGCACCGCAACATCCACACCCTCGCACACAACTTGCGGTCGACGGACGATAATTTTCAAGTTCCTCATCCATTGGCCATGAATTATTCAGATAATAATGAATTTCAAATTCCCGGGGAGATTTCACTTCAAATTCTCTGCGAGTTGGTTAGAGCCAAGGACTAACTGAATAGTGTGCGTTGTGATTTATCTTTTTAGGCGACATCGGGCAACAGGTCCCTTCATTCTTTTGAGCTGATGAATGGTTGTTGTCTTACTTTGAGTGCTTAGTGCTCCTCCTGAATGCATTTGTGAACGCGCGTATGCCAGATGTGCCTCTGATTTCTGCCTCCCTTTGCAATTTGTCAACCACCCCACCCTAGTGCAAAATCGAATTCTGCCCATTTAACCGCGTTTAAGGAAACAGCAGAAAAAAACAGTTTTAATCGCTTCCAAATCGCTTTTTAAAATTCTCGTCAAGTTTTCACGAATACAAAACGCACGAAATGCGATGTGATTAGTCGGAACTCCGTCTTTCTCCATTTTCCCCAATTGATTTCATTTTTGTTTCGTTTCGGGCATGGAACAAGGACACGAATTTCCGGAAAAGGGGGCAATTTAGGTTCAACTCTTTTTTTCCATCGCTCTTTATGCTCCGTTCGCCCGATCTTGAATGGGTTCGAATTTAGAAATTCGAGCCCAATTTCCCAGTTTTTTTTTTCTCGAGTAGGCGATGCCTTCAAAGAGCGTTTTTGTATGCGTCAGCCATCGTCTGTAATTTTCGTTCGATTTAAGTCGAACCCTTGGCAGCAGTGTCGTGACCAGGCGACAGACAAGTCAAGCGCAAAACGCTTTCAGTCATCATCAATTAGTAGCCGTTGGTGTGGTGTGCTAGTGACAGACTTCGGGTCGTCCTTTGTTGAATGAAAATCTGCATGACCTTAACCGTCATCAGCGGTGGCGTCGAGGAAACATGGTTTGACCTATTAGCTGCCCTCGCAGCTTTGCACGCAACTGTTCCGACAAAAAGCCGTGTGGTACGTATGCAAATGATGAATTTGTTTCACAGTTAGCACGCTAATGCAATTTCATGCTAACGCATATTAGGTCGCGCCGCGGGTATCCTGGATGTCGGGCATAAAGGGCGGGAAGTCGGAATGTCCTCGGCATGTGTGTGCACCACATGCGTGACATATTTAATCGCGGAAACATGAAATCGCTGCCCTATAGCGCAGCGCCTGTGACGTTCCATTTTTTATTTACCAACTTCACTGTCTACCAGCAACAGCGTTAACCAAACAGCGACAATGTAACTCTCTGCCTCCTGGCCCACCCACTGCGTCCACGTTCCGGCAGCAGGAGCTTGGGAAAAATATGCATGAATGAAAAGGAAGCTCAGCGGTGTAGGGTGTGCGCGTAATAAATTCGGTTTCAATTTATGATTAAATGATTTATGTCTGCTGGAGCCCCCCGTGCGTTAGGAGGCTCTTTTTTTTCACTCCTCCGCCGGGGTTGGTTCGCTTAAATTTATTTTCGCTCAAGGACAGCAAATTGTCGGTCATGTTGAGCCCAGGGGGTGATTGAATTTAAAGCGTTACATTCACGCAGCCCCGACAGACGAGTTTGTTGTTGCTACGTGAGCTGAGTGAAACGCGAGAGTTGTCTAGTAATTGCTGCGAAGATTCCAATCCCGCTGTACGCATCTTGGCTGTCGGGATGAAGAGTTCTTTTTTTATTCTTCCCGCCAGCAGAGAGTAATAAATATTCTCGAATCAACAGAAATGATGCGGATCCATAAATCATTTTAAGGGTTTTCACTGTTTTCGAAGAATGGTTGGTGTACTTTTTTGCGCCTCATTTTACTAGTGGAGTGCTCATTGAAAAGCGTTTTCCTCTGTGGTGGGTATGCGTTGGGAGCTTAAAAGATTGCTGACTGTGCCAAAATATGAAGTGAGAGCTTGATTGAGCGTTTAAAGTTCATTCTCAAGGGGAAGCTTTAAGAGGCATTGTTTGCTCGATTGGTTCTTAGTGGGAGCTGACATGTACTCAAGTGTTTTTCACCGTGAACATGGGTCCGATGTCGGTGTGTACACGCAAAAAAACTGAACAGTAATGTAGGACTTTCTCGAATTCCATAAATGGAAGTGGAAATACACACGTACATGTATAAACATCTCAAGTATATCGATCTATGTTTTGAAGGTTGCTTCAAGAATGTTAATTGGAATGTTTGTCTGATTGCAAATTAACCGAAGAATGTGAATTAAAGAAATGTCTGGATATTGTGGTTAAAAATATTTACTTTGTCTAAGAAACGAAACGTGGCGGCCGTGGCCTATTGGGAAAAGTGCGACACTCACACGCCGAAGAGTAATAATTGTCTGAGAAAGCTTCTCAAACTTCGCCGTTCGGAGTCGACAAAAATCTGAAGGTCCATTCTACTCGTGAGAGAACAGTAGCGCGCACAACACGAGTAGTTGATGAGCAAGCTAGGCTCTGTTCCCCCTGTGGACTGTAGCGCCAACAATTATTATTAAGAAACGAAAAAGAAGAAAAATGTGAAAACTTTCTTTGTGAATTATTTCAATCAAACATATTATTTTCCTAAAATGTTGTTCACTTAAATGTGCTGATTTATGCGCCACCAAATTGCTGTGTGAGCTATGTCGATGAACGTGGGCTTATTGCGCGTTGGCCTCAAAGGTCTTCGTTTTTTTCAGCTTGATATCAGAGAGTTAAAAAGTCACTTAAACCTTTATTAAAAAGTTACTGGCGTTAGAAACTTTGTAATAAAGGTTTAAAAATTTACTTAATGTGTATTTTTGTGTTTGAGAGTATCGGACTATAATATTAAACGAACACCAGTTCGTCATAAGGTACGTATTTTCTTTATTCTTCTCTGGATACCTAACGCCCTGTTTACTTTACTTTATACCGCATTGACCATATATTTAGAATTTAGGAAGGAATTGGAATAGGAAACGGAAGGTTATAAAATATTCAAAAATAATTAAAAAAGACCGAAAATGGTTCAAACTCCGAAAAACCGGCTATATCAACGTTGTTTTCAAGAGTCAACGTTGCGGAAGTTCGCATTCTTTTTGGACTCGACAGATATCAAGGGATTAGTAGGCGGCAGCTGCCGTGACGCAATGGGTATAGTGCTTCATTCACACGCCGAAGGTCTATGTTCGATTCCCGGCTCCACACCTCGAATTTTTCACGTCACCACCTCTTTCGAACTGCACTTAATGAGTAATAACTGCCTGAAAAAAGGGTTCTCAAATTTGGTCATTCGTTTAAGAAAAAGGTTTAAGAGAAAGCTCCTCAAACTTCGCTATTCGGAGTCGGCAAAAAAAAAACTGTAGGTCCCTTCTACTCGCGAGAGAACAGTAGCGCGGACAACACAAGTAGTTGATGAGCAAGCTAGGCCTTGGTCCCTCTGTAGACTGTCGCGCCAGCCAATAGCAGGCGAAAGCAGAACTCTGTACGTCGAGGGCGATTCGTTTTGAGCTTGATGCTTTTCTTAAACAGATTACGCGTAACTCCGATCAAACTGGTTCGGCATTTTTGTTCGGAATCGCTTTGCGCATCGCCATAATCATAGAAAGACACACAACATTTAATTGTCTTTAATTTGTTCAGCTGTTATATGAAATCAGCTTACGGTGAGAAATGTTTTTCGTGGTTTTAACGCACGCTTCACGTACGAGTTAAGAAATGCAGATTGGTGGTATACAAGGTGGCAAACTATTAGTAACGACTGTGGCGAGACCCTACATATGAACATTTTTTGAAAAAAAAAAACTATGATCCATTATTCAAAACAAACGAACACAACACCCGAAGTACGTCAAAAATAATGCCGCGAGAGTCAGAAAGCAGGATACCATATTGTCAACTAAATTATGATCTGAACCAAAGAAACCATTTTCATGTCTAGTTTAGTTATGTTGAAATATCTCTGATATTCAAAACAAAATTTGAAGTTATTTCACTAAATGGTAACGACTATAATGGAATGGATCAACTAATTTTGTACGTTCTTTTGTAAAATCGAAGGAAGACTGCTTTCATATTATAAGTATATGCCCAATATTCATACCACAAAAATAGCCTTCTTTGAGGAGACATTGACAATGCTCGAAACCTTACAACTGGAGAATTCTTATAATTTTTTTTTAAATCAATTTGTAAATATAGAATGCTGTCAATGATTGAATATGCTTAAATTACAATTAAAGTTTGTACTTACAAATATAAATTACATATGTAGATTTCTGCTAACCAGGCTGACGGCTTAGACCAATCACTTAAATTCATACTACATAACAATCCTCTTTGTTATGAATTATTAATAAATGAATTATTTACTTACTTACTGCACTCGTCACAGAGCGTGATATAATCGACTTATTTAGAAATAATTTTTTTGAGCTGTGAATTTCAAGTTTTACTTCAGTAAATTGATAGCCTAGATCGTTTCACACTTTCGGGGTACTTTCTCTCAGAAAAAATTCAGCTATGGTTGACGCTTTAAAAGCTAACACTTGTGGTGTTTTTCGAGGAACCAGTCCTTATACTCGAATGAGTTGCCCGCACCCAAATTGACCACATCAGACTGAGTCCTGTCTAACATAACCTTGATGTCATTCTTAGGAATTAAATGTCTTGAACTTCTTTTTTAAACATTTCGAAATAAAATTGTGTGTTTTTCGATATCTGAAAATATAAGTTCAGGATTTCGTATTACATGATTTTTCCCTCAATCCAATCGGAGAAGATGGGTAAACAGCGATTGTGAGAAAGTCCCCTTAATGACTTAAACTCAAAATTGTACACTGTTGGTAAATATTCCTTAATAATTTTCCACATTTGCTGTTGCATGGTACAAAATAAAATCAGCTTAACTTAAAGCTTTACTGTGTAACTGGCTGAAAAGATAAACAAATAGATTTAACATGCGAATAGAGAAAAAATAGTACGATTTTGCATGCATTAAAAATATTTTTGAATTTAAATATTAATTGGCAGTAATGCTTTAATACTTGCGTGACAAATGCAATTAGTGGAGATCAGTTCATAGCCGAAAATCCACAATCATCTTTGGAACGGGTCCGGGGACATACAGAGCGCGCCGCTATCAAAAATTATAAATTTAATATTAATTTATTTTTGTTAGTGGCGCCCTCTATATGTATGTATTACCCCTTGTGTATGTTAGTCCCCATGTGGACTGTCGCCCCATCCAATTATTATTATTATTAAATGAGTAGGTGACTATTTTGCGAGAGGTTTTCAAATATGGTAAATTGCGAGCATGCCTAAGGTGCAGAAATAGGGATACAAACAACTTTAAACCTTAAACTTGATTTATGGAATGATTTAAATAATGCTGAGACCAATACAATTTCTAGATATTTTATTAATACAACAGCCCTTGAAATATCAAATGCTTTTCGCAAATTGACTTATCAAATTTTAATAAGATAAGACCAAGTTGTTATTCAATACTTTAAATTACATATTTGTGTTGTGATGACACCGAATTTTGGATTATGCAAAAAGCAAGTGCAAGAATTCATAAATTTGAAGTAAAAGTGAATGGAATAATAAAGTTTTTTGTTTTTATTTTTGTTATTGGGTTTATTCTTGGTCGTATAACCTTTATTTTTAAGTACAGCGTCACAACGTCTTGGCACGGAGTCGATCGAGACCTGACATGGATATTCATTCACGCACAGCATCCCATAGCAGTTTTGTATATTTTGGTTTTTGCTTCATATACAGATTTCTTTACATCTGTCCAACGGTTTTGAATGGGGATCAGGTCCGGAGATTGAGGTGGCCACTCCATAACTTAAACTCCATTGCTTTGGGAATATTTTTGACCAGTTTCCGAGTATGTTTGGGGGATTGTCTAGCTGTAGAATCTATCTTCACTCTGAGTAAGCATGGTTCTTCTTATTATGCCGACATAAACTCCGGCGGTTGTTATCGGTTTGATCCAAAATATGGGACCATATCATAATAAGAAAAGCATCCTCATACGGTAATTTTTGCTCCGCTGTGCTTTACAATTTTAATAGTATACTTCGGTTAAAACTTGGTTTTTTCACCTGCAAACAAATGTCCTGGTTCCAGGAGTACCAAATGAAACTATTTTGGATTCTTCCGTCCATAATATATTGCGCCGTTTAGAAGATTCCCAATTCCTGTGTTCTCTCTCAATTTTTTTTCGTTTTTGTAGGTTGATTACTGACAGTTGTGGTACTTCTCTGGGACTTCTGGCAGGTAAATTCGTCTTCACGAGCTTTGTTGTTATTGTCGATGTCACCGCGGGTGAATTTAACTCGTCTCTTATGTTCCTAGAGTTCATAAACGGGTTATGTTCGAAATATCTTACTATTTCTCGTTCATCGGCGGGGGTTATTTTCGCTTTTGTTCCTCTCTTTTCTTCCTTATGTAGATTATGATACCTTTCTTTTTGGTATTTCCGATCATTTAATTCTAACGCACAACAATTTAACTTATAAATTTGTAAGTTTTACACTCAGAAAGGATTTTTTTTATTAAGGCACGTTTCTCGGGAATACGTCTATGTGGTCGCCGTGGCGTAGTGGGTAGAGTGCGAAACTCACACGCCGAAAGTCCAGGTTCGATTTCCGGCTGAATACGAATTTTTCACGGCATCACCTCTTTCGAGCTGCTGACAACACTCAAAGAGTGATAACTGCCTAAGACAAAGAAACTCAAACTTCGATGTTCGCAGTCGGCAAAAAGCTGTAGGTCCCTTCTATTCGTGAGAGAAAAGTAGAGCGTATAACACGAGTAGTAGTAGTAACGAGTAGTTGATGAACAAGCTAGGCTCCGGTCCCCCTGTGGACCGACTGTCTCACTACTATTATTATTATTATTATCCTCGGAAGTAAAATGCTCACAAGGACTCATTTCACTTTACTCACAACACAACATTTTTGAAATATTATCTTTTAGTAACTTCGATAAAATATTGAACCGAAAAAAAAAACGAAACACTAGTCTTGCAATCGTTTCTACATAAAATCTGAGCGGTTTTGGAAAGGGTCTTGACCAATATTGGATCTTTAAAATTGAATTGTCTCCTTAAGTTCTTTATCCCCATAGAATTGTCGCCCGTTGTGAGGAACTTCCTGTGAAAAATTCAGGCGGTGTAAAGCCAGTTCAAAAGTGGAATAACTCTCGAAGGAAACATCTTGTAGACTTTGCCGTATGAATTTCTTCATTATCCAGCTGAAATTCGTTATAACTCTCCACAGAGCTCTTCTCCGAACAGGAACACAAATTGCATTGTTACAAAAAGAAATTCTTGTTCTTGAATATATGTTTGCATGCGTTCCTATGTCGCATTAATGTAAAATTTTTCCTGATCCTACAATTATTTCGGGTAGTGTCCAACAAAATTAATATTTATTGGGCATATAGTTTATTTGAAGACTTCTTCCAATAATTCTATTATTTGAAAATGGTCATCTAAGTGGCGTTACTAGCCACAAGGAAACTGCGTCTAGCAGTTCGTTGCAAGTCACTGCTGGAGTTTTGTTTTCAAAATTCGAAATCTTTCTTACAGGCAACCTGAGGATAACTAGCTTCGCTCTATTTGAAGAATAATCAGAGATTGCAAACAGTGCGCGGCTCAAGACAGAGCCTCTATAGTTATGTAAAAATCAGATTTTAGTAGTATATGTATGTACATTGCATGGCACAGTCCACAAGGGTACCACGGTTTTATTTTCTTTCAATTTATCATGTTCTGCTGAGACTCCAAACGTTACAATAAGTACTCCTGAAGTGTTGTCAGTAATTTTATTAAGATTTGTCTAAAATGCGAGTTGTTCACGAATTCAACCGAAGACCTTTGGCTTGTAGACCATTTCTTTGAAGTTTCCTTAAAGACTTGATTGCACGTTTAACTTTCAAGGACATATTTTATCCTTCATCAGCATCACTTAAAAAAATGTCAAAAACATTTCACTGTAATAATCAGAACTGATGTGGTGTTCTCACTTGAACTATTTAAATCAAACCGATATTCGTCGGATTATATGTTACAAACTTGGATTTCATTTATTAAAATATATGCAGCCGAGCAAAAGCAAAATATTACAAAGAATCTTCCATTAAGAAGGTCGTTTTTGCAAGCTTAATTAAAAAGGCCGCCTATTTCCAGACGCATTCGTTGTAATTACTCTGCCACTTTCAGACATCAAGGGCAAGAGCTGTTGCCAGACAGAAACCCATTCCTTCCCGCCACTTTGCAAAAATCTATTTTTAACTCAAAAGTATTCCTTTCACACCATCTGTGAGCGCCGATTGATGACATAGGCAACAAGAAACGATTTTCAGAAAGGGGCCTGTGTCGGTGGATTATTGAAATCCATGAAATGTTGAGGCGACGACAGTGTAGGAAAGTATAATCCTCTCGGTTCAAGGACAACTTGCTTTTCTTGCAAGCATGTTCCAGAGCGGTTCTGATTGCCAGAAATAGCACACTGTCCTTCGTCTCACGGGCAGAGGGGGACGCAGTAGGTTGACACTCTTGTCAATATCCCAAAGAAACGAAACTGTCGTGAATTGAGAACTTAAAATGTTGTAGTTTACAAGGTACCCAGCATCTGTCGCTCAAAACTGACAAGGAGCTTATTAGGAATTCCATTAGAGTATGGCATGTCGGTTACTATCAGCACCAACCGAAAGAATAATACGAACTACATCATGGGCGTGGCAGACACCCCGAACACTCACCACATATGCAGCATGTGATGTACCCTCGTTGACATTGTGTAATTATTGCGTACATGACTGAATCCCTCTGGGGGCGCACGTTCGGGTTGCACAACTATTCAATAAACTTTTCAGTTGTTAAGATGTTCAAAACCGATACCATTTGCACTGTGAGTGAGTAACAAAGGACACGCCACTAATCGAACACGAGGGCACGGAACAAAGTCGGAGAAGATTAAAAAACCGAAGAAAGGAGAAACATGAAAACATCCACCTTGTCACATCCTTCAGGGAGAAAGTCTCATTTTTTTCCGCCACAGTCAGCCTGACTAATACGTATTTTCGTCACGTAGAGGTTGAGCAACTGCTCAGAATCGACATTTCAGCAAGTAGTCATTATTTTTTCGCGTCGCCGCCATCGACGCTATTCCATGAAAGCCATAAAAATCTAAATTAAATGGAACAAGGCGTCCCGCGTCCCCTCGCACCCCATCAATACTGAGGCAATAACCTAATCTTGTCGCGTAGGCATTTCAAGACAGCAGAAGGGAATGACACTTCGACCTCTTCAAAATCGAAGTGGCAATTTTGTACAATTTTCGCCGCCATTTGATGTTCTCCCCCAGAGAGATGGAGAGAGGGGCGTTCGTGAATCATTGCATTAAGCAGCTAAATTACACTACTTCATCCAGCGTGGACCCACATCCCTAAGCCAAACAGAAGGGATCAGCATGAAAAAGCTGCCATCGCTGAATTTGTAGAACTCACAATTTTCTAAAATGGAAAAAATTACTTATGCTCCATTTATGAAAACTTTCTGTGTTACAAAATTCCAAAAGAGAACCGGAAAGAGGACACGAAACGACCCTCGCACGCACATGTATGATGGGGGAAGCAGCACACAAAAAAAAAAAAATCCCCTGAATATGATGTTAAAAATTAAGTTTCCCAACTCAATCCACCCACAACTTGCCTTTCGGAGCGCCCATCCATTTGTAATCCTAATCCACCTAGGACGACACGGCACCCAGTCACACAGCAGCGACAGCAGACTCTGCCGTCGCCGCCACTGTTGTCACTGGTATATTTTCCCCGCGTATATCATACACAGTGCGGAGGGAGTGTGGCGGCAGTACATAAAAACACAAAGCAAAAAAGGGAAGAAGAACCTAAAAATGTACGCGAGCATAAAAAAAGGATACAAATTTCCATTTCATTTGAAGCGAAATCATATGAGATTTATCCAGTGCGCCCTCGGTGTAGCCATCTCACACACAGCAGCACTGCTAAACATACTACCCACCAGCACCCGCATTCGCCCGCCTGTCAACCACCTCGTGTGGAATCCTAGAAGCTAAGCCGAACGGGAAGGGAGCGATGTACAAATGCCCCATGCGGGGAGGAGGCAAACGAAGACGAAGCAAATCGAGGGACTTAGAGGCAATAAACCGCAAAATTTGTTTATGTTTTTCTCGAGCGAATATGGAAAAATGTTTCTTCCTGGCCGGAACCAACCTAAAGCAACCCCCACCGTGCGTCGCCGTCATCGTTAAATCCATTGTTCAACTATAGTAGCACTCGCCGCCCACACTTCCACACGTACATCCAGAGCCACACACAGTTGTGCCGCCGACGACGTCGCCTTCGCAGCCACTATCCAGCATCTGTGCGTCGACGACGACGACGACGTATATTGAAATTCCAATCCAACAATAACCGCCACAGAAAGCAACAGCAATTTCTCTCTGTTGGGGGTGAAGCCCGACCCGAAATTGGATTTTTCGTCCCACCAGTGGAATACATATTCAAGGGGAGCGAAAGGCGACAGCAACGACAATGACGGAGACGGCGACAAGTCAGGAGATGACGATGACGATGATGAAAATGCAAAATTGAGCGAAAATCGAAAACAAAATAAAAAATCTGACAGAAATTTGCCGGAAATATACCAAATCCACCTGCCGCCCATCACCACTTTCTTCGCAGATTTGCCAATCACATGCATACGCCCAAAAAAATTGTTAAGAATTAAACATTGGACACCAAGTATCAAACAGGCACCTGCAGGTCAAGGATGTTTGCAGCCTTTTCATCCCCAACGAGATCGACGTGCCCAAAATATGACGGTGACTTCATTTAAAATTCTCTGTCCCAAAAACAATAAGAATTGCACAGGAAACTGCCACTAAACTGCTGAGCGAAACGATGGCGCATTTCCTCTAGCAATAAATCACACTCTCCCGCCGAGAAGTCCTTGTTCTTGTTCGATTGCGCAGCGCTGTGTTCGGGTGCATTTCGTTTGTGCCTAGTGCTCGCCCGTGCTGAGTTTATTTTTAAACAACGATTTCCGGGAACATTATCAGAATGCAAAAACATACACACACACACACACAGTCGCACAAAACATCCTTGGAATTCATGAGCCTCGGGAGGCTCGGGAGACTGCAGAAAAAGGACTGAAATTAGAATATTTTATGCGATCCTTGAAGTCTCAACTATTTCAAATATTTGTGCATACAAATGCCAACCTCAGCAGCTAGGCCTGCTCTCGTCAGGGTGCCACGTCCCCGCCCAGCAATCTGCCGTGTTGGGTGCGAATGTGGGTGGAATGCAATTCTACCCGTTCTCTCTCTCTCACTCTCTCACCGAACAGAACTGAAGCGAACCGAAACGAAATTTATTTATTTGATGCACGAAAGCCGTAGGCAAGTGGAATTTCTCGAAAGCGCACTCGAAACTCATACAAATGAATACGCCTACATAGCTACACATCTGCACAGCCAAAATACCAACCAGATAACAAGTGAAGGCAGCCCATCGCCGGAGTCGGATGGCCTTCACAAATCAGAGCTCTGCTGTGCCACCACACACCCTGCCCGATGGGGAAAAGAAACACAACTGGTTTGGATTCCTCTTCAGTCGAAAAGTCGTTAGAATTCGTTTCAGTCAGAAGTTTTCGCTGAAAAGTTATGTCCTTTCCTCGGCCACGAGAGCTGACGACGCGGCAGCGGAGAGGAGCGTTGATCATCATCTTGAAAATTTCGTAGGGATCGCTTGCGATTTGCATTCGTGTTGTGAATATCCTCCACTGATGGAATTAGGAGTCTGAGACACTTGCCGAAGTCCACTTGGACGTTTCTCCGGTCCCGCTGACATTTGAAAACTTTTCCCAGCGGAATGCTTGATTTCAACGAGTCGTTCCTCAACGGCTTAACCACTATTCTGGCATGGGGGATAGTTGGCTCAATAAACGATTTACCTCGTCTTGGCTCCTTTGTTTCCGCACAGTGGGGGCGGAGTCAAAACGAAAATCGATTGCAAAAGCCTACTGATCCCTCATTTGCATGTTTGCACGTCTACGCCTATGCACAACGGACAGGTCCCGTGCATGACGATGACGACGAAACGAATCGACTCGAAGCGAATGGAAATGAAAGGACAGACCGGTCTATGGGTTTTTATGAAATAAGCCGCTTCTTCTGGGCCTCTTTGGTGCTCGTTTTTTTCTGTGCAGGGGAAATCGATATTTGCGGGAGGAAGTAGTGACGACAGCTTCAGGCTCGGTGGGGGATCCAGTATCATTCTGTCGGCTTCGGGACATTTTATCACCTTTCTTCTTGGCGCAAACCTACCCAGTCGGAGGACACTCACAGCCGATAGCAGCAGAAGCTGCAGACGAATCCATCACACAGAGGCGTAATTGGATGAACCCATGAAAAGGAGTGACGTTTTTGACGTTTGTTTTCGTTTGCTTTTGGACGGTGTGGTTGGAGCATGATGGCCTGCAGCTGCTTTTGGGTGTTCTCCTGAGCAACAGATTCGTGCTCTGGGGGCTGTCGGGAGAAGCGGCAGTGGGACTTAATTGCAACTAGGCGATGACGGAAGTTGGTGATGACACCTGTAGGTGTCTCACCGTAGGTGGATATCTTTCTGGGCAGGCACATTCTTTCGTTGCATTTCAATGCAAATTTATGCCGGTATGTGTTTTGGTCGTTGCTTTCAACGTGATAAATGGGCCAGCAAGTGATGTTAATCGCTCTGATCTAATGCTACCTCTGCTTAGCAACAAAACTCCCCTTCGCAAATGAGCTTTCCCTGAATTTTGCATAGGCTTCTGTTAAAGGCATTCCCCTGACTGAGGAACTATTCCCGCATTCAGGATGGAGTTCAGTTTGACAGGTATCTGGGTTGAGGCATGGGCACATCTCAGCCGAGTCAGAAGTTTGTTGCCCGATGTAACATCCTCTCCAGGATGGTAAAAAAACTCTCAATTTTCCTTTGTTTACATTTGATTTCGTTCAGAACTTACATAGCCAACGCCTGAGTCAATCCGTCCGAGGGGCAGGTGATGATGCTGAACCACATTCTTCATCCCGCATATCTTCAACATCATTCAATCCACCAGATCTTCCAAATTCCACATTCTGCAGTTTTAAATCCGACACCATTTCCACCCAACAGTCAGACCCAGTCGAAATTGCCACCAATTATCATTCTCCGGCGACAGACAACAGATTCCCGATATCGCCGTGCAGGGTCGTGCTTAACTCGCGGCGAATCAAATAATTGCGACTTTGAGGCACGCATGGAAGAAGTGCAAATTATCAGACGGAAATGATATCGGTGCTCCATGGATGTGGGGCAAATTCAATCCAAACATCATACCGAACGGAAGCAGGAATTTTCACTGGCATTTCTTCCACTGCTCGTGTGTATTTTATCCTTGTTCCGCTGTACATCAGTATCCCGGCTGTGTTCGTCGATGGTATGCTTCAGTGGTTTCGGGTGAAGACAGACTTGGTTTTTTTCCCTCCAGATTATTTTTACCGCTGTTTTTTTTCATCTGAAAGTATACCGCATAAACACGAACCGAAGAGAATGCATCGAAAGGGTGAGGCTGAGGGGGGAAAAGATAAATAAATGAACAAATACTCATGCTGCGCTGATGTCCTGGAGCGTGGAATCGATCCGTCAGGGAATGCGGTATGCAGCTCTGCGGAGAGCTGGTGTAGCGGTATGACATGGCCCCGCTATTTGGATGGGATTTTGTATTCTCATCTAAATGCACTGGTGCACTTGCAAAATTCCTCGAAAGGATCAGTTTCACATGTGTTGGCGTTTGCGCAGAGGGGAGGACTGAACATTTTAATTTTGAAATGAAACTGCAAAAATGCTTCATTCGGAGAAGCCACGAAGTCCCATTGCTTCGGTTATTCCGCTATCAGACCTCCCCAGTGTTCAATAATAATAAACACTTTTAGTTGCCTAGTTGTGTGTGTATAAGTGGCGGGTATTGTGTCCTACATATTCTGCAATCTACCCTTGAGAGTACGGAATATGATTACGAGGATGTATTTTTTTTTTTGTTTTCTTGTTTCCGGTGCCCAACCTACTTTCCAGTTCGCATGGCAGCATTGCTCCTGATAATCCCCTTCCTCCCCGGGGGAGGTAGGTGTGGTGCGAAAAAATAGAGAGAGAACTTAAAAATGAATCGAATATTTTGCAGTTCCCGAGGAGGAGTTGTTGAATGTTTTTTATGGGTCCTCGGTGGGGCTGTCTGTGTGTTGCAGGCAAGAGTCGGTCCATATGCTAGCTTTCGTAGTGGAAACAATTGCTTTGATGGCAGTGCTGGGCAATGCCAACGACGGAAGAGTGGCGATCCTTAAGCGAGTCAGTTTTTCACTCCCAGCCGGGACTCTGCTAATGTAAACTGGGAGAAAGAATAAATTCTTTTATATTTCTTCTTTTGTTTTACATTCCGTATAAATCGCTTCTGTTCTGTTTATTATCAGTGCCCTGGTCGCTAGTCTGCTGCTGCTCCTAAATAACAAAGGGCACAGCGACGAGTACACACACTGCATCTGCGAGGTGCTGTCACAGAGTTGGAAAGTTTGAGAAGTATAAAGCCTCGGCAAAATATCCAGTCTGCAGTCTACACGTAGTCATTGTTAAAATATGTTTTTTCCCTCGATCTATGTCTCATTGCTTGATTGTGTGCGCGGTGGGTGGTAGATGGTGGGTATTAAGTCAGAAAAAGTCGGTACCAGAAGTTCTCCCGCCATTGCTGACGGTTCAGTGAACAAAATGGAACAGGAAATTTGAACACAACTAAAGAACAAAGTGATGGTAAACTTTTTGCTACGCGAACGAATGACCATTGAGTTGAACCAGCCCTCCCACTAGCCCGCCAAATAGTCATGGCCACATAGGTTCACGTTCGTTCTTCGCCAAAATGAAATGGCGGTGCCGAATGTGGAGCAATGCATTGCTGTTCGATGAGCACTGCTTGGCGTTTTATTTTGAGACCTTCTCGTGTTTTGTGGAAATTTTTTGTTGGTTCTATCGAATTGTGACACCCTCACTATTCAGAACACAGCTCTAATTTTTACAGTTGATGTGATATTTCAGAGTTCCGTCGCACTTTGCTTATGACATGCTGTGCAGTGCCTTTTGGCAATTTGAAATTCAAATACCCCGTCAACACGTTGAGTCGAGGCGTCCGTATTAATGAAATCAAATTTTGTACACGTGAAAATTGAATGCACTTTGAAGACCAATCAATTTTTATAAAAGCCGTGCTTCGACGTTGTCGCATGCAATCTGAGTTTGTACGTCATTTGAAAATGTAATGCGATGCGGCTTATATTAACATTAGAATCGTTCGTTTATTCATATTAGGAGCTGAAACGTATTCCCTCCGAGATTCAAAGAATAAAATAAAGCCACACGTTCCTTCTCTGTTGGGTGTCACTCTCGTGTTGCCGAGGTCATCTATAAATTTCCTTCTCTAAACTTACACCTATAATTGTTCAAGAACATGTTTGAATATTGCCAATAGGCTATAGGCCTGCATTCTCTGCAATTCAGATATTTCTTCACACACGATCTTACTCTGAGTATGCATTCCAAAAATACCCACATACAATAATACGCAAAGTATGAACAAAGAGAGCACGGATATGATGGATGAAGTATGACGCTCCACATCTTGCACAGTGGAAAGCTACTACGTTTCATGCATCATCGATCGCAAACTCACTTTAATTGAAATATCCAACGCACGTGTATTTCACCAACACCACACAGACAAATAGGTCAACGAAACCAAGCCCCAGCCCCAGCTCACAAGGATGCAATGACTACACCAGAATGTAGAATGTAGGCAATTTATATGAACACACACAACGAAGCCAACTTACGGCTGCTTTGCATCTGACAGATTTAACAAATGAATACGTGATGATGCCTTTTATCCGCCTATCTGTTCCATCGGTCAACATCCACCTGTAGGGAGGTGGAGGTTCTGGCATGAATTCCTCATTTTTCTATTTCCCTCCTCATTTTCAGGACATCAAAGTGGAGCCAAACTATCACGCACCACACGAAGATAATAATTCGATTCCATCTAAAGCCAAACACAACATGTCCGACACAGATACCAGCACAGAATACATGACCCACTCCAGAGTCACGAACCGGCTGAGTGTGTGAAGCTGTGCAGCGCTTAGGGCTGCCCCACTCCCCCGGCTGAAATATTTCTGGAACATTTATCACTTTTAATGTCGAAACCTTTGGAAGAGAAGCGCGTTTTCGGTTTGCCGTTTCCATTTCGTGTTCGTTCCCCGTTCATGAGGCGTGCAATCCTTTTTTTTCGTTTTTCTCTTTTTTTTTTGCTTTCCTCTTCAGAGCAATAAGGACATTAAAGGATTTGAAATTCCGGTGTAGGCGACTGTGCCGCCCCAAGCAGTGGCACACACAAACAGAACTCCTCTGAATGCCAACCAACCAACGACCAGCCGCCTCCAGTCCCGCCTCGACTTACCACCCCTACGTCGCCTAAACGTACACACATGACTCTTAACACGGTATCAAATGAACCTTAATCGTAAAATATCCTTTTTTAAGGCTGTGACATGCCTGCCTTTTGTTACTCATTCACTGTAAAGAATCAGGAGTTCTTTTCATATTTTTTTCTCCTCAATTTTGCTTCCTCTGTCGGGCACTTTCTCTCTTCGAGCTTAGTGAATGGTGAAAAGGTTTTTTTCTGCTCCTGCTTCTGCTCTTGGAATTGAGTTCATTTGCCACCGCCAACTATGCGCCACTGAGTGTGTAAGTTGACATGTGCGCGATTAACGTTCCTTTCACTTGCAGTCCCCCTCTCATCACGCCGAAATATCAATTATTCTCCATCCCATGCGACAAACTCAAGCGGCAGGGCGGTTTTCTGTCGCACAAAGAATTGCGAAATTAACGCAAACAACAAATTGATTCCGGCGATATTTGATACAGCCGCTTCAGTCGAACGTGTGTGTCTGTCTCGTTGCGATCCGATCGGAAAATGTGGGGCGGATGGTGGTAGCCGCAAATCAGAAATCAATATCAAATTTCTATTATCCTTATTAAGCGAGCGATTGAGAAGGTCCCGGTTGCTTTAGTGGCGATTTTGATTTGTCTGGACATTGATTTCACAAGGCCGCCGACGAACACCCTTATAAACCGACACTCACACAGACTTGTTGCGGCATTTCTTAATCTAATTATCCTGGAGTTTATTTACACTCCAACACCATTAATTTCTTTGCCTGGCCAGACCGACCTGGCTGTCTGGTTGGCGCTCGCTGAGACTGGCTGCTCGGTTCGCATCGTTTCGCCGGGAAGGAGGATGCATTTGTGCTCGCATAGGGGAAAATTAATTTTCCATTTTCCCTACTGGAGAAGGACGGTGTGGTGGTGTGGTGGTGGTGCTGCTGATGCGGATGCTGATGGTGCTGTTTCTGAGTTCATTTGCTCTGTTGAATGTTGTGCTTGCTCGTAAACCGAAGGCGTTCAATTGTGAACTGCATTCTGAGTGCGATAATGCCAGGAACATAAATGGCTGCTATGTTTCCAGTTAAGCCTTGGATGGGAAAATTATTTATGGGGAATGCATCGGTTTTTCATCCTCAATTCTGCTTAAATGCACATTAAGATTGAAAAGAATGGCCTCGTATTTTTGTAGAACACTAATTTGGATTGGCGGGTTTTTTGTTTTGTTTTTTATTTTTTATTTTTTGGACAATACACTGTGTGGACTGGAAGTCAGAATGCTTCAGTCTAGCAAGGTCTTGAGTCTTTTGCCATGTTCCAGTAGCAGTGTTCAGTGTTTTATGCATCATTGATGAAGTTTGTACGATCGCAGTATTGACAAAGTTCATGTTAGTCTAACAAACAGCAAGGAGTTGCATATCAACATAATGCCACATACAAAAAAGGAGGTTCATTTCTTATTTTGAGTTGTAGGATATGTGTGTCGTCATTTGAGGCAGGTCTAGTTTCAAACCCGGACAGTTTTTCTCCTGTTAATAATATTTGGTGTGTACCCTTTATTAAAATCGTTTTAAGTTTCTGTACGCCTTGTCAATTCGGAACAAAAGGTCGCCCCTCCCCCCACTCGAGAGAGTGCACAAAAGGGTAGATGATCAGGGAGTGTGAGAACGTAGCACATTTCATTCATTTAGTTCTATGGTTTCGTGAATGCTCCACTTAATTCGGACCAGGATAAACAAGAATTGGAGCAGGTTTTGAATAAAGCTGTTGGTGCAGACTGTGCGTAGAATTGTTAAATGCTTGAGGAGGTGACCTAGTTAAACGTATACAGTAACTAATCTGCAAAATGTTGTGGAGGAACGCATGTTCCATTAGTAGAACCTCGGTCCCTTCTGTCCGAACCACAAAAATGGCGACCCATTTGTCTACGTCATTTATCAGTCAGACTCCTTCACATTATGCATAAGATTTTTAGGTCATACAAAGGACAAACGTTAACGCCAGATGCAGGATGTCTCAACTTTTTGCGTTAGCCAATGACATTGACTTGGACGATTACAGCGAATCGTCAATAAACCGTTCGGTGACATTGAAGCCGAAGCACTAGAACAGAAACGACATATTGAAGTGTAGAAACTAAAGGTAGTTCAGGACTTTTAACTAGGCTGCAGAGTAAACGAAGACAATAACATCAGTACCTACATGGATCAAACGCAGAGTAACTCTCTTCAATCCATGCGTCTTTGAGCTTAAAAAGCCACTAAGGAGCAAAGGCGTCTCCTTTAACTCAATGCCTGTTTTAGAATGAAAGGGTTTATTGCGAATAAAGCGAGGAAAGGAGAAAGGACTTGTACCGAAAATTCAAGAAAAGAAAAAAAAGGTTGTGTTCTTTGATGTAATGTCCTTGATGTAATAAATATACTTCAAAATTAACCAACATACAATTGATAGAAACGAAAAAAAAAATATACGTCGTGGTACGATTCGCGTCAAACTCCCAAGTGATCGTCTCATCCATCAGAAAATCATAACCCACCATCAGTATCCAAATCGAAATCCCTACGATCCACAGGGATCCCCAATTTTCTCAATATCAACCACTAGCATCAATGCGCCAAAGCGCAATGCATTCCAATTTTGCAATCCCATATGCGTGCGTGGGTGCATGTGGGTGTATATCCTTGCTGGGTAGTTGAGTGAGTGCAATGCGGGGGCGCATGGCTTGGTGGTGACTTTCTGATGGGCTGATGAAGGGTGGCGTGATGATGCTTGATGTTGTTGCTGAGAAGAAGAAGAGCTTGGGTGATCTGATGTTTTTTTGTCTCTAGACAAATTGCGATTTTATGTACAGTGACTTCAGAGATTCTTATACAATATTTTAATGCTATTTATACGAAAAACTGAACTAATACAAAGAATAACCAAGAACAACATAAAACAATGCCGAATTAATTTAACGGGTTTATTTTACTTGTTCTCCCTGTGGAGCAGAAGCATAAACTCTATTGAAAGTAAACAAATACAGTGAACCAAAAAAAAACTGAGACACTTATTACCTTCGAATTCAGCTTGAAATATCTCAGCCATTTTTTGATATTCTAAAACGAAATAAATTTCATATGAAACGTCACTTTAATACAGTTTCAGTAATTCAAACACATTTATTGTTCATTTTTTATTTTAAGAACTAAAGATTTAAATCGAAAAGTATGCAAATTCATTGGCCAAAAAAAAAAACTGGGACAATTACATAAAACTAATAAATTATATTTTTAATATTTTGTGTGTTGTCATTTTGCTTTCTAACTTCCTGCAATCTTCTACTCAACGACCCGACCAGGTTTTTTGTTGCAGCCGATTGAATTTTTTGCCATTCTTCATACAATGCTGCGATTAACTCTTCTCTGGTACAAATGTTTCTTTTTCGAACTTTCTTTTCTAAAACAGCCCATTTGTGCTCTATGGGATTAAAATCAATTATTAAAGCTTTCATATCACGGGACGTCTGTTTGTTTTCCATTTTTTCGACAACAAAATTGAATTACATAACTATGCAATTGTAAACAACTTAACAGAATAGCGAAAGTAAACTTTAACCAAAGATAAGAATAAAAAGCAACGGTACATTATTTCTGGTCTTGGAGATGAATTTGCACTATTTTTGATTTAAACCTTTAGTTTCCAAAATTAAAACGAAAAACAATAAATGTGATTGAATTACTGAAACTGTATTAAACTGCAGTTTCATATGCAATTTATTTCGTTTTAGAACATTAAAAAATGGCTGAGATATTTCAAGCTGAATTTGAAGGTAATAAGTGTCCCAGTTTTTATGGTTCACTGTAAGTCTTTGGTCGTTTTGAGGAAAAAGAACAGCGAGTATTCTTTGGTACCGTTACGTTGATGACGTATTGAGAGAAAAACTTAATTGACTGATTAAAAAAAAAACCTGGTCCTTCGGCGTGTGAGTATCACACTCAACGCACTACGCCATGGTGGCCACAAAGTCTTCTGTCAGGGCTACCAAATAATATTTATATTTGTTTATATATTTTTGGTTTTGCAAGGGTTACCAAATAAACAAATCATTAATTTTAATTAATTGAAAAAAAAATTGATTGTGACATATTTACAATTTAATAAACTGAATAGCACTAAAGCCCCCAAATTGGTTTGTTGCTTAGTTTTTTTTTTAGGAAGCTCTCGTTAGCTTAAGTTTTTGGATAGGAAGTATGTTAAGCCGTTACAAGTTGATTAATTTTAATGTATCACAAACTTTATACATAAATGTTTTTCACAAAAGAAATTGAGAACGGGGAACATAAAATGATTTTTGTTTTCTGGCAATTTTGCCTTGGAAAAAAAAATAATAGAAACTAATTGAGTTCAAGGAAATGATTATGGAAAATGAAAGAAATTACACTTCAAATGTTAATCACAACCTTTAATATTTGATTAGTCGGCCTTGCTACAAGTTTCAATTAAAAGTAAAAGTAAATGTAAAATACGTAAAATAATACAATAAATTGATATAAGGAATATTGCAGTATGACTAACAAATAAGTGAAAGATAAGCTTATTACTTATTAAATAATGGTGATTATTTATCATTTATGAACACTGTACATTGAAGTTTAATTTCAATTTCTGTATCATATTAAAAATTAATTCAACATTCGCTGTTTTGTTTATGTACGTTTGACGTAGAGTAGTTTAAATTGAGATATTTGCACAGCTTTTATATGACATTTCGAACAGTTACCACAGACTTGGCAGCTTGTGAATGATGATTTTGTTTTAAAGGGATAGTAAGATAGATAGATAGTAAAGACTTCTATTTCTAGTGGATATAACATTTTTTTGTTTTAAATTAAATTAAAGCAAGGAGAACAGTGGCGAGTCGAACCCCAATTTTTCTTTCATCAGCTTAAAAAAAAAGTTTATTCTGTTATGAGAATCTCCAATTTTATAGGAGAACATCGTCATATGACGTTTTATCATTAAATAAATAATCCCTATGGGATGCGAATCAACCCAGGCGTCAAGAACGACAGCTGGTCTCAATCGACCACATTCTCTCTGTCATCACGGTCAAGTTTTCCCAGCTGCAAACAAAGTTTGTCAAAAACCTATCAACATTTCTGCACTGGGAAAATTCGCAACGTCGCCAAGACTTTACGCAGCACCATACAAGTTCCACCGAAGGCTAACTCGATTCTATTGAAATTCTACCCTCGAACCGGTGTGTCCTGCCATCAAAGATCCCGAAATGTGTGTGTCCTTTACCCGCATCGTATATGACGTCGGCAAGGAAGTGGAGAAGAAATTCGCACAGCAGACGTGTCTTCAACAGCCATTACGGACGGCATTATTTGTGCATTTTTAAACAAAGCCCAAGCAGTAAACTAAGGAAGACACAGTAAACAGCAGCAACTGGGTACACGCACAAGCACTCGGGACACACCCAATTTGCCTGCGCCGTCTTGAGGAAATCTCCGTCTACATTATGGAATTATGCTTTAATAAAATAAGCAAACGACAAGGAATCTCATTTTCATTTCCTCGAGTCCTCCCGTTGCCCTAGACCCGGCAGACATAGCTCTCCCTCGGTGTACAGTATATTTTTTTTATTATAACGTACACAATTTTTATTACGAACAGCATCGTTCGAGTCCGAACTTTATCCGCATTTGCTCCTTGAAATGTTGTCCCACATTAAAAACGACCATCAACCCCGTATCAAAGTGATTTAATTTTCTCCTTGCGTAGTTTCGCACACAGCGTCGTGGCCGGGTGAAAATGGTGGTGGGGGTTACAGCGGAGGGCACCCCTTAAACACCGAATGAGCTTACGTTTATTTATTATTCTAAGCTAGCGCAGTTTCAGAGGAAATGAGGAAGCAAGCACAGGAGCAGAGTGCTGGAGCACTTGTAGCACTCTCAAGAGAACTCTGACTTTCCAAAAGCAGTTTAGTCCTCAGTCTGCCATCGGTTCACCGGCACGAAGAACGATGATGCCAGGTCCACTTAATATTGGATTCTGAATGCCAGATTTATCATTTCTCCCTCCAGAGAGCACTTCGCGGAAATGAATCGTGGACCCGTTGCCGTAGTCATCGTGTCAGGACTTATTTGTGTTTCATTTTCTCGTGGCCCCCCCTCTTGGTGCCGCCTAGTGGACCTCTGCCCCGTTAAATTTGTACTGCTATTAACGCGACACCACTACTTGGGTGTTCTGTTGGTGTGCGGCCGGGTCGGTAATTATACCAAACGACGGAGAAGAAATTCAAAAAGACAAAAGCGATGGTGTCACCAACCGCCCGCCGCCAGTCACCCGCTGGCCAACGAGGACGTTACGAAATTAGCTTAACAGGATAATAAGCATTTTTCTGGCGCAGGTACTCACCCCCAAGCCTTACTCCGCGTATACAGATGGCTGCTTTTGGACAGCCACGCGACGGCAGAGGCGGTGGTGGGCGTATCATATTTGGCGGTTCCCTGCGTTTCTCCTTCAATTTCCGTTCTGTCAGTTCGTTTTACGAAAATTACTCTCGTTAATCAAGTCACATTATCTTGAGCTTCCGTCGGGGGAGAGGGTCACCCTTAGCGCAGTAGTCTCCTGCGTCATCACGTGGGCGAAACGGGAGAGACCTACAGGACAGGATATTCAAATTCCATTCCAGCGCAATCGACCTCATTGTTGGTCGCTGTATCGATTACCGCGCAAGGCTGCATGCCATGCAATTAATTACCCGCAATTAGATAAGCCTGTCCTGGCGTATACGATGGGGTGGGGGCGCACTGATAGTGCGGCGTGAAACTATCACCCTAGCGACACACCAAAACACATCAGCCACCCAGGTGCAGAGAAGTCACAGTTGTGTGGCTGAAAAAAAGGCGCACCCGCGCAGAGAGACGGCAGTGCAAAGCCCCTTATTAATCCAATGTGGGGGTTAAAGGTGTTAAGTGTAATTATTTCCCCTGGCCGGCATTTGTGTACAAAACTTTCGAGAGCCCTCCCCCCGCCGTCCGTCAATGTCACCCGCTCAAACGAGGGAAATAACACTAAAACCCAATAATAGCCCGGACGGAGACTGGTGGGGGGAACAACTGTTGTTGCGAACGTGCTCACCGCTGACGCCGCGGGGAGAAAAAATGAAATTAAATAAAAAACCCTCACCCGGCCATTTTTTTGGGTCACAGAGAATCCATTCTCTTTTCGAAACATGAAACGGACAGACACAGACCGCAGCAGTGTCCTCGTCGGGATTCGGAAAACAACGACTGGTGAAAAGTTCAAAACCGTAAAACCTTTCCAAAAGCGAACAAAAGACAAAAAGGAACACAAGAAAACAAAATCAAAAACAGCAGGCACCACCACCAGTGACAACAACAACGAGCCCACACAACAGGATCAAGGCAGCAAGGAGCCCATCAGAAAGGTGGCAAGGCAGTGAGATTGTAACGCAAACAGTGCAGCCCTTCGTTGGCTCACATTTGCACTAAAATTTTATGCAAATCACGAGGAGAATAAGTTTCCATTTAAAAGTTCGCCTAAGTCGCGTATGCCGACGTGGATACGCTGGTTATGCCCACATCCATATCCATGTCCATGTTTTGGGCGATTTGCTCTGTTTGCACGGCGTGCCCGACGTCGGAGCACTTTCCTGGGCAATGATGGCAGTTGCTGGTTTAATTTTAATCTAGCTAACTATTTTGTTGCAACAGGGGGCGGGTTGGAAGGCGTGGGGTGGGGGCTGGTTTTACATGCTTACACTCGTCGCCGCCACCCGACGGTGGAGGTGGCTCCACTCAGACCGGTGTTATTGCGGTGTTATGTGGACAGTGGAGGATTGTTTCGCGGTTTGGTAGCAGCCTCCGATGATGTTCCACTCCACCCACCGCCCACTTGTTTGTGGGGCCAGCGATCCTTGACCACATTGTGCACTTTTAGTTGAGAGTTTTTGTGAGTTGAGTGTGCGCTTCTTTTCATGCTTTTGTCGCTACTGCGCCCATGTCTCGTCCTTTTGCGGTGTGCACTCGCCGCCCCACTACTGCTGCATCCTCTGCCATCGCCTGTCAGTTTGCATGTGGGTGGATGGTAATTAAAAGAGAATTCGACTGCCGTTGCCTCTGTACGCGAACAATGGGGATTCATCCATGGCACTCAGGCGTGTGCATCTGGTGAACTGTGTAGATTTTATTTTGCATTTCACTTCTCGCCATTGAAGGCAACGCCAGGAAGGTATGGCTTACTTAATCCCGAAGCCACGTCACGTAAAATTCGTTTTAATTAATTTCTTCTTTGTTTCCGAGTGAGTGGAGGGAGAGGGCGCGATGACGGGCTGACTTGGCAACCTTGCCTTAGCTTAACGCTTCAACCGAGACAAAAAAAAAAAAAAACGAGAAATGCAGTATGCTGAGGAAATTTGATGCGTCGCACTCGCTTCGAATTGGGGTGAAGCTGAATTTGTAAATTGCTGTCAGTCCTTCAATATTTAAGGAAAACGACTTTTCTCTTGCTCCGTTTTTCTTCATTAGAATCTTGCGATTTGAGTTTGTGGTATGCTTGCGCTTGGCAGGGGGTGGGGGGCGTCAAGAGACGTGATGAATTCTTTGATGAGCTCACCGAAACGCATTGCATTCAGATGAAGAAGCTGAGCTGAGAATGGAACATTCGCATTTTTTTAGAGTTGTAAACCCCGTTTCTTTGAGGGCATCCGCCGTGTTGCAGACGTTTGTTCTTGCTTTTGACAATTCCGCTTGCTTCTAGTCCTGTTTCTGATGGATTCTCTTTGAGAACAATTCCGCTTGTTTCCATTCCTGTTTCTGATGGATTCTGTTCGAGAATGTATAAAGCATGATCAAAAGGACTTTTAATGTGCCGATAACTTTAAGCTTTTGCTGACGGAACAGAGAAGTATATTCGCCTGCAGTGTATTTATCTTCATTACTTTGTCGGGAGCAGTGGCAGTCGATAGCACTTAAAATATTTTATACGGTTTACCTCTGCCTCTGGCTGTGATGTCGGTGACGGTGGCTTTTGACTGCGACGGCCTGCTGTTTAAACGTAAAAAGACTGCGAAAGTGAATCCTTAATTTATCATTAGTCCAGCAAGCGCTGGTTCGCCCCCAGTAGAGCACTGTTTGTGTTCTGCTTTTGCTGTGGCTGTTACAGAGAGAGCTTGGATTGTTTGGCATTTGATTTTCTCTTTGGCTTTTGTTGACTGCAGTCCTTTTAAGGAATTCTGCTCTGGATTGACGACGAACTTCAGTAAGTGTTCAATAAACTTTGCAGTAAAACTTAAGTTCCTGGGGGTTTTTTTTTCACTTCTTGATTATTTGCGCTTTTAGACTACGAAACATTTACAAATTTGAGTTCTTTTGCAGAAACAATTCTCAGTTCGTGCAGATGATAGTTTCCGCACATCGAAGAAAAGCAAGGGTCGATTTGTCTCACAAAAACTTTTTAGATTATAGTTTCTTCCTTCTATACAGACTGAAAACAAACACAAAATGCGACGCCTCAGTTTAGACATTGCAGAAATTGTGTAAGGTATTCGCTGCTTGAATATGTCTCTATTCACATACAGTGACGGACAAAAGAATATCATTATAGGTAGGTAGGTAGGTTAAGGTCCAGGGGATTAGGGTCTGAAGATTGGGAGTGCCAGGTCATGAGATCGACATTATGCTTTTTCAACCACCTTTTTACTTTGCCCGACGTATGCTTAGCGTCGTATAGTGCATAAGCTGGAACTTTAGTGGCATTTCCCACTCAGCATACGGGAGCATAACGTCTTCCAATATTTTTGTGTACAAATGCTGGTCTATGGAATCCTTCATCCAACACCATACCAAGAGAAGCATTCCCAAACCATAATATTTCCGCCTCCGTGTTTTACGAATTTGCTTGTGTACTGAGGCTGAAATGCAGCATTTTTTGGACATCTGGCTCATCTCTTGCCATCTGATCCCACAAAATTGACCTTAACTTCATCCGACCAAGGAATATTTCGCTATTTTTTTTTTTCGTTTCCTGGGCCAATCCATGCGAGATGTTTTTTAAGAAATTGGACTCTATTTTTCCTATGGTTTTTTGAAAAATGTGGTACCTACCTAGGGCTTTTTCCAAAGAGATTTTGTTCTTCTAACCTCCTTCTCACTGTTCTGGAACAGGTAAGTCCAGTTCACGTTTGATGTCTGCAGCTGACAAAAATATGTATTTTTTTGACAAGATTTTACGAGGGGCGTTAAATATATTCTCGGTGTCGATATGAAAGAAAATGCGGATTCAATTTAAATTGTTTTTATATTTCAATAAAATCTCCCCTAACATTGAATAATAAATTTATGCAAGGATTAAAACTGGTTTTTGTGTCTAATATTCATTCAAAAAATGTCTAAGTATATCACATCAATGAACTAAAAATAAACAATAACAAACAATTTTTGTGAATGATGGATTCAAGTCTGATATTTACCAAATTAACACTGATGTTCCCCACGGCTCCGCTTTGTCTCCGACACTCTTCCTCATTTTTATAAATATTCTCCTATCACTTCTAACTGAATTCACCAATTCGCTGATGGCAGTACCGTCAGCTTTTCAGACGCGTTCCTCGGCTCTCGTCCCTCCTTTTCGGCAATTGACTTGGAACGGCATTGAATACTCGTGTTGTGCGCGCTACTGTTCTCTCACGAGTAGAAGGGACCTACAGGACCACCCTTCGGCATGTGAGCGTCACAGTATATCCACTACGCCACGGCGGCCAAGGCAGCGTATATTAAGCTCATTAAATTCCAATCTTGACAGCATAATTAATTAGGGTAAAAAAATAGAGTGAAATGTAATGCTTTTAAAACTCAGAGCTGTCTACTCTTTCAAGCATTCTCAAAATTACCAAACATTATCCATGAATGGTTCTGGCGTTGTTGAAACTGAACGAGTTTCAATCCTCGGTATGTGTATCAACTCAAAACTAAGTTGGAACGTTCACATATTCGAGATCGCCAAAAATGCATCGAAATGTCCAGGTTTAAAATACGAAGGGCATTCAATATATTCTCGGTATCGATATGAATAATCACTAGGGGCAAGGTCTGGATTATAGGGTGGGTGTTGGATTTCTTAGCGTTGAATTCGATCGATGAGTTTCTAAAACAAATAAATGCGAAATAAGCATAAATGCTGCACGAGCATAATCGTTGCACGGGCAATGTTCCCAATATTTACAATTATGCTAACATACTGTCTGCAATGGACATGCGATCAACTCTTCAAGTTGATCGCTGAATAATCAATTTGATAAATATTAATACAGGTAGCGAAAGCTGAGTGATATGCAGTTCGCTCCCCAGTTAGTGATAAGCACAAAGTATTGCAACTCGGTCTCATTGTAAATAAAGATTTTTTACTTTTTTTCAACTAAAACGCAACTAAGTATATAATTTGCGCAGCAGCCTTGAAAACTCCCTTCGTGTGAACAGGAGCATTATAATGAAGAAGCAGCACCCCCGCTGCGAGTTTACCCCGTGTTTCCTTTTTAATTTCATCCCTCAAATTATGCAAATTAGAAGTGTAGGATGTGGCGTTGATGGTTTCACCTTTTTTGTACTCAATGAGCAAGATTCCCTTTGAGTCGCAAAAAACTGTGGCCGTGAGTTTTCCTGCAGACGGAGTGACTTTAAACTTCTTCGGGAGGTATGTTCCTTTTCTGTCCCAATGACTGTTGTTTGCTTTCGGGGTCATAGTGGTGAACCCTTGTTTCGTCCCCAGTACCAATTCGATCCATAACACCGTCCGCGTTCTCACTATACATCTCCACAAGCTCTCAACATCATGAGATTCTCACTATTTTCTGAGGCGCTGTGAGCATTCGTGGCACCCACCTTGCGCTGACCTTTGAAAGGTTAAGATGGTCATGAAGAATGGTGTGAATGGTACCAGCTGAAAACTTGGTGATCTCTGCCATCATTTTCACCTTTATTCGGGCATCCTCAAGAACAAGTCTTTCGACTTCTTTGATGCTTTCTCCCGTACAAGCTGTAGCCGGGGCACCGGAGCGTGGGTCGTCTTCAATGCTCTCTCTGCCTCTCTTGAACTCACTTGACCACTTTTGCACAGTTAATAATGAAGGTGCGTAACTCTGGTAAACAGCCACCATCTCTTCATGAATAGCTTTTTTTAATGTTTCCTTGCTTAGTGAGAAATTCAATTACAGTGCCATGCTCAATATTCACCCATCATCGTCTCAGTTGCCATTATGATTCTGTTCAACTAGAAATAAAACGCGAATTAATAATCACATTTATATGAAATTTTACACGTTAGGACATTCATGTAAAATTGCATATAAATGTGATTATTATATGATATATAATAATATGAGTATATAACACTATTATTGTATATAATAATAGTATTACATGATAAATAAGTAAATTTATATATATAACCACATCGATACCGAGAATATATTCCACTCATAATGTGGAAGTTATTGTTTTGGAGATGTTTTTCCTGGACGATCTGTTGGCATGTGAGGTTTTTGAGGCTGTAGCGCATTAAAACCAAATGTCTTTCATCTTCTCACTAGGCTGGACACCTCCTGCTGCAACTTTCCTCCCTATGTAAGTTTTCGGATCAAGTCCGTTTCGGTTGCAGAGCAGTGCACGCCGCAGTCCATTTTACCTGCTTTCGTGAATCATTCGATGCATTTTAACACACAGATATCGTCATTGCTACACTTACAGTAAATCGGTTTTAAGGTATAAGACATACTTATTCATTAAAAAAAAAAACAAAAAACTAGTAAGGTGGTCCTATTATTTCGTCCGAACTTTGAGGCAGTTCCCTCACATTTAAAGATTAATTTTCTTCAAATGTTCTTGCTTCCTTGTAATTTTTTTTTGTTGGAAAAGAAGTACCGTTACCAACAAAAAGAAATATGCAAACAGACGTCATATTTTTTTATTTCAGTGAGAATAGGGTAAATGTTCGATATTTTCCGTACCGGTCTTATTGTTTTGTCCATAACTGTATAAACTTAACTTAATCGAAATAAAGCAGACGGGCGAATGAGAGCTCATGTCAAAATTCAGAATCTAAGCCAGTTTTGGAACTAACACGGCTTAAGCTGCTTGTTGTGCTAAATAATCGAATATTTTCCGACTGTGGAGAAAGTGGGGAGTCTCAGTACGTGCTGGAATAATGAAGAAATGAAAGCGATCAGCCGCTGAAATCGGGAACACAAATTCAAAAAAATTAAGGAACCTACAAAACCTCCTGTACACACACGAAAAAGATGTCCAAGAAAAGTTTGATTTGAGGTTGGGCGACACTCATTTGCTTTAATTCACATGAAAATGCAAAACAGACAGTAATGAGAAGTTCTGGATTCTTTAGAAACATGTGTCAAAAGAGTACATTGAATTGAGTGCACGATTTTAAAGCTTATCATGAAGAAGTGCAAAGCACAGATAGTTGACATTTTTTCCAAATGAATTCTGGACCAGCTTTTGGGGACTTCTGCAAAGTGCTTCTGAACCTCAGGCTCTATATGAGTTATGGAAGATCCCTAAACATTGAAGTAGACTGCTCCCTTTCTTTTTAAATGACGGGCAGGGACTTCAGCGCGAGGTTATCATGTACGTAAGATGCATCTTAAGAACCTGATGCTAGAAGGAAGAACCCAAGGTCCAAGCAGGCAAACCAATCAAGGACATAAAAAAAGAAATAAAGCTTGAGTGTGATTCAGAAAAGATGCACTTGACGAATTTAAAATGCATCAAAGTATTTTGTTAATAATATTAATTAGATGGCGCGACTGTCCACAGGGGAACCAAGGCCTGGCTTGCTCATTTCAACTACTCGCGTTGTGGGCGCTGCTGTTCATCAATGAGTAAAAGGGACTTACAATTTTCTGCGAACGACGAAGTTTGAGAAGCTTTTTTTCAAACAGTTACTACTATTTGAGTGTTGTCAGAACCTCGGTGTTGTCGTGAAAAACGAACACCCCTCATTTTTAGTCCGAGACTCAAACCAACGGCGCCTACATTTGAAAAAAAAAAAAATAAATCATATTATTTTCTCCCTGAAAATTGCATTAGCCCATATTTATGGCGTCGGCACTCATGCGCTTAATTTTCGAGTTCAATGCCTCGCACCTGCACCTCCGGGCGCACTGGCTACATGTCAACGCATAAACAAACGAAATTGAATTATTTTTCAACCCAACCCAGTGCGACCCATTGTAAGATCACCCCTGACGCTAGCCCGCTGCTGCAGCCGCACACACCCAATACCAAACCACAGCACATCACACCACCGTTGGCAATTCATATTGCCGCTCATTAATTGAAAATTCGCGTTGTTTTTTAATGAAGTCCTATTAATGGCTGATCGGTCTGCAATTTTGTTCGGCTAATGTGCCCTGACGTCTGCCGGAACAAACCTCCACGCAGCAGTGTATACACACCTGTTGTCGGATTCTAGGTACGGTTGACTACGTTGCGAGGGGATTCAATTAAAATCCTCCCCATCCTCGGTCCTGTGAATACAACACGGATGCGAAGCGGTAACTTCCCCGTTTGTTATGTTTATTCATCGCCTAATTGGATTGGGTTCACGTAATTGGCACTGGTGCTGGGACTGAGATTGGGACTGAGACTGAGACTACGAATGGAACTGGTGCGGGCACACATCGAAAGTTTTCATTAGATTTTCCACCCCGCGACGATTTTCGAAATTCATTACGTAATCGCATTGCTGCCTCCGCTTCTATTCGTGATGGGAGCTGAGAAGGAACCAGAGAAAGAGAGCCGCTCGTTTCACGTTGACGAACCAACCGACAAAATTGCGCTTTTCACCGCTAATTAATAACTTCTGGCAAGCTGCTCAAGAGGGATGACGAATATCACAACGACGATGATGTATTGCTGAAATAAGGACGGGAACGACAAGCACGGTGACGTTCGCTCCTTTTCGTGTTCGGTGGTTCGCGCCGATTCAAATGAAAAGCAAACAGCGCTTCTTTTAAGGTTGCTGTGAAGGTGTAGGTGGCTGAAGTAGCGGTTTTTGCGTCTTAATTAGTTTCAATCGAATTCCAAACTCCGCAGCAATGCGGAGGGACCTCAAGCACGGCATGGATGCATGAGGTGGGAACAGCTCCATTCAATGAAGCACTGAGCCAGGAGGCCTTCCACATCATCACCACTTGAATGTGTTCATGCCTACATTCGTTTGAATGGAATGAAATATACGATTGATCGGGTTTGCCTTACTCAACGGCAAGTGGAAGTTCGTGATGTGGGAATGCACCCGGGAAGACGATCTGACGTTCAATTATCGCAGATTCCAATACAGTGCGCTCCCGTCCCGAGACATGGATGCTCCGCCCTCGCACTCAGCCACCGCTCTCGAATGTGCGGTCTCAAGTGGATGAGGAACATGAACTAATTAGTGGTTCGGTATGATTGGCGCAACAGTTCAATTATATTGTAGATTTGAAGTGGTTAATTACGATGCATGGTGAAGTTGAGCAAGGGGCTGAATTGGCGAAGGCTTAAATAACGCAACATCTCGTGGTTTCATGGGGATTCACTCCGCCTGCGCTCTATCATTCCACCGTGAATGGGTGTGCGCATTGTGCGACTCCCACCACAGCTGGCCTTTGCTGCAATATTTATTCAGTGCCTTATTATCTAATTAAAATTGGACTGTGTCTGACTGTCGGCCAATGTCGCAACAACAGGTGCCTACTGAAGGGGTTTTCAGGTAGCCGATTGCCGCTCAACTTATCGATTAAGCATTCAGTGCTGACATGATAATTTTCGGGTGGCCCATCGTTGTCGCTGGGACGGCAAACAACAGCGGAAGCAAAAGTTTAAACAGTGAACAATTGTCAGATGGCTACAATTAAGCTTCAAACATTGCTGGGGTAGCGCAAGGTATACCTGAGAGAAAATAAAACCGACGAGCTGTCAGCAATTAGCCGGGTTCTCTGGCAGACAATTCTATTAAGTGCTTATTATTGAATGTTTACTTAACAGTTAATTACCGATTGTTCGTGGGATGTTTGCGTTGTGGTTTGTAAGGGGGCGGCGGCAAACATTCACTGGCCTCCATTGTTTCATTTGGGCGCAATCGATTGTTGAAGTTTTCCGAATGAAGTTATATTTAGTGCTGTATTTAGTTGACTCCTGAAAGTTAATTGCAATGGTCACTTGATGAGATCCGGAAAGTTGGTTTGTTTAAAGATGACTTACGATTTATTGAGTACACATCGTTTATTTCGGTGTAGCAGTTTATGTAGGCTATTGACACTTGTTGAATATTTAACGGGACTGCATGTTTAAGGCGGGTGTGTCAACATGAGATTAATTCTAGGGGATGGTTTTGTTTGGGAATTTTGAGGCAATGATGACTTGGGGTTTATTACAGAATGTCAGACAAGAAATTTTCCTGGACTTGAGCTTCCCACATACAAACTGGATCAAGGCGTTTCTTCAAATTCTATATTTGGTGATGCGGTGATGCGAATCTGAAGAGTTTTAATTTTTGATAAAGTAAGGTCCTTATGGGAGCAATCGTCACATAAAGTCCCTTAATCAAATTTCGTGCTGAACTTGCACGTGAATTTAAAACAGAAAAAAGTTGTTTTCGAATTTGAGGAAATATGCCAGCACTGCACAGGAGAACATGCAATAACCTAACGAACAAGGCTTACGATATTGAAGAATTCATCAACGCTGCAACTCTATTCGAAGTTTGGGTCCCCAACAAGTAAATTTCGAATTTTCTGTACGCAAACCGAATTTCTGAATTCATTACAATATTCTACACCTCTCAATGTGTCGACATTGTGTGTGCTGCTCTTGTGTCCGGGCACAGGTGGCACGTGTAGGCCCCCGGGGGGAGAACTATTTCATCTCAGAGCGAAAAGGTGAACCCATTCTCACAGTCCCAAACATGACATCCAAGCAAACAACATGTTATCCATTCCATGGAAAAATGTGACACAAAATTCATATCCTATCTCCCTGGCAAAGCACAGGCTCATAAAGCAGCCCGCTCACTCTCCTTTGATGTAACGTGATTGCATGTGGACGATATTAGTAAGGTAGGTAAACACCCTGCAGCCCCAATTAATTTCCTTTGAATATGTAAATTAATGAAAACGACAATATTTTCCCAAAGCAAGCATTCTAATGGTTTGCAGAGAGTGAGATCAAAGTGAATTACAATCCCCCGTACGACGGCGCACACGAACAGACTGTCTTTCTATGACGAGGGCCGAGTGGTAGGCATGGCTGTAATATCAATGATGATGGCACCGAGTGTGCCATCATAACCGACAGCGAGCAAGGGAGCTCGACCGGACGAAGTGGAAGTGGCAGCGGTGGTTGCGGGTGGCGGAGGTGGAAAGGCAAATGCTCCATCACACCAGCAGGGTGCGTTTGTTTGGCTCATGTTTGTTTTAAGGATTCACTGATTCAATTTCGCCGAATATGTGAATACTTGTGTGCGCAGCACACGAGCACTCGAGCACACGTGTACGTCCGTACGAAAGCCAGAGAACGTATCATGTAGACCCAACCGACGTGCGCTGGTTGCAGTCAGCCTCTCGACAGCCGACAAGCAGCGAACAGTATTACCAATCACGTTCAGCAAATAATGCAGCAAACATATTTCGCCAGAAAGCAAATAAATTTGGCTTTCATTTTAAATTAAAAGCAACCATTTTAACTCCGCCCTCTTCTCTCCCAGTCATCACATCGTTCCTTTAAAACGGCGGGTATTGGGACCTGTGCTTGGCGTCCCCCTGCGAAACAACACACGCTCGCACATCCTCCATATCAGTAACGCCAATGTTGATGCCAACGACAGTGCCAGCGTCAGTGCCACTGCCACAGCTACCACCGGCAACACCAAAACCATCATCATTGCCGTCATCATCGTCATCATCGTCCTCACCGTCGTCATCGCCATCACCGTCATTCCCTCTCGTCCTCGACGTCGTTCGTTGTCGTCATCGTCATCCTACTCATAACAGCGGGATAGGCGACGGGGCCGGAAAGGGAAAAGGTATCGCTTAACAAACCCCGCAACCTGCAGCACAGTAGCGAGCGCAATCTGTGTAATGATGGCGAACGCGATCGGACGGGGATGCGAAGTAAACAAACCATCCCCATTCTCTCCGGCCCCCCAGCAGCCACCACACATCTGAGGAATAAAACGCCCCCAGTGCTCGGGAATTTAGAAGTTGCAAATTGTCGAAGACTGGGATCATTTACTCGTGCCACACACAAGCGGCGGCGGCGTTCATCTAACACAGCTTTTCGGGCTGCGGCGGTGGGCTGTGAGAGGACTGTGCGGGGATTCATGTGCGGGCGGGCTTGTGTACATGGGTGAGTGGGTGTGTCAAGGACGAAAAATCAATATCATGCCGCACACTTCCGGGGAAATCACGGGAATTTCAATAAAAACGAACTATTTGCACTTAGACGTTGTCCCAGTTCCCTCTCCAGCCCCTGCGGTCTTACGATTAAAAGTATGTACTCTGCCCCGCCCCCTCCACTTTGTTTCAACCCCATGCCAATCTTCTTTCTGGGTTGAGCTGACAAGGAGCGCGCAAGAAAAGGAAAAAAACACATCGCCCTGATTTAATCGAATGCTGCCAGGACGATGAAAGAGGAATGCCGCTTGACATGCAAGTTGTGATTGTTCCTCTTCTGATTTCAATCAGAACGCGATGGCATGCAGATTGCCGGAGGTGCAATAACCCACTCTCAAAGTCGCACACAGCCAGTGGAAGCACCGTACAGCAGAATGCCTCAAAAGGATCAGAGTGTGCTCATTTTTTGTCAGCGAAAGGACGGAAATTAAATCGAGATTGACTTCTCGACTCTCACTCTTCCCCACACACTCAGTTTCTCGTCCTAATGACGCACACACTCAGCAGTAAGCACGAGACAAATTGATTCAAAGGCACAAGCTGAGCGAAGATGTGCTCAACCTTATCCCATATTGACAGTGCAATTGATTACTCAGCCTTTTTTCCGGTGACTGCGGGTCCCCTCCGATGGCTCCATAAATATAATCACACCAAGGGTGTGCGCCAGCGGCGGAACAAAGCCCCCATTGTTCAGAGAGATTGCTCGTAAAATGAAAAGTCACGGAGGTTCGAAAATCTCTCGCAGCTTAGGCGTCCATTAGTTTGCAGCGAAAGAACAATTTTAGTCTAAAGCCCCCCGTCATTATCCCAGCGAAGAGTGGGGAAGCCACTAAAGCCATAAGCTCATTAAGACATTTCAACATTTCCGCTTAGTTGGTATCGAAAGCCACTTTGACGGGAAGACGCTTGCTCGTCTGCGTCTGATGCTGGGCGAAATTCGGTAATGTGTGGCGGCGTCGGCCAAAGGACGGGCATCCGACGAGCATGGTGGCCCACAGCAAAATGGGTTTAAAATAACTCTCTAAAATCCTTGCTCCAATAACTTCACAAGATAGTGACGGCGAAAGGGGCGTAAATGGCGTAAATGGCGTAAACGGCGATTGGCAATGGGTGAAGGGTGATGGGAAATGGGAGATGGTGAGGCGATGAGGAAAATGGGTGCCAATGAAGGCAATGTGCCTTTGAATGGCGCGTTGAAGCTTTAGAGGGTATTTCCTTTTCCGGTCTAGTTGAGAAGCCAATGCAAAATAAAATTAACTCCGAAGAGTGATTTTCAATTGTTTGGGAACGCTTTCTGCCCTTGCCCTCGCCCTCGCCCTCCTCGGAAAAGTAACCAAACAATTGAATGTAGTAGCAATGAAATCCTATCGACTGTTGTTCGCTCGCCCTACTGCTTCCTTCCAGTGCCGTTGGAATTCAATCTGCTGAAGAAGTTCGTCGTAAAACTTGGTCGCTGTAACTGACGTAATGTTCTTTGGCTAGAAGTTTAACAACTTTCACTTTGACTCCCTCTTCAGGACTCAGGGAATAGAAGATGATGACTAGAATGGGCTTTGCTGTAGTTTATGTTGGTGAGCCCCGCAAATGCTGTTTAATGGACATGTAGTTCACGGAATTCAAAACACAATGCGAAGACCAGAAAATTCCCATCTAAGTAATGGCAATTACTTGGAGCGCAATTTTCCCTGACTGCAAACACTCAGCATTGGGTGACGCTTTTATTTGAAAACAATCTGAAAAAAACTGCAGTTTTTAAAACTTTGAGCCCCCAACTCTGGTCTTTATGTAGGAAACCGAACTTTCAAGGAAACACCCACCTCTTCGGTGGAGACAATGAGGTACAGACAATGAGTTCAACATCACGGAGAAACCTATTCACATTTGTAGACATGCACCATTGTCAGTAAGTAGTGTCTTTTGCATTTAATTTCCCTTTCCTGAAAAGGACTCACTTGCTGCTTTCCGACCTCATTTATTTCGTCCTCATCAGGTGCAACAGCTGCATGGTACGACCCCGCAGGACGATCGGAAGCACCATATGTGTTCAGCTTCGACGATATGGCCCTCTTAGCCGACTTGTCCTTGGGTATCTTGTTTTACTGCTCAATGCAATGTCTGTCCGTCGATCCATTTCGTCTGAGGACAAACACAATTACCATCGAGCAGCCCCACTGCCGTCGCCGCTGCTATGCTTCCACCCCGTCATTTTAAACATCCGACACATGTTCGCTTTACGAGAAACCCAGCAAGCACTTTACATGACATCGAACTGTGGACGTTACATCCGAATTACATGCAACGATGTGAATGGAATAAAAGATTCCATTGCTGTATTGTGTCATTGTGTGCTCTGGGAGTGAAGAGTGCCGGGCGTGG
Organism: Eristalinus aeneus; assembly: GCA_955652365.1. Taxonomy (NCBI): domain Eukaryota; kingdom Metazoa; phylum Arthropoda; class Insecta; order Diptera; family Syrphidae; genus Eristalinus; species Eristalinus aeneus. Next base: position 570,484 of record OY019131.1, read on the forward strand.
TGTGCCCGGGCGTGTGTCAAACAATAACGACACAGTCCGATGTTTGACAGTCTCAAAAATCAGTGATTAGTGTCCAGTCGAGTCTTTGACTATTGGCGCTGACTTTTGATTGACACAAGTGGAGCACAGCACAAAACGACCGGGGACTTTGTTTTCCCTGAGTGCTCTATTCGATCAATCGCTTGCTTCGTTTTAGTTGGCCCTCAAACAAATTCGAATTTAGTTATTCGAGTGCGGCTAACTCAATCATTGGGCCGGTCGAAGAAAGTTTTAGTTTCATGAAAGGCTCCAGAGGCTGTTTCGCTCTTTGAGGGCACAAGGAACGAACTGACTGTGGTGAATTTCAAACTGCGAAGTGGAAGTGGATGTCTTTCCCCTAAGGCCCATGAAGTTCAATTAAGTTTTCGAATTTTGGAGTTGTCGGTTATCCGCTCCGAACTAATGTCTTCGCATTTTTTCTTTTTTGCCGGCTTCTGTGTCTGTCAGTGGAAGGAAGTTTCATTTCGCTCTGCAGTTTTGCTGTGTTCATCAAATCTGCCGTATCGATTGAAGGAATCATCGCAGTGGGAGAGACTCAGAAATCGAATTATTAATTTAGACTGAAATGAAGTTGCACAGTTGCACATTCATGTTGGCGTCACCGGTGATATAAAAAGTCCGTGGTTGCTCTTTGCAGACATGTTTTCAAAGGAAAATGCACTTTTTGTAGAGATGGCTCTTCAAATTTCATTCTGTTTCTGTCATTCATTTTTGTTGAATGTTCAGATATGATGCGTTTTTTGGGGTAAACAATTTGAAGTATTTTTCATATCAAATTCTTACATTTGCATTACTCAGGTTTATTTTATAAATTTTGCTTTTAAATTAGCACTGTAAAGCGAAGACGGGTGAGGCATTGATTTTTAAGGGAGTTAGAACCATGCTTCTACAACAGCAGATGAGCAGAAGGGACAGTTTGTATTATCGCTTCCCCGTCATCTTCAAATATTGCAGCCGACCTAGGCAGTGTAGCAGCAGCATTCTTTCCTAGGCATGTCATATACTTTTCGGTATTATATTCTTTGACTAGTCAAGAATTGAGCAGGACTGGGTTCGACTAAAAAATAAAGGGGGCAAGTTGTTGCTAGTTTAGAAACAATTTTGTTCCTGATACTATGTCAACAGTTGGTTAGGACAATGTTTTAAAGTCAAGTTAACCTTAAATCCTTGGACACTCGCTAATAAAAACAATAAACTTGTCTTTATGCCCTGGCGTAGTGGATAACTACGTCACTCACACGCTGAAGGTCACGGGTCCGATTTCAAAACTGAACACCTGACTATTTTTCACAGTACCGTCTCTCTAAAGTTGCTGATAGCCCGTGTTCACACACGAAAATGTTTAAATTTGGCCGTTTGGAGTGTAAAAACTGCGGATTCCTTCCATGTGTGAGAGAGTAATAGCACGAGAAAGGTCCTGGGAACTTTCTTTTATTTTGTAAAAATCTTGTGGATTTCTTGATAATGGAAAAATTTCAAACTTCACTTCATGTGAATGCTGTTATTTGAGGTTTAAGTAAGATACTACATGATATGGAACAACTTAATAGATTCAGCGTAACAATGTCTCCTAATGTTTATTATATAATGATGGGTCACTACACTCTCATTGAAAGGTTCTGCATACCGTTCTGCATCGATGCATAAAGTACATATTCTCAAATCAAAAAAGACAGTCTCAACAGTCGAGGAAGTAAGAAGTCATTCATCTTAAGTGTGGAGTCGGGATCAACATTTAGTCTACACCTTAACTCTCCAATCAGTTCTTTCTCGAGGGAGTTTTTTATGTTCTGAGACTATATAGTGTTGGACAAAGCAATAGTTCTCAAAGGTAAACAATAGCAGTCAATGGCATTTGGTTACATTTATCCGGATGTAACTGCTAAATTTTAATAGATTTACAGAAATCTTTTATCTGTAACTCAATAAAACCGAAAAACAAATAAACTTCAAGATAAAAAGAAATAACAACAAAAAATAGATCAATTGAATAAAAAGAGCTGCCACAAATCTAAAACATGAACATACGATATTGCATCACCTGCACTCGATTATCCCTTTTTTGTTTTGATATTCTCTGATTCTGTTTTACTGCAAATTAACTGATCACACGATGTTGCAAATTAATTCCATTTGTTATCCATTTGTCATTCCATTTGTTACCCTTTATATTTCGGGATTGGCCATTCCTAGTGTTAAAATCTGGCAACTGCCAGCTCTATCGTTTGACATATTTGAGGTTATACGTATTCAGAACGTTTTGACATGCGTGCGTTACTTGTGTTGTTTACAGTAACTTAAAAGAATTATCTCACCCAAAAAATGGAATTAAATCGTGAAAATTTTCGTGCGATTTTTTTACAACTTTCGACGTGGATTAACGCAACAGCTCAAAAACATCGATGAACTTAATTCAATTTTTGGCGATGAGGCTCCATCAAGGACCAGTGGTTATCGATGGTATTGTGAATTCAACCGAGGTGGTAGTTCACTACAAGACGAATTTCGTGAACTGAATTTCAAATCAGTTGTTATTCCGGAAACCATTGATGCTGTGCGCTACCTGATATTGCAAGTTCGTCATGACAACCTTAGGCATTAGTGGGACCGGCATACATTCAATATTGCATGAAAATATGACCGTAAAAAAAATTGTTCGCGTTGGATCCCGAACAATTTGTCAATCGCTCAAAAAAAATGACTTGTGTCAATTGGTCAAAAGAAATGCTCTAAAAATATGATCGCGGCGCTTCGAAACACGTCTATGACATCGTAACAGGTAATGAATCGTGGATTCTCGCGTATGATCCCGAATGCAGTCAACAGCAGTTGACTGTATGGGTGTATCAAATTGATCCAAACTTAACAAGAGTTGCCCTCGCACGAAGCACTTCCAAGCAAATGGTCGCCTGTTTGTTCGGAAAAACTGGACATGTCGCACCCGTAGCACTAGAACAACGCAGAACATTCAATTCTGAGTGGTCCACAACCATTTGTTTGCCAGTTGTCTTCCAAGAAATCAGGAAAGCCAACTGTCGAAGACAGATCGCTCCTCACCACGACAATGCGAGCTCTCACACATCGGCACAAACAACTGCATTTTTGAGTCGATTTGATGAGTCATCCACCATATAGTCCTGACTTGGCACCGAGTGACTTCTTTTCATTCGCGCACGTAAAAAATAAAATGAGAGCCCAACGTTTTTCGACTCCTGAAGAAGCGGTTGATGCGTTCAGAATGCATGTTTTGGAAATACCTCAATCAGAGTGGCAAAAGTACATACTTCGACAATTGGTTCAAACGCATGCAAAAGTGGATCGATCTTAATGGGGAATATTTAAAAAAACAATAAAGCTATTTTCGATGATTATTATTTGTTTTTGTTCTCTAATCCCGAAATATAAAAGGCAACCCTCGTATTTGTGAAACAGACTAGTTGAAATTTTAAGTGTAAAAAAGTTTGAAAAATGGCGCGTAGCAAATAGTCAAAAGGATTATCACAGATTTTCATCCCAGGGAAGCAGTGAACTGCATTGCAACCATTTCGCCATTTGCCGTATAATTAGCCGATCTCGTAAATCTGGGTTGCTTGTCTCGGAAAACCACCGTACGTGATGATCACGGAATAATTCGTGCCATTAAAAAGGATCAATTGTTATCCGGAAGATAGGAAGTGAACTTAACTTGGATTTATCCAACAAATCTATGCAGCGAAGGGTGGTGGATGCCGGTTTTCTTTTATACTGGGTTCTAAAAAAACCAGAAGGCATGACTTGAGTTTGCAAAGACACATATTAACTGGACCATTGCTAAATTGAAAACAGTTTTATTTTCAGATGAATCCAAATTCATTCTGATGGAATATAATAAGTGCGAAGACCAAAATGTTAACGCTTTACAGACAGCGGTACAAAAAAGCATGGTGGAGAAAATATTTTGGTCTGAGGATGTTTTCCAATCATAGAATTGAACCAATTCATAGAATAAACGGAATAACGAATCGTTTCATGTATTATGATATTCTTCAGAACGTGATGCTGCCGTTTGCCGCAGAAGAGATTATTTTAAAATGGATGTACCAGCATGACAATGATCCAAAGCACACCGCCAAAACTTATTCAAAATTAGTTCTTGGGAAAAAAAGCCACCGTTTTGAACTGACCATTACAGTCACCACATATAAATCCAATAGAGTATGCATGGGAATGCTTTAGCTTTGCCGCAGCCCTTTTTATTGAATTGGTGCCTTGTATGTTGTAGCTTTTAAATCTTGAAGTAGCATTATTTGTTTTTAGGTATTATTAAGTCCATTAATAATAATAATAATAATAATTGCTGGAGCTACAGTCCAAAGGGGGTCCAGGGCCTAGCTTGCTCATCAACTACTCGTGTTGTGCGCGTTACTGTTCTCTCACGAGTAGAAGGGACCTACAGTTTTTTGCCGACTCCGAATGGCGAAATTTGAAAAGCTTTCTTAGACAGTTATTACTCAGCAGCTCGAAAGAGGTGGTGCCGTGAAATATTAGAAAAATTGGTGTTGAACTGGGAGTCGAACCTAGACCCTTCGGCGTGTGAGCGTCGCACTCTACCCACTACGCCACGGCGACCACCATAGATCTAAATGGAGTCCATTGCTTATCTAAATTACAGAAATATGATTTATGTAAAACTATTAAAATTTAGCAGTTTTATCCGGAAAAATGTAACCAAATGCCATTGAGTGCTACTGTTCTGTCGAACATTGTATGTTGCACGAATGAATTTAACACACTATCTTAGGTATAGATTTTATGTGAGCAAAACAAATGAATTGCGACCCGCAGTATTCTTGCATAATTTAAGGATTTGTTGAAAATGAAGAAATGTTTTGAATAGCGTGCTCCAGGTACTGGATCTATGACGAGTTTCGTAATTTCGCTATTGCGTCTGAAGCATGATGTCGGTACTGTAGGCGAATCTTTACGCATGTTTTCCACTACAGGGACGACATTATCCTTTTCTTTTTCTTCTTGTTAGGCTACAGTCCGGTGTGGATCTCCATCTCAACCAACATACGTCTCCAGTTAGTATGATCTATTATCAACTTCTTCCAACTGCACACTCCACATTGTTCGAGGTCTTTCTCCACTTCTGTGCGCCATATCAGCCTATACCTTTCGCTTTTGAATCTTCTCAATGACTCGAATGCGAAAACTTTTCGAGCTGGAGCACTGACGTCCATACGGTCTAGCCTATCCATCAGAATTGGTGTATTCGAAGAACATGCACATGCGCAGTACAGCCTGAAAAGTTCGTCGGTGAATCTTCTCCTCGAAACAAACAAAACCAAAATTCGCACGCAGAACTTTTCTGTAAAAATACTAAGGCTCATCCAGTTTTAGCAGCGTCCAGGTTTCCTTACCTTAAAGTTGGACTGCGATGATCAAACTTTTGTATACGCAAGCTTGTTCTTTCGATTGAGGACTTTATTTCCTCTTGGGTACAAAGAGCGCTCGATAAGAGCGCTCCGTATTTGATTTTGGTACTGAAGCTGTGTCCATATTTACGGTAGATGTGGGATTTGGTTTTAGGTGATTACCTGCCTTTACGGCTTATATCACGGGGTCCATTTTTCCAAGAGTCGTAAGTAAAGCAAGACTCAACGCCTTAGTACCCTAAGTACCAAACGGGGATCCTGCTTGAGGGGCAAAAGCCCTGGGTTTGATGAGAGGACTTTCTAAAACCTCTTCCGCTCTCTGGGTCGCAGCGCCCGGTTGAGAATGCAATTCTACACTGAGAAGGGATAGTCCCCTAACCGCCTTGCCTAGTTGTGGGTGAACAATCAACTAGAAAAGTCAGCACAGTACACTATCCTCGACTCTACCTGAGATGTTAGGTGGTAAACCACAGCCACCACGATACTCTCACAAGGGGGCCTACCGCACGGCCAGGCTGGAACCGAAGTTCCAAGGGCCCCTGACCTCCCGTGGCACCAGAATATAGCCTCTGGCCAAGCTGTCACTACCAGTCAGGTTCCCTTAAAGCCTGGGTCTGTTAGACGCCATCCCGCCACAGATGGTCTTTTCTCCATCAGTGATTCCGTTGTCAATATAAATAGTGTTACGGATGTAATTTTGAATCATGTGATTCATAAATCCATCACATCACATCACATTTACGGCAGAGCCGAAGTTGACAAAATCCCTGACCACTTCGAAGTAGCTGCTGCGTTATGTAGCTCTCATTCAGAGGCGGTGATGTTACTGCCCGCCCCCATTTGGCTGCTTCTACTTCAATGCCAGTATACGCCTCATTGACACCCCGCTGTATTGAAATAATCTCATATGACAAATGTCGTCCGCGTAAGCTAGAAGTTGAGCTTACTTCTGAAAAATCGTGTCTCTGGTCTTGGCTTGTAGGTTGCGCAAAATTTTCTCAATAACGATATTAAAGAGTCACGTGACACCGCGTCGTCTTGCCTTTAACCTCTTTTGACAATAAAGGTATCGGTGAGTTCGTGCGAGTGAAGTGTTCCCCATCGTCCCCCTATACAATCTGACGAGTTTGGTAGAATGCCAAAACTAAACTTGGCAGTGGATAGCTTGTCCATTTCCACACTGCCATATGCGGCCTTAACATTACCAGACTAAGTAAATTTTCGTTTGGTTTCCAAGTAGAAACTGACATTCATATTCTGTAGTGAGAAACGACGGCAATGGGTTTGCTCGATTCTAAGAAAGCTCAGAAATGTAAAGCGCATACAACCTTCATCATCAGTTAGGTTTCCTTCTCCCTTCTCCAAGAAACTGAAGCAATCATATGTTGAAGCCTAGAAGAACAATGAATTGAAGTGTAACACAATCTGCTACTGGGCAGAATCAAGCAAGTCAATCAATCTGCTTTTAGGGCAGAAATTAAACTGAAGACTTAAGGTATTAGACAGCCACGTACCCGAACCACTTCCTTCATCCCTGACCTCAGGAGTTACTCTCTATCTCTCAAAGCATTCCAAAAATGGTCACTCCGATTTTCAAAAGACTGCAGCAACGTCGTTAGGAATTATTGAAAGCACCCCATTTACTGAGGATTTGCTGCACAAACTTTTCAGATGCACTCACTTGATGTGTGAGGAAGTTTCAAACAAATCCTTTTCGCAAACATACTCTGTTCGGATCAAGCTAACTGGTTCGTACACATTTGGAATGGCACGACTACAGGCTCGTATGATAAGGGGCAGCAGGATAACAACCAAACTGAACAAACCGAACTGAGATAATCAACTCCCCAGCCAGCCACCACTAAAGCAAAAACATTCCTTTTTGTATTTACCGCCAAGTGTGGACTGACGTAGACAATTATTACAAAGGACAATGTTGGAATGTCAAAATGTCACATTAATTAATTCCCAATGTGTGAGAAACAGAATGTCACGACAACAACACGAACTTATGCACGAAACGTCATGGCTTGCCCACAGTGAGCACATCCACGGTCAGAACATGTGTACGCGCGCACTCACAATGAAATCTAAACAGTAGTTGCGATGCGACAGGTAGAGACACGAACCCAACGACGGGCAGAGAGGACGGTGGGGAAAATTTTACTGGCAGCGTGCACTCAGGATAAAGGAGCAAGCCACGTTACACCCCGCCGTCACTTGTCAAACTGGCAAATCCTTTCAACACCCAGCCTTGGCAAACTGAAAAAAGTGCATAAATACAATAAGTCCGTCTGCATAACACGGAACTCGTAGCCAACATTGTTCGGTTGGTTTCGCTTACGCAGGCGAGTAAATCGCTGAGCTAGAAGTTCAACTGTTGCACGACCTCATTGCCCACACCACCGTCAGCGCAGAGCGGACATATTGGTCAATCCAGCAGTGTGGTAAATTGAAGCTGCAGATATCTGCTGAGCCACCTCGTTTGGGTGGTGTTGCTCTCAGCACCTTTTCCCTTCGTCATTTGCATTTTTTGTCAATTTCCTTTGAACTCTCAAACCGGTTTCGTCGCTGTGGGGGCGTGCACAGAGGAGGGAAGACGAGCGAAGAAGTTTCACTGGTTTTTGTACTCCTCTGGGAAACTTCGTTCGCACAGTTAAGAGTCAGACGGAACCGCGAATGCTATTACTGGTACCTCGAAGGACTCGTAAATGATTTGCAATTAAAGGAAGAAAGGACCCGAGCGAGAGCGAGCATAGCAGTGTCCCAATTTGCAGTGGGGATGTCCAAATCAAGACCACGAATCATGGTCGGCAAGTTGGCAACTTTTTATTTCACTTCAGCTTGTCCTTTTGTGAGATTCTTTTTCTCGCTGGTCCGCTTTGTGTTTTGGCCACAGGAGGCGAGGCAAGGCGAGGCGAGTGATGGTGACGTGGGGCGAGAAGGTCGTGCTACAATGTGCTGACTTGTGGAAAAGTAAATGAGTGCTGCAACATTTTTCACCACTGTCATCCCATTGTGCACATTGCATGTACTCCCGCGCGACCTTATAACATTTTGCCCCCTCCCAAGTCCGCTTGTCCGATTCTCTCCTCTTTTTCTTCCCCGTTTTATCTCTTTTTTGCGTTGAAACTTTGAAGGCTTCTGTGGGATGAGGAGGCTGCGCTACCCGTAGTCGTGAGGATGACAGACTGAGCAGGTGGAGGTGGGTTGGGAACAGAGCACAAATTAAATGTAACAATTTTTAAAGGTAAGTCCTGTGGTGTTTTCCGCGTTGTTTGGGGCCGAATTGTTCGCAACAGCACCGCAGCAGTAGGATGTTCATGCGGTCTTGAACCCTTGTTTTGCGTAAGGTGGAAGAGATGGCAGAGCGAGAGCCGAGCCGAAGGAATGGATGGTGGCGCTCTGTATTAAGTTATGTAAAGGCGAAAAGTTCGCCGCCCGTTCTCCCGCATTTCGGTGAATAATTTAGAAATTCCATTTTTTTTTGCTTTCGAATCACTACACTGTTGTTGACTTGTTGTTGTAATACTTCAGTTCGGGCGACGATGGACGGTGAGAGATGGATGCGAATTAGGGCGAATCGGGAGCGAGTTGCTGGCGAACTGGCGCTTGCTGTCAGGACATGGGAGAGATTTGTTGTTAATTTGCATGGAAATTTCATAAACGTCGGGGAGTTCAAAAATTGGTTGCTTAAGATTTGAATATTTAATGCTCGAAAAATTAGACGTCGTACCGAGAATGTTTGACACTTGGATGGGTTGGTTTGATGCGAAGTTTCTGATTAAATTTAAACAGCAACAGCAGCACCCGAAGGCGTTGCGAGAGTGGGAGCAAACTTCTGTAGTGGCTGTCGGTTTTGCGCACTTTCTTCGGTTGTGTTGGGGGGGTGCGATTGTGAATTTACCGTCATCATTATTCATTGGCAACGATGAAATTCTAATCAAAAACAATTGATTTTGTCTGACGCCCTCTGGCAAATGGCGGTTTGAAATAAGTGATGGGAGCCCTCTCGTGACTTCGCGAAATGTTGTTGAAATTATGGGAACCAGAATGAGGGTGCGGCACACGTGAATAGGATGAGTTGATTGAGATTATTTGAATACTTTGGGCCACCTGTTAACTTGGGTTGTCGGCGTGTGTGTACACCCTTTCCTTTTCAGCGTTTAACAAGATTTCAAAAATGGATTTATGAAATACTTCTAGAAAGTAGGAAGTGAACGTTTCCACCTTACTTGTGAGTTATAAGGTGCCATAAAAGAATGTCCTGGACACGGTGCCGTCTGGTGATGGTAGGAACGTCGGTATCATGGCTGAACGGTATTCAAGACGGAAGCTTAGAAAGCCTGCTGTTGCAGCTGGAAGTACTCCTTATTAAGGTAGGGATACACATTAGATGTGCCATGCGTTCTGTTTTTGTGGAACAGGAACGTAATAAACTAGTGTGTGCAGTTCTTTAAAGGAAATATAAGAAAATTTTTCATCAAACGAAATAAATTTATTCTGGAATGTATTTCTGATTTTGAGCGATTCCAGATTCATCAAACTTATGGTTCTTATCAGCAAAAAACTGAACCAGGTACGGTTCATTGAAATGTTTACCATTCAAGGAGTTTTGCAGAGATCAAAATAAAGAGCAATCAGATGGTGTAAGATCAGGACTATATGGTGGATGTGGCAAAACATCCAAACCAAGCTCCAATAATTCTACGCTAGTAACCAAAGATGAGTGTGCCCTTGCATTGCCAAAGTGGAATACGCCACCTGTTCTATTTGTCAACTGGGGTCGCTTACCTTCAATTGCGTTTTTCAACATTGTTAGTTGTTCAAAGTATACATCTGAGTTGATCGTTGGATGGTTAAAGTTCAAAGTAGACCATTCCTTTCCCACCTAATTGCTAACATAACTTTCTTTTGATGAATATCAGCTTTTGGTGTTGTTTGAGCTGTTTCACCTGGATCGCTCTACGATCAATAAAACATAGCATTTTTCATCACCTGCTATCAATCGTTTAAAAATGCATAATTTCTTTAACGTTTCTTTAAGAAATCGCTGATGTTAATACGTTGTGTTTAGTGATTTTCTTGCAGATCACGAGGAGTCCACATATCGACCTTTTATACATGCAAAGTTGTTTTAAGCGCTTTTTAATGCATGGCCTTCTCTGCAATCTCACATGTTGTACGATCCGAATCAATTACTGCCTTGATTTAGTCGTCATTAACTTAAAATGTACGACCAGTGTGTCTTTCATCTTTGAGTGGAAAATCAACAGAACCAAATGTGTCAATTTTGACACTGTTGCTTTTTTTAAAACTACGTGATGCTACTTGTCGTCAAATTCAGTCGCCCTCCTCTTCTGCACTCCTTCTAGATCTATATAAGACGAACATTGCCACGTTCAGCGGTTGAATAGATTGAATTGCAGAATGCTGGGTAAGAAATATGCGGTTTATTTGATATATTGATTCCTATTGGTATTGTCATTTGAAGCGGCCGTAGCTTAAGAAAATTATTGATCAGAGAACTTCCCTTTTTAATGTTTTGTAAATTCTCAAACCTGATTCAACTATCGTTTGCACATAATTGCGAAACATAGTGTCGGCTGGAGAGGTCTTGTGAATGGGTCCCAGATCCACTTTGCAACGTTACACTTTACAATAGAGAAAGGATGCGAAGCTCTGATTTTCAAGGAATTTCCGATATGTTCACACTTTCCAGTTGTTGTTGATCTCTTCTTACCGCAAGGGCAGCGCGCACAGTTGTGCAGAATGAAAACAGAATTGTTTATCCAGCACTCTGCCTTTTGTTGGGAGGTGTGGTTTCCAAGTGGTAAACATCAGCAAAACAAGGAAATTTTAGCATGAGTAATTTTTGCACTCAAAATGTTGATGATGTGAGGCTTCAGTTCTGGTCAGCGCAGAATTTAGAATGCAAAATACCCCAGAACAATAAAACAAAAGCAAGCCAAACACAAAACACGTAAATAAACCATCGACCGCACTGACTTAGGGGAATTCAAGAGTTTTTTTTTTTCGTTTCCCTCCGCACCTCCCTACTCACGTCACCGGCAGTTGAGGGAAAAATAAAAGTAAAAAAAAAAAAACAGGAAGTACTATATCCGAAATTTTCTTATGGCCGCCCTCCTTAAATGGGAAGCACTTAATTTTAATTTCTTTGCGGGGCTGGTGCTAACGGAAAAATATGTTTACATTTTCCATTCAATTTGGCACCAATCACTAGTCACAACAAAACTTGGACAAGCCAAAGAAGCAAAACAGGCAATTTGCTCCCAACAACAGCAAGGACGACGACATGTGGCCGTTGCCGCTGCCACCGCCACCGGTGCTCTGTTACCCCCACAACCTATGGAGTAAAATTTGTGCTGCCACCTCTCATTCAATTGTAGGTAGGTACTTGTGTATTGTGTGGCCCACGTCCCAAAAGATTTGCCGTATTTTATTTTAAAACGTTTTTCCATGTAAATTGACCCCGATATCCGAATTCGAACATTTGCCCAAACTGCTTCACCTTCGAGGTTTGCCTCTGTGCTACAAATCGTGTCCCTCTCTCTGGTCAGGAATGATAAACGAGGACGGACGAGTAGGTATAGAGGCACCGTGTGTGTCTCTGACATAGTGCCGCCAATGCCTATTAAGTCAATGGGTCAAGGGGGGCAACTGGTCACTGGCCAGCAGGCGCTGGTCGCTGGTGTCCTGTGTGTTGTGTGTTGAAAATCAATATCCTTGATAAATATTTATAAATGTTAATGAAGTCATCCCTGTGTTTGATGGGAACGTGTGGTGTGTAGTGGCTCAATGGGAGCGTGTGCGAGGAAATATAATAATTCTGTCGAATTAACGAACGGACACGTCTGTGTCTCTTCGTCCCTCTGCCGAAGCGAGCTAACCGCTCGCAGATCATCTTCTGGGGGCAGCCATGATTGATTATCATGCAGCTCAAAGGAGCTGGCGATAAAATCATCAAAATAGTTGGTAATGACAAGGTAGCGAAGAGCAGAGGCAGAAGAACTGAATGAAAAACCGAACGTCCTCCTCGTGAGGGAGGAATAATTGCGAGATATTGGGAAATTAGAAGTCCAATGGCCATAAATCACTTCTATTACTGTAATTATCGATGGTCTTTCAAGTGGCACAGAAGAGAAAAAGAGAGAGAGGAGCAGAGTGAAAAAGCGGCAAGCAATCAGAAGCCAACCAGCAGCCACCACCAGCCACAAGTCATCAGCCGTGCCATCAGGCAGCCAGTTAGGGCTCACACTAATTAAGGCTAAATCAGGAGGAGAGCGCAATTTATAATTATAGTTTTATTTAATTGCTTAATCAGTCACAGGACGCCGAGGACGACGACAGGCGAAAAGGCTTTCAGCAGTTCGCTGTTAGGTCGTTTAGCCGCGCTCGCACACGGGCCTTTGTTCCAATTTTCTAATCAATTTTGCAATTCTCACCCCACTGTCCCCCAACCCCCATTCCACTCCACATTTAATTAAACCTGTGAGTTTTCGGTGTGCGCCTGAAATTAACGATTGTATCTTTGATTCTCTCATTTCAGCATGGACTACACAAGCTTGGGTTGCTGCGCGTTAGCTTTTGTTTTGTACATAAACACCCTCAACTTTGGATTCGTCTATGATGACAGGTAAGCGCAAACTTTCAGCCTACATCGGCAACGCAGTCACGGCGCGGCGCAGCGACTGATGTATCCTCGTCAGCAGGACGTGGTGACAAATTGTTTTAATTTCAATAAACTGCGGACCTTTCGCTGGAAACATGACATCCTCCGCGAGGATGTTGTATTTACGCGGATTTCATGGGGTGTAAACTTGACTTCGGCGTGCCATATGCCAACGAGACTGTCATTAACGGTGAACGAACAACGAACAACGAACAGGCCATAAAAAGGCACACAGAAATTACGTACAATACCCGGCTTAAGTTTCTTGTCACGTCATGGGTTCGCGTATTTCGCCCTCCCCTGCTTCCTGTTTTCCTGCGTGCCATGACTCCACCTGTCGGGACCAACAACGGAAGGTATTGAGTGATGGGCAGAATCCTAATGAGTATCGATTATGCCCATTACTGACGGTGCTTCTAGATGGCACTGTTAAACCTTAGGAATCACGGCGCGCTTTTGTTCGCCTTACGAACGGGTCTCGAGTACGTCGCACACACATATGTGCACTCTTAAATGGCTTCCGTCGGGCCGGAGAGCTCCTCAGAAATCCTACATTCACAGCGACTTAGGCAAATCGGAGACGACGATGAAAAGATTTGCAAGTCTATGCTTTCACAGGAGGATCCAAAGAAATTAAGAGCCAAGTCGGGAGACAGCCAACTTAATCTTTCTCGGCTTCCCCGCCCCCTCCCTCCTGCCCGACGAAGACGACACGGTCTTCCATCCGAGATAATGGAATTCCTTTATAGTTTCTATTCTTTCATGTGGTTGACACTGACACACACACGTATGTGCACACACATCCCGACGCAGCCCGTCTTACCCCTTTTGACAATCATCTTTATCCCTTTTGGCGGTATTTGTTTGGGTTGTGACTGGGGGCGGGGTATGTGTGACTGCGGGGCTGCGTGTGTGTAGCCGGTCGACTCTGTGACATGTGAGTTTAACCTTTGAGGTGAATATATTCAGATTTTATTCACAATTTTCTTTGTGGAACATTTTTATGGCTTTAAAGATTTCCTTTCGGTAAGAGAAGCGTCGTGGGCGGTGGCGTTTGGGAGAATGACAGACAGTAAGACACTGCTCGTATATCATGGACACTCATTTGGCATTAGAGCCACCAGCCGGAGGTATTGTTTTCGTACGTAAACAGAGAGGAGCCACGTAATCCCAGCGTGTGCCGTGTGTGGATAAACGGGGTTTTGTTTGATTTTCGTCCTTTTCTCCCGCCCACATTCTGATAGTACACGGTGCGATGCAGCAAAGGGTTTCAAGTCAAAGGTGCGGAACACGATCCCTGAGAATGTTTTCCTGAGAACTGAGCATTTTGATCTGTGCTTAGGTGGTTGAAACCCTTTCCTGGTGCAAGGAATTGCGAAATGAAACATTTTGAGACAGCCTCTGATTTTTAAGGGCTTAAGAGTGCTTAAGGCTGGTCAGTACGTATTAGTTACAATTTTAAAGAAAAAAAATTGGAGTCTGCCGATTAACTTCAGGTCTAATCATGCAATGATCTTATGGAGGAAATTGAATATCGAGCCTTCAAAGTGTCAATACTGAGGCTTGATCTCGTTTCTTCAGAACACGAATGGATTTGTGTAGGTCCTTTGGAGACCACTTGACCTATTCTGGAGTTTCCTTTCTTCCTTAGTAGATGAATTCACTCTTTTATTTGGTTGAGGAAAACGACCTCGGTACTGATTCTAAGAACAGTATGTTTAACAATTTTGATTATTTTACCTCAAACACTGCAGGGACTCATACAGCATATTAAGTAGGCTTACAAATGTGGCCGCCGCGGCGTAGTGGGTAGAGTGCGACGCTCACAAGCCGAAGAATGTAGGTTCGATTCCCGGCTGAACACCTCGAATTTTTCACGGTACCACCTCTTTCGAGCTGCTGACAACACTCAAAGAGTAATAACTGTCTAAGAAAGCTTCTCAAACTTCGCCGTTCGGAGTCAGCAATAAACTGTAGGTCCTTTTTTCTCGTGAAAGAACAGTAGCACGACCAACACGAGTAGATAATGAGCAAGCTAGGTCCTGGTCCCCCTGTGGACTGTCGCGCCAGCAATTATTATTACAAATGAGGCTTAAAAACTCACTTAATTCATATGCATACATTTTTTATCGTCGGACCCGACTTTTCATTTTTCGATTACCGTGTCTAAAAAAAAGTTTCTCTGTGGCATCGGTTCAATCAGTTATTTTTGGATATCTTCAAATGTTCCGATCCGGTGACCCAACAAATCGCTTTGCATTCATCGAACAAGCCTGTAGTCGAAAGGAAAGAAGGAAGCCAGTGGTGGAAAAGACGGCATTTTCACCAGACAAGTTAGTACACAGCCAGTAGTCAGACTAAAACAGCCACATGAGCCTGAGCGTTATTATGTTGAAAAACACATGACAGTGTTACGGTCGTTTCTGTCTTTATATACGCAACACCTGGCTCAAACGCATTAGTTGTGGTCGATAACGTCTCCCATCAATGGTTTCGCCTAGCTGCTGATGGCACATCACATCCATCTGGTCCCAGCATATCACCACTACTTTTGATGGATGTTCAAAACGAACTCATCACGCTTTGCACAGTTTTCTTGTTCTAAGGGCTATCATTGTATATCCAAGATTCTACAATGTCTATGGGTGTCTTTCAAACAGCAGCTCTAATGTCTAGATCGACTTTCGACATCACCAGGTTCCAACGACTTTGTAGCAGATATGTTACTGTACCAATAATGTCAAACTCGAAATGTTACAAAGTTGTACGTTAATGTCCCTCAAATGAGTTGTCAATAAACCACCAACGCGATAACAGCTCAAAAGAAAGTGGTGCAGTGTTTTTTTTCTTTTGAAGTTCTGTTTTTTTTTTCAGTCGACTGGAACGTTTCCACGACTCCAACGCTTCCACGACTCCAACGCTTCAACGACTCCAACGCTTCCACTGCAACGCTGCTACAGGCTTCATGAAATTAAAATTTCTTTTATCAAACGCAAATTATTTACTGCGGCACTCCAAATGATACTGCGTGTTCAATTGACATTTGGCTCGAATTTTGATTCGGTTAAACCTTCAATTCCCGATATTTAAACTTGACTTTTGATGACCAAAAATAACGTTTTCGACGTTCAAATCACCACTTTTCAGAGTTTAAACCACATGCTGTCTGATTTTTCAATCGGAACAGATTAACCATAAACGTTTACAACCCTTTTGACGTTCTTCAGGTGAACTTTTCTTTCAATTAAAAAATTAGATCAAAACTCCCTCAGATGGTGTTCATTTAATGCAAATCTGAACATATTCGAAGAAGCAAGAAACTATTTCGCTGTTCAAAGCAAATGCAGATGCACAGTAATTATTGCTGAAAAATGTCATATCGTTCCAATGAAGTAGGTAATCGCTTCCAAGAAGTATGTGGCGCCATCTTTTGAAAAAGGACCGAATTAATTTGTAATAGTAATTGTTGGCGCGACAGTCCACAGGGATCCAGGAATCAGGTTGCTCATCAACTACTCGTGTTGTGCGCGCTACTGTTCTCTCACGAGTACAAGGGACCTACAGTTTTTTGTCGACTACGAACGGCGAAGTTTGAGAAGCTCTCTTAGACTTTCTCTCTTTGGGTGTTGTCAGCAGCTCGAAAGAGGTGGTGCCGTGAAAAATTGGAAAAATTGGTGTTGAGCTGGGAATCGAACATACACCCTTCGGCGTGTGAACGTCGCACTCTAACCACTACGCAACGGCGGCCACAATTATTACTCTTCATAATAATGTTATCCATTTTATGGGTTTTAGGTCCAGGTCCACCCAGGGTTAAGAAGATTTACTGGGTCTTCTTTGTTTGTCATACAGTTTTAAACTACCTTTTCATGTCGAAAGCCGTACTCTATCTCCTTTTGACCTCTTAACAATTTATTTCCGTTTGTCTTAGTTTACAGAATTATTGAACAATTCCTTGGCAGAACTATGATCCGCAACAAGTTTACTTAGCTCGTTGCCAAATACAGAAGCGTGACCACAATGGGTAAGCGGGATCAATGGAGTTCGCATTAAGTAAATTGAATGCATTATAGAGTGCATTCACTGAGTTAATACATCAGCGAGTTTCAAATCGGTTGTGGTTTACTTCGCATGCTAGCTTCACAAATGCAACTCCATTAACTAATGACTAAATTACTTGCTGGTTGCGAATCATCTCACCACAAAACGCATTCCAACAGCGAAGGCATGGTCGCTGCTCTCTGTCTGTTAGACATTCATGCAGTTGTGATTTTGCAATCGAACCGATTCTAGACATGTTTTTGTGGGGAATTAGTAACAAGGAAAGAAATAATTCACAAATTACACCCTTTGGAGTGGCGCTACAACCCGAAAGTCGTGAATCTTAACCAACTCAACTCTAAACTAATCTGCAACTCCCACCTGTACACAGTGATAAGTAAAATTTTCCAAGAGACTTGTTTTAAAATTCGAGTTTCAATCACTGCGTCGTATGAATAAGATTCCCCCCTCGGTGTTCTAAATTCGATTTTCATACTGAATCTTCACAAGTCTGTCGTGTTGTATAGAAACTAAGCATACAAAGTTTGTCTTCCTTTGCTGAAAGTCTACAAAGACCTCCTGAGAGTCGTCATTCTCCACAATACGAGGGATTGCTTAAGAAGCAAAATCTTTGTTCCGCCTGTGAAAGACCCTCATTTTCTAAGACGAATTTTAATCAGTTGATATGATTGCTCATGATCGCTCGTGAATGCCCAGCCACTCCTGTTCCAAGCTGACCTTTGACAAAGACAAAGAAAAATGGTACTGACAATGCCAATTTCGGGTCATTAGCTTCCGTATCCCCGACTAAAGACATGACATATTTATATCCCTTCGTGAAATTCAGTTAATTAAGCGTAAAATCTGTTTGGCTGCCATCTGAAGAGAGAAGGAATACGCTTGTGTTCCGACCGTGACCAAATGGTGAACTTTTAGATTTACGTGTGCAATTTGAGGTTGCTTTTATAGAGCTAATAGCAAAATAATCACGTCCTTCCTCGCAAAACTGAAACACACAACCAATCAAAGGCAAAATGGCATCCATTCGTTGGGTTTAGTTGTTTTTTCCTGTGCCACATAAAAGCGAATTCAGGTGGTCTTCGAGGACCTACCCCCACGCACTCGAATTGCAATTACTGTCGTTTCCAATCCGTGAAGCAGCACTCACACAAATCGGAAACGACCAGATTTTTATGGCGGACGTCTAATTTATGAACCAGTGTAAAATTGGCAGAGATTACAATTACGTTATCGAGCGTAACAGTGTCCAATGGCTGCGCGCTCAGCAGCTGTATCCTTCTCTTATGTACCCAGCGATCGATGGCGTAGTGTACTGCTGGTGGAACAAAGGGGTGGGTGGTTGCTTTATTCAATTTGTACATAACCTGGTGAAATCCTCTTTATTGCCATGGATTCCTGACAGGAACTTCTTGAAGTGCACGACAGCGACGTTTTGTACTGTCAACCATGCCTTCAGAGGGACTGAGTGAGGATGAAGAAGAATACCTGTTGTCTAGGTTAATAATCCTCTTTAACTTATTTTCCTCCATTATACAGCTTTTGTAGTCGCACTCTGCGATCCCCGCCGCATGACCCAGTTATGTGCCTCAGTTCAGAACTCAAGGATACCCCTTCGCTTCCACCCCTCGCATTTAAACCAATTTGTAGTTATCTTGAGGAGGCGGAGTCACATTCGCACGATGTGCCGTGCAGATAAATTCAAAAGATACTCCTATCTGCCCGAAAACACCACCCACGGGCCATTTTCATCATGTGTCAATTGAATGCGTGAATTTACTGCCCGTGTCATTAACACCCTATTCAGAGGGAATTTTAAAAAGAAAAGTTATTTCTCACCCTTGAATATGCCAAAAGGCCATTCTGGTCTGGTGGAGAATTCTTTTTGCCGAAAGTTCAACAATAACAAGGAGGGATTCAACCTTTTGAAGGATTGCCTCATTTAAGCACTGTTTTTCCTGCCTCCCTCGCCCACGCTCTCCCGTCGATGGAATAAGGAAAAAAACTTTATAAATATGACAAGGAATAGACGAGGACGAGGATAAGGACGCGGAATGGAGAGGTGGAAGTCGAAAGTCTGGAGTGGGTGACTGGAGAAGGACTGCTTGAGGATACAAAAATAAAATTGAGAAAAAGTAGAAAGAGAAATAAAAATTTAAAAATTTACTAACTTGTGGGCACCCATAACGGGAGACGGACAACGGGGAAAGGCCTCTTTTGATAGGCTTGTTGTTTGGGTATTTGATTCAGGGATTATCGAAAAGATAAAACTCTCATATCCAGGAATCGTCCTTGTTTCTACGACCGCACTTTCACACACGGGTGTGTGTGGATGGGCCTGTCATGGATTGGAGAAACAGAAACAATTTGCTGTATGCGGTGTATTACGAAATATTTTTTGTCGGCGATTTGTTCTCATGCTTAAATGGTTTCCAATGTTGTAGATTATCTCGAACATGTGTTGGATGCCGTGAAGGTTCGTTGAACACGAACATAAAAAATATACTATTGTCGTGGATGGAATAGCGTATGTGTGTTGGACGTTGTTTTTTCCCCCTGTCTCTTGATTTAGAAATGCGAGGAAGTCTCGGGTGGCCTTAGAGAGGACTGTGGCAGAATCGTAATCATTTGGGTGCTGACAGGAATGTTAATCTACCAAGGCATTAGGGTTCTTTTTATTTTCAGGGCTTTATAGGATTTGCAGTTATAACGACCTTCAGTGTGACTTTATGGAGGAGTCCTCTGAAGTTTATTTTTGTGGCTGGAAAGCAACCGTTGAATGTGGGCGATGAACGTTTAGCAAGTATGATCTGCCTCGTGCTGTTAAGTAAAGGGCTCTTTTCAAAACGCCTCCCTTCGATTTGAATACAAGTTTGTGTGGGCAGTCAGCATTTGACTAGTCATACCCTGCAGGTAGGTAACTCATGTGAGGCTTATGCACAACCCGCAGTGTTATACACTGACCAGGAGTTTTAGTGAACTTTTTGGATCACAATAGCTGTTCAATACTCGCAGAAAGCTTTTGCACGATTCCCGGTCTATTTAAAGCACAACGTCGAAGAAATTATCGCATCTTCAACAGAAAATCAGATTCACTGTCCAAAGAGCACTGCCTTGGTCAGAAATGTGACTTGTCACTTTAACTCAGAGCAAGCGGTATCTTTGCTTCACACACGCGTCCAATCTTCTTCCATTATTGCGGATGACTGATTTTATTATTATTTTTCAGTGCGATTTCTGTTCACTCAAGTGCAAAGCAAATGTTCGTTCAAAACTTGTTCGTTATATGTATCTTGGGACTGAGTTCGAGGACAATCTACTTCATACTTCTTTGTCCATAAATGTTCGCTTTGTGATGAAGCAAACAGTTTAACGATGTTGTTGCACCAATTGAACTTTTGATTAGTTTCTGGGTGAAGATTTGACATTCCTGCAGATCTAAATTTTATAATGTTCAAATGCATACCAACAGCTGCTTACTGATCACTAGAAAAGCGGCTTATAAGTTAGGCTTATAGAAAGAAAGCTTATAGGTTTACGTATAATGGCTCAAATGGTGTGACGAACAATTGTTTTGTGAGATTTTGATTAGTCGTGTCTGTTGATTTTCTCTAAGGGCTGGCAAATATAATTCGATACCTGGCAGGCGTCAGTTTAAAGAAGATCAGTGGCTGCTTAAACTGTGTGGTCAAGCGCCAGTAAAGGGATTCGCTAATTCTGTGTGGACACATAATGATTGGAAAGAAATAGCTTGCACTACAGGGAAAAACACCGCTGGCTGAGAGTTGTGAAATTTGAAAAGAATTTCGTTCCTCCTTCTCGTTCGAAGTGATTAAAGACGATGATTTAAGAATGACCATTCTTTTTAATTTGAAATTCAGCAAGTTTAACACTCTAACGTAGTGGCCCCTTCTTCTCGTGAGAGAACAGTAACGCGCACAATACGAGTAGTTGATGAGCAAGCTAGGCCTTGGTACCTCTGTGGACAGTTATTATTATTATTTGTAACTACTTCTATTCCTTTCAGAGCGTTCATCATAGGCCTGTTCGCGCAAAGTAACGTTGTTGATTGCATTCAACAAGGCGAGCTGCCAACACTATCTTCGTTAGTGCAGAGTTCAAGCTGACTTACAGCCACCACTTGGCTCCCTCTGGGTAGCCATCACAACACCAGTTGTATGGTTTACCAGTGTATGCAGCGATCCCCTCTGCCCTAGGGTTTAAATAATGAGCCTGGCCTATCAGTCTGTGGGTTGCGCATGAGGGTAGCTTCCTCACCACGTAAAAATCAATAGTTCAGAGACAACATCATGGCTTGGATAATGAAGGATCACTCTTGCCAATTGCCGTTTCTTTAGGCTCAAGAGGCAATTGAGTAATAAAGCCCTCTTTTGAAGGAATAAGCTTGCTTTATATAACAGCTTGATCATCCCAGTCCTACTTTATGGCGCGGAATCGTGGACGTTACTAAAAGCGGATGAGGAAGCCCTTAGTCTTTTCGAAAGAAAAGTTTTGCGTGCGATATTTGGCTCTGTTTGCGTTGATGGCATCTGTAGGAGGAGATTTAATGACGAACTCTATGGGCTGTACAGCGACATGCGCCTGGTCAAGCGTCTACGGATGCAACGCTTAAGATGGCTAGGCCATGTGGAGCGTATGGACACAACTGCTCCGGCCCGAAAAGTCTTTGAATCCCAGCCATTGGGACAACGCAACAGAGGACGACCTAGACCGAACTGAGTGATGCGTGAAGCAGAATCCGTTAAAACAACTGTTATTTACGTGTTCTGGTACATAGAGCCCAATTTCTGAAAGTTATTTACGTGACATCGAACATAGCCTCATTTTACTCACACATCTATGTGCTTCAACTTCAAAATAGGCAAAATGGCGACTAATTTGTCAATTTTCGACCTCAATAGTGTCAAACACTCGTAAATTAGCCACAATTCGTAAATTCGTCAGCCATCTTGTGTGTATTCGACACAATAAGTTCGTAAAGCTCACTCCAAATTGTTTGCTGAAGTACACTAACTTGAAGCTTTCACTTCAAAACTATAAATGGGATATAATTGTAGTAAATGGATATTAAAAAAAAGCAGAGAGTAAAGCATTCTTAAAAGTCGCCAATTTGGAAAGGATTTCTATTAATTGATATTCCAAGTTGCGCATATTTTAATTAGAATAAATACTTGGTGTTATATATTCGACAGTGTACATTTTTAACATTTTTACAAACCGTTATTTTTATTATTCGAATGTTATTCGTTCAATAGGAACGATGTTGTAATTCATACAAATAAGGAAACCTAACCCAAAATCAAATATGTTTCGTGCAATCAAAATAAAACAATATACGTGCACGAAGCTTAACAAAAAATAGGTAACTGACCTCCAGCTGGAAAATTACCCCTGTTGCGATTAGGGAACAATTTAGTTCTTGTGAGCATACAATAACATAACATAAATTGACTCTTTTTAGCTCCCCACAGACACTTAAGCGACGTCTTTCTCACATCGCACTGCCACCAACATACAAGTTTTTATCACCTTCTGAACCTGTGATTTGAATTTTATCCATTGTACTTCCTAAAGTCTTGTTTCAAATGAAATAATGAAAACGTTAATAAAAAAAAAAAAACAACTTTACTCCAAATCCGGCTTTCTACATGCAGTTATATTCTTTGGTTGGTTGGTCCGTCAACAATCAACGTCTCAAATTGTCAATTTGAAGGTCTAAAAGATGGACGCGTCACAAAGCTCAGTCTACTTCTATAATATTCTAAGTGCGTTTACATTACCTGTACGGGCACTCTTCCACTTCGCAACATGTGCAGGCTGATCAGCCCTCTTTGTATTTGACTTGAATCCTTTCTTCAATCAAGTAACGCTGCGGTAAGAATTCCTCTGTGCAGTTTGAAAATGGAAGTAATTGACGTAACTTTTGGAGATGCTCCTAATTGCCTAAAGGAGGGAAAAAGTTTTGTTTTTGATTAATGGAAGCTATTACTGCAGCGCGGAACAAACCATATCACGTCTAATGCCCATCTCCAATAATTCAAAATGTCTTCTGTTTTTTTTTTCTAATCGCAAATTTCAGAAACCAGCTATCATACAACCAGAAGATCAAATGTCTGAATTCTTCTTTGTAGTCGAAGAAAATGTAAAATAAAATTCAATTGTTACAATTGCAACTGCCTTTTTTCAAAATCCCCGCTGCCAAAGAAGGTTAACGTATTTATATCAAAAACAGCATTTGACTTTGGAAACATCGGGTTGTTCAACCGATCAGCTGGCTTGCACATTTCTAAGCCAGAACGAGATAGCACGATTTATGTCATGATGGCACAGTGTATGGTGCAAGAATTATTTTCTTCTTTGTAGTGGAATAAAATCAAAAAGAGTTATTCATTTTTGTACGTCACTGTTCTTAACGAAAATACCCCAACTACTATCCCGCAAATGTATCGGTTCTACTGATCGGATGATCTATCCGAAAAGTCTCCACTTCTGGACAAAAGATGTTGCTAAATGTAACCCTAGAAGAAATCTACAAGAAATAAAGAAGAGTTTGTACAGTGCGGACGTGTGTTGTTTTTTCTAAGGCTCATCAGAATCCCTAAATCTTCTACATATGAGGTTGTCAAATATATCCCTTCCTTTTTTGCTCTTCATTCAATGCTTCATAAAAAGTGCTACAGTGATCGGATTTAGTTCAAATGTTCAATGCGCCGTTTTGTTCGATAATCTGTTTCCCTCTAGACGGCAACTTCTTCCACCGCGGTTCAAACTGAAAGAGTACCATCCCCCAAAGCACCATTAATCTAATGAAACGTTTCTCTAGTGGATTTGCTTTTAACGAAGGAAAACTATAAAATAGTGCGAATTTCGGGGTTAGTGAACTTCATGTTTACACGTCAGGTATAACTGTTGAACGCAATATCACGTATAGCGTCATTTTGTAGGTTATGTCAAGACCTTTGAAATGATGTACTGCCAGATACAAGCTCAGTAGCGCTTTGAACATAGCCGGATAATTCAAAAGACAAAAAGGCGAAAGGGAGATATTTGAGAACCTTATATTATATGAGGTAAGAAGTTTATAGCCTTTTCTAGTCCTTAAAGTTCTGCATGTAGTCTGTTCGAAGGAATTTACGAAGATGTTTGGGTGGTGGCACCTGGGCATACCTTTCTAGGAATATCGACTGAATCATGATTTATAGGTTCCCCAGAGCGCAGATCAATGAATGGGTAGAAACCATTTAATCATCATCTGGATACACTGGCTACCTATTATTCCTAAATTTATTTTTCTATTTCACTCACCTTCAAAACATAAAACCCTTTACCCCCTGACAAGAAGGCAAATCTCCCATATGCTGTTTACAGCTCTTTTGAAACTTCTTGTCTAGGTCTCAAAAATTATGAAACTTGAAATGACGATAGCCACACTCTTGCAAAAATAATTCAAAGAGCATATCTTGCTACTATGTGAATTTCATTTTTGTGCTGACAAAAATCACATCGGAGTTTAACTTGCGTTTTCCTTCCAGAAAAATCAAAACTATACACTGTTACTTGTTAATTAAATATACTAAAGCCGTTCGCTCTTTCTGTAGGCGAGGTGAGCTTCATAAAGTATGGAAGGAAGGCAAAAAACCTGATCCACAATAGTCGAGTTTTAAATTTCATTCAAATCACTGTTTACACTGTCACATTCACTTCTCACCTAAGAGCGATTTGCCAACCATATCAGCCATTTGCAGCCCTCCTTTGGACGCATTGCCTTGGCGTTTAATTAGATTTCGAAAATTATTGTTATTTAATTGGTAATTGAATTTTGACATGATTTGCTCACTAATTGAATGCCAAACCACTCATAAAAAATGCATTTACCTAAATCTATTACCGCAGTGATGGGACGACGAACAAAAAAAATATACAAAAATTGGCCTAATAAATAGACAACTGGTGGGACAATTAGAGTGCCACGCATTTCAGTTTTTGCGATTTTAGTCTGTGGCAGGGCGGCGGCCTCACGCAGATAATTTTTGCAATTATCACTCGTAAATTTTTAACGCGGTCGAAAAGGCAACCATTAAAAGTTTACCAGGGACTTGATCCTGTCATTCCGCGTTCATTGTGTGTAATGCACAATTATTCACACGAAATTCAAATTGATACCTTCAAATCACTGGACGCCTGGACACTGGAATGTGTTTTTTACCGCGACGCATTCAAGCTGGAATTCGGTTTAGGTTTCATTTCCCGATGAACTCTCCGACATTTGAAATGTTTTGATTTTCGGTTTTTTCACGGAACCTGTTTGACAGCATATTGATGTCTCAAATGAAAGTGCATAGACCCCATATCTCCCCAATATTATCTTCTACCTACACTCCAGCAACGGAAGGCACGTCCAGTTGATATACATACGAGTACACTCACGAAACGTAAATGCCAATCAAATTTGCATTCCATAACAAGGAGTTCTTACCACGCAATCACACGCTAACATCTGGTTAAACTTCCCACTCGCCGGCAACGCCGATGACGTGGAGTGTGATTGGTGCGTTAATGGCAATTTGGTGACCGGAACACGCTGAATATCTAAATCACCGGACCGGGAGATCGTCCCCTGGAGAGCGCGGAGTAAACGCAATCAGCTTATCGGAACGTTAAGTCCTTCGGCTCGCCCATAATCGGACCAATTAATATTCGAAATTATTTCGCGGCACCCAATTATCGGATCTGTGATGATGATTTGTATTCTCCCTCTTTTCACTTGCAGACGTGCCATCTTGAGTAACACAGATGTTGCTGGCACCACCCCTTGGCAGCAGGCCTTTCTCCACGACTACTGGGGTACGCCGTTAACGGATTCTGGATCCCACGGCTCCTACCGGCCGCTGTGTGTGTTAAGTTTTAAGTTAAACTACATCCTGGGCGGTTACACCCCGTGGGGCTACCATCTAATTAACAACTTAATGCATTGTCTGGCCACCGGCCTTGTGGTAAAATTGGCCCGGAATTTCCTCTCGTCGATGTGGGGCATTGTGGCGACCGGTGCACTATTCGCAGCCCATCCAATTCACACGGAGGCGGTGGCCGGCATTGTTGGTCGCGCTGACCTCGCCGCGTGCATATTCTACCTGCTAACTTATTTAACATACATCCGGCACATCGTGTGGCGCGAGAGAAACGACAGCCGACAGTGGTTGGCCCTCGTCCTGGTGGTGATCCTTTCGCTATGCGCGTTGCTGTTCAAGGAAACTGCTATCACATCGCTCCTTGTCTGCGGAATATTCGATGTCATCCGAGGATTATGTGGATTCGGCGATAAGGTGCGTACACCCTCTGGAATTGAATTAAATTTAATTAGCATCTTCCTCGTTGATTGAGCTTGACATTTACTTTCAGAACCGCTTCCGTTCGTTGGGTGTCCTTGCTGTGGCGCTCGCTTGCTCTGTGTACATGCGCCTGCAGGTACTGCCACGACCGCAGGGCAACTTTTCGACGGCCGACAATCCAATAGCGAAGTCGACCTCGATGTGGACGCGCTTCCTAACATTCCTTTATCTGCCGGTGTTCAACTTTAAGCTGCTGGTCGATCCCACGGTGCTGAGCTTCGATTGGGGCATGGACGCAATTCCGCGAATAACCTCGCTGTGGGATAAGCGAAACGTGTTAAGTGCTGGGTTTTACACTACACTGGCAGTAGTCCTGTGGCTCAGTACGAAGAGACTGGCCGAGAGACAAATGGCGGGATCCCATCGCTACAAGAGACCACTGCTGCACCAGCAACACCATTACCACCACCATCGAAAGTCCAGAACGAAGAAGAAGTACACGATTATAAATCAAAACCCCATCGATGGGCTCCTTCCGGAGTATACGCCATGTGTGGAGGTATCGCCCGCGGCCTCTACGTTGGTGCTAAAGAAGGACTGTATCTGCAGGGTATGCAAGCAGGAGCTTTCTGCTCGCCACACCAGCTCGTGTAGGGCAATAAACAACAACAACACCGTGCTGTCGACGGGTGTCTTTAGTGAGTGTGCTTGTCCGCAACTGCTGTTGGACAGGATGGACATGGTCCAACAGCATCAGCATCAGCACTCGAAGCCCGACGTGGACCCCGATCAACAGTGCCGCATAACGCCGCGCAGCAGCCGCAGCAGCAGCAGCTGCAGCAACAGCACCACGGCCAGCAGCAAAAGTTCGAGCAGCGGCGCCAGCAGCTGCACCAGCTCGACCAACTTCAATGTAAATAGTAATTGTCACAGCCTTCTCATCAGCAGCAACGCAGCGACGTACAATGCCAGTGTCCTGCTGATGGTGATGGCTTTCATCACGCTTCCATTTCTACCTGCAACGAATTTATTTTTTTACGTCGGCTTTGTGGTGGCCGAACGGCTGTTATATCTCCCTAGTGTCGGCTATTGCCTCTTAGTTGGCTTTGGCGTCAGTAAGCTTATGGAACCGCTAAAGCACAAGCGTAATAAGAGAATGGCGGTCATACTCTGTTTAAGTTTAACGTTAAGTGTACTCAGCGTACGAACGTATCGTCGCAACTTAGACTGGAGAGACGAGGAGAGCTTGTACAGGAGTGCGATTAGTGTGAATCCGCCAAAAGGTAAGTTGAACTTATTGCAGTTGAAGTTGCTGTAGTCAGGGAGTTGAATTGTTTTGTTTTTTTTTTACAGCACTCGGAAATTTGGGAAGTGTCCTTAGCTCGCAAGCCCGGTATGCGGAAGCGAAAGAAGTACTCCTGGAGGCGATCAGGCATCGACCAAATATGGCAGATGTTCATTTCAACCTGTAAGTACCCCCTTTCTTATGTGCTCTCGGTTTGGAATTTAAAGTGTGGAAGTTGGAGGGCCTTAGAAGACGCTTGTCAATGAGAGTATGCATTGTAGAGTGTTTGGTGTTCAAAAGTTCAAATATTGCTAAAAACCACGAAGTTTCAGAATCCTTGACAGTCTAAAAACTCCCAAATTTTTGGAAGTTCAAAATACTATTGAAAACCTGAACAAAAATACAATTCACCCTGTCTTGCCACAGTCTGTAATGCCCAAAGATCATGAAGAGCCTAAAATCTCAAAACCTCACGGTGCATAAAATTTAAAGCTTTTAAAAATTCAAAAAGTGCGGAAGTCGTCTGCGCTAAGGTAGTGTTCTTCTTCTTCTTCTTGTGGCGCTACAGTCCGGGGTGGACCTGGGCCTCAACCAACATGCCTCTCCATCCAGCACGATCTTTCGCCAGCTGTCTCCAGTTGCGCACTCCAAGTTGGTTGAGGTCCTTCTCCACTTGTGTGCGCCACTTCAGTCTTGGTCGTCCTCTGTTGCTTTGTCATAATGGCTCGGATTCAAAGACTTTTCGGGCCGGAGCAGTGGTGTCCATACGCTCTACATGGCCTAGCCATCTTAAGCGTTGTATCCGTAGACGCTTGACCAGGTGCATGTCGCTGTACAGCCTATAGAGTTCGTCAAATCTTCTCCTCCAGATGCCATCAACGCAAACAGGACCAAAAATCGCACGCAAAACTTTTCTCTCGAAAAGACTAAAGGCTTCCTCATCCGCCTTTGCTAACGTCCAAGATTCTGCGCCATATAGTAGGACGGGGATGATCAAGCTGTTATATAAAGCGAGCTTAGTCCATCGAGAGAGCGCGTTATTACTCAATTGCCTCTTGAGCCCAAAGGAAGTGTTGCCTATGTGTTTTTCAATTGTAGTACCTGTTTGTATTCCGTTCGTAAACTAGGCATCACTCACTAAGTCACGGGAAATATAGGGGGCGCCACTAACAAAAAAATTGACATTAAATTAACCATTTATGTTAGTGGCGCCCCCTATATGCCGCTGATCTTATTGCGCGATCTGTTATGATATTTTTGGACTTTCCAAATGTTGTTTTCTTCGGGGTTCCGTAGTCGTGGATAGTGCAAGTTTAGTTCGCTTCTGCAGGACACGTACTATTTTAGCAAGCAAGAACTTACAGGAATACTTTTTTTGGAGGTCGCAATGCACTGCACAGGAGCGCTCAGACTCAAATACTTGTCTGTTGTACTACCAGGCAGTTCATTTAATGTGTTTTCTTGGTTTTCCGGAAAAAAGACCAGAAAGAGCTTCTGTGATAGAGAAGATAGCTTTTCTTTTCCCACTAAATCAGCGACATCCGGCACCATTCACAGAGAAGGTGATCTGAAGTGACTTCATTTTATCCACGTGTGTCGCAAAGAATGTCATAACTAACCCCAAACTGACTTTGGTGCTTAGCGAAGGAAAAGTGTCCCGTTAGTATGCTGGCAAGATGTTTTCACTCATTTTTGTCTGCAGATAGCAGAAAATGCTCAGATTTCTTGCTAACGTTCGGGAGAATGCACTTGGTCATCCCACATGCTGGAGAATTACGCTATCAGTGGTTCGGCTCTGGGAAGAACCAACCGTCGACAGAGGCCATGACCAAGGATGCAGGTAGTCCCAGGATAGGTTCGAGTTCTACGAATGTCTCTTTTGAATCTTGGCTCGCTAGTTCATCTGCAATCTCATTTCCCATGATCCCGTGATGTCCCGGAACCCAGACAGGTCTTAGCGAATTCAGTCTGTCGCCCAATTTAAGGGAAGCCTTGCATTCTTCGATTTCTTGGAAGTCGTTAAAGGGTTGAGTAAGGCCTTAAGCACAGCTTGGCTGTCGCTTCAGACACAGATACGTCGCCCCTTCTACCTTCTTCGCAATATAGTTGGTGGCCATTAAGATCGCGAATGCTTCTGCCTGGAAGACCGACGCGAGATTACCTATGATTACCTACCTGGTAAGAAGGTGTGAAGTCTGATGTTGTTGTCTTCCACGAAGTCCTAAGATCCACATCTCTCCGTCGTCTTGGAGCCGTCCGTGAAAAACCCACTACATTCGCTTCCTGGTTCAGTTTCTGGCCAGAGCCATCATAGGATACGGGGAAAGTCGACTTTGTAAAAGCAACGCAGCTGTATTATTAGTGACCTCGCATCAGCCGACATGTCCATCAGGCTAGTGCCATAGGAGATCCTGTGCACGACGTCATCAAAGTTTCAGTGCGAATTGAACCAAAGACCATTCCTTTTTAGTCGTGAGATGGCCTTGAGAGTGCATCCCATGATGTGGATGTCAAGGGGAGGGAGATTGATCAGTGAATCAAGAGCAGAGTCTGGCGTGCTGGGGAAAGCCGAGCATACACTGTTCTTTGAGGCTTCGTGAAAGCAGCAGTCACGTTTTTGCGTGAAAGCTTGTTCCACCAAACCACTGATGCATATGAGAAAAAAGGTCCTGTCATTGCCGTATAGATCCATACGGACCTTTTTGGTGATAGGTCCCAGGTTTCGACAAAAACTCCCTCACACTGCCAGAAGACTGACAAGAAGGAAGACCTGCATCCCAGTTCACTATTTAAAACCACTTCAAATGCACTTCAGTCCTAATCCTTAAAACTAAAGTACTGAAGAGTATTTTACCAACAACGATCACAGAATCTTGACCCGAAAATCTGTAAACTTTGATAATGCCAACTTGACATCCTTTTGTAAATCTGAAAACTTACCAAGCAAGACTCCCTCAAATCTGTCACTCCCACCAACATTTTCACTGTGACGTCCAAAGCTACTTGAGCACCTTAAGGACTCTGCTCCTTCGATTTAAGACGCGGGCAATATTTCGATGAATGGCACACCACCATCCCCTCACACAAAAACAAAAGGACTTAAATACGATTGAGTTCTATTCAATCACTCCAAAACCAGAGCGGTTTCAGCTTCACACCCCCTTCACACGCGCCCAGTATACAAGGAATAAGAAAGAAAAAACGTTGAACTGTTCATGTTCCAGTTTCGAATGTCTCATTCGCTGGTAAACGAGTATTTTTTGCTGCTTCTGATTCTGATACCGAAACTGATGGTGCTGCTGCTGTTGCTGCAGTTGCTGCCGCTGCTCATGTTGGCCTCTTTTTTTCTCATTTAATCCCGCTCTCCTTGTGATGTACTCGCATATAGAAAAAAGGCAGCTTTACAATTCGCCTTGAAAAACGGGAGCTAGGGATCTTTCCGCTTTTGCGTTTCTGTTCTGTTTGCCTCCTGCGCTTCTCCCATTGCACCTAGATTCCAGTTTTTAATCCTTCATCCTATCCTGCAGCGTGTAGTGCGCATTTACTCGAACTGTCACAGTCGGCTCCGGTTTGAGAATGACTACCCTGCCACCCTGCCACCCTCCCACCACCCGCGTCATCAGGCAGGTTGCAATGCAGCAGTTCCGCCGTGGCGGAGGCTGTGGATGTGTCTCTCCGTCGTGTCCTTAGGCTATTTTTGAATGAGAATTCTTGTTTCCTTAAATTACAGTGATATGATATCAATGGCAGATGGCTTAAGCCATGTCGTTGTGTGTACAGACGGGCATCGGTGTGTGGGTGGGAGGGTGATGTGCATAGTTTACTTCCCCTTTTGTATCTGTAACGGATGTTAAGTAGATGCGATACTCTGATCTGCGAGTAGTTTGGTGGAAGGTCCTCCGTCCGTGTGCCACATGGCCCCTGGCCCTTACTCATCGCCCCACGCAGCGGTGAATACCATTCAAATGATGTTAATGCGAAGGCTGTATTCCATGCACTCAGTTCACCCCCATTTATCGGCCCACTCTGTCACTCCTTGTCACCCTAGTCGGCGTAGCCATCTTCGCCGTCATCGCCGCATTCACAGCCGTAGTTCCATTCCATTTCATGGCGTTGCCATGGAAATCCTGGCTTTTTCTGCGCACTAGTTGTTTGAATGGAATCGGATTTTAGAGCAAGTGTATAATTCGCATTTTTGTCGTCGCCATCCACAACGGTTCTCGGGAAGAATGAAGCCTCGGCTGGATGGCTGGCACGGGTGAGCGACAAAAAACGCTGTGTATGTGCATATTTTCACATCTGATTGTATGCAGCAGCTCTATCCCTTTCTGTGGGTGAATGCCCATTCACCTTTTCACAAATTCGGAGAAAAAAAGGAAAGCACTTAGCTTGCTCCTTTGCGGCGACAAATGTTCAAAGGACTGCCGACCAAACGGCACAGGTATTGAATTCTAAACGGGGCTGTGCATTTGACATCCTTTGTGGCATCTTCGTGTGGAATAGCTAATGGCAGCGTAACGATGTATAGACATTCATCTTTATCCTTTGGCATTCTGTGTGCGTCTTTTTCTTTGGCGTTTGTTGTTTTTTCTTCGTTTTTTGAAAAATAAGAAGAATGCATTTAGCGCGAGAACGGCTGGGAATCATATGCACCCACATGGCTCCTCCGTTGTGCGGGCCTTAAAATGGCATGTTTGGTTGAGAATAGATGATATTCTGTGACAACAACGGCATGTGAGCACATCACGGAGGGGCTTGCGTCAATGACATAATAGGCTTTTAGTTTCCGAGACAATATCTCCCTCCACCGATAAACTTTTGTGCAAACTCCTGCAGGGTGCGGACGGGATAAATGACGAATCCTCTAGCAGGTGTTCGTGCAGGTGGTGCGGAATTCAGTGAAATTCTGCTGAAATTCGTTGATAGGACTTCTGGTGGGCTCTCTCTCTCTCTCTCTCTCGAAGGGGTCAGTGCTTCCTGCGTCCGATGGCAGAGAACTTTTCCAATTATTTGTTTGGTTTGAATAGAAACGGTCACCAGCAGGAGAACATTGTGTATCGGTGGAGGAGGATCTTGCCGAACGCTAGGGTGCACCGGATCCTGATGTGCAAGGCAACTTTGCGTTTTCCACAGCAGTGCTCTTGACATCTGCTATCAGATCAGAGGTATTTGTAGAAAGCAGTTAACTAGATACAACATCTCTGTTTAGGTTGTGTTCATTTCGAAGGAGACTTTGTCGTTGAATTCCTCCGACTTATCAAGTCGTCCCCCTTTGAACAAAATAGAAGGAAAATGTTGGTTATTAAAGCGCCTTTGTCTGGATTATTAGTAAAAGGACGCTGTCAGAAACATTACCTCTGCCCTGGGCCAAGGGACTAGTTCTAATCCAAAACAACATCTTTGTGAAAAGGCATTACGAGCAAACGTGGTCCTTTCTGCTAATCACTTTGTTGCATCTACTTGGAGTAGAGTTGAATTTTGGCTATATTTTGATGGGAATGGAGAAAAGAATTTAAAATCCAACAAATTCAAGTCTTTTTACACATTCCACAAGAGGAAGTCAAATGTATAACATTTTCTTTGCTTAATTATGCAGCACTACATTGCCTCTGGGGTGAAAAGTGTTGTAGTGCACTGGGATTTCTGAGAGGAACAAGCAAAGTTGCTCTGTATCATTTCTCAATATTTCCAGGAACCGGCTCGAATCGTTCCACATTTTCCAGTTTAGCATGTGCGATGCTTTAGATATGTCCGAGGAAATGAATGAATGGAATGTATATTGTAACCGAACTGAGTTTTGATAAAGTTTCAAATAGGAGAGCACAACGTCGGACGTGAGTCCCTGACACATTTTGGCGTGAATTTTGTGCATATGCAGTGACAGTGATGTCAACGCTGGATTGGAAGCATTTGTTCCTATCAAAATCACCAAAAAACGTGCTAGCAAGCATCTTTCAGTTGAAAGTTCAATAAGCATTTGTCAAAGACAGTCTTTGGGTAATAACAAACAACTCTTTATTTATTAAAGAAAACAAGAAAACAAACTATAAGAAATTAAACTTTGAAAAAATTATAGAGCCCATTCAGCTGCACGTCTATTCGCGACGACTGCTCAGTCCTGACTGCCTGACACATTCGATGTGACTATCCTAGCGAGAGACCAACATAAGCAGCAAAAAAGTAATTTCCCTATTCGAGACAAAAGGTTTAGGAAAACTTGAACATAACCTTGAAAAAATAGTTTATATTCAAATATGCAACAAACAACTACACAACTCAAAAAAAGTATTAGCACATTCGCCATTCTTACAAAGGGAACGAAACAATTAAAGAGAATTTGCTTAAGTAGTCGATTAAAGCTGTCCCCAAAAAAGTTCACACTTATCAAAGTATGGTGGCGTGAGGCAAAGTAAAATAGAAGCATTAAGCTAGAAAATTAGTTTTTTTTTTAATGAAAGGGGCGGAAAATGTGTTTGTTTAAGGGCTCTTTGAAAACCCATAAATTAAATAGATCACTGTGGAACTGAAAAGAAATAAAACCGTTATGCGTTAGAATACCGACCTTGGAATGAACAATTTACAAAAGACATGACTCATGATTCTTAGTTAGTCATTGTCTGAAAATGTAAAGCAAGTTTACCTTTTACCAGTACACTGCTCATCAGAATACTTCGCAATTAACAAAACTTGATGCAATTGCACACCTTTAACAAGACACTTGCACGGCCGAGACTATGTTATGTCATGTCACTGTCAATGGCCACCTTTGTGAGGAACTTGGAAGACAAGTAATTAATTTGTTGTGTTCGTGTCTAAACATTATTGAATACATATGATTGCGAACGCGAAAATAGTGTTGGAAATGCGTGCAATGTTCGAAAAATCCATAAGTGGAATTAATGAAATTTCTTGATAACTATTACGCCCTTTTCACTCACTGTCAAACTGGTTTTCGAATAACTAATTAATGAGGCAAATAAAATTGTATTTCATCAAATTTTGTAACATTTTGTAATGAAGTTACATACGAATGTTGACTTTTTTATTTCGGAATTAAGCAACCCTAGTGTTGCAATCTGGCAATTGCCACCTCTATCGTAAAGTTTGACATTTTTGAGGTTATACGTACTTAGAAGGTTTTTACATACGAGCGCTATTTGTGTTGTTTACAGTAACTTAAAAGATTCATCTCGACCAAAAAATGGAATTAAATCGTGAAAATGTTTTTGCGTTTATTTTTTACAATTTTCGACGTGGATTAACTCAACAACAGTGCATCGATGAACTTAATTCAATTTTTGGCGATGAAGTTCCAACAAGGACCAGTGTTTATCGATGGTATGGTGAATTCAACCGAAGTCGTAGTTCACTTCAAGACGAATTTCGTGAAGGTCGTCCAAAATCAGTTGTTGTTCCCGAATCCATTGATGCTGTGCGGCAACTGATATTGGAAGGTCGTCATGTGACCTATCGTGAGATTGAGACAACCTTAGGCATTAGTGGAACCAGCATACATTCATTATTGCAAGAACATTTCACTGTCAAAAGATTTGACCGCGTTGGATCCCACACAATTTGTCAATAGCTCAAAAGTAGGCTCGGGTCGATTGGTCGAAAGAAATGCTCCAAAAATACGATCGCGGTGCTTCGAAACACGTCTATGACATCGTGACAGGTGATGTATCGTGGATTTACGCGTATGAGCCCGAAAGTAAACAGCAGTTGACTGTATGGGTGTTTTAAATTGATTGAAATCCAACAAAAGTTGCTCGCGTTGTTGCTCGTACTTACAAGCAAATAGTCGCCTGTTTTTTCGTAAAACCTGAGCATGTCGCAACCTGCAAGAACAACGCAGAACCAATCAATTCTGAATGGTACACAACCATTTGTTTTCCAGTTGTCTTTAAAGAAATCAGGAAAACCAACCGCCGAAGACAGATCACTCTTCATCACGACAATGCGAGCTCTCACACATCGGCTCAAACAACTGCATTTTTGAGCACTCAAAACACCGGTTTGATGAGTCATCCGCGAACTTCGCCATATGGAGTCGGCAAAAAAGTGTAGGTCCCTTCTACTCGTGAGAGAACATTATCGCACACAACAGGTGTAGTTGATGGGCAAGCTTAGCTCTGATCCCCCTATAGACTGTCGCGCCATACAATCATTATTAAGAGGGCACACTTTTCGCTTCAAATGCTATCTTCTTCGTTATTCTACGATGCCTAACGGACCTATTTTTCCTTCCAGTGTTAGCTTTTTTTTCCTAAACTGGATGTATTCATTCTAACTGTGTTAATTCAGTAAGAAAAAGTTAAGCATTATTCATTGTTTTTATAAAGGCCGAGCTATTTTCGTGCTCACAGTTGTAGGTCGCTATTAAGTTGTCCTTCGTACTCTTCACCGAGTCCCGGAGGAGGTTAAAGTACTGTGTCTAGGTAAATTATTTCTTAACAAGACATTTATTTTATAGAAAAATGTTTGCTTTCAATAAACGTTATTTCCTTCAGATTTATTAAGGGTCATTGTTTAAGGGGGATTGTTGTAGTGGGAAATACAAGCACTTGCACTCTAAAATTCCATGCCTCGATTTCTGCGTTTCGATTTATGAGTCGTTCGCAATTTCTCACGGAAGCATCCTTTCAGTTGCTGATCCGATCAGCAAATGAGAACTACAAGGAGTCGCAAAGATTTTTCAATCGACTTGTTTAAAGATATTTGGATTATTTAACTGCAATATAGAGAACTTATTCGCAAAATATCCCCTTCCCTTCATACATTCTCCCACAACGGGAGCAGTATCTGTGCTTTGATGGTGCTTGCCTACTTTAAAGTGAACAATGAAAAACCAAACTTTTCACAAGCCAGTTTATTCCTACTCAGTTTCATAATTTGGAGGTAACACACTTCCCTGCTCGAAACAGCTGAGCTACTCCATCAACAACTAAGAGAAACCGGCTGCAGCCAACAGAGAAGTTACAAAATGTTAAACTTTCCTTGCGTCACCTCGAAACATTCTTCTACCTGTGACAAGCAAAAATTGCCGTCAAATCTGACCTTCTAACGTTGAACTCAATTAACTTATTTCATTTTGCCGTTGCCAGCAACACGCAAGAGATCACCTTTCACTGACATTTGACTTCCTCTGGGGAGCTCATCTTTCACACCCAAGCACATCTCCTGCCACGCAGCTACAAGTGAAAACTCCAATTTCACGTAACATCACCTAACTAACTTTGATGTAGGTTAACCCTCCCAGTGTAAACCTGCCAAATTAGAGTTTACACTTTCTAATGTCAAGTCGACGGCCAACGTCTTCATCACCGCACCGGCAACGGAAGCGACGGCGGTGATGGCGGCGACGGCAGCGTCTGTAATTTCAGATACCGAACCCATTAGAACAGAAATAATTTGCCGATCCGGACATCGTGTTCGGAATCGAACACGGCACAAACAATAACAAACGTCACATGAAATTGTGTTAGGTTGTCAGGCCGAACACCAAAGCACAGGCAGTGTATCGCACGTTTGCCGAACACGTGCTCGTCATATGAATTCGTTAGGGTTTCGATTGACTCTTCTCTACTCAAAGGAAACGGCTCGGCCGTCCGTACCCGTCCTCGTCCCCACCACAGCTTCTGCTTCTTATCTCACTGACACAGACCGGTTTGGTTCAATGAATAGAGGTGTACCATCATTAGGCCCAAATGGAGTCCGCATTACATGTTGGCACAGCCTGCCGTGGCACTTTCCGTCTGCGTGTGGTTGTGCTGATGGCGTGCCCAGCTCTCAACGGAACCATTCAATAGGGACGAACCTGATGGAGGAATCAGTTGGTAAATCTCTCCACGAACCAAAAAATACAACACACACACATACTCACATAGAGAAATGAAAAAAAATAATAAAACAAAACCCAGGAGAGTACTCGTCTGGAGTCGACGCCACTGCCGCTCCTGGTGAGGTGAACACCACCGATAACAAAAAGTGATGATCATTGAACCGAATAATTTGATTCCTACTCTTTTATCAGAGCAGGGTTGAATGAGTGAATTGATGGATGTACGTTCGCCAAACCCAACCCGATGGTCTGTAAGGACTAGCCAACCAACAAAGGATGAAACTGTTTTATTTGTGTAGCCGTAATCCTTGGCATAAAAAATTAGGAGAGAAATAAAAGCAGGGAGGCGGACACGCTCGAAGATATGCGAGTGTACCTTTCCGCCACCTGTAGTCCTCCGCCCCCCAGTGTAACCAGAAATTCCAAAAGAAAAAACCGTTTGCTTTACTGATTCCCCTCCGGGAGAGAGAGGGGTGTTGGCAACGCCCGCTCTGGGGTCAATCCACTGATGATGGGACGAGGACGGTGTCTTGTTTGGTTGGTACCTTTCTAAGCGGAGCTGCTTGCCCACTTCCGACCGAGTGCATGACCGCGAGCGTTAATTGTGCCACAACGAGTACCTGCATCAACAGGATTATGATTAATTCTCATTTTTTTTTGCTTTGCAGGGGAATTCTGCATCAGAATCAGCAGAACTTCAAGAGCGCAGTGGATAACTTTCAACGGGCGATACAGTTTCGCCCCAATCTCGCAGGTACATTTAAACGCGCAGAGCTCGCGGCTATTAGGACAATTATGATTTCCTGATTTTTTTTGCCTTCTTTCTCTTGCACATAAAGTTGCTTATCTGAATCTGGGAACATCGCTAATAGCCCTGGGCAAGTGCCATGAAGCGGCCAAAGTGTTGCAGGAGGGTACGAAGACGGACGGCACTGGTGTCAGAGATCGGGCAGCCCACGAAAACGCACGCATGTCGGCGTACCTACAGCTGGGAAATCTGTATGCGGAACAGGGAAAACTGCAACGTGCTCTTGCGGTCTACAGGGAGGCAATGCATTCGCTGCCGGCGTACAACCAACGCGAGGTGCTTTATCATAGGATAGGTGATGTGCTCGGTCGCTTGCAGCAGTGGGACGAGGCGGAAAAACATCACAGGGCGGCGCTCCAAATACAACCAGATCATGTCGCCGCACATCTGTCATATGGGAACATGCTTGCAAGGAATGTAAGTGAAATTTAAAAATGTTTAAAGACCCCGTGTGTGGCGTGTCCGCATTTCTGAGAACTGTTTCGCTTTCAGAGCAGTAGAGCAGCAGAGGCTGAGCTGTGGTTTAAAAGAGCTCTCCACCTAGCCCCTGACCAACCAAGTGTCTATCATCACTACGGTATGTAAATTATAGACTTTGTATGGTTAAACAAATTGTGTGCACCCTGTCTGTCTGTTTTTGCAGCGGAATTTCTAACCGGGCTTTCGCGAGGCGAGGAAGCTCTGCTGTATCGCCTCAGAGCTGCCGAGCTTTCACCAAACGACTACTCCCTTGTGGTGGCCGTAGCTACAGCCTTAAGACTCTTAGATAGAAAAGTTGAAGCAGAAGCTTGGTATAGAAAAGTAAGTACATCCAAAAAACGTTAAAAAAGAGTCATTTAAGAATAAGTGTTTGATAATAGGCGGTCGTGTTGCGGCCAGACGATGCAAGAGCCCACACAAATCTCGGAGCCATACTGCACTTGTTAGGACGCACAAATAACGCTGCGGCTAGTTATAAGGAAGCCTTAAGACTGCAACCAGGTGATCCAACCACATTAGGAAATCTCGCCAAACTGGGCATAACCGAAATGAAATAATATCGACTACCAAGCTCCCCAATCTAAACAATAATCAAACCGCTCCCCCACATATACAAATACAAACAAACAAAAATACACACTACCTTATAAAACAAACTATCATCTAATATCAGCAAACTATCTCTGCGTTGTATAGTTTTTTATTTATAAAACAGAAAAACCCGAAAAACCAAACAGGACGACTCAATGCATTAACATGAGTCACATACGCGCAAAAACGAAAACAAAAATATCACACATTCAACAGTCACGGGTTGGGGGTGTACCCTGTATCAGTGTATCTTTGAGAACTGCACACCCCTCCCAAGCGTGACGAATAAGGCGAACAATAAACTCAATTAATAATTTTTAACAAAGTAAAGAATAAATAAATAAATAAATAAATATTTTAGTAAAAAATTTAAAAAAAATAATAAAATCAAACAAAAAAAAATAAATAAATCAAGTATGGAATTTAATTGATTATTGTACATAAAGGTACACACTTGGAAGGGAGGGATGGAGGAGGGAGGAAGAAAAGTGAGGCAGTCTCCGGAAAGGACCTTACAAATTTTAACCAAGAATAGAAATCGAAACCAGAAGCAAGAAACCGAAAGAAAATGATATTGTTGTTGTAAATGCTGTGTACATAGACTTGTAGATATTTTATTAACTGATAATAATTACGATGGAACAAAATGTGAAACCCAACAAATGTCCTATATTTGTGTATTTTTATAAAAATAAAAAAAATGAGGCAGATGTCGGTAAGAACCTTATTGAAACGAACTAGAAACAAAAACAAAAATTGTAGCATGAAACGTCATTTTCTCATACACCCCCACACATACACACAGAATTTATTGATTTATATACATACATATTTGTCGATTTGTTGTTGACTTCCTCCCTCAGGAAAACACAAACTCAAACACAGAAACCCAAAAACAGAGACAAAAAGCGAAAGATACACACAAGTAGATATAAAATCGAGAGCAGTCACAAAATGAAGAAGAAGAAAATTGTACGCTAGAAGACAGTTATACTCTCAAAGGTCCTTCCTCCCTGAGCAGAGTGATGTGAAGAATTTCTTTTAAAAGCCAGAGGTTTGTTTATATTTTAAGTTCGAACATTTATGTCAGGTTTATTTTGAACAGAAAGAGGATGAAAATTATATAAAAAAGTTAAAAATAAAATATATATATATATACATATATAACATGCAAAACGAAGATTGTTTCAATTGAAATCGAGAAACGCTGGGGTGGTAAGTATTTAAAGGGCACGACGATGATCAAGCTATCACTGCGATAGCAGCCGCCACTGGCACAAAACGCTCATCCCCAACCAAGGAGCAAGAGTGTGCGGTTGGGAAGTTGGGTCGACAACAAGCAGCATTCAACTACTTAATACCCTTTTGATAAGTCAAGTCAAAAACCCAGAAAGCATTTTGCACAAAGCATTCATCCAGTGACCCTTATCAAAATTCAAGCTGTTGAATCCCTTTTGCCCCGCTTCTCCCACACTCCGTTCACCGGCATACATACGCAGCCCCACTCACAGTGGGATTACAAAAGTTTCGGACATTGTCGAATTAAGGACCTATCAAAAACAAACAAATATCCCCAAAATGACGCCCGTCACCAACCGAATCATGGAGGGTGAGAGATAGTGAGTGACGTAAGAGGGTGAACGAATAATTTCGTTTTTTTTTTGAAGTGCGGAATCCTTTTTTAATTAAGTAATGCAAATTTTGTGGCATATGTTCCCGCCTTCACTCGGGCTCTTTGATTGGGTTTTGACTGGCTGATTCACGCTGCAAGAGCGGGCGTGCATCAACACTACCGTCGAAATGCAGCGAGTGCAGTGGAAAATAAATTGCGGACATTAGCACGCGGGGGTGTTCCCACGAATTCCAGTTCAGAAAAGCAAGATAAGACGATTCCACCGCTTGCTGAGAGGTTGTTGGGTTGATGAATGAGGGAGAACGAGAATGGTTTTGTTTGATTGTGTTAACCGCGGCTAATTGCAGGGAAATTTATTCCTCGACTGGAAAGTAAGTAGACGGTGAAGTTGAAACATCATCGGGGGGTTTTTTTGCCTTTGAAATGCCACTCAAGACCAGAGCACAAATGATTAAAGTGCACCCATTGCAGCGGCAAAGTGGAGGCACTAGAAGACAACAGTGAAATCAGCAGATACATTGCTGTGCGATCTTTGAATGAATACTTGCGAACCCGTGATGATGCTTGGCTGCAGGAAAACAAGCGCAATGCGATGATGAAAGAAAGATGTTGCTGCTAACGACGCATTCAGTGCAGTGTTTTCAAAGACGGCGTGTTGCAGGAGTGTGTGTGCAAGATGTCTGGGGTTCACTTCTAATTGCCTCTGTACGTACTTTGTGAGGAACAATTAGGTATTAAAAATCTAATCCTCCTCCACCAACGTTTCTAACTACAATGGGCGCTTGGGCCATCGTCAATGGTTGAATCGGAATGTAGATAATTTGAAAATTCTATGCGGGGTACTTGCCATGATCTTTTTTTTTCAAAAGAAGTTGCAGACAAGTCCAAAATTTAATAACGAATACATTGCATGCGTTCCAGTTCTTTTATTTTTTGCATAATTTGCGCTCACTAAAGGGATTGTTCATGCCCTTAAATGACTCGAATTAAGTCACAGCACGAGCCGAATACAGAGGAAGATAAGTTGTCATGAGAAAAACGACAAATTTATGTTTCTTTTTACTTCGAGTAGTTCCACTTTCATAAATTTTCGGAGTGTGGGACGATGGTGTCATGACAGCAACAGAAAGGTTGATATGATCTGCGGCATAGCAAGAGTACGATGTCGTCTTCTGTGCAATGCAATGTGAACCTAGAATTATCCTTATTTACAACTATTAAGTCCCTTCAACTAATGAAACAGCAAGAACTAAGGTGCTCTTCGACTTGGGTGAAATAGGCAAAGTCAACAAATTTTCAGTGTAAAACTTGAATTTTTAGGAGACCGGAGCATATTTAAAAAGAAAAC
The DNA here is from genome assembly GCA_955652365.1 of Eristalinus aeneus. Classification (NCBI taxonomy): domain Eukaryota; kingdom Metazoa; phylum Arthropoda; class Insecta; order Diptera; family Syrphidae; genus Eristalinus; species Eristalinus aeneus. The sequence goes on from OY019131.1 coordinate 613,028, forward strand.
ATTTCTTGTCATTTTGGCGGTCACGGACAGAATGATCCTTATTTAGTTCATTTGAGTTTTACAACAGTTATTCCTCCAGCCAAAGAGGGCAAACAGCAGTGTATGAGAGTGTTATCGGTAATGCATGTGCAAGTTGCTCTACATAATGACAACAAAATGAGAGGAAGAGTACTCCAAATATGTAAAATAAATGTGTGTTTACGAACAGGTACTGCAACAAATTGACAAAATCTCCATCCGTTTCGCAGTGTACGAAAATACCAAAGCATCAAATATTCGCGTTCCAAGAACAACTCCAATCAAGAGGAATGCATAAAACATCTTGAGGACAAACTTTTTTGGAAGTAGCTTTGGGAAATTTTCCGGACAATATACAGTGATGGACAAAAAAATATGACCAGTACGGAAAACATCGAACATTTACTTTATTCTCACTGATATAAAATTTAATATGACGTCTGTTTGCATATTTCTCATTGTCGGTAGCGGTACTTCCTTCTCAACAAATACAAATCAAAGGAAACAAGAACATTTGAAAAAAATTTGTCTTTAAATGTGAAGGAGCAAAATAAAAAGAAGCAGATTAATTGTTTTTTAGTATGAATACTTGTGTCTTATGTTATTTTTAAACGAATTCACTGTAAGTATAGAAATGACGATATATGTTTGTTAAAATGCATCGAGTTATTCATGAAAGCAGGAAAAATAGGCCACATCATGCACTGCTTTTCAACCGAAAGCGAGTTTAACCGAAAACTTGTAATTAATTGTTGGCGCGACAGTCCGCAGGGGAACGAGGGCCTAGCTTGCTCATCAACTACTCGTGTTGTGCGGGCTACTATTCTCTCACGATTAGAAGATATTGCCGACTCCGAACTGCGAAATTTGAGAAGTTTTCTTAGACAAATATTACTCTTTGAGTGTTGTCAGCAACTCGAAAGAGGTGGTGCCGTGAAAAATTTGAGGTGTTCAGTCGGGAATCGAAACCGAAAGGTCGGCGTGTGAGCGTCGCACTCTACCCACTACGCCACAGCTTCCAGTTTCAGTTGATTGACTAAAAAAAAGTCCTAACGAGGCCAAAAGTTGGTTTTTACTCGGATGATACTTACAAATTGAAAGTACAGTTTTTGACTTTTCTATTTGCTGTAACTTATACTCAAATAATAGGACCACAAATAAGCTGGACTAGTATGGTTTTCGCATTCCTTTCACCAACTCAAGCTTTGAAGTAGCAATTAGTAAATATTGCAACCTATTATGCGCAAAGGCTGCTACATACAGTCGAAGCTCAAACAGAGACATATCTTCCCGAGATTGAATCAATAATGCGTGTGCACTTATGAAGTCTACTTTCACACATGTCTATACGCATGGGAGTCTGACAAACATTTGTAAAATGCCCCAAATTTCAAAAAATCGAAATACAGAGAAGACTGATATTCCGAAATGATAAAATTTAATATTTTTTTGAAAAAGTGTGGTAATGGTAAATTACCAAAAGCATAGGCCGGCCTATGATGAGAGGGGCCACCGTGGCGTAGTGGGTAGAGTGCGACGCTCACACGCCGCAGAGTCTAGGTTCGATTCCCAGGTCAACACCAATTTTTCGAATTTTTCACGGCACCACCTCTTTCGAGCTCAAAGAGCTCAAAGAGTAATAACTGTCTATAAAAGCTTCTCAAACTGCGCCGTTCGGAGTCGGTAAAAAACTGTAGGTCCCTTCTACTCGTGGAAGAACAGTAGCGCGCACAACACGAGCAGTTGATGAGCAAGCTAGGCCCCGATCCCCCTTTGGACTGTAGCGCCAACAATTATTATTATTATTATTATGGAGCGAGCCTGCAGAATTGCATTTTTCGCCCTAACAAGTTATGCCTTACTGTTGTTACGGATCTTGTTACGAATGACCCGATTTGAATATCATGCCCACAGTACAGATTACAATTGAAGCTTCTGTAAAAATGCTGCAATAATGATTGTATGAAGGAACATTCGTCACAAGAGACCAACTGCGTCGTTATCAGCGTCCAACCATTTCCACCACAGAATACAACTGCGATGATTACAGTAACTACAAGTAGTACCTACAGTTATTGACGTTTGCAAAAATTAAAAAATTTCGAAGTCTGTTTTTCAGCAAAAGCACTGAGACCTTTAGTGTTTCCCAATTTTTTGGTAAAAACTAGGCGCATTGATTACAAAATTTTCAACCCTCCCTACATGTGTAGCAATATTGATACTATACAAATAAAAAATGAAAAAAACTTTCCAACTCATTGTATTCCATCCCACCCAATTCCAATTCCAATTCCTATTTATTATTCTCAAGTAAGTAAGCGGATAACTTATGACATTGTAGGAAACGAAACAGAATAAAGTGAACTGGGAAAAGAAGTGGAATTTAAAGGGAACAGTACACATGTGTTATATTTTTTCCCTGTGTCTATCGAATCAGATGCATACTCCGTTTCTTGACATCGTCAACAGTGTTCTAGGCTTCATATTTTAAATTTCGCTGAACAGCTTTGAGGTCCAGCCGACCTCTTTAAATCTGAAAGTGGAATTGCTTTTGCTCCCATTTGTATGGAATCATACTGATAGAAGTTGTAGTACAAAATCCTAAAAAGCAGTCAATCTGCAAACGTTTTCGTTGTACAAGGCTGATACGAATAAGAACTGGCTTAAGTTCGGCATCTTGCACCCACATTGGAGACCATTAGCTATGCAGAATGTGGTGAGATATTTGAGCAATCTGTTGGATCAGTTTCTGTGGGTAATATGCATACAGCAACGGGTCTGGCAAAAGACAGAAAAACCTTCGCTTTGGCAACCATGTTGTTTATGATTTTAGGGCGAAGGTTATCTGCTACATGGCGCTAGTCCGGCCTATCACGGTTCAACTTGAGTCCTTCCCAAATGGAAAGACTGGGAGTCTTTGAGAGGTAAATGGTTCAGGCTTGCCTAAGAATGTACAGAACCCCAGAATCTGAGTACAAAAAGATCAATGCTAATGAAATCTTGTACGATGCGGCAAACGTGAATGGGATGGATAAATGTATTATTAAGTTGATTCGAAGACATGTTGCACAAGCAATGACCGATGATTTTCATAGCTTACTACTCAAACGACGCATATCATGAGAGCATATGTCGAAGTGAATTCATTCCGCTGGAAGCGTTCTTGTATCTGAACCAACTTGGCTTGGTCCAGGATGCGCACGGCTGTCCACTTCTCTACCTCTTCGAACGACGAACAGTTGACGCACTAAACAATTATTATTATTTGAGGTACATGTTTGCTACAAAGCCGTTGGAACTAGGTGATGTCGAAAGTCGATTTACACATTACAGCTGCTGTTTGAAAGATATCCAAGGAAGACATTTTAGAATCGTGGAAAGTGGATATACTACGATAGCCCTTTGAAGAAGAATACCATGCAAAGCCTCATGATTTCGTTTTGAACATCCATAAAAAGTCAAGCTCATATGGTGGGAGCACTTACATGTGACATACAAGGAGCAGCAAAAAACCAGGTGAGACCATTCATGGAAAACGTTTGTAGGACTTTATAACTTATTATAAAATAATAAAAATATTGCTCTCCGTATCACCCTTTACTCACTGCGTACGTGCACATAATCATGCTTATGTTTCTTATGTACTACTGTAACATTACATTCGAATCATGTCAAATTTAGTTAGGATAACATTATTGTATGCTCATGCTATGTACGAATCAGCTATGCTTTATGATATGCTATGTATGATCGTGGTGAACAGATCAACAACAGATCAGTCGGTCAGTTGCAATAAAGTCATCGTCGAATAAACACTTGCTCTTTTTTTATTTGTGGTTGCCTTACACGTTATAGACTACAGCTAATGCGTTTAAGTTGTGCATTGCGTGCAAAACTTCAAACATAACAACTTTCTGGCCGATGTGACTGTAGGAGTCGAAAAGCATCTGGAAACTTTGAGAGTTCTTTCTCCTTATGCCATACTCTCCAGACCATGCTCGTACCGACTACTGGCTTTTTCGACGTACGAAAAGCGATTTGTGGGGTTCCAAGATAGGACACTTGAGGAAATCCAAAAATGACTGATAAAATGATGCCAGAGAGGTTTTACTTTTTAGAGATGGTAATCGAAAACACACAAGTGGAGAAGGACCGCTGCAGACTTGGAATGCGCACCTGAAGGCAGCTACCCAAAGATCGTGCCGGCTGGAGTGGCATGTTGATTGAGGCCCATGTCCACCTACTACTGTAGCACCACAAAAAGAAGAAGAATCTAAAACTACCGGGGGGATGGGGATAGTAGATAAGTGTGTTCAAAATACCCGAAACGGACCGAATTCTCATCAATTATATTTCATTTCACACAACTCCCATTCGGGATTGCGATGCATTCACTACGCTGTGGCGTAGTGTGTAGAGTGCGACACTCATACGCCGAAGATCCAACTTCGATTCACAGCTGAACACCTCGAATTTTTTACTTCGCCACCTCTTTCGAACTGCTGACACCACTCAAAGAATATTGACTGTCTAAGAAAAACCTTCTCAAACTTCGCCTTTCGGAGTTGGCAAAAAAATGTAGGTCCCTTCTACTCGTGGGAGAACAGTAGCGAGCACAGCACGAGTAGTTTTTGAGCAAGCTAGGCTCTGGTCCCCCTGTGGACTGTCACTCCACCAAATTATTATTATTATCGTCTTTGTTGGAACTTTACGCATTGAATTTCCTCGTAAGATGACCCTATTGTTGCTGTGCAGTGTTTGATCAGATTTTGTAACGACTGCATCTTCTTTCTTCTCTTCTTGATTTCACTAGGCTGTGGGTTTCCGGGGCCCTCTGACCAGACCATGTTCTCGTCATTAAAATCGTCTGATCTGTACAGAAAAGTCGTTTTTAACTCATCTGGTTTGTCGCTATTCACAGCTCTTGTGATTTTAGTTTTAGCACTAAACGCGTTTTACAAAAGATACAAAAATTTGTTTTCCTGCCACGGGATTCGAACATGGGATGCGGGATTCGTTCAGTTAACTATTTTCTTGGACTTGCTCCGCTTGGATTTGTTAACTGGTGTCCTTAATGTTGAAAGAAATTCAGGACGAGTAGTTGATCTCCCCTGTGGACTGTAGCGATACTGAAAAAAAAGAAAAAACTGAAACTGGAACCATATTTATCCATTTTCAGTTTTCAGTTGAGAAGGTAAAAATGAAACGCTTTCTTTACATGACAACTGTAAATTTCCTATGCACATCACGCTTAGGCACCTCATGAAGTTGTTCGCGGTGTTCCGCTCTTCATAGCTTCTGTCCCTCCCTCCCCCACCCCTTTTTCGAAATTATGTATAAAATAATCTTCTGATATACACACCATCCTTTAATAAATGGTTCTAAATATTGAGTCCAATAGGTTCGCAACTTATTGCACATATCTGTCATGCGGAATCAATATGACAGATTTCATGATGTGGTTTAAGTCTTTAAAGTCACTGCTTTTACGTAAACCCATCTTTAAGGTTTCAGAAATTGGCATTAATTGATTGGAAAATTTGCTCAGTCCGACCCAATTCGATTTGAAGTTTTCCTGGAGCATGGCCTAGGGGCTGAGAAGTTCAAAAATTGAAAGCAATCACTCATCTGCTTTAAACTTCGTTCTTGTTTCTCAAAGCCAGCATTTAAGTCATCATATAAGAGAGAAGAAATGTTGGGGTGGGCGCATTTAAAGGCAAACATTGTTTCCGTTGGCAATGATTTAACAGCAAAATGTGCAAAGATCCACTCATCCGAAGAATGTTTCCTTGGCAAACATGCGTAAGGCTAACTTAAATCACGTCATTGCAAACAGTTAAATTCTATGTGCACAGTCCTCTTCCTTCTGTCCCCATTTCTATGTGCACGTAGTGTGAGCTTCTATTTGCAATAAAGCATTATAATAAGTCATATGAAATTGTCTGCAGATTTGTTTTAACACCAAAACAGGAATATAATATGAACCGACAGGAAGCCCATCTCCCTCCTCTAACCATAATCCAAATTAAGTCCCCCGCTCGGTAAACCAAGTCAACTGGCTGTCGATAAGGGAAATTCGGTTTCTGTCTTGCCATTGATTCTCAATCCCCATCTCCAACCTAAGGAGTCTTCAGTCCTATTTGAATTTTGCAGCCTTACCTGTGTGGTAGAATCTATTGGGTGAGTAAGTCAATAAGACTGCCTTTTGCAGGAGCATGTCTATTTGAGAGAGGAAAGCCTATTAAATGTCAGTGCTGGTAAAACCCTTAGTGAATCGATGCACACAGGCAATGATGTCAACAGTGTCTATTCGCAAACTGAAAGCCGCTCTCAAGCACTCGGTGGGGCGTAGTGTTCTCTTTGTGGGAAAGTACACACAAACTCGTTGCCGACGACAACGACAACGCGAAATCCTTGACGAGACAAATCCTCAACAATCTCACGTTACATGGCATTTGACTGACTGTTGTGCCTCTTACGCTTACCACAACAAATCGGGACAAGTGTTTCCTTAAACCAAAGTCCTTCTGCTAATTGGCGAAATCTCTCGGCGTCCGTACGGGTATTTTGAAATTAATGAGGATTCCTGATAGAGCGAGGCGCACTTGAGCGGGAGAAGAACCGTATCCTCCGTATCCTGCTCAAGTATTTGCCACCATTGTAGTGGGGCTGTTGGGGATTCCCCCGCAGCGCATTTAAGAATTTATTTTTTAATTATCGTACCGAAAGCAAAACAAAAAATTTTCGGACGTGCTCGAGTGGTGAAAATATGAGAGTTTCACCCGGGAGGTATGCCATCGCCATGCCACCACCACTTGTCCGTCATCCATAAAGAGAATCAACCACGACACCCACTGCACCCACTCTGCCTTAATGTTGAACGAGACCAACAAAACCAACTACACTCAGTGTCACCACCAAAACCACCGCCCATCTACCGCACCGTCAGAGAGGAAGAGTGCAGCACTGGCGGGGATGTTTGGATGTAGGAATGCGGGGACGTCACCGCAGAAAATGTTGTGTCTGTGAAAAGCTTTGCAACAAAGTGACTCGAATTAGTACTCGTTTTCCCCGATTTCCCTAGCTCCTCCTCCGGATCGTCGTCATCTTAGCCTTCAGGTAGTCATTCAGTCGGTTGTAGAGCCAAAGATTTCTGTACGACGCGAAAGGTTGGGTGGAGAGACATACGGCGGAATGAAAAACGTTGCCGTTGACGTCGACGTCGACATCGTCTCCGGCAACGCCAACGCCAACGATAACTATTTCTCTTTTCATCAACTGACTGACGATGATGACGGGACGGATAGCCAACGGTGTGATCTCGTTCCGATTGCTTTCGCATTTGATGGCAGTCGTCCTCGTTATGCGATGGAGCAGCATCTGCATTGCACACAGTTTCCAGAGATGTATATCTTCGTTAAGTACAGCAATTCCCTTGCTTTGAGGTGTCTGCTCTTTCCACAAAGGTGGGGGTAACCGCACTCAGTCTGGTACTCAGGAGGAATCACCTCATAGTCCCTGTCAAACGCAAAAGTCTCTCACTTGGGTACACACCTAGCCTGCCCTCACCTCACCGTAAAGTTTAAAATGAAGACGGTCCCCGTCGTCGAGAGCCATCTCATAAAGTTCTGCCGGTGCCTGAGAAAACGTTACCCGGATAACAAACCTTCTCGAGTACGATGATTCGCCAAAGGGTGCATACCGTTACAATTAACGAAATTAAAATTTCGAAGTAAATTTGACCTGAACCGATGGCGCTCGCAGCACATTCCCTGTCCGAGGACGGGCGTTTCAGTTTGTGACGACAAAGTTCCGGCGAAAGAAAATTAATTTGTTACTTTATTCCCGGATTCAACTGTGAGAAATTAAATGCGAGATAAGGTGCCTTCAACTCTTCAACCAAACGAAGGCTCAGATGAAGGAACAAGAGAATAGAAAAGTTCATCGGCAACAACCGACGAGCCAACGCAGCAGAAAGAGCAGCAACGGCAGCCCGATGAAGGGGCGATTCGATTGCACACTCGAGGCGTTTGCGTTCTCCTCCGCAAGAAGATTCCATTTCTATCAAAACAAGGTATCAGGGAGCTTATTAAACTTTCGAAAGGATACAAAAAAGTGAATACCATTGTCGACCGGGGTAACAAATGTTTTGCCAAGCTCCATAAAACTCGCTTCTGTAAGTTATGGGAGGGAGAGAGAGCCGGCAGCCATTTGAATTTGTGTGTGCGAGGCAATGCCACGACGACGACAACGGTGTTCCAGGGGGCCATGGGCCTCATAAACGTGGGTAGTGGCCATGCGAAAGGAGTAAAATTAATAATAAGTTATCTCGTGTTGACAGGAAATTACACTTTTGAGTTATGCCCAGCCGCATGATTGCCGTGGCTAATAAAAGATACGTTTCTGCCGCGCGCACCTTCATAAATAACGCCTAATATTAGCGCAACACTTTTTATTGCGCGAGAGGTGGAAGATTGCCGCAGCTGTTTGTGTAACTGTCCTCGAATTCGTATTCATTTATTTACGGGACGGAGCCTGTCCAAAAGGACTGTCAGAAAATTTGTGAATCCGGAATTTAGGCACACTCAATTTATGGCGTGCACGCTAGATGTGGTTCCTGAATTCTTTTATTCTAAATTTAGGGACCGGAGTGTCCTCTAACTGTATTTGCACGTGAATGCATCCTAAGGTGACTTGGACATTGACTTGGACAATGGCGGGTGAATTGAATTTGAGTGCAACGGCACATATTCAAAGTGCAGGATGCCAAATGCAAATGTTCTACAGATCGCAATCATTTTTGATACGAGTAAGGAGAAGAAGGTGACGCGCTGACATGTGACTTCGTCAACATTATTCTTGAGGAGATTGTTAGTTTGTCACAAGTCAACCCAGAGGCGTGATCTTCCAAGCTCAACTACGGGCTTACACTGATGACGTTGACGATTTTGGACGATTTTGGACGAATACAGGAAACCGTCAAATAGACGTTTGCTGGCATTGAAACGGAAGCGGATGAAATGGGTTTGGCGGTAAAAGCGGTCGACGAGGAACGGCGTCGACAAACAACGTCGACGCACAACGTCGTCACACAACGTCGACGAACAACGTCGTCACACAACGTCGTCACACAACGTCGTCACACAACGTCGTCACACAACGTCGTCACACAACGTCGTCACACAACGTCGTCACACAACGTCGTCACACAACGTCGTCACACAACGTCGTCACACAACGTCGTCACACAACGTCGTCACACAACGTCGTCACACAACGTCGTCACACAACGTCGTCACACAACGTCGTCACACAACGTCGTCACACAACGTCGTCACACAACGTCGTCACACAACGTCGTCACACAACGTCGTCACACAACGTCGTCACACAACGTCGTCACACAACGTCGTCACACAACGTCGTCACACAACGTCGACGAACAACGTCGTCACACAACGTCGTCACACAACGTCGTCACACAACGTCGACGAACAACGTCGTCACACAACGTCGTCACACAACGTCGTCACACAACGTCGTCACACAACGTCGTCACACAACGTCGTCACACAACGTCGTCACACAACGTCGTCACACAACGTCGTCACACAACGTCGTCACACAACGTCGTCACACAACGTCGTCACACAACGTCGACGAACAACGTCGTCACACAACGTCGTCACACAACGTCGTCACACAACGTCGTCACACAACGTCGTCACACAACGTCGTCACACAACGTCGTCACACAACGTCGTCACACAACGTCGTCACACAACGTCGTCACACAACGTCGTCACACAACGTCGTCACACAACGTCGTCACACAACGTCGTCACACAACGTCGTCACACAACGTCGTCACACAACGTCGTCACACAACGTCGTCACACAACGTCGTCACACAACGTCGTCACACAACGTCGTCACACAACGTCGTCACACAACGTCGTCACACAACGTCGTCACACAACGTCGTCACACAACGTCGTCACACAACGTCGTCACACAACGTCGTCACACAACGTCGTCACACAACGTCGTCACACAACGTCGTCACACAACGTCGTCACACAACGTCGTCACACAACGTCGTCACACAACGTCAAGTGTCCTATTTAGCATCAGAAACTTCGAGGTATTCTGCTCGACAGTACATCAATTCTTGCCCATCGCTGTTTCTTTGGGCTCAAGAGGCAATGAAACAACAAAACCTTTCCCAAAAGATTAAGTTGGCTTTGTCATCCCAGTTGTTCTTTAAAATGCGGCAATTTCGACGTTACTAAAAAAGGACGAGCAAGCCCTTAGTCTTATCGAAAGAAAAGTTCTTCGTGCAATGTTTGGTCCTTTTTGCCTTGGTGGTATTTAGAGATTTAAAAGATTCAACGACGTACGTCAGGGGCTTTGCAGAGGCAGACGCGTCGACATGGGTCCAAGGTAACAGCGCTAGATCATGTAGAGGAGAGGAAACCACCGCTTCAACCTAAAAAGTCTTTGACTCCGAGCCATAAGAGTAAGGCTTGGAGGCAACTGCAGACAGCTGGAAAGAAATCGTGCTAGCTGGGGAGGAAGACATGTTCGTTGTGGCCCAGGTCCCCTCCGGCCTGTATCGCTACGCAAAGAAGAAGGAGTATGATTTCTTAGAGCACCTACTTGGCATAAAAAGCAACATTTTTGTTCATTCTTCAGTTGACGAAGGATTTGCTGAAACATGTGGGAATTTTCTCATTCGACCCATTTGGAACCCTGGAACTGAGACAACCGTTTCAGAAGAGACTAGACACATTTGAGCGGACCTTTTCGCCATTGCAATTGGATTCCTTTCCAGTTATACTCTATGACTTTGGTGACAAAGGGATCAATGGAATGCACATCCACTTCGGTTTGATTTGTATTTGCAGTGATCTGGGTCTGTGCTTAAAACAATTTAGATATAATTTCGTTTTCTCTGTTCCAATTCATTTGCGCACAGAAATACGTAACTGAGTAGTTTGGGTTAAAATCTCATTCGGAGAGAGTTATTTTGCCGAAACTTGCGAAACGACTTTTCGTAGAAATTTACAAAATAAACGAACTGTCAAAAAGATTTTTTTCGGCAAAAATTCGTAGAGGGGGGAAATGCTTTAATCTCTCATGAGCCCTCTCTTCTACAAAATAAAATCGTCAAGAGGCACGTCCTTTGACTGCTTTTCGGCGAATTGCGTAAGCACTCGTAGCATTTCGGAGAAATTGAAACAGACCTATTGATGCAGTCTTTTTTTCAGTTATTTTGCAGTCGTGGTGGAGGTCTTCAGCGAAATTCCAAACACCATGAAAAAGATGTGGATTAAATTTATAATATGCTGTGAAACCAGCATATTAGATGCATCTGAAGTCTTTGCAAAAATTAAGGCGCACATTCAAGTTTCCCTCGTCACTCAAGGCAGCAGAAACTTCCAAATAGTTGAGGACTTTGATTGCCTCGGCTCCGAGGTAAATAGGAGCAACAACATTAGGACCGAATTCAAACGCAGAGTCGCTCTTGCCAGTAGCTGTTTCTTTGGAGTCAAGAGGCAATTGGGAAATAAAGCCCTCTCTCGAAGGACTAAGCCCGCTTTCTATACCAGCGTGATTATCCCAGTCCTAGTCTATGGCGCTAAGCCTGGACGTTACTAAAAGCGGATTAGGAAGCCCTTAAAGTTTTGCGTGCAATTTTTGGTCCTGTTTGCGTTGATGGTATCTGGAGGAGAAGATTTAATGGCGAACTCTATGGGCTGTGTGGTCGCCGTGGCGTAGTGGGTAGAGTGCGACCCTCACACGCCGAGGGGTCTAGGTTCGACTCCCAGCTCAACACCAATTTTTCGAATTTTTCACGGCACCACCTCTTTCGAGCTGCTGACAACACTCAAAAAGTAATAACTGTTTTAGAAATCTTCTCAAATCTCGCCGTTTGCAGTCGGCAAAAATCTTTAGGTCCCTTCTACTCGTGAGAGAACAGTAGCGCGCACAACACGAGTAGTTGATGAGCAAGCTAGGCCCTGGTCTCCCTTTGGACTGTAGCGCCAACAATTATTATTATTTATCTATGGGCTGTACTGCTACAAGCTGTATAGCTGTCAAGCGTCTTTGGATACAACGCTTAAGATAGCTAGGCCATGTAGTGGACATGGACATGGACGGATGAACGTCTTTGAATCCGTGCCATTAGGACAACGCAACAGAGGACGGGCTAAACTAAGGTGGCGCACAGAAATTAAGAAGGACCTCAACTAACTTAGAGTGCGCAACTGGAGGCAGCTAGCGAAAGATCGTGCTGGCTGGAAAGTTATGTTGAGTGAGGCCCAGGTCCACCCCGGACTTTAGAGCCAAAAGTAGAAAAAGAAAAATTAACATATCGCTACGTACATTTGGTAATCGATTTCTAATGTTTTTATGTTGGTACGCTCGTTTCGAACATATGTTTTCAGATTTAGCTATAACGCTTATTTGTTTTGTTCTTATACTAATAATAATTGTTGGCGCTACAGTCCAAAGAGGGACCAGGGCCTAGCTTGCTCATCAACTACTACAGACCTACAGTTTTTTGCTAAATCCGAACGGCGAAGTTAGGAAAGCTTTCTTAGACAGTTATTACTCTTTGCGTGTTGTCAGAATCCCGCAAGTGGTGGTGCCGTGAAAAATTTGAGGTGTTCAGCCGGGAATCGAACCTAGACCCTTCGGCGTGTGAGTGTCCCACTATACCCACTACGCCACGGCAGCCACAAAAAAGGTTAAATAATTAATTATATAATAATTTACTTAGTGATGAAAAAACAAATTGTACTAAATTAAGAGAAACAAATGTCAAACTAAAATTAATCAAAAACGTTAGTATATTGCAACTTCAATTCGTAGAAATGGTGAGACGCGTACACTACTCAAAGATTGGGACAATCGTTTCTTAACCCTGGGGGAAGTTAACACCTCGATCCAGTCACAAATATCACTGGACAAACAATAGAATTTGGACATCATAAGTCTAAGTCTTACTTCAAAAAAGGAAAAAATTCATTGCATTGTAGTCGGAGAGGCATGCAAGGACAGACCGCAGGAGAACGTCTGCAGAGTTCTCTATACACATTCGATCAAAGCAGGCTGAATACTTCGTGCCTTGCCTCCTTTCTGTTCATAAAAGCCCCTTATGCCGAGTTAATCGGTGAACTCAATTGTAACCTGTTAGGGGCGGTAGACGACTCCAAGGTTCCCTGAAATCATTGGATGACATTCATCGTTTTTATGGCTTTAAGTCAAAGAGTGTGTTACTTAGTTACACGTTTCCGTAATATCCTAGATCATTAGCCTGTAACCATATAATCGCATTGTGCTGCTTTTTTAAGTAAAATGGTGACGAGTTTTGAGAAGTTATAGGAATGTTGGTATTTATCAAATTCTGGGAAACACTGTTGTCATGGAACTGTGTATTCCAGAAATTAGCAATCAATCCGATTTTCACCAACCATCGTTAAGTTTGTCAAATTCAAATAAATCACCTTCTTGTGTTCTTGAAACAAAATTTGGACGCCAATTCCAAGAAAATCCAATTTGTAGCCAGACACAGTTCCCGAAAGCGGTGGCACATAGTCAAGAGTTATAGTTGAACTAAAGAGACATGCTCAACAAATTCGATTGACGGTTTTTCGGTAAATGCGTAGAACCTCAAAAATTGGCGCAACATAAAACCCTCAAACCTGGATATCACCAGTAAACTGCACTTAAAACAGGCTTTTTTCGCCGAATCCTTAACTCTATTAGACTTGCCGCAGAGCTAAAGTGCTTTTCAAATCATCGCCCAGTTGGATTAGCAAGATCTTAAGCGAAACCCATCATCAACAGCAAAGTCCTCGTTGTCAAGAAACACTGCGGCACCCCTCCTCCGTCGTCTCTGACGATGGGAAAGAACCTTTTTTAATTCCAGGATGCCCACTTATTATGCTACACAAATAAATTGAAAGAGAGTCTGTCGAGTCCTCGAGTGGCAGTGCACACCGATAAGGGGAAGGAGCAAGGATCAAAGCATAAATATTGGCACAACCCTTTTTAATCCCACTTTTCAGTCTTTCGAAAACAGATAACGATAGGTATGGCATGAGAGCGGTGTTCGTTGAACGTGCTCAATCGCAGTCCACGGGCAAAGGGTTCACCCAGCACGGAGTGCCTCTGCTGTAGAACACTTAGAAATAACAATATCGCAGAATAAAATATTCTACTCGCCAGAGTTTATGGAGTAGGTGAAAGACAAACCGTCGCCCGAAGATGGAATGACCGGCTGTGTATTGGATGGATGACATTTATGAGTCCCTCAAAGAGGAATATTCAAAGCTGACTAGATATCCTCTCAGCTGAAGCACCACCACTACCGAAACTTGTACTCCTCTTGTGTCCTCTTCAGTCGCGTAAGTCTTCAATGTGCTTGGGCACTATGCACGGCCAAAGGGGCACTCGCAGGACGGAGCTTATGCTTATCGCGTTACCATAAGCACCAACACACCGACAAGCTGAATGGAAATCTCACAGAAAGGGTTCCGAAGCTGTTGCTGTCTCGAAGTCAGGTGGCATCCCGATCCGCCACCTCCCTGCTCAAGTGTATCGCAGCGTTCCAAAGGCAATCCGAGTTTGCGACGAGAGGAGGTCGATGGCATTATTAAGTGCAATCGATGCCTCTCCCGGTGCACATTGTCAGAGGAAGAAAGGCGAGCTCTGGGCAAACAAACAAATGCATCCTCATTGGCCGAGGGTGTTGAGCATGCACTTGGATCAAAATATTTATGCAGCTCAAACCCCTCGGGTCGGGCTGGCAAGTGCGTTGCGTTCTTTTCATGACACTGCCCCGAAGTGCACGTCATCGTGTGACAAAGATAAGCATCGCCCACCATTGTTCTCCTGCTGGGTCGAACGTGTGGAGTGTGCCGGGGTGAAGTCGTTCGCCAAAGTTCAACAAGTAAGACGTTTTAGATAACACTGGTTGCTTCCGTACCATCTGCCCGCGCCGTTATTAATGAAGGAGAAGTCTTTTCGGAATCCTCCAGGAGGCTTTCATCGAATCGCATGAAAAAGTTTTTCTTTTCCTTACATGACGTTGAATGGAGACGATAAGGAATTTTAAATAAATTGATTGATGAGCACCTCCGGAGGCGGAAGTTTGCTTCAACGGAAGAGACGATGAAAAGCAGTGACTGGGGCTTATGACAGTGCAGTGAGCAAAATGACAGTTGTGCTGAATGAATTCGAGTTGATTAATGGACTGCTGGAACGTGGAAGGTATGTTTGGATATTCTTTCTCTTGGGGCAGATAATTGAAGAAGAATTGACACCGAACGGTTTGGATAAGAAACAAATGCGTAGGTCTGTTTTTTATATTTCGGGATTGGGCAACCCTAGTGTTGCAATCTGACAATTGCCAGCTCTGTTTGAGTTTGAGTTTTTTATGGCATGACATTTTTAAGGTTATACGAACTCAGAACTTTTTGACATATGAGCGCTATTTGTGTTGTTTACAGTAACTTAAAAGATTCATCTCGCCCAAAAAATTAAATTAAATTGTGAAAATTTTCCTACGATTATTTTTTCCAACTTTCGACGTGGATTAACTCAACAACAGTGCATAGATGAACTTAATTTAGTTTTTGGCGATGAAGCTGCATCAAGGACCAGTGTTTGTCGATGGTATGGTGAATTCAACCGAGGTCGCAGTTCATTCCAAGACGAATTCCGTGAACTGAACTTCAAATCAGTTGAAACCATTGACGCTGTGCGCCAACTGATATTGCAAGATCGTCATGTGACCTATTGTGAGATTGAGACAACCTTAGGCATTAGTGGGACCAGCATACATTCAATATTGCATGAACAGTTGACCGTCAAAAAAATTTGTTCGCGTTGGATCCCACACAAATTGTCAATCGCTCAAAAAGGTCTCGTGTCAATTGGTAGAAAGAAATGCTCCAAAAATACGATCGCGGTGCTTCGAAACACGTCTATGACATTGTGACAGGTGATGAATCGTGGATTTACGCGTATGAGCCCGAAAGTAAGCAGCAGTCGACTGTACGGGTGTTTCAAATTGAGCCAAGTCCAACAAAAGTTGTTCGCGCACGAAGCAATTAAAAGCAAATGGTTGCCTGTTTTTTCGGAAATACTGGACATATCGCAACCGTAGCACTAGAACAATGCAGAACAGTTAATTCTGAGGGGTGCCCAACCATTTGTTTGCCAGTTGTCTGCCAATTAATCAGGAAATTAAACCGCCGAAGACGAATAACTCTTCACCACGACAATGCGAGCTCTAAGACATCGGCTCAAACAACTGCAGTATTGAGCACTAAATCATGCCGCCCCGAATGACTTCGTTTTATTCCCGTACGTAAAAAACATAAAATGAGAGGTCAACGTTTTTCGACACCTGGAGCAGAGGTTTACGCGTTCAAAATGCATGTTTTGGGGATACCGAGGTTTACACGTTCAGAATGCATGTTTTGGGGATTCCTCAATCAGAGGGGCAAAAGTGCTTTGACAATTGGTTCAAACGTATGTAAATGGTGTATAGATCTTAATGGGGAATATTTTGAAAAACAATAGAGCTATTTTCGATGATTAATATTTGTTTTTGTTCTCTAATCTCGAAATATAAAAGGCAACCCTTGTACAAGATGGCTTAAGTTCTCATTTTAAAAATATAAACAAATTTGGTATGAGAAGCGCAATAAATTAACAAATGCTTTAATGTTTCTTTTTTTTAAATTGAGTATCAAATCTAAACATTTCGCACACAAAATCCAAACTTTGCTGAGATAGAATTGTGCTCTGGGTGTCTATAAAATATCATTCAGTTACAAACGGTGGAAAAATGTGGAAAAACGCGGATTTCCTCTGAACGCAATAGAGGAGCTCTGAACTCAAGCGTAATTTGAGCACAGCCCTTCTATTCGGTATAATCCCTCAATTCGGCCTCAAAAAATCCTTACACCAAAGCGATAAAACTCATTTGTTGAAAAAAAATCGATAGTACTACAAATAACTAAGCGCGTCTTTGACACTTTTAAGGGACCATCCACAAATAGATACTAGAGGTAAGTTAGCCAGCGGCAATCGTACACTTCCAGAATTTACCCACACTTCACTATTAAGTTTAATTTTGTTTACATAATTTATTCTTGAACCGCACCATACGGATATGTAATGCTCTTCTATTCCGTCTGTGCTTCTTTCCCATTACAATCCACAGGAATTTAAAACCAACGTGCATCGGTTCCTCCTCCCTCTCCCTTTCTTTACACCTTTGAATAATGCTGTCCCTGAATCAGGGCTTAGAAATTTCTTTAGCTCAGCAGGTCATGACACAAATCGCACTGTGAATAAGAAAAAGTAACTTTTCAACAATTTTTGCATTACCTCTACCCCCACTGAACTCATGATTCTCCCGTTTGTCTATTACGACCATCGCCACGTCGCCACTATCCGCAAACATCATTTCACACCAGAAAAGCTTGGCACTGTGCGGTGCTTTGGGTTACGACAAATCTCTACACCCCCTGCAGGCGAACCACTTGTCAAATGCACACCTCAACACCATTCACTTCGGTCTCCCCTGACAGATGCTACCATCCCCCATTAAACAATGGTTACCTAAATAATTTCATCCGGAAACTTACCTCCCATTAAGCCAATTGATATTATGGAATGTCCCCAAGAACGAGGCGTCTCGCAGAAACACCAGCATCATGGGCATCAGTGGAAAAAATAAAGCGAAGACAACCGTGCTGCACCCATTGCTCATCACTAAGTCAACTTGTTGCTGCACCCAAAATCCCGATTTCTACACAAATCGTCAGACAATGGCTCGCCAGAGAGTGAGGTGTACAAGCGCAAGCACAAAAAAGTCACAATTTAAAAGCGAACTGGCCACGGACACGAAGACGATGGGAAAGAAACAGAAACAGAAGAAGGACGGCAATCGCTGGCTGCGGACCAAAATTTCCATCACCGAGGCGGTGGCGGAGGGATGAGGGCGGAAAAATTAGCTGTTGCTAGCACCATCAGCAATAGATGCACATTGCAAAAAGCTGTGCCCAGTGATGAATGAATTCCCTTCTTCTTCGTTCGTCTGCCGGGAAATTAAAGACATATTTCAGGAACAGACTCAGACCAGGCCACCACCATTACCTCTGCCGCCGCCGTCGTCGCCCCCGAAAACAGAACAGTAAGAGCGGTAGAACCAGTATCTTAATCCCAAACATTTGCTATCTTAACCCCAACACCGACCAAGCCACCAAGACGGCAGAAGGACTCAGCCACCAGTCGTCCATCTGTTTGCTCGCTCGTTCGTCGTCGGTCTGACTGACCAAACACGAACGATCCGCCAACCGTTGCGCTGCGGATAGAGACACTGCCTCAGCAGCCGGAGCAGCAGCAGTCGCAGAAGATTTTTTTCCTGCGGAAAGCCAACCGACTAAGGAATTGTGTTGCCCTGCCCTGCGAAGGATGCAATAAAGAATTGTGTACATAAAATGGATACCTAAAAGGTCAGAAACTGTTACGAACAGACGGGTCAGGCATGATTTATGTATATCCCTTCAAGGAAAGGGATGACTTGACGCAAGTAAGATATGCCCTGCTCGTGCCATCGTCAGATGTGGGTTCGTGGGGGATCGCCAACTGCTCGACTGTTTGGGGTGTCTTCAGTGATTTGCCCGAATGGGGTCAAGCGTTATTTGCACAGAGGGCTCACTGCACCATCGACCTACATATTATCACCAAGGCAAGGAGATCAGGATTGATTTGCACTCTGTGTCGCATTCACCCGCCAACCGCCTTGATTCGAAAGTAGCGTTGTCCTATTTCGACATCCCTGAGCACTGACGCAGCCGAGTAATTAAAAGCGTGCAGCAAATGAAGTTTTCTAATTAACTTGAAGCGAGCACTAATTTAGCAAAGTTTAATTACTCACAGTCACGTAAGGTCGAGCCACAATAGCCGAGAGCAAAGGCGGCCAACGTTGCGGCGGAAGCAGAGTGGCAGCAGGACGACTGTGGCGGCATCTCCCGCACTAGAACAAGAGTATGTGCCACTGCAGCTGCCTGTGTACACTCCAGAGCTGCAGCACTCCTCACATCCGACTGATAAATAAACAGTAAGTTCCCGGTGTGTGACGGATGAACTTGAAGCGCAGAACATCTTAAGTTGCTGAGAGCACTCAACCCCCCTACAATTCGTTCATATCCTTCACCCACTTTCACCAGGCTCACAATGAAGACGATTTTTCCGTTCTTTCATCCACCCCGATGGCTGATTCCAATCACGTAGGTTGGCTCGCAACGAAATCCCAGGGATTATAGAGCTGATGTTTCCCTTTGATGTTTACAAATTTTTATCGGATCGCAAACAAATTTCACTCACTTCTACTCAGAATATTAACTATCGGATATTGTTGATTGAGGCCAAATACACATTACCTACAATTTATGAATTACGTGGAGTGCAAGCCAATGGCACTGCTGCTGGCGTCGAAAGACGAGGCAATCAGGAGCCTGGCCAAATCCAGGAAACATTAATAAACGCTTCGTTTCGACTGCAACGCTTCGGCGGGATTTTATTGACAAAGTAACGTTTCACATGAAATTGAGTGCTCGTGCGGAAAGGATGTGGATGATGTCGACGACGACGATGTCGGCAAATTGTTCGGCATTTCTCTTTGTCGGGATATTACGTTGTAGGCTTTCTGAATCCCGCAGGACTTTTGAACGGAAAATTTAGCAACCGGATGCTCTGTCTGGCAGTCATGTGCAGCTGTATTCTGTGATCTGTGCGCGCTTTCATGTTGCTTCCAAAAAGGGCTCCTTCCAAGTCTGCCTTTGACATTCGAAAATCCATGTGCGGGTCATTTTCTCGATTTTTCCACGAAACCGTTCCTCCGAAAATTAAAACTGGACCATGTAAGTGCATGTGCATGTGTATGTATTAATATAGACTTTTAACTGAGTTTGTTAACTCATGCGTTTAAAATGCTCTTTTCTCGCACATATTATTGGCAGATAACACGCGGCTTGAATGTTAACCACAACTCCATCCTCAGACATATAAGGGTGTCAAATATCTCCTTTTTTTGCTCTTCATTCAATGCTTCATAAAAAGTTTTACAGTGATCGGATTTAGTTCAATATGCGCCGTTTTGTTCGATAATCTGTGTCCATCTAGACGGCAACTTCATAATACCCCCCTCGTAGAAGCCGCCCTCCTTATTTGCGAAGAACTCGGACAGCCACTTTTCACAAGCCTCTCTTGAGTTCAACTTCACGCCACCAAGGGCGTTCGCCATGAACAGGAACAAATGGTAATCACTTGGCGCTATGTGCGGGCTATTTGGTGGATGCGATAAAACCTCCCACCCGAGCTCCCGTAGCTTCTGACGAGTCATCAACGAACTGCGTGGTCTGCCGTTGTCATGGTGGAACACTACACCCTTCCTATTGGCCAATTCTGATCGATCGCCTGCTTCAAGCGGTCCAGTTGTTCGCAGTAGATGGTAAAATTAAGTGTTTGGCCATATGGGAGCAGCTCATAGTGGATGATTCCCTTACAATCTCACCAAACACACAGCAAAACCTTGCTGGTCGTCAATCCCGGCTTGGCCACTGTTTGGGACGATTCACCGGCCTTCAGCCATGACCGTTTTCGCTTGATATTGTCGTATGTGATCCATTCTACGTTGCCAGTCACCATCCGCTTCAAAAATGGGTCGAGTTCGTTCCGTTTCAGCAGCATATCGCAGGCGTTGATTTGGTCCAGAATGTTTCTTCGTCAAATCATGCTGCACCCAAACATCAAACTTTTTTTGTATCCAGCCTCCTGCAGATGGTTTAAAATGGTTTGGTGACTAACTCGCATCTTCTGGGCGATGTCACGAGATACCATATGCCGGTTTTGGGTAACTTGATGATTTCCATGATTCGATCGGCATTTGTCGTCACAGGTCTTCTGTCGGCTGGCTTATCCATGGTGTCGTTTTCACCGGCTCTGAATCGTCGAAAGCTTTCCACCGCGGTTCAAACTGAAAGAGTACCATCCCCCAAAACACCATTAATCTCATGGAACGTTTCTCTAGCGGATTTGCCTTTAACGAAGGAAAACTTTAAAACAGCGCGAATTTCAGCGTTAGTGAACTCCATGTTTGCACGTCTATAACTGTTGAACGCAATATCGAAACTAATCATGTATAGCGTCGTTTTGTAGTTTATGTCAAGACCTTTCAAATAGTGTACAGCATTGCTATATACGTTCTCTGTCGAGCTCTGTAGCTTTGTGCATATCCGGAAAATTCAAAAGACAAAAAAATGACAACCATATATTTGAGAAGCTTATATCATCTTAGTCACACCGCAACAAAATATTCCTTAAAATGAAGTTTCCGTCAACTTCAGCAACTTCGCAGCAAACGTCTTGCGAAGGCCACAACTGTTGGAAAAACTAAAATTCCGTCTAATCCGATTCCGTGCTGCATTAATTTTCAAGTTGATCGGACCGAGGGGCGCTAACACAACGTCTGCCTGCCCCCGGGGGATTCCCATAAAATATGCTACAAATTGACACATTACAGAACACTTTGCACTTGAGCGAAACTTTTTTACTGCTGTTTGCTGATAATTTCCTGCAACTTCATCGTATGCCATCTAAAATCCTTCAACAATTTCTGTTTTTCCAAATCACTAATTCAACCCCACTCGCATCGCCCGCCGGCCGTCGCCGACGACGTCGTCTCTGATTCTGTCGTCACCCCGGAGAGGACATTTCTCAGAGAAAAACTTTAGAAAGAACTTCATTAAACAAATAGGACTTGAAGAGCTTAAAAGATCAGCAAGTCATCCAAAAATCGGAGAACCCCTACATCGATGTCTTGATGTCGGATGCTGGCTGGTAGCTGGTGGCTGCTGGCTGCTCAATGGTGGATGGTGGCTGTGCCAAATGTCGGATGTTGGGTGTTGGGTGTCTACAACCCATAATGTACTTGCTTGCCCGCCAGCACGCCTGCCCGCCCATAGGTAAAACGCGAAATAATCACTCCACCCCTCACTGCGGGGGGTGGGAAGACAAAACTTTTTTCCTCAATTCGTCAGTTCAAGGAGTCATCCTCTCTGTTAAAAGTTTCCAACTTAGATCCAGCCAGCAACTCCTCTCTAACATCCAACAAGGATGACAAAAACAGAAAACAAACAAGGACATGCTGTATTTTTTTCGGGTACTCCCTCCCCACGCCCTGCGACCCTTTGCTTCTTCCTTGGGCCACCCGACTTCTTGTGTACTTTTCCCGTATCCTTTATCGCCCGAGACTTTCTCCTTCTCCACTGGCTTCGGGTGGCGAAAAAAGTTTTCTATGGCTCTTCTGACAAGTCAGCCTGTCGGTTGCTTGACGAAAGACAAATTTTTCGCCAAACATCCATCCATCCAATAAAACTCGCCCTTCACGTAGTCAGACCAGAGCTGGGCCGTAGCGCTGCTCAGGTGCCTAGGTGGCCGTCTAAGGCCCAACGGAATGCAGCAGCAACGCGGCAGAAGTAGTTTTAGCCCCAAAAGTCAATTACAAAAATTTCACCCAAAACGACGAAGACACCAGGAAGATGACCAGAAACTTTTCTCCAGACGGGGGAGGAACATTTCAGATGCGCTCCTCAGCTTTTGCGAGAGCTTGGGGACTTGCTTAAGAAAGAAAGAAAATGATTAAAAGTTCGAAATCAAGTTTACTCTTGCTTGCTTGCTTCCGCACCCAGTGGCGGACTGGTGACGTTGGTGGCGCGATGGTGATGCTAGTGGGCGGTGTGGACAACGATTCCCAGTCCGGAGTGTTAATATGAAGTTCTCTTGGATGTATCTCACTGACAGCCGTCGCTTCTGTCGCCCGTGTACATGACAAAATGAAAGTGGCACAATATGACATATCATGTTTCTCACATGTTGCCGCACGGACGTGACTTCTCAGCTCAACAATACCGAAGTACGGGAGCAAATGTTCCTGCATTCACATGTAGGAACATATCCATGTCCGTGCCCATGCCACTCTGTGATATCCCTTGATTTTCGCACTTATTCCTATTCTTTGTGCGCCAGGCAGCCAGGCGGTGAGGCATTGCACGAGAATGGAGACTATTGAAAGAAAGTCAAGATGGCGTCCTACGCCACCCAGCTCTCACTGTCAAACAGCTGGCGCGGCGAGGAGGTGTATGTCGCCCCGTGAAGGAGTCCCTTTTATGCAGTCCTTCTTCGTTTCCACCGGATTGCTCATAAGGTACACCAATTTCAGATTGCAGTCTGCAGTACAGTGGATGTCTGACATGTAACGTCAAGTGTTTTATGTTCGCCAAACTTTGGATTACAGTTTCTTAGAAATATTTCGAAAGAATAAGGAAGTTTCCTGGGAGAGGATCTCGCTATTGTCGCGACATGTAGTCGAGCTCCTTGATTTGAATGAGCGTTTGGAGGAGCGATTGTGTCTGTACTTATGCATTTTCACCACTTCGCCATTCAGTTCTCAAACTATTTGAGTAAACTCGTCCTGGAGAGACGAAGTGTCGCATTAAAACTTGGATGATAATAGCACTTGGCCAGATGTTAGAAGTCATTATGTTGGCTCCCCTGGCATTTCATAAGCCACAGTTTACAGGCCTCATCTTCAAATGCAATTCCACGTGAATGCATTTTGCACCCTTTTATGGCACCTAACACTTTTCAGTGGTCATATATGTACACATTAATTTGAATTCATTAATGCGCTGCAAATAATTTCCAGTAAGAATTAAACTTTTGCAGGAAAAGAGGGTTCTAGGCTGCTCAACAACTCGCAATTTAGAATGATTGGACAGGTGCCATGTCATTTTTTTTGGACATTCTGGAACTTATTTGCGATGTGTTCAAATAAACACTTCACACACATCTTCTCTAAAACTCATTCCTTGCTCTTTATTAATAAGTAATTCAAATATTTACAAAAGAAACTGCTTCGCGACAGAGTTTTGTGGTTTGAGAAGTCCCACATTTGAAAACCTCTACTTGACTTGAGTTGTGTCTGCTGCTGTTGTTCTCATGTTTGTTTCAAATGAAAGTGTGAATATGTCAGAGAAGCAATTTTGTTGTTACAAACGTAAGTAATTTATTCGTGAAAAGGACAACGGACACAAGTGTGGCAATAGTCCCTTCAGTTGTTTATTTGGTTGTGGTCTTCTTAAGGCGCAGTTCTTCTTCTTCTTCTTGAGGCGCTACAGTCCGAGGTGGACCTGGGCCTCAACCAACATAGCTCTCCAACCAGCACGATTTTTCGCCAGCTGCGTCAGTTCCGCACTCGAAGTTGGTTGAGGTCCTTCTCAACTTTCGTGCCTCACCTTAGCC
This sequence comes from Eristalinus aeneus, assembly GCA_955652365.1. Taxonomy (NCBI): domain Eukaryota; kingdom Metazoa; phylum Arthropoda; class Insecta; order Diptera; family Syrphidae; genus Eristalinus; species Eristalinus aeneus. The sequence continues at coordinate 637,439 of OY019131.1, forward strand.
TAGAACGTCCTCTGCTGCGTTGCTGCAAGGGTTCAGATTCGAAACTTTTCGGGCCGAAGCAGTGGTATGCATAGGCTCTACACGGCGTAGCCATCTTAAGCATTGTATCCGAAGACGCTTGATCAGGCGCATGTCGTTGTACAGCCCATAGAGTTCGTCCTTAAATCTTTTCCTTTAGATGAAATTAACGTAAACAGGACCAAAAATCGCATGCAAAACTTTTCTTTCGAAAAGGCTAAGGTCTCATCCACTTTAATTAACGTCCAGGTTTCCGCACTATAGAGTGGGACTGGGATGATCAAGCTGTTATATAAAGCAAGCTAAGTTCTTCGGAGAGAGGGCTTTAATATTCAATTGCCTCTTAAGCCCAAAGATACAGCGATTGGTAAGGGTGATTCTGCGTTTGATTTCGGTACTGATGCTGTTGTTTCTATTTACCGCGGAGCCGAGGTAGACGAAGTGGACGACGTCATTGCCTACCTCGAAGATTCTACTGAATAGTGTGACATTCTGTCCGAGAAGTCGATGTTGTTTGTCCTTCCTTGATGACAGCATGTACTTCGTTTTGCCCTCACTAACCACTAGACCCATCAGACCTGATCACATCATCTGATCAGCTTTATTATGAAATAGAGCGAAAATTGTTTCTTAGTCCCTTTCTTCTACTTTCAAATAAACAGATCAATGCGCCAGTCGTTGCTAGTATTGCACACTGATCTGTTTACTTTATATTTGCCCCAACTCCTCCCTTAGTTTGCTTCGAACCTTTTGGTTTTTGACAAAAATACAAATTCCTCCACATTCCTCGTTAAAACATTCCAAACACTAGTCCTTTAAAAAAAACAATAAGGTTTAGCAATCATTAAGCTTTAGCAAAAGTACAATACTTGAAAAACTGATTTTATCACACATAAGATCAGTTATCTGTTAACTGAGAGGCATGCCATAAGACGCAACATAAAATCGAGTATACGTATGTGCGAGGAGTATTTCAAATCTCTCATGATGAGGATATCCATCTTCATTAAGAAAGACGAAACTGTCAGCTCGATCGACTCTCAAAACTTACCCCTTGAAAGCTATTAGACTCGTCCGAAGATGCTTGGTGTAGAAAACATAAGAAACAGCAATTCAAATGAAATATCAGCGGATCAGCGTCATTCGAATAGGTGTGCCAACCTACAATAACCAAAGATTTACGTGGTTTCGTGTGAATACGTGTTGATTTCTTTGAAATAAGCATGAAACGTGGCTGTTCAGTAGCAGACAATTCAATTCTGACGTGATTCAAGTGCCAAAACGTAGTAAGAGACACAATTTGCATTTTGGGACAAAGAAAAACCGTCACTGGCATACAAAGATGCAAATTTATTTCTTTAACTCGAAACTTTAATGGGAAACGGACCTGATTCCGAAATCCAATATCCCATTATGCAAAGAATTCCAAAGAACTAAAATTCAAATAATTGAAAAATTCGCAAAATTCCGAATAGACTAAATTTCGGGAACCATATTATTTCCGAATTCTGTGAAAAATGTGAATGATGAAAATTAGATCCTAGTAGATTACTTTTCAGAAAATTCCCTTTACGGATAATTTTCAGAATGTTCATATAACAGGATTTTACATATTTTTGAAAATTGGATTTAACGGTCATTTCAGCAACTTATTTCTTAGCGTCCATTTGGAAAAGTATAGAGAACTTTTTGGTGAAAAGTGTTGAGTACGTGCGAAGATCAGTCCGTCCATGAAAATAAACCGCTTCAGACGAAAGGGCTATTACCAACACTGTTCGGAAAGAGCTAAAAACGATTTGTACCATCATAAAAAAAAACAAGTCTCGGATATATGCAATAAAGAATTCAGCACGAGTTATGTACATAACGCATTATGTTAAGCATCCAGCAACAGAGTATCAACGACATGTTTCAATCAATCACATGTGTACTAGAGAGAGGACCGAAAAGGGGAAACAACATGTTTATTATATAAATTTTCAATTCGTTTCCACTGTTCCACTGAACTGTTATATCATACGATGTGAAATGGAATGTTTTCTAAAAAGCATCACATCAAAGTCAGTCAGTCGGGGTTTGCTGGCATTGAAGCGGAAGCGGCTAAAATGGGTCTGGTTGGTAATAAGGGAAAAACAAAGTACATGCTGCCATCAAGGAAGGACACACAACATCGACGTCTCAGACAGAACGTCACACTATGCAGCAAAAACTACAAGGCGGTTGAGGACTTCGTCTACCTCGGCTTTTAAGTAAATAGAGACAACAACATCAGTACCGAAATCAAACGCAGAATCACTCTTACCAATCGCTGTATCTTTGGGCTTAAGAGGCAATTGAGAGGCAAGGCCCTCTCTCCGAAGAACTTATCTTGCTTTATATAACATTTTGATCATCCCAGTCCTACTTTACGGCGCGGAATCCTGGACGATACCAAAGTGGATGAGGAAGCCCTCAGTTTTTTCGAGAGAAAAGTTTTGCGTGCGAATTTGCTCCGGCCCGGAAATTTTTCGAAAGAGAACCATTGGGACAACGCAATAGGGGACGGCCTGGGCTAAGGTGGTGCACTCAAGTGGAGAAGGACCTTAATCAACTTGGAGTGCGCGATTGGAGGCAGCTAGCGAAATATCGTTCTGCCTGGAGAGCCATGTTGGTCGAGGACCAGGCTCACTCCAGGTTGTAGCGCCACAAGAAGAAGAAGAAAAAGATTCGATTCTATTACCGATTTTAGAGTTAATGGGTTCCCTTGGTTTCAAGTTCGAAATGAGTTTCTTTAACGGGGTGTTGCAGTTTATTTTTATCTATTGGTAATTATATTCGATTTTTTTGTCCTGAGTACAGGTTTCTATAAATGCATATTTTTTAGAAACCACGCTAGATAATTATAAAAAAATTTGACAATTTGTTAAAATTGCAAAAAAAATAAGTTTACTCTTTGTTTATATTTTGTTCCGGTAATTAATGATTCCCTCGTTTTCACAATGTCCTGTGACGATTTTCACAACAGATAACATTCGAATCAGTGAATAGTGTTTTCTAAAATTAAACGTTTTGGACATATAGACATCTGTATGTCGTCGTCAATTTGTTCAATTACTGTTCCATGTTCGACTCGACAAAGATGTTGGAAAAACAGAATGTAATTCCTGGTAAATATTTTTTTTGGATATCAGCAACTACGGATATATACAACGCAGTTTCAATTACTCGTGTATATGTAGTTCTGCAATTTTCATGCTGTCAATTGCTGTCATTCTCTTTCTAGGTTTCAATAGGATGTACAACCTCCATTATATGTACACATTGTACTATATGAAGGTTGCCTTTTATATATCGGGATTAGGCAACCCTAGTGTTCCAATCTGGCAACTGTCAGCTCTATCGCAAGGTTTGACATTTTTGAGACAATACGTACTCAGAACGTTTTGACATACGAGCGCTATTTGTACTTTTTACAGTGACTTAAAAGATTCATCTCGCATAAAACATCGAATTAAATCGTGAAAATTTATGCGATTATTTTCTATAACTTTCCACGTGGATTAACTCAGCAACAGTGCATCGATGAGCTTAATTCAATGTTTAGCAATGATGCTCCATCAAGGACCAGTGCATATCGGTGGTATGGTGAATTCAATTAAGGTCGTAGTTCACTCCAAGACGAATTTCGTGAAGCTCGTCCAAAATCAGTTGTTATTCCGGAAACTATTCACGCTGTGCGCCAACTGATATTGCAAGGTAGTAAAATGACCTATCGTGAGATTGAGATAACCTTAGGCATTAGAGGGACCAGGATCCCACACAATTTGTCAATCGCTCAAAAAAAGGCTTGTGTCTATTGGTCGAAAGAAATGCTCCAAAAATAGGATCGCGGTGCTTCGAAACACGTCTGTGACATCGTGACAGGTGATGAATCGTGGATTCACGCGTATGAGCCCGAAAGTGAACAGCAGTTGACTGTATGGGTGTTTCAAATTGAGCCAAATCCAACAAGAATGTCTCGCGCACGAAACACTTCCAACCAAATGGTCGTCTGTTTTTTTTTTCGGAAAAACTGGACATGTCGCAACCGTACCACAAGAACAACGCAGGACAGTCAATTCTGAGTGGTACACAACCATTTGTTTGCCAATTGCCTTCCAAGAAATCAGGAAAACCAACCGCCGAAGACGGATCACTCTTCACCACGATAATGCGAGCTCTCAGAAATCGGCTCAAGCAACTGCATTTTTGAGCACTCAAAACATCGGGTTGATGAGTTATCCGCCGCGTAGACCTGACTTGGCACCGATTGACTTCTTTTTATTCCCGTACGTAAAAAAGAAAATGAGAGGTCAACGTTTTCCGACACCTGAAGAAGTGGTTGATGCGTTCAGAATGCATGTTTTGGAGATACCTCCATCGGAGTGGCAAAAGTGCTTCGACAATTGGTTCAAACGCATGCAAAAGTGTATTGATCTTAATGGGGAATATTGTGAAAAACAATAAATCTATTTTCGATGATTAATAGTTGTTTAAGTTCTCTAATTCTGAATTGTAGAAGGCAACCCTCGTAATACTATTGTGGCTGCTGTGGTGTAGTGAATAACGTGCGGCAGTCACCCGAATTTGTTCACTGCGCTACTTCTTTGAACCGCTGACAACATTCAAAGAGTAAAATTGTCTGAGAAAAAGCTTTTCAAACTTCGTCGTTCGGAGTCGGCAAAACCTGTAGGCCCCTTCGACTCGCGAGAGAAGAGTAGGACCCACGAAATGAATAGTTGTTGAGGAAGCTAGGTCCCCCTGTGGACTGTTGCGCCATACCATTATTATTATTATTACTTAATAACTATTATCTTATATTTCTACCTCCTTTCCGTAGACTCCATCATGTACTTAGTCATTAGTCACTTAGTCTTTGTAAATTTGGCTGGTTTAGAGAGAAGTTTTGTCCGTGCAAAGTATTTTCACTTTCGTATGTTTTTCGGTATGGAAGTATCGATTTATATTTTATATCGATTTATACTTTTACTAAACTTTTCCAATGTCGTTCTTCGAATCCATGAGACATGGGTCTTAATAATGCGTCGTGCGCACAACGTGGAACAAGCTCTTTGTCTTTTTGAATAATCAAGGAATAATCGTTGGAATAAAAATTGAAAGCATATGTTGAATGTGCAAATTTTGTATCTGAAAGGTTTAGATTTTAGAACACATTACATACCTTATATTCTTCAAGAAACTGTGGGAATTAAAAACGTTGTTGAGGAATTGAGAACACTGCAGCGGTACAACAGAAGGGAGGCAAAACAAGACGACAGCGCAGCGGTCGGCATCAGTTCAAGTCTTAAGATATGACTTTGTCGGATTAGAAAAGCCTTTAAGCTCGCTGACAAAAAGGTTCACGGCAGGTTTAATTTGGGGAGAGTTAGACAGTACTCCTAAAATGTTTTTCCAAATTATCCAGTCGGTCAAACAGATTTTAATTGTGCTCAAGACATGTTGTTTTCTGCTTCGCTCTCATACCTATTAAATATCATATTTTTCAAAGGGAACTGCATCATCACTCCCTGATTCCTATTAAACAAATTGAATACTTAGTTTATATTCCATTTTAATGTCTGCAACTTTGCCATAAAGTTTATGAAAAGGTAATTGCATCTCATTCCAAATTCTCTCTAGTTTTTCTAGCACTGTAATTGTGCACTTTTGTAGATTTTCTCTGCTGTGTAAGTTGGTGGAAATTAAGCAGCATTGGCGCAATTTCCACTTGATGTAGCTGACATAGTGGTTCTTTCATGGCGGGGGGTATATAAAAATTTTGCAAAATTGTGTGCACTTTGCGAACTTCATGCTGTGTGTGAAGGAAAGCGAAGTGAGAGAGAGGGTAGCGTGGCGTTCCTTGAAAATTGCTCGTACAAAAATATCAACAGTTGACACATTTCCAGAAACTGATAAACTGTACTCGCAGTTATTTAAAAGCATTCTGCTTTGAAATTCTGTATACGAGAAACGATCAGTATATTCTCGGTATCGATATGAAGGAAAATGCAAATTCAATTTAAATTGTTTTTCTTTTTCAATATAATCTCAACTGTCATCAATGCATTTTTTACATCTTGAGATAAGCTTTTTTAAACCCTCAAAAAAAAAAAAAAATTTGCAGAGAAAGCAAAATACCCATTTATTGCCGACTTGACTTCTTCATCATCCGAAAATATTTTCCACAAAGACATTTTTTCAAATCCGGACAGGGACAGAAAATAATCATTATGTGCAAGGTCTGGACTAGGGTGGATGTTGGATTTCTTCGAATCCACTTTCTCACGCAGCAGTCCTGAAAACTAGCGCCGTGTGAACAGGAGTCATGAAGAAACAACACAAATCGCTGCGAGTTTACTCCGTCTTTTCTTTTTAATTTCCTCCCGCAAAGTGGCAGCGTAGGATGTAGTATTGATGGTTTCACATTTTCTTTTGTACTCAATGAGCAAGATTCCCTTTGAATCCGTAAAAAACTGGGTCCATGAGCTTCCCGGCAGACGGAGTGACTTTGAACCTCTTCGGAGGTTCTGTTTCTTGTTTATGCCACTGCATGGACTCTTGTTTGCTTTCAGGGTCATAGTGGTGAACCCCAATAACAATTCGATCCATTACACCATCTGCGTTCTCACTACACATCTCCAAAAGCTCTCTACAGCATGCGATTCTCACTTTTTTGAGGCGCTGTGAGCATTCGGGGCACCCACCTTGCGCTGACCTTTGAAAGATTAAGATGGTCATGAAGAATGGTGTGAATGGTAACAGTTGAAAGCTTGGTGATCTCTGCCGTCATTTTCACCTTTTTTCGGGCATCCTCTAGAACAAGTTTTTCGACTTCTTTAATGCTTTCTTCCGAACGAGCAGTAGCCGGGGCGCCGGAACGTGAGTCCTCTTCAATGCTCTCTCTGCCTCTCTTCAACTAACTTGACAACTTTTGCACACTTGATAATAAATGTGCGAAACCATTTTAAACATCCATCCAACAACCATCTCTTCATGTATAGTTGTTTGACTTATTCCTTGCTTGGTGGGAAATCTAATTACAGCGCGACGCTCAATTTTCACCATCATCGTCTCAGTTGCCATTATGGTTCTGTTTAACTAGAAATAAAACGCGAATTAATAACCAAATTTATATGAAATTTTGCATTGATTGCACTTAAATAATAGTATTACTTGATAAATAAGTCAATTTAGATATATAACCACAGCTTCACCCCGATATCGAACGCTTCTTGTAAAATGTACTTTTCGTGAAAATGTTCATTTTTGATATGTGTAATCGAATTCATTGTTCTCTATACCAAACCACTATTCGAGTTCTGAGAAGTTGTATCAGACGATAGATAAGCCCGGCTTTTTACAGTTGACTATATCAAGCTAAGCGATAATCGAAGAACTTTGTCCTTCCGGAACCAAACCGCGACTTTTTCTTGTAGCAAAAATAAAAGCCTTGACCTATCCCGCAGGCTTCAGAATAGAAATTAACACATTACTCAATAAATTTCGGGACAGTGGTGCTCCTATACCACTAACAAAACAAATAATTAATATTAAATTATTCATTTTTGTTAGTGGCGCCCCTTTTATGTCGCAGGACTGATTGAGTGATCTGTTAAGCCTTCCGTTACACAGCGAAAAACGTTTTCCCCCTTTTGGTAATTTATTATTAACCATATTTAAATGAGATTTTTGTCGACTTCTCTTCCCGGCCCAGACACTGGAGTCAACCCTTTCACATTGGATCCCCCGACACCAACCATATCCTAGTGCATGCCTACGCATTGCACTGCCCCGTCTAATTCGGACAAAAATAGAAAAACGAAAATAATATGGAAGAAATCATTTTATCAAATGTGACAATTTTCCTTCAAATGATGTCCATTTGGTATCTCTTGCAGCTCACACCCTCCATACTGAACGTCCTGATTTGACGGACCCACCCCGCTTGATGTCTCAGTTATTACCTGGTGGGACTCCCCCCAAGAAACTTTTAGCCCGGTCATTTACTCGGAACAGAATCGTTTGATACTCTCTGGCCCATATGTGATGCATTAGCAGCAGAGGCCATTTGAAAACCCATTACTTTCGCTTTCGTGGCAGCCTGGCAAACTGGCAGCAGGGCAACTAGGACGGACGGGCGTTGGCACGGCAAGCAACAGACAATTTTCGTAGAGAGTCCAAACCAAATGACGGCCATGTGTGCCGTAAATAATAATGGCCCACTTGCTTTCCCATAAAGGATCCGGTAGTTTTGTTAAAGCTATACGAATATCCTCCCACTTTGTCTGCGCCCTCCTATCACTACATTACCACTACCCGAATGACCATTTTCCACCTAACGCTGCTACAAATGGCGAAGGCGAAGGCCGGACAGCCTACAGCCTTCAGCCTGCAGTTTGCCGTACGTTTCTTCTTCAGATACGTCGCCGCTGTTTGTCGACGACTCTCGGCCGTCCTCGTCGTCGTCGGTAAGGAATTTAGGGCCGAAATACAGCACCAGCAGTCGAGCAATCCCAGGGTTCGAGTTAAGTGCTTTCACAAGGCAATAAAATGCCATTTTGCCTTTGCAATTTGTAAACCAAATTACCAAATTAAAGGAATGAAGCGCTTTCAGCTCTCCCAAAAGTGGAGCGACCAACCGGCCGAGGGTGGAAAAACGAAAACAATAATAAATTATGGATACCCGTAGTGTGAGTTCTTGCACTCTGGTCGATCGCACACATCTGGTGCGTGTCTCTGTATTCACAGAACGCTCATTAAAGGGTCCTCATTTCCTTGAAGAAAAAAAAAATAATAAACTGAGCAATTTTCAAGGCATCCCTCCCCAGTCACACACATCAGTTTCGTGGCATGCGAGGAAGCTTCCTAGATGGGGTCCTACGCACCCATAAATATGCAAATGATCCCCAAGTCCCCCGCCCTTCCGGCCACGGGAATCAATGGCGTCACAACATATCTTCCAGACACTTGAGCTTTGAAAAAGTCTATTAAAGGAACTTCCCTACAATAGATATTTCTTCGGGTGTATAATGGATTAGAATCATTTCATTTGCACTTATTTCCTATACGAGAACACCGAGCAGAGAAATGGGCCATTAAGTTCACATGCTCGGTTCGGGACCAGAGGCGTCTAGGAGCGTATTGGAATCGATATTAAGCAGACTCCGTCGGCCGTGTAATAATTTTCAATGGTACATGGAATTATTTGCTAGAGGGTGAGGGTGCTCAGAAGGAAGTTTGGGAAATGCGTACGATGAAGGTCATTTTTTAAAGAGAAGCGTTGCCTTTAAAGAGAACTATGTTTGTAGAGTTCTTATTCGTAATTTTCGCGCTTTACTTCAATTTAAAACAATGGCGAAAAATTTCTAATTTGAGTTGAAATTTTTGTCATGCACAGGATGCACCGAATAGGATCCTGCTGTGAATCGATGAATAGAAATGAATTTCGTTGTTTTCCGAAAAAATAATGAAAACACGTTCCAACAGAGCTCGGAAAATAAAATTGAGTTCCTTTCTGATTGGTGTTCCATAGAGCCGTAATTTTTCCAGATGATGATTTTTTACTTGGTCAAAATAATAATATGGCTTAAAGTATAACAATGCAGTCTAGCAAAGCAAGACAGTGGTGGGTACAATTGAAATACAAAAAACTTATTTTGCATTTATTTCGCGTGTAGAGATATGACATGAAATATAAATGACAACAAGTTCTATCGGGATGAACATTCTCTTTTGTTTATTTTTGATAAAAAATAATGTTAGAAAGTGGGTAGAGTGGGAAACTCACACGCGGAAGGTTCAGGTTCGATTCATGGCTAAACAAATTCAATTTTTCACGGCATCACCTTATTCGAGTCATTGACGGTCTAGGAGCAATAACTGTCTAAGAAAAAGCGTCTCAAACTTCGCTGTTTTGCGTCGGCAAAGAACTGTGGGTCTACTGGTCAGAGTACAGTAGCACGCGCAACAATATTAGCTGACGAGCAAGCTAGTTCCTGGTCTTCTGTGAACTGTCGCGCCATCAAATTATAATTGTTAACAGAAGACCTTATTGCAATATGATAACGTGGTGCTCTAAATATTTTTTTTTGTTGGTGATCAATTTTTATTCTCACGACGCCATCAACGCACACAGAACCAAAGATTACACGAAGTTCTTTTTGTCAGAACAATCAAGGACTTCTTTATCCGAGTCAACGAATATAATCAAAGTGTTGAAGAAGTCAGTTTGGAGTTATGGCTCTGTTACACAGTTGCAAGCCCAAAGAGGCAGCGATTGACAAGAAAAACTCTGCGCTTGTTCTCTGTACAAATGCTGTTCCTCGTTTACTCCACGGCCAAGAAGAACTACCTCAAAGTTTCTGCAGCACATTATCTCGACTCTGTTTGGCTGCTTCTCCTTCAATGAAATCGTGTTTAAGACCCTGTTGACGTCCTCTTGTCAAATTAGTCGTACAAAGGACGGTCGTTGTGCCATAAATTCAGAAACAAATGAAGGACACGGGACAAATTTTGTAAAAACAATGAACGAAATTCTTGAAAATTTGTTTAACAGAACGCGTCATTGCATGACTACAAGATGAAGCCCTTTCGACGGCGCAGGCAGGAAAATTTTCCCAAAAACTTGGTCACGACCGTATTTTAATTTTTTTTTAATCCAAAGTAACATACAAACAGCACGGCTTTAAGCGTTATAGATCAAATTGTGCAAATTACAACGGTAGATGCCTTAATAATTACACACATTAACTTGGGAAGTCATGTACCAAGATTTGTTTGTGATAAGAAGTTGTTTTGGTTTGTTCACAAAATATTATATTATTTTTTGGAAGTACAAGCATTGAAATGATGCTTTTTTTTCAGGTTTTAGTTTAGTTTTATTTATAAAATTTGTTTTATGTTTTAACACATCAACTTAAATCCTCGATGGGTACAACATAATGCGAATACGATGTCCCATTGCGTGACCGGACAGGTTCCTGTTGAAACGGGCACTTACAGAGCCAGTGTTTCCGTGCAGTCGGGTCACCTTGCCCCAGATGGCGCGAAGGCGGGTCTTCCTTTCTGGATGTTGGGGCACACACTTCCTGGTCTGTGCTTTGTAAACGTACACGCATCGCTTGCCAACATAAAATGCACCGTGTTCCTTCCTGCGGCAACCTTCAATCTTCAAAATAGTCTGGTTCTCGTGCTGATTTCTCAGGCCACGCTTGTATCCAGTGAAGACGGCCTTGGCGAAGAGACGTCCATGTCGCTTCAGGGGGCGAACATGTTTTGAATCTTTGTCTGCAACCTTTTCAGCCTTGGCTGGCTGTGGTGCCTTGGTGGATGCTGCGGCTGGTTTAGCTGTGTCAATCATTGTTGCCGGAAACTTGACAAATGGCGAAACAGGTTGAAATGATACTTGTCAAATTATCATGACAAGCTAACATTTCTATACCTTTTTTCACTTTTGGCGATCACCCTTACATTTGAGCCATATTTTTTCCGGCGAGGTCTGAAAAGAGGTTGAAGTCACTAGGGCCAGATTTGGAGGATATGGTGGGTACGGAAGCAATTCAAAGCACAATTTGTGCAGTTTGGCCATGGTAGCCATCGACTTGTGACACGGTACATTGTCTTGGTGGAAGAGCATTTTTTCCACCTTCATATGGAATCGTTTTTTGAAATTTCTTCCTTCAAATGAACCAAAACGCCACGAAGTATTCGCTGTTGATTCTTTTGCCTTTCTCATCATAGTCTAAAATTCCGTGCGCATTCCAAAATACAGATGTCATAACCTAACTACCCAATCTTTATGTTTTTGTTCGCTTTGGGCGTGGCCCACCGGCTGCTGTCCACTTCGCTGAACGCCAATTCGACTCTGGAGTGTAGAAGTGGATCCATGTTACATTCATTGTGACATACCGATGCAAAAAGTCCTGTTTATTCTGATGAACCATCTCCAAACAGCTCTCAGAATCATCGAAACGCTGTTGTATTTGATCCATTGTGTGCAAACGCGGCACCCATTTCGAAAACAAATTTCTCATGGACAAATGTTCCTGCCAAATAGTGTACACACTGCCTTCTGGCATCTTTAGGGTGTCAGCTATCTCACGCAATTTCACTTTGCGGTTTTTCAAAACGATTTTGTGTATTTTGACGTGTTCTGGTGTAACCACCTCAATTGGCCTTCCTGAGCGTTCAGCATCATTGGTGTCTGTACTGCCAAGTTTAAAATCAGCATGCCACCAAAAAATAGTTGTTTTTCATGGTGCAGAGTCCCTGTAACCATTTTCAAGCCCTTGCAGAGCCTGCACAGTATTTTTTCCACCAGAACGCAGTGTTTAATAAATGCACGAAACTCATTTTTCTCCGTTGTTCATTCAATCAATCTTTACGAGAATGAAAGATGGCAAAAGTTGCGTCACTTGAAGCTTTGTAACTTGTAACCTAGTAATCAAATTGTCATAAAAATTTGACAGGTTGCACTTCCTAAAAATAAAATGAATATTTTGTTAGTGACGCCAATATATGTCAGTCCCGGAGTGATGTGTTATAACCGCATTTTTTTCTAAATATTTTATATGTCTACTTAATTTTAATATCAATTAATTATTGGGTTTGCCGTTCTCTTATTCCGTTTTTTTTTTAATAATGCAAAAGTTGGGTTAATTTGATTTGATTTGTTATAAAAATATTCTTAAAATTTGTGCTTTGTGCCGTTTTTAAATATTGTCTATCAGAGATTGGCTTTTTTTTAATAAGGGCTTTTTATTTTGTACATAGAATGGTCATCAAGCTTTATTTGTTTCAAGAAATCAGCTTTCTGTTCAGTTAAGAAATTTCACATCTCGAAACATCACTGAAAAAGTAAAGTTTCGAATTACTTTACCGAAAATTGAGCTATGCTGCTCGAAAGTAACTTCTAGAGGGAGGAAGAAACCTTATTCTTTCAAGTCCTCAAGGTCAAACATATTAAGAAGGTTTGTAGAAATGCATTATTCCATATACACGCTTGTTTAAAATAATTCCATTGGAATATTGTTGCGAATTTTTTTAATATTGCTTGTTTTTACAACTATAATTAATCGTAAGAATGCTTCTTCTTCTTCTTCTTATGGCGCTACAGGCCGGGATGGACCTGAGCCTCAACCAACATGCCTATCCAGCCAGCACGATCTTTCGTTAGAATGCTACGCGTTGCAAACCTGATCCGATAGTTTGTATCGAAAATTGCGGCACGGCGCAAATCTGTGTTTTTGTTGTTTCGCGCGAATAAACGGACTGTAAACTGAATGGAAGTGTTTTATTCGACACCATTATTTTTTATTTTAAAATATTCAAAATAGGCTTTCGTACATATTTGTGTATACAAAAGTTGTTTAGCACTAAGCTTTGAACTCTGAATTTCTTATCCTTTTGTTACTGTTGAATGTTGTGTTTGTTAACACAGAAAATAGACTTTTCTATTCATCGTTTGATTTATGTTGTTTTTCATTGACCTCTGCTCTGTTCTGATAAGAAAATATGGAACTCTTTTTTAGCCTCGGGACCACTAAATTGGTCCCTTTTCGAAAACTTTTAGCGGCAACGCTAAATTGCAATACAGTCTTGTAAGAGATTCTGCAGTAAGGCATAATTACTGTATGTACAGAAGTTATAAATCTGTACTGAAAGCAAAAACTGGATGTCAACCTAAAAATAAGAGAAATTATTTTACCATGAAATTTTGGAAAAACAGTTTTTTTTACCTTTTTCTATTAAAACCAATTGGTTTTAATATTTTAATTTAATATGTTAACAAACGTGGCCGACGTGGCGTAGTGGGTAGAGTGCGACGCTCACACGCCGGCACCACCTTTTTCGAGCTGCTGACAACACTCAAAGAGTAATTACTGTCTATGAAAACGCTTATCAAACGTCGTCGTTCGAAGTCGGTACAAAACTGTAGGCCCCTTCTGCTCGTGAAAGAACAGTACCACGCACAACACGAGTAGTTGATGAACAAGCTAGGCCCTGGTCCTCCTGTGGACTGTCGCTTTAACGATCATTACTTATATAAACAAACACAGACTAAAAATAATTTTAACCACATCATTGGGATATTTTACCTGTGGGCGGCATTGTATTTCGTTGTCAGTGCGAATGTACGAGGGGCGTACAATATATTCTCGGTATCGGGGTGAAGCTGTTTTTTCTGTGGTTATATAAATTGACTTATTTATCCACTAATACAATTATTTAAGTGCATTTATGTAAAATTTCATATAAATGTGATTATTAATTCACGTCCATCGCGTATCTCCAGTTAAAAAGAATCATAATGGAAACTGAGACGAAGATGGAGAAAATTAAACGTCGCGCTGTAATTTAATATCCCACTAAGCAAGAAAAAAGTCAAAAAACTTTTCATGAAGAGATGGTGGCTGTTTACCAGAGTTCCGCGCCTTTATTATCAACTGTGCAAAAGTGGTCAAGTGAGTTCAAGAGAGGCAGAGACAGCATTGAAGACGACACCCGCTCCGGCGTCCGGCTACTGCTCGTTCGGAAGAAAGCATTAAAGAAGTCGAAAAACTTGTTCTAGAGGATGCCCGAAAAAAGGTGAAAATGATGGCAGAGATTACCAAGCTTTCAACTGTTACAATTCACACCATTCTTCATGACCATCTTAACCTTTCAAAGGGCAATGGAAGGTGGGTGCCACGAATGCTCACAGCTCCTTTAGAAAAATGTGATAATCGCATGATATAGAGAGCTTTTGGAGATATGTAGTGAGAACGCAGATGGTATAATGGATCGAATTGTTATTGGGGTTCACCACTATGACCCTGAAAATAAACAAGAGTCCATGCACTGGCATAAAAAGGAACATACCCCCTGAAGAAGTTGAAAGTCACTTCGTCTGCCGGGAAGCTCATGGCCACAGCTTTTTGGGACTCAAAGGGAATTTTACTCATTGAGTCCAAAAAAAAAAGTTGAAATCATCAGCGCCACATCCTACCGTTCCACTTTGCATGATTTGCGGGAGGAAATTAAAAAGAAAAGACCGGGTAAGCTCGCAGCGAGTGTATTGCTTCTTCATGACAACGCTCCTGTTCGCATGGCGCGAGTTTCCAAGGCTGCGGCGCGAGATTGTGGTTTCGAAGAAATCCAACACCCACCCTGTAGTCCAGACCTTGCCTTGTCTTCGTGGGAAAAGATTTTCGGATGATGAAGGACTCAAAACGGCAATAAATGGGTATTTTGCAGAGAGAGAAAGAATTTATTTTTTTCAGGGTTTCAAGAGGTTTATCTCAATATGTTACAAATGCATTGATGTAAGGGGAGATTATATTGAAAAATAAAAACAATTTAAATTGAATTCGCATTTTCCTTGACATCGATATCGAGAATATATTAAACGTCTCTTCGTTACTCTATCAGGTTTCATTTTAAAGTTAAACTCCCTGTATCTGTCTATGACTCTCTGTCTCTCTCTATCTCTCTCTAGCTCTCTCTCTATCTCTCTCTCTCTCTCTCTCTTTCTCAGTTTTTCTTATGTATTCCATTGTATAAATGTTGTATTAGACATACATAGAAAATCAGACAAAAATATAAGGATAACTGAATTTTAAAGAAAACCGCAATTTCCAATAGTCCACACGGAAATGTTTCCGCGTCTCGAGTTAGCAGTAGAATCTTCTTTTCCTTCAATTGCTTCAACCACCCCGCAATCAATCATTTACTTTTTCAATTCGCTTTTAAATCCTGGAAAAATATTCACAAAGTCACATCAAGCACACGCCAAGCACGCGCCCCACTCGCAGTCATCCCAAAGCGATAACCCACCTAGAACAACTTGATTTTCTTCCTCCAACTCAGCAATGAGGCATCATTTGTCAATCGCTGCGATATTGAATTGTAACCCGCCCCGCACAGAACCCATGCATGCGTAATAGGCGAGCCCCAGGACGCTCCACGTCTAATTATAGAAAAGAAAAACATGAAACTTGCGTGCGTACGAATTAATATGAGCGCCGCCTGCATAAACGAACTCCACTCCTCCGCCCTACGCAAATCAAGTACAGCGCGACGCAAGACACACATGCTTGGTAAAACAGTTCCATGAAATTACTCTTTTACGCACGACATCCTTTGGCAGCGACTTTACTTCCTCAACTAGCAAACACCTTTCAAAGTAAGCCGCCGCTGTCGCCGCCACGCACTCTCGCACGCATGTTGACACAAATTTGCCTCGAATTTACATCATCATCAATCAATAGTATCCCGACCTCATCGCAGCTGCAGGAGGTGCGTGCACGGTCGTGTGTGTATTAACTTACACCGTAAAAAATAATACATCCTTCGGCGGCGCTGGCAGGAAAATAAATTTGTTTAATACCGCTTCAGTTGGTGGCGTTTTCAATTTTATTCACTTCCTTTGATTTTGTCGCGCTCGCTCCTCAATCACGCAGCCTAACGTTCGGCGCCCCGACGCGTCACTTCGTGGTTGGCATATATTCCTCATCGAGTTCTTTTGTCTGTAGCCGCATCTCCCCGAGATTTCCATTTCAATATTCTTTGAAAATTATTTATTTCCTTTGATTTTGCTCGTTCTTCATAGAAAGGGGGGCAGCTGTGATTGCATTGGTAGGCACTCAACTGGCTGCCGTGGGGTGGGTGCTTTCAAATCGAATTTCGCGCGCCTTCAATCATAGTCATCTGAAGGAATTTCTTTTCCTCGTCGTATCTGTCGTTGGTTGGTGGCTCGATGGCACCACGGCGCGATGGAATTGATTTAACCTTCGCCGCCTTGTTTACTTGGGCTTGCCGCAGAATTTTACTTTTCAATTTGCACGCAATCCCCTCCATTCCTAGCATTCGAATGGATCTCTTTGCACTTTCGGTTTCTTAGCTCGAGTGCGCGTCAACGTCGCCACAAAACCACTGTCAGCGCCGATGTCGCCGACAGATAGATGTGTATCCATTAAGAGTTTCTTTCAACTTGCTTCCAAGGACATGGTTAAGAAGCTCCTTTTGCTGGATGCGAGCGGTTGTTTGTGTTCAATTTGATTTTCGTCACATCCTTTCGTAATGAGAGATGTGTTCGCTGTCAGTCAGTCAGCCAACCAAAATCGATCACACAGTGTGCCGCTGTGCATGTGCAGGAAGTATGAGGATGTGGGGCTTTGTGCTTCGATATCTATTGTCATTTTTCATTTACTTTCTGCCTCGGCATGGGCTCCGGTCGTGCCTTGATCGAGAATCAAAAGATGACGATGACTATGCTAACACCGGGAACGTCATGCACAAGCTGAGTGCTGGGGACTGGGTGCCACTACACTGAAAGAGGAGGGCGACCTTCTCGCCGTCGATGTTGTCATCAAATGGAACGAGGAAATTGTGCGGGAATTGAAATTTTCTCAAAAGAAGCATTATTGGAGCCGGGGCAGAGGAGACAATGTGTGGTCGTTCGTTTCGGACAAAAACTGATACTGTGGCTTACACCAGCCCGACAGAAGCGGCGGGAATGGCCCAAACCAAACCCGGTTCAACGAAAACCATTTACTATGACGATGACTGAGAGACGAATGCGAGCCAGAGGATGAAGGATGCGACCAGTACGTACGTCACTGAGTTCGACTGGTGAAAATTTAATTGAAATGTCACAGGAATATCAATCTATTGAAATTCTTGTGGAACGACAAGCCAAAAGGAGGCGGAGAAGGCGAGGCGAGGCGAGGTTGGGTTGAAGATTCGTGTGTCGCCGTGTCGATGTCGGGTAGTGAAATGGGTGGCCATTCACTCGTCGCTTTGTTTATTCTAAGTGAAAACGAAGGACATGATGATTCCCAAATCGAATAATATACAGCAAAGTCATTGCATAAACGACCACAATAAGGGACGCACACATTCCTAAGGCAAGCCATGCTCATACGACCCACACTCAGCCATTGTGGGATACGCTTGGGATGGGGCTGGGGTTTGACAGTGCTCTACAATCGGATTGACGTTCCTATATAACGATTTTCCACTTGAATTGACTAACTGACACCACCAGAAGCAACAACATCGGCAGCAGCAACAGCAGTAGAGGCATCCCTTTTAGAGTAGCTCTCCCTTCTGCCAGGGCAGAATCATTGATGGACTGCGACGACGATGACGACGACCATAGCGATGGCGAGGGGTGGTTGCGAAAGAGCTCTGAGGTTGGTAGCCATTCAACCGTTGATTTGAAGGGGGAACGGGACAAACGAAACAAATGGCAAAGCTGCAAAATCAGATATAATATTTCCAAGGGCCGATCCCTGGTCCCTCATCGCCATATGGGTGCGTGATGGATACAATGTGTACTCCGCCCCTCTCGAGAATATGTCAAAATTGAATTACTTTCAAATTGGAACTCCATGTGTCGGTGGATCTGTCAATATATCATCATCCAGTGGCGCTGTGAGGGTGATTGGCTGCTCTGTGCTGATGGTGTTGATAAAAATCATCGACTCTCGCTTCCCCTTTCGCCATCGTTCTTGTTTTTAAAATTCAATAAACACTGACGCACGGATTTCCCACATTTATCTTCGGTATCCAGAGCTGTTCGCTGGCAGGCGGAAGGCGGAAGGCGGAAGGCGGAAGGGACCAGATAGCTTAGTTTTCGCCACTCCGATGTGGGGAGAAAAAGTAGAAAAAAAAGTGGGAAAGCTGAATTTGCTCGTGTTGAGGAACCTCCGACACTTAAGCCCGGACTGGCTAATATTTATGACCAACAAACGGAAGTCATGTCCCGGAAAATATAAGTGCGACTTGGTTTTGTCACTTCGCCAGCTGCCATGCTCTCCATCAAAGAGAAATTTGGCCAACAACGACCACCACGGGAACTCTGGCACAGTGGTTTGAAAACCCAGCAAACACAAAAATAAAAAAAAAACACAAAGAAAATGTTTCGTGCAAAGGATACATACTTGAATAGTGGAATACGGGGAGTCCAAAGCGAAAAATAGTCGTGGCCATAAAACGAAACGAAACCGGAAGTAGAGGCGACATGTGGTTTCGCAGCCAAAACTTTGAATACATTGCACTTGCGAGTCATCGAATGAGAAAGAATTGGGTGTCTCCAAAAATAGTTTTCATTTCATTTCATTTGTGTGAACAGCGAGCCGCTCTTGTGTATCGCTGCGTGCTTCCACGTCATGGTTATTTCCAGTGTATTATCCTTGGATAAGAAAAAAGGAAAAATATCCTCATTTGGCATCGTGGGGGTACCGCTTGTATGGAGAGTGTTTACAAAATAAAACCGAATGGGTATGCAACTCTTCGGTTCCCTTTCTGCGCGAGCCAGTCAAACGATTTCGTGTATTCAAATGTTCTCGAAATTCTAACGTTTGTGTCTTCTTTAACTTTCTGTGCCTTAAACAAACTTCTGTGAGCTGAAATTTGGTATGGTTGTTGACTGCTTACTCAAGTCAAACTGTACTGCCAAACATTACAATCCAAAGTGGACCTAGACTTCCACTAAAATGTTTGGTTGAATGGTACTTTTCGCCTAGACTGTTTTAAACGTCCTTCCCCGCTGGTGCGGCAGATCTGTTGCATTGTTCTTACGATTTGACTGGAGGAAAATATATTCTCTATTCGCTTCGATGATATTTGCTTTAACGTTAACTGGAGGAGCTTAACTGAGTGCATATCGGTGTATATTTGATTTCTTTCTCTTCTTCTTGTGGCACCTCAACCAACATGCCTCTCCAGTCAGCACGATCTTTCGCCAGCTGTCTCCAGTTGCGCACTCCAAGTTGATTGAGGTCCTTCTCCACTTGTGTGCGGCACCTTAGTCTACGTCGTTTTCTATTGCGTTGTCCCAATGGCTCAGATTCAAAAACTTTTCGGCTCGGAGCAGTGGTGTCCATACGCTCTACATAGCCTAGCCATCCTAAGCGTTGTATCCGTAGACGCTTGACCAGGCGCATGTCGCTGTACAGCCCATAGAATTGATCGTTAAATCTCCTCCGGATGCCATCAACGCAAACAGAACCAAAAATTGCACGCAAAACTTTTCTCTCGAAAAGACTAAGGGCTTCCTCATCCGCCTTTGCTAACGTGAAAATTCCGCGCTAACGTGAAGATTCCTAGTGTGACGCTCTGTCCGAGACATCGATATTGTGTGTACTTCCTTAATGACAGCATGTACTTAGTTTTGCCCTCATTTACCGCCAGACCCATTTTAGCCGCTTCCGCTTCACTGCCAGTAACTGACTCATTGACGGCTCGCTGTGTTCGTCCAATCACGTCTATGTCATCAACGTAAGGTAGTAATTTAACTAACTTCTGAAGATTGTGCCTCTGGTGTTGACTTGTGAGTTACGCACGATCCCCTCGAGGATGATATTAAAGAAGTCACATGACAGTGCGTCGCCTTGTCTAAGACCTTTCTTGAAGGTCTCGGTGAGTTCGTTACCGACCTTTAGGGAGCAGCGAAAGTTCTCCATCATCATCCTGCACAATTTGACGAGTTTTGCAGGAATGCCAAAACTAAACATGGCACTGTATAGCTCGTCTCTACGCACACTGTCATATGCGGGATTAAAATCGACGAATAGGTTGTTGCTCTTCTTGAGTCTTTTCCAGGACCTGCCGTAATGTGAAGATCTGGTCTATTGTGGACTTCCCTGGTCGTGGACAAACGGTTTCAGACGCTCACACAATACAGCAGAGAGGGTCTTGTATGCGATGTTAAGGAGACTAATCCCTCGGAAATTGGCGCAGTCAAATGGTTCTCGTTGTCGACGTTGAGATTCCACTCACCGGGCATGATTTCCCCCGACCATATCTTACAGATAAGCTGGTGCACGCACCCAACCAGGTCATCTTCTACTTCAACTTTAAATAGTTATGCGGACAGTCCTTCCGCTCCAGCAGCTTTGTTCGGCTTCAGCTGGGATATTACTATCTTCACCTCGTCTAAGTCGGAGGCAGAATTAATGTCTATCATCGTCCAAATCGAGAAGAAAATTCCGCCTAACAGCGGGATTCGAGCCATCATCGCCGTCAAGGAGTCTTCCAATACAGAGACGTGACATGGTGAAGCCTTCGTAACGCCCTCTATTGTGCATAATTTTGCAATGACAGCAGCAGACCTTATTTTTCTCTGCTGAATTGCCAGTCCATTTTTTCCGTTTCAAATGCAATATTACAAAACGCTATACCTGCCTTCTGTGCCCGCCTGCTTAAGGTCACATTCAAAAAGACTGCTGAAGGTTTGTTCCTCTTGTGAGTGCAATTAATTATTCTCGAGATTGATGTTCGTGGGATCTCTTGCTTACAAATGTTCTTGTTTTACAATGCATTACCGACTTTGATTAAGTTGCATTAGTCCTACCTTGTCGAATGCTGGACATAAAGAAATATTGCAGAGCTGATTCTTGGTGCCTTCAAAAATTCTACGTTGAGTATATGGTCCCGCCTGCGAGGAAGGTGAATGGAGGAGAGGACACAACCGCGAACTCTACGAGCTGTACAAGGATGTGGATATAGTCAGGAAGGCAAAAATCCGTCAACTACACTGGCTCGGCTAAATCGAGCAAATGGATCACAACACTCAGCAAAGAGGATCTTCGAATCCGAGCCTGCTGGTTCGACAAGGAAAGGAAGCACGAACCTCTGATACAGAGACCAAGACACCGCGGATGTAAGACAGCTTGGCCTTGATGACTGGAAGCAGCGTACCCAAGACCGACAGTCTGCAGAGGTACCAGCGCCTAGCTTACACATCAACAGCTCGTGTTGTGCGCGCTACTGTTTTCTCGCTAATAGAAGAGACCTACAGTTTTCTGCCGACTCCATACGGCGAAGTTTTAGAAGCTTACCTTAACAGCTATTACTCTTTGAGTGTTGTCAGCTCCTCGAAAATGGGGGTTCCACGAAAAATTCGATTCGAACCTGGATCTTCGGCGTGTGAGCTTGGCATATTTCGCCAAAGACGTAACCTTCTGCCGGCTAATTAAAACTCTTTTCTTAAATCGAACCATGCTGGGATGAAGGTACTTGGAACATGTTCTCGGATTCTCCCTGTCATATAGAATCAAAATAGTCTATATTATGAACTATGTGTCTTTCTTGGAATTGCAACTATGAAAAAATAGAACTTGTTTAGAGGTATTGAAATAAAAAAAAATTGAATTAGAAAAATTGTCTTATTACTCCTAGAAATCGCCTCTCGGATAATGACCAAGCGCAAAATGAGCTTAATTTTGTATTGTTTTAAAAGTACAAAATATTGAAGTACGACTGATATAATTCATTCGTCACACATAATCGTGCTTTGAACTTGAAGATACCCAGAGCATTGATATATTGTGTCTGCAAGCTACCACAACAATCACCCTGGATACTTATGTCCACCTACACCTCCACAAACGTTCAGTTTCCATAATTTTCAAGAAATGAAACATTGTGTACGATTGATATAATTCCTTCGTCACGCAAAATTTTACTTTGAACTTGCAGATAATCGCCTGTCAAGATAATAACGCTGAATACTTTGGCACATCTACATAGTTCATATGTTCGTAAACCTAGAACATGTCGTTCCCCTCAAGTGCCACAGTGTTTTTGTTTTTTTATTTTGTTCGTGTAGCTGCTTATGGAAATATTTTATTGCACTGTTGGAAACATGCGAAGCTAGGAACTGAAAATGGCATGACGAAGGGTTCACGAATAAAAGTGACATGTTGTACATTCCACTGCCCGATAAACTTTGATAAAGTGGACAAGGGCTTACACTATAACGAGGCGTTTAGCACTCAGGTACAATCAGCTTTTACGACCATGTATTCATACAGAATACTACGTTGAAGGTCCTAGGATCGGCTCCTGTAGCAAGCTCGAAAATAAAATTAAGGGCAAAGGTAATTTCTGGTTGGAGTAGACTTTCATTATTTAGAGTCTAAAAGCGTTATTAGTGATAAATCAGAAGCACGCGTATTACACCCTTGATCGCCAGCCAATCACTGAAAGGTTATTCGTCACATGACTTGACTTGTGTTGAATGCAGATTTTAATTTGTGCCAATTTGGGAGTAAACATTTCTAAACTTTTTGGCGTTTTGAACAAACGAACACTTCGTTTCCGTTTCAGATTTCTGTGTCAAGAGTTGGCAATAAACTGTTTTTCATCTGCTCATAAGAAACCTAAAACAGGTTTGACTAAAGTAAAAGTTTTCAAAACTGTGTTACATTTATTGCATTTTGGGAAAATCAGTATATGCCAAAACAAAGCCATACACTTTTCCGTTGTTATTGCACTTTGAATAAATTAATATTTCAAAGATTAAAAGGTCTGTTGAAGTAATAATTTAAATTTTTCAAATTTGAGTGCTAGATACATTCGATATATGGGTGCACTCGTTTTGAAACTATATCGTTTGTGAGAGGCGTACAAGTTAGACTTGGAGTTACTTCGGTGACGCCATTATCTCGCAATTTTTACGCCTCTAGCCATTAGCAACACGCACATTGAACTTTAAATCTAACCAGTGCATTTGTCATCGGACACCAACGAGCCACACGCGCATCCGCTCTGCTCCATGCAGTAGCAAAACACGCGCATCATATGACACCTGCACAAACAAGCTGCATACCTCTTCCACGGGAAACGTCGATTTACTGACTGCAGATTAGGCATAAAATACATTTGCAATATAAAACCTGTGGATTGATTCGAAAAAGTTTTCTTAGTTTGAATTCAGTTGAGTTAGTTCAGTTATATGGTAATTGCAACTCTGTGGCGACCTTATCAATCATAAATGTTTTTATAATGTTCTTGGAGAAATTAAAAAAACATATATAGATTTAAGCACTTAATTGAAATACATTTATAAGAACCCGAAAGGCACAAGGAAAAAACCATAGATTACCTTAGAGTACTCGGGAAAATTCAGTAAGTTAGAATTAAGATCAGTAGATTATATTAGTATTAAGTAGAAATTGGATTAATAAGAATAAAAACGCATTAAAAACAGGGAACGACCTTATTAATAAAATAATAAATTCGTTAAACAAATATAAAACGGTGTTTTTTATATCTCACCGCTCAAGGGACACTGTAATTGTGGTTTCCGTGTTCGGCGATTTTGGCCGTGGCTCTCCTGAACACTCTATGGGACATTTGAACTTTGTTTTTGATGTCAAAATCATATACCCATTATTCGAACCAGCTTAAATACCCTTTAGTAAATCTTGTTCTCCGTTGAAGTCATTTAATCATGCGAAATTTTGTTTGTTAAAATTCAGCCAACTTGGAACGAACGTTGCTACAACACACTTTTTAAAAAAAAGTCCTTGCCTCAGACGTAAAATGGTTTAACGGATTAATTTATTTTAAAAAGTTTATTTCATCTGTTGGACGTTAAAATTAATAGAAGTAATTGGAAAGTGAAATAACAAACAAAACCCTGTATTTCAAAAAAAAGAAATAAATATATAAAATATGGTCCACAGGGGGACCAGGGTCTAGCTTGCTTATCAACTACTCGTGTTATGCGCGGAACTGTTCTCTCACGAGTAGAAGGGACCTACAGTTTTCTGCCGACTCTGAACGGCGAAATTTGAGAAGCTTTTTGTTTGACAGTTATCTATCTTTGAGTGTTGTCAGCAGCTCGAAAGAGGTGGTGCGTGAAAAATTCAAAAAATTCGTGTTGAACTTGGAATAGTACATAGACCTTCAGCGTGTGAGCGTCGGACTCTACAAACTACGCCGCGGCGCACAGTGGGCAGCTTCATAGAAATCAGTGCGCAAAACGTCAATTTCAAACATTAGGTAAACAAGAAAAAACTGTTTCATTTTAGAAAGACTACTAACTTTGTGATACAAAAAAAATTCACTTTCCTTTTTTATTATGTCTTGCACTGAGTTAGGAAATTTACCAAAGTTGGCAAGTTACCTGCGAAAATTCCAATTGAAGGAGAGTAAAAAAAAATGCTAATTTTGATTTTTTAATATCTTTGTTTGTAGACGTTCAATTACAAATATAAAATATGTTTTTTGAAGGTAAGAACGTATAAATTGCAACCAACAATTG
The DNA here is from genome assembly GCA_955652365.1 of Eristalinus aeneus. Lineage (NCBI taxonomy): Eukaryota > Metazoa > Arthropoda > Insecta > Diptera > Syrphidae > Eristalinus > Eristalinus aeneus. The sequence continues at coordinate 662,511 of OY019131.1, forward strand.
TGTAATTAGTTCAGGGATTTAAGGTTAGAGCATTTGTTTTCTTTCATTGTTCGCCTAATACCTTCTGTTCCGGCAAAAACTTAGCATTGGCAATGTTTCTCACATAAAATCTTAGAGTTAATGTGAAAGCAGAAGTGCTTAACTTCTGCCAGAAATACTGTTTTTTTTTTAATATTGTGTCATTTTGAATGCTGAACAAAACACCTGCTTGAAGTATTTTTGGCCACTGAGCAGAAGAACTTTGAATCTAATTTGCAAACCGAGAATTTTCTTGAACGTAAGACATTTCGCAACGAAATTCATCTTATCATTTTTCGATAAGACTTACCTTAAGGCCAAGTGGCAACGATCAAATTGTACAAAAAAAATGTTCCTTGCTTCAGACGTAAAATGTTTTAACGGACTAATTTATTTTAAAAAGTTTTCTTCTTCTGTAAGGTGTCCTTTACGTTTTTTCCAAACATGCGAAACATACTCATACTCAATACCATCAAAACTATTTAGAAAAACATGAGAACGATTGTAACCTTGTTTTAGGAAGTGTCTTGTTCCGCTACAACTTTCAAAAAATAAAAAAATTCTGTGGGAAAATCTCTACCCTTTACCTCTCTTCATTTTTCAAAAATAGTGACGAACTTGTAAAGATGGAAAAAAACATTACATAAATCCAAAATTACTCTGAGTCAAATATAACCATCTATAGCAGAATTTTGTTGTGAAACAAGAAATGATATCTTCAAAGATTGATGGAAAGCTTTGTAGCAGTTTATACTACAAAAAATCTTCCATGATATGTTAATGCAACGTGCAAAGACTTGAATACTTCAATATTGCATGAACATTTGGCCGTCAAAGAAATTTGTTTGCGTTGGATCCCACGCAATTTGTCAATTGCTCAAAGAAGGCTCGTGCCGATTGATCGAAAGAAATGCTCCAAAAATACGATCGCGGTGCTTCGAAACACGTCTATGACATCGTGACAGGTGATAAGCCCGAAAGTTAACAGCAGTCGACTGTATGGGTGTTTCAAATTGTGCAAAATCCAACAAAAGTTGCTTGCGCACGAAGCACTTCCAAACAAATGGTCGCCTGTTTTTTTTTCGGAAAAACTGGACATGTCGCAACCGTACCACTAGAACAACGCAGAACAGTCAATTTTGCGTCGATAAAAACAATAAAATGGCTGATGGTGAAAAATCGTAAGTACCAAAAATAACTTTTTTTAAAACAAAAATAAAATATTTTATCAGTAAACGGAAGACTTGGACCCCAGAGGAGACGCTGGGGTTGCTCAGATGTTACTTGGCACGAAAAGACGTATTCGTTCATTGCCGAAAGAATTAATTTGCATATGCAAATATTTTGGAAGATAAGCTTCACCAGGTCATAACGGTAGATAATGAAGTTCCACATACGTATACGTAATTATTAATAAAAGTAAACAATTTATTTTAGGATTCAAGTACAAACAACACTGCTTTGGAAGGGAAAATGCGTAAGCTGCCGAAGGCGCATAAAACAGCTAAGGACAAAGCTAGGCAAAGTGGTGCGAGCCTTTGCGTTGGCCCCTGCATAACAGAGATGGATGAGATATTTGGTGACAAACCAATTATATTACATACGCATTCAATCCATCTTGGTACACCGCCTGATATCTTCTTCCCCACCAGCATCTATATCACCAGGACTGCCACTAACTTCAGAATGTTGGACAGGGAATATTTTGCTGAAAAAAGAAAATGTTTAGTTTGTTTGTTTGTTTTTTTTTTTTTTTTGTTATGTAAATGTACGCACTTATTAGGTGTTCCACTGTTGCTCTCTTCAACCTCATATTTAGATTTCAAATCGTCTTCGCTGTATGAGTCGACTATGTCTATGAAATCGGCACATTTTACGTGATGCTCCTGTTCATATTCCGATTCCTCAGAACTAGAACTTGAACTGGCGGAACTTATCACTGAACTTCGGCCCCATCTCTTTCACGACGATTACTCGACACATCCTGTAATAAATTCAATATCTAAAACAAGACAAGACACATTAATATACTTAATCCTCATCATTTAAGAAAAAAATTTAACTCTGTTTTGGAGAATTTTGGTAGACACACATATGACAAATATGTCGAAGAAGCTGAATCTTTACTGTTTAGGAACTACTACAGCAAACTAAACCATTTTTCAAATGAAAAAACATACTTCCTTGACAGTCACTCAATCGAAAAAATAAGCACAATTTTTAAACTGAGAGGAGAACTCGTTCAGTTAAACTTTATCCCCCACAGACCAGATTTACCAATTCTTTGTAACCTATGCAACATGAGGAAGAGAGAAGACATCTTACATTTTATTGGTGTGTGTCCGATTCTAAAAGAATTTCGACTAGCAATTTTCGAAAAACTTGTTTTAGACGAATATGAAGTAACGTGCATTTTAAATGGAGAAAATGGATGGAAGGCCTTATACGATTATTCAGTAGCAGCACTTTGTTATAGAAAACGTATCATAGATGGAGATTTTTAATCTAAAACTTTTGTATGTATTTTGTCAACCTGGTAGACGGCCATAGGCCAAACCATAAATGACTTAGGTTAAACTTTATATTGTAAAACATTTATTGAAAATAAAAGTCAAACTAACTAACTAACTAACTAACTACTTAATTTAAAATTTTCTTAAAATGCATTACCTGATTCTTAGATGTATTATGCAATATTATTTATCCAGAAATGTTAATATTTTCAAACCACCAAACCACCAACCAAACTTTTATTTAATTTTGGATTATCAAAACGTTGACTGTTACAAATGAACAAATGAACGCATTAATACCGCCAACGGTAAGAATATGAACTTTTTTGCTTTTGCTTTCTCTTTCACTTATACCACAAATAACTAGTGACCATCTCACTCACAAATAAACATATCACACAAATGTGACGATGATAATGTCATTAATGCAAAGTGCTGCCAAGTTTATTTTGATGAATTATTAAGCTACGATGGCCGTTTTCTTGTGCACTTCTAATTTAAGCGTATATACGCATGCAAAAAATAACGGCTAATAAAATAAGTTAAGGCATTTCGCACGATTTAATTTCCCGGTGGACAACTGTCCAGTTTATTGGTAGGAATCAGACTCAGAACTTGGAATTAATTTTATTCTCATTTATTGATGACACAACATTTCAGCGATTGCCTGTGGTTACGGGCTTTTGCTGTCACTTCGTCTGCTGATGTTCTTCGAATTTCGAATACAGGCGTCTGAGCGACCGACTGATTGCTGGCTTCATCGAAATGCAGAATTGAGCTACGTTATTGCATTTTAGAGCTGTTATCGACGTATTTCGTGTTAACATTTATAGGTGAAAACATATATTCAAGACGAATGTACCAACATAAAATAAAAAAAAATTTGATGAGAAATTAATTGATAATTGATAATGAACGTAGCCCGCTAAATTTGACCTTCACCTTCTTTTTTAACAGACCTTTATTTTATTATACAAAACACTGAATTCACACTCACACCACACGGCTGCCCGAAGGGTTAAAGTACTCCATCTGTTTGCACTTTCTGTCTGAGAAGTACTGTGATGATTCTGCGATTTTCCCTACGAACTTGTACGTTGATGTTCGTGGAAATCACTTGCACGAGCGGGAGGAAATATCACCCCTACTTACCATAGATAAGAAAGCGAGTAGGTGTTAGGAGTGAAGTTCAGCAGCTTCAGACATTCACTTTGTTACCCATAATCTCATAACAATATGAAGCACATTCCTTGCATCTTTGTAATGGAAGTAAGTTCTTTCGTTTCCTTGATAAATCCTTGTTTCAGGTCCAATATGTGCTAACAAGTTATAATGTGTGACATTTACACTCTGCTCTTTTTAATTCTCTTTCAACTCATTTTGATTTCTCTCAGACTCACCTATAAAATCTCCAAAGTGAAGTAGTTAAAAATTTGCAACCGACAAGGTGGTCTTTAACTGCAATTATATGCACTCCTTACACTCTGAATTGCTGTCACCAACTTTAAACAGGTAATCAACAAAAGTGGCTTCAACTTCTTTCACAGCGCTCGCAAAAGTTCTGCTTACTCCCTGAACTTCAGCGATAAGTTAATTATTTCAACTCGCAACGCGAAACATAAAGAGAAGATGAATAAAGAAGCATTTGCCGATTGGCAAAGTTTAGCAGTGAGTCGATGAAGTGTTAGCATCTCCTTGAAGTCATTTTGATGTCCTAGCGTACTCATCGAAATCCGCAGCGTGATGTAACCAGAAATGAATCGAAGGACGCGTGAATTGGATCAACTTTCCACGAAACGCTCTTGACGCATTTTGCCCACTTTTTTCCGATTTCCTGCCGAAGCATTAATGAGATATAAAACATTTCATTTTGCCAGTGATAATTTTATTTTTGTAGCAACGCAAATATTGGAAGTTTTACAAATCATTGTTAGCGTTATGGCGTGAGCTGCAGTTCGCTGAATCGGGTGCTCCTTGTTTGCGGTCCCATTTAAGCATACACATTAATATTTGCAAACACATTTGCATTTCAAGTTACCAACATCAACATGATTTAATTAATTAATTAATAATGCCATTCTATTGCAAATCTATGGCCTTCGCCACGCTCCATAATTCACGGCACCCTCTATTTGTTTTGCGCAATTTTTTGCACAATCTTTGCAAACACACTCTGCACAGACGTCAGATACACTGTTTTTCGGTTGGGAATCAAACCGCGATATCTGGTGTGGGATTCACAAGTAGTTTGTAAATAGCAAACAAATTGTTTAATAAAAATATTCTGTTTATGGATGACAGTGTCATCTGCAAAAGTAGACTGTGGAGAGCAGGTTTTCGATTGTCACTCGAATGCTCTTCTACTGGCTATTTTTTTTAGGTTTCGTTTTTCTGCGGACACTCATGACAGTTAACGTCTGATTCCGGGCATGTGTCAGAGTCAGTTAGAGAATGGATTGACGGCTGCGGCGATGTGCAACACAAATATCCGCTACGCCACAATAACCCCTAGTGTCAAGTCCAGTCTGTTGATATGACCGGAAAAACTGTCTCAAAATGAAGTTTAATTTTCAAAATCCATATTTATAGCTGTAAAATCAATTCCTTAACGATGAGAGCGCCTTTGTTTTAGTTTGGAAGAACGTCCGATAAGTTAAAATTCACACAATACGTCAGGTACCGTCACATGCCACTAGGCCATCCCAAAATATCTGCAGCGTTACAAGGGTTTCCCGGCTGAACACCTCGAATTTTTCACGGCACCACCTCTTTCGAGCTGCTGACAACACTCAAAGAGTAATAACTGTATAAGAAAGCTTCTTAAACTTCGCCGTTCAGAGTAGGCAAAAAACTGTAGGCCCCTCCCTACTCGTGCGAGAACAGCAGCGCACAAAACACGAGTACTTCTGAGCAAGCTAGGCCCTTTGGACTTTCGCGCCATAGAATTATTATCATTATTAATTAATATTACACAGCTTCTTAATGGCCATTCTATTTCCAGTGTTCCCAAACTTCTGAAAAGCCTACAAGTATAAGTACTGTGAGCGTCAAAAGTGAGTAAACAAATATCTGATCACTGTATGGCAGAAGTGCAAGAAAGAAGCCAAAAATTAATAAACAAAACGTTTAAAATTTGCAAAAAAATATATAAACAATGACATTTTTGTTTTGGAAAAACATTTTATTTAGTGATGAAAGCACTAAATATTTTATTTACTGAAAAAAAAATATAAGGCCGGTCGTGAAACATGGGGGAGGTTCAGTGATGGTGTGGGGGTATGTAGCAGCATCTGGGGTCGGTAATCTTGTCTTCATTGATAGTACAATGAGGAAGGAAGATTATCTAAATATTCTCAGGACCCACTTGCAACCGAGCGTAGACAAATTAGGTTTAGCTAGGAATTCGATCTTTCAGCAAGAAAATGATCCTAAGCATACCTCACGTCTTGTTAAGGAAGGATGCTTTATGGGACTCAAACCAGCTTGATCAGTCCCTGCAATCACCGGACCTTAACCCAATATAACTTTTATGGGAGCATTTGGATAGAAGAATTCGACAGAGTACTATTAACAACAAGGAAGACTTGACAAAAGCAATAACAGAAGAATGGTCAAAAATTTCCCCCGATGTTACCAATAAACTGGTAATGTCTATGCCACGTAGACTCAAGGAACTAATAAAGTCTAAACGAGGACCAACAAAGTACTAAATTTAATTTTTTAAGCAATAATTATGTACATTTGTTGATAGGAATGTATGGTGTTTACTCACATTTAACTCTTAATATATGAAGTAGGTATAATTTTCATTAAAAAAATGTATTTGTTTTTGTTTTTAACTTACTTTATTTTTTGAATAATTGATCATATTAAATAAAGCTGTTTTTGTGTATCAATGGAATTTGAGTTTTGTTGTTGTTTTGGCCCAATTTTCATCTTTATGCACTAATCATATATTTGTTTAGGCACTTTTGACGCTCACAGTATATCTGAAAATGAATGAAGAAATATTTTGCGAAGATATGCGCCAAACACTGAGAATCTTTGTATTTTCTTTTCTAACTGTGCGTGCCAATAGAGGCTGCTGAGGATTTCCTTGGCTATCTTGGCTGGATCTTTCCTAGATCAGTCATGTTGTGATAGTCGTTTGCCGGGGAAATACTGTGGTAAAAGGTGTTTGCTCCTCCCCCTTTATTCATTTTTTCTCTGAATGAAGTTAACTTTTGCTCTCAAAAGTAAATAACTACCTGATCTGTTCAAGAAGCAAGCATACTGGGGAGTATACGTATTAAACTGTATTGAGATCAATTAGATTTTGCTGATGTGCCTTAAGGAAAGGATTCATGGGAATTTACAAAAGTGAAAATTTAATGAACTCAATTTATTAAGAAAGTCGGTTGGGGATGAAACGGTAAAAGAAATTAATCCAAACAAATGAACAATAAAAACTTCAAATTTAAGATCGACATACAGAGAGTTTGTTAGTATGTTGTCCACAGTATTTGCTCTTGTTGTTTTTGCGAAATTCAGACAAAGGCGAACATGTTTGTAATGTTCATTCTTTAACACAGTCTCGTTCTATACAGTTGACCAAAAAATGCTTCACTTTAAACACAATAATTGTTGGCGCGACCGCCCACAGGGGACGAGGGCCTAGCTTGCTCATCAACTACTCGTGTTGTGCGCGTTACTGTTCTCTCACGAGTAGAAGGGACCTACAGTTTTTTTTGTTTGAGAAGCTTTCTTAGACAGTTATAACACTTTGAGCGTTGTCAGCAGCTCGAAAGAGGTGGTCCCGTGAAAAATTCGAGTTCGTGTTCAGCCGGGAATCGAACCTAGACCCTTCGGCGTGTGAGCGTCGCACTCTACCCACTCAATGTAAATATGTGAGTGTTTTATTTTTTTATTTGAAAACAACAAGGGGCATGGGAATACAAAGTAAGGAAGAATGCATTTCAATTTTCTAGAAATAAGTCCAAGGCAAAGGCGAAGTTGTGGTCACCGTGGCGTAGTGGGTAGAGTGCGACGCTCAGACATCGAAAGGTCTAGGTTCGACTCCCAACTCAATACCAATTCTTCGAATTTTTCACGGAGTTGCTGACAACACTCAAAGAGTAATAACTGTCTAAGAAAGCTCCTCAAATTTCACCGTTCGGAATCGGCAAAAAACTGTAGGTCCCTTCTACTCATGAAAGAACAGTAGTACGCCCAACACGAGTAGTTGATGAGCAAGCTAGGCCCTGGCCCCCCTTTGGACTGTAGCGCCAACAATTATTATAAGGGCGAAGTTGTGAGCCCGTGCATAAACATATTCTAAAAGCACTTAAATTAACGCCATGAATTCAATCGATCTAATTGAATTAATAACATTTTGGTTATTACTAATATTTAAGACACGATTTAGCTCTTGTGCTCTTAAAGGAGGCATTGTGTCGTAGGAATTTATCAAATATGTTGTGTTTTACCTGCAACGCCATCGTAATTGCGACGTCTCATCCAAACTTCTTGTCTTTTTTTGTGTGGCGCTAGAGTTCAGAATAGACCTAACCCTCAAGCAACATGCCTCTCCAACCAGCACGAGCTCTTGCCAGCTACCTCCAGTTGAGCACTTTAAGTTGTTTGAGTTTGTTTGTCCTTCTCCGCTTGTGTGCACCATCCCAACCAATGGCGTCTCTGCTGCATTGTCAAAATGGCTCGGATTCGAAGACACTTCGGGAAGGAGTAGTGACATTTCGGGACGGAGTAGCCATTTTAAGCCTTGCTTCTGAAGGATCTTGACCAGGCGAACGCCGCATTACAACTCATAAAGTTCGTCTTCGAAGCATCTCATTCAATTCTCCATAAGGCAAACAGGACTTAAAATCGCACGCAGAAATTTACCCTCGAAAAGTCTAAAAACTTCTGAATTCGCTTTTAGTAAAGACAACAACAAGAACTTTTCAATCTGCAGGCACACCTTTATGTTGACAGTGTCGAGATCGTCCGGACGTTTGAATTTCCTAATTTATTGGGTTTATAACTTCATTCGTGCGATATGCTAAGAGATGGCGTTACTTGCATTGTTCCATTGTTATTATCCTATTGGAAAGCTACTGTCTGTCTACGTCATTTGAAGCGTAAAGAACACTATTTTTTTCACTCAAATTTGTTGAACTTTATGCCTGAGAAACAGTTTTTGCAGGAAGTTCTTTTTCACTACTTAAATATGAAGAAAACTGCTGTAATCGCTGTAAAAAAGTAATCGTATTTTGGTGGAAGTTTATGGTGTATATCCACTAGCTGAGCAATGCGAAGCCAAAAGCAGTCTGCACGATTAAAAAGTGGTGATTTTGGTCTGGAAGACGATGGACGTCCTGGGTGGGCAAAAAAGTTTGAAAACGAGGAACTGGAAGTATTACTTTATGAAGATTGTTGCGAAACGCAAGGAGAGCTCGCACAATCTTTGGGTGTCACTCAAGCAGCCATTTCAAAACCTTTAAAAGCAGCTGGATTTATTCAAAAGCAAGGAAATTGGATCCCACACGACTTAAGCTAATTACCCAATGTATTTTATGCCTCTGACAGCTAAGAGAATCTCCTTAGCCTTGAATGCTTACATTATCCAGCCCGTTTTCATTAACCTACAGGGGACACAGAATGCATTGACGGATAAGCGCCGAAGATGTCCAGGCCAGTCAACAAAAGCAAACATGTTTTCTAAGGGTTTGTCATTCGGTTTGTGGTGGCTGTCATTTTTTTTCTAAAATTATGACAAGAAATTAATTCGCAAAGTCGAAGAAAAAAATAAGCGCCTGATGAATGTGGAGAATTAAAACAAAAAACAAACAAATGACTACTTCTTCAGGTTTAACGGGATGGTTTGCACTTACTTTCTTAACCTGACACCTTGTAATAATTTCCACAATTTTCTTGACCACCAACTTGCACGCTATATTAGCCTGTTGCGCAATCCCACCACTCACCGAAGACCTCGATGATAAGGGGCAAGTTCGCATTAACATGCCGACACCCCTCCCACCGATCAGTACAAAAAGCTCTTGTGAGTCAATTTTTACAGCAGACACGAGCCCACCAGCGGTCCGGTAGCCCATCAATCCTGCAGACGAAGGCGCATTCATGACAACGACTTCGTGTGCCATTTTATGAAGCGTTTAAATCTCAACACGCCGTCCTCGCCATCACCTCCCCGCCATTGAGCCACGTGGAAAATAATTTTCCGCTCACCGTGCGGGTACGGTTGTGGAATTGTTAAAATTGAATTAATTTCCACAGCAGCTTACACAAGCGAATCGGGTCCGCGAACGCAGAACAAAATAAATGACCAAACACGACCCAAAACTAATTCCAGCATTTCTCCTCAGCCCGGCCGTCCGTTGCCGTCATCAACGCGGCCACTGAAAATGTCCCGTCCTAATTGAAATTACCTCATTAAACAGGCAACTCGACTCAATTCAAGGGTGAAATAAAGAGAACTGAAAGGGCCAGCACTACCGCCACGCAGCGTCGGTTGGAATAAATGAATGAAATCCATAATACTTACGAGCACCACAGGACCCTATCGACCAGAAGACGAAGCCTGATATTGCTTGGCATGCTGCCAGCAAGTTTTCCGATTGCCAAGCGCACTTGCTGTTAGCGGTGGCCTGGTCTCGGAACCTGTGCCGTCTTTTACCGGGAAAATAATCTAAAAATTAAATAACGGAGGTCATACACATGCACACAACACCAGGACGAGCATGGAAGCGATGGGAATCTCTATCTGCGGCCGACACCGCTGCTTTTGCGGTCGAAAAACTGAAGCGACTGAACTATCCGAAGGAAGCCCCACCAACCGGGATAAATTATTGGATTTTCCGAAAAACTGAAGGCGATCCCACTAAACAGTCAAACTGTGAAACGACCATATGGGGACTTGCACCACCCCGCACCCGGCACACCAAGTTCCGTCTTCAAAGCGGGATCCAGTGAAGAAGTTTTAATTAGCCAACTTCAATTACACGAGCAATTAATTTGTGAAGGCGAAGATTGCCCAACAAATTACCCGGCAATACGGTGGCACTTTCATGGAAGCGGAATCCAGTTTCAGCCAATGTCAAGTCGAAGGAGGCCATAAATCCTTCCGTCCGGGAGCAGTAAAAAATAATCAAAGCTGTCGCCGAGAACGATTTAACTTATTTGCAATGAAAGAGGTGAACATTAAGTGAGCACACTTGTAGGTACACTTTGCCGACACATCTGGACTGACAGCGAGCACGACCCGGGCCGAATGCGACTTGTCACATGCACGGTGTAAGGCACATGACACATCCGACTCTTGCCGCCCTCCAATTAGTGATGCCTTTTGAATTTAAATGAGCCACGCACAAGGACTCTCTGGTTTAGTGGTAGCGGTTGGATGTCACTTCATCTTGGCGAGCTTTGTGTTGCGTTCAATGGCTCCAAACAAAGTCCTACCCAGCCCATTCAGCCTAACGGGCCTGTACACGGCCGTGGAGGCTGTGACTTCTTCCAATTATGATTTCTTTCACACTCAAAAGTCCTTTTCATATGCTAATAACAATTTGCTGTAATGAACTCGACGGCGGTGTTGAAGCGTGCTGGCTCGGTGATGTGCTCGCCGAGTACAGGTTTCAGCAGCAGTGGGTGAGAGGTCCTTCTCCATTTTTTTTTAGTGTACGGTTCTTTTCGCGCAGGTTGCGCCTCCTTGCGGGTTAAGGTCGCACATAATTCCGCTAATACGAGTATGTTCCCGGTCGTATGCCAAGCACTGGATTTGCACAGCGGATTGCAGAGCCAGATCCAGTTCGCTTTTGCATACTTTCTGCCACTTAAAGCGGGAGACTGAGGGAGATAGAGAGCGCAGTTAAAAGCAACGTTTATGCGCATTAAGTGTGCGGGTGGCTCTTGGCTAGCTGGTGGGTAGCATGCTGGTGACGGTGAAACTTCGGAGTGAATCTAATTAGAGACGGTCGCCCCTATGCGTACGAACGTAGCTATGGACCGCAATACATGTGTATGACAGTGTCCTGTGGAGGAGCTGGAAGAGCGGTCTTCTGGGCTACAGCCGTCGTCTTTTGTCGTCCTTGTCGTTAGCTGTTGTCGACTGGTTTTTCTTTGTTTTTCCACTTATGTCCTCCTCTTCTTTGCGCTGAATGTGAGTACGCCGTCAACGTTCTCTTTGTGTGAGTGTATGTGTATGGGAGCCAGTGTAAATTTAATTTGAAAGTTGATTCCCACTTTCCTTCGTTGGCTTTATAACTTTTGTTTGCTCGCCTGATGCAATTACAGTTTAACAGACAATTTTCGGAAATGAGAATTCAGTGGAGCTTCCTGGCGAGCTAACTAACACTTTGCGCACTCCTTCCTCAGTTCGTTTGTGTTTGGCTCAGTCGCTTTGCGTCTGCCTCTAGTCGCATTTTTTGCGCTTGTGTCCTATTTTTGCTTATTCCTCCTGAGTGGTGAATTTTTCGTGGTACTTTATCCTTTGCACACAACACTCAGTCCTGTCATTCATTCACTGACTCTTTGTGGAGCGGCGAAAAGCCTCAAAGAAAATTAGGAACCCGGAATTCGAGTTGAATTGCTAAGTCATGTGTGGAATGCAGCAGCATCTCCATATGTCCGTGTAATTACTCGTACGCATCCAAATCGCCTCGGAAACGAAGGAGATGGCGTCACTGGCAAAAATGTGATTACGTATTCCCTACGCAGGATCGTCTTACCTCCCGGCGAACCCGAACCGGATACATTTTCATGTAACACATTTCGTTACGCTTTGATGTTTGATCCTGTTGTACAAATTTAATAAGGCACGCGGCCTCTGCTCGCACAATGCGCTCCGCCGGCATTAGGGTTCCTTTTGGGCCGATTTTGAGGTTGTCAGAGGCGCCGACAGAGCTGAGGAAATGCTACGCAGTTCCTCCTGCTTCCTGTTGACGGCTCACAGCCCCACCGGCTGCCGGTGCCACCACAGCTGCGCCGCCCAAGTACATTCGTACAGCATGTGTACGAGCATTTGAATATCCTGTCGGGAAGGGGAGGCGCCGTACGTGCAATGAATTTAATAAATATACACAAATTGTTTATTTTTATCCGGGCTTAGTTGACGGGCAACGACGACGGTGGTGAGCGCAAACGCTCCGAGTCGATGACTAGCTGTTGCCGCTTAGGCCTTCCACCGTGGAGTCGTTCTTTCTGCTTAATTCGCTGCACATACGACAAATGGTACGCGCTCTGAATATTACACTCTGCCGATGGAATTTTCACTTGGCTGGAGTCGACGATTTTTTCCGACATCTACCCGGGGCTTCGATTCCCTATACGCGAGGGATGATAAAACAAATACGGCGGCCTGCGATATCTAAGCTAGCCGTGGGACGTGGGATTGGGGTTGAGTCATATTCCCTCGACGGGTGACACATCCTGTGGGTGCATATCGAGGAAAATAATTTGAAAATTGTTTGCGAACTCGTATCCATCAATTGGGATGGCAGGCAAATGAATCATCGGATTTTAAAGGTGTTGATCCGAAGATAGGTTTTTTGCTTTTCGGGAGACGATTAGAGTGGAGCTTATAGAGACCGGTCAACTTTTTGACAGCAGTGGAAGTGACCACTGGAAATGAGAGAATTTCCAAATAAATCGAGAAGTTGAAAATAGAAATTGAATTGTTGACCCACCTGAGGGGGTAATTGGTCTTTAGGAGTCTAAGGAAATGTCTATGCACTAGTTCTGTTAAAATTTAGCAGAATGCATCTGAGCAGAGTGAGTGCCGCGCCGTAGTGGGTACAATGCGACGCTCACACGTCGATGGTCAGGGTTCAATTCAAGGCTGAACATCTTGATTTTTTTCGCCAACACCTCTTTCGACCTGCTAACTTCACTCAAGATATTAATTTTCTAAGAAAAAGCTTCTTAAACTTGGCCGTTCGGAGTCGGGAAAAACTCGTAACAGAGCAGCAGTGCGCACAACACGAGTATTTGATGAGCAAGCTAGGCTCTGGTCCCCTGTGGACTGTCACGCTATCCAATCATCATTAATATCTGAGCAGAGTCTTACAAGATGTTGAAATCAACACCGTTGATAAGTCAGTTATGAGAATTCATCGTACACACGAGAAGCTAATTTACTACGAAATTCGGTGAGGAGTACTTTATGGACTGTTCCGGAACTACATTGACTGGCTGAGACTTGATTTATTATTTCAACTTTTTTCTTGAGTCTTAAATTTTAGTCTGACTACGATACTATTTCACTGCTCTGTGTTCCATCGGGAATTGTACATCCTGAAGTGAGTTTACATTTAGAACTTATCAGAGCACTGTTCTAAAGTATTCTCCAATGGCCACAAGCTTTTGTATATTGTAAAGGGATAGGGACAAAGCATCTGTATCTGCAACTACAGCCACGCTGTGCTTAAGACATTACTTAATCCTTTAACTACATCCATGAGAGTCCAGGAATGCAAGTCTTCCCTTAATATGGTCGACAGACTAAATTCGCTAAGACTTGTTTGGGTCCCGGGATAACACGGGGTCACGGAAACCGAGATTGCCGATGAACTTGCTAGGCAAAGATCAAAAGAGCCATTCCTAGGGTCCGAACCCACCTTGGGACTGCCCGCGTCGTTGGTTAGAGCGTCCGTCAACGGTTGAGTCTTCCGACAACACAACCATAGATACCACTACTCTCCAGAATGCAGGTTGACGAACGGCATGCTCCCGAACGTTAGCAAGAAATCCGCTTTTTTTCTACTACCGTTAGACAGAAATTAGTGCAGAGGACTTGTCAGTGTACTAATGGGACACTTCACCTTCGTTAAGCACTAAAGTCGGCTTGGGCTTAGTGAAGGCACTCTTTGCGACACTTTGGAGAAAGTGGAGACACTTCAAAGCTCTTTTTCTGTCAATGTCTCGATTTTGCTGAAATCGTTCGGCGCTGATGTGGTGGGACTTAAAATGTTAGGCTTTCTGTCAAAGAAGCGATGGTTTGTTTTCCTTCGGAAGACAAAGAAATTACATTAAATATAGGTAGTTGCCTGGTTGTGGCCATCGTGGCGTAGTGGGTAGTGTGCGACGCTCACACGTCGAAAGTCCAGGTTCGGATCCCGGCTGAACACCTCGAATTTTTCGCGGCATCAGCCCTTTCGAGCTGACAACACTCAAAAAAGTGATAGCTATCTACAAAAATCCACAGTCGGTAAAAAACTGTGGGTCTCTTCTCCTCGTGATAGAACAGTAGCGCGCACAACACGAGTAGTCAATGAGTAAGCTAGGCCCTGGTCTCCCCGTTGACTGTCGCGGCATATAGTTAATTAATTAAATGACCGGTTGTACAATGGACCAGTTTTCGAGCCTAAACACTCCAGTGCAGTGTTTCCCAACCTCAAAAAGTCCTCCAAATAGTCTCTGCACGTTTGGATTTAACCTCAGGGCAATTCTTGTCAAGAAGTTGCAGTGTAAAGGACACTCGTAAGTGATTAATTTTATCAATTTGGTTACGAAGACAGAACATGCATGGAAATAAGATCGATATGCGAAAGAGACAGAGTCTTTTTTAGCTAAAAAAGAACACTGTGAATTGTGCAGCAAAAAATTTAGAACCTTCAGAACAGCAGATTCTTGCTGCTGATAAGCAATGGACCGCTAGAAAATTGCTATTGATTGCCTGCCGCGAGAAGATTTGCAATTCGAAGTTTAAAAATCTGAAACCAAAGCCTGAATGGCTCTGTGAGCTAATTTCTAACAAATTAAGCCAACAACCCAGGGACGGTGCGAGCCGAAGCATATTTTGCTAGAGTCCATGACTCATTTATTCCAATCCTTAACATCACCAATCAAGCCGTCGTGCAACAACGAATTCTTTGCCTCACTGAATTCACTGTGTTTTATTTGAGGTTTTGAAAGACTACAGTGGAGCAACCAGACTCGAAGATAGGTCCATTTTGCTTCCAGATAATCGCCTACACGTAGTGTAATTTCTTGGTTTTTCGGTGGTATACCATCAGTGCTCTGTGATAAAGAGTCTAGGTTAGAAACTCCAAGTATAACAGCCGCCGACTGATGCGAGCAGAGGCGGGATATTGAAAAAAGAAAGTTCCCTGCAAAGCTTTTACCTTCTTTACAGGCGTCGCAGAGTGTTTCATCACTAAGCGCAAGGACTTTTAAGCGAATGTGAAGTATCCTGTTAGTATGCCAGCAAGCCGTCTGCAGTCTTCCCTGTCCAGCGACAGCAGAAATGCCACGAATTTTTTACTAACCTTTGGCAGTATGCGGTTGGAGCCTACGCCCTGGAGAGTGACGCCTGCGCCCTGGGGAGTGACGCCTGCGCCCTGGAGAGTGACGCCTGCGCCCTGGAGAGTGACATTTTCACTGCTTGTCTTCTTGAGTGACCGAACTGCCTTGATCAAGCTCACACAGGATGAGAAGGAAAAAGGTACTTAAGCAAAATGACAAACCACCTTGAAAGATTCCATGCGTAAAAATGTAACATCGTACTGATTA
The DNA here is from genome assembly GCA_955652365.1 of Eristalinus aeneus. NCBI lineage: Eukaryota > Metazoa > Arthropoda > Insecta > Diptera > Syrphidae > Eristalinus > Eristalinus aeneus. The sequence continues at coordinate 678,545 of OY019131.1, forward strand.
CCCAACTAGCATGAATCACAAATACACCCTTCTCTCTTCCTCTATTTCCCTAAAATCTACTCATTTTGAGTGATCTACACACACATCCTTTTCTTGGAGTGACATCATCCATTAAGTGCAATTCTTCCATCGCTCAGGTTTGTTTTCACTTCGTAGCATTCATTCGATCGAATGCCACATCTCGCTTTTACTAATTGTCAGTTGTCTTTTAACCCACCTGGATGTTCACATTTTCCAGTTTCATCTAAGCCCAAGCACTTAACATCTGTCACAGAAAGGAGTCATCAGATTGACTACTGATTAGAAGCCCACTCTAGTTTTACATCGTTTAGTTTTGCGTGCAACCTTAGAAATTACGTTGTGCCCAAATGCCCATCGAACGCCCTACAAAAACCTCTAGCATTGTATTGGATTCATTGGAAAGAACACAGCGTCTCTTCCGAGAAGTGTCAACCCTGGCAAATGCATCGCATCTTCGAAACCTGTCGGAAACGTGAAGTGAAGCAGTAGTTATTCATTTCGCAGCAGCAACACGAGAAAACCATTCCGGTGTCGTATTTTTTGAACAACGGGATATATTCTTTGAAATGTGTGCACAGCCCTACCAACCGCAAGTGAAATGGGGCGACATGGACTTAAAGTGTGCACAACAACCGGATTGTACTAAGGGTAGGGAAGGGGTAGCTGTATGTTTCCAAATATAAATCGATAGCTGTGCCTGCAGGTGATGTGTCGGATTATTACAAGTCTTTCAAGCCTCACAGGCTATTGACGAACGTAATCCAGCACACGTAATGCTAATCCTGCCGTCGTTGCTGGCTGGCTGGAGTCTGCTTGCGTGGACGCTTAGGATAATCGGGTCCCATCCAATCTTGATTTGGCTGTCATAAAAATAACGCACGTGTTGTGGGCCGAGATACGGCGAGCGGTGGACGGTGTTCGGTAAACGGAAGAGCTTAACTGAGTTGATGTTCATCAGCTTGTCAAATGGCGGAGGTGAACGTTATGCAAATGAGATGACCGGGGTGAACGGAGTGGAATTTAATAGGTTAAGAATTAATTTAGTAAGAGTACGGGTTCCACTCCGCTGATGCTGATAGAGGAAGGCAAACAAAATTATGTTTGTTGAAATCTTGGTTGTTTAAACTTGACACACTGTATTTGCGTGTGGAGCGTGGAGCGTGGAGCGTTGCTAGTTTCACAGGCACATTTCGTTTACGCTAAGCGTGGGACGTACAAATGTACAATTATCTCTAACTGTATTAACTAATTAAAGCTACATTTTTAAAGTCGCTCTTTGTTTAAGAAATATTCAATGATAGTGCAGAAAATTTAACTTACATTGACATTGGATAATGAATTAAAAAAAATAGCCTAACAACTGCTCATAACAAACAAAACCTGCAAATCTTATTTGAGTGAATAGGAAAACACATAAAAACGTATTGGCAGGTACTGCATCAAAATACCAGACTTCAAATCTAGGGCCGGGTAAGATGACCGGCCGCGCGAACTGCTGGCTATTAGCGGGCGGGTATTTTATAATAATAATTGCGCTACAGTCCAAAGGGGGGACCAGGGCCTAGCTTGCTCATCAACTACTCGTGTTGTGCGCGCTATTGTTTTCTCACGAGTAGAAGGGACCTACAGTTTTTTGACGACTCCGAACGGCGAAATTCGAGAAGCTTTCTTAGACAGTTATTACTCTTTGAGTGTTGTCAGCAGCTCGAAAGAGGTGGTACCGTGAAAAATTCGAAAAATTGGTGTTGAGCTGGGAATCGAACCTACACCCTTCGGCGTGTGAGCGTCGCACTCTACCCACTACGCCACGGCGGGTATTTTTACCTTGTTAATTTAAGTACTTTAATATAAGTAAGTTAAGTACTTTTACATATAAAACTTAAAGAGTTATATCGTATAATTATTCTAATTTCATTAATTTTATGTTTTTCAAACCAAAACCATATGCAACAATCAAACACTCTTCTTTTTCTCAAACCTTATAAATTTTGACCGAGTCCTCCACAGCGTGGAGTGGTCCTTCCTTCAATTATTGAACAATTTTTGGGATAAAGTGGCGTTGTTGAGATGCCAAATAATTAAGGAAGTGTGGATAAAGTGATTCAACTTTTCATAGGAAACGATTTGTTCAACTACTTGGCAGAAGAAACTAATCGTTATCATTCACAAAATGTGGATAAGAAAAGACGTGTTTGCAGTAGAAATGAAACAAATGTCGAAGCAAAATTACTTATGGCCAAAGTTCGTAAAGAAACTGGGGGTGAATATTGGTCTACAGACAGAACAATTTAAACTTCAATTTGTGCACAAGTGAAGAGTAGAGATCGTTTCCGCCATATAGGGTATTCGTGGCATTTTTCAAACAATGAAAATGACAACAATAAAAGCGATCGCCTTAAAAAATTCGCCCAATCGTATCTTATTTAAAAAAAAAAAATATGAACAAGTGCATAAGCTTCAACGAGAGTTGTCATTGAATGCAAGCATCTTACCCTGGAATGGTCGGCTATCGATAAGGTGTACCAGATATGAAATGAGCGTTTTTTTTTTGAAAATAAAACACTAATTATTAATTGGAAAGTAAGAACATTTTATTCAAAGTATTGGCCATTGTTTTCTACACATTTTTACCACATTTCTGGCAATTTGTGAATACCACGCCAATAAAATTGTTCGTCTCTTAAAGCAAACCATTCAGACACCCAATTTTCGACCCCCTCGTAAGAATCAAAGTGCTCCTCAGCCAATGCGTGTCCCATCGATGGAAACAAATGATAGTCGGAAGGAGCCAAGTCTGGTGATACGGCGGGTGGGATAGCTGCTCCCAGCCAAGTGTTTTGATTATATTCTGAACCGGTTTTGATTTGTGTGCAGTTGCATTGTCATGGAGCAAAATTACCTTGCAGTGTCTTCTGGCCCATTCTGGTGGTTTCTCGATCAATGCATGGTTCAAATTAATCATTTGTTGTACGTAGCGATCAGTATTAACGGTTGCACCAAGTTTTAGGAGCTCGTGGTAAAGCACACCTTTCTGGTTTCACCAAACACACTGCATTGTCTTCTTGCCCTATCGATCTGGTTTTTGCAGTCGATGTTGATGGTTGTCCCACATTAACCCATGATTTTTTCTGTTTAGGATTCTTAAAATAAATCCATTTTTTATCACCCGTAACAATCCGATGCAAAACCGATTTTCTTTCGTGTCTTTGAAGCAAAATTTCACAAGTGTTTTTTTCGGTTTTCCAACTATCTTTCATTCAATTCATGTGGCACCCATTTGCCACACTTTTGAATCTTTTCCATAGCTTTGAAACGGTCAGAAATTGTTTGTTGTGCAACATTTAACATTGCTGCCATTTGCTTTTGACTCAAAGTGTCATCTCCATCCAATATAGTTTGTAATTCGGCGTCTTCAAACGTTTTTGGTGGTCTTCCACGTTGTTCATATCTCACATCAAAATCATTATTTCTGAACCGTTGAAACCATCTTTCGCATGTTGCTCCTGATAGAGCCTGATCACCATATGCCTCGACAAACATTCGATGCAACTTTGCAGCACTTTTCTTCAAATGAAAACAAAAAATTAATGCTTTCCGCAAATCATCACTTTCTGGTACAAAATTCGACATTTTTAACACGATGAAAAAATAGGATGTTGTCTGTTCAATGACTTGATGTATACTAAATATTTTTCACAGATGTCATAGCAAACAAACAAAAAAAAAATAAGGGCTCGTTCGCAACAAATGTTCCCTATCGAGACATTTGTATCTTGACGCTCACTTCATACCGGTATAGCTGGTATGGTATTCCTGGCATTTTTCAAATAATAAATATGACATGAATGAAAGAGATCGCTTTAAAAAAATTCGCTCAATCGTATTTTATATTTTAAGAGAAACTTGAACAAGTGTATAAGCATCAACGAGAGTTTTTATTGAATGAAAGCATCTTGCCCTGGAGAGGTCGGCTATCATTTAAGGTGTATAATGCTTCCAAAATCAACAAATACGGGATTCTCATTCAAATGGTTTGTGAAGCAAGAATAAAGATATATATGCAATTTCCGAATATGTCATTGTGAAGGAAGTCGACTTCAGGAGGCAATTCTACACCTCCTACAGTATGCAAACTTGTGGTGCCATATCTACATGGACAATTATTACAATTGTGTCGATACGATTAAAGCCTTATTATAAAATGGATTCCGAAGTTGTGATATGATACGTATACATAGAGGTCTTCCTGCATATTTACAAAATGTAAATTTAAAATATGGTGAATATATGTTTCGTTGCCGAAACGATATTCTTTTACAGTTCTGGCAATCAAAATGACCAGTTCGAATGATGTCAAAAATTCATTCCGCCACTATCATAGATAATATTGATTGGAAGACAAGAGAAAACATTTGGAAGCCGATATGCGTTATCGATTATAACATCGCTCGCGCTGGTCAGTACATGTCATATTATTCTATTATACGACGCACAAAAAAAATGGACGCAAAAGGACAGTGATGTTTTTGCTAAACGGAGGTTTTTTCAAAGCTTTTAGGGTTTTTAAAGTTTTAAATAATTATACTAATAATTTTTGGAGCAAAGAGGGCCTAGCTTGCTCATCAACTACTCTTGTTGTGAGCGCTACTGTTCTCTCACGAGTAGAAGGGACCTGCAGTTTTTTGAGTTTGAGAAGCTTTGTTAGACAGTTATTACTCTTTGAGTGTTGTCAGCAGCTCGATAGAGGTGGTGCCGTGAAAAATGCGAGGTGTTTACCCGGGAATCGAACCTAGACCCTTCAGCGTGTGAGCGTCGCACTCTACCCACTCAGATTCCAAAAAAACGATTTTTGCACTGTGTGGCCAAAGAATGGATAAGTAGTAATGTTAGAGATAATATTGATGAAAGAGTTCTAGATAATCCTGATAAACCAGGACACAGTATATCTAGTACATGTAGAAGAAACGATTTTCCAAACAGATTATTGGATGCAGAAAAACATAAAATTATAAAAATATTTAAGGGTGGCAAAAAAACGCTTAGTAACAATGAAGTGTTGGTGCTGCTCACAAGAAGAAAAGTTTAACCTGTTTCATGTGTGAGTTTTGCGACGTGGCCCTTCATAAGGGAGAATGTTTTCTTTAACTATAACACTTTTAAAAAATATTAGTGTTCATAAAAATTTATAAGTATTATTTAGATTTAAAAGACAATAAGACATTTTTGTACAGTATATCTATTGATTTATAAATGTAAGTTAATCAGTATAGTTGACACTATAAAAGGTGTACAAATAGGTAAGGATACGTTTTAATTTAAAACTCGATAAAATAAAATAGAGTATATTTGGAAGTACTATATTACACAATTTTATTTAAATCTATCTTCTACTTTTGCAAATATTATTTTTTGTTGGCTCGCGCAATTTTTACTTATTTTGCAAATTATGCGCGCTACGCAGCATAGTTTCATATGTTAAGCTACCCGCTCATGATGTGTTAGCAGTAGGTCTCAAGAGTTGGTTTAAACAGTGAGAGTTAACGGTAGGTCTTGATGATAAATTTAAAAGATTTTCAAGAAAAGTTTTCTCATTTAAATAAATTTAAATATAATACAAAATAATACAAAAAAAAAATTAATTTAATTTTTTAGCGTCGAGCGGACATAAAGAGCCTCCTCCTAAATCGGGCGTTCACCCAACTCATTATTAACCTTCCGTTAATGAGAGCATTTCCAATACACAAATGCTTTGAAATTTTGCTCCCAAAATATCCCTCTCTCCAACACGATGTCACTTATACCGCCTCCAAACTACAATACTAAAATACTAAGCTGTCTTAGAAACTGTTGAAAAATTTAAGGCCCACAACAGCTTATTTCATTCCCTTTGGTCCTTCGCGAAAATCTATATATACCCGAAATCCTTGTCTGATGAAGTCATCGTTGTAAAGCACGTTGTTTGCGCTTGCAGGGCACGGACGGACAAGATGGATATGAAGAGATTTGCTCTCGAGATCTGGTCTTATTTGTCATGTGTTCCAATTAAAGAATATGCAATAAGAACTCTTGCTACTTTTTTCAAATTACTCTGGCTGATGACAGCTGCGGCGCTACGGAAATAAATTTTGGTCATATCTGACTTTTTTAAACCGGTACTAAAATGGTGCTGAGGTAGTACTGACGTTTTACTAAAAATATATTAAACATATACTAAAATAGTACTAAAAATGTACTAAAAATGTACTAAAACTATTTTTCTCCTAAATGCTGACTTTCAAGCCTTTTTAACGTCTTAACAATTTTGATAGAAAGAGGATTCAAAGATATTGTTTCCCCTGTGCACCTGTTTCAAATGGGGTTCAGTGTCTCTTTAGACAAGAAACCAATATATCAAAATACTGCATCATCGAGATAATTAGCTAAGACAGTCCTTATCTTATTTACCTTTATCTGAGTATTGTATGCTTGATTGTCTTCAAGCGATATCGCTGTTCTTAGTTTCAATAACACCTACTCCCCTATCAACCCCTTATTATGGTTTTGGCAAATAATCTGGTGTAATTAAGTACCACTGTCGCCAAAATCGTCATATATGGTAGATGAAATATATTAAATTTCCTTTGTTGCTCGAATTGCAGAGACATGAACGTTTTAGATGCAAACTGCAAGTACCTCGCAAGTACCAATCTACTCGCTGTCTCAACTCCAAAGGGTTACGCCGTTCATCGAGCGTAGTTCCCCGACATGGGTGTTCGACTGACGGCGTACTCCTTCAATTACAAGGCGTTAATAGGAAATTCGAAACAGCCCCGGAATGCAGTCAAGCACACTCTCATCCGTTGGTGGTTTCGAATTACTGCGGATGGTTGCAATTATCGCAGGGCATATTCTTCCAATGTGCGGTTAGCCAGACTACCAGGCAACGTACCTGCATACGCCAGCCAATAGGACATTGCTTGGCATTAATTGCACGTAATTAATTCGGGACACGATTTGCTGATCAACTGGTATCCTGCGTGTGAGTGCGTGTGAACTTTCACATGCGTACAGGCACGAGTATGCCCACCCATGTCCACACAGCATGCAGCACTTCAACGGAGTGCTAGCAATTCTACCACCAACAGCGAAACGTGCCAAAAGCATTCATGGTCCCAATCTCGTGTGGAAAATGCGGGCAAGAGATATAGGCCATCAATTGTGAGAGTTTGTCTTTTTATTGAACCGTAAATGTTTATTTCATAATAACGGCACACACTCACAGGCAATTTAAATTTGTGAAACGATTACGGTATCCCAATGATTTACCTTCCTCACCTGGGTTTCTGAAATTCAATATTTAATCATGCTCACACACTCCACCGCATGGTCTATTACCACATTGCCAGCGGGCGCTTCGGAGGCAAATCTCAGAGTGATCACATGAAAAAGTCCTTTTTCGGAATCCATATGTGCGTCGGTGTTTGAGTGCTGGGAGTTATCCTGCCCGCCGGTGGAGATGTCCTGAGTATATGGTGTTTGGCTGCTTCCTTAGGTCAAACAGCATTTAACAAGAATATTCAACAATTCTCCATGTGCAGCAAAGTAAACGGCGCCATGTACTCGGATTTGAGGGAATTCTGAGTTCTGTTGCTAAGGAGGTAGCCTCAGCTCTAAGGAAAGTTCCTTTCTTCTTAGAAGAGGCCTTCAGCCGGTCTGAACACCACAACTCCTTCCGGGTAAGTCTGTAGTCAATTGGGTGAGTGTTGGTTGCACGAATCTTTATCTTCGCTGAAAGCATTGAACTGGAAACATTTAACGGCATCCTCCTCTAATCAGCTCTCATTCTATATACACTCTTGCCCGTCCACAAAAACCATCGATATGAAGAGCACACAAACTCTAGGCTCTAAAAAGGACGTCATAATTTTCTTTGGCCCACTGATTGACGTTCCGCACACAGAATGAGTTCATGCCCCTCAATCCGGCCACCGGATGTGTTGGCAATTATTCTGAAGATGTGCTCGGCTCGATTGGCCTCAGGTGCTGGCTGCTCCAACGAATGTGCATAAACACAGCCTTGCCCCGGCCGCACACAGGCTCACTGGCTCGTGCACGTTCGGTTATGGACATTTTGTCTGTGAACACTTCCAATTACACGTTCCATTACGATGGCAATGGCCATTGGGGAAATCCAATATTTTCATTGCGAATCCTTGGGTGCGCACACAATGGGAGAGCGATGCCTCTGCAGGTCCTGCTGTTGGTGCTGATGCTGCCGCTGTCGATTTTAAAATCTCCTATCCATGGGCCGAAAAATCCGGTGCCAGCAGCTGCAGATTCACCGGACACACAGAATGTGCCAATATGACAATGTGAGCCGGTTATAAATTCCGGTAAAAACTTTGGCTTTTCGACTACCGCCCAGGTAACAACGGAAAGCAACGGCGGGTGGGCGGGGTGGTGCGCGTTACACTGACCAACGAGCAAAGGGTTTATATTGGAAGCGGAATGAAGGTACACTGTTTCTCTGGTTCGTTATTTCATCAACACTCGCAGAGGCAGAGGACGACCGGCATGGTCCCTGAGGACGGTGGCACAATAAAATGAAAACATGACCCCAAACTTCCTGTAATTTCTCAAAGCGCTTCTATTGCAGTTACCTGCAGCCAGATGACCATAGAGAATAATCGCCCAAAACGACACTGGCCGGTGTGTGCAGCGGAATTCGACCCGTTTTAGTGACAACGCACTCGACGCAGGGCGTTTGAGCTTCAAATTGGATTTTGCCTTAACGACCTCAATCGCCACGTTCTAGGTATTATTTCGCGGTGCTTCTGTGAAATGTAATTCCACGAAATTAATATGAAATTTAATTTCTGAAAACCCGCTCGATTATTTCGTTATTTTTTTTTTCTACCGGCTGATGGAGTGGTTTTTGTGTGACTTGGGGTGTCAGGATGATGGATGATGTGCCTCGGAGTTTATGGGTTATTGCACTTGAAGGACTGTAGGCACTTCTATTCTCCTAAATGTATCTGCTCTGAACAGCTGCATTGTGATTCTGCAGAGGCTAGGGAACATCTAACGCCAGCCATTCTCTTTGGAGTATAAAAAATTGCCAAGATTCCTTTACTGCAGGACGACCACACTATTTGTTTGATTTACGCTCTGCTGTGACTACTCTCAACGCAGTTGCTCTCTGGCCAATTGTGAATTTTTTAAGTGAATCTTTGCTTAGACATGAAAAAAATGGAAAGATTCTAGAAATTTTTATTTCTCTCAAGGGATTGTTTGGTACCCTTAAGTGACCGGAATTAAGTCATAGCATGGGCCGAAGGTAGAGAGGAAGTGAGAAGAGAGAGAGAGAAAGAGAGAGAGAGAAAGAGAGAGAGAGAAGAGAGTGGTGCCTACCAATGCACATGGGTTTTAAATGCCTGTGGTTTGTAATTAGGAGGAAAAGTAGAGCTGGAAAGGTATTCCATATTCGTGTGGTGCGGAACGAGTTTTAAAACTCCACGTTCGATGTTGCTCTAAGGTTGCGGGTATATTCCTGAAGGAGAGGAATTCAGTATGTCACCTCCTTAGAGCATTTTTTTTTTTTCTTTGTTAAAACAGCGATAAAAGATTGATAAAGGCGAGCATAATGCCGATGTTTGGTTTTGGTTTTAAATGCTTTTTTAATTACTTTTCTTTGTTCTTTGATATGGTGGACAAAAAAATTAAAACGAGTGTAACATCTAATCTGTTGATTTTAGTTCTAACTTAGTGACTAACAACAAGTGCTCTAACTTAACCTAGTATTAATTTCATTTAACTTTCAGCTTCTTTATAATGTTGTTGCTTTTTCTCATTAATTTTAATTTTAATTTTAATGTTCACAAAAAAAAACTTGAAAAATCTGGGTAACTAAAGTGCTTAACTTAACTTAGTGGCCGCCGTGGCGTAATGGGTAGAGTGCGACGCAGGAGGGTCGAGGTTCGATTCCCCAGTGAACACCTCGAATTTTTCACGGCACCACCTCTTTCGAGCTTCTGACAACACTCAAAGAGTAATAACTGTCTAAGAAAGCTTCTCAATTTGCGCCATTCGGAGTTGGCAAGAAACTGTAGGTCCCTTCTACTCGTGAGAGAACAGTAGCGCGCACAACCAGAGTGGTCGATGAGCAAGCTAGGTCCTGGCCCCCCTGTGGACTGTCGCGCCAACAATTGTTATTATTATTAAGGATGCACCATAACGACGATGGTTTTTTTTTCTTGTTTTTGATATTTATTTTTTTATTTTCTATTTTTTCTAATCTAGGTAAAAATACTTAAACTAGTTATTTAATTAACAATTATTAAAAACCATCTTACTGGCCCTATGCGGGCACTCTAAATTCATCTGTTTTATTCTCATATTTAATTGCCTTTTGTTAAGTTTAGCTTTGACGGTAATTTTTTACAAATTTATTTCTAAGAAAAGATTACCAAAAAACTTTATAATCTTATTTATTTTTTTTTAAGCTAACTTAATACAATATGTCGATGTTTTAGCGAGTCGATTGACAACACAGCATAATTATTACCAATAAGTTTTATCGCTCACTTTTGAATTCTACCTAGTAGGTGTAAGGAGGTCTTAAGGGCTGCGGACCAGATAGGGGCGTTGAATTCAAGTTTTGGGCGAATGTACGCCTGACCTATAGTTGCCGGATTAAATGCCAACACTTTAGGAAACTTAGACATTTCGCTTTATTTTTGGCGATCGCAAATATGTGATCGTTTCAACTTAGTGTTGAGTTGATACAAGTGCCGAGGATGGAAAGTCGTTCGGCTTCAAAACACAAAAACCATTCAACGATAAAAACTGGTTATTTAGTAGACAGCACTGGCTTTTGGAAACATTCAATTCCACTCTGTTTTTTTCCCCAATCAACTATGCTATCAAGATCGGTATATAAAGAGCCTTGTATACGCTGCCATTCCAAGCCAATGGCCGAAGAGGAGGGCTGAGAGCCAAGGAACAAATATGAAAAGCTGGGGGTACTATCACCAACATATGTGTGAATCAGAAGTGATAGACAGGGGATCATTTATAAAAATGATGAAGAGTATCGGAGACAAAACGGAGCCATGGGGAACACCAGGATTAATATGGTGAATATCTGTTTTCCCTGGACGATTTTGTTCTTTATTGGTTTCTACTGAGTTCTACACAGTTTTTATCGGGTGAAATTGTAGTCCAATTTGTCATAAAATTCCATCCGATAAGGCTATTCGATGACGTTACTAAAATCGTATGAGAAAAGTTTTGCGTGCGATTTTTGGTCCTCTTTGCGTTAATGGCATTTGGAGTAGACGTTTTAACGTCGAACTCTATATGCCGTACAGCGACATGTGCCCTGTCTTCGGATACAACGCTTAGGATGGCTAGGCCGTGTAGAGCATGTGGATACCACTGCTTTGACCAGAAGAGTCTTCGAATCTTAGCCATTGAAACAGAGCAACAGAAGACGGCCTTGGATAAGGTTTCGGCCACAAATGGACGCAGCTGGCGAAAGATCGTGCTGGCTGGTTTAGACCCAGGTCCACCTCGGACTTTAGTTCCACAAGAAAAAGAAGAAGAAGGTTATTCGATCTGCTCAGTCTGGTTCGATTTTTCAAAAATCTTATGGTTTAAAAATGGATTTCAGTTCGGGCTTTGTGATATATTTTTATGGAACTCGAAAGTTATACATTTTAAATGTCACTAGGTTTTGTTTTATGTTAAAGTTAAATTGGTAATTTTATTTACTTTTTATCAATGCATTTTATTTTTGATTTTTCAATTTTTTATGTTTTTGAAAAAAAGTGCTTAATTCGGAGTAATGAAAAGGATATAAAAATGCTTCATCGCTGGATTACATTTTCTTATTCGTGGGACCATTGAGAATCTCTTCCTTCAACCATTCCTAATAACAAAGGTGATGGAAATCTTAAAACGCACAAATGGGAAACTTTCAAGGGAAGTCACCTCTTTCAAGTTGCTGACAACTCTCGAAGAGTATTAACTTTCTAAGAAAAAGCTTCTCAAAACTTCGCTGTTCGGGGTCGGCAAACAACTGTAGGCGTCTTTTACCCATGAAAGAACAGAGGTGCGCATAACACGAGTAGTTTATGAGCAAGCTAGGCCCTAGTCCCTCTGTGGAGTGAAGCGCAACCCAATTATTATTATTTATTTCAGTATGTATGTATGTATGTAGTTTAGCTTTATTTAAAAAAATATTGTCTTGGCGTTGATGGGGATTGCGACCCGGGGACATCTGAATGGTACCCGCTTATCTCTCTTTTCTGGTATACCTCCTTTAAGTGCAAGGTAATAACCTTTAAGTGTAAGCTTTAATTCTGGCGTTTCAATGTTTAACTTTCTGTGAAGCTCTGAGACGTTTTTAGGAATATATGAAGGCCTTATTACCCCCTTTCTTGGTATCAGTCCTCGTTGTGCTACCAGCATCTTTTTAGTCTATGAATCAATACATTTTTTATGAAAGTTAAGGTAATCTTGAAGTCTACTTATAATGAGATCATGAGAACATCATAACGCTCAAAGCTAACTCGGTAATGTATAGCTTTAAGAATCCCCTCTGATATGCCAACTTTCGATACCAAAATCCTTTTAAGCACAATATTCGTTCATTGCATAGGCCATAGCAAAGACATTGTAACAAATACATCGACAATAAATGTGCTAACTGCTATATGCGGTAAAAGTTGTTGAATTTTTACCTTCAATTCTTCAGAAGCGACTAGTACGCTGACATATGGGTTTATTTTAGCTATTTTCTCCTGTTCATAGAGATGTCGTACCTTGTCCACTGTTTTCTTTCTGCATGTACAGTACCATGCTTTACCACTTTTTAGATGTTTTTGCGATTTTCTAGAAACATTGCCCAGGTTCCTCTATGCTTAGCTTCTCTTCCAAATATCTACTCGTTTACCGGGTTGGGCTGTCCTTTGAGAAATTCATGCTAGTTCTCTAGAGCTCTTCTGCCAGAGCTTTCTGTACTTTCTACCATGTAGACTTCGGTTTCATCTCATACCATCTTATATGTTTTATATTTGTAAGTTCTTTGATTTTTTGTGGAAGCCCTGGTTACGCTTCTTCACTTCCAATGTGAGCCTTGGACACGCTATTTTTGCCGATGTGGTCGTTTTGTTATAATCGAAGGACCAAATGTTTGCTTTAATTATCAAACAGAAAAATGATGAGTCCTTACCGCTGGTGGGGGGAAGTCAATGTTTGGTGGTTTCTTTTGAACTGCTCTCTATTTAAATATAATTTCACTTATCTACTACAAATTTGCTTACTCTGCGATAGACTTATGAAAACGTGGGGAAACGAAATGCACAAAGATGAATGAATCGAATTGTTGTGCTTTGTTGAGCGCTGTGCTTCATCGTTTGGCGTAGTGTTTCATTATTTGTTGTGAACGATTACAACAGAATGTTTCATAGTTTAGTTATCAAAAGGATGTTATCGAGTCCCTCCCTGTATCACTATTTTATATATTAAAGCGTACACCACTTTATACAAGTGAATTGTCAACTTTTGGCGTTGTCAAAATTTTAAATGTAACAAAAGGATTGACTTATAATAAGAATCTTCCCCACATGTGCATAGTAACCAATAAATTCCTCTGCGCTTTACATAACGACCTCGTGGTCAATTCCACACACCATTCCAATGACATCCTTCGTTATCATCTTTTCAGTATTTTTGTTTTTCCTTAACCGCCAATTTGTTTAACTCCATTCAACTACTCGCTCTTTCTTTTCAAGCCTGTCCTTATCAACCAAATGCTTGTCTTTACAACTAATTTTTACACAAAGCTCTAGCCACATTCCAGTAAAAACATGTAAAAGGTGTTTCCGCATTGATCTTAGTTAATAATAATAATAATTATTGGCACTACAGTCCAAAGGGGGACCAGAGCCTAGCTTGCTCATCAACTACTCGTGTTTCTCCCACGAGTAGAAGGGACCTACAGTTTTTTGCCGACTTCGAAATTTGAGAAGCTTTCTTAGACAGTTATTACTCTTTGAGTGTTGTCAGCAGCTCGAAAGAGGTGGTGCCGTGAAAAATTCGAAAAATTGGTGTTGATCTGGGAGTCGAACCTGTACCCTTCGGCGTGTGAGCGTCGCACTCTACCCACTACGCCACGGCGACCACAGATCTTAGTTACATTCAGAAAAAAATATTTCTTTAAAAAAATTACTTTCCAGTTAAAGAAAGGGATATCATCTTCTGATACGCACTCTTTGTTCTATGTGGCAGCTAGTCTTGAAATAAGTTGAGCGTAACATTCCACTGTGTTTGTGCAGTTACAATAAATGTAAACATTCACTACAATGTGTGTGGCTTTGGTGGACTCAATTGAATGCTGACAGGATCAGGATTTCGTCAGCCACTACTTGCACTGCATGTACGTGCCTTCGTTGCATTAAGATTAGAATCAACTTTCGGTTTTTATTTTATCTACGTTTGCACGTTTGTTTTATAACCAAACTTATTCTGAAAGTGGTTACTGTATTCTCGTCAATTTTAAGATACTTGACAAAGGTTAAAAGCACTTTACAACCTCCTCTTTTCTTTAGTCTCCCACACTCCATTACATGTTCATATCTCTTTGTAATAGTTCATGAACACACTAGTTCACTTCTGCCTTTCAAAGATCCCCACATCCATGACAGCTTCATCTGATACCATACATTTTAGTCAAATATGCATACAAAATAAATATATAATAAGCTAGTGAAATATTAATAATAATAACAATAATTGGATGGCGCAACAGTCCACAAGGGACTAGGGCCTAGCTTGCTCAGCAACTACTGGTGTTGTGCGCGCTATTGATCTTTCACGAGTAGAAAGGACCTTAAATTTTTTTGCCGACTCCGAACGGCGAAGTTTGAGAATCTTTCTTAGACAGGAATTACTCTTTGAGAGTTGTCAACAGCTCGAAAGAAGTGGTGCCGTGAAAAACTCGAGGTGCTCAGCCGGGAATCAAACCCAGACGTTCGGTGTACCTATGAGTGTCGCACTATACCCACTACGCCACGGCCGTGAAATGTTAGAATAGAAACAAAATTAAACTGCACATGCTGCACATGCTGAATTGAATTGGATTACGCATTTGTGAATTTGAAGTTTATGGATGAACAGGACGCCTACAGATTTGTTTGCAGACTGTGGTGCTTACACACTTTAACCTTAACGTCGATCCCATCTTCGCCTCCCCAAGGATCCCCACATCTTTGACAGCTCAAATCCCCTTACATATGAGCCAATTGTGCAAACAAGGTTCATAAGTCTGTGAAATGTTAGACTTTAGAAAACTGAAACAGTGGGGCACGTACATTTGAACCCTATTGTACAACCGATCGCTAACACGCCTGCTTAAAAATTGTGGTGCTGATTAACTAACACGCTTCGACCTAACCGTCGATCCAATCCTCGCCTACCTTTAAACCTTGCCTAGCTGACACCTAACATGTGTTTGTCATTGGATGAGATTCCTTTCCCGATTTAATTCAAACAAATATTTATAAATAGTACAATAAATTTGTCAAGGGAATCTAAGCACTTCTGTGGCTCCTTCTCCTTGTGTCCCTTGGCGATGTCGATAAATAGTCAAGCCCCCTGCATTCACCAAAACCCCATTCCTAAAATTTAAATCTACGACCTCCTTTCCATCGACCCATCGACATTCACCCCCCGGTTGAAACATCGCAATACAGAACCCGATAAGATTCACAACTGCAGGCACCTCAGCGCAGCCCACAGCAAAAAAAAGAAACACATGAAATTTTTCATGAGCTCCACTGCATTATCGAAAAGATTTACAAGCGCACATCACTCAATGCGAGGCCATCAATCCAACTTTCAAATCCGGTTGTACGTCCATAATCCTAGCGAAACATATTAATTTTAATTCTACCTGCGACCAGTGCGCTGAACTACATCGCAAAACAACCCTCGAACAAGGTATGAATCAAAAGCACGCAAATAGAGCAAAGTGCCCGCGGTACCACCCGTCCAACAAATTATTAACCGTCAATTTAAAAAATTTCGGGACGAATTGAGCAGGGATGGCGTCACAATGAAAACACATGCACAAACCACACTCGCCTGAATTATGCATCCACCCAGCAACATTGTGTTAATTTATTTTTCGCCGCCGTCGCTCGGTGCATCCCGGCCCGTGGTGTGTCCGTAATCGAAGGATACCTTCCACAGTGGTGGAGCCGAACACACACATGCATCCATTGGGCGGCAGAAGTATAAAATAAAAAAATGTTCAACCTCATCTCTTCGATATCTCGCACACCTATAAATTTCATTTTTATCACAATGCTCGCGGTGTGCAGTATTTTTTTCGTCCTTTTCGCCAGCGCTCTCGGGTTTTCTTTTTTGTTTTGTTTAAGGGAAATTTATTTTCCAAAAGGGAATAAGTGTGGTGTGATCATAAATTTATCTGATATCCTGAATAAATGAACTGCCAATATGTGTCCCCGTTGTGGCATTCTTCTGGTTTCCCGTCCCCACGCCGCTCGGCCGGTTCGTGTTCAAGGCATGTGTGACGAGCGAGAACGCAGTTGAGTCACAGGCAAGTCGTGGGGACCGCGCCGCCGTGCGGGACAGCTCCTTGGAGAATTCTCCTAGCATTGGAGCGCGATCCTATTAACATTTCCAAAATTTGTTTATTATTTTGTTCGCAGCTCGCAGTCGAATTTTTCGAAGGTGTACTCACCGTATACGTACGTATGTGTGAAGAGTCCCGGGGGCACCTCCCTTCTTCCTTCGCAAAACCCTGCAAGCATTGAAATTTATTTACTTTCCTTCCGAAATTGAATACTGATTTATGGCCCCATTGGATGAGGCAGTACTCTTTTGGTGTAATTTTCAACAAATCATTGCACGAATTTCAATTAAGATTGAC
The DNA here is from genome assembly GCA_955652365.1 of Eristalinus aeneus. Lineage (NCBI taxonomy): Eukaryota > Metazoa > Arthropoda > Insecta > Diptera > Syrphidae > Eristalinus > Eristalinus aeneus. Next base: position 695,502 of record OY019131.1, read on the forward strand.
TCCGCACGTCTGTCGGGCGGGAAACGGATCGTCGTCGGGCCCGGCTGGGGAGCTTTGTGTAGGGAATTGAATTAACTAATCAGATGGTATCAGGCATTTCCTTCTGTTGAGAGCGATTTCAGCGCACACTAAATCAGGTTTAGCGCCCCCGAATGCAATTGTGCGGCCATGAACAGCTGTGCTGTCGGCCTGAACAGGCCTAGATAATCACGGGAATAGTCGTAACACACTCCTCCTTTCGACGGTGAAACAGTAGTTTCATCGTTTGTTTCAACGAGTGTATAATTTCAGTGTTTGAATGAAGGAACGCGATGCATTGGGCTTTTGGTTTGCTTTATTGCAGTGAATCATGCTCTGGAGCGTTGTGCTTGGAAACGACGTAACGGGTGACCCCAACGTTGGATTCTGTTACGTTTTATAAGTACTGTGAAATGTGCTTAAGAGATTTTTTATTAATATTTGAAGATGATATTTATTTTTTTTTCTTATATGAAATTGTCAAAATAATATTTTTTATTAGATTACAAGATCAAACATCTCCTTATAAGGAGTAAATGAAGTCTGATAGATGAATTAAATCACTCCAAAGGAATGTCTAAATAATAATAATTTTTGGCGCTACAGTCCAAAGGCGGACCAGGGCCTAGCTTGCTCATCGGCTACTCGTGTTGTGCACGCTACTGTTCTCTCACGAGTAGAAGGGACCTACAGTTTTTTGCCGACTCCGAACGGCGAAATTTGAGAAGCTTTCTTAGACAGTTATTACTCTTTGAGTGCTGTCAGCAGCTCGAAAGAGGTGGTGCCGTGAAAAATTCGAAAATTTTGGGTTGAGCTGGGAGTCGAACCTAGACCCTTCGGCGTGTGAGCATCGCACTCTACCCACTACCCCACGGCGACCAAAGGAATGTCTACCGCCAGTATATTTCAAAACTTACATTTTTGAAAAATTACAAATTTTACAACTCATTGCTCGTCTTAAACTCTGAGCTGTACGACGAAGGAATTTTAATTCACAAAGATAAGTTTTCATGTACATTTTATTTAAAATCTATGCAAACAAGCTGGAACTGATATAAAGAAACTGTGTATCCGCGAGAATATAATTCTGAATATAATCTAATTGTTAAATAATTACACCTTCAGTCAATCGCGAGTTCAAGTTTTCGAATATTGTCATTAATTGGAGAAGTATTGCAGGTACTCGCAATTTCGCCACTGGCATATGGTTCACTGATTTCTTAAAACTGGTACTTGGTTTTAGTTCTTCCCATATAAAGTGGCAGGTCTCACTCCATTTATGTTATTTAAATTATTTCTATTTATTATCAATTCTAGGCACTTCTATACCTACCGCCAAAAAGTGCGACACTCACACGGCGAAAGTGCAAGTTCGATTCTCAGACGAACGCCGCGGATTCGAGATAGACGAAGTCCCTGACTACCTCGAAGTTTCTACTGCCTAGTGTGACGCTCCGTCCGAGACGTCGATGTTGTGTGTCCTTCCTTGATGGCAGCATGTACTTCGTTTTGCCCTCATTTACCACTAGACCCATTATAGCCGCTTCCGCTTCAATGCCAGCAAACGCCTCATTGACGGCTCGCTGTGTTCGTCCAATCACGTCAATGTCATCAGCGTAAGCTAGCAATTGAACTGACTTCTGGAAGATCGTGCCTCTGGTGTTGACTTGTGAGTTGCGCACGATCTTCTCGAGGATGATGTTGAAAAAGTCACATGACAGTGCGTCGCCTTGTCTAAAACCTTTTTTGACATTGAAAGTCTCAGTGAGTTTGTTACCGACCTTGACGGAGCAGCGAGAGTTATCCATCGTCATCCTACACAATCTGATGAGTTTGGTAGGAATGCCAAAATTAGACATGGCACTGTCTCTATGCACACTGTCATATGTGGCATTAAGATCGACGAACAAGTCGAAGTCGATGAGTGTCGATTTGTACTTCTAGGGTGTTTCCCAGAATCTGCCGTAAACTGAAGATCTGGTCTAAAGTGCACTTCACTGGCCGGAAACCACACTGATTGGGACATATCAGATTCTGGACAAACGGTTTCAGACGCTCACATAATACGCAGAGAGGATCTTGTCGGTGATGTTGAGGAGACTAGTCCTTCGGTAGTTGGCGCAGTCAAAGGGGTCTCTTTTCTTGTGAACCGGGCAAACGACGCTGAGATTTTATTCATCGGGCGTGGTTCGACCATGTCTTACAGATGAGCTGGTGCATGCGCCCATTCAGGTCATCTCCAGCTGCTTTAAATAATTCTTCGGACAGTCCGTCCGCTCCAGCAGCTTTGTTCGACTTCAGCTTGGATATTGGATATCGGGGGACGGAATTCTTGTGTATCATCGTGTAAATCGAGTAGAACATTTTGCCTAACAGCGGAATTGGGGCTGTCATCGCCGTTAATGAGTCTACAGAAATGATTCTTCCAGATTCTCAGCACGGACTGCGACTCTACCACGAATTATTCGTTTTGGTCCCGGCAGGCCTTGCTCCGAAACTTTTATACTCCGGATAACATTTTATCTTTCGATAAAACTTTCGGACTTCGTTCCTACCATAACACCTTTCCATTTCCTCGACCGCGCTCTTATCATGCTCCTTCTTTTTCCTTCTGAGAAGCCGGTGCTCTTCCCTTCTTCTCTGTTCGTAGAGCGCCGCGAGGGGGCTGTCAGTCACGTTGACCTGTACACTAACGAGGATAGGTTTGGCAGATCGCCTTGTTGAGCATAATCAACAACGGTACCTCGCGTGGCCAGGCTCATGCCTCTAGGCCTAAGGGCAAAACGAAGTATATGCTGTCATCACGAAAAGACACACAACATCGACGTCTCGGATAGACATTAGGTAACAGACTCTTCGAGGGAGTTGAGGACTTCGTCTACCTCGGCCACGCGGTAAATAGAGACAACAACACCCGTACCGAAATCAAAAGCAGAATCGCTCTGGGCAATCTCTGTTTCTTTGGGCTCAAGAGGCAATTAAATACAGCCCTATCTCGAAGGACTAACCTCCCTTGATCATCCTAATTCTACTTTATGCCACAAAAACCTGTACGTTAGTAAAAACGAATGTGGAAGCCATTGGTCTTTTCGAGAGAAAAGTTTTGCGTGCGATTTTCGGTCCAGTTTGCGTTGATGGCATCTGTATGATAAGAAATAATGACGAGCTCTATGAGCTGTACAGCGACGTCTTCCAATACATCGATTAAGATGACTAGGTCATGTAGTACGTATGGACACCGCTACTCCGGACCGAAAAGTCTTCGAATCGAGCCATTGGGACAACGCAACAGACTACGGCCAAGGCCAAAGCACCACAAGTGGAGAAAGACCTCAACCAACTTGAAGTGCGCAACTGGAGGCAGCTGGCGAAAGAATGTATTGGCTGGAGAAGCATGTTGGCTGAGGCCCAGGTCCAAGAAGAAAACACTGAAACTCCACCTCGCTCTCCGCTAGGTGCCAGTGAGGTGTTCCTCTCAGGCTCTCTGATACCTTTGCTCTAGCCGTAGCACCAGATTTATATGAAGATCACCGGCACTCTGCATTATGTCAGGAAAGTGGGCAACTATGCTTTGGACAGTTGACTCATTACCACGGAAGCTCCACAAGGGAACATACACGCGGAAGTTCCAGGTTTGTCCTCACTTCTCTCGGTGGCAGAATATATGTAGTACTGCCAAGCTGTGACTACCACTCGAGTTCCCTTAACTCTTGGGTCTCGAAGCCTCCATCACACCAAATTAATTTTGCCTTCATTAGTGAGGCACTTCGTTGTCACTTATTCCATTGTCACGGATGTAGTATTGAATCAGGCTACATCCAGACACGTTATCTAAGCAAAGATTTTTAACAGACGCATTCATTTCAAAGGTATTCATTTCGCCGGATCGATTCGTTGTCCTCCTGAGCAAAGAATATCAGCGAATTACTTTATCATTCTCCCAAGCGATAAACAAAGACAATCTGCAATGCCTTCAGTCTGGCAAAGCAACCGAATTTACCCACTTAAAAATAACGATGCACCCTGTCAGGGAACTGAAATCGAACCAGACAAAGTACGTAGTTGAAAAGTTTTGTTCCCAGATTCGATATCACTGAGATTTAGCACAAAATGCAAAGCAGAGTCTCAGTTTCAGAACCACTCTATGCGAGCAGCACCCCCGTGCCCTCCACGCCCATTTGCATTCATGCAGCTCACCTGTTTACACTGAGGAATGCCGCCACCTCCGCCCAGAGACAAGGCGAAATTCAACTTGAAAATTGGATCTGATAAAAATTCAATTTCATATAATTAACCATAAGTCTGGCGGCAGCTCGCTCCGTCTCGACCGGCAGCCACTCCCCGAGCTGAGGAGAAGCGATAAAGCTGAAAACCTAAATAGGAGTTGAAGGGTTAAAGGCCATATAAAGTTGAATTATTTATTGCACCGTTTAGTTTTTCCATGTTCCAATGGCATTACTCGTGTTGCAGGCAGGCGCTCCACCCCTGCGCCCGCCATTCGACATGAAGTCATATCAAGTTGCAACGACGATGGTGCTCTGCCGAAAGGTGCATTCCCAGTAAACGGTGGCAACTTCTCAAATCATTCCCAGCGAACGTCTTATCTCCTGAAAGCAGAGCTCCAATCTTGGTGAATGAGGGTGCCACACCGACACCATCACCCGCTCCACCAGTGAACAGAATGCAACTGTGCTATGTGCGAGAGTTAATTGTATGTGGTGCTATGGCGGCGCGGCGCACCGTGGCGTTGCCTTCGCTGCTTCACTGCAAATGGTAAGGTTATTGCCGGCCAACTAATTTGTAACCAACTTAACTTTTCTGTCAGTTTGAGTGCACACAGTGCCACCAGGGCCAAAAGGCGCGCACTCAGCGCAGTCCTCCTTGGGCTTCATGAGAAATGCATAAATAATGGCTCCAAGTAGGTGAGCCGTCGTCCGCTTGATCCGGAACCGTAGATGTACGAGAAACCATTGCCTGCCTCGTCTAAAGGGTTAAATTGTAATAAAGTTTTTAATTAATGGCACTTCTGCACAATATGTTGCTGGGACTCGGCCTGAGAATCGCATTGGCATGAGTGCGGGTCTGCCAGTGGGGCTGTTCGCAAAATGTCTGCCTTTGATTTTTCCGAGGAAATTCTTTAATGAATTCAGATGCTTGTCTAACATGGCCTTTCATTGTGGCTATTTATTATCCAGCCCGCACTGCACAGCAGCGCTCTCACTCAACCTGAGCTACTGCCGTATGAAGTTTTTGTGCGTCGTCGGTTTGTGTGTGGTTGTGCAGGGCCTGTATGCGTTACAGTCGACCCGCTCCTGGGCCTGTCAGTCTCCAATTAGATGTGGGGCGTGTTCGCCTTCTTGGCAAGCACCCTTCTACGGCGGTAGCCACTCGTATGCCAAAGCGTATGCTTGTTGCAGGAGTTATGATTTTATCGCTCCTGCTAAGTTGTCAGCATAAGTTAACCCATTCAAAAAGTTTGTTGCGTGGTGCAGTCGAGTGTGCGGCTGTGGTGGTGTTCGACCTGTTCCTGGAACCGGCGCACAAACTGCCGCTGTGCCTTTGCATTGTTCGTGGTGTTGTTAAGATCATTATTAGAGGTTTTTGCCTTTGACCATTGTTGCAAGTCATGTATATGCACTTCAATTTGCAATTTAAGTGCCCCCTTGTACACACCAGTCGTGGCGGTGGTGTTGGTGCACACGTGTGATATTTGCTCAGAACTCTGTCGGCAAAGGAGGTGGTCCGCCGCTAAGGCTTCTGACAGAGTTAAGGCTTTAACTCGGAACGAGGGAAGAAAATTTGCAGGCGACATGTCCTTAGTGGGAGATTGCCTTTTGAGCATTTTTGGACAGCTTCCAGGACGACATGACAGCATGCAGACCGTCCCACCCTCACTCCTGGGAAAAAAGTAATTGCATTGCCCGCCTTTCCCCACGTGGACCAGGCTGCAGAACAGAGCGGTCGAGATGAGGGCTGACGAAGATGTGCATCCTGGGCGGGTAAATCCTCTTTAAATAATGATATCCGATGGAAAAAATCGCAAAAGAGACGAGGAGTCGCGTCGCGCTGCTCGTCCTTCGACTGGGGGATGGCATGCTTGCGCCTACAGACAGCAGACATCGGGTAGTCGCCTGCCGGAAAGAAATGTAATTATTTTTCTATTCTCTGAAGTGCTGCCAAATGCCTTCAGCTCGGAATTCGTATTCGCATTCCGTTACAGAAGTAGAGGATGCTCATTATTTTAATGTGATTCCTCCTTGTAATTAAATGCAACGACGTGTGTCCTGGGAGCGATTCCATTTCACTTTTTTCATAGTTTCCTGACTATCATCGCATTGTTTGTCTCAAGAAATCATCCGCTCCCCTCCGCAGCCTCGTGGGGATCCATCCACATCGCATTCCAGTCATGCGGGCGATATTTGTTTGCTTTCTTGTGCATGAAAGTGCAAAAAATCTGAAAGAAAGCGAGGAGACGGGGTGTTGATGCTGAAATTTGTCAGAGCTGCCCCCCTTTAGTCAGCGTAAGTGCAAATTTGAATTTTGAATATTGAAGGAACACCCGACCGTGGAGTGTTGACTCTCCTCCTGTTGCTGTATTCTTGTTTGCAGTCTGTTGTTTCGGCCTGTCCCCGATGTGGTGGTCGAGAGGTGGATTCGTGTTCTCGTGGATTCCCGCACACAAATGAGTTGTGTAAATATAAATTTTAAACAACATGGTGAGTGATTGTGTTTGCCTTGCATTTTGATGGGATGGAATTTTTTTAAACGCCAGCACCAGCGGTTAAGAGTGTAATAAGCTAGGGAAGAGACAAATTCAATTATCAAGGGCTCTGTGTTATTAAAAATTGATTTTTCCCCGAATGTCAAACAAACAGTATGAAGTGTACAGTGCAAACGTAATTTATACGACAAAGCATATTGATACTTTTACTAAACTTAAAATTGGTTACGCATGCGAGTTTTGGTACTGTTTGCTTTGATAGTATCTGGAGGAAAAAATTTAACGACGAACTCTATGGGCTGTACAGCGACATGCGCCTGATCAAGCGTCTTCGGATACAACGCTTTCGAAGACAAGGCCATGTGGAGCTTATGGACATCACTGGTCCGGGCCGCAAAGTCTTGGAATCCGAGCCACTTGGACAATAAAACAGAGAGCGGAAGATTGAGGTGGCGCACATAAGTTAAGAAGGAACTCAACCAACTTGGAGTGCGGAACTAGAGTTAGCTGGTGATAGATCGTGTTGCCTAGACTGAGTATAAATAATTATGCGTCGACTACATATGATTCCAAGTTTCCGTTTCAACTTATTAAAAAAAGCACCTTTCTTAAAAGCTGTTTGCGACTCTTGCGTAAAAAACAACCACTATACCGGTCTAAAGGAGTCAGTGGTCTAAATAATAATAACTTGGTGGCGCGACAGTCCACGGGGTGACCAGGGCCTAGCTTACTTATCAGCTACTCGTGTTCTGCATGCCACTGTTCTTCTACTAGTAGAAGATACCTACAGGTTTCTGCTGACTCCGAAGGGCGAAGTTTTAGAAGCTCTTTTTTAGACAGTATGACTCGTTGAGTGTGGTCAGCAGCTCGAAAGACGTGGTGCCGTGAAAAATTCGAGGTGTTGAGCCAGCAATCGAACCTGTATTTTCGACGTGTGAGTGTCGCACTTTACCAACTACGCCACGGCAGCCACCGTTAGTTGCCTTGTGTCGAAAAAAACACGGGTAGTAAAACCAAAGACAACAATGCAGCAAAATAGTGAAATAGTATGCGACTTCCCAGCCGAAGTTCCTTTTACACATATGATCAAAAAATAGATAAAGATTCCACAAATTTGATATTTTTTGGTTTAAGCGAAAATGTGGATTAAGTTTATTGAAAAATTTTACATATTTATAGTTTCGTACATAACAGAAACCGTTTTTTTGAACAGCGGTTATATGATTTTTTACCTTGGGGTCCCCTCACATTCCTTTGACAGTCATTCCTAAGCAAATTTGTCTTTTTTTCGTCTTCTTCTGTTTCTTCTTGTGTCGCTACAGTCCGGGGTGGACCTGGGCCTCAACCAACATGCCTCTCCAGCCAGCACGACCTTTCACCAACTGTCTCCAGTTGCGCACTCCAAGTTGGTTGAGGTCCTTCTCCACTTGTGCGCGCCTCCAACTTAAGAGCACTATTTTCGCAATGACGCTCATTAAGCGTTACTTAGCAGAGTCGCGAATCAGATACGGCATACTGGCCTGGGGAAACGCACCAACATCCCACATGGATATGATATACAACATAAAACATCGCCTTTTCAAAATTGTTAGACCCATTAATTCTGACTTTCAAGTTTAAGATGTCAAAGTAATCTTCCAGATGACAACATTGCAGGACTTTATGAATGATCAACGATTTCAGCAACCTTTAAGTCACACTAAACACAAGAAGACGAGTCGAAGAAATGCTGAAAGTTCCAGAAGCTTACAATTTATATGGAGACCGGGAATCACGATGCACTGTCCCTAAATTTATGACTTAGTTGCCACAGTTTTTAAAAGTCATTCCAAATTTTAAAAAAAGAAAAAAAAAAGACAGAAATAGGTATTTAATGCAATTTCATTCCATATCAGTTTCTTAATTCGTAAATAGTCCTCGTACACGAAGTCTACACACCCCCGAGAAAGTGGATGATAGGTCGAGTCATCGGGGAAATCACAGGAGAACCCGAGATCCAATGGTAAAGCTGGCCGTTCTGCTATATGAAGGCTCCAAGACTTGAAGCCTTTAACGGAGTCGCTGTTTCGCAGAACAATATAAACTATTGTGTAATGTTCACTCGCCACATGGTGAAAAAATGAATTCACAAGAAGTCTGTGGGCATACTTTTAAAATACATAAGAAAGTATTTTTTCTAAAAACCAAAACCGTTTTATTGGATCTCAAAAAAATCGAAAAAATGCCAACGGAAACCATCAAACTAGACAAAATTAATCTTATGACGTTGAAAAGGAATACATAAGGCATTGTAAATCTAAACGATATTTTTGAAATAAATTGAAAACCACCAGTCCTAGAATCAAAATAAAGGTGCTGATTCTCACGAACCCTTTAAAGAAGCAATATCCCATAAATTTTGAACGTTCCTTCGGTATTTCTGTGAATATTTCTTCAAAGTCCTGTAGGAGGGCACAATGTTGTCGTGTTTCCTCTTCACAAGCGATATGAATATCGTTTCAGATATTCGAATATTCGGTTTATAGCACACCCCCTATCGTATGGAAATATTTGAAAAGCTAATTGAAATTCTTTACCGAACTCCAATCGAAGTACTCTTGGGGTTGACTGCGTCCAGGTCGATAGGTCCTTTGGGTAAACAATTGCAACTGTTGCACAAAGAGAAGCCATTGAATTTTCACCGAAAGCTTTTAAATTTCAAAATTAAATATCGTTCATTCAATGTTTCAAGTCCTTTTTCAACCGCACTTGAATTGCAGTCTCATGTTATAACTTTTCAGATGACAACTCAAACAACAGTTAGACTCTCTTTGTCGACATCACGCAAAAAGAAAATCCACTTCCCAACCATTCCACCATGTGTCACTGTTTCGCAAGAGTCTTTTGAAACATAACCCAACTGGAATTCTTTGCAAGCTTCCCTCCACTCCGTTTGCGGCCACAAGCACAATCCCGTGCACAGTACCTCCTCACAGGATTCAATTTGTTTGATGTTTGGACCAACTGACAAACTCATTACATGCAATTGAGATGCACGAAATGTGAAGAGCTTGTGTAGTTCGTCAACATGCCACCACCACACCGAGAGTCTTATAACCAAAAGGAGATGCCGTCCAGTCGGCCCTTCACTGGGAATACAAAACAAAGCTCCGCTCCTTAAATTCATATTTGCTCTTAACCAAATTGGATTTCTCTGGGATATTTTCTGGCAAACAGGGCACACATGCACGTACCAACGTCCGCACTGGAAACCGGGCACATGCCGGCTCCGCCACAACTAAGGTTACATCCAGGACTCCGCCGCTCCCTGCTGCTCAGGTAAGTTTGCCCAATGGACGCTGACACACAAAAGGATATCTCAAAAGACGTTGGGGTTTATACAAAATCGAACGTTTACGGTTACAGATTCATGCACCCCCACTCACTCTCAGTGCCTCGTAATGAAATCTGAACTACACGAGAGTGTGACACTTTCCATGTACTGGCTGTTTCCACACTTATTCGGGACTACATTCGGCGCTATTGCTGGCAAATGAATTTTATATTTTATTCAGGACCCGAATGCGACGGCCCTTATATGCGGATAAGGATGTGTGGGGCTCTTGGTATGTGAAGGCCGAATTTAGTGACTTCCGCTTGCTCCGAATATAAAGTGTTTTAAATGAGCACAATAGTTCGGCGAGACCTAGGTCCCTCCTTTCGGGTTGACTCGTATTTCATTTGAAAAAAATACGGCCAAAAGGACTAGGGAAAAATGTTATGTTGCATATAAAATGTGATTGTTATGGCGATTCGGCCGGAAGATAACTATTAAGGCGACGACGCTTGGGTTTATTGTGATGGGAAGAGCGTTTTTGTAGCTTTTGTGATCATCGTGGTCGTGGGTAAATGGACGGGACTCTTGTATTTAGAGACCGAGTGTGGCATTAAATTTCATTTGTAAATCCATTAGGACAGGTTGGGAAGGGTAGGGGTCTTTGATGGAGTGTATTTTTTTCTATTTTTGCCGAAAAGACAAAATATGCAGCATCAGAAGTTGGATGAGGTTTATTTCTGGACTGTGGACATTGCTTTCTGAATAGTCCGCATTTGGGTGGATAGCCAATCTTTCTATCTTGCAAAGTGATCCATATTTTGTCTTATTGCATCTGCTTTGGGCAGATTTTCCATTTTTCGGGTCCCCTGCAAGGCTAAAGAAAATACATGAAGTTTTTCGTAGACGTCACTGTGACATCCTCCGACGCATGCATACGTGCCGCCATTTAAAAAACTCCATTGCGTCAGAATAAACAAAAATAAAATAAAATCGAGAGCGTTTTCCACCACGTTTTTGTTTTGACAAACAAAAATTGAAAAAAAAAAAACACTGTCGGACAGTGTAGAGAAGTGTGTACAACACACATCGTCAGGCTCCCCTCTCACCATCATTCACAAACCACTCCTGGGCGTTCTTAGCCACAATGCCCATTTGTTCACCAAACTGGTGAGTTTGCTTACCATCATAGCGGATTATAAAGTGTGAAATTTTTTTTACTGATCCAATTCAAGCCAATGAACGGACACCTACATACATTGAGCTGTGTTGTGAAGCCGTACGCAGAACTTATTGTACATTCTGCTGTTCTCAACAACTGCACGGTTGAAGACTGGATGTATTCGACTGGCATAAGAGGGCAACTCCAGGTTGATGTGAGCAAGTTTCGTGGGCTTCACGTCATTTGAGATATCCTTTTGTGTGTCAGCGTCCAGCAAACTTACCTAAGCGGCAGGGAGCGGCGGAGTCCTGGATGTAGTTGACTGGCATGAGAGGGCAAATCCAGAATGATGTGAGCAAGTTTCGTGGGCTTCATTTCATTGCTGTGCAAGTTCATTTCTACCGCCAGCTCTCTTAGCGCACGGTGAAAATGTCGATTTGTCGGATTAACTGGGTGCCTTAGGTAATATAGCTTGATGCATTCGGTTTTTATTACACCGCGGTCTCCATACTTCCGTGCGTAGTGCTTACCAACCTCAGTCTCTGTTTCAATTCAGAATCTTATTTTCTGTTTTTTAAAGTCTTCGTTCGTAAGCATTTAAGTATCACTGCTTTATTTATAGAAGTCCAAATCTGGGTAGGAATTCAACTTATAATAAGTTTTAAGCCTTGTCTTATTCTGTTCTAAATTTTGTCTCCCTGTAATTGCCTACTTAAATCCTTGGTGCAGATTTCAACGCACACAATTCTATTTGGCTTCAACATTCGGACCAGACAACACCTGAAGAAACATGTGTTGAGGTATTTAATAATAATTGTTGGCGCTGCAGTCCAAAAGGGGACCAGGGCCTAGCTTGCTCATTAACTGCTCGTGTTGTGCGCGCTACTGTTCTCTCACGAGTAGAAGGGAACTACAGTTTTTTGCCGATTCCGAATGGCGAAATATAAGAATTTGAGGTATTCGCTGAGGTAAAAATCTGGCCCAGCTTGTGAATGAACCACCACGAATTTCACCAATAGCTTGAGCTTGTTTCTTGCTTCGCTTCCTGAGGAATATTTTGCTTCCTCGATTGTGACGTGGATACCACCATCAGACGTTCAGTTGAGTTGTGAGACTCGTTCAATAGCCAAACCACACGTATATTGAATGCTCTTTTAAACTTATCAACTTATCCCCCTTAGTACAATCCACAAGCATTCAACAACAATGTGCACCAGTATCTCCTTTCCCTCTCTTTCCTTGCATCTTCGGCGCTGTCACTTAATCCCGTTCACTTAAGAGTTACAAATAATGCCTTCAGTGCGAATTATAGTCATGTCCTCGCGGATAAAAAAAAATCTTTACTGAATGCCTTTTACAATATTTTCTATACGTATTACCTAGCTTCCACAAATGAGTCTAAGTAATTTGGAAGCGATCGGAAATTACCCAGACGCTGACTTCATCAATTACTTGGGTCACCTGTGTAACCACAAATGCTCATCTAATATGTTTTCTGTTTCTGCTTTTTACTTGTTGTGAGGGACATTCGTTAGCTCTGCAGTTTGAGCGCCTTGTGCGTGAGGGACATTCGTTAGCTCTGCAGTTTCATCGCGTTGTGTGTGAGGGACTTTCGTTAGCTCTGCAGTTTCATCTCCTAGTGCGTCTGACCGCTGTTGACCTGTAGTGCTACGTCTGCAATACGTTCACAGGCTCGTTGTTAGCCTCTGTGCTTTGCGTTTGAAGAGTTTATTTTTTTTTTTACATAAAATACGCCTTTATATAAGAAGGTGTTCGAATGGTCTGAAAGAACAACCCCACCATTCCGAGAAATCAGATCTCATTTCGAGTTTTCGATCAGAATTCTTTGGCTCTCGTCCAGCTGTTGACTGGGCACTTAAGCCAGGTGCCGAAATTCTCCTTTTGGTGCACAGCGCTCATTACCAGTTGGCTTTATATTTCTTTTGAAACAACACTTCCCTTCGCATTTATCTCTGTGAATAGCTTTAAATGCCTCCTAGTTTCCTTCCGAAACTTTCAATCTGAGCCATTAAGCTTTTGCCAGGTCTTATGTCGGAATAGTACAAATTCCTACCTACAAATTCCTACCTAATGTTGTAAAGATAATGTCCTAATGTTGGAAAACTAAATTGAAGTCAACTGTGAATTAAGGCACTGAACAGTACGAATCTTTATATGCAAGTGACAAAATTAAAGTGTTGCAGTTCTAGTGTCTCGGACATGATCAAGGGTGTACGACGAAATGAAATGATGTATGTATGATGAAAAACTTTATACAAGGCCAACGGGGATTTTATTCTACTTGCAAACTTCGTGACTTGTACTAAGCAAGAAGTACATTTCCAAATTATTCTCTGACGTCGTGTTGTATCTGAAAATTGACCAGGAGTGGATAAGTATACCTATCTTGAGAGGAGGTTCATAGAGCCAAGATTGTGAAAATTATATCAACGCCATAAAAAAAACAGTACTAAAGTATTGGGAGTAGCAATAAAATATAGACAATAAAGGAATTTTCATTTCCCAGTTCCCGCTTTATCTTGGGTAATATCACCAAAAATCATATAATCTATTAGTCGACTTTCTCATTTTTTTCTGTCGTCTGGGCTTTTATATTGACACTTTTAATAAAATTCATGTGAGTCATATGTTTTTAATCGAAGTGTGGCGTTTATAATAGGTGTGTTCCCGTACCCGAAACAAACAACACAAAACAGTACAAAACAACACAAACCAACACAATGTCCGTTCCCGTATGCCAGGAAATGGGTTTTACGTCCTTTGAGCGCTCTCGGAATAGAGCAAAATATATTCCCACCCTCTTCATTTGAATACAAGACATTTTTGTGGTTAAATTGTTGATTTTCTGTCAAAGTTATTGGTGTGCGAGATAAGTAAACATTGACCCATTTCTTTATGTATGTGTCTCAAATTTGGTTGTTGTCTTTGTTTTTTCTATGGAAAAAGTGAATTTGACATTTCTTAATAACATACTTTACACATTTGATTTAGTTGCGTTCCCGTACTTTGCTTCTTTTTGAGAGAGAGAGAGACTTACCCCCAACTTTAACAAATGATAGACTTCAGAATTTGGTAGAGGAAGTACTGGAACACACCTAAAAGTCAATGCCCTACAGTTGAAAAATATTTTTTTGTAAGCTATGTGCTGAGTGTTGATTTAATTATGATGTACCATATAAAATTTGGCCGCCGAGGTGTAGTGGGTATAGAGCGACACTCACACGCCGAAGGGTCTAGGTTCAATTCCGAGCTAAACACCTCGATTTTTTCCGGGCACCACCTCTTTCGAGCTGCTGACAACACTCAAAGAGTAATAACTGTCTAAGAAAGCTTCTCAAAATTTCGTCATTCGGAGTCGGCAAAAAACTGTAGGTCCCTCCACTCGTGAGAGAACAGTAACGCGCACAACACGAGTAGTTGATGAGCAAGCTAGGCCCAGGTCCCCCGGTGGACTGCCGCGCCAACAATTATTATTATTATATAAAATTGTTATTACAGCCAGGACTGCAGAGATGCACAATTGCATTTCGACTACAGAAAAATAATTTTTTAGCATAAACAAAAACAATACATAATCGTCAACGCTTCCTTAAGGAAATTTGCTGGAAATCAATAAAGACACCCTTTGACAATCATTCTGCAAAGCCGAAGTTAGGTAATAATAGATCCATTTGATAATCTTCCATCAACGCACACATATCTACCCAAAATAAGCGTTTGCTGCACACGACTGGACGAAAACCCATCAACAGTCAATTAATGGCTTTCTGTGGGATTTAGTTACACAAAGGAGGCATAAAACGGTGGATATCATGTGGCCATTGTTCCTAAAGTGCTTGTGTGTACACACAATCATCGAAGAAGTTTCATTCACTCTCCTATGAATGTGCGGACTGATTGGAATTCGAAAAAACCTAAATGCTGCCATTTTTTAAGTAGTGGTACACAGTGAAGAAGAACTGTTGACATTAAAAACATAAATTGGAAGGGCCTCCGATTCCCCAGCAATAGGACCGATTTTTTTAGTAGCCACTCATTCTATACATGCTGTTGTTCTCATGAGTGGAAGTCAACAGTTCAATGTCGACCGTGAACTGAACGTTTTCCCAAGCCTTTAGTCCGCAAGAGAAAGCTGAAGTCTTAAAAAGTAACAAATAAATTGTACTTTCACAGTGGCCACAATAAGATTTTTGACACCTCTGGAAAGGTCAAGAAATTAATACAAGTTCGGTTAATACAGCAACTTGTCGATAGCCCCCAATAAATTCTTAAAACATTTGAACAAAGTGCTGGTTTTTTTAAGTTCTGCTGCCCTTGGTCGAAATAGAACTTCGTCTTTAAACCCTAATTTATGCATTTCTCACAAATGAACGCAAACACCAAACCTAACTATCCAACCATTCCGATTGTAGGTCCACACACTTTGCCTAAGCCCCAAAAAGGTCTTTTTTCGCACATTTACTAAACGACCTTAAGTTCGATTGCATCCCCATTACAGCCATTAAGGAGAAGGTGGCCGGAATATTACTTTTCTGCTCGGGCTGATTATCAGCTTTAAGCCTGCTACCCTTTTAAAACTATTTCCCAAGTTCCCCGTCATTAACAATGCATGTGCTGCCAAGTATGGGATTTTTTAGTCTCTTCACTGCCCAGGTCAAGTCATAATTTGCGTAGTTTCCCTGGTGCACCGCACTGCTTGAGCCCCTCTCGGCGTTCTTCCATAAGCACTTGCCCCACTTTTATCAGGAGACCACAACACACGCACACTCGCACACATATAATTATTGTGGATTTTTTGTACCCTGCACGTAGGCGGTGTCAGGGGAAGAAGAGGGAGGAAAAAATTGTATCCTCGACTAAATTAATAACACCGCACCGAGTTTGAGGAAGTTTTGTGAATTGTTTTTTTTTTCATGTATTTCTTGACCCCTTAGGAGTACAAAAGGAGAGCACAACACAATTTCGTAACGGCTTTTCAACCAAGGCAATATAAAGACAACAAGGATACAACCTAAATGCTCTTATGCCATGCAATCCGGCTCGGCTGGCGGTTGCCCTGTGCATAGGGGAAAACTTTTTTAATTTCGAACGCCGATGCCGAGGGAATTCATTTTTTATACTCTTGCTTCAAGTTGCCGCCACTGCCACCGCCGCCGCCGATGCCGCCGCCAGTGCCGCTTCATGCTGCCACAGCACTTTCCCCACTGCTACAGCAGCACCATCGGGCCCCCACTTCGTGGCAACTCGTGGCTTTTTGAAGTGGCAAAGTTGACATGTTAATTGGAAAATTTGTGGGCGACGAAGTCTACCAAAAAAGAGAAACTAATAAAAAACTTTAAAGATGAAGTTGAAGGCAAATAAGAACGACGGAGACCAAACGAAACGAAAAAAGAGCCCCGAAGACGCACGTCATTTCTCAGTACGTCAGTTGACGTAAAGATGGATGAAAGTGTTTGCTGCTTTGTCAGCCACAAAGGAAGGAGGGCAAGGCTGCAAAAAATAAGGAAAATACTTTCGTTCGCCAGCAAGGCGAAATTCGTATTAATTAAATTTTCGTCAAGTGCACCCTGCCCGTCTGTCCCAAGTTCGCTATCTAACAGCAGCTAAGCTCACCAAACACACAGTCCAAGGACAGGGCCCTCGCCAGAGAGCGACGTGCTCTGTGCACATGAAACGGATGGGAGACTTGTGTGTGCATCCTGCGGTTGGAATCGGTATAGAATTCTATTAGTGCGGTGAGTTATAATCGCATTATTCAGCCTGTAACTGAACTTCGCTTTTGCATGCGATTAGAAAGCGGTAGGAACGAGGATGGAGCGGGTCTGAGCATGGGGTGGTGATGATTCCAGGAACACATGAATAGCTGCAACATCACACGGTCCCACACCATGGAACGTCGCTTTAATATTTGATAGTCGTTGTCTTGCTTCACATGAGAAAGCACACCCTTTGTGGGGGATGGAGATTTTACGAGTTCAAAAGGGACGTTTCAATGCTGTCGAAGGCATGTAGCCGGAGGTTAGGCGTTGAATCGTTTTGTCTCAAGTATCTAAAGAACGCCTCGGGCGCTCAATTCTCGACGTTGTACTTACATCCCACTTAGCGGGGTGTCGCCCATGTTTCTTGTCACCCCTGCCCGGGGGCCATGTCAACGTACCGTGACAATAAAAATTAAATCACATGGAATGACAAATCTTTGAGTTATTTTGCGTTTTTTGTTTTTGAGTTGGAGATTTAGCTGCTTGGTGCTGAAATGCGAATGCGCTTACACACTTATCGTTTTACGCGCTGCTGAGGACGGCTCATCTTGTAGGTCCTTGTGCTCTGTTGACAGCTCAAGACGTGTGAAAAGACAGTGAAATGTAGAGACATACAACAACAGAAGTATACGAGTACTGCAGATTATGAATTCTGTAGAAAGTCATTTACTGGCGCCTTGCTAGAAAAGCCGGGACTCATATACACTTCGGATTGTGTGCGTGCACATTGGGGTAGATTTTCAATATTTTCTCATTGACTGCATTGCAATCTTGTTTATCCCGGGACAGCCCTATGGGAGGCACCCCTAACAAAAAATCCATACCATTTTTAGGAAGAACAAGAACATTCAAATTTTCATGACAACAACATTTCGTTTTTTAGAACTATTTATCTTTGGCCTCAAAATAGGCTTCCGTTTCGACGATCACCTCATCATTTGAACCATATTTTTTTCGGCGAGCATTTTTTGGGTCAATTCGTACAATTTGGAAGTGGAAGCTTCTTCATATGGCACCGTCTTTCTTGCAATTCCTTCTTTCAAATGCACCAATAATCCCATGTAGTATTCCCTGTTGATCGTTTTGCTTTTCTCAAGAAAGTCGATGAATAAAATTCCGAGCGGGTCCCGAAATACTAATGCCATAACCTTGCCACCCAGCCTTTCTATTTTTGGATTGCTGCTGTCCATTCCGCTTAGTGCCGATTTGACTATGGAGTGTAGTGGTGGATCCATTTTTCATCCATTTTGGCATACCGATGCAAAAAGTCTCGTTTGTTCTGGCGAAACAGCTTCAAACAGCTCTCAGAATCATCGAAATGTTGTTGTTTTTGGTCCGTTGTAATGTAAAATGCGTTACCCATTTCAAGAAAAGATTTCTGATGGACAACTTTTTTTGCAAAAGAGTGTACACACTGTCAACTGATGTCTTTAAGGTGTTAACTATCAATCCCACGCAATTTGGCTTTACGGGTTTCCAAAACGATTTTGTGTACATTTTTGACGTTTCCATGTGTAACCACCTAAATTAAAATTCCACAGCGTTCACCATACATTATACAGCCACGCTTAAAATCAGCATAAGACCGACAAAAAGTTGTTGGATGGAGCAAAATCCCGCCGTGGCGTAGATGGTAATGTGCGACGCTCATGCCGAAAGTTCAGAAGCTTTTTCTTAGACAGTTGAAGTACGATTCCCAGTTGAACACCTCAAATTTTTCACGGCACCACCTCCTTCGAGCTGCTGCCAACACTTAAACCTGTCTAGGAAAAAGCTTCTAGAACTTTGCCGTTCGGAATCGGCAAAAAACCTGTAGGTCCCTTCTCTCCGTGAGAGAACAGTAGAGTGCACAACACCAGTAGTTAATGAGCAAGCTAGGTCCTGGTCCCCTTTGGACTGTCGCGCCATTTAATTATTTAGAATTCCTGTCACACTTCACAAGCCATAGCTGAGCGTGCACTGTATTTTTTTCCATCAAAAGGAAAGGAACACAAAATTCTGCTCTTTTACGTTGTTTTAAAAATCGCAAAAGTAGCATCATTTGAAGCACTGTAACTTGTTATCTAATAAATCTTCTTCTTTTTCTAGTGCTTCAGTCCGGGGTGGACGTGGACCTCAAACAACATGCCTCTCCAGCCAGCACGATCTTTCGCTAGCTGCCTCCAGGTACGCACTCCAAATTGGTTGAGGTCCTTCTCCACTTGTGTGCGTCATCTTAACATAGGAACCAAATATCTGATTAAAAAAATTGACAGGTATTTGTATTTGTACTAAAAAAATAAAAAATAATATCGATTTTTTGCTGCTGTTGTTTATATATAGGGGGCATCCCTTATAAATCTGTCCCGGGACTTATTGTGATGTTTAAATATCGATGAAATTGATCTTTATGTGCACTACACAATTCTAAGCAGAGGATCTTTGGATGTGTGTTAAGTAGAATGCCGTGGCGGAATGCAGATAACCCGGTTATACGAACAAAATTTTTGCAAACTGAATAAATTTAAAATATAATAATAATAATAATTGTTGGTGCTACAGTCCATAGGAGGACCAGGGCCTAGCTTGCTCATCAACTACTCGTGTTGTGCACGCTACTGTTCTCTCACGAGTAGAGGGACCTACAGTTTTTTGCCGACTCCGAACGGCGAAATTGGAGAAGCTTTCTTAGACAGTATTGCTCTTTGAGTGTTGTCAGCAGCTCGAAAGAGGTGATGCCGTGAAAAATTCGAAAAATTGGTGTTGAGCTGGGAATCGACCCTTCGGCGTGTGAGCGTCGCACTCTACCCACTACGCCACGGCGACCACAATTTAAAAAATGGGAATACAAAAAATTGCAATATCCAAATTCGAAGCATTCAGTGTATTGCGGAGCAGTTCGCAATCATATTCGACGGAGTGTTGTCTGCAGTGTTGTAAAAAAGCGCATATTTCTCTGCAAATCGGTCTCAAATTGAAACAACAATTCGGTACCGTTAAATTGTATGATTGATTTCCCTTCACTGGGTACTTTAGTTGGAGCACAATTTTAAGATCCCAAAAGAAACTTTTACTCAAACCAGTACAGATGTGGGATTTGGTTTTACGTGATCACCTGCCTGAACGGCTTATATCAAGGGGCCCAATTTCCCAAGATTCGTAGATAACGCAATACCAAAGCCTTAGTTACCCAAGTACCATATTGAGATGATGCTTGAGGAGCAATTACCCAACCTTGGTTTGATGCGATGCCTTCCTAAAACCTCTCCCGCTCTCTGGATCGCAACGCCCACTTGAGAATACAACCCCACACTGAGCAGGGATAGTCGCCTAACCGCCTTGCCAAGCGCCCAGGGTGAACAACAACCAGACAAGTACACTATCTTCGACTCTCCCCTTGATGTAAGGTGGTAAACCACAGCCACCATGATACTCCCACAAGGGGGCCTACCACTCGGTCAGGCTGAAATCGATGTTCCAGGAGCTCCTGACTTCCCATGGTACCAGAATATAGCCTCTAGTCAAACTGCCACTGCCAGTCAGGCCCCCTCGAAACCTTGGTCTGTTAGCCGCCATCCTGCCACAGATGGTCTTTTCTCCATCAATGTTTCCGTTGTCACTATAAATAATGTTACGGATGTGATTTTGAATCATGTGATTAAAAAATCCAGTCATATCACCTAGACGCAAACAAATACAGCCAAAGCCTTCTTTAAACCTAGCAGTACTCCTCTAAGCCTCTTATGGTAACAAATCAATGTCTTTTATCTGGAATGAAGACAAACTCATTCCCATTATTGCGTATACAACTATGAGCAACAAGTCTTAGTTATCGTCACCAGAAAGGAAGAGCTATTGTATTTCGCTAAGCAAGTTAACAGCCAATATTTGTCTCGTTAAATTTATCAAATAGTTGCAGTGAAAGCGTAGTGGGTAGAGTGCAACGCTCAATTCCCAGCTCAACACCAATTTTTCGAATTTTTCACGGCACCACATTTTCGAACTGTTGACAGCACTCAAAGAGTAATAACAGTCTAAAGAAACGCTTCTCCAATTTCGCTGTTCGGAGTCCGCAAAAAATGTAGGTCCTTTCTACTCGTGAGAGAACAGTAGGGTGCACAACACGAGTAGTTCTTGAGCAAGCTAGACCCTGGTCCCCCCGTGGACTGTCGCGCCAAATTATTATTATTATTATTAAATTTATCAAACATCTGTGCTAACGCCAACATTACCACTGAACAAAATGAAGCTACGGCTTTTCGAACGAAACAAATGAATTTTTTGGGCAAAACACTGAAATTTTACAACATAACCTATTTGTAATTTTCTTTTTTTTCTACCCATCTTAAGTCCCTATTTACTTTCCATTTTATGTTCTCGAAAACGCAGGAAAATAAAATCAAGTTAGATTAAGAGCAGACTCAAGTGTCACCAGGGAAAGAAACAGTATTTCTTGTTTAAAAACGTTAGCTGAAAAACGCCGAGCTTTCCTTATGAAGATGCGAAATTTCGCTATGCTAACGTATTTGCATCGTCCCTGGTTGCCTACTACGGCCATCTTCCATACTTCTACGGGTAAATAATGTAAGTGGCAAACTCGAGCAACTTGTGGTCCATGGTCACTTTATAGGAGTATGACCGCTCTTCGAGACAAAAACCATAATTGACTTAAGTGAGACATGATATTGTTAAGTGACGAACAGCATTTCCAAGATAGCTCAGAAATTGGGAGTCCTCTCCAAATTTTATCGACAGTTGAAATTCAGTTCAACTTGTTTATGTTTCGCGTTATGGGACATTAGGAAAAAGATCGCAGTGGATAGGCGTCCGGTGTCTTTTATTAGTACTTCTTTCATTTCGAAAGCCACCGAAGAAGGCAACAAAACTTCACGATGCGGGAAGCCAAGTGCACTCCTCCTGACTTTTCTTCCCAACTCGAGAGATTTTTCAATAATTTATTACTGCAAAATAATGCTGAAAGCAAAGTGATTACACATCCGCTTCATCGCTACCTAACTCGGACCAAGTGGCAGATATAAGGTTGCCTTTTGAATATGCCGTATGATTTGACGCAAAAAAACCTTCTGGACCGAATCAACGCCTGCGATATGCCGCTGAAACGGAACGAACTCGACCCATTTTTGAAGCGTATGGTGACTGGCGTCGAAAAATGGATCACATACAGCAATATCAAGTGAGAACGATGGTGGTTGAAGGCCGGTGAACCGTCAAAAGCCGTGGCCAAGCCGGGATTGAAGGCCAGAAAAGTTTTGCTCTGTGTTTGGTGGGACCATATGGCCAAACGCTTCTACCATCTACTGCGAACAACTGGACCGCTTGAAGCAGGCGATCGACCAGAAGCGTCCAGAATTGGCCAACAGGAAGGGTGTAGTGTTCCACCAGGACAACGCCAGACCACACACTTCGTTGATGGCTCGTCAGAAGCTACGGGAGCTCGGATGGGAGATTCTATCGCATCCACCATATAGCTCGGACATAGCGCGAAGTGATTACCACCTGTTCCTGTCCATGGCGAACGCCCTTGGTGGTGTGAAGTTGAACTCAAAAGAGGCTTGTGGCTGTCCGAGTTCTTCGCAAATAATACCCCCCTCTACGAGGGAGGGTATTATGATCTTGCCGTCTATATGCAAAAAACAGATTATCGAACAAAACGGCGCATATTTGGACTAACTCCGATCACTGTAACACTTTTTATGAAGCATTGAATGAAGAGCAAAAAAGCGGATGTTTGACAACCTTAAATATGGCGGGGAATTGAGAAGCCATTGTGTGCCAGGCCTTTCGTCAGAAATAAGCCAGCTGAAATCCCAAGAAACAATAGCGAATTGAGTTTGCTGCCTGTTGGTTACAAGTAAGAGCTGCTTCAGCCTTATGCCTGAAAGCCTTTGACAAAAACAATCGAATTGAGGGGAGTTGAGGCTGTTTGAAGACAGGAGTTATTTCTGCCAAAAGGTGGACCAAAAGTAACGAACAACTGAAAATGAAGTATGAAGGTCGGAAACAAAACAATTCTATGCAACGAAGCCGGTCTTGTAACCCTTATTGCAAACTAAGTTTGAGGTAGTTGTTTTCTTCAGCCCTGTGCAAATTCAATGCGATGCATTTTTCTTTGGCCTCGTATTTCTGTGCGCGTACCATCTCATCCGGGACAATCCGTCGCTTCAAAAGCCGTCGAGATGATCACGAATGAAAAACTTCACCACATAATACATACAGCTGCGGCGATGATTAAGAAAGTTGGTCCATCACAAACTCCATTCAAAAGATCATATCAAAGTTACGCGCAAACTTCTCGGTAACACCCATCCAACTCGTGACTTAGCACATCCATAACAACTGAATATAATTTATAACAAACGTCACCACCTGCCAGTGAATAGGTTTCCCAACACCTTCAGCGTGCACACGCAAGTTTGCAGCTATCGAGGCCACAACGTCCCAGGGCATCACTTCTGAACTCTGAATAGTTTCGAAATCAAATGAAATATTTAAGAACAGCGCGGCTACACAGCCCGAATGCCCTGCGTCGTTGCGGTCGGTGCAATATTGCGGATCCCGCATCTGGAATGGCTGCAGGATACAAATGTAAAGCACATCTTCCACGATGCCTCAAACCCAGCCATAGACGCTGTGCCAAAGTCAATTGTATAACCCTTTTGTGTGAAGGAATTTCTGTGGCCTTCGCCAGCGCTCTCCACTTCTGGCGCTCTCGCCACATAAATAATGAAGATGGCTGGGCCCAGCCCAGTCATCGGTCTTGGCGCGTCCCGCGCTCCAACACCACCGCTGAGCCGGTTCGCTTCACTGCCACCGCACACCACAAGCACTTGTACTTGCCACTGTTTGGGAAATATTTTTATCGACGGAATGTTTTATTCATCGCATAAAATATTAAATTTACGTGCGAACGATAAAAGCTCTTCACAGACATCGACCAACACCACCACAGCTCCCGTGTTCCGACCATGCCGCACCCCGCTTCCGTGCAGTCAGCAGTAGTACATGCAAAAATTTTATGAGCCTTGCATTATATCCAGGTCGAGATGTTCCTTCTTACACACAACTTCGACGGCCGCAAGGACAGAAAAGACAATCTCCTGCGATGACTGCCACGTCCATTGCTCATGTCCTGCACAAAAAGGGCATAAGTCAGACCGCCCTTGCAGTCTTCTGGCTGTATCGTTCAACCTTCGACAAGACGACCGAATGAATCGCACGGAAATGTGCAAAAGGATTACAACTTTAAATAAATGTCGGCAGTTATGGGACTAATATTATTGCGGGAATTTATGGGCGCCGTTCCGGACCGGCTTCGACCTGGTGTCAGACTGCGAAACAATTGGCATGAAAATTAGAAAGTGCTGTAAATTTATTCCGTGCGGAGAGTCATCTTGGAGTGAAGGGGGCCGTTGCTTTGATTTATCTTCCCGGAACAGGAATGGTGGTAATTTATACATTAGAGATGTGCGGGCTGTAAGCCCTCCAGAGATGACTGTGCACGATAATTGAGCTAACACTGTCTTCCCCACCCACACCCACACATCCAGGGGTCAGTGAATCAGGAGTCATCCGGGCGAATGCAAGGAAGAAAAATGAGCGTTGCCGTCGCCAAATCCCTCAGCTTAGCTGTAATGATTCACCAATCAAGCCCATTCCGTGCGCCCGACATTCGCATGCGAGTAACCTCCCATCCGTTGATTGATGGCATCCTAATGTGTGGCAATTAAAAAACTTCCCAGTCACCCACTTCGCCGGCAAAAAAGAATATTAGCAGGGATGAAGGCGGTTCCTTTGAGAAATCTGCTCAGAAATCCTTTAGTAGCGAATGGTCACAATCCGGCACACGTGCGCCCCGAACACTGGGTTGCGGTAAGGACAAGCATTCCTGTCAGCTTCTGACCTAGATGGAGGGGCTGTCGGAGAAGATCTGATTTGATTCTCAAGTTGATTGCGTGGGCTGATAAAAAAAACTCCTCTGTGGATGTGTGTGCCTGCTTATGGCGCTCCACGTACTTGATAAATCCGCACATGTCTCATCTGCCTATTGCCGCATGGATGTATGAATATTAAAGCCCCTCACCGCCGTGTCCTTCTTTCCACCGTCGTGAGATACGGCGAATAAAAAGCCATCGTCAGCCGAAGCAATATATATAGACTCCATGTGTGTGTGCAGACTGACTGTGGGATTACTGGTGCGGTAGGAGTACGTATTGCCACACACCCCCACTCCCCACAAGGTGGGGCAGATAGAGGTGGGGGACGAGAGAAAAAAACGATTCCCGGAAGAAAGGAAGATATTAGATACGAGCGTTCTTACAAAATAGAAATATAAGTCCTCTCGGATATACACACACTCATGCACACACACAGCGTGAGGACGCAAAGTGAGTGCGAGACAGCCAAGTGAGGAGTGAGCATAAGCAGCACACTAACAGTAGCAGCAGCAGCAGCAGCCGACAAACGGCTAAAGATGGGGAACAGTGGGGAACAGTGGCGGCAAGCGGCAGGCGGCAAGCAGCAGGCAGAAGAAGCAGCAGCAAATGATATGAGTATACAAGAATACAAATGAGGGAGAGATGTATTCAAAAGATTACAATGGGAACCTAATGATCCTTGAAGATGAAGCTCGTTTCTCGTAGTATTGGGAAATTGGGAAAATTCAGGAAGTGGAACATACACACACGAACATGAAGGAAAAATATATCGAAAAGCAACGACTGCAGCAAGAATTCTGAAGCTAGGCTGTGAGTGGGATGTCGCCTAGCCCCCGTCTGCCGGTAACTCCCCCACACCACTCCGAAGAACGTGTAGAACTTTTGCATTTTTTCGGATTCGAAAAGGATTTCCATTCGATTTGATTTCTACCATCTAGACCTGTTTTCTTCTCTTTTCGTGCCCCATTGTCGATTCTCTCCGAAATGAAGAACATCGTTTCATGCGCCCGTCTAGTTCGAGAGCACATATATCTCAGAGGCATTGTTACCGTCGGGACGGCAGTGCGGGATGAGTGCATGCACATCCGCAGACACATGCCCCACGTCCGCCCCAGAGGAGGAATTCAAAGTTTGAGTTGGACTCGAAATTGCGTCAATTAGCTTCCGTTGTCGTAGTCGCGCGCCACTGTCGAGAAGGGGGAAGCCAGCTGAAGAAGCACGTGACAGGCAGTCATGCTTAAAACATAAATTATTTGCCGGGAAGCGGCACTAATAAATTTTTTGGAAAACTTTCAGTCTTCACTTGGGTATTTTTTTCCACCGCCGCCGTCGCCTCTTTCATCTGTTAATGCTGTTCGCTCGTAAAATTCATGTTTTCTGTGCAATTTCGGTGCTGCTGAGCGAAAGTTTTTTAATAAAAATTTTTCGAATGAGAGAATACCCAGATATCCGGATGCAGACCAATTGCAGAGGTAAGCAGCAGAATAGTACGTCCCGGGGCGGTCGTTTGTGCTCCCCCCTCCTGCTGAATTTTTGCATTTTTTTTTCCCCGTAGTACCTCTTCAGTTGGTGCAGTTGGTCGTATGTTTAGTTTGCCCAATGGAGCAAGCCATGATTAATTTGGGGCATTTTTACACTGCAACTACTCCGATGCGAGTTTGATTCTGTCTTTTAGCGGCGGCAGTCCCCGAGCAAGGAGAAAGCGTTGTGAAAAATTTATCAAACCTTCCGGCTATGGAGCGCCATTGCTGGCTGGACTATAAAGTAATGAAGAACTGATAAAAATGGCAAAGTTTTTGAATCCTTTGCATGGAGTATATTTTGCTCACTCCCAGTCTCTAGGCAGCAACATATAAGTTTTTAAATTCGTTCGTTTGCGAGTTATTTTAAGGGCGGAGGATTAGGCGATTAGCTGTATCCTTGCGTATCGGGGCGAGAACACACATGACTACGTCGGGGGAACAGTTGGGGTTGGGGACGGGAGTGGAAGTAGCTTTTTGTTGTACGTGTCTGGTACAATTCTAAATGCCTTCCTTTCAACTCAGCAACAGCTACCTGAATTAACAACAAGCACTATATGAAGGTGGAAAGGATTTTAAGAAGGCTTAAGTCTGAAAGGTTTCGTGTGAAATAAATAAGCCGATTCAAACTGAAAGCTCATCCGTATTATACGTTTCGTCGAATTTCTTGAAAATCACTTGTTAGTTAACAACGCATCCTCAGATTGACGTGACAGTCTCAAACTGCAATTATAATGCCACTGCATAAAGCAGTGGTGCTTGTTGGTGGCCTTGACGGCTTAGGCATAATGATGTCTTTTGAAGGAAAAACGAAATACTATTTCACAGTAGATGAGGGAGCACTTCATCATGAGAACTTTGTTTTCTTTCCTCTGCTGCGAATTGCATACCTTTCAAAGTAAAATTTAAGCGTTGAAACTGAAATAGTCGCATTTCACAGAAATTAAAAATTGCAAGTTCCATAGGAAAAAAGGGCTTCCTTATCCGTTTTCAAATAAATTTGCAAGTTTCTTAGACCTCGAAGTGAAGAAAATTTAATCCTCATACCGTCGTCCTTGTTGCAGCCGTTTCTATTTCCATGCCAAACAATTTTTGAAAGCACAGCTCCACAGCACAGGTGGCTGCTGCATTCCACACGATCTTTTCATAAGTTCCGTTTCTTAAAAAAGGCTTACATTGAAGGTCTTGTGGAAAATTCGTTTCCGAAATAGAACTGCTAAAAGAACATTTTATGATTATAACTTGCACAAAAACAAAGCGCAAATTAAAGAAGAAGGCTTAAAATAATAATTGTTGGCGCTAGAGTTCAAAGGGAGACCAGGGCCTAGCTTGCTCATCAACTGCTCGTGTTGTGCGCGCTACTGTTCTCTCACGCAAAGAATGGACCTACAGTTTTTTGCCGACTCCGAACGGCCAAATTTGAGAAGCTTTCTTAGACAGTTTTTACTCTTTGAGTGTTGTCAGCAGCTCGAAGAAGGTGTTGCCGTGAAAAATTCGAAAAATTGGTGTTGAGCTGGGAATCTAACCGACACCCTTCGGCGTGTGAGCATCGCACTCTACTCACTACGCTACAGTGGCCAACATACTTTAAAAGCTTATGTATAATAATTTCCCCAAATGGGTCCAACAAGCTAATTGGAGCAGCTCTATTTTAGTTTTACTTTTAACAATCTTAAGTTTAAAGTAAGCAATGACATATCAAACTTTGATTGCAAAGTGTTATCGGTGGCTCGATGAGGTTGAAAAAAATATCTTTTCATAAAGAAGATGATTCCGAAGTCATTTACGATTTAAAACGGCGTGAACCGCGTCAAAAGCAAGTATGCGATGGTATTCGATACTATCCTCAGAAACTGCGTGCGTGACATACCATATGCTAACCATATGCTAGGACACATAAAAAATTTACAAAGTATACACTTTGCAAAATATTGCAAATAAAATAATCGGACACAATTAGAGAAGGCTTATCTCAATTCATATGTAAGATATACTTTTTGCGTACAACATAAGTAGTGATACGAAGGTTACATTTTATATTTCGGAATTGGGCAACCCCAGTGTTGCATTCTGGCAACTGGCAGCTGCATCGGAAAGTCGGACATTTTTGAGGTCATACGTACTCAGAACGTTTTGACATACGAGCTTTACGTGTGTTGTTTCCAGTAAATTAAAGATTCATCTCGCCCAAAAAATGGAATTAAATCGTGTCGATTTTCGTTCGATTATTTTTTACAACTTTCGACGTGGATTAACTCAACAACAGTGCAACGATGAACTTAATTCAATTTTTGGCGATGGAGCTCCATCAAGGACCAGTGTTTATCGATGGTATAGTGAATTCAACCTAGGTCGTAGTTCACTCCAAGACGAATGTCGTCCAAAATCAGTTGTTGTTTCGGAAACCATTCATGCTGTGTTCCAACTGATATTGCAAGATCGTCATGTGACCTTTCGTCAATATTGCATGAACATGAACATGAGACAATTTATCAATCGCTCAAAAAAAGGCTCGTTTCGATTGGTCGAAAGAAATGCTCCGAAAATACGATCGCGGTGGTTCTGTCGGTCGCCTGTTTTCTCGGAAAAACTGGACATGTCGCAACCGTACCACTAGAACAACGCAGAACAGTCCATTCTGAGTGGTACACAACCATTTGTTTGCCAGTAGTCTTCCAAAAAATAAGTAAAACCAACTGCCGAAGACGGATCACTCTTCACCTTGACAATGCGAGCTCTCGCACATCGAACGCATGTTTTGGAGATACCTCAATCAGAGTGGCAATTGGTTCAAACGCATACAAAAATGTATAGATCTTAATGGGGAATATTCTGAAGAACAATAAAGCTATTTTCGATGATTAATATTTGTTTGTGTTCTCTAATCCTGAAATATAAAAGGCAACCCTCGTATTATATGAGAAAAATTGTACAAGAGAAAAAAACGGCTACCGGAGGACAGATAGGGGATTATATAAGAATTAAGTGTGTAATAGTGGTAGAAACAGACGCAACGAAGGTTAAATAAAGAAATTTTCCTTTGATTATAAAGGCTTGTCCTTCGTGTAGTTTGTTCGCTTAAACTTTCCAAGTTTTTTTTTAAAAAGGTTAAGTGTGTTTTATTTTAATTGATTGGTATCAATTGAAATGATAAAAAGAAACATTCAAGTTTTAGGTTTTACCGAAAGATTCACTGCACTACATCAGAGAGAGAGAGAGCTTTGGTTTTGTCGCATTGAAAAAACGGAAAATCTTAACGTGAAATTGCAAAATTAATTTGCCGGTCACTACATTTTGTACAAAATGTATTTTAAGATGAACGATACAAAAGTATGCCGAAAGAGATGGAGAAAAACGACTCCAGCAGATGAGCGATGAAGTATAATATTGTCAGAAAGTGACCCTTTTAAATCATCAAAGACTATTTCCGCAGAAATTGGCAACATTATAAGTGCTCCATCAGTTCGTCGTCGCAAACAGAGGGACAAACTTAATGCGCGAATAGAAAGTTCCTCTAATGAGGAAAATAAATCTGAGCATGAGGCTAGAGTTTCCCATGGCACGTGCAAACTGGACCGGTGGCCAAAATATTATGTGGAGCGAGGAAAAAAAGACTTTTGCTGCGGTCGTCAACAGTTGGTCCTACATTCTCCGAGACATTTCGTCGTTTCTGAACTTTTTTGAATACATGCTATTGGGACAACGCAACAGAGGACGACCTAGAGTAAGGTGACGCACACAAGTGGAGAGGGACCTCAACCAACTTGGAGTGCGCAACTGGAGACAGCTTGCGAAAGATCGTGCTGGCTGGAGAGGCATGTTGGTTGAGGCCCAGGTCCACCCCGGACTGTAGCGACACAAGAAGAAACAGAAGAAGACGAAAAAAAGACAAATTTGCTTAGGAATGACTGTCAAAGGAATGTGAGGGGACCCCAAGGTAAAAAATCATATAACCGCTGTACAAAAAAACGGTTTCTGTTATGTACGAAATTATACATATGTAAGATTTTTCCATAAACTTAATCCACATTTTCGCTTAAACCAAAAAATATCAAGTTTGTGGAATATTTATCTATTTTTTGATCATGTGTGTAAAAGGAACGTCAGCTGGGAGGTTGCGTACTATTTCACTATATTGCTGCATTGTTGTGCTTGCTTTTACTACCCGTGTTTTTTTCGACACAAAGCTACTAACGGTGGCTGCCGTGGCGTAGTTGGTAAAGTGCGACACTCACACGTCGAAAATACAGGTTCGAGTTCTGGCTCAACACCTCGAATTTTTCACTGCACCACGTTTTTCGAGCTGCTGACCACACTCAACGAGTCATACTGTCTAAAAAAGAGCTTTTTAAACTTCGACTTTCGGAGTCAGCAGAAACCTGTAGGTATCTTCTACTAGTGGAAGAACAGTGGCATGCAGAACACGAGTAGCTGATAAGTAAGCTAGGCCCTGGTCACCCCGTGGACTGTCGCGCCACCAAGTTATCGGTCGTCAAAAATCAGTTGTTGTGCCGGAAACCATTGATGATGTGCGCCAACTGATATTACAAGGTCATGTGACCTATCGTGAGATTGAGATAACCTTAGGCATTAGTGGGACCAGCATACATTCAATATTGCATGAACATTTGACCGCCAAAAAAATATGTTCGCGTTGGATCCCACACAATTTGTCGAAGCCTTGCGTCGATTGGTCGAAAGAAATGCTCCAAACATACCATCGCGGTGCTTCGAAACACGTCTATGCAATTGTGAATCGTGGATTTACGAGGATGAGCCCGAAAGTAAACATAAGTCGACTTTATGTGTGTTTCAAATTGAGCTAAATCCAACAAAAGTTGCTCGTGCACGAAGCACTTTCAAGCAAATAGTCGCCTGTTTTTTCGGAAAAACTGGATATGTCGCAACCGTACCACTAATACATCGCAGGACAGTCAATTCTGAGTGCTACACAACCATTTTTTTGCCAGTTGTCTTCCAAGAAATCAGGAAAACAAACCGCCGAAAATGGATCACTCTTCACCACGACAATGTGAGCTCTCACAAATCGGCTCAAACAACTGCATTTT
This sequence comes from Eristalinus aeneus, assembly GCA_955652365.1. Lineage (NCBI taxonomy): Eukaryota > Metazoa > Arthropoda > Insecta > Diptera > Syrphidae > Eristalinus > Eristalinus aeneus. Next base: position 727,019 of record OY019131.1, read on the forward strand.
GAGTACTCAAAACATCCATTTGATGAGTCATCTACCGTGTAGTCGTGACTCAGCACCGGATGACTTCTTTTTATTCCCGTACTTTAAAAATAAAATGAGATGTCAACGTTTTTCGACACCTGAAGAAGCGGTTGATGCGTTCAGAATGCATGTTTTGGAGATACCTCAATCAGAGTGGCAAAAGTGCTTGAACAATTGGTTCAAATGCATGCAAAAGTTTATAGATCTTAATGGAGAATATTTTGAAAGGCAATAGCTATTTTCCATGATTAACATTTGTTTTTGTTCTCTAATCCCGAAATATAAAAAACAACCCTCGTAAAGTGTTTTTCAAAATATTTTCAACAGTTTGAATGAGTTACCTCATACTGAATTTTTTATGCAAATTCCACGCATTACCTGTCACTGTCACTGGATTTCCAGTATTAATAGGAAATCCAGTGACACAGAGAAACTAGAGTTCAGCGAAGCGCTCTCTGTCTAACTCCTTGTGCAGTCGTTGGCGTTGGCTTTTCTCCGCTGCGATAGTAGCTTGGCCATCCTAATATCGATTTCTTTTACAAGATCCGAATGGCATTGTCGACAAAACCATCTTCTGGGAGTTCACACCAGGGTTGGATGAGAATTCCAACAGAGTATATATCAACTAAAATTTTGCACAGAAAAAGTGTAGACTTATATTTTCAATTAGCTTAACCTGTTTTATAAGACGATATAATTATTAATAATACTGTGTTATTTCAACTACAAAGTTAAAAAATTAGATTTACTTTAGCTACAGTCCGCTGCAGTCCACAGGGGGACCAGGACCTACCGCATCACTACTCAATCTCAATTCCGAAATATAAAAGGCAACCTTCGTATTATCTTATTACTATATACCACGAATGTCCCAAAGGCACATATCTCAAACTCAAGAGGAAACATCGGATTTTCCATATGACAGAACTTGGCTTAAATTAACAATAGTGCGATAACCAACGTCCAAAAAAGTAATCAAAGACAGCTCCTTATTACATGGAGGAAATATTCCAAAAATAGTTCACAGTGACATTTTATTCAGACTCAGTTTGTTTGTCTTCACCGTTTGATTTCGGTACTGGACGTTACTAAAAGCGGATGAGAGTGTTTGTGAGAGAATAGTTTTGCGTTCGATTTTTGATCCTGGTTACGTTAATTGCATCTTTAGCAGAAGATTTAACGACGAACTCTATAGGCTGTGCAGCGACATGCGCCTAATCAAGCGTCTTCGGATCAAGCGCATTAAGATAGCTAAGCTATGTAGAGCGTACGGACACCACTGCTCCGGTTCCAAAAGTCTTCGAATCTGAGCCATTGGAACATCGCAAGAGAGGACGGCCTAGGCTAAGGTGGCGCACACACACATCAATTTAAGACGCACTTTAGATTGATAATTAATTTAAAACAATTGCTTGAGAGGTGCGAGGGGCGTTCGATATATTCTCGGTATTGGGGTAAAGCTGTGGTTATATATAAATTGAATTATTTATCAAGTAAAATATTTTTTAGTAGTGTATAGTTTATTAATTAATTTAGTGCATTCATGTAAAATTTCACATTAATGTGATTATTAATTCGCTTTTTATCTCAAGTTAAACAGAATCATAGTGACAACTGAGACGATGATAGTGAAAATTGAGCATCGCGCTGTAATTAAATTTCTCACTAAGCTAGGAAAAAGTCAAAAAACTATTCATGAAGAGATGGTGGCTGTTTACCAGGGCTCCGCACCTTCATTATCAACTGTACAAAATTGGTCAAGTGAGGTCAAGAGAGGCAGAGAGAGCATTGAAGACGACCCCCGTTCCGGCGCCCTGGCTACTGCTTGTACGGGAGAAAGCATCAAAGAAGTCGAAGAACTTGTTCTTGAGGATACCCGAATTAAGGTGAAAATGATGGCAGAGATCACCAAGCTTTCCACTGAAACGTTAGTGCAAGGTGGGTGCCACGAATGCTCACAGCGGCTCAGAAAAAAGTGAAATGCTGTAGAAAGCCTTTGTAGATGTGTAGTGAGAACGCGGACGTTGTTATGGATCGAATTGTTACTGGGGTGAAACATGGGTTCATCACTATGACTCTGAAAGCAAACAACAGACCATGCAGTGGCATAAAAGAAGAACAGACCCCTCAAAGAAGTTGAAAGTCAATCCGTCTGCCGGGAAGTTCATGGCCACATTTTTTTGGGATTCAATAGGAATCTTGCTCATTGAGTACAAAAAAAAGGTGAAACCATCAACGCCACATCCTACGCTTCGAATTTGCATAATTTGCGGGAGGAAATTAAAAAGAAAAGACGAGGTAAGCTTGCAGCAGCAGTGTGTTGCTTCTTCATGACAATGCTCTTGTTCACACGGCACGAGTTTCCAGGTCTGCTGCGTGAGATTGTGGTTTCGACAAAATCCAACACCCACCCTATAGTCCAGACCTTGCCACTAGTGATTATTTCCTGTTTCCGGATTTGAAAAACTGTCTTCGTGGAAAAAGATGAAAAACTCAAGTCGGCAATACATAAATATTTTGCTTTCTCTGCAGATTTATTTTTTGAGAGTTTAAAAAAGCGTATCGCAAGATGTAACAAATGCATTGATACTAGGGGAGATTATATTGAAAAGTAAACACAATTTAAATTGAATTCGCATTTTCCTACGTGTCGATACCGAGAATATATTGAACGCCCCTCGTACAAATGAAGAAAACATTTCAATACGTTGAACGATCCAAATGAAGCATCAGATGCGAGTAGTTCAGTTCTGCACATTCTGTAAACAGAATCAATATCATATGCATATTAGCATGTATGATATTAGCAAATGGTGTAAAATATGTTTAATCACAGATGTAGAATTTGGTTTTACGTGATCACCCGCCTTTGCCTAACGGCTTATATTATGGGGTCCATTTTCCCAAGAGTCGTTGATAACGCAGGACTTAACGCCTTAGTTACCCAACTAATATCATGCTGGAGGGGTAATCACCCCACATTGGTTTGATACGAAGCCTTCTTTGAACCTTTGCCGCTCTCGGGCTGGCAGCGCCCGGTTGAGAATGCATCTCCACACTGAGCAGGTGGGCGTTTCCTAGCCCAGGCTGAACAACAACTAGATAAGTCAGCACAATACACTAACCTCTACTCTGCCCGCGATGTATGGTGGTAAACCATAGCCACCACAATACTCCCACAAGGGGGCTTGGTCAGGCTGAAACCAGACTTCCACGTCCCGACCTCCCGTAGCACCAGAATATAGCTATATATATAGACTTCCTCAAAACCTGGGTCTGTTAGCCGCTATCCCGCCACTAAATAGTCTTTTCTTCATCAGTGTTTCCGTTGACACTATAAATAGTGTTATGGATGTGATTTTGAATCATATGTTTCATAAAATCCAGTCATATCACCTGGAATGGCACAGTTACAGTGAACATTCGATTTAAAAAAAGTTGTGTTCCATTTCATAGACTACTACAAAGAGCAGCAAATTAGTCTATCGTAGAACCAATTGAGATTGTTAATCGTTCTCCTCGAAGTCCAAACACTACAAAACAAAAAAAAATCACGTAAAAAAATTCGGGGATTTGTACGTATCACAATTCCCATTTTACTAGGAATAATTTTTGAACAAAACATGTAGCTCACACAAACATTTTTGTCCACTGATTTTTTTCTCTGAGAACAACAGACCGCACCAAATGTTTCGAATGCTTCAAAGTTATGCACGCAGAGCCCGCCGTCGAAAATATTATTTTCACCACTTTACAATCCATACACGCTGCAAAAACTTTTTCTCGGGCACTCGTGGTGCTCAGAAAAAATCCTCTACATCTTTTCGCGATACTCGCAAAACCAAATTTTCGAATAAAAGCGTTTTCAATTGCCGTCGGTTGCACATGCCGCCTCTTCGTTCTCCTAATGAACGTTGCTGCTGCTCAATGTGTTCTATTTGTACGGAACCAAAATTCCAATGTAGCACAATATTTGGAAATCACAGAAGTTCGTTCCGCAGAATTTCACTGACAGATACTTGAAATTGGGAATCACTCTAAAAACACTAAAAACCTACGCAATTATATTTTAAAGTGCCGCACAGTGCAGAAGCGCTTCCATGGAAGTTCCTGTGCAGCAGCAATCATTTGGAAGCCTTTGTCTGCCAGTCAGCGTTGGCTTAGCAATGCACACGGGTGCGTGTGTGTGAAATGGGCTCTTTTCAACGCAAATTTCGTAGTCTGTGTGGCACTCCTTGACGCAGCACAATTTCATAAAATGCAACAAATCGAGCTCTTTCGAAAAATGTATGCATGTCAGATGGCAGATCAGCTTTGATCAAAGCGACCCATCCCTGCGCCTGCCATTGCATCGGGGGTACCTTGTTAATATTCTATCGTTGTGAAAATTGAAAATTTTCCACATCAGCGGGCGGTTCTGTGATGTTATGAGGGAAAATAGCCTGCTTTGGCCAGGATGCACTTGTTATTTCAGTTCGCCCCAACGAACGGACAGCCCGACCGACGACGACCAGCCAAGCAGCCGGGTGGTTGCACCACAATGGCATGTTTAAAGCTTAAACTGTGATTCACTGGCTGCGGGACAAATGAGATAGCCTGCCACATCATTTGCACCAGGATTCCGGGACGCGCACATTCGCATAGACAGGCCGGCAAACAACCGGTGCCACCACTGGGCGGCCTCTTTCGTTTGAACAAAATTACAAATCACAATGATGCCATCAAACCGTCCGGCACCGCGGTCGCTTAGTCCTCGAAAAATCGATGTGTCTGCTGATGTGCAGCATCAACATCGGCCGGTTACAGTCCTGCCTAGGCACACAGGCACGGCCGTGTGTAGGTGCGGATGTGCGCCGCCTTTGAGAGTATTTGAATCTAAATCTCCGAAGTTGAATTTCCTATTAAAATTTCCCATTGTTTTTTGTTTGGGGATTTAAATGGATGTGTACAGACCTGTATATGCGGGCCGGCACTCCCTGTGGAGTGGGTGTTCGGGCCTGCTGTTGCATACTGCGAATGAAACCTTGTGGCGACGGTAAAGAGCGACAGATGAAATAACCACCGACCGCCAGTAATCCAAGCAATTTGCAATCCAGCTCACACAAACAATGGGCTGCGTCCTTTTTTCGTGTCCGCTTGGGAGTGTGTTGTCTTGCACTCTTGGGGCAGTGGTATCAAAAGCCATGCTAATGGCTGCCGGGCTCCATCCAATTAGAGATCCAATTGCTTTGTTTTGATATAACAACGGAAAACGGGCAGGAATGGTTTTGCTAATAAAGTAATGATTCGAGTCGAGTCGACTCGTGTCGGTTGAGCTGCCCCAACAAGAGGCATGCACCCAGACTGATTTGGAAAACGTTCCATACGGAACGGTGAGTACTTCGACTGGCATTGTTCTCCGCTCTGCTGGGAAATTGTTGTTCTCCATTTGCTATCGAAATCGTATTCCAATTTCGCCCCAATGTCGCTGAGAACACCACCGTTGCAAGTGAATCCGGGAGGTAAGCCCTAATTCAAAGGTATGGGCCCACCGCGATCGGGATAACAGGTTTCCCACAATGGCAGACATTTGCAGGAACCGTTCCAACTTATCATAATATATGCGCAATTGAAGATGGCTGAAAATTAGATTGTTTAAGGGTGTTTTTTTTTTACTTTCCCCAATCAGTGTGCAAACCTGTATGTGAACCCTAGTGGTTCTATGCAGAGTGCAATTGAGGCAGGTACAGGAATGGTAATTCGTGCAAAGCAGCGCGCAGGGAAAATAGCTTCATTTATATGAGATGGCATAATGGCTTGGTGGTCGCCGTGGCGTAGTGGGTAGTGTGTAACGCTCTCACGCCCAAAGTCCAGGTTCGGTTCCTAGTTGAACATCTCGAGTTTTTCACTGCACCATCTCTTTCGAGCTGCTGACAACACTCAAAACGAAATACTGCCTGAGAAAAAGCTTCTCAAACTTCCCCGTTCGGATTCGGCGAAAAACTATATTTAACTCGTGCGAGAACAGTAGCGCGCACAACACGAGTAGTTGCGCCATCCAATTATTACTATTATTTACATATTGGTTTGGCTTATTGCTTTGTATACGGAATTATTTAAATGCATTTCCTTAAATATACATTAAATCCTCTGAAAAGAAGAAAGATCTCCTTAAATTTTTCATGTGTCCAACTATTTTTTCGGCTATAAATTCGATCGTAGCGACTCGTATCTTGCATGTAGTGTTAACATTCAATGCGTCAGTCGTGGTATTCCTACAGACCCTACATTTGTCTCAAAGAACAGTCCAAAGATGTGATAGTGTATGGTCTAGGAGATAAATTTGACGTAGTAATGTGATTTCTCGAGAATCCTATTGTCGAGCTCGCTGTGTTTACTACTTAAAACCAGAGAATCGTTTCGCCAAGGTCTTCGAGTACGTTCTGAGCTGCAGCTGCTACTATCTCTTCTTGAGGTGCTGTCTGTGCTAGTATTAACCGAGTAACAACCACTCATAAAAACCAGGACTCAAGTTTATAAATGATATTGCTTGTATCAGTGGAGAAGGACTTCAGGCAACTTAGAGTACGCAACTGGAGGCAGCTGGCGAGAGACCGTCCCAGGTGGAGAGGCATGTTGGTTGAAGCTCAGTTCCATCCATGAGAACAAAACTAAGAATTAGCTATATCAATCGATTTCCTAACAGTTTAACAACTTGGAGGAGCTGTTGTCGCTCAACTCTTTCCAATACAAATTCTCACGGTTCACTAAAAAACTAAAAAGCAACTTGACAAAGGTATTATGTGACTTATCAGAAGAATCCTTGAATCACAATTTTTCTATGTCTTTGAAAGTAAGTCCGTAAAACTTGGGACTGATATTTGATGTTTACATCAATTCAAACAATGCCTTTGAGTATATGTATTCGGCATGGAAATGTCGTTCACATTCTGAAACAGCAGGAAATTTAAAAATTAAATTAAGGACTTGGCTGTTTCCCTTTCTATTTTTTGATGAATCAGGGTAAATTTTGGCTTCTCAATTTTTGATTGTTGCTATATTAAACTTGCACAACGAACTTTGGAGTTGGCAATTATAATAATATCATAATAACCATGATGATGATGGCTTTAGTTGAATTTTTAGGTATGCTTACGTAATCGAAATGTCAAACACATTTTGTTATTTGAAAGTTGGTACTTCTACTGTCAATCAGTTAAAAATTTTATTTTTAAACGGTTGTATAGTTTTTCTTTGACGTTTGCTAAAAAATGGAATATCAAAACGAACATTTTCGCCATATTTTGACATTTTTCCGCAAAGGAAAAAAATGCATACATATGTGTATCGAGGACTATTACCTATTGTACTTGGTGCTTACAATATTCTTCAAAGTGTGGTCAATCCTCTTTCGAGGTGTAAGATATCCCCTTTGCGAAAATACGAGAATAGAAAATCCTCTTTGAATTGCGTGTATTATCTACCTCACTTCTAAAACTTAAGTGTATATAATAAATCCAAGACGAAGTGAACAAAAATTAAATAAATTCACTACTTCATCCTTTAACACAAATAGAAGCATAACCAACTGATAATAATGCAAAAGTGTGAATGGGAGTTTATTTTATTTATTCGCCGTTAAATTCTGTTCTTTTTCAGAGCAACCAGAATTTGTTTTTATCTACAGTCAACGATGTGGCATAGTTAGTAAATTGCGCCACCTACGCCTCGGAGGTCCCAAGTTCGATTCTGGAACTAAACTCATCGTGTTTGTTCCCAGTACCACTTCTTTCTAGCTGTTGACAACACTCAAAACGTACAAACTCTCTATAAAAATATTCTCACATTTCGATTTTCAGACCCGACAAAAAAACTGTGCGTTCGTTCTACTCGTGAGCGCGCACAATACGAGTAGTTGCTGAGGAAACTAGGCTTTGGTCCCCTTGTGGACTGTTTCGCCTTTCATTTTATTATTCGTATATAAACAAAACTCTCTCAACAAGGATGACCAATGTGAAATTTATACTTAACAATTTTTTAAGCCGGTTTTCTTGTAGAGGAGACTAAGTAAGTAATTTACTAAATGAGTAAATTACCTCTACCATAATTTACTCATTTATCAAAGTGCTTTATAAGAAATGGTATATGATAAGTGGTGTGTTCCCGTAATTGAAACAAATAACTCTAAACAGTGCAAAACAACACAAACTAACACAAAGTCTGTTCCCGTATACCGAAAAAATGGGTTTTACTTCAAGTGAGCGCTCTCGAGGTATATTCCCCTCCCTGTCCATTTTAACACAGAAAATTTGTGGGTAGGTTGTTGGTTTTCTGTCAACTTTATTGGTGTGCGCACAGTATCTCTGTGGGCATTGTGTATGTAGGATCCCAAAACTACGCACTGGACAAACGGACGAAATGCATACGACGACCACACTGGTACGAGACAAAGAGAGAGGAAAAAAGAAAACGCAAAGGAGTTAATCATCAAACTCTTCCCTAAGAAGTAAGTTCAGATTGTGCGCGAATCGTTTATTTGCTCAGGCTTGTTTTGTTCTGATTCTTCTTCTTCTTCTTGTGGCGCTACAGTCCGGGGTGGACCTGGGCCTCAACCAACATGCCTCTCCAGCCAGCACGATCTTTCGCCAGCTGTCTCCAGTTGCGCACTCCAAGTTGGTTGAGGTCCTTCTCCACTTGTGTGCGCCACTTTAGTCTAGGCCGTCCTCTGTTGCGTTGTCCCAATGGCTCGGATTCAAAGACTTTTCGGGCCGGAGCAGTGGTGTCCATACGCTCTACATGGCCTAGCCATCTTAAGCGTTGTATCCGTAGACGCTTAACCAGGCGCATGTCGCTGTACAGCCTATAGAGTTCGTCATTAAATCTTCTCCTCCAGATGCCATCAACGCAAACAGGACCAAAAATCGCACGCAAAACTTTTCTCTCAAAAAGACTAAGGGCTTCCTCATCCGCCTTTGCTAACGTCCAAGATTCTGCGCCATATAGTAGGACGGGGATGATCAAGCTGTTATATAAAGCCAGCTTAGTCCTTCGAGAGAGGGCTTTATTACTCAATTGCCTCTTGAGCCCAAAGAAACAGCGGTTGGCAAGAGTGATTCTGCGTTTGATTTCGGTACTGATGTTGTTGTCCCTGTTTACCGCGGAGCCGAGGTAGACGAAGTCCTTAACTACCTCGAAGTTTCTGCTGCCTAGTGTGACGCTCCGTCCGAGACGTCGATGTTGTGTGTCCTTCCTTGATGACAGCATGTACTTCGTTTTGCCCTCATTTACCGCAAGACCCATTTTGGCCGCTTCCGCTTCAATGCCAGCAAATGCCTCATTGACGGCTCGCTGTGTTCGTCCAATCACGTCAATGTCATCAGCGTAAGCTTACAATTGAACTGACTTCTGGAAGATCGTGCCTCTGGTGTTGACTTGTGAGTTACGCACGATCTTCTCGAGGATGATGTTAAAGAAGTCACATGACAGTGCGTCGCTTTGTCTAAAACCTTTTTTGACATTGAAGGTCTCGGTGAGTTCGGTACCGACCTTGACGGAGCAGCGAGAGTTCTCCATCGTCATCCTACACAATCTGACGAGTTTGGTAGGAATGCCAAAACTAGACATGGTACTGTATAGCTCGTCTCTATGCACACTGTCATATGCAGCCTTGAAATCGACGACGCTGAGATTCCACTCATCGGGCATGCTTTCCTCCGACCATATCTTACAGATGAGCTGGTGCATGCGCCCAACCAGGTCATCTCCAGCTGCTTTAAATAGTTCTGCGGACAGTCCGTCCGCTCCAGCAGCTTTGTTCGACTTTAGCTTGGATATTGCTATCTTCACCTCGTCTAAGTCGGGGGGACGGAATGCTTGTCTATCATCGTCCAAATTGAGTGGAACATTCTGCCTAACAGCGGGATTTGGGTCGTCATCGCCGTTTAGGAGTCTGCAGAAATGATCCTTCCAGATTCTCAGCACAGACTGCGACTCTGCCACGAGTTGTCAATTTTGGTCCCAGCAGGCCTTGGTCCGAGCCTTGTATCCTCCGGATAGCTGTCTTATCTTTTGGTAAAACTTTCGGACTTCATTCCTGCCAAAGCACCTTTCCATTTCCTCGACCGCGCGCTTCTCATGCTCCTTCTTTTTCCTTCTGAGAAGCCGGTGCTCTTCCCTTCTTCTCTGTTCGTAGAGTTCACGAACAGCTCGCGTTGTTCGATGCAGCGTCGCCTTATAGGCGTCTTGTTTAGCTGCGTGCGCTTGCCTGCACTCGTCGTCAAACCATGGGTTCCTTCTGGGTGGTGACGTGAAACCCAGCACATCAGTGGCAGCTTCTTTGATGGCTTCTTGACAACGTTTCCATTCTTCTTCTATGCTTAGTGCAGGAAGCGTCGAACTCTGGGCGAGTTTCCGGGAGACTCGGTCGGCAAAGTTCCCAGCAATCAGCTGCGATTGTAGCTTTTCGACGTCAAACCGTTTTGGCCTTTCTCGACTCCGTTGCTCTCTCGATATCCGGGTTCTTACCTTGGGTACAACAAGGTGATGATCCGAGTCAATGTTTGCACCTCGGAAGGTTCGGACATCGAGAATACTGGAGGAGTGTCTGACGTCGATCGCAACGTGATCAATCTGGTTGACGGTTGATTGATCAGGAGATCGCCAGGTTCCTTTGTGAATGTTCAGGTGTGGGAACCGCGTGCTAGCCACAGAGAGGTTTCGCCCCGAGGCGAAGTCCAACAGCCTGAGTCCGTTTCCGGATGTGTTGTCGTGCAGGCTGTGTTTACCGATGACTCCAGCAAAGATGTCCTCCTTTCCCAGCTGAGCATTGAAATCTCCTAGAACGATCTTGGTGTCATAGCTGGGGCATCGATCGTATGTTCTTTCTAGGAGATCATAGAAGTCATCCTTGATGTTGTCATCCTTCTCCTCTGTCGGGGCGTGAGCGCATATTAGGCTGATGTTCCCGAATTTAGCCTTGATGCGGATTGTCATGAGGCGCTCGCTGACTGGGTCGTAGCTCAAGACTTTTTGCCTAAGTCTGCCTCGAACAACAAATCCGCATCCGAATAAGCGCTGCCTTCTCTCTCTATAGCAATTGCTGTAGTAGATATCGCAGTTCTTCATCGCTTTTATGCCAGGCCCATCCCATCGCACTTCCTGGATGGCGGTTATGTCAGCTTTGTAGCTGTCAAGGGCCTCCGCAAGTTGTTCGGCTGCACGTGGCCTATTAAGGGACCTCACATTCCACGTGCAAAACCGAAAATCGTTGTCCTTTAAACGTTTGCTGGGGTCGTCAACAGTTAATCCGTCCTTATCCGAGGCATATCGGTTTTTCTGAACTATTTTTCTTTTTTACGTGGTAAGAAAGTTACCCTCACGCACAACCCACAGACTGGTAGGCCAGGCCCATTATTTAAATCCTCGGGCAGAGGGGGTCGCTGCATACATTAGTTCACCATACAACGGGTGTTGTGATGGCTATCCAGGGGGCGCCACTTGGAGGCTGTATGTCAACTTGACCTGTGCACTAACGAGGATTGCCTTGGCAGCTCGCCATGTTGAGCGCAATCAACGACGTTACCTCGCGTGCATAGGCCCATGCCCACCCTTTGTTCTGATTAAACAAATAAAATAAAGTTTCAAGAAGTGTTTCTTTTTCTGTTAATTAAAATAGAGTCAATTCAATTGCTTAAAAAAATAACCAAGTGTTTTATTTGCATTTTTCCACTAATCCGAACTGTGGGAAAAGAATCCTACATATATTTGTCTGAAAATTTGCTGTTGTTTTTATTTTCTTTATCGAAAAATTGAATTTGACATTTCTTAATTACATACTTTACACATTTGAGAGAGATTTATCCCACTCCTTCACAAATGACAGACTCTAGAATTTGGTACAGAAAGTACTGGAACTCACCTATTTTGAGATGAGTAATGCAAAAGTACTTAAAATTGTCAATGAAATCCATATTAAAGCAGTTGTTGGTTCAAAGATAAAAAATTATTTATGGTGTCTGTAGAAATAGATGGCTATGTACGTATTTTGTATTCTGGGACAGAGTACAAAATAATTTGATTTGAAATAAATGTAGTAACCCATATCATTTAACCTTAGAAAAATTGCAGTTTTGTCTCAACTGGTAGTTTACTCCGTGTTCAATACTTAAAAACTATTTCAAAATTTGTTTGAACTATTTCTGAACATGTTTATACTAATTAACCGTTTTCTTGTTAATAATTTTATTTTGTTCAGAAATATAAATCGCTGCTTAAAAAGTATTTCTCATTTTTTGTTTCAGACTTAAAACTTACCCACTTATCGAAAATCAAAAGAAATGTGTCAATTTGTTTTCTTCATTCGAACCTGAAGTTTTATTACGGTAAATATTTAGCGACCGTGTTGTTGTGTCTCACACACCAAAGGTTCTAGGTTCGATTCCATCGAGCAACTTCCATTTTCACGACTTGTGCGCTAATTGTTTCTAACGAATCTAGGCTTTGATTCCCTTGTGGAATGTTGCGCCTTCTAATTAATTTTAATTAAAAGTGGCACTACTATAGTAGGGTCTAATTTAAAATAAAATATAAATTAAAATTGCAGTCGGGTTTGAATTTGAACAGGAACTACTGTATAGTCCATGTTTAAAGACGGATTTAAATAAATCTCTTGTGTTCGTTATTTTTCAAATAGAAATACAGTGAATCAAAAAAAATGGTGGACTCCTGAACAATTCATATCTTTTAACCTAATAGGAATATATAAATGAAATAAACTGCAAATCAAAGATATATTTTCATGTTTTTAATAAAACTTTATTTGTGAATTATCAGAATCGGGTTCCCAACTGAAAAACAATAAAAATAAAATAAAGCAATTTTTTCTATGCAAAAAAAAAAATTGAACAGAAATAAAAAACTTTAGAAATTAAAATATGATAAATGATGATGATGGATATGATAAACCAGTATTATTTAATATTTTGTGTGGTGTCCCTTCGCCTCATTTACATATTCTAATCAAGAATGATAGAAAAAGAGATTGCGCAATTTTCTTTCGTTCTGCGCAGCTTACGTCACGCGAGACTTCTGATTTGACAGCTCTTTGTTATTGTTTAATATCTTCATACAAATTGAAGCAGGAAAAGTTATTAGTTGATTTTTGTTCTAATATTATTCACGTTTTAAGAACTTTTTAACATAAAATAAGTTTTAAGTGTATATCCAATTGAGTTAATTTGACTATCCAATTACTTTCCGAGCTATTAAATCAAGCATTTTGCATGCAGAGTGGAAAAAACTTTCACAGAGTTTCGTAAACCAATAATCATAATTGTGTAAAGTTTTAGAATTGCCATTAATAAAACAATTTAACTAAATTTTATTATTGCATGTCTTATTTCCAAAAGAGTATTGTAACTACCAAGTTATTGAAATAAAAGACGAGATTTAAATTTTGAACTAGTGGACAATTTTATTATATTTTCTTTTTTTCTGAATTGAAACTCAGTAATTTCTTTGTTTAGTTTCCTTATCCTAAAATGCATTCGTGCTCTAAAATAAAGTGTTTTTTTTGTATTTTCTCCCCACAGTTCACATTTTCGGTCAATTCCAAATGTGTCTTAAGATATTCGGGGGAAATCAAGAGGTAATCCCCATTCACACTTTCGAAAATTTCTTCGAGTTGCTCCAAGTGAACCATTAGTGCAGATGTGAGTTTATCCAGGCCTCCTTCGTTGAGATGGTTAACCCACGTAAACGCCGTGTCCTTATTTTAAAAAACACGTATGTCGGGAATTTCATCCCACAACTTATGGCAAATGTACCCAGCCAAGTTTTCAAGCCCATCCTGAGCTAAAGATTCCAATCCATTGTCCACCTGGCTGTAGACATCAGTGCATCAGTGCTGGAGGATTTATAGTTATACTCTTAAGTATCGTACCTTAAAGTAAAAAGAATATTCACATATTTATATAATTCAGATATGTATGTAGACAAAACATAACTTGTAAGAGTTCATTCGGAAACTAAGTCAGGCGTGTCATCCGAAGCAACTGTTTGGTCACCTAAATGAGAGAGATGTGAGAGAAAAGTTTCGTAGCCATTTTAACTTTCTGTCTTTCAGTTCCAATAATGTTTAAATGGCCTGCCGATGTCTTATGGGTGACGGACATTCAGACGCTGTGCACGTTAGAAGCGTAAGGATTGTTTTTTTTTACTTCCTTTCCATTTATTTTAAGCCCTTGGTCAATAAAATGATTCCGAAGGAGTTTATTCAAATGTCAATGCCACTGGTTTCTGCGCTAGTAGCTCTGCAATCATTTCACGTATTGCCTTTGATTGCATTCTGATGTCGCGGGATGAAGGAGCGGCTATTGCTCTTAGTAGGATTGTTGGAATTGTTCCCGCCTTCAACTTATATCCATTATTTTTGCAAAGGCCTGTTATAAAATTGTGACTTAATATGTAAGTAAATAAACAAATCATCTTGCCCATTTCAAATTGTAAGTTTCTTTCGAAACTATCCGCAGTGAAATGTGCACTTATCCTTTCTCCTGCATTAGTGAATCCACTGCTTCCGTAGGATGTTGTTGTTTGGAACCGAGTAAAACCGTACATTCGGTTTTCCCTTGTTGTTTTTTGCATTGCAGCCAAACACAGCACACCTCATTTTCAAAAATTTCTCTTTATTTAATTGTTTTCCTTTTAATAAACGCGCGGAAATCGCAGTCAAACCTGACATCCGTATATAAAAAGTAAACATCCGTTGTCTCAGCCTACGTCATCACAAATTGACAGAAGGTGACAGACATGCGCAATGCGTAATCTGTAGTTCTATCATTCTTGGTTTCTAATCGCTTTTTCATCGCACGAACTAATGATGAAGTGGTATCTACTGGAATATTGTTTCAGGTATCCTGTAAGTCTTCTCGGAGCTCACTTTTATTATGGATCTGTCTTTCGCGCAGTTTTCTTTCCATGTATACCCAAAAGTGTTCTATGAGGTTTATATCCGGGCTTTGGGTATTTTTTGCAATATACAACAACCATTCTTTTTCGATATAAGCGGATTGCTTTGGGTCGTTATAATTGACCAATAAAATACCAATAACCAACTCCAACGCCCATTTTCGTTGCTGATTGTTGCAAATTATTTTTCAAAATATATAAATAACCACGTTTATTCATAGTTCCTTCCACAAAGACCAAGCTTACAATCTTCAGACATAACAACACACTCTTTTGCGGGGTGTAGACGCCTTACAATCATTCGTGTGCAAACAATTTCTTACTGTTTGTGGATGGACGTCAACAATTGAAGTTTCTTTTAACCCTTTCGCGATGCTTGCTGCTGAAATTGGTTGATTTTCTTTGACTAAACGAATAATTTTTCTTCCTGCTTGCGGTGAACCACTTCCAACAGGTGTCTCCAAGAATTCGTTCTTTTTTCTCGTAAGCAATATATGTATGTGGCCGCCGTGGCGTAGTGGTTAGAGTGCGACGATCACACCTCGAAGGGTCCGGCTGAACACCTCAAATTTTTCATGCTATCACCTTTTTCGAACTGCTGACAACACTCAAAGAGTAATACTTGTCTAAATTTCAATTCTCAAACTTCGCCGTTCGGAGTCGGCAAAAAACTGTAGGTTCCTTCTACTTGTGAGAGAATAGTAGCGCGCACAACACGAGTAGTTGATGATTGTTCGTATACTTTGTCTTCAGTCGCTAACTGCACTCATATTCTTCATATCACAAGAAAGTTGTTCATTTCCCACACTTTAAGAACGTAATACTGGAACAAAATAACCCGCGGTAAATTACCCTAGAAAATAAAATGACAGCCGAAAAACTAAAACGAATCTCAAAAATGGTAAAACAAGGTAACTTTACTTTGAGTAGTGAATTAGGAAAGTGGGGTTGGGGAGTATTTTGGCATAGAAAAAATGGCCTTATTTTATTTTTATTGTTCTCCAGCTGGGAACCCAATGCTTTTATTTCACAAATAAAGTTTCTTAAAAACAAACCATAAAAATGTATCTTTTATTAACAATTTATTCCATTTAAATATTCCTATTAGGTCAAGAGATATCCAAGGGAGAATGAATGGTTCATTAGTGCCCAACTTTTTTTTGGTTCATTGTAAATCGGTTAAAATGCCATGGAATATCATGCTTTATATGAACTTAATTTAAACGTCCATAGCACATTTGACGTATTCCTGCAGGTCAGATAATCATTTAACTGTATCCTGATTGGTGAAGAATTTCTGGTTGAAAAACAAATGTTTTTATGAATGAATGAATGTGTAAGAGGCAGTAACGTCTATATTTGACAGCCATGTTGCCCCACAAGTTTCAGGTACTTGTAACAGCGGAACATTAATCAAAATTCCAAAATTAAATCGTAAAGCCTTTCCAAAGTTCTTTTGTTGTCAAGTTAGTAATAATAATAATAATTGCTGGCGCGACAGTTTACTACTCGCGTTATGCGCGCTACTGTTCTCTCACGAGTAGAGGGACCTACATTTTTTTGCCGACTACGAACGGGGAAGTTTGAGAAGAGACATTCTGACGCAAAGTCCCCATTTATCGGGTTAAGATGTGGAAATCAAAATTTTACTTCAATGCCTCTCCAAAATATATTTTTCCATTTAACAGTTTTGCTATTAGTTTTTGCTCACAATCAAGTGCATACATCGTGTGAATATTATCGTTGGGAAATTGAAAGAAATATCGGCAGTAATTAAAGCAACAACTTTTCGCAAAATCGCCTACACACATAAATGTATGTCCGGTCAATTGTGAGGTGAGGCAATCGCCCACCGCCTACCAAATAAAACTATGTTATCTGGCATCTACTCCACCCAGAGAATTATTCCTTCCCCCAACATTTGTCAATTCCCGGATTCGTACGCATAGCTTCCAATTAGGAAGATAAGCCCTACACAAGACATCCCCTTCCCCAGCGCCGCCGAATTCGACCCATTCATAGAAATACCAAAAATCCTCGAGAACGTGTGTGTCTAGAAGCAGAAAACTTCATTGTTTGTACGAATGCGACATTCACTACGTTTTTCGTACTCAGGTTGATCCTTAACAACATTACAACTTCCGCTCCCTTCAAACGCCTCCGCACAAGCTTCCGAGCCCACCTTACAAACTTCGCCCGGGTGACAGGGGCAAGAAAAAGAGAGGAAATATTATTTCGCTATAATGATCACACAAAGAAATCTAACTTTTCTCTTTCTACGAATAATTTATATCGACAAAAGTATCTAAAACAATAACCCAACGACAAGCACACAAAGTTTACGTCCCGTGCCGCCGCAACCGCCCAGGACACCCACCGAAACCAACACTTCCCGGAGCATCGTGCGGCCTCCACAAAGTAATAAATTTCAATTCCAATAGCTCACACACACATACACACACATTCCTAGACAGTTACACAGTTACACAGCTACACAGCAATTTGTAAATAAAATTGCTAAATTAAAGGAATAAATTGGTTCTCCGGGAAGGCGGCCATATTAATTTATTATGGAAATCTGAACGACTTAAGTGGAGGAATATGGGATAAATTATCGAAATTTATGTGTTTTCGAACACATCTGCTATTCAGTGGGATATTGCTACCGTCCCCACAGCCGACGCCGATGCCGCCGATGTCGATGCGGCCAATGCCGCCTTTACCGCTACCGCAAGTCTGTTGAAACACAGACCTCAGTTCGCCGCAGAAGAGAAACTAGGTTTAGCTGCCGGAAAGGTGAAACCGAAACCGAAAACGACATCGGCGTCGGAGGCAGCGGCGGGCGGCCGAGCCGCTCAGCACTCTCGAGCAGTATTTAACGAAAATTGAATTGTTGTAATATGATAACGATTTAATTCGATTATCCCTGAGGAGTGTCGATAAGAGGTGGTGATGAAGGCAGCAGCAGAGACGCGGCGTCGGTAGCGGTTGCGGTTGAGTGGCTGAATGGTTGTTAGGCGGTCCTCAGCCGGCCATTAGCTGAATACGATTAATTTATAAACGCAAACTAATCGAACGAGATTAGGACGAATGACGCCGAGATTGCACGCATTAACCGGGCAAGCCATTGCCCTTCGGTGATTGACATCCGACGACCCGAGGCGTATTGTTCGAAATTCAATCTCGATTACAGAGCTGTGTTGGGGAAAAAAGTTCGCAAAAACTGCGCAGGCAGTCGCAGTAGCTGCCGATGCCGTTACCAACTGACGGCAGTGTTTACTCGGCCCAACTTTCTCTGCCATGGAGTGGCATTACCAGAAGCACATTTTCTAACTGTTTTATTCATTTGCGTGGTAGTTCATGTGGTTGGGCATATCCCGCACCTCCGTCGTCGCTGGGCCCACACCGATGTATGTGAACCCAAAATGTTCGTAGTCAACCGAGAAACCAAGCAAGCCGCCTATCCGCTATCGCTGATACCACCGCCATCGCCGCTGTCGTTGCCGCTATTGCCGGCATTGCCGCCGCTGCCGACATCCAACCACATGTGCATGTTAACTGAATGTTTTGGAGGCGAATTTGTAATCTCGCTGCGTTGCTTCTCGTATCCGGCTGCTGGCTGCTGCCTGCTGGGGAAGACCGAACTCGGTGGCATATGAAATTTAAATTCACTGCCGAAAATTGTATCGCTTAGTCTCGTGAATCCTGTGAATCCCGTGAATCATGTAAATTTTCCCCTAGCCTCCTCCACGTTCTCGACAGTGTCCCACAATCGTCGTGGCCCTTAAGCCAACCTGGCTTCGTTACGAGTGGCTTAATCGTTACCGATGTGGAAAACCGTGTAATGAAACCCATTTCGTGCTAATTTTTGAAAAATAATCTGTTCAAGCATGGCTTGTAGTCGTCGTACAGATGTGTGGTATCCGTCTTAGCTCTCATCCAGGGTGTCTGTGAGTGTGCGGTTCGGGAGAAATTAAATCGTCCTTGAAGAAGCGACATATGTGCACAAAATGTAATCCGTCATACGTGCAGAGCTGTTTGCATTCCTAATGACTCCTGGCAAAGAGGTGCACTCCCAGCAGACAACAATGCATTCCGGAAGAATGCAAGCATCCCAGGATGCTAACAATGCATAACAACGGGGAAAAATGGGATCCCAACGAAGGGGTAATGCATTTTTGATGTTCATCTCCGTACTGATGTTCTGATGTGCGGGTATGAGCTGTATTCCTAAAGCTTTGTGTTCGGTGCGGATTATTTTTTATACCTACGGAGTTGCGCTGCACGGATGCTGTGGCATCCCAGTCAGACGCGCTAGGCAGCCTTGCAGCCAGTCCCCCCTAATCTTAAATAAGTTTTTCAATTTTTTGTCATCAGGTACTGGAGCCAGGTTCTTAGAAGATGCTGATTCTTTCGTTCGAGGCTCTCTGGGAGAGCAGGCACAGAGTCCCTAACCATAACAGTCGCCGTCACCGTCACCGCCACCATCGCCTGCGCCACCGTGCCATCACACAGTGTCGTGATGTTTTGTAGTTTGTGCGAAGAAGTAAAAGTCTATTTGCGAAATGACTGATTCCTTGACTGGAACGTCATCATCTCCATTTTCAGCTCCATCATCTGAATGGAGCAGGAGCATATTCTCTGGGAGCATCTTATTCCTTTTTGGTTTATTCCTATTTTTTATATCCTTTGCGGGGCACAGCGTATTCTGTTCACAAATACAATTCGCTACACAATTCACTTAAGTAGATTGAAATGGTAGGTATCTGGGCTCTGGTGGCACAGCAACAAGGCAGTCTCCGACGACGACCTCAGACTGTACTCGGCTCTTAGTTCGTAGGAAATTTTACGATTTCTGAGTCATGTAATTGAAATGATTTCCTGGATGGAAGTCCCAAATTGTCATCTGTCATCGTTGTGTCGTTGTGACTAAAGGAGTCGCATGCTTAGATGAATGCAGGAAGCGCAGCTACATGCGAACACGCCCGCCGTACATGGTGTTCGTTTATTATCGTTAAATTATCTTCGAAGGGTGTTGTGCTCTCTGGATTGCTGGATTGCGTATTCCTATTCACATGCCTGATGAAAGCTTTTAGAGTGTTATTTGGAATTGCATAGGAACGTTGAAAGACGTGTTTTACGGCTCTGGGGAGGTTATACCCATCTCCCTCTCCGGTATTTAAATGGAATCGGTTCGTTTGAAGTGTCATTGATTGGTGTAGCTTACGCGCTCCTTTGTGAGTGATGTGGAATACACCGATGCGATGGCAATCATTTTGCTGCGTTCTTGGGGGGAATGGGGAGCTTACGTCGCTCCACCATTACCTTATGCAGAGCGCCTGTCAGATCTGAATTTACTGCGGACACAGTTGCGAGTATTCCGTAATGGATGCATGACAGCCTTGTGTGTGGCAGGCAATGTCGGCTTAAATGTTTGACGGGCTCGTTTCGAACGGGAAAATAGACACGTGCCTACACGCAGAACTCACATGCATTTCCACGATGAAGCGCAGCGCGTACTTATTCTGCTGCATGCAAGTCACGCAGCAAAACGTCAATCAGTCAAAGTAATTCTGCATCTACAGGGCTTCGCTTTCATTTCTCCGGTTGCTATGCCAGTTCGTATGCGTTTTAGACGTTTCGTGCGTTGAACGCTTGCTGGGAATTTGGGCATTTAAATATGCATAAACAATGTTCTCAGGAATTCTGTGTTCGAAGAGGAGCTATTGGAGAATAGGTCTTTGCTCGAGGGTTTCGGTAATCTTTTCACTCATCATTGCATTTGAGAGATTATTAAGCTCACGTTGAAAATGTTAGTATAAGATATCCTTTTATTGTGCGACAAGTTCTTCTTTAGTTTAAAGCTGATTGCTGGAAGCCTATGATCGGAAGTCCATACTCATACTCGAAATCTCTTTAACTTGGTTTTATTAGCAAAGTGTTGATTATCAGAACGTAGTTTTGTAACCAGCGCTTTGGTATCAACTTTCCTTAAATTAGATTTCAACCCTGTTGGAAGACGAAGATTTTGGCCAGCCTCGAAGAAAAAGACTAGAAATCCGAGGACAGGCACGCAAATTTGTCTCGCAGCATCGTTGCTCAGTAAATAGTTTCCATCCCGTTTGAAGCCTTTGGATTTTGTTGCAAGCAAACAAATTGGATGACGTACGAGTTAAACCGAGAGATTTCGAAATGCGAATTCTTTATGTCGGAACTGTTTCTGGAATCGGATCGTGATTGGAGGCGAGAAGTGATAGCCCCAACTATCTAAAACTACTGTTCAAAGCCTAATACACCCGTTCAATTTTGTCTACATCGACGCCTAGAGAAAACATTCAAGTTTCTTAGTTAGTGCTCTGCATATCGCGGGACCAAACGGGTGTGGTGTACTGCTAAGACCATGCGAAACTATTATGGGAAACGTTTTTGACTACAACTAATGCATTTAAGCAGTGCATTGCACGAAAATCGATCAGCAACGATCGGAAGGACTGGTAAGATTATTTTGTAAGATGATAACGTTAGTGGACATGGTAAAAGTGGTGAAAAAGTGCCCGAAAAGTCTAAAATAGAAAATTTTACCCTAACGTCATATTCTCCATATCTTGCACCTTCCGACTACTAGTTGTTTCGACGGATGTAAAACTATTTGAAGGGTCACCGGTTTGGTTTTTCAATGATTGGGCTTATGACAGAGAGGATCCGTTATTTGGAAATGACATTCGCAAATATCACTGTGGTAATTTGCGAATGTCATTTCCAAATAACGGATTCTCTCTGCCATAAGGGAAAAAATGGTCAATTTCGACAAACAATAAATTGAGTGAAAATTGCTTGAGCACTAACAAGCGCAGTGAATTAATTTGAACTCGTAAGGTAACCACAAATAAATGAAAAGCAAGTGTTTATGCGACGATGTGTCTATTCACCACGATCATATATAGCATACCATAGATCATAACTGAAGTGTACAAAGCATGAGCATAAATTAATGCTATATTAACAAAACTTGAGAAAATTCGAAGGTAATCTTGCAATAGTATACAAGAAACATGAACATGATTATGTGCATGCACGCGGTGAGTATAGGGTGATACCACGAGCAATATTTTAATTTTTTCATTTCGATTGTCTTAAAAGTCCTATGTACTCCTACTAAAACTGCATTGGAAATTGGTGTTCTTGTTTGCACTTCTCTGGTTGTTCGTGGTATACGACGGACATACAGGACGGAAGCAGTGATGGAGGCTTTAAAACATGTCATACACAAGAAGCGTCCTCTGTAAACTTTGTGATGTAAACGACTAGAGAATTCGTCATATTCAGCCAAGAATTTGAAGCTGCACCTCTTAGTGTGTATATAGATGCACTTTTCCACAACATTTAGCGTCGTTTTGTGTAATGGACCAGTATCTGAGTCTAAGCGCTCCAGTGTAATGTATCCCAAGTGTCATTTACTCTCAAGTGTACACCACACCAAGTATTTATTTAACTTTATATTTAAAATTCTTACTGAAGAAAGAATAGAATTTAAATGTGGAAATGTTGCATAAATTTCCTTTAAATTTCGACTGCTCTGCTTGTATGCGATTTTGTCTGATTTTTGATTAAGCTTTTCTCTAATCACGTGTTCATTTTAAAATTCGTTCCATAATCCCTCATACACTGTTCCACAAAAGTTTGCGTACGGGAAAGGCATGTGGGAACTAGCGGAGTTTATTTCAATCCATAATTTAAAATTTGGTTTTCGAAATTACATTTTAACAAATAAAACACAAGGTTTCAGATATTGCAAGAATTAATTCATTATTTTTATCTATTCAAAAATTATAATGAAATCAAAAGTAGCAAAAATAATTAAAAATTAAGTCCACAAAATTTTGTGTACGGCTGTAAAAGAAAATGGGGTGAATGAACATTATATGATAAGCAATTATTATATCTTATAACTCTAAGTCTCCTGATCGCCGTGGCGTAGTGGGTAGAGTGCGACGCTCACACGCCGAAGGGTCTAGGTTCGACTCCCAGTTCAACACCAATTTTTCGAATTATTCACGGCACCACCTCTTTCGAGATGCTGATAACACTCAAGGAGTAATAACTGTCTAAGAAAGCTTCTCAAATTTCGCCGTTCGGAGTCGGCAAAAAACTGTAGGTCCCTTCTACTCGTGAAAGAACAGTAGCGCGCACAGTAGTTGATGAGCAAGCTAGGCCCTGGTCCCCCTTTGGACTGTAGCGCCAATAATTATTATTATTAACTCTAAGTCTCAGTATTTAGTAATAAAGCCCTTCATCTTAATTATCTCATGAAAGCGATTATGCTTCTAACTTTTAAGTGAAAGAGCTTCTTTCAGTTGCTCTCTGACATTGATATCGTGGATGTGGATCCTTCCTTCTAAAGCATCTCACACATGCTCTATACGGTTGATGTCTGGGCTTTGTGGCGGGATCTTTAAAAGGTGGGATGTGTTAGCCAAATAACAGCCAAATACGCACATTATGCGCGGTATGTTTGGGATCGTTGTCTTGCTGGAAGTAATATTCTATCGATATCCCCAACTTTTCAGCACTTAATCTTAAATTTCTTTTTAAGAAACCAATATACGAAAACTGGGTTATTATACCTTCAATCATTTCCAGGTTGCCCCAGCCGGATGACCCCATACAACTTCGTCTGAAAAAACTGCGAAAAACATTTCAACTACGGTTCTCCTTACTGTTTCAGGATGCACTTCGGTATTGTTGAACACCTGCAGTTCACATTTTATTCTTTTCTACCGTTATGAAGGGTTTCTTGTCTATCATCTAGTTTATTAGCCCTTTGTCTCTTGTAGAAAGCTTAGATGGTCTCCCAGATCTTGTTTTTGTGTCTATTGCTCATTGGATCATAAACTCATTTAGACGAAGGACATTCTCTCCTCCATGTACAAATTAATTATCGTTTGCGCTCACTTATACTCACCTCTTTGTTTGCCATAACAATATATTTCCTCGCACAGTTCAAATTAAATACCACTCAATTTTATCACTTTTAAACGGATAAACAAAGTTTATTTGCTCTGTCAATTAATAACAATTATTTAAACAGTACTTGAATAAAAGAGTTACCAGCCGTAAGCAAACTTTTGTGGAGCACAGTAAGTATCTGTGTCGAATTTCATGTCAGAAGGCTTATTGATGTTTAAGATATACGTTCTTTTGCATTCAGCATTGCAGTCTCGGAAACAAGGTTTCAGTGGGTTTAAGCAATAGAAAATACATTCAATGAGATATCTTTGGAGGAGTCAAAATCGAAATTCATGAACAAATATATATTTAAAAAAAAAAACCCAAAGTTGGAAACACTTTTCGAATCTTGTATATCTTTCCCGTCCGACATAGAATTTTGGCTTTAATGATAGAATGTAGATATTAGAAGATTATAACAGATAAAATTTAAATTAAAAAATTCGATTATCGATTTTTTTTATTTTGTTATGTTGGTGGCCGCACTGCCGTAGTGGGTAGAGTGCGACACTCACACGCCGAAGGTCTAGGTTCTCTTTCTAGTTGCTGATAACACTCAAAGAGTAATAACTGTCTAAGGAAAAGCTCCTCAAGTTTCGCCGGAGTCGGCAAAAGACAGTAGGTCCCTTCTACTCGTGAGAGAACAGTAGCGCGCACAACACGAGTAGTTGGTGAGCAAGCTAGGTCTTGGTCCCGCTCTGGACTGTGGGACCACCCAATTATTATTAATATTATTATTATTATGTTGGTACACTTGTCGCCAACGTTTATGTATTTGAAGCTTTAGCTTTTCTTTTGCTTGTAAGATGCATAGAAGTTAGACGTGTTTTGCGTTTTCGTCGATTTCCTGCTGACGAAAAGAAATTAACTAAAGAATTTTCATTCAATTTTATGTGAAAGATGAAATTAAGTGCTCAAAAACACTTAAAATGTTGACAATGGTGAACGGCGAGTGTACTCTGAGTTAAGAAAATATTTACAAAATCTACTTCTTTATCAAAGAAGGTCGTAAAAATATGACACGCCCCAACACATCAACAACCGATTGAAATGTTAAGAAAATGAAGAAAGTTGTCATGAAGAATCGTTGAATCACTATCGTCCGCCTATCGGTTGGCTCATAGCAAGCACATTTTTCAGAAATTTCGATCATGAAGCGAGTGCGCGAAGTTACTTGCAAAATTGCTGTGTTTTGACTTTTTGGCCAAATACAACTCAGCCATCGAATTCACCAGATTTTGGCGCCTGCCACATTTTCCTGTTCTAAAGATGGAATAGACTCATGAAAGGGCGACGTTTTGCGACATTTGAGGAGATACAAACAGAATCGCTGAGGGAGCTCAAGGGCAAACCGAAACGTACATTTCAGTACTACTTAGAGGATTAAAAGAACGCAGCCACAAGTACATTTGATTTTTTTTAAACAAAATGAAAATTCACTTTTTCGAACAGATGTAGTATGATGGATGGGGCAAGAGTTCACAAAGGGACCGAAGCAACAGTTCCCAAAGGGGCCGAAGCCTATTTAGCAGCAGTTCACAAAGGGACTGAAGCCTAGCTCCCTGACACACCGTGTTGAGCATGTTATTGCCCTCCTATTGGGAAACAGTTCACAAAGGGACCGAAGCCTAGCTTCTTCACACCTCGTGTGGAGCAGGCAATTGTCCTCTCATGAGTATGAGGCGTTTACATTTTTTTGGTGATTTCGAACGAGAAGTTTGAGAAACTTTTGCATTAACAGTACACTTCAGCAACATGAAAGATGAGATGCCGTGCAAAATTCGAAATGTTCAGTTCACGGATCTTGTCCGCAAAATTAAAAATTTGAGTGCCCTACTAAGTGCGTGTGACTACGTCCAAACGTGGCGAACACGGCTTTGTCATGTATCGCTTGCGATAATTAGAACACGATATAAGAGCGTTTTAGTCACAGAAGGAGTTAGTATAGGTGTACAGAAGTTGATGCGAGAGCTAGCAGTTCTCCGTAATGATTTAAATTTTGAGGAGAGTCTGTAGCTTACTTCTGTTTGCAATTGAATGTTTTGTTTAGTTGGCTTTTTAGATGTTCTTCCAAATCTCAAAACATGCAAATAAATTTGTTTTCTCTATGCCCCTTTCCTTAAAACATCCAAACTTCCGAACGACGATATAGATCTTGAAATCAAACCTCAGTTTAGGCAGAAAGTCAAACACTCCAAATCGACAAATTTGTTTAGTTTTGTTTCTTTCCCGGCGGCTACGAAGATATGTGCTCCCCTATCTCTCGAACTTTGTCCGTCCCCATTGACTAATTGCCGGAAAATTCCCTCAGACACTGATTAAGAAGGAAATGCTATGTTCGGGCAATGTCACTTCACTCAACCGATTACGCAACAGAAGTTGGTTTGCTTCTCAAAAATCCACCCCACATTCGTTACGCACTCTCGCACTCGCCCGTCAAGCGTTTCCATTGCACACTCGCATGACTGGTTTGCGAAAGCAGTCCTTTCTGGTAATTTGTGGAAATTGAGCATCGCATAAATTTTAATCTTTCGCCATCCCCGAAAACTAAACTTTGACAACAGTGACGCACAACGCACCGCCATCACAAGGTACCATACTGGGCTCGAGTACATCGATCATGCTCTCCTTACCCTCCACCTGACAGTTCAATCAATTAATTTCAAATCTCATGTAATGCCTGTTCTTTCATAAATTCTCCCCATCACTGCCGCTCGAAATGAAAGCGAAACTTCGTCAAACTTCGTTCTGAGCCATCGCCGCCACGCCACAGCCACCGTTAAGCAAAGTTCTTAATTAAAATCATTCTAAAGTGGCGGGGAATCATTAGGGACATATGTTACCCACGATTTTTGGGGGGTGAACATGACTGGCACATGACGCAGGTCGTCCTCTGCCGTCATCGATTAATATGAACGATGGGGAGGGGGGCGGGAGAACAAAAAATTCTGCCGAGGGAGTGTGAACCCACAACCAAGCCTGGAGGGTGTCTGGGCCAGCCTCCTGTCGGCCAAAAATGCTTGCATTTATTTATGCCTGTCAGATGGAGTCAAATATCAAAGGAATAAACTGACTCATTCGCACAAACGTGCCTCCACATAAACTAATAGGCAGACAGACTGTTCGTAACGAGTGGCACAGATTTCGGTGTGCCGGCAGCAGTGTCGGCGGCCCGGCGGCGGCATCTATGACAACGCCGGCGGTAACAGACAGGCATACAAGGCAACCGCCCACACAGCATCTCGTAGGCAGAGCAGCGCAGATCAGCGAAAGCTGGCAATGATGGAGAATCGTCGCCGACGACGACGTCTTTTAGATTTTTCATGACTACGAGGCCCAGTATTTACCCGTTCAAAGATAAAACTCGCACAGTGAATACATAATCAGGTTTGTGTTGTAATTTAATAAATAAAATTACTCGGCATTACATTCCGGCCGCGTTTTTTTCTTTGGTGTGTGTGTTGTCGTTATCCCTCGTGCGAGTGTGTCGATTGTTTGTCTATTCTGTGCTAGCTGGCATGTCTCCTTGCGCCTGCAAATGGGGTCTAGTCACCCTCGGCACACAGCTCGTTCTCTAATTTGGTACGCAGCATATGTGAGTGAATTTCATATCGAGGGAAATGTGATGGAATTGAAAAGGATATTATTTACATAAGTATTCACCCTCACCAAGCGCTGACAGCGTTGACGGGGACTAAGTTTTGTAAGAACTCTCCGGAGAGTGGTGTGCACACACTCGGAGCGGCACAAGTCAGGCAAATGATTGTATTCGCAGAATACATAATATGGGCGGATAATTTGCCCTCCAAAGCCTGGCATTTATTACCATGAGTAATTAAGGCGCGGGTAGCTGCTGTGTGCTGTGTGTACCCACAGTTCAGCCTCGACTGACATAACTACTGTGAAGAGGGTATCACAGTGCGAACAGGGACGAAGCAAGGTAATGGCTGCATTGCCATACTCATTTCACAAGAACTAATTAGCAGGCTTCCACCGCAGCAACAGCAGCAGCAGCGGTAGCGGCGGCAGTGGCAGCAGCAGAGACGAATTGTAACAGCAGGCTCCATTGTCATTTCACTCGACTCCTTCCCATTAGCCCCCATTATCCTTTTTAATCCATAAATCCAGAAAATCACCGTTCCATGTCCATGGGCTGTCGGACAAGGACTGAACACAAGATTTAATGAGAGATTATATCCCAGGACATTTAATTTTTCACAACCCTTCAGCCGTGGCGACTTGATAGTCTAACGTCCCTGTGAAATAAAGGCAATTTTGCGCGGACGACAATTTTACATTTTTTTTAATTTTCGCCTCTCTTCTGTTTCTTCTTCTTCTTCTCTACCGTCATCATCGCCGCAGCCAGGCCGTCGTCTTGACCAGACCAGGCGAGCGCAATCCACAGACCAGAGCAGGTCCTGGCCAGCCGCCTATGCACAGTTGGCGCCTGGGCCCACGGATGGGAAATTTTAATCAAAGAGGTGATTTTTTATTCTCACAACTTTAAAGCCATCCCGCCCGTCTGCGCGGGATCTGCGGAGGGTTTATGTCTGCCATAAGAACATGATTAACAGGATCATGTTTTAGGCATCCAAACGCCTTGACAACGCTACAACCACAGCGTGCAACAGTTGTTGGCAGGTTCCTGTCAACTGGAGGTCCTGTTCTACTGAGGTTCCTCTGCCTCCCGATCCGTGACCGAGTTTGCGTTCACCCCAATCACTCGGTCGGAGGTTAAATTCTTAAAGCCCAAATGCAGAATCTGCATGCGTCCTGTGGTGATAAATAATGCATTACATCCATCAATCCGGATGTGTATCTAGATTTAAATGCGTGCCGGTGAATGGTGGAGGGAAAGAGAGAGAGAAAGGGAAACTCTTGCCGTGGCACGAGCAATGGAAATTGATTGCGTTTCATCCCATCAGACGGCATAATGAGACATTCGTTAACACCTAGGAATTCCATGAGAATGCCAACTCAGCTGGGGAACTAGGAGCGCTCCAATTGCACCCACCTCGGCGCACTGGCATCGATCATGAAATATGTATGCCCGAATTCACCAAGGAGCAATTAACTTATTTCATTATACTTTAATCGACTTAGAGCTGGGAAAACGGGACGACACTCGTACCTGGCAGACTGGGGGTAGTCCTGGCCAGCATTCAATAGAAGATGATGAATGAGGAATTTATAGCTTACATCCTCAAGAATTTTCTGCACGGACGTGCCTTTAGTTGGTTGCGTTTGGGGAAAATTCGGACTCTTATGGTGATTGCAGGTAAGAGCGATGCTCAGATTTTGGGCGCTCCCCAGTGGACGGATGACGAACACACTCTGGTTTTTTGGTTATGCAGGTAACTGACATTAAATAATAAAGCAATCGAAAGATGCCAACGGCGCCCTGTAGCGTTTCCAATCATTCATCAGTCTTGCAGGTTTCTGGGAATATTTGTAATTGAAATCTAAGTTGACAGATTGCAAATGGAATTGGAATACGAATCCTCACAATCCGATGTAATTCAAGTTGGGAGTTAACAGTCGACTGTTTCCTGAAGGAGTTAATATAATTTATGATCGGAAGGGTCATGCGAAAGATCTCTGAGGAGAAAAATGTTTTAGTCCACATTTCCCGAAACTCAACATACAAATGTCCAACCAATGAAAAAGGAAAACAAAATTCATAGTACGCTCTTACTATTTGCACAAACTTAAATATTCATATTCGTTCCTTGGCTCACGTCCCTCCACTTCGGCCTTAGACTCGGAACGGCAGCGTATGTTAAGCACATTAAATCCCGACCTTGACAGCATAATCGATTGGGGAAATAAGAATAGAATGGAATTTAATGCTTCCAAAACACAGTGCTGTCTACTGTCGTTAAAGCGATCACAAAATAATCAGCCGTTATCCATGAACGGCACTTGCGTTGTTGAAACTGAAAGACTTTCCATCCTCGGTATGTGTATCAACCCAACAATTAGTTGGAACGATCACATATTTGAGGTCGCCAAAAATGCTGCGAAATGTCTAGGTTTCCTTAAACGATGCAAGAAGTACTTCACCCCCTCTGATCTGGCTACAATATACAAGGCATACATACGCCCAAAACTTGAGTATAACGCTCCTATCTAGTCAGGTGCTTCTAAGATCTTCCTGCATTTGCTGGATGGAATTCAAAAGCGAGCGATAAAACTTATAGGTGACAGTAATATTGCGAAGTCGATTGACTCGTTAGAACACCGACGTAATGTCGCGTCGTTGTCACTTTTTTACCGCTATTTCAACAAGAAATGCTCAGACGAATTAGCCAGTTGCATTCCTCCCCTTCAAGAATTCACCCGCAATACACGCCTCGCTAGGAATGCCCATCAATTCACCCTCAAGCCCTCTTTCGGACGTACAATCAAATTCAGAGACTCGTTCTTTAGCCGCACTACACGAATCTGGAATGCTCTTCCCAGTTCGATTTTTCCTCCTCATTACAATCCACAGGCATTTAAAACCAATGTGCATCGGTACCTCCTCTTCCTCTCTTCCTCTATACCTTCGGCCCGTGCTGTGACTTGATCCGGTCACTTAAGGGTACTCGCAACCCCTTTTGCACGCGTCAATTATAAAAAAAAAAAAAAAAGAGGGAGCTTAAATTGAACATCACACACTTACCAAATCCGACAATGGCTCCCAACAATAAATAAGAGGCTACCCGGAGTGGACTATGCAGAATGAGAGTGTAAAGAATGCATAATTCAGAGAACAGTATTTAAAAGCTTCATACGAATATATGCAAACTACAAAAACTTGAAGAGAAAAAGCGTACAAAGTTCTTGGAATTAGGAAATGTGAGTTGACGTCAACGCTGTACGAAAAGCTTGATAAATGTCAATTACTGGCAATATTATCTTAAGAAGCTGTTTCACGTAAGAAGAAGAAAAACTAAAAAAGTTTAAAGCAATTAGTTGCTGAAGGAACAAAATTTTATTTATTACTTAAAAAATTCAGAAATATGGCCGCATTGGCTTAGTAAATAGAGTGCGACACAGGTTCCATTCCCGTCTGAACACAATTAATTTTTTACGGCACCACCTCGTTTGAACTGCTGACAGCACTCGAAGGGTAATAACTGTCTAAGAAAAAACGTTTCAAGCTTCGCGGTTCGGAGTTGACAAAGAACTTAAATCCCTTCTTCACGTGAGAGAACAGTAAAGCGATCAACACGATTAGTTGATGCGCAAGCTAAAGAAAAGCAATTGCTTTTTTAGGGATCCAACACCCTTTTATTTTGTTCTTTCTGTCATCCATATGCATAGGTAGGTAAGTAGGTTAAGATGGCTGATGAATGCACTTAGTCCCATACAGGACCATTGTCCTGCCACACCATGTGGGAAGAACCTAAAACCAGCTGGAGCCCATAATAAAGTTTAAAATGTCGGCGGGAAGGGTTTAATTGAGGTCATGTAGGCCGTTAAGGAAGTAGCTTAAAATGTGCTTGTATCTGAGGAGCGAGTGCGCCGAGCATAACAGGTGTAGAAAAGTTTCTGATTCTTCGTCATCCCTGCAGGGATTCTCTTGGTGCTAGTGAACTAATAAAAATAGCCCCGAGAGTACGTGGAATATAGGTATTTTAAAAAATTGGTTACATGCTAAAGAACAAAAACAAATATTAATCATCGAAAACAGCTTTATTGCTTTTCAAAATATTCCCCATTAAGATCTATACACTTTTGCATGCGTTTGAACCAATTGTCGAAGCACCTATGCCACTCTGGTTGAGGTATCTCCAAAACATGCATTCTGAACGCATCAACCGCTTCTTCAGGTGTCGAAACTTATTGACCTCTCATTTTATTTTCTACGTACGGGCATGGGTAAAAAGAAGTCATTTGGCACTAGTCAGGACTATAGGGCGGATTGCTCATCAAATCGATGTTTTCAGTGCTCAAAAATGCAGTTGTTTGAGCCGATGTGTGAGAGCTCGCATTGTCGTGATGAAGAGTGATCCGTTTTCGGCGGTTGGTTTTCCTTATTTCTTGGAAGACAAGTGGCAAACAAATGGTTGTGTACGACTCAGACTTGACTGTTCTGCGTTGTTGTAGTGGCACCGTTGCGACATGTCCAGTAATTCCGGAAAAACAGGCGACTATTTGCTTGGAAGTGCTCCGTGCGCGAGGAACTTTTGTTGGATTTGGCTCATTTTGAAACGCACAGACAGTCGATTTCTGATTACTTTCGGGCTCAAACGCCTAAATCCGCGATTCATCACCTGTCACGTTGTCATCGACGTGTGTCGAAGCACCGCGATCCTATTTTTGGAGCATTCCTTTCGACTAATCGACACAGGCCTTTGTTTCAGCGATTGACGAATTGTGTGGGATCCAACGCGAACAATATTTTTTGACGATCAAATGTTCATGCAATATTGAATGTATGCTGGTCCCACTAATGCCTAAAGTTGTCTCAATCTAACAATAGGTCACATGACGATCTTGTAACATCAGCTGGCGCACAGCATCAATGGTTTCCGGCACAACAACTGATTTGGACTGATTATGGTAGACCTGGCAGTTGCCAGATTGCGACACTAGGGTTGCCCAATCCCGAACTATTAAAAGCAACCTTCGTAAAAGGATAACTTATTCTCGTGTAAAATCTGGAAGCTCACGACTTTATTGATATATAATTTTGAGTACTAAATGTTCAATTCTAATTCGGGAATGAATTCAATTTATTTCTAGATTTCTCCTTTAGAAAGCAGGGTTTTTCTGGAGCACGAGTGTGTGGGTCGTCTACTTTCAAAAGGCTTAACGTGCTTTTTTGTCGTCCGTATTCTTATTTTCACCTCAAATCTTACTTAAGATTTAACTGCGAGATGCAAATGCAAAAAGAAAGTTGATGCAAAATCAGACAATAATTCCGTTCATTGAACTTTATTGCCCATGTCCTTCTTGTTCAACAGAAACAATGTGCGAATCGTGGCACGAGGACAGAAAACATCAGACACTTACCAGCGACCAGAATCAAATCTATCACTTCCCTCTCCATCAGGTCTTCCATTTGACGAATACTAATGCATCCGCTCGCCGCGTGTGTTAGTCCATTCATTTTTTAATATCAGAATAATTGAATATGTCAAACTGCGGGTATAAATAGACTGACATCTCCTGTGGAATAATTAAATATTTGTTTACCGCTTGAACGAAAAAACATCAACACACAAGCTCGAACAGTCATTGTGCCGACCGCCTCGTTGCCTGCGGCGCTGTCACTATCAGTCCACAAACTGAACACTTCTACTACGATGTCAGCAGCATGAAATCCCAGCGCGTTCACTTTGGCTCAGCTAAATTGTTTAGCGTTTTAGTTAATTGAAAAGTCTTGTATCCAGTTTCGATTGGGCGATGGTGCAACACACAGCGGGTCTGGGGTGGTGATGGAAATTTTGACGGATTACGTGCTGTGTACAGAATTCATTTGGCGGCGGCAGGATTTAGAGCTTGACTGCAGCAAATTCTGCGAAACAAGATAACCACTTTGCAATAGTTTTAATAATATAATCAGCTTAGGCTTAGGGCACACTCTTGCGCACCGTTATTTTGAATTTACGTCGCCACCGTGCTCCAATATCGAACAATTTAATCAGCTCTCGTGCACTCATTAATTCAATAAAATCGACAAATATTAATGCGCAGCATTTGGTGCTCCCGGATAGAGCGGGGTCGTTCGGAGAACAAACATCCTAGTCGCAGCCGCTGTCTGACCATTAGTTGTGAATTTATTGCGTGCCGTTTGAGCCGCCCACTTAATTCGAATACGCGGGGGCGGCAAGCACTCTGGACCCTAATCAGTCCAACTCCAGAGCTTCAAAATCACACGCACTTAAGCGGCAATTAGCACCGTTTTCGGATTGCGCACTGCAATAAAAACAACTCACCTGTTTTGATATTAAAATTGCAATTTTAATCAACCGTCTGAATTTACTGAACTCTTTTCAGCATATCCGCGGAGGGGAGAAACCTGCACGAAAAGCTGGGGGCTGCCCAACGACCCCTCGCGGTCAGCTATACAATTCCATAAAGCAAATTAATGAAGCCAATACCTATTCAGCGAAATGAAATATCCATTTGCGCCCATAGTTAGTTTGTAATTATGTTGATTCTTTGTGTTCGAACACAGAAATCAATACTCGTCCATCCGCTTGTCGGATAATTGGAATGAAACTCTTCAAATTTGCCCGTCAGTGACGGTAGCATCATCATTGCCAGGACCGGGAATGGCAACCAACAAAACTGCAGCGGCAGGAGCAGCACACAGCAGTAGCGTCGCCAATCGAATTGAGTCCATCTCACCCATCCATCGTAGTCGTGCCACGTGAATTGAGTTGATGCTGACGGTGGTGGTCTTTTTGCTTGCTCACCACCGCATCACTGCACCCGGCCGAGAGTGTCCAGCCTCTCAGCACACCCTCAGACCGCCACACTCGCACCCATTCAATCGACTCGACAATGAAGGGTCGTTTGGTCGTTCATTTGTTCGCATTTTCGTCGGTTTTGATCAACAACGACTGCCGCCGTGTCTCTACCTCCATCGCGTCGCTGTCAGGCCGTGCCGCACCGTCAATAAATTGCATATCAAATATTTAATCAATATCCACAGAAAAATTCAATTATCGATGGCTTCCCCACACGTGACTAGTTAACGTAGGTGCGGACTGACACAAGAGTTCTTCTTCCCGGTCGCCGGGCTAAAGTCACTGCGAAACCGCATCCCATGGTGGTTGCGAGGGATGGTCGCTTCTCCCTCGTCGGTCAGCACCGCCGTCGCCGCCGCCGGCTGCAAAATCCCGATAAACTTAATGCAATTCATATTTTGTGTGTTTGTATTTTTTGAACTTTTTGCTCGTTTTCGCTCCTGCTGCTCTTGCAGTTGCTGCCCATCAGTCGCCAGCACAGCTACGTCCACAGACACGACGCACGAGCAGGAGCCGCGGCAAAGTCGTATTTTTCAATTTCATTTCAATTTTTTCCGGCGTTTCACAGTTTCGACTACATAAATTTCAATTTGTATTAAATTCAATGAATAAAAAGAAATTAAACGCCCTCAATCGGCAGCGCACAGTGACGGGGCCGAAGTGCATGGTCAGCTCGGTCGTACGGGTGAGCAGGGCTGTCCGCGGCACAGCGAGCCCGGAACAAAAGATGTTAAGCCGGCCCGCTGGGGGATGCGGACAGGGTTTAATTTATAAATTAATACTAATGAAAATTTGTAATTTAATTTGTTTTAATGAAGGGGAAAAATTACACAATTAAGATGCGTTCATGTATGACGTAGTGTTGACAATGTCGCTGTAATTGCAAGTGTGCCCTGTTCTCTGTGCGTGCCCCTTGCGAGTGGTCAGTGGCCTGATTGACAAATCCCTCTGATATTCAGCTCCACAAATTGGATTACCGGCTCTGAGTGGACACAAGAGTATGCTTCCGAGTAAATTGAATTTGTGAGATCTTTCACAGAGACATTTCTTACTTTTCTCTTACTGCTTGTTATATTGCATAATTCTTGGATGAAAATTTAGAAGAGAACTGGACAGCGGATGAACTTAATTATATGTCCCTATAAATGGGAGGCGGGCTATGACATCAAGTCCTGTGCGTGATGCCGCTGTTGAAAGGATAGCACGCACAATGGAGGGTGTAGGACTGCGGCAGAGAAACTTAAACTAGGAAGTATTCGAGTTCTAAATAAATGTTTGTTTAACCGTTTATAGATTTGCTGATAGCCAGAAGGAGAAATACTTGATTGTAAGCTACACATTCTCGTGCTGGATTTAAATATTTTCAATTTTGGCAGTAGACGGCGCTTGTTAATTCTGCATCAGTTGACTTGTGTCGACATTGAAACTAGCTCACCCTGTTGAATTTGATTGAATGTATTTGAATACATCAGACTTTGACATTCAGCAGTTGTATGGAGTATTGTATGTAAACAAGATTGAAAAAATAAATTAGTATAATGCAAAGGAAACATTCTTTCCTTGGTCGGCTTTTTTGGTCACTGTCGGTTTCAATGTTAACCAGGCTAGTCTTTGACGAAGAAACTGTTTGGTAGTACCTATTTACCATAAATTAAAGTATTTATTGCCTTTGCCGTGACGTAAGTTTCGGTTTCTTTGTAAGAAAACTTGCTGCGGCATAATAATAATAATTGTTGGCGCTTCAGTTCAAAGGGGGACCAGGGCCTAGCTTGCTCATCAACTACTCGTGTTGTGCGCGCTACTGTTCTCTCACGAGTAGAAGGGACCTACAGATTTTTGCCGACTCCGAACGGCGAAATTTGAGAAGCTTTCTTAGACAGTTATTACTCTTTGAGTGTTGTCAGCAGCTCGAAAGAGGTGGTGCCGTGAAATATTAGAAAAATTGGTGTTGAACTGGGAGTCGAACCTAGACCCTTCGGCGTGTGAGCGTCGCACTCTACCCACTATGCCACGGCGATGGCATATCTGGAGCAAAAATACCTAATTAGGTTTAGGAATGCGTATATGCACAGGGGCGAAAGCAGCGGACGTATTATTGTACATCAGAGTGAAGTTTAGTTTAGAGATAATTCGTAGTTGTTCATTGTTAATAGATTAATCATCAAATTGTGCAAACAAGACAAAGTTTCTTGGAAATCGCCATAGTTTGGGAGACAGTCGCGATGTATATGTCTCTTTTCCCAAGAGCAGTTGAACACCAGATTGCACTTTGTCTGCGCCTGTACTCGAAAGCGTAAATTTTTCCATGGGACAAGTCCATTTTCGCACTCTAACAGTTGCAAGAGTAGTCAAAGATCTAATCGTGCACAAACCCGCTGGCCCGGATTGTATCAACCCGTTCTTCTGAAGAGCTTTTCTTCTACGCTGGCAAAACAACTGCGTAAGCTTTCCCATTTGTCCTACTGTTTAGGGCTCTTTCCGAGTAAGTGGAAAACAGCATTTGTCCAGCCCGTCCCTAAAAAGAGCAAAACATCACCACCCTCCTCCTACCGACCCATAGCACTTACGTCCCTACTTTCCAAGGTCATGGAAACGCTGATAAGTCGTCAGCTTATGAAATATCTTGATACCCGGAAGCTTCTTAATGACCGGCAATTCGGCTTCCGCAGCAAGGTTTATCTCACCGAAAAATGGAACCAATCTTTGCACAACGTAGGAGAAAGCAACTTGATAGTTCGAATGCTTTTGACAGAGTCTGGAATCAGGCTCTCTTGTCGAAGTTGCGTGGTTTTGGTGTCGATGAATCTCTTCTTCAATCAATTAGAAATTACCTTTCGAACCGTTCAATACAAGTTGTATTGGATGGGTTCAAGTCTGAAATTCACCATATTAATGCTGGTGTTCCCCAGGGCTCTGTTTTGTCTCCGACACTCTCCTGTCTGTCGCTTCTAATCCAATTCACTCATATCTGGCCTGGTGCTCCTAAGACCTCTCTGCACCTACTAGAAAGAATCCAACAGCGAGCGATAAAACGTATTGGTAATGCTCCGAACTCAATCGGCTCACATCGACGAAATGTTGTGTCTCTATTACTATTTTGTTGCTATTTCAACAAAAAATGCTCTAACGAGTTAGCCAGTTGCGTTCATCTCTTCGAGAATTCACACGCAATGCCCGCCTCGCTAGAAATGCTCAGCCGTTCACCATTAAGCCCACCTTCGGACGTACAGTTCAGTTTAGAGACTCCTTCTTCAGCCGCACCACGCAAATATGGAATCTTCAGCCCAATTTGCAAAATGCACATTTTACGAGTTTACAAAACTAAGTTTCATCAATGTAAAACCTCAGAAATAATCATGGAAAATGGTCCAATTTGGTGAAAATCGTTAAAAGCAGCACCGACGGATTTGCGCCTATTCTCGTTTGGCCGTTAAAAACCCAAAAAATGCATGCAACTCCAAAAAAGTCACCAGAAAGACAACAATCGGATGGGAAAAAAACAAGTATTAAAAACTTTTGAAAAATTAAGAGTCGACGAATCGGTTTCGCCGAGGGTATATAAAGCCGCTTAGGTGCGGGAGCGAGTTTAGTCTGTCTTGGGTCAACGTAGGGTGCTCGTCGTGGGTGTTCGTCGTCTACGTACACTACGTACACCGAATGGTGTTGATGATGGATGGTGGTAGCTGATTCCTGGTTCCTGGATGCATCGATGCTGGCTGCTGGTTCCTGGATGCATCGATGCCGGATGCTCGTTTCTGGTGGCTAGTTCCTGCATAGCTAGGCCATGTAGAGCGTATGGATACCACTGTTCCGACCCGAAAAGTCTTTGAATCCGAGCCATTGGGACAACACAACAGAGGACGACCTAGACTAAAGTGGCGCACACAAGTGGAGAAGGACCTCAACAAACTTGGAGTGCGCAAGTGGAGACAGCTGGCGAAAGATCGTGCTGGCTGGAGAGGCATGTTGGTTGACGTCCAGATCCACCCCGGACTGTAGAAGAAGAAGAAGAAGAATTTTTAAGCCGTTAAGAAAATTTCCAAATAATCGAGATTAAATTTTATGATTTGTTATGTATAGTTACTGTGTCATCATTATGCAGCTTCTAACTTTTCAGTGGTCGCCGTGGCGTAGTGGGTAGCGTGCGACGCTCCCGTTGAACACAGCACTCAAAGAGTAATAATGTCTAAGAAAAAGCTCAAACTTCGCCGTTCGGAGTCAGCAAAAAACTGTAGGTCCCTTCTACTCGTTAAAGAACAGTAGCGCACCAAACACGAGTAGATAATGAGCAAGCCAGGCCCTGGCCCCTCTGTAAACTGACGCGCCATTCAGTTATTATTATTTTTAACTTTAATTCAAGCTCAAATTTAACCGTAAGCAAGAGTCCTATTGAGCACAGCTATAAGATTGTAAGATTGTAATATTTAGACTATTGACAATGCACTCTGCGCAGCATAAACTGTATTTTATTCTAAGCTGTAGTATTGCTTCATTTTGACACCGCATTTTGCAGTGGTTTTGAAAACAGATAGAAGAAGTAGCAATGAAGTGCATTACAGGCAATATAGACTGTGGCATTTCCAGCCACTGAATGAAAAGTTTTCTTTGTCGTTGTTTCATTTCCGTCTGTAATAAATACCTTTCTCCCGCTGTTTTATGGTTTTAAAGAATAAGTTTGATTTCCTGCATTGCTACCGACATTCAAGCAATCTTGATAGACTCCAAATATTAATGTTCACACAAATATTAAGGTTCATCACGCAGCCAATCTTAAGCTTTTCTATTTTCAAACTTTGTTGATTCTCCAGATCGTTCTTCGTTTTCAAAGTCAAAGTTATCACTTTCAAGCACGCCACTTCAGCGATTCTCGGTCAACTGAACGTCAGAGATACAAACTACAATGTCCACAATGATTTTCTGGAGCAAAAACGGGATGTTTGAACTAAATTCGACAAGCTTAGTGAATTCAGTGGTATTGTTTTATATGCTTCTAATTGTTTGTTTTCCAGCAAATGTTTGGAAACGGAATTCATTGGAATAGTAATAGAGTTGCGCCATCTGTTGATGTACCGCATGAATTAGTCTAATACACTCGTATTTAAACTACAATCTACAGTATTATGCACACACATTCTAAGCATTTAACGAAAATCTATTAACCGACGTTTTTTAAGACATTCAATCATATTCCTTGGCAGAGCGCCTTTCATTGCGCAAGGCATTTGTTCGTAATTACAATTTTCTCGACTTCTGTTTTTGTTTTGTTTTAAGAACTTTCTGTCCATCATTCACTGCATTTCTTAAGAGAACAAAATATCCTGCAGAAACCATAAGAATTCGGTTATACCCCTTACGGAATGACGTAAAAGCATTTTGTTTTCAGTTTTCCAATTTAGTAGAAAGCGGTGAGCAAGATTTATGGAATTTCTTACAAGCTCTTGATTATTCGCCTCCGCCTTCCCAAGCTTCGCAATTATTTTTCAACATTGCTGCTGACACCGACTCCAACCCCCAGGGATCTTGTTATTTTCAAATCGAATCGTGGGCCAGTGGCACCGGGATTTTCTAATTATTTCTTAATGAGTTCAATATCAAACTCAGCGACGTCATAGCTGGACTGCCTGTCCTTTCCGTAAATAATTTATATGTCGGAGTTTTTTTCGTTTTGTCCTTTTTGGTATTTTCTGCAATCAACGTCCTTTATTTCGAGGCAATAACAATCGATCAAAATGTCGGCTCAAGTAGCCGGCATCATCTCCATAACCAGGAGGGGCTACTCTCCTCAGCGGCGACAACGTCAACGATAGCGATGGCGATGGCGGTGGCGATGGCGAAGACGAGGACGAAGACGACGTTGACGATGGACGACGACGCGGTGCAAAAGGCAAAGTTAACGAACCGTATTAACGACTAAGGAGAACTGATAGGACGTGAATATGGACAGAAGATGAGAACACGAAAACAAAAACAAAAAGTCAGAGTCAAATAAAAAAAAAAACATGAAGACTATGTAAGGGAACCGGAGAAGTTTATTTTTCCCGTGCACTCCTTACTTTCAGGACCAAGGAAACTAAATTCCATTCTTCTACCGCCCGGTATTATTCTTCGCGGGTAGGACTCTCTAATTAAAATTTTCCTAATGACTCGTTTAGAGAACTTTACTCTCTGTAGTCGTTCGCTGTTGTTCTTGGCTGTGTCGTTGGCTAGAGCTGGTCGCCCTGTCGCCGACGTCGATTGTCGGCAAAACTGGCAAAGGGAAAGCGAGCGACATCGCCAGGCGCGTAGTCAGTACACTAAAAGGTCGTCAGCATCGTCGCTTGCCTCGGTTGGTAACATTTTTAATTAATCAACGTGCGGACCGGAGTTCAATTCTGTCTATGACTTCTTGCTGTCATTAGATTTTACATCAGCTGCGCGGGGAGAGGCAGCTCGGGCGATCGTGTTTCCAATTCGTCGCTGTGCCACCGACGGCTCCTGTGCCTAATGTGCGCTCGGCTGTCTGTAATCGAATGATAGTGGAGTGAATTTTGATTAAAAGGATAACGCTGAAAATAAAAAGGTTGGAAAATAATTAGGAAGCACACTTCGCATCTTTTATTCAGCCACGCTCATCATTCTCAAGGGTG
This sequence comes from Eristalinus aeneus, assembly GCA_955652365.1. Lineage (NCBI taxonomy): Eukaryota > Metazoa > Arthropoda > Insecta > Diptera > Syrphidae > Eristalinus > Eristalinus aeneus. Next base: position 768,084 of record OY019131.1, read on the forward strand.
GTGAAGTTTCATCCGTGGGCCTTCGCTAGATATACACGAATTCAAGGATTCCCGCTCCACTACCCACTCCTTGTAATTAAGGTGCAAAATACAAAGGGAAAAAGGCGAACACAACAAACCGCGAGGGAACGAGAAAAAATTGCTTAATTTTTCCGGATGGTGCGTTGCTCTTCTTACTGCATTACGCCGTTCATTGAAATTTACTGCAACATTCCCGGTGGTTGCGGCGGCTCCCGGCGCCCATCCAACATGCACAAATACACACGCTGAGACCTTCACCCGTCACAAGTGGGGCGGTGGGAAACTTTTTCAATCCGAAAACCTCAAATAAATTGTTGCCACCTTGTTAGATTCCCTTGCAGAGAGTGGTTTCCACCGAGATTGGGGAGGAAGAAGATAGTTTTTCTCTCTTATTCAATTTACGGCCTCCGAATTGTGGGTTGAATCAGTTCTGGCTCGTAAAGCAGACCATACGCTTGCCTGAATTCTGAAAGTTTTCTCTCTCAAAAAACCGAGGGCTTGTGGGAAGCAGCCGCTTAGATGTCACGTTTGGGTCGCTATAAATATTTGTCTGCGCGGCCGAACTTTATGCCGGAGCAATCTGTGCCTGCATAGCCCCGGGACGGCAATCCAAACAACTTGCACAGAGATAATTCTGCTCATAATTCCGAACGCAGCCTCTTCGGACTTTGCTCTAGCGACATGTTATTAATTATTAGGCTAAAAGGATTCTTCTTCCATTCTCTGATTGTGTCTCTCGTGTTCGCTAAACTGAACGGCGGGGGGGAACAAATATCAAACGAGCAGTTCCGCCCAGCTCCCGGTGATACGGAAATACGTGCCCAGCAAGCTAATTTCATTTATAATCAATATATCACTCGGAGTCGTATATCCTTCGAGGCAGCATTTAATTCAGTGCGCCTTCGAACACAGAAGGAGCCGCCCTGTCTACTTCTCAAGTTCTCGTCCTGTGCTTGTTCTTTCGTCGTCTCTGGAACTGGCTTATTTCATAGCATCTGGTTCGATGGAATTCATTCAAACGTGACAAATATACCACAGACGTAGGAACATCTGTTCTTGATTCGTCTGTACGTTTTGCTCGCTATTTGCGTGGTATTTTGCCAACATTAGTTGGGTGCAGGGAAAGCGAAAAGAAAAAAAACGAACACTCGACGAACGAGCCACAACCACAGAAAGGAACGGAAGCCGCTGCAGATGAAATTCGAAGCGGCAGCGCTGTGAACTTCCGCCAGGCATTTGTTATGCGCGCTCTGAATGTTATCCTTTGAGAACGGGTCATGGATCCTTGGTTGATTGCTCTCGAAAACACCCTCAAAGGTGAGTGAGTACACGGAATGTTGATCATCAATCGTCAAAATTGTGGGAATTTTGAAAATTCAACAAAGCGGTGAACCTTCCGCTATGTCTCCCTGTGAAATGAACTCGACTGCAATGGCGGCTGTGTAACTGGCCAAAATGATTTATCTCTCTTTCTCTCTGGTTTCCTTTCCTCTGGCAAACATCCATTCTCTGGCCAGGCGCTGACTTAATCGTCGCACAACAATGGGACAATTTCGCCACCTCTTTCACTTTATTTTTTTTCTCCACATTTTTTTTTCGACTCCTCTTTATGCTCCTCCTCGTAGTTTTTGGCTTCTCAGTGTTATCCCTGGTCTTATCGTCCTGTGTGTACAAAATGATATATTAAACAAGAGGCTGTTGTAGTTTGGTTGTGTAGAACGATGACAGAAATCTTATGTATGCGCTCACACAGCTCGAGAGAGATAAATAGACGAGTGTAGCCGCTGTTGCCTTTCGCCACCGTCGCCGCCACCGCCTCTTCAACCATCACCGCCACGCTAACAGAAAAGGAGAGAGCATTTTTCCAACCAAACAGAAATCCGAAGACCTGCGGGGAGGCCGATGTAAAAAATAAGAATGCGGCGAAAGGCAGACAGGAGACATTAGCTTGAAAAATGATTCATTTTGCCGGAAATTTATCTAAAGTCAAATGACATGTAAGGAAAGATACAAATGAACGCTTGTCTTGGAGTCAAACGAATGCCATAAGGGTCGAAAGGAGAAATTGGATGCTGCAAATAATTTTTTGAATACTTTTCATGTTGACTTTTGCCGTTGCTCAATGTCAGAGGCATTGTTCGGTTTCTTGTGCGTTCAGAGTTCGGTGTTCATTGTTCAGTGCCTCTGTCTTCCGTGTTCCATGTCCTTGCCCCGTTGTTGTATGTCAAAGTTACCCACTGTCTCTGTGTGTGGAAGGAAGAGCAAGAAGACCTGTTCCAGGAAATGTCATCTTTTTGAGGGCTCTTAAGCAACAATTATTTATGATGAAATATTCTCATAAATTGTTTCATAGGAACACTCCCAACTATGTACATGTTGGTAGGATACTTTTGAAAGCAAATCACTAAGGAATTTGCGGACGGTCCGTCAGAGGCAGAAAGTGAATGGAGCGTACACATGATAAGAATCTTTTCCAAATCGGATGATTTATCTTTTCTGGGGGACACACGAGGCAATCTGTCCGGTCCCTGTGAGGAATGGGTTACAGCTTCTTGAAGGGAACTTATGTCAAGTATCAGTGATTTCGACTGGGGCCATCATCAATTCTTTGACTCCTTAAAATTGCCTTAGATACCGAATACAGGGGCTTGTATCGACTGATGACTTCGTCATTTAACATTGCCCTCGGGCTTAGTTGGTACGGAATGCTAACGAACGGAATGACTACTTCCTGAAATGATTTCCTAATCGTTGTAACACTTTTGTGGTGCTGTGTTAAGATACGGCCTTAAAGCCTTTACCAAAGCGAACAATTTGCATTCGGAGAGACCTAAGTTTTAGTAAAGAGTATAAAAGCGCCCTGCTAGTGGCATCTGTGGCTTAAACAGTTTGCAGACCCAAAATCCACAGCCAAAATCATTGACGTTCATTCTCCAGCGATGGTGGTGCGTAATTCAAATTCAAATTCAAATATTCATTAAAGCGCGACGGTCATGCCAACCACACCTGTCAAAAAATTCATCAACTCTGTCAATTCAGTGTGCGTGTGGTGTTCGTGGGCGGGATGAAAGCCTGTTTTCCACCTTGTTGCTGTTGCTACAGCGGTGACATCCTTACGCTCAATTGCCGAGTAACTGCGTACACAAACCGCACACCAGAAACCAAATAATGAAACGCCCGCAATAGCCAAAGCGACGCATTTTGACGTTTATGTATGTAAACAGTAGTTATTAGTTGATACAATGACATCGTTTGACCAGACCACCGCACACACAGCCGTATTTGGACATTGAGCTGGTCAACGCTGCGCGGCCAAGGCCAAAGGATGTGCTGTTGAATGAACCATGTAAACATCATCTGCAACACGTTGTCTGGCGATGTGGAAAAACTCATTATTCGTGCTAAGGACATTTGCGTATTTTGTGCATAACCACACTACCGCTGCCACCATCGCCGACACCACCATTATGATCCACATCACGAAACCGACTGCTATATCCGCCCGTCGCCGGAGGCAACGAAATGGGCGAACAGGTGGCATGGAGGACCAACCACATTTCGTCTCTCTGTGGCGCTATTTCATGTCAGAGACAGGATAAAACCCTGAAAAAAGCTTTTAGCCTAAGAGCCAAACTAATCCCGCTTCTTAACGATTAACTATGTCTTCCGCACCTTTTCACCTGACTCACCCTGCGCTCGGGCGGTACGTGTACAGGACCCGTCACTAGCGCCGAGATTTTTATAAGTTTACGTTTTATAATGTTACTTGGGAGATTCTGTGCTCCTTTTTGTCTCGGCGCGGCCGGTCGCGTTGGAGAGTCAACGGCGCCTGCCTTCCCTGCTGCAAAATTACTCTTAAATGGACTTTTAAGGGCAATAAATTGAAGTTGGGTACAAAAACTGGTGGCAACTTTTTATTATGCCCATGTTTCGGCCAAAGTAATAGGCTTTATGTTGTAGACAGCTCATAAATAATTTCGAGATTAGTTGGGATTAGGGGCGGTGGCACAACTTGCAGCGGAACGCTGGACGCTGCTGGGGAGCGGGGAGTGAATCCTCGGTCGGAACGTATATATTATTTACAACAATGATTTCCGTTGGGTATTATTCGCTATGCTGTGGGTTGAAGCGAATTCTGCTTTTTTTTGACTTGTGGAAACTGTTTTAAAATATCTGCTTGTACAGGAAATGAGTTCGGATTGGGTTCGAAATATTTGACCTGGACCATTTCTGCGTGGGCGGCATCATGTGGTCAACAGACGATTCAGGATTCTGCTGAAGGTTCATTCATATTTGATGAAGGTCAGCACAGAAGCTAAGTGAAGTGAAGTGGAGTGCACAAAAATATTTGAAACTGATTAGAAAAGAAAAGCGACATTTCAAAAAGCTGTGTATTATGGGGCTCCTCCATTGAATACCAAAGTTAATGTGTTGAAATTTTCTTGACGGTAGGAGGATTTAAGCCGTGTAATAAAAAATAAATCAGTTTATATTCAGTTACGTGTGTTTTTTTATCAGTATACAACTTTAAGTTGGCAACACTTTTTAACCGCACGATCATTTTGTCAGCTGTTAAATATTTTTTTTTTTCTTATTTTTTTTTTTTTTTTTTTTTTATTTTGACATCTTAGCGTTAATAGACTCGCGCCCGAACAACAATTTAAAATTACACAAGTTAGACCCAAAACAAAATTGTCAGTCATTTAGCGAAAAGCCACAAATTTAGTTGTATAAATGCAATAATTAATAAACCAGTCGTCTTTAGAGTGAATCATATCGTCAAGTTTGGTTAAATTCAACTTACGGCCTGGTGAATTTTAGTTGGCAGCTTGGAAAATAGCATTTGCCACCTTCTTCATGTTGAAGAAATTAATCAAGAATTGGACCTTTATATTTAACTACGTCCATGCCAACCGCATTACATTGTACGTGAATTTATAAATTAAACACTTTTGCGTTATTCCATTCCAAAGTTCAACACCTCTTATTGCGGATCCCCCTAAAACTGTTAAAATTAAAAATTTTAATTAATAATAATTTTTAATAATTTTAAACTTACAACACATGTAATGGGCTCTAGTGGATTAACGGATGTTCACAAAAAAAACTTCATAGACCACTGAATTGAACCAATAATGCTGCGAAAGGTCTGATTTCTTCTTCTTGAGTCCAACACTCTTAGCTTCTGTGATTTTGCGAAGGCTGAAAATATGTACAGGTGAAAATATGTACAGGTGTCCCTCGTATAAGGCGGTACTTCTACAACGCGCTATCAACAAAACGCGATTTAAAAAAACAAAAACAGTTTCAGTGCAACGCAAAAATTTGAATTCGGAAATTAGAAATTATTAAATGTGGGCCACCATTTTAGAAGAGAAGGTTTTGATGATATGACCGAAGATGATATTAATGAAATAATAAAGTGTGATTTTTTAAAAGCAATAGGAAGGTAGGTAGGTGGGTTAAGGTGGCTGATGAATGTACATACTCCCATACAGTACCATTATGCTGCCACACCATGTGGGAAGAACCTAAATCCAGCTGGGGTCGATAATATATTTTAAAATATGGCCGGGAGGGGTTTTATTGAGGTTATGTAGGCCGTTGAGGAAATAGCTTCAAAAGTGCTTGTAACTGAGGAACGAGGGCGCCGGGCATGGGCATAACAGGTGTAGAAAAGTTTCTGATTCTTCCTCATCCCTGCAGCTTCTGCAAAAATCGTTTGAGGGAGCCCCTAGCCTGCTAGCATGCTCACCAATTAGACAGCGCCCGATTATGGCTCGCATGACCAGGCTAGACGCGACAAAGATTATGGTTAGACAACCTTTGATTAGTCTGATGGATCGCATTCAAGGGCAAATTTGCATCACTTGCATGTGGGGAGAGGGATACCGAGGTGTTCGTGTTCCTGAAGTAGTGGTTGCGTTGTGGCAAGCCTGGCCAATTCGTCTGCTATACAGTTCCCCGGAATGTCTCTGTGACCTGGCACCCAGCTCAGGCATATATTGAACTACTCAGCCATCTCATCTAAGGATGTGCGGCAGTTCATGACCGTTCTAGAGTATGATGAGACGGCTTCCAGGGCCCTGAGTACTACCTGACTATCCGTAAGAGTAAGGATATCAGCTGAGGAGGAAGCTAGGCCATGGTGCCCATGTGGACTGTCGCGCTAACAATTACTATTAATGTAAGAGTTAAACTATTTTTTTTTTACAACTGACCTATATATGTGGTCGCAGTGGGGTAGTGGGTAGAGTGCGACGCTCACACCCCGAAGGGTCTAGGTTCGACTCCCAGCTCAATACCAATTTTTCGAATTCTTCACGGCACCACCTTTTTCGAGCTGCTGACAACACTCAAAGAGCAATAACTGTCTTAGAAAGCTTTTCAAATTTCGCGGTTCGGAGTCGGCAAAAAACTGTAGGTCCCTTCTACTCGTGAGAGAACAGTAGCGCGCACAACACCAGTAGTTCATGAGCAAGCTAGGTCCTGGTCCCCCTGTGGATTGTCGCGCCAACAATTCTTATCATATATGCATTTGATCAAAATCAAGGAAAAAGGTTACAAAAATAATTCAGCAATGCAAAAAGAAACCATTTTGTGATAAAAACTGACTCCATCTCGACGGTCAGACAGTTGTAAAATGAATTTGGTAGGACCAACTGCTAGTTAATATATTTGGGGCCGAAATTGATAAAGAAATGACCAGAAAATGCTGCAGGACAAAATTTTTTAAAACAATGCTATGGCTCCTGCCGTTAAGGGATTTCGAAAAGGTCAAGATCTCAATGTGAAAAACAAGTTATCGCAACATAATATGCTACCAACGAGAACACGCGCAGGCAAATCCAGCACGTGCTTCAAGAAAATGATGTCTTAAGTTGGCCTCTACAAGCCCCAGCTCTCAATACAATTAAGAACTTTTGAAATGATGTTGGCTCACTTCTGAAGCAAAGAGTATGCAAAAATTTGAATGACTTATGGACAGACAACACAACAGGCGTGATATTCCATACCCCGAGCTCTCTGGCAGAAACTGGTAGAAAGTTTACCGAACCGATTGGAGGCAGTGCTGTCAAATACTCGAATTAAGGGACACTTAAAGTACATAAGTTTAATCTCAATAAATTATTTTTTTTACTTATTTTACTTCCTTCAGTTTAGTTACTTCTATTTAGATTTGCGGCTATATTTCAATACTTCTTCCCCTCTGCTTTTAAGTTATTTTTTGTCATCAGCAAATATTAATTTAAATCAAGGAGATATTAAGGAAATGTTATAATCCGTTCGAATTAAATATAAAATGCAAAATATTTATTATAATATTGAGTCCTACATTTATGTTATACGTGAAGTTTGTCGAATTTCAAATTAATAAGAATGGGTGTTGTTTATACACCCGCCACTGTATGTATGTATACCCGTGATGAAATTAAGTACGGAACATACCACCCGGTAATAATCTTTCGCTTCAAACTCAGTTTTTTCCAATTAATACCACCACGGTAACAAAACAAAAATAATAAGCCTCTAGAGCTGCTTTACAATGGGTATAACAAAGCTAAGAAAAGCATAATGTATGTTAACAGGTTCCTTAAAGCCAAACATTTTATCAATCACATTACTTAATACCAGCACTACTAATGGAAGAAGACATCAGTTGGTAAAATAACAGCTTCAAGATTTAGGTAATTATGGAAGGGCCAATGAAAATCTGTTTATTTTACCTAAATTACCTCGCCTTTCCATTCCCTGATACTTTTTATACAATTTATCACATTGACAAGAATTATTTTATTCGCTAAAACTCAACGCCTTAGATAAGCAAACCCTCCCGCTGTTGGGAGGGTTCATATCCAGCCCTAATATGCATACGCCTGAAAATGTCAATCACACATTTTCGTATGCCCCACCAAAGTTCGGCAGATTGTACACAAACCATAGCAGTGCGATCAAGATTTGTATCTACGAACGCCTCAAAAATTGTTTACAAAGTACGCGCTAAATTGCTGAATATTACAAAGAGGGCGGAGGGTTGAACACGACATTTCATAAATTCCGTTGAATTACTCCGGGCTCGCTTTCCCAAGGACGTGACCTAGTGCTGCAAATAAAATGTGAAATATATCTCTTTTGGCATCCAATTTAAATGCCCCCACAAACCTCCTCCAACTCATAGCGCGCTGCCGCCTTGGCTCAAGCCCTAATCAGATACAACTATATGTATTTCTTCGAAATGAAAAATGCTAATCTCGTGCTCGAGAATAAAGCAGCATCAAATATTACCCTTCCGACCGCAGAATGTAAACACACAGCACAGAGTGGCAGAGGAAGTATCGTAATTCATCCTGTCCATCCTCCAACTCTTCTCTCTTTCTTTGTCGTTCCCTTTGAAAACTAATACATTCCAGCACCCTTGCGTCCGCAACGTCCTGGGGCCCGCTCAATGGGTCTTATCAAATAAACAAGTCAATAAACAAACGAAATTAAACCAAAATCAAGATAAGTGCGGAATTAGGACCCGAAAAAGAGGCTGAAGGCGGAAAACTACATTGGTCCCAGGCTACCGCCCGACGTCCGCCGACCCCCTCCCGATTGAGTGCCAAGAGTGACTCGGCTCGGGTGGAAGAGGTTGCGACAGGAGAAATTGCCACAACAAATTTCAACAAGAAAATTGCGACAGTGACTCAAGTCGAGTGGAAAAATGAATGGAAAGATGAAAAGACATTTTCTTATTTGCGCTCTCCTCTGTGTCTTACGCCATGGCCGCCGTCAACGACGACGTTGAAGCACGGTAGCAATAACGACAACAAATCACCCAACGACGTCGGCGCTCGTTTCGGTTGTTCCGCAGCCATCGGCATCGAGCTAACCAAATAGGGTTGTACCCCGGCCCACAGGAGCGATGGTCAACCCATTGGAAGAACCGAGCAACCGACAGCCAAATGAGTTGAGGTTGAAGAGTTTTATTACTCGTGTTAATTCGTTCGGAATGGAATCCTATGCAATGAGTGAACTCATTATGGCGCTCAGCAAACAGAGGATAAATTGGCAGAGTTCTCCAATACAGCGCGCATTACTTCCACATCGTCTCTCTCTCGCTCAACCCAGCCCCGACCGACCGACAGCCAAAGCAACGAGCAAAAAACAAATAAATAGAAAACACCAAGGGACAGGCCTTCAGTCACGAATAGCGAGAAGGGATAATTTGATGAAATTAATTTCAAGTTGACAAATGATCCCGACTCCCGAGTATGCAAGAAATCATGTCCCAGGACGGAAAAAAATTAACAAAATGTGGTCTGCTGCGAACCTAACCCAAGTAGACGAGTGCAGCGTGGCGAGAATGAATAAGAGGACTCGACGCCGCGGCGCGATTCGTAATTCGCTCGCTGTGCGGCGACGGCGGTCGTAAATCGCAATCGGACAGACGGGAGGAGGGAAGTCCTTGTATTGCGTGATTGTGTGAAAAAATTCATTAAATCTTTTCCATGAAACGCAATTAGTGCGACATTCGTTCCACGACATAAAATACAACTACTGGTGTGAGCGCATGGCGTACATATATGGATGGCATTGTTAATCGGATTAACTTTGATTGAATGCAATCAAAGCTGAACAGACGCATTCACCCGCACTGTAGTCCAGGACGTTGAAGCGTTAAAATATTGCAACATTTCATTGACTAGCAAAGTTTTCCGTGCGAGTGTGTGCATTGCGGTGAGACGGAGAGAGCTTGGGCGAGGCAATTACGACAAAGAATACAACAATGGGTGCATGGAATTGGTCAATTGAAATCCCAATCGAATTAAAGGGCTTCCACACAACATTCTGATTACTTTGAAACAATCGCTTTGAAAAGTTCAACTGAAGGGAATGCTCGAACGTTTGCGTAACTCGGCTAAAATTAAAGAAGAAGTCTAAGTTCTGAACTGGAATTAGGAGGAAATTGCATTACTGTCGGCTAAATTTAATTCAAACATGTTTTGGGAAGTGAAATGACTTAAACATTTTTGTCAAAGACCATTTTGACGGATTTCATGCTAAGGAGTGTTTGTCCATTGTTCTGAATTCCACAAGATATTTTTTTCAGACACAAGAAACAGAAACAGAAAACAGGTGGAAAAGGGAGAACTTTCCGATCTTCGTTTGCTTCCAACAGAGTTGATAGTTTTCTTTCTGAAATGTCATAGGTACCGGCGAAAGCAGTGACTTGTTTGAGAAACTTGCGCACTGCAATAAACGTTCGCAGAGTGAAAAGCTGCATGAATTTATGTTTGTTCAGGTCTCTTCATATAAACTGATATATAAAAGTAGAGTAAGCTAAATGTTGTATATATAGGATGGTGCGTCAGCCCCAGGGACATATCGGCCCAACTTCTCGTGCTGTGCGCGCTACTGTACTCGCCGAACGGCAAAATTTGAGAAGATTTTTTAAGACAATTATTTCTGTGTGAGTGTTGTCAGTAGCTCGAAAGAGGTGGTGCCGTGAGAAATACGTGGTGATCAGCCGGGTATTGAACCTTCGGCGTGTAAGTGTCGCACTCTACCCACTACGCCACGGTGTCCTCAAAGCAAAATGATTTTCTGGTTACTTTAAATTTTTTTAAGCATTGTGTTGTGATGAACATTTAAAGTAAGAAATCACAAAAGGTCAAGATCTAGCTTTCTTTGCACGAGCATAGAGGCTTATCACTGGCGGCAAAATTTGAATTTCCTCAAATATAAATGTTGGCAAAAAATATAAATGTTGGTGGACTGTATTTTGAATTTAGTTGAACTGGTCACCCGGTGTGTTAATTGACCACCTTAGTCACCGGAAGAATTTCTTCTCTTTCTTCGTGAGTCGCTGCAGTCTGGGTTGGAACAAAGCCTCAACCAACTGGACAGCAAGAAGACAGACTATTTGCATTTTAGCACTCCAAGTGTGTTGAGGCCCTGTTCCAAATGTATGCGCCATTTCAGCCTAGGCCGTCCTTTGTTGCGATATCCCAGTGGCACGGATTGGGAAACTTTTCGGACCGGGACGGTGGGGTTCATGCGTCCAATATTGCGCAGCGATCTTAATCCGCAAACGCTTGACTAGGCACATGCCACCGTACAGCCCAAAGAGTTCGGTTGCTCAATTTTCTCCTTCAAATGTCATGAACGCAAATTAGTTTTCTCTCGAAAATTCGAAGTACTTCATCATCTATTCATAGTAACGTTGCCGAAAAGCAAGACTGGAGAGATCAAGCTTTTATACATTTTTAATGTGTCGAGAGGGGGCTCTATTATATCAGGTTGTCAAATATCCCCTTTCCTTCCGCTTATTTGCTCTTCATTCAATGCTTCATAAAAAGTGTTACGCTGATCGGATTTAGCGCCGTTTTGTTCGATAATCTGTTTCCATCTAGACGGCAACTTCATAATACTCCTATTTGCGAAGAACTCGGACAGCCACTTTTCACAAGCCTCTTTTGAGTTCAACTTCACACCACCAAGGGCGTACGCCATGGACAGGAGCAGGTGGTAATCACTTATTATTTCCGGGCTACATGGTGGATGCCATAAAACCTACCATCCGAGCTCCCTTAGCTTCTGACGAGTGATCAACAAAGTGTGTGGTTTGGCGTTGTCCTGGTGAAACACTATACCCTTCCTGTTGGCCAATTCTGGAAGCTTCTGTTCGATCGCCTGCTTCAAGCGGTCCAGTTGTTCGGATTTTATGGTATGATTAAGCGTCTGGCCATATGGGAGCAGCTCATAGTGGATGATTCCCTTCCAATCCCACCAAACACACAGCAAAACCTTCCAGGCCGTCAATCCTGGCTTGGCCACGGTTTTGGACGATTCACCGGCCTTCAACCACGACCGTTTTTGCTTGATATTGTCGTATGTGATCCATTTTTCGTCGCCAGTCACCATCCGCTTTAAAAATGGGTCGAGTTCATTCCGTTTCAGCAGCAGGCGTTGATTCGGTCCAGAAGGTTGTTTTGCGTTAAATTATGCGGCACCCAAACATCAAGCTTTTTTTTGTATCCAGCCTTCTGCAGATGGCTTGAAATTCTGGGCGATGTCACGAGATACTACATGCAGGTCTAACTCGATTATTTCCATGATTCGACCGGTATTCGTCCTCACAGGTCTTCCCCCGGCTGGCTTACCAATGGTGTCGTTTTCACCGGCTCTGAATCGTCGAAACCATTCCTCCGTGGTTCGAAGTGATACAGTATCATCCCCCAAAACGGCATTAGTCTTACGGAACGTTTCTCTAGCGAATTTGCCTTTAACAAATTAAAACTTTAAAATAGTTTACACGCCTAAAACGGTTGATGTAGGTTATGTCAAGACATTTCAAATGATGTATAGTATTGCCAGATACGGCGTTTTGTACATAGCCGGAAAATTCAAAAAAAAAAACGGCAGCAGGGAGATATTTGACAACCTAATATATAATATAAACATCGATTGGCAGGAGTTGGATTTGCTTCTTTTTATTAGAAATGGTTTTCTCCTTTTGTTCCAAAAATATACATGCTTGTACAATATGCATGTATTATAATAATCGAACTAAAGGAACTGTAAATCTTCAATCGAAATGTTTGTTATGTAAGCCACAAGCAACTGTTGAATGGCAGTAAACTGTAGGTTTCTTCTACTCGTGAGAGAATAGTAGCGCGCACGATACAAATAGTTGATGAGCAAACTAGGCTCTGGAACCCTTGTGGTCTTTTGCGCCATGCAGTTATTATTATTATTTAAAAATTATTTTTCAGGAAACCGTATTTGAATCATCTTTTGACCAAAAAAGATCTGGATTTGGGTAATACAAAATCAAATTTATTTTTAAATTGCATATTGCTATAATTCATTCCTTATTTCAGCATTCATTCAATAAGTCCCGGGAATGACATAAAGGGCTCACTACTTACAAACTATCCATATTATCTTTTGGATATAGAAATATTGAAATGACACCCATCAAATTTTCATGACAATCTGATAATTAGGCAACAAGTGCTTTAAGGGACGCTTCTCTCGCGATTTTTAAAGCAAATAGAAAAAACCGAATTCCGTTTGTTGATGAAACACTGCTTTTGGATGAAGAAACATAGTGCAAGCTTGGCAATGACTTGAAAAGTCTTAGAGGGACTCTGCTCCATCACAAACTCTGCTCCATTAGAAACACCTATTTGTCGATGGTATGCCAACTATAAACGAGGCCGTAAAAACACCAACGATGCTGAATGCTGTGGAAGCCCAAAAATCAAAAAAGTACACAAAAACATTTTGGACTCCTTTAAAATATCAGAACATTTGTCCATGAGAAAGCTGTTTTCAAAAAATACGCTGCGTTTGCTCACAATGGACCCAAAACAACAACGTGCCGATGATTCTGAGAGCTGTTTGGAGCTGTTTCGCCAGAATAAACATGACTTTCGGTATGTCACAATGGATGAAACATGGATTCATCACTACAGTCCAGAATCAAATCGACAGTCAGCGGAGTGGACAGCAGCCGGTGAACCACTCCCATAGCGTCCAAAAACACAATAGTCGGCTGGCAAAGTATTTTGGGATGCGCACGCATAAACAAATATAAAATATAAAAAAAAAAATATATATATATATATATATATATATATATATATATATATATATATCTTAAGAAAAGCAAAATGATCAACAGCGAATACTAATAATAAAACCAATAATTGTTGGCGCAACAGTCCACAAGGGGACCAGACCTAGCTTGCTCATCAACTACTCGTGTTGTGCGCGGTACTGTTTTCTCACGAGTAGAGGGGACCTACAGTTTTCTGCTGACTCCGAACAGCGAAAATTGAGAAGCTTTCTTCGACAGTTATTACTCTGTGAGTGTTGTCAGTAGCTTGTAAAAGGGGATGCCGTGAAAAATTCGATGTGTTCAGCCGGGAATAGAACCTAGATCCTTCGGCGCGTAAGCGTCGCACTCTACCCACTACGCCACGGCGGCCGCCAACAGCGAATACGATGATGAAGAAAAAAAAATTCTCTTCCACCAAGACAATGCAGCGTGTCACAAGTCTTTGCTTCCATAGTCGAATTGCACGAATTGTAATTTGAATTGCTTCCTTACTCAAAGTATTCTTAAGATCTTGAGCCCAGAGACTTCTACCTCTTTTTAGACCTCAAAAAGATGCCCGCCGGAAACAAATATGGCTCAAATGCTTTCATTTGTAAGTCCTGAGTCTTGTTGTTAGATCATATTCATAAAGAAATGTTCTTACTCGAACTTCTACATCCTCTTCCCTATTTCAATAAAAAATGTTTGAATGATATCCCCGAGCCTCCATTCAGAAAATCTGACTTAACCACCGCCTCGAGAACTTGAAACCTCAATGCAAAAATTGCTAAATTCGTCTTATTAAGTAAATATATGTAGCTTCGAAACTATATTTTCATGCAAGTGCTCTAACGATTAGGAAACAAAAGGCAAGAAGACATTTTTAAAGTTATGCCTGCAGTAAGCAACATGGTTGTCACAGTGGGCATCAAAAGCTTCATGATTTCGGAAAACTATTAAGACAACAAACTTTATTACGTCCAAAACACGTTATTTACTTGGACTGTTCTCGCCAGCGCTCAATTCAACTCCTTTTTGAATATCACTCTCCACTATTCTGAACATTCTCTCATTCGCCTGGTACAAGTGACAAGGGTTCCTAAGTTAAAATTAATGTCTTTCTTAAGTAAGATATTATAAATACCAGGTATACCAGTATGAAGTGAGCGTCAAGATGCTAATGTCTCGATAGGGAACATTTGTTGTGAATGAGTCCTTATTTTTTTTTGTTTGTTTGCTATGACATCTGTGAAAAAATATTTAGTATACATCAAGTCATTGAACAGACAACATCATATTTTTTCATCGTCATAAAAATGTTGAATTTTGTGCCAGAAAGTGATGACTCGCGGAAAGCATTAATTTTTTGTTTTTATTTGAAGAAAAGTACTGCAGAGTCGCATCGAATGCGCAACAAGCAAAAGATGGTTTCAACGGTTCAGAAATGACAATTTCGATGTGAGAAATGAAGAACGTGGAAAAGTTTGAAGACGCCGAATTGCAAACGATATTGGGTGGAGACGACACTTTGAGTCAAAAGCAAATGACAGCAATGTTAAATGTTGCACAACAAACAATTTCTGACCGTTTAAAAGCTATGGGAAAGATCCAAAAGTGTGGAAAATGGGTGCCACATGAATTGAGTGAAAGACAGTTTGAAAACCAAAAAAACACTTGTGAAATTTTGCTTCAAAGAAACGAAAGAAAATCGGTTTTGCATCCGATTGTTACTGGCGATGAAAAATGGATTTATTTTAAATATCCTAAACGCAAAAAATCATGGGTTAATCTGGGACAATCATCAACATCGACTGCAAAACCAGACGATTCGGCAAAAAGACAATGCCGTGTGTTTGGTGGGACCAGAAAGGTGTGCTGTACCACGAGCACCTAAAACCTGGTGAAACCGTTAATACTGATCGCTACCGACAACAAATGATCAATTTGAACCATGCATTGATCGAGAAACGAGCAGAATGGGCCAGGAGACACGGCAAGGTAAGTTTGCTCCATGACAATGCACCTGCACACAAAACAAAACCAGTTCAGGATACAATTAAAGCACTTGGCTGGAAGCAGCTACCCCACCCGCCGTATTCACCAGACTTGGCTCCTTCCGACTACCATTTGTTTTGATCGATGGGACACGCATTGGCTGAGCAGCAATTTGATTCCTACGAGGAGGTCGAAAACTGGGTGTCTGATTGGTTTGCTTTAAAAGACGAACAATTTTATTGGCGTGGTATTCACAAATTGCCATAAAGGTGGTCAAAATGTGTAGAAAACAATGGCAAATACTTTGAATAACATGTTTTTACTTTCCCATTAATAATTAGTGTTTTATTTTCAAAAAAATGCTCATTTCATACCGATATACCTGTTGGCTATGAAAGCCTCCCTCGGAAGAACGAACTGAATTTTTACAACACTTTGATAATGTCTGTCCATATTGATGATGCATGGACTTGTACAATCGAGGAAGAATTTGGTCCTATTCTGATAGGTAAGAATTTTGATCGATTCAAGTTCTGTCATTGCGCTGACATAACCCCCTTTTTGACAATCAAAAACATTTTGGATATTTATACCAAATTAGTAACATTAAACGTCTTAACGGACTTAAGGCGTCCACGAAGTGATTGAGTGGAAAATTCGGATCTAGAAGAATGGAGCTGGATATTAAATTAAGAAACTGAAAATATTTTTTATTATATGAAGAGAACCTGCAGACAACAAACTATTATTATTCTGTTGTATTAACGCCGTACTTATGGCAGACAGAGTATTTTTACATAGACCAAACAACGGATTGAAGACGGGTTCATTCACTGACAGCTCTTGTTAAATAAAAATTAGCAGCTAGTAATCAGCGTTACATGCTCTGTAATGTACAGTGTGTTGCAAAAAAAATTGCTTCACTTTATAAAAATTTTTCCAAAAGAGAATATCGTATTGAAAGCACAATTTCGTGAGATAAGAATTGAAGAAATGTAGAAATAACTAATTTCCTCGTCGCTGTCGTTCCATTTTATTATATGAATCCTCCATCCTACCGATAAACTCTGGTCTGAACAAGAGCATCTCCGTTTTCAAAGATTAAGCTAGTGTCCCTTAATATAGGAATCGGCAGTATAACCAACAGCTCCACTTGTCTTGAAGTTGGTTACAGAATTTCTGTGAAGGCTAAAATCGGAAACATAGGCAACTTAAGAACCACAAGTACTATAAAACTCCGATCATTGTTTTTTTTTTTTTTTTGAGTTTAGGATAAACGGCACTGGAGTGCGAAGACTCAAATACTGGTCCATTGTACTACCGGGCAGTAACCTTCATGCAATGTAATTTCTTTTTTTTCCGAAGAAAGAAAGATGCGCTTCTGTGATATACAACTTAGGTTTTCGGTTCCCACCACATCAGAACATAATATCCGCCACCTGATACGAGCGAAAGCGGGACACTGACAGAGAAAATGCTCTGAAGTGTCTTCACCTTATTCACAGGCGTCGAAAAGTGTGACATCACTAAGCCCAAGCCGACTCCGGTGCATAACGAAGTTAAAGTGTCCCGTAAGTACGTTGACAAGTCGTCTGCACTCGTTTCTGTCTAGAGATATCAGAAAAGACGCGGATTTCTTGCTGACGTTTGGCAGCATACTCTTGGTCGCCCTGCATCCAGGAGAGTCACGCCATCTCCGGTTGTGCTGTAGGGAGACCCAACCATCAACGGAGGCCGTGATCAAGGACGCGGGTACTCCCAAAGTGAGTTCGGGCTCTACCCGAACCTTTGTTGAACCTAGCCTAGCTAGTTCATCGGCAGTCTCGTTTCCCAGGATGCCGTTTTGACCCGGGACCCAGACAATTCTTAGCGAATTCAGCCTGCCGACCAAATTAAGGGAAGACTTGCATTCTTGAACCATCTTGGAAGTGGTTAAAGGGTTGAGAAAGGCCTTGAGCTCAGCTTGACTGTCGCTGCAGACGCAGATACTTCTTCCCTTTTACCTATTCTTCAGAATATAGTTGGTGGCCATTAGGATCGCGAAGGCTTCCCAGGAAGACCGACGCGAAATTATCTTAGGAGGCGTGAAGTTTAATGCTGTCGTTTTCCACGAAGGCCCCAGCTCCAGAACCCTCCGACGTCCTGGAGTCGTCCGTGAAAATCCGACTACATTCCTTCCCCGGTTCAGTTTCATAACATGGTACAACTACCTCCAAGTCATTAATACAAAACCGATGAAGACAACGATATAAATTGAATATAGACACTCCAAATTGTAAAATATTAAACCAAGCACCGGATCAATTTCAGCAACTTAAGGACAAGTTCATCAAATTTAGAGCCAGTGTCAATTTAACACCACCTGCCCTCATCTTTGGAAAGTTTTCCACACGACCGATTGTACACAGGGAGGAAACGCTCGAAATATCACAACCAATTCCAAGCGAACTTCACGGCTAAGCCAACAAATCTTCGGTAATAGGAAATGAAAACCTCATACAATTTCCGTAATCCATTTAGCTACAAGCGTGTGTACCTACCGACACCGCCACCGCCACCGTTGTCGTCCTAGGCCCGGGCGCCACTTGTCCCAACAAAATCCACAACTCATTACTTCGTCTTGCCGATTTTTTCCTCATTCTCGGTGTTGCTGGAGTGTGCGAAGGCCAAGTCGAAGCATCTGCCAAGCGATATCATGTGGCCCCTCCCTGCTTATTGGCCTCCCCTTGGACGGCTACCAAAAGTTTATTAGGTAATAAGTTCATATCCTGTTTGCTCAGGTCCAATCAAAGAAACATCATATTATGCCATTGCTTTCCCTAAGCCCCCGACTCCCGTCTCTCCACCGTGCCATTGCTGTCGTTTTCATTCGCCCCTTCGTCGCTCGTCCACATCTCTCTTAATCAAAAAGGAATTACATCCTCAGGATATTGCTACACTCAGTGAAAAACCACAGAATTGTGAACGGAAAATCTTCGGGCAATTTGGCATCGATCCAAGTCCCTTTCTCCGGCTCCTCTCTTCCACCTCGCACATATCCGCTTGCACCCTCCTCCCGGCTAATTCAAACCGCAAAACAATGTTATCTCTTCGACAATAAGTTGCCAGAATATATGAAATGGAAAATTCCAATAGAACATGTGCTGTGAGACTGTAGCTGTAGCCGAAGCCGGAGATGAGGACTAGATACTGTGATACGAGTACACAAGTATGTTGTTTCGGCAATGCGAGAAAAGGACGCTGGGCGCTGGGCGCTGGTTGATGGCGAAGCATTTGTTCGCTCAGACTCCTGACTCCAAAGTCTGCTCCTGAAAGCCGCCTGACTAGCACACTCACTCTGTGTGTGGCGGAAATGAATGACTAGCATTCTTTGTCATTCTTTTTAATGTGCCTCTGCGCTTCCCGAGCGGAAGTTGGCCTGAGTGCAAGTGAATGCTGGGGATTCGGTCGTGACTAAACACAATCGAGGGACTGTGTCAATACTCTCAGATGACTCTCAGGCTTTGACTCCGATTTAATTATACATTTTAATTGAGCTTCTGCGGCGACATTACAATCAAGCCAGCGAAAACCGAGGCAAACCTGGTGCCACCTGAAACAACGCTCGGTTGTTCCATCCTGTTTCACCGCTCCTGTTACCCGTATCAGTGGTGTCCTGCATTCGGGAAGAAGTCGGTGGAGCGGCATCCAGGTTGACCTCAATCAAAAAGTTGACTCCGTCGAAGCATGTGTGGGTGACCGCTTTGTTCTACGCTCCGGCATTGTTCATTTCAAAGTAACTACTCCGGGTGCGGTCGCCTCCCTCGGGAGGAGTGTATTACTGGCCTAAGAACTCTTCGACGTGGATCGGATCCATGGCAAGAGTGTCGTTCGAGAAAATGTCCAATTTGCAGGTAGTTGTCGCAAGAGTCCCATAACAATAACCGAGAAACTTTTCTTCGTTATGTCCTACGAGGCCGGGAGTATACCGAGAGGAGTGGGAGTCGGAGCGAGAGACTACGTCCCTTGTTTCTGTTTGCGGTTATCGGGAAGTTAAAGTCGAGAAACCGCAGTAGTCTCTGTCTCCCTCCCTCCAGGCCGGGGCACCACCTGAATTCGACAACTGGAACGGAAATGGTTGTAGAGTCGACAGGACAGGAGAGGTCCGTGTGCAGTCGGTGCGGGAGTCGACAATGGGCGATGGTCGATAAATGATTTCGCCAAGAGGAAACGAAGGACTCGCGAAACAACGGGATGCAATTCGCAGAGCTCCACACCACCGCCTCCACCCAGACCGTCAACGACCCACACAGTACAGAATGAAACGAACCATAAAATTGCAATCAATTGTTAATCGATTATTGAATGCTCTAGCATCTAAACGAGGAGGAGGCGGTGGGTTGGTCGTGGCTGCAGGACAAAGGCATCCGACCGATGGGTTGCCCTTCCGTCTGCCCTCCCGATCGCCCGCATTTCGCCCCGAATTCCAAAGGATTGAGCAAATCGAAAATAATTGGAGTTTCCTTAAGACAGCCACAACCAGCTAAGGAATCAGTGCTGTGGTCGGTGCGGACTGTGATTAATTTTCTCGCAGGAACTTTCGGTATTTTTCGCCCGCGTCAATGGACTATTCCACAGCAACCGATCTCGATCCCAATCGCTTTTTTCGCCGCTCGCCTCCGCATTGGTTTTATATTGTCGGACATTAATTGAAAATTAGTTTTCCATTTTTTCGCACTCCCTTTACGGCACCGCCCACCGCCGCGCAGTCCGCCTGCACGGTACATTACGATAGCACCAATTAGTGGGCACATTTTCATAATGACTGTGGCAACTGCGGAAAACCGTTTCAGTTATTCGCGCACGAACTACACGCCCAACTCGGCCGCGTCCTGACGAAACGAAGAGTGACATTTACAGTTGACTTATTTCAATTCAATTATGAAATTTGGATCCACCCTGATTCGCCAGTTGCCCATTATGCAAATTTCATCGCGGGTCAGCGCAGACCTTCCGACAAATGGACGCAGAAAAATCGCGAAATGCCCGGAAGGACGAAAAAAACTAAAACCATAATTTTAAAACAAAAATAAGTTATTCCGAACCACATTTCACGCTCCGTCGATAATGGTAAATGTTAATTCTGATTAAATTGAAAATCATAAAACACAATTTATCTAATCAGACAATAATGCGAGGAGTCCAGGCGCCTGATGTTGCGGCGATAGGGTTTCTTTTGTTTCCAGTTCGCATCCTAATGGATCAGACACGGGCTGCGCAAATGGCATGGGTGCAGCGGCATCGGTGGTGGTTGTGGTGTTGGCGTCAATGGCGGTCAACAAAGAAGAGGCGCTGGACTACTGAAGAGCATTTCATGTTTCATAATCAGCATTGTTTTGCCCGAACGCGACACGGCCTCGTGCTGTTATTACCACCCAAGCGCCGCCGTGACTCCGCTCCCCATCACTACGCGTTACCGCGGCGCGAATGCTTTTGCCACATTCCGGTTGAATTGAAGTTAGAAATTAAAAATTTTAAATATTTATTCGACCAACCACAAAAGGTTAATTCAGTGGAAGCTTCGGGAGGTAAGTTTCAACTAAATTGCTTTTTGTGGGGAATTTTCCTCGTTTTTGTGTGTATGTGTCTTTGTTCGCTTCCTGGTAAATTTATTTGTGTACCGCGACTGATTAACGGCGGTGTAGGTGTTAATTAAGAAATTGCTATTCCGTGCGTCATTCTGGTGATGTCACTTTTGGGAGATAGGCGTCTATTGACTTGGTGCCCTTTAATTTGATTGAATCTAGATGCCCTACTAATTAAGGAGAGAAGTCACTGAAAAAGTTTTGTCTCGAAATTTGTTTCTAGTTTTAAAAGGCAATAGAAGATAGGACTCAATTAACTTTAGATCGAGTTTCGATTGAAATTTCGATTAATACCTTAAAAGGCTCTCTCTAAACTGCTTCAAATTATTTGGTACACGTCCTTATTATATTGTCGGTTGTTTAATTAAGATACAGTGCTCAGAATGGCAAGGATTGAAGACGGGATATGATACAAAGGTATTGAATGACTGTAAGAATCAGTCGATGCTGTTCGTATCACAGTGATTTTTGAGCAACTCAGAGATCATGTGAACTCACTTAGCCTCACTGCCTCTCTCTACCTATCTCGTCTTTGTTCTGTTGGTCAATGCGCATCGAACGGGAACCCTTTCGATTCGCCCTTAATTCTATAAGGCGCAAATAAATATAATATAGGGTTAGCAACTAAGTAATTGCGGAATTTTTTGGAAAATATAAGAAAATTTTTTCGTGTTTTAATTTGTCAATATAATCTCCTCTAACATAATGCAGTTGTTACATCTTCATGGCGCCGTGGCCGAGTGGGTAGAGTGCGACGCTCACACGCCGAAGGGTCTAGGTTCGACTCTCACCTCAACACCAATTTTTCGAATTTAACGGCACCACCTCTTTCGAGCTGCTGACAACACTCACAAAGAGTAATAACTGTC
Source organism: Eristalinus aeneus (assembly GCA_955652365.1). Classification (NCBI taxonomy): domain Eukaryota; kingdom Metazoa; phylum Arthropoda; class Insecta; order Diptera; family Syrphidae; genus Eristalinus; species Eristalinus aeneus. Next base: position 790,181 of record OY019131.1, read on the forward strand.
TAAGAAAGCCTCTCAAATTTCGCCGTTCGGAGTCGGCAAAAACCTGTAGGTCCCTTCTACTCGTGAGAGAATAGTAGCGCGCACAAAACGAGTAGTTGATGAGCAAGCTAGGCCCTGGTCCCCCTTTGGACTGTAGCGCCAACAATTATTATTATTATTACATCTTCAGATAAGCTTTGTTTAACCCTCAAAGAAATAGATTTCCTCTTTCCCATTTATTGCCGACTTGAGTTCTTCATCATCCGAAAATCTTTTTCCACGGAGACATTTTTTCAAATCCCGAAACAAGAAATAATCACTAGGGGCTAGGTCTGGACTATATATGGGTGTTGGATTTTTTCGAAACCACAATCATGAGCAGCAGCCTTGGAAACTCGCGCCGTGTGAACAGGAACGTTGTTATAAAAAAGCAACACACCCGCTGCGAGTTCACCGCGTCCTTTCTTTTTAATTTCCTCCCGCAAATTATGCAACGTGGAAGCGGTGGAGATGAGGCGTTGATGAGCTGTAGAGAGCTTTTGGAGATGTGTGGTGAGAACGCGGACGGTGTTATGGATCGAATTATTACTGGGGACGAAACATGGGCTCACCACTATGACCCTGAAATCAAACAAGAGCCCATGCAGTGGCATGAAAAACATACAGACCCCCGAAGAAGTTCAAAGTCATTCCGTCTGCTGGGAAGCTCACGGCCACATTTTTTTCGGACTCAAAGAGAGTTTTGCTTGAGTACAAAAAGAAAGGTGAAGCCATCAACGCCACGCTCCCACTTTGCATAATTTGCGGGAAGGAATTAAAACGAAATGACGGGGTAAACTGGTATATTGGCGAATGGGTCAATTACGTTTATGCGAGGACAGAGGCTTACTCCAGAGACCTGTTCTGCAGCAACTCTCACTAAGAGCTTATAGCACTGTCATGCCTGAGGGATAATCCTAGGTAAGGTGTCAACTATCTCACGCAATTTCACTTTGTGGTTTTCCAAAACGATTTTTTGCACTTTTTTGACATTTTCAGATGTAACTACCTCAATTGGCCTTTCAGGGCGTTCAGCATCGTTGATGTCAGCATACCACCGACAAATACAATACAATACAATGCTTAAGATTACTAGGCCATGTAGAGCGTATGGGCACCACTGCTCCGGCCCGAAAAGTCTTTGAATCCGAACAGCGACATGCGCCTGGTCAAGCGTCTACGGATACAATGCTTAAGATAGCTAGGCCATGTAGAACATATGAACCATTGACATTGAGACAGCGCAACAGACGGCGACCTAGGCTAAGGTGGCGCACAGAAGTGTAGAAGGACCTCAACCAACTTGGAATGCGCAACTGGAGGCAGCTAACGAAAGATCATGCTGGCTGGAGAGGCATGTTGGTTGAGGCCAAGTCCACCTTAGACTGTAGCGCCACAAGAAGAAGAAAAAGAAGATTCAAACTTCTATTTGGTTTACTTCTAATGTAAAGCTTTCAGAAAGAAGAAAAAACCTGTCAAAAAGTTTATCCGTTTCAGTACAGTTTTGTGACATCCAAAATGTGTTTTCCGAATCAAAAACCTGCAAATGGACAGAGTTTTAGCAGGATTAAAATATCTTATATTAAGATTTGTCAGTTAATCATCGTGACACTGCATCGTCTATAAATTCTGCAGTTGCCACCATTTCTCGGTTTGAGCTTCGAACAATTGCTCCAAACGCTTTTATCTCCTAATTCGGAATGTAGAGAGGAGACCACTTGAAGGCCGCTTGAAACCAGCCCCCTGGATCATTTCTCTGCTCTCCTTTTCAATTGTTTCTTTTCTCTTGAATTTATACTTGTCAAACCGTCCTCTCATACTGCCTCATTTTCTTTCCATTGGCCAGGTATCCATAGTTTGCTTTTTATACTCAAAAATATTTAACATAGCACCCTTGCTCATGAATATCATTAAATAAGCCAAGCCAATGCAATGACCAGCGATTTCGAAAGCACATGTTTTTCTCAACTCCATCAGTGTATAAACATTTTATCATTTCATAAAGCGTTTATGGGCAAAACAGACATGGTCTTGGCTGAATAATTTCTGCCATTTCTTAATGCGGTTTAAAGTCCCGACAAACTGTTTTATTTTCAAAGTTTTAAGGACTCTTTTACGACAGCAATGAAGCTCTAGCCAACTGCTCAGTTTCCACTGCCATTATTCAATATTCACTTGCAGGAACTTCGATTCGAGCTCCAATAAACGGAGCAGATACCATCGATCAACTGAGTACTTGTGTTGTCGTGAGAGAAGTTTATTAGGACGAAGTGCTTGTGTTCGCATGTGGATGGAGGAGAAGGAAACTGCTGAGGGATCTGAATGTCAATTTACATTCCTCGATGTAGTGTGGTTTGATTGAGTTTTTCCCTAGCTTGACGCAATTTCGTTAAATGGAATTCAAGTCATTGAACTTATTCAAGAGGCTGTGCAAATCATTTGCAAGAGAAGATAGATGTTTTAATATTCTATGATTACGTGCATTTCTGAAAACTGATGAAAGAAGAGTGAATCGCCTCCAACGCCCTCCAACCGCCTCTACAGAACATCTATAAACAATTCAAAGGCAACATAATTTTATACACACTTTGGTAGGCGTGTGAAAAGACAAACAAATCAAAATTTGTATAAGCTCCCATTTTTGTCTTAAGACGTTTTTAAGTGTATTCTTCTTTGTTCGTTTCTTTATCGGTTTACATTGTACACTCGTGGGTTTCAAAATATTTGTTCTTTATACAAACTTTAAGCGAAGTTGTTGCATCGTACATAAGTTGTAATATCGCTTAGTTTATTTTACTTTTGGACCACATTTTGGAGTCTTATTTTTGCAACTCTCTTTTGCACCCTTTTTGAAGAATATCTTACAACTCTGCAGTCTTTCCCCGCAAATAATTTTTTTCGATAGAATTAGTTTTTGAAACAAGTGTCTCCTAAATTAAAACTGTCGAACTAGAGGCAAAACACAAAAGAACCCATCAAACAACTTCATTTTAAAGGTTTTAAACGATGATTTGACTTACCAATATTTTTGGTATATAAATTATGTTTTCCTTTGATGGCCGTTGTGGCGTAATACGCCGAAGGTCCCAATTTGACTCTTGACTAAACGCACCGCATTTTTCAAGGCACGAAATCTTTCGAGCTGCGGACAACAGTCGACAGGTTTAGTCTTCTCAAACTTCGCCTTTCGGAGTCGGCAAAAAGCTTTAGGTCCCTTTTACACGTAAGAGAATAGAAGGACGCACAACACGAGAAGTTGATGAGCAAACATGGTCCTCCCCTTATGGACTGACGCACCATCCAATATAGTATATACAACTCTGAGCAAAAAAAAAATGGCACCACGTTGAGGTGTGCACTTTGGATGCTAATTACTTTTCTCCATGCTCCTGTAACGACACGGTATTTATTATAGAACATCTGTTGGGTATCAGTAATAAAATGCAAAAAACAAGATAAGCGAAGATGCATTCTAAGACAAAAAAATTTCCTTTATACGAAATGAAACCGAAATTTTGGTGTGCAAAATAATAGCACCACAAGTAAAACGTCGTAAATAAAATGCAAAATTTAGTGGAATAGTACGGTTTTTATTTTTTTGTTTATACTACTGTTCTAGTACTTCGTCTTATAACCCTTATTTTTGAGCACAGCGGCATAGAGTCGATTAGTGCCTGACATCGCCGAATTGGAAAATCTTTCCATGTAGCCTGCACCGCTTCCCATAGCTGTAGTGTATTTTTTGGTTTCGCTTTAAAAACAGCTTTCTTAACATCTGTCCAACGATTTTCAATTGAGTTTAGGTCTGGAGATTGCGGCGGCCATTCCATTACTTGAACCCCATTCCTCGCAAAAAATTCCTTGAGCAATTTGCTCGTATGTTTCGGGTCATTGTCTTGCTGCAGGACCCATCTGAGAGGCATGTTCCACTCGACGTAGGGCAACATGGTTTCCCTCATTATGCCAACATAAACTTCGGCGGTCATCATTGCTTTTATCCAAAATATAGGACCAGTACCGTTGTAGGAGAAGCATCCCCATATGTTAATTTCCACAGAGCTGTAGTTATATGTTGAAATATGCACAACTTCCTATTTGATGAAATACTTATATTTAGCACGCTTGGTATTCCAGATAACAGCCAAACGTGCGTGTTGTTAGAAAAGAAATTGCTCTCAATCAACATGAAGTTCGAACGCGGCCTGCTAAACTAAGTCAAACTTCGTTCGCTAGCAACCAAGCCAAGCTCAAGCAAAAGCCCGAGCTTCGGTATTGTATTTGGCCCAATACCTTTTAAGTTTTGTTATGCAGTGTAGCACATCGGCTTGAAACGATATTAGTTCAAATAAAAATAAGAAATATTTAATTGATAATTATAAGCCTTGTTTTATTGCTAAGACGATTAAGACCAGAAACTTCTTAATCGTTATTATATATTTTTTGGCGCATGGCAAATTAAAAGTCATGAGTTAGCTTCTGCCGTGGTGTGCTCTCATTTTGCTTCAAATTGGATGTACTTCGTACTGGGTGCAGCATGATCTGCAGAGACGAGAAACCGTCTCTTCATGTAGGTACATCTGCACAAGATTTGTTCATTGGATTCTCGAAAAGAGTTTCGACGCAGGATGAATGGTGTTATGTTTCACTTTAAGACCGGATTTTTTAGCCGGAAAGATATTGCCTTTCTCGGCCCACGTTAGCAGCGTTCGATTGACCACTTTCTCGAATATTTTATTCATGATCGAAAGAAGCCTTACTGATCGGAGGTTGTATGAATTTGATGACTCCTTTCCTCAATCCATTACTCAATAAGTCCCGGCACTGATATACCACATCACTCAATAAGTCCCAGGACTGACATATAGGGGGCACCACTAACAGACAATCTATATAATTTTTAGGATGTACATGTATATATACATGTAACATTCAAATGATACCATGACAATCTGATTATTGGGTTACAAGTTACAGTGCTTCAAGTGAAGCTACTTTGGCGATTTTTAAAACAATGGAAACAACTGAATTTCGTGTGTTGATGAGACACTGCTTTTTGAAGGCAAAAAATACCGTGCGAGGACAGCAAGGGCTTGAAAAGTCTTACAGGGACTCCGCTCCATCAAAATTAGCTATTTGTCGGTGGTATGCTGACTGTAAAAGTGGCCGCACAGAAACCAACGATGCTGAACGCTCTGGAAGGCCAATTGCTGTGAATACACCAGAAAACGTCAAAAAAGTACGCAAAATCGTTTTGGACAGCCGCAAAGTGAAATTGCGTGCGATAGCTGACACCTTAAAGACGTCAGTAGGTAGTGAAAACACTATTCTGCATGAATACCTGTCCATGAGAAAGCTGTTTTCGAAATGGGTGCCGTGTTCGCTCACAATCGACCAAAACCAACAGCGTATCGATGATTCTGAGAGTTGTTTTTGAGCTATTTCGCCAGAATAAACAGGACTCTTCGCGTCGGTGTGTCACAATTGGTGAAACATGGATCCACCACTATACTCCAGAGTCAAATCGGCAGTCATCGGTGAACCACGTCCAAATCGTCGAAAAAGACAGAAATCGGCTGACAAGGTTATGGCATTGGCACACTGTATTGGGGTGCCGACGGAATTTTATTCATCGACTACCTTGAGAAAGGCAGAAGGATCAACAGCGATTGCATTATTGGTGCATTCGAAGGAAGAAATTTAAAAAAAACGGTTCCGTATGAAGAAGAAGAAATTCTCTTCCACCAAAATAATGCGTTGGCTACAATTATCCAATTGAACGAATAGCCTTTTAAGTTGCTTCCTCATCCACCGTATTCTCCAGAAGTGGACCCCAGTGACTTCTACTTCTTTTCAGAACTCAAAACGATGCTCACCGGAAAAAAATATGGCTCGAATGAGGAGGTGGTCGCCGTAACTGAAGCCTGTTTTGAGCCCAAATACAAGTCATAATTCGTAAGAAGGTATAGAAATGTTAGATTGTAATGGAAATTTGAATGTCTTTACTTCCTAAAACTAATATGGATTGTTTGTAGGTTGTGTCAGGTCTTTTTTAACTGATGTGTTACAATTATAGTTTTCCAGTGCTCTGGATAGTGAGCACTATTCAAAGCATTGTAAAAGAGGAATATGTACAACTTCACCGCTTCTATAGATAGATGTTTAAAACAACATTTAAAATTCTTCGTTCCCCTCTGACATTTATTTTTCTTCGATGTAAAATATAATTCAAAAATATAATGAAATATCCCCCGACGGATATGACACAATCCGCCTAGTTGTCGTTATTGAACAAGACGAGTCCGTCGTTCAAGGATCCCCAGTCGTTTAGCTCACATTCAATCTGGCAGGCCCAAGTGTGGGCTTATGGCTGCCTCATACCCATACCTTGGCCCCTTACGGCCTACAGTGTCTGTCAATTCGTTTAGTCGTTCTAGCGTCTTAAAGGTCGGTGTTGATCTGGAAAATAGACGTGTAATTAGTGAATGAGAATTTTGAAAATGTAAGATCGATTCATCGCATTTCCACTTTCGTTCCCGCACAACAAAACGAAAGGAGTACTTCCATGGTACCACAAAGCCTTCAACCTCCCTGTTAAGTTATGCTTTGCTCTATTTTATAAATGCAGTGCAAATGGGGTGACAATCACATCCCCCTCATATCTCCCACTTTTAATCACTCGTAATTTATCAAATGCAGACACATTCCGCCTGCGCTGGCCAGTGGTCGAATGTTCGAATGGTTTTTCCAAATATTTAAGTGTGCAGGAATCAATTACTGCCCAAGGACACATTTTTAATTAATCTCTGTTTAGATTAGCTCCGACAGAAATAACACAATAAAACTCAACCAATTTGCATTTAATGAAAGAGTTTTCAGCTGATTTTGAAGCGAAGCTGCTTTGCGAACGCTGTAGATTGAGTTTTATGCACAATGCTAAATTTTTTTAATGAGTTCTTTCGATTTAATTTGTTGCTTTCAATCACCAGCGGATGCTATTCCAATCAGAATCAGATATGTGTTTTTTCGATCGAATAATGGAAGCATGACTGCTGAGTTGTTTTATTGTTTTCCCGCTGCCACCCAGAGTGCCATTGGGTATCGTGTGGACCCAATCGGTGCTGAGCTGTTGAGCATTTACTCAACGGGGGCAGGGTGTGGTGGAAGAACAGGGTTCGATTTACATTATTGAGATATAAAACGAAGTAGCTTGCTCGCAATTAAACTGCGAAATTAAATTCGCCAACACGCCACGCGCAAGCCGTAAAGGAGACGTATCCTTTTAAGTGGCAGACTGTCAGGGGTTGGTAGGGTTTGAAAATGATTTGGGGACAAGCGAACACTTCGATTTGATTACTGTTGATATCAGTTGGATCTCGGCGAAGCGTAGCGACTGTTGCACACTTAAATGCAAAGTTCACTGTACTGCTTTGCGAACAATGAAATCGAAGTTCCTCAGGACCGACTGACGTAAATCTATTGTGAAAAAAATTCAATTGTTTAAAGAGTTACATTTTGATTCCTTTAAAAACTGTCTAAAAAGTGTTGTCAACTATTATATGTATGTGTCTTAACTTTTGGTTTAATTATTGAAATTTTAGTTTTTTGTTAGAGGCTTGGAAATACTGCACTGCAGCGCTCAATCTCAAAACCAGGCAGCAACCTACATTTAATGAATTTCTTGGTGTTCCAAAGGAAAAACCAGCAAGCGCTTCTGTGATAAAGATGCTAAGTTTTCAGCTCAAACCACATCAGCGCCAAACTTCCGCCACCTGATGAGAGTAAAAGCGGGGCACTGACAGAGAAAGTGCTCTGAAGAATCGTCAACTTCTCCACAGTAGGGTTAAGTGCTTAGCCAAGGTGAAGTGGTCCATTTATACGATAAAAAAAACCGAGATATAACAAAATGTTAAAAAAAGTGATTGAATAAAAGAAGGAAAGGAAACAAAAGGCAGCGGAAAAATGGTCTTCACGATTTCACTATTGCGCAGCAGGGCAAATGGTTTCAGCGTCTCGGTGTGCCAACTAACGGGACAAAACGCACGCAGGTCGTACTCCATGACGTTCCCAAGAATGAACAGGCGAAAGTGATATCGGTGATGAGCACGATGCGGTAGAAGTCGAGCAAAAGGGGCTGCACTCTTACAAACAGGAGTTGCTGCAGAGGGAAAATGAGAAAAATGGCTGAGATGTGAACGAAGCAGCAAGCAGGAGGGAAATTACGAAACATGGATCAAACAGCAACAGAAAGCGGACAAATTTCGACAATGTTTGAGGAAACAAAAGTGTAGAAATGATAGACGAAGGAACAGAAACAGATTGTACCCAAATTAGACAAAGACACCTCGAATGATAGCGGAATTAGGATAGAAGGGTGCAGCGGCCAGAACTTATCCGCTCCCGCCTGATAGTCAACAATTTGGCACGTTGAAGGACTGCTCGAATACAATGGAGGCCCGTGTTGGGCATGCGACCGACCTAAATCAAGAGCATGAAAGATGTACCAGGTATACCGGAATACAATTAGCATTTTTTTGAAAATAAAACACTAATTATTAACGAGAAAGAAAAAACATTTTATTCAAAGTATTGGCCATTGTTTTCTACACATTTTGACCACCTTTCTGGCAATTTGTGAATACCACGCCAATAAAATTGTTCGTCTTTTAGAGCAAAGCAATCAGACACCCAATTTTCGACCTCCTCGAAAGAATCAAAGTGCTGCTCAGCCAATGCGTGTCCCATCGATGAAAACAAATAATAGTCGGAAGGAGCCAAGGCTGCTGAATACGGCGGGTGGGGTAGCTGCTCCCAGTCAAGTGTTTTGATTGTATCCTGAACCGGCTTTGCTTTGTGTGCAGGTGCATTGTCATGGAGCAAAATTACCTTGCCGTGTCTCCTGGCCCATTCTGGTCGATCAATGCATGGTTCGAATTGATCATTTGTTGTCGGTAGCGATCAGTATTAACGGTTTCACCAGGTTTTAGGTGCTCGTGGTACAGCACACCTTTCTGGTCCCACCAAACACACAGCATTGTCTTTTCGCCGAATCGATCTGGTTTTGCAGTCGATGTTGATGGTTGTCCCAGATTAACCCATGATTTTTTCCGTTTAGAATTTTTAAAATAAATCCATTTTTCATCGCCAGTAACAATCCGATGCAAAACCGATTTTCTTTCGTGTCTTTGAAGCAAAATTTCACAAGTGTTTTTTTCGGTTTTCCAACTGTCTTTCATTCAATTCATGTGGCGCCCATTTTCCACACTTTTGGGTCTTTCCCATAGCTTTTAAATGGTCAGAAATTGTTTGTTGTGCAACATTTAACATTGCTGCCATTTGCTTTTGACTCAAAATGTCATCTCCATCCAATATCGTTTGCAATTCGGCGTCTTCAAATTTTTATGGTGGTCTTCCACGTTCTTTATTTCTCACATCAAAATCATTATTTCTGAACCGTTGAAACCATCTTTTGCATGTTGAAAAAATATGATGTTGTCTGTTCAATGACTTGATGTATGTATGTATTTTTCACAAATGTCATAGCAAACAAACAAAAAAAAAAAATAAGGGCTCGTTCACAACAAATGTTCCCTATCGAGACATTTGTATCTTGACGTATACAAGGTAGATGAGGAAGTAGGAAATGTGAAATCTAATTTAATTAAGATCAGAGGATTCTAGTTTTAGAAACGAGCGGATTGTAGCTGTGGCTATGCATTAACACACATCTATTTTCTGTTTCTTAAGTATTCTCCCTTCCTCCATTTTTGTTGTCACTAAGTAAGGGAAGCAACAACAGCAAATACATTTGTACATAACCGATAACCATGTCGTACACTGTTGCTGCCCTCTCTGGCTGTAAGAGGAACACATGTAAGCCTTAAAGTGCGAAACAAAGATTATTTTGTGCGTGACCACCGAACAGTTAATAAGTGTGTGTTTGTTTTTTTTTCTTTACTCGGCTACTTAAGTAATCAATCCTCTTTTTCTTATGGCGCTACAGTCCGAGGTGGACCTGGGGCTCAACCAACATGCCTCTCTAGCCAGCACGGTTTGCTGCTTCCAGTTGCGCACTCCAAGTTGGTTGAGGTCCTTTTCCAATTGTGTGCGCCACCTCAGCATTAGTCGTCCTCTGTTGCGTTGTTCCAATGGTTCGGATTCGAAGGCTTTTTGGGCCGGAGCAGTGGTGTCTAGACGCTCTACATGGCTTAGCCATCTTAAGCGTTATATTCGGCGCATGGTGATGTACAGCTCATAAAGTTTGTCGGTTAATCTTCATTTCCAGATACCACCACCAAAAATCGCGCCCCAAATTATTCCCCCGAAAAGTCTTAGGGCATCCTCATCCGTCTTTAGTAATATCCCGGTTTCCGCGCCATAGAGTTGGATTGGGATGAACAAGCTGTTATATAAAGCGAGCTTAGTCCTTCGAGAGAGGGCTGTATTGCTTACTTGCCTCTTGAGCCCAAAGAAACAGCGATTGGTAAGAGTGATTCTGCGTTTGATTTCAGTACTAATGTTGTTGTCCCTGTTTACCGCGGAGCTGAGGTAGACGAAGTCCTTAACTACTTTCTGCTGCCTAATGTGACACTCTGTCCGAGACGTCGATGTTGTGTGTCATTCCTTGATGACTGCATGTACATTGTTTTGCCCTTATTTATTGCCAGACTCATATTGGCAGCTTCCGCTTCAATTCCAGCAAACGCCTCATTGAAGACTCACTGTGTTCGTCCAATCACGTAAATGTCATCAGTGTAAGCTTGCAATTGAACTGACTTGTGGGAGATCTCACCTCTGGTGTTGACTTGTGAGTTACGCACGATCTTCTCGAAAAAGATGATGAAAAGGTCACATGACAGTGCGTTGCCTTGTCTAAAATTTTTTTTAACACTGAAAGTCTCGGTGAGTTCGTTACCGATCTTGACGGAGCAACGTGAGTTGTCCATCGTCATCCTAAAAAATCTGACGAGTTTGGTAGGAATGTCAAAGGCAGACATGGCACTGTGTAGCTCTAGTCTCTATGCACACTGTCATATGTGGCCATAAACTCGACGAATAGGTGGTGAGTGTCGATTTGCACTTCCTACGTGTTTTCCAGGATCTAAAGTAAAGTGAACATCTGGTCTATGGTTGACTTCTCTGACCTGAAACCACACTCATAGTTACCTATCAGGTCATGGACAAACAGTTTCAGACGCTCACTCAATACGGCAGGGAGGAGCTTGTGTGCGATGTTAAGAAGGCTGATCCCTCGATAATTGGCGCAGTCAAAGAGGTCTCCTTTCTTGTAGACCGGGCAAACGACTCTGATATTCCACTCATCGGGCATGCTTTCCTCCGACCATATCTTACCAACCAACTCATCTCTAGCTGTTTTCAATAGTTCTGTAGGCAGTCCATCCGCTCCAGCAGCTTTATTCGACTTCAGCTTGGATATTGCTATCTTCACCTCGTCTTATCTGGGCAACGGAATTCTTGTCTATCAACAGTCCGCACCAGCAGCTTTATTCGACTTCACCTAGGATAACCAGATTATGTGACTGGATTTATGAATCACATGATTCAAAATCACATCCTTATCACTATAGTGTCAACGGAATCACTGATGGAGAAAAGACCATCTACGGATGGCGGCTAACAGACCCAGGATTTGAGGGAACCTGACTGGTAGTGACAGCTTAACCAGAGGCTATATTCTGGTGCCACCGGAGGTCAGGGGCCCCTGGAACCTCGGTTCCAGCCTGACCGTGCGGTAGGCCCCCTTGTGGGAGTATCGTGGTGGCTGTGGTTTATCACCTTACATCGCGGGTAGATTCGAGGATAGTGTACTGTGCTGACTTGTCTAGTTCATTATTTAAGCACAACTAGGCAAGACGGTTAGGGTACTATCCCTTCTCAGTGTGGAGTTGCATTCTCAACCGGGCGCTGCGACCCAGAGAGTGGAAGAGGTTTTAGAAAGGCTTCGCATCAAACCAAGGTGGGGTGAATGCCCCTCAAGCATGATCTTAGTTTGGTACTTGGGTACCTAAGGCGTCTAGCCTTGCGTGACTTATGACTCTTGGGATGAAGGTTCCCCGTGATATAAGCCTTTAAGGCAGGTGGTCATGTAAAACCAAATCCCACATCATCTAGGATAAGTAATGAATTAGTTTAAAAAAAATGAGAGATTGTTAAAGTCTCTTACAACTCTGCCAACGATCATCTTGCAATATATCATTGGCGTTCTGCCTCAAATGTTACTGTCTGTGATAATTGTTTGTTGCATTTACCTTCAAATATGTAATTAATACAATCACGAAAGGGTTGTGTTTTTTTTTCCGGGGCTTCCCTGGTATAGATTTTATTTGTGCGACACTTGCACGCTACAGATAAGTCGATCCATACAACTCGCTCTTTTAACGGCGTCTATTCGAGTTACTAAAATACTCAAAAAGGACTAATGAATCAACAAATAGCTTCGCCTTCGAATTTGTCTAAAAACTGTCTGACCTCTCAAACAGTAGCATGCACAATAGTTGCTACCCCAACCCAAATATTTTAACTATAACCCTTAGATCATAAATTAACAGGCATGGACATATTGTTGAATTCTTTTGCCGAATCTAAAAACAAATGAAATGGTATTGCGCTGTACATGAGTTTGATTCCATCAGAACATTACTTTTCAACATTCCTGATACAAGTGGCATTTCCTCATCAACCTTAGACACTTTCGTTACATTTTTATGATGCTCCATTATCTTAAACAAAAATATACAAATGATCTACTTCTTACAGACGAACACTCAACGTGTTACGTTGCACATAAGCTATATACGTAATTTTGCGCAGAAATAATAATACAACTTGCCAGCACCGAACGATCAAATCTTGAAAAGACGCCTTCCATGAATTACCTTTGCTTTACAAGTTATGTAATCACCGGCATTCAACACTCTTCATTATCTGCCCCATACAAGCCCTTGTAATGTAAACGGGACTAAAATTATATCTCCAAATCCATTAAGCCATTTAACGAGATTCAATCTCTGCTTCATTCATGCGTACCAGGAAATACCTTAATGCTGCGTATATTCCATGAATTCACATCACATTAACCCAAATACCCTGACACGTGCAATTCATAAGGCAGCAAACCACAGCAACCACAGGATATACCCGAATGTCTTGAGGTTTATCAATGTCGGCCACCGCAACCAATAACGCGAGCAATACAACATGATCTCCAATCCAACGTCATATCATTTAAAATCCAAAGGGAAACGAGTCTGTTTCGCAGTTCATGACCTCAATCTCAACATATGATGACATCTGCTCACCATTACACTGCCTCCACTTGAGCAGTTGTTGGTCGGTCGTAACAGACTGAGGCAGGTTGACCCACGTAGATGTCATAAATGGCACACAACCGCAAAGCCGCACCGACGTCTTGCGATTCAAATGAGAACTCCTCCTGCATTTACCAAAACCCACACCCGCTCATCTTCAATTCTATGAAGTGCTGAGGGGGCCCCCGGCACGCCTCCCTCTCGAACTGAGATGTATCGCTTCTGGCATTCACAAGATTATACTTCTGCACCAGTTCTGAATTTTTGATAAAGCCAAGAGACAGACGTTCTCGTCCTCCGGTCCAGACTCCGCCTTTCGAGATCACATTACAATTTCATATTTTTTCCCAACCACCATCCCCGCCCCTTTCTGTGCTTTGTTTCTGAAGGTACGGCTGCCCTCACCACCTGAACCTTAATCTCGACTTGCAGCGATGAGCTATTTTGATGCCCATCACAGCTCGCCAACGTTCAGAGAGGGCCCCCGACTTCCATGCACTTTGCCAACGCGCCTATAATGGACTCGGACCGAGGAAAAGCAGGAAAATCACAAAAAACGACTTCTCCCAGTCTGAATGCAGTGGACTCTTCACAGTCCAGAAAGGGATTACTTTTGCGCAATAATGGAAGATGCCGGGATTTAGTGACAAATATAAAGAAAACGAACGAAACGAACGAAAAAAAAAACACAGCAGAAGACGAAGCGTACTAAATGCCAGTGAGGGGTTGGGGTAGAGCGAAGTTCATAAGATTTTTTCATGCGGAAATTCAATTTAATTAAAAATGTCCCTTTACAGTCGGGTCTGGGATGGGCTGAGCTGAGCTGATGATGATGGCGATAGCGGTGCATGCAGGGCAGAGTAGGGTACCCCCATTGGCGGCGGCCATTATGATGATGACAAACAACAACGTCCACGATAATTCAAAAGGAACTCTCGAACGGAGGGAGACAAAGGACAGCAAAAAGATTCGTCCTAAGGGATGTGTAGATAAATGAATCTCTGAAAAATGAATGAATTATCTCAACGGTATTTTCAATTACAGTTATCCTTCTTATTAAAATGAATTCTCTCACTTCCATCCTCACCACCCACCGACCCACTTTGCGGCCCCCAGTTTCAGATTAAGTCTCGCAGTTCAAAGCCGACGTATACGATTGCGCTGAGCATGGCAGCAAGTGCAAAAGAACACACGAGCAGTGTACATACGGCTGAGCGGTCCATTTGAATGTCATTCAGTTGGCACCGCCTTCGCCACCATCATCACCACTGTCGACATCCATGCAGTGGGGGGTAAGCGTATTAAATGTGGAATGTGAACCCAGTGTGCAAGGATGGATCTCATCGGTTAAGTTCGTTAGAGCACGTGGGGAGGGGCGACGGACGTAATGGTTGTGTGGTGATACCAGTGGGATTGCACACTTTGACGTTAACAATGTTTTCGTCGGCGTAAATCGTCGGAAGAGTTCCTTGAATACTCATCAACGCACGCCCCCCAGGAATTGTGTACGACTGACGATCTGGTGCAGAGCACACATTCCCTGAGACCAACATAGCAAATTCAAGCAGAGGGATGAATTCCTTTGGGGCGAAAAAATCTCTTCAAGCGGCCGCATATCCCGATGAACCCTTGGAAAAGAAAGTTTTGAAATCTTTGGAAAATTATATGAAAATAACGAGATAAACTTAGTCCCGATTCAGCGGGGCTATGCCACTCTATCATGGCTGCTCATCTGAACTTCCCCCCTCACTCTCACGCCGACTGAAGATCCTAGCTAGGAACGGGCGAGTTTTGGGGGCAGTATTAAAAGTCTTATCAGAGTCTTATTCCAGGAAGTTTTGCGGTGAATTCTGTTCTGGCCTCTTCTTTGCTGAGACTCGCACAATCGGCAATCAGGCAACAACGGATAGTTTTCGAGCTCCCCGAATCGGGAGCGAACAAGAGCAGCTCCTTAGGCAATTGCCGACAGTCGTCTGACGACTGGCGGCTGACGGCAGCCGGCAGACGGCAGGCGGTAGACGGCAGGCGACTACTTTTCCACTGCTGCAAATTTAATGTTGTTATTGAGCATCAGCAGCCACCAAGCGCACCAGATACACAGCGAGGAAACGTCAGAAGAAACCACTCAATCTGATGAGGCCAGATTACAAGGATTACCGCATTACGTCCAATTATTTCTATTTTCTTAGCATTCAACAAGCAAAACAACTGCCAAACAAACTGCTCTTGAGGATTTTGAGGGGGTGAGGGTGGCCCCACAGTGCCAGCATTGTTATGCAATGCACAACCTTTCTTACGAAAGTCTTTTGCGTCATCATCGCAACACCCGTCCCCCAGCACGCCTCCGATGCTCTGATACCCTGCCATAGGATATCGCATTTTCATCTGCCCCACAGCCTTATTGCTATGGGCGCACAAGCAGACGCAAAAGCAAAGCAAATTCCAGTTTCTCCATTCTCCATTCGATTTGACGTCGTAATCAAAGATCCTTTGGAGCTCATCGAAAGCGCTTCAAAGTCTGATTAAAACGGGATTCGTTTTTATAGTGATATTTCCTTGGTTGTACTTGATTTAGTCTCCCACCACATTGGTGTTTCCTGGCGACCACCCACGAGGCGGCCCTCGGCATCGGGAAGAATGGACTCAGCACTTACTTGGCGCGTTCGTTTATTTGATTGTGATTTGCAATACGATGCCTTCAAGAGTCGTCCTCGGATGTGTACACAGCGATGAAATATAAAGAGGACTTTCAATATCGTTTTTCCGTGGATGTGGTTCGTGTAGCGCGGGGGACCTTGGTCTTTGCTTATCGCCATTGTTGGTCAAACGAGATGCGAATGGCGTTTGTGCGCTCGGATGTGTGTGTGTGTGTTTTGAGTGTGCACAAAGTGATGTGCGAATTGGCTTAACGCGATGTCGGATGCCAAGAGGGGTGTGCCCAGCAATAGGTGGCCGGCAGAGATAAGTTTTACACAATCGACGGATTGATTAGGCGTCGATGTGTTTATGGTGGTTTAGGGGTTTTTTCGGCTCATTTCGGACGGACGAAGTTTTCGCCCTAATTCCAGTAAATTGGTGGACGCGACAATTGGATGCGATTGTGAATGTGATTGGGATTGGCAGTAATGCTTGATTGCGATGAGGCAATTTGCACGCAGGTTGTTTGATGCTTGTCTTTGCACCATTCGATCTCCAATTGTGGAGTAAATGGCCGAGCAAACTCATTTCTGAAAGGCTATGCCTTGTACTACCGTAGACCGAAGCAATATGTGTTTAGAGTTTAATTTTAGGCGAAATTTGTCAGGAATTATAAGTTTGTCCTTAAATAACAATTGGAAATGAGGATTTTCCGGGAGTTCCATTCTGTGGTTTGATACGTGTTGTTCTTTAAAATTTATTTGCAGAACTAAAGACTACAAAGAGCGTGGGATTAAGTTGTCCTGAAGCAGCTTTCCTGGTGAAAGTCAACCACATGTTAAATGAGGCGAAATCACTTTGGATGAAACGAGCTAGAGCTATAGACAAATGATTGGTAATTACCAAATTTCTGGAAGGTCCTCCCTGTTCTAAGTTTATAACTGCCTATGACGTTGGAAAATCAATTAACACATAATTCTTTCTAAGTATATTCTGATATTCCCAAAACGGAATCCTACACCCACACTTAACCCTGTAAAAGTAAAAACAATAGGAACGAGGTATATATAAATTTTGAGTTACTGTTTCGAAGAAAGGTCTTTCAACCGACTATTTGGCATTTCCATAAAATCAAAACAAATTGTCCATCGGTCTTGAATGGAATGCTCAATGCAGATATCGTTTGATAGCTGGCCTTCTTCATAGCTCATACCTCACAATAAAAATTTTCTTAATGCAACAATGATGAAATTTTAAATGGCGTTGCTGATCCGAAGCAAGCGATTTCTGGTAGTCTGGCAAAAAAAACATACCTTAACTGGCATTAACGATTGTCCATGACTTGATAGGTCCCTATCAGTGTGGTTTCAAGCCAGGGAAGTACACAATAGACCAGATCTTGACATTACGGCAGATCCTGAAAATGACCCAAGAAATGCAAATTGACACTCACCACCTATTCGTCGATTTCAAGGCCGCATATGACAGTGTGCATAGAGATGAGCTATACAGTGCAATGTCTAGTTTTGGCACTCGTACCAAACTCGTCAGATTGTGTACGATGACGAGGACGGGGGACGGGGACGGGGAGAACTCTCGCTGCTCCTTCAGGTTCGGTAACGAACTCACCGAGACTTTCAATGTCAAAAAAGGTTTTAGACAAGGTGACGCACTGTCATGTGACTTCTTTAACATCATCCTCGGCGTCTGCTGGCATTAAAGCCGAAGCGGCTAAAATGGGTCTGGCAGTAAATGAGGGCAAAACTAAGTACATGCTGTCATCAAGGAAGGACACACAACATGGACGTCTGGGACGGAGCGTCACACTAGGCAGCAGAAACTTCGAAGTAGTCAGGGACTTTGTCTACTTCGGCTCTGCGGTAAACAAGGACAACAACATCAGTATCGAAATCAAACGCGTCCTACTTCATGGTGCGGAATCTTGCACGTTAGCATAGGCTGATGAGGAAGCCCTTAGTATCTTTGAGAGAAAAGTTCTGAGTGCGAGTTTTGGTCCTGTTTGCTTTGATGGCATCTGGAGGAGAAGATTTAATGACGAACTCTATGGGCTGTACAGCGACATGCGCCTCGTCAAGCGTCTACGGATACAAATCTTAAGATGGCTAGACCATGCAGATCTTATGGACACCACTGTTCCAGCCCAAAAAGTCATTGAATCTGAGCCATCCCAAAGGCATAGTGATGACGGCCTAGGCTAAGGTGGCGCACACAAGTGGAGAAGGACCTCAACCAACTTGGAGTGCACCACTGGAGGAAGCTGGCGAAAGATCGTGTTGGCTGGAGAGCCATGTTGGTTGAGGCCAAGGTCCAACCCGGACTGTAGCGCCACAAGAAGAAGAAGAACTGGCATTACGTTCCACTTTTGCAACCAGTCGCTTGGATATTTCAAACAATTTTAAGTTTGTTTTTTCAGAAATAGAATAGAACAACGATATTTTCAATTAAATTTATTTTCTTTGAAATACAGCCTTCTGGCATTACAAACTTAATATAATGCCTTGAAATATAATCGTGTTGGCTAGCGCATATGCACTTTAAGCTGTAGACTCGATTTCAGTCGATATTATCAAACATTTGCAGTCATATATCGGCAAAAACCCGGCGAATGTGTGAATTGTTTTGAACTAACGGAGTGGAATAGTAATTTCACATACGCAGGTTGCCTTTTATACTTCGGGATTAGAGAACAAAAACAAATATTAATCATCAAAATTAGCTTCATTGATTTTCAAAATATTCCCTATTAAGATCTATACACTTTTGCATGCGTTTGAACCAATTGTCGAAGCACTTTTGTCACTCTGATTGAGGTATCTCCAAAACATGCATTCTGAACGCATCAACCGCTCCTCCAGGTGTCGAAACCCATTGACTTCTCATTTTATTTTCTACGTATGGGTATTAAAAGAAGTCATTCGGTGCCAAGTCAGAACTATAAGTCGGATGACTCATCAAATCGATGTTTAGAGTGCTCAAAAATGCAGTTGTTTGAGCCGACGTGTCAGAGCTCGCATTGTCGTGGTGAAGGCTGATCAGTCTTCGGCAGTTGGTTTTCCTGATTTCTTGGAAGGTGTAGCTTAAGCTTTATTTTGTTTATATAATTCATTAGATTACTTGGTTCTTAACACTTTTCTTAATATTTTATTACAACATTTTGTAATAATGTTAAATTCATAGTTTTAAAAAATAAACTAAAATATTAATAATAAATATTCAATATTATATACTAAGACTAGCTTAGAGCGCCCGCATAGTAAGAAAGTTAGCATTATAACCTTCTTTGTAACTTGTTTAATTATTTTTATCCCTGAATATAAGAAATCAGAAATGAAACCAATAAAATATATATTTAAAAATTTTCTAAAAATTAAGGTCTTTGTTCAGTGCTCTGCAGCAATCAGCAATGGCTGTGATGTTCTGGTCAGAACGAACCAGTTAGAAGTACGAACCAGTTATTAGACCACGTCTTAAAGTACACCAAACTGGCAGTTTTTACGGCCGCCATGCTTGCCGTGGAGTAGTGGGTAGAGTGCTACGCTCACACGCCGAAAAGGGTAGGTTCGATTCCCGGCGGAACACCTCGAATTTTTCCCGGAACCACCTCTTTCGAGCTGCTGACAACACTCAAAGAGTAATGACTGGCTAAAGCCTCCGGCACATAGAATACTTTACTTGAGTCAGCGTCAGTAATACTTTTACAGATACATAGATATACATGTATTCTTAAGGGAGGTGGTCAATAGACCAACGCTGTCGCTCATGCGACGAATGTTGTAGTTCAACTTTTAACTTCTCTCTCTCCGTCAGCGTTGACAACCGACACATTTTGACATTTCAAGAGAATTTTTTTTAAATCATAAATTAATATTTGTTAGAATTAGGTATACTGAATATTGAATAGTTAATCAGACATTTCTTTTTTATTCTCAAAGGCGTAAAATATTAATCCGGATCGTCATTGTATGACTTTTCAAAGTTTACCGCAAAAAAACAATACATATCTCGATCTACAATTGTATAACATCTGGACCCAAAATCGACAGTGGCTTCTTTTGGTATTAATGTATTTTTGAGTCCGAGCTATTTAGCACATTAGTTAATCCAGTAACTCGGCTGGAGGCATTTTTGTAAAATAAATATCAAACCGCTCTATAGTATAAGCAAAACAAATTGAATTCAAAGCTTATGTTCAATGAAATGAGCTGAGCGTTGAAGTATTCATTGTGTCACTCCCTTCCTTTACATACATCACCGTCAACGGATACTTTACCGCAACGCAACTAAAGTATTCTATGTGCCGAAGCCTTAAGAAAGCTTCTCAAACTTCGCCTTTCGGAGTCGTCAAAAAACTTAAGGTCCCTTCTACTCGTGAGACAACAGTAGCGCTCACAACACGAGTAGTTGATGATCAAGCTAGGTCCTAGTCCCCCTCGGGACTGTCACTCCAACAATAATTATTATAATGATGTTTCACCATAGTTTATTTTTATAAGCGTATTCATTCTACCTTCTCTTGTTTCGTTCGATTCGTCAAATTAACGTCCGGCTTCGTGATCATCTCAATTTTCATTTCATCAACACGAACTCGGACCAAAATAAATCACTTGACAGCTAACAAAAAAGTTCACAGGTCAACACAGTGTTGCCATCATAAAATTTCATAACGGACAGAAAACAGCCGTTGTTACTTTACAAAAAAGTTCTAATACCCAGTCATAATTATCTGATGTTAAACAAATTAGGAATGGGTTTCAATAACGACCACATTTAAAGGTATTGTGTCAATGAAATCAAATTAGAATAAATTCGCAGATCTTTAAGTAAGTATTGACAAATACATAAACAGTTTTTTCATCGACTAGTTGTGCTGCGCCCTGGTATTCGTATATACTGAAGACAAAAAAGGACCTTTAGTGTGTACCGACTCCGAAAGGCAAAGTTTGATAATTGTTTTCTTAGGCAGTAATTTCCGCCACAGCGGCCACCAATGACAGGGGTGCCATCTTAAAAATATAATTTGTTTTTATCTGAGCACTAGGTTTTCTTTTTGCTCACAATAGTTAGAATGTTAGAAATCAAAACTATGTGAACGTCTAGCCCAGCAGCTTTCTATTGTTAACAAAATTCGTTTTGCCTTAATTCAGCTTCTCAATTTTTTTTCTCTTAATCCACCGAAACGACTTTAGGAAAAAATTGGGCTATTTGAAAATCTTCGAATATCAGGGAATCGTAAAAAGTGCAAATATGTAAATAAGAAAGGAACGAGTAGCACTCATAGACGGCTTCGTTTATTAAGAAGAGAATTAGCGACAACGCAAAATAGAAGAGAAGAAGAAAAGTCAAAATAAGAAAGAATCCTGCAAAATGTTCCCCTTCTGTGCCTTGCAAATCAACGAATAATTCTGTATAGCTCGCAAGACCACTTGTCTCTTATAAAAACGGCTGTATTTATGACATCTGTAAACTGTCATTATTCACAGATTGGTATTGCGATTCAAAAGCCACGTTTGTCCTTCGCTTACGCCTGGTCTGTGTGGGTTTGAGCGACTTCAAAAGGAAGGGCTTACCATTTCATGACCACTTAACTCTGATTTCTTCCGCATGTAGTGTCCTCTTTTGTACAATGAAAAATACATATTTCCTTTCATTCAAATTGAAGGCTTCGAGTTAAGAGAGCGGCATTTTCGATGTCGCTGCTAATGGATATACCAAGTAGGAGTGCTGCAGCAGGATATACATTCGACAAATGAAATCAATCAGGATCAACATGTAGGCTTTATATTTGCAATAATGAGTGAGGAGCCCACACAGCCGTACAGACAAAAAAGGTCGATTGACTTTCGTAATGGACATTGCTTGTGGAAGAGATACCACCGAGAGTTGAATTCGGTATTATGGTGGATAAGACAACGATAATTTCACTGTCAGCATATACATTTTATGGTAATTGCCTCTTTTGTCAATCAATGTCATTTGAGATGAATAGGCATGGTACATATATGTGGGGCGTCACTTAAAAAAATTATTAATTTAATTTTTTTTTTATTTGTGGCGCCCTTTATATCGAGGGACTTATTAAGCGATGTGCTAAGTGTATTGGCTAAATTTTCATATTAAGAATACTATTTCCGACTCACTGTTCGAGGATTAATAGCTTCCAATGATAGCAGAAATGAAGTTGAAGCCAGGATTGTTGTCATATTTTTGTAAGTACAAAGCCACACGATATTAGGCTGCTTTGCTGGACCTCAATTTTGAATCCTTCAAATTCACGGATATCTTTTAATTCGATGTTCTTAAAACTACTTGCGGAACCAAATATTCCATATTTCTGTGAAGGATGCCAGAAATAGTTAAGAAATTAATTTCTCGCACATGTTCGAAACGTTCGTATGTTTCAAGTATATGCTTCAGGAGACCTTCACGTAGGAGTAATATGGTGGATCCGGAAATTAAGTGAAAATTGTGAAAATTAGCTGTGGTACCGGGATGCATAAAAGGCATTTTCAAAGTTACTTGAAAACTTTGAATTTGGGGGCATTCTTTCACCAATCATCAAACTATGACGGTCAATTTATTCAATTCAACATCTTCATCATGCAACATTTGTAAAAATGTAATTTAACCCATTTGGGGAAATAATAATAATTGTTGGCGCGACAGTCCACAAGGGGACCAGACTTTGCTTGCTCATCAACTACTCGTGATGTGCGCGCTACTGTTCTCTCACGAGAAGAAGCGACCTACAGTTTTTTGCCGACTCCGAATGGCGAAGTTTAAGGAGCTTTTTTAGGCAGTTACTACTCTTTGAGGGCTGTCAGCAGCTCGAAAGAGGTGGTGCCGTGAAAATTTCGAGGTGTTCAGCCGGGAATCGAAACTAGACACTTCGGCGTGTGAGTGTCGCACTCTACCCACTACGCCACGGCGGGCACCTTTTCCGAAAACCCTGTATTTTATTCATCACCCGACTTTCTTTTGCGGAATTACACTGCAACCAGCTGCCGTGACAATAAGAACGACAGCGTAGTTGGGTAAAATTTCAAAAAAATTCGAAGTGTTACTATTGAAACGTTCTTTATTCAAATTCCCCGCTGCCAGCAAAGGTTAACGTATTTATATCAAAAATGCATTTTGGCTTTGGAGACTTCTGGTCGTCAAACTGATGAGCTAGCTTGCAATTTTCTAAGCCCGAACGAGATAGCACTATTCATATTATGATGGCACAGTTTGTGGTGTAAGATTTCTCTTATTGACTTATTTTTCTACAACAAAAATATTTTAAAGTTATCACTTCGTGCTTTAGTAAGTTCTGGTTTTTAGATTTGTTCTGCTTCTGGAATAATATCAAGCTATTCCAAAATCTCTGGATATTAGATTAAGATTCAAGAGCACATTCACTTCATTCAATGCTTCATAAAAAGTGTAACAGTGATCGGATTAAGTCCAAATATGGACCGTTTTGTTCGATAATCTGTTTCCATCTAGACGGCAACTTCATAGTACCCCCTCGTAGAAGAACTCGGACAGCCACTTTTCACAAGCCTCTTTTGAGTTCAACTTCAACACACCACCAAGGGCGTTCACCATGGACAGGAGCAGGTGGTAATCACTTGGCGCTATGTCCGAGTTATATGGTGGGTGCGATAAAACCTCCCATCCGAGCTCCTGTAGCTTCCGACGAGTCATCAACGATGTGTGTGGTCTGGCGTTGTCATGGGCGAACACTACACCCTTCCTGTTACGCAATCCTATACGCTTCTGGTCGATCGCGTGCTTCAAGCGGTTCAGTTGTTCGCTGTAGATGGCAGAATTAAGCGTCTGGCCATATGCGAACAACTCATAGTCGATGATACCCATCCAATCCCACCAAACACACAGCAAAACCTTCCTGGCCGTCAATCCCGCCTTGGCCACTAATCGAGATGATTCACCGAACTTCAACCACCGTTTTCGCTTGATATTGTTGTATGTGATCCATTTTTCATCACCAGTCACCATTCACTTCAAAAATGGATCGATTTCGTTCCGTTTCAGTAGCATAACGCAGGCGTTGATTCGGTCCAGAAGGTTGTTTTGCGTCAAATCATTCGGCACCCAAACATACCCTTTTTTTGTATCCAGCTTTCGGCAGATGGTTTTAAAAGGTTTGGTGACTAACTCTCATCTCCTGGGCGACGTCACGACTCGATTATTTCCATGATTCGATCGGTTTTCGTCGTCACAGGACTTCCGCCGGCTGGCTTTTCCATGGTGTGGTTTTCACCGGCTCTGATTCGTCGAAACCATTCCTCCGCGGTTCAAAGTGATATAGTACCGTCCTCCAACCACCATTAATCTCACGGAACGTTCCTCTAGCAGATTTGCCCATAACGAAGGAAAACTTTAAAATAGTGCGAAATTCGGGGTTAGTGAACTCCATGTTTACACGTCTATAACTGTTAAACGCAATATCCAAACTAATCATGCATAGTTAGTAGTTAGTTAGTTAGTTTAAGTTACAAGTTGTTAAGATACTAAGTTTTTACATTAAAAGTTTTCTTAGTTTACGTTAAGCTCTCTAGAAAGAGAGAAACATTTTTGTTAAGACGTCGAAAGACACAGCGTTGAGTTAAGGTAAGCTAAAGGTGCCCGAGAAGGGCCAGTAAGTCATAAATGAATTGTTTAGAAAAGCTGGTTTTAAGCGTTTTTTGTCTATTCCGTTAGGTATTTGGATAGTTAGTAATAAAAATGCAATTAAAAAAGAAAAACTAATCATGCATAGTCGTCTTTTAGGTTATGTCAAGACGTTTCAAATGATGTATAGTATTGTCAGATACGAGCTCTGTAGCGCTTTGTACATAGCCGGAGAATTCAAAAGACAAAAAATGACAACCTTATATATGAAAAGCTTATATCATCTTAGTCACACCGCAGTAACTCTCGCTGTGTGTCAACAAAATATTTCACCAAATGAAGTTTCCGTCAATTTCAGCAACTTCGCACCAAACGTCTTGCGAAGGCCACAGCTGTTGACGAAACAAAAATTCCATCTAATCCGATTCCGTGCTGCATTAATTTGCAAGTTGATCGGTGCATGCGATTTTTGGTCCTGTTTATGTTGGTGGATTCTGGAGGAGAAGATTTAACGACGAACTATTTAGGCTGTACAGCGACAAGCGCCTGGTCAAGCTTCTACGGATACAACACTTAAGATGGCTAGGCCATGTAGAGCGTATGGACACCACTGCTCCGGCCCGAAAAGTCTTTGAATCTGAGCCATTGGGACAACGCAACAGAGGACGACCTACATTGCTGACCATTTTCGCTGAACATCCTATGGTGTCCTGGATTGAAGCACCTACATTGCTGACCATTTTCGCTGAACATCCTATGGTTTCCTGGATTGAAGCATATGTTTTTCCCTCCGGACGCAAGTTTTGATCGAATTCCGCATATCTTCGGTATAGTTTTGATCGACAATTATTTCTAACTTTAAAGTATGTTAATAAAAGACAACATATACAAAAACTTTCGCTTACCAAACGAGAATACACAAAAAAATTTTAAACTCTTAACAACAATTTCTGGGACACTTTATGGTAAAACCAAAAAACACTGCTAGTTTTATGAACAGGCTTCAATCAACAGATTTCAATGAATAAGTGAAAAATGGAGAAAGTAAGCCGTTATTTCTTATTTTTTATTTCTCTTATGGTACCTAAGTTAACGGAAAATACAATAAAACCGGATGTACATTTGGAAAAAGGATCTTCTTAGAAATATGTTGCTAATTATTGCTATTTTTATGAACACAACTGTAGGTAGACTAAGGTGGCGTACACAAGTGGAGAAGAACCAACTTGGAATGCGCAACTGGAGACAGCTGTCTAAAGATCGGTATGGCTACAGGGACAGGTAAATCCCGGACTGTAATGTCACAAGAGGAAGCAAAAAGTTTATTGTTTTCTTCCGTAAGCATTTAATTCACAACTGCTTTATTTATAGACCTCCAAACTTAAACGGCAATTCAACTTGCAATAAGTTTAATGCACTGTCCTAACCCAGTGCAAAATCTTACTTTTGCATCCTTGAACTATTGCGGGAGTTTTCAGTGTACCCAATTTTACTTGTTTCCGATAGTCAGGCAAGACAAAACCCGGAGATCTTTGCTGAAGAGCCAACATGGCATTGCAGATCATACCGCCAATATCTTGGACCTTTTAATGGTGTCTCAACCTGGAAAATATTCAGTTGAAATACTGTCGCCTTTAGGCTCATCAGACCACAGTGTCGTACTTACCAATTTATCGTATTCTCTGTTAACAGTTTGGAGACATACTCGTATTGCTAGAAAAACGGTATGGCAATGCGAGAGAGCCAACTACAAGGCACTAAAATACTTCCTTAGGAATATTAACTAACCTCTATGCTTCCTGAACAGCGAAGTGGATGCCGCTGCTGACACGATAACAAAGAACACTTTACTACTCTTATGTATGAAATCTTTAATTTATCGCAGACTGATGAGTATCAAGCCTAAGGCATACGCGTGGTAAAACTCGAGCTTGAAAGAGCCTTCTTTCTTGCTGAAATAAAAAAGTTACTGGTGCCCATTTCTAACTCAAACTATTCGGTGAGTCAAAGCGAATATAGGAGCCAATCAACAGGAGCCCACTGTGGACTATAATCCTGATAATATGTATGTTTCCAAGCAATGGGTAAAGATAAAAATATTCTTCCCCGGTTAGACCGCGCTTCGTGTCACATTGAAATGGACACAACTGAAGAAGGATTTCTCCTCGAGCAGACTAATCAATTCGAATGATGACAGGAATCGATATTGAATTGATGAGCATCACCCCCCGAGAAAAAAAAAGAGGAAGAAAATTATTGTCATCGTTTCAAGAGTGTACTCCGTCCCCAAAGACCGATACAGAGATACCACCAAGAAGCAGCAGCAGCGGAGAAAATTGAAATAGAATCTCAAAGTCAATATTCCGAGGGAAACTCGACGTCGAATCAAAGAAACCAAACCAAGAAAATAATAAAGATGAGGAGATCATTATATTTGTTTCCGTTTCCACGAGATATTGATACATCTGCCACCACTACCACCGCCACCGCCACCGTCCTCAGTATGATATCTAAGCTAGCTGTTGTACAAGCCCGTTCCATAAACACCGCTGGTATTGACTTTATTTTTCTGCACGAAGGAACACCCTTTTGTCGATCAGAGGAGGAAATAACATCGAGTAAACTTCCGCGTGATTCCTCGCAGCAAAGGAAATAAATGCCAAATACCAAGGATACCTAATAAGGGCGCTACCGCTGCCACCACTGCTGCTGTCAGCATCACCGCTGCCAAAGAGCACAACGTCAAGTGCAAACAGACTGCTCGCGGCGAACGTCGGTGGCGACGTGCGATGCGGCGGTCTTTCCACAGAGGTGGAAAGAAATCGCTATATCATTGCAAAGGAATCATGCAGACACACTTTGTGAATGTCATTTCGAGTGGAAAATAAGGACCTATAATTAGTCATTAATTAGGGCATCTGCGCGACGCAGTCAGAATTATCGTTAAGCGAACATGGGTGCGATGCTCTGTTCAATCTCTTTTTCTGTGTCGCATCCCCTCGGTCCACCGAGCGGGTGTCCTTGCACTGCTGCCAGTTGCCACTAGTGGCCGCAGTTCGATTTCAAAAGTAAACACATTTGCATCATTCACTTAATTAATATTCATAAGTAATTTCCATTAATGAGGTTACGTTTCGTTGTTATTCATTTATTCGTTTGCGTATGGTCAGGGGAGTATTTGCTTTTGCAGTCCCTTCAGTGCCCTATGCCGCGTTGGCCGTCAGCGCCACATGCTCCACACGTCCAGGCATTGACACACCGAGTGACGAATCGTATTTTAATTAACGATCGGCTGGTATCAACTGATGTCAGGCATTATGGGACGGATTGAGATGTAACATTCGTCTCTCATGAAT
This sequence comes from Eristalinus aeneus, assembly GCA_955652365.1. Classification (NCBI taxonomy): domain Eukaryota; kingdom Metazoa; phylum Arthropoda; class Insecta; order Diptera; family Syrphidae; genus Eristalinus; species Eristalinus aeneus. The sequence goes on from OY019131.1 coordinate 818,151, forward strand.
TCTGAAGGCACTGATACTCCCGGCCCAAGGAACATGTTCGTGTGACGGGCGGACAGGGGATCCTTCAAGGAGCACTTAGCGTGGTGTGGGAATTGGCGACAGCTTCATGGATTAATTTAACGTTACACGAGGATGTGCTTGCTGCTCAATGAAAACTGACACGTTGCGTGGGATACAGAATTCACGATAAGCTTGCTTGTACGTAGAGGAGAAGTGTGCCATGTTCTGGTGGAAATTAATAAATTACATTTTGTAGCCAAGTTAATCAGTAATGTAGGCTTACAGTCCGTGGCGATGACGCTCAGTGGTGCTTAACCTAGTCCCTTTTAAGCCTTAAATCCTTGAACAGAATAAGTGTATAGATTTGGAAATGATTTTATAATGAGTTCCGTTTATGTTTCCGTTATAAATATTCTCAACTTAAATTTGTTTTGAACGTGCTGTAAATTTGAGCTGCGCGTTTGGTTGACAAATATGGGAACGCTTGGGTTAGTCAAACTGAAATTCACAGAAACTCCTGGGCTTCCCTTTATTCCGGATGTTCCGGTTCAAGAATGATTAAGCAGATGTTAATCGTTGATTGTCTATGAGAAAGTCTTTAAAATTTGTCTACTCTAAGGTTTGTCATGGTGGGATAAAGCTTTCTGAATTATTATTATGGTTTAAAGTGTATAGTTTTTAAACATCATATATTTTAAAGTCCAAATTTCTTTTCTTTTGGAAACGCAGAAAACAGGAGAAGTTAGCAGAAAATAAAAATAATTTTTGTGTATTTAAAAAATTCTGGTTTTATTCTCGTTTTTATTTCTCTCGGATTTTGGGATCGCTTGGGTCATAAACCATAATGTTTATGAATTCCAGATAGTATTGTTTGTCCAGTGTATTTTAGGATTGGATTGAAGCGTTAACTTGTATATGTTGAACTTTTCTTGGACAGAAACGCTAAACGACGTTATGTGTCTCTATCCCCTTTGTGGTGAATTTTGCGAACAGATCTCAACTTACATTTGCACAAGATCACGATGACACAAGAAGAATCAAGGCCACTGGACCATTGTAAGCTTCGCCAGTTTGTATATTGCAAAACAAAAGAATAGCTTGTCATCATCATCAGTTGAAAAGATTGATTGCACTTTATTAGACTTATTGTTTAGGGCTAGGGGAAGTCAGTGGTCGATGCCAACAAGTCGGCAGCTGGCAGCGAGCTCCGGCCAGTATTGAAATTTTGCTTAATTTATGCAAAAAGTGTTTGATAATTGGGTTAAAAGTCTAAACTTGCCAGATCGTGCGAAAAAAGAATTGAATTCCATACATGTAATAATAATAATTGTTGGCGCTACAGTCCAAAGGGGGACCAGGGCCTAGCTTGCTTATCAACTACTCGTGTTGTGCGCGTTACTGTTCTCTCACAAGTAGAAGGGACCTACAGTTTTTTGCCGACTCTGAACGGCGAAATTTGAGAAGCTTTCTTAGACAGTTATTACTTTTTGACTGTTGTCAGCAGCTCGAAAGAGGTGGTGCCGTGAAATATTCGAAAAATTGGTGTTGAACTGGGAGTCGAACCTAGACCCTTTGGCGTGTGAGCGTCGCACTCTACCCACTACGCCACGGCGACCTACATGTTCCATACATGTAGGAACATATAATATTTTATTTAAGATACAAGAAAAATTGTATATTGTTGTACAATATATCAGACAACTTATAGAGATTTTTATAGATCAGGAACTTAGGCTGAGCGGCTGAGCTGGCTGCTTCTCATGGTTGACTACGACTAACTCCCTCTTCTAGTTACGAGCTGCTCCTTATATCCAGTCCCCTACTCGCAACGAATGTAGTAATCGATACCATGCGCTTATTTTCCATACAAGGGAGGCCACAGACCGCCGATCGTTCGCAACATTGTTTGGTTACTACTCGCATTCCGTTGATTTTATAATAAATCGCCCATGCCATTCGAGTAGTAAACAAAACGCAAACCTCCGCTCCAGTAACAAGGCATTACTTTCGCTGGCAACGTGAACAAAATAAACAAATGGTGACGACGACGACACCCTACTGTTGACGACCTACATCGACGTGCCGCGAACTGAACCACTTAAGTATCACCTTCAGTTCGTTTGTCGTGTTCGTTATCCCCTAGTTTTCTAAAACGCCTAGTATTTTCCTTTGGACATCCTAATTTGTTGTTGCTTTATTTCAAAAAAATAAAGAGACCCCAAATGAAACCCCTTTATTACTTAACACATCACACCCACAATATGTCCCGTGCCCAAAACCATCCCGCGACCTTTCTCCAAGCTGGTTAGCAAAACCACTGTCTTTCCTGGAGTATCCTCGTCATAGGGAGTACTACTAACAAGAAAAATTTATATCATTTTTAGGAGGTACAAATATTCAGATTTTCATGGCAATCAAACATTTCGATACCTTTTTTCACAGAACGGTTTATCTTTGGTCTCAAAATAGGCTTCAGTTTCGGCGATCACCTCCTTATTCGAGCCATATTTTTTTCCGGCGAGCATCTTTTTGAGGTCTGAAAAGAGTTAGATGTTGTTGGGGGCCAGATCTGGAGAATACATTGGATGCGCAAGCAATTCAAGGTCCAATTCGTGCAATTGGTATGTTAGCCAGCGAGTTGTTACACGGTGCATTGTCTTTGTGGAAGAGAATTTTTTCTTCTTCATATGAAACCGTTTTTTTGCAATTTCTTCGTAGTAGTATTCCCTGCTGATCCTTTTGTCTTTCTCAAGATGGTAATTGAATAAAATTCCATGCACATTTAAAAATACAGATGCCATAAACTTGCCAGCCGACCTTTGTGTTTTTGGACGAGTTGGACGGGGTTTACCGGATGCTGCCCACTCCGCTGACTGCCGATTTGACTCTGGAGTGTATTAGTGGATCCATGTTTTATCCATTGTGACATACCGTCACTAAAAGTCCAGTTTATTCTGGCGAGTCACCTCATCACGAATTAACAGATCTTAGAATCAGCGATACGTTGTGGTATCGTACTATCCGGCAGAAGGGATTTTATAGGTGATTTTGAGCTTGCTCATCCCTCGACAGTTGGTACAGTCAGATGTGTCTACGTTCCTGTGAACTGGACAAAGGAATCTAAGGTTTCACGCTTCGTACTATCCGGCAGAAGGGATTTTATAGGTGATTTTGAGCTTGCTCATCCCTCGACAGTTGGTACAGTCAGATGTGTCTACGTTCCTGTGAACTGGACAAAGGAATCTAAGGCTTCACGCTTCGGGCATCATTTCCTTCGACAATATCATAAACTTGAGCTGCCGCCCAACCACATTTTGACTTTATCTCCAGAACGTCGACGTTGTTCTTGATTTTCTGATGATCATACAAATGAACTAGTTTGAAATTATTGATGAGTAGTAATGCCATATGAGGTCGCCGTGGCGTAGTGGGTAGAGTGCGATGCTCACACGCGGGTGGTCTAGGTTCGATTCCCGGCTAACCACGATTTTCACGGCACCATCTCTTTGAGCTGCTCACAACACTCAAAGAGTAATAGTTGTGAGAGAACAGTAGCGCGTAAGTTACTTCTTTGGTGTTCTTTAGAAACCAAAAAACTAATTTTAAATAAAAAAACACACGATTTCGGATGTACTTTAGGATTTTATTTGAACACTTTGTTTCTCTTAGGAGAAGATCGTCCGACACGACCGAAGCTTGAAATTAAACTTGCTGATACTCTTTCAATTGCCAGCGAATTGCAATTCGGTGAAATTGCTTAATCAGGTATTTTACACCTTGAGTTCATTTGAGTTCAATTAAGTGACCAAGCTGAGTCGACCTTGGTGTGGTTTTTCAATGAACTCAATGATTTCCGGCCTTGGGCTGCTTGTATCAATTGTCGAGTCAACATGTTTTCCTTCGAACTTCGGTTTGGTGAAGTGTGAAAACGTAGCTCGCGCAACAGGAGTAGTTGATGAGCAAGCTAGGCCCTTATCTCCTGTGAACCGTCGCGCCATACAATTATTACTAGTAATGCCATAAAGCGATTTGATCTTTTTGGGTATTTTGCTGGAGAGTTTTTAATTTACGAACTAAACTGGCATGAAACCACTTTCATATGGGTCTATCAGACGGCTCGACGAAGGTTTGAATTGTTTATACAAAACACAAGAGAAAATTTTAATCTTTTGAGTTGAACCTGAGCCTCATTTAACACACCGTATCAGCTGGTACAATCTTTAGATAACAAATTCCAGTGTCGCAACTTGTTTTCAGGTTTGATGTCAGTTTAAGACTGATCATGTTCTACAAAATTATTATTGATTATGCCTCGCTTTTGCAAAGGTGACAGCTTGAGCTCGAATTGGGGTGAAAAACACCCAAACTGAAACATGCGCATTACAGTTAAGAGGATTCGAGGATTCGATAGCGGCGAGCCGAATCGAGCGGAAAATACCCAGAAACTGATTATGCACTTTCGGCTATGACCGATGCATTACATTCTATTGGATTATTGTGGTGAATGGATGATGATGGAGTTCTCAGGGGCCGACAGGGGAACAGGCGGATGCCGTAACTCGTGAGTCAAATAAGTTAGTCTTTCTTGACTTGTGGGCACCATCGCTTGGGGCTCCTTATTGCGTTGCCTGAGTGAGCTGAAGCGGTATTGCCTTTACAGCCTAGATGGCCTTCATGTCTTTGGCGTTGAATCCGCAGACGTCTGCCTAGATTCATGTACGAGTAGGCGTGCAGCCTGAAGAGCTCGTGAGTGTATCTTCTTCTTCAGCAACCATCAAAGTGGGCAGTGCTTTGAATGCAGACCTTTTCTCCCAAAAATGCTTCTTCATCTGCCCTTGAGATTTTTGTAGCGAAGAATTTTATAAAGCAGGGAGATCATGTGTTATGTTAGCTTGGTTATTTAGGATAGGGCAACACTTCTAAATTGCTTCTTCAGTATGAGAACTAGCGACTGACAAGAGTCATTCTGTGGTTCCTACTTTTTACAGACGGAGTCCCTCCTCTTCTTCTTCTTTTTGTGGCGCTACAGTCCAGGGTGGACCTGAGCCTAAACCAACATGCCTCTCCAGCCAGCACAAGTTGTTTGAGGTCCTTCTCCAGTTGTACGCGCCACCTTAGTCTAGGTCGTCTCCTGGATGACGAAACAGACGGAATCCCCCTGTTCTTCTTCTTCTTGTGGCGCTACAATTCGGGGTGAACCTGGGCCTAAACCAACATGCCTTTTCAGCCAGCACAATCTTTCGCCAGCTGTCTCCAGTTGCGCATTCCAAGTTGGTTGAGGTCCTTCTCCACTTGTGTGCGCCACCTTAGTCTAGGTCGTCCTCTGTTGCACTGTCCCAATGGCTCGGATTCAAAGACTTTTCTTTTTGGAGAAGTGGTATCCATACGTTCTACATGACCTAGCCATCTTAAGCGTTGTATCCGTAGACCCTTGACCAGGCGCCTGTTGCTGTGCAGCCCATAGAGTTCGTCGTTAAATCTTCCTCTCCAGATGCTATTTACGCAAATAGGACCAAAAATCGCAAACGGAATACCCCACTCACTTAAAATTGATGCTTCCTACGGTGACGTTTTGGCTATGGCAGTTGTGGAAATATTTTTGGAGTTTTTTCATCGTTTCGAAAGGATGAATGTGGAAGAAGTTCTTCCACACGTCCAAACGTCTAGTCGAAATGTGTTTCATGAATCCCGTTTTTCTTAAAACCAATTCGCCCATTCATATTCTCTATGTCGTGGGAACTTACGATTTCAAAATGCTACACTTGTCGCTGTATGAAATGTCTCGTACAAATTGCTTTTAAATTTTTGTGATACGAAAGACGCTACAGACATGTGGCCCAAAGCCCCGAAATTATAATGAATCCGCTCTTAGAAATCAATTTTTCACTCTCAATTGAACTGTCGAATGAAGACTAAATCAGAACTACATCAACTTTAAATTTTCAAACAAGTTTAAGTAAGAAAATAGAGCTTTTGCTACATGCATCCCTCAAGAAACTGATATCAAAACGATACCCACGCGCCTCCCATACAAAAGGGGATTCTACGGAAGTCGTCCTTAAAGTTTTACATTTATTTAATTTTCCTATTCAACGGAATATGTGAGACTGTCTTGAAATATTCACTTTACTACTCGTACCACCCGACATGTACGTAAGTACGTGGACGAGCACTCATTGGCATGCACTTCAAAGAGACATTTTTTTCACTTTGACTGCATCTTGCAATCTCATTCGTTTGCACTCTTAGTTGCAATGCAGATTCCCACACCACACCGGAACCGAGGTCTCACTGCAGGGACGCTCCCTCTGAGGAATTCACGGTGCGCTCTTTGACACAATATTGACAATATACTTTTTAATGAAAATCGTATGTGCTCATACAAATCAAATCTCGCATCCCGCTCCCCTGCTCTGCGTGCCCACGGGGAGACAAAATTGCATTTCCTTTTTTTAAATTTTCCTCCTTTTTATGAGACAGGATGAACGAGCACACGAAGGATCAGGAATCAGGATCGGGAATAGAGAAAGTCGAAATCATTAATAAAAATAAAAATAAATAAAGGACCGGGCAAAGAGACAGCATAAGTGGATTCAGGACGGTTTCTAGATTCGGGGACATGCAGAAAGAAATCCAATAAATATTTCATCTGAGTGAAATTCCTACGGCGCGGCCATGGCAGAAGAACAACAACACAAACGACAACGGCGATGGTGCTGACAGGAAAGGCGCGACGGCGGTATCAGAGGCTGCTGCTGCATCAATACCAGACGCTCAGTCGGACGTCATTCCCGCCTTGCCGCATGCAAATTCGGAAGAATGCCATTGCGATTGATGAAAAATTCAGTAAGCCCCACGGATACAAACACAAGCCTAGAAGTACATATTTATAAATATGTTTGTAGCTAGAGAGCATATTTCAGATGAACTATACAGCGCTTCCTTGAGACCGTCGGAGGAGGAACACCAGGCCAAGTCACGTCAGAAAGAAACTGCTGGCGCCAAAGTGAAGCAAGGATTCACTGTCCCGGGGGCCACCCCTTGCACGAAATGAGAAAAAAGCGAGGCACTGGAACAAAAAACAATTTAAGGACACGTGTAATTTGGCAATACTACAATCCCAACCACCATCACCTTCAAATAAACTGAAGGAAATGCATTACTCCTGCCAGGATATTTCCATTTATTTCACTTTTTCCCTACTCTCAGATCCTCTATTCAAGAAGAAATGAATTTTTAATGCATCCACTTGGTTGTGCAGTGGCAGAAGCAAATGTGGACACAGACAGATGGAAGAGGAGACATAGACTAGGTATTCTTACCACTGGGATACACAAGGATCCCAACCTAGTGTTGACTTTGCATTCCCATCCATGGTAGACTCCACATGGAGGGCAAACACTACCTCCACCGCCACTACCGCCACACCGTGGAAGAAGCCGGTGCAAGCAAGGGAAACGAAAAGAAGTTCTCCAGCCAAAGACATGCAACATTAATAGTTGTGGGCATGAAAGCAATGGAACAAGGAGCACCTCTACACCTGTTGTACATGCACTTAAAAATGCATTAGATCAAGCGGCGACTAGAGTGGATAGTGTTCTCGTAATGCGAGCAGCGTACACTTTGCGAGCATTCCACGTCCAATGTCGCACCAGTGTCTGGGTGAAATATCGATGAGCGATGTCAAACATTGTCATGCGGAACAAAGCATTCTCCGTGTCCCCCCACTGTGGGGAATAATTATAATTGCAGCGTTGTGGGTGGTTGGTGCCCGTCCAGTGTTAATAAGACTGCCATAGCGATGTCACAGTTTTTATGATGTGCTCCGTCGTCACTCCAATGACACGCAGTCCCATTGAAAGTGGTCAGGGCGGCGGCGAAGGATGTAATGTGACATTTTTAATTATCTTTGGGATTTGGGGAATCCAATGCAATCATCCATCCCAGGACACTGTCGCTGTCGGACGCACATCGTACAGCGCGCAACGGGTCATTAATCGATATTCCCTTTGTAACCGTTGAGAAGTCCGATAATTGACATGAACGTTCTACATAATGTTCAGTTGGCGGTTGGCGGCCGAAGCGGACGACGCGACCGCCTTGCCATCACCGCACCCCTCCCTCATACTTCACCGTCGCGTGCGTGCGTGTGTAATAATCAATTAGCAAATGGAAGACCTTTAATCCCATAAAATCGACGTTAAAACAGCTGAAGCGTGGCTTACAGCGGCCGAAGGACGAACATTATTTGCAATTAAAAAAAGCCGACAAAGGCTACAACACAGTGGTGGTGATTGCGGTGATGGTGGTGGTAAATAACAACGATCTGGAAGTGAACTTAATCGAATTGCAAGAGACAGTACACTATCCACATCCAGAGCAGAGCAGGAGGAGGCGCGAACGCGGGCACAGGCAAACCGGACAAAGCTCTCAACTTAAGTTAAATGATACACCATAAAACTGCTGTAACCGAGGTTGGCAGTCCTTAATAGACTTTTGCTCTTAGCAGTAAATATGTAAGTTTATGATGCCTAAAGCATGACAAGGAAAAAGGGCAAATAAAAGCCAGGGACCAGAACGAACACCAGAACAGCAGGACAATCCAAAGAAGAACTCCTGTTATTGGCTGCAAGGCCACATGGCCCACACGCACTCAAGTTTATTAATTTTGCCGATGCCAGCGGCAGGAGTTTACGCTTTTCCCAGTGCTGCTGCCGTTGCTGTCGTGTCTATTTATTTGCGAAATGACCGGAAAGACCGGACCCCGTTTGCATTGTATGCCTAAGCAAGGTGACATTCTGCTCGAAACTATTTCATCTCCGAGGGATGCAGACCTCTCCGGCACCGGCTCGTTTTCTCACATGAGTGCATTCTAATGACGCAGACACAAAATCTCCGATTGACATTACTTCATTGCATTGATTCAACGTCAAAAACTGGAAATTGCACTCCGAATCAAAACTGCAGCCCAAGTTGTGAAATCCAATCCCATTCAATACAATCCAATCCAATTCAATCGAATCGAATCCATGGATTCCTGTCCTATGCAAATGCCAAATGTCACTGCATTTCCCATTGTCGCAAATAAACACAACAAATGCACTCAGATGTACTCACATGCACCCGTCCGTCACATGCGACCGGTCGCAAACGCTCCTAGTTCCTGGTGGTCGGTGGCTGGTGGCCCATGGCCAGTAGGTAGCGCATTTCGAATGGGCATTCAAAATGTTAGCGTTTTTGTTATTGATTTACCATGTCATTCGGCTAAAAGGATCTTTCCAAATCGGCGTCGCCGGTGCTTGACCGGGTGCTTGTCCTGCTGTTCATCCTGGTGGTGATGTGTCCGTTCATGCAAATTGAAATTTTCGATGGTGCTGCTGCTGCTGCACCTCATCCTCTCCGAGAGGTGCAGATGACGCGCCGTTAAATGATTCATTATAGGAAACCGATTGCATTTCACAACCCGAATTGTCAGCCGCACCCCCCATTGGCTGACGTTTGCCGGAGCTCTAAGTCAACGCCATCTAAATTATTTGTCCGCGTCGAGTGCATCTCCGCCGTCGCAGAGAGGGACTCAGAACACAGCGCGTATCGGTAGCTTGGAGTTTGATGCAGGAATCCACTGTTTGTCACAAAATCAGTTTGTTTTGCACTTTTACACAGGACCAAACTGAAATGGGCGTTCACTTAACGGAATAAATGTTTAACGAGCGGTGATGCTGGTTGCTAGAAGCCTTTTCCATCCTCAAACAGCCAGTTGCATGTGTAAACAGAAAAGAAAGTCGGAAACGGCAACAGCAGCAGATCGGAGTACACATTCCGTTGCTGAAGCATCACGAGGGAGCGAATGAAGAGCGCAAATACTTCTGCCTGCTCCACTTGATTAGGACACTCGCCGAGAATGAGAGCACCCTCACCCGCAACCGTCGCCCACCCACCGTACGGAGATATTGTTTGCTTTCCGAACGCAGTTCCACCCTTCGTTTATTTAGTACCCATATACATTTTTGAGTGGTGCGGTGGTCAGCAACACAGACAACAACGAAGACGCAGACGACAACGGGAAGCAACAACATTCGGAGCAACACCAGAAAGAAATGTCTTGCCACGTTGAACGATTGTGAGCTCTGAGGCGTGTGCACGACGACTGTTGGCAGGATTGGCGCTTATTAGTTGCCTTGCAACAGGTGAATCTATCGCGTGAGGGTAGAACGAAACAAAGTGGATATTCTCGGCGTGCCAAACGACTGGATAAGGATTTACACGGAAATTGTTAGCTTATTAGTCTCACTTGCGTTTGTGTTGTGTTTGGCTGGCTCTTTTCCCCCTCTTATATTTCATTTTTGCAGAAAATCACAGTTAAAGTGACTTATGGGTTTATTTTCGGATGATAAATGGGCTACTTGGAATTTTTGCGGAAGCCGATAAGCCGCTTTCCCTTCAAATCCGATTTTTCACGGGTCCCTCTGTAATGGCAGAGAGGATGTTCGCTGGAGGTGCACGAATTGGATTTTGGACGCGTTTGAAAAAAACCGACCCACGGAGGGGCACTTCAGGTTGCCGCTGCCCTGCAGCCTGTAATGACTCTAAAAGCAACTGAAAAAAAAATCATGTAATTGATTTACTTTGATCTTTGGTGAGATTTGTAACGAGTAGATAAGAAGACGAAAACGTACTGAACAACTAGTGAAAGCAGATGTCTGCAGGGTGGTTTTTAATGGAAGTGATTATGGTTTGGTTTTCGAGGAAGAGTGTGTAAGAGAGGGTTCTTTTCCAGAAACTTGAGGAATGTGTGGTAATATATATATTAGGATCAGTGTTTATCGATGATATGATAAACTCAACCGAGGCCGTAGTTCACTCCCAGACGAATTTCGTGTAGGTCGTCAAAAATCAGTTGTTGTTCCGGAAGCCATTGATGCTGTGCGCCAACTGAAATTACACGATCGTCATGTGACCTATCGTGAGATTGAGACAACCTTAGGCATTAGTGGGACCAGCATACATTCAATATTGCACGAACATTTGACCGTCAAAAAAATTTGTTCGCGTTGAATCCCACACAATTTGTCAATCGCTCAAAAAAAGGCACGTGTCGATTGGTCGAAGGAAATGCTCCAAAAATACGATCGCGCTGCTTCGAAACACGTCTATGACATTGTGATGAATCGTATATTTACGCGTATGAGCCGAAAGTGAACAGCAGTCGACTGTATGGGTGTTTCAAATTGAGCCAAATCCAACAAAAGTTGCTCGCGCACGAAGCACTTCCAAGCAAATGGTTGCCTGTTTTTTTTGGAAAAACTGGACATGTCGCAACTGTACCACTAGAACAACGCAGAACAGTCAATTCTGAGTGGTACACAACCATGTGTTGGCCAGTTGTCTTCCAATAATCAGGAAAACTAACCGCCGAAGACGGATCACCCTTCGCCACGACAATGCGAGCTCTCACACATCGGCTGATACAACTGCATTTTTGAGCACTCAAAACATCGATTTGATGAGTCAACCGCCGTATAGTCCTGACTTGGCACCGAATGATTACTTTTTATTTCCGTACGTAAAAAATAAAATGATAGGTCAACTTTTTTCGACACCTCAAGAAAACCTGAACCGGTTTTGCAAAATTACCTTACCGTGTCTTCAGGCCCATTCTGGTCGTTTCTCGATCAATGCATGGTTCGAATTGATCACTTGTTGTCGGTAGCGATTAGTATTAACGGTTTCACCAGGTTTTAGGACCTCGTGGTACAGCACACCTTTCTGGTTCCACCAAACACACAGCATTGTCTTCTTGCCAAATTGATCTGGTTTTGCAGTCGATGTTGATGGTTGTCCTAGATTAACCCATGATTTTTTCCGTTTAGGATTCTTTAAATAAATCCATTTTTCATCGCCAGTAACAATCCGATGAAAAACCGATTTTCTTTCGTGTCTTTGAAGCAAAATTTCACAAGTGTTTTTTCGGTTTTCCATCTGTCTTTCATTCAATTCATGTGGCACCCATTTTCCACACTTTTGGATCTTTCCCGTAGCTTTTAAATGGTCAGAAATTGTTTGCTGTGCAACATTTAACATTACTGCCATTTGCTTTTCAACTCAAAGTGTCATCTCCATCCAATATCGCTTGCAATTCGGCGTCTTCAAACTCTTTTGGTGGTCTTCCACGTTCTTCATTTCTCACATGAAAATCATTATTTCTGGACCGTCGAAACCATGTTTTGCATGTTGCTTCTGATTGAGCATGATCACCATATGCCTCGACAAGCATTCGATGCGACTCTGCAGCACTTTTCTTCAAATGAAAACAAAAATCAATGCTTTCCGCAAATCATCACTTTCTGGTACAAATTTCGACATTTTCAACACAATGAAATATGATGTAGTCTGTTCAATGACTTGATGTATACTAAATATTTTTCACAGATGTCATAGGAAACAAACAAAAAAAAGAATAAGGGCTCGTTCACAACAAATTTTCCCTATCGAGACTTTTGTATCTTGACACTCATTTCATACCGGTATTTACTACTTACAAAAGAGAGGATTGCTGTTTAAGATAACACTATACATTGATTGTAAATGTCCAGTCAGTCGGACCGAATAAAGAATGAATAATAACGAGTGTCATTTTTAAGTTTTACTTCCTCACACCTAAAATTCTCATTCATTGACATCTCTTTCAAAATATTTGGTTTTTCATCCCCGAAGTCTTAGGTTATAGTTATTGTTATGGACTAAGCGAGAAATCCGCGTTAAGTCTGCTTATTCATTCCTCTTGCTTTTTACATTTATTTCATCCCACCAGATTAATTGTTGACGCAGAAAATATTTACTTACCAAGTCATGGAGCACGTCCATGTAAAGACATAGAATATGTCAATCGGATTTTGAATCAGTTGCTTGTGACTCATACAGAGGCTTTAGCGAGCACTCACATCCAGCAGACTGTGAAAACGTCGCATTACACATCAGTCAGTTCTCATGACAGATGACGAAGGATGACGAGAGGTAAACAAAATGGAATATTGTATAAAAGTAATCAGTTATTCCAGACGACAAATAAAAAATTATATTGAATTAGATATGGTTGCCACATGTTCTCGTGTATATGTTGGAATACAATCATTTCGAGCAATATGTCGAGGTAGAGGTAATACACAGCAGATGGGACTAGGTAAGCAAGTGTTACTCACAGACGATTTAATTTTCCTTGCAGGGACAAATCGATGGCAACAGTCGTTGAGGGGAACAAGACCTAATTTTTCGGCAGCTACTCGAGCTATGTAATATTGTTTTCTTACGTGTAAACATGTATAGTTTACATGGCGAAATTTAAGAAAAAAAATTAAAGACAATTTGAGCATCACGAGTTTTGTCAGAAACTGGATGGAGGTGGAATGGCGGAGATCTCGCATTGGAAACCGAGACCTCTGGCGTCTTATACCTACTGCGCTTCGATAGCCACATGTACAAAGTAATAAATAATAATAATAATTGAGTGGCCGCCGTGGCGTAGTAGGTAGAGTGCGACGCTCGGTTCGCTGGGTTCGATTCCCAGCTCAACACCAATTTTTCGAATATTTCACGGCACCACCTCTTTTGAGCTGCTGACAACACTTAAAGAGTAATAACTGTCTAAGAAAGCTTCTCAAATTTCGCCGTTCGGAGTCGGGAAAAAACTGTAGGTCCCTTCTACTTGTGAGACAACAGTAGTGCGTACAACACGAGTAGTTGATGAGCAAGCTAGGCCCTGGTCGCCCTCTGGACTGTAGCGCCAACAATTATTATTATTTGGGTGGCGCGACAGTCCAAAGGGAGACCAGGGCCTAACTTGCTCATCAACTTTCTGTGGTTAGATTTTGTAGCAAATTTTATCAATTATATGAACCAATTCTAGAAAAACACTTAAAACAACCTGAAATTGCATGTTATGAGTCAACCAATATGCCGATGTTTTCAGCAACTTCTCTTATAATTATTTGATGCCAATCCATAATAATTTGTTTTTACTTTCTCTCATTTTTAATGACTTGTCTTTCACATCGTTTTGATCTTTTTTAAAAATTTGTACAACTTGTTAATATTCTTTTCGACTCAAAATAGATTCATTGTATGCCACTGTCAACATTTCAAGTGTCTTGAGGACAGAACTCCAATTCTAACACAAAATTGAATGCAAATTTTTTGATCCATTTTTATCGACAGCAGAGACATGGGCAAACCTTTTATGCCTCTCGCAAACAAAATAAATACGCTGTATGGCCGAAATTTTAAAATATTTTCGAAACTAGTGTTGCGACATAACAAAATAAAAAAAAAAATGAAATTCGAACGTATTTAGCCCGCGAAATTCGGAATTTAATCTTATTTTGGTCAGTTGATTTTTGCTGACTGTTGGGACAGTTCAACACAGTCTTGAACAGTGGAAATTAAATTTTGTTATACTTTATTAGTTGTAATTTTTCACTGTCAGAATTTTACCGCTAACCCGTAACCTGCTTATGTTCTTTAAGTGCCGAAACCGGCTGTGCCATGCAAGAGGGGCGTCTAAAACAGCCTTTCGCTGTCCAAAAAGTATTCATTCGGAACAGCTTTCCTATCTAAAATAAATGTAATGCTATTAACCTGGCTTTCAGGAGCATCACTTTCACAGCATATTTCCGTCACAGTTACTTTGGATTTAAAAATTGATTTCATTAACTGTCACGATGTCAGGATTTCTTTGCGCATTACAAGCGAATTATCTGCATCAAGCGGCAGACTAACGTGGATGCATCTCTAAAATCTCCGACAGCGTCTTCGAACAGGGATGAACCACGTAAATCGAAGAAATAAATCAATGCATGAACCTCAACTTCCGTTCTCTCTGCATATCAGCAGTTTACGAGAAGCTTCAACTTTTTTCCCTTTGTCTGAAGCGTACACTTGCTGTCATTGCAAAGTGGCTCACAGATTGACACTGAAAATTTTTCCGACACTTTCCATTGCTTCAGCAGAGTAATGGAGGCATTAGGAGTGATCGATGAATCCACTACTTGAATGTGAGTATTGAGGCCACCGTAAGCAGAGGCAGTAATTTCATTACAGCGAGCGTGGATCAAAATGTCACAAACTTCGCTTTTTGCTTTGCCCCCTTGGCACACATGCGAGATGCCCACGCACGCTGTCAAGGCATCAACCTAATCCAGTTAAGTTTGTTAGGATAAATGTGTTATGCGTCCTCACCGAGAAGTCGGCACATCCTAATGGGCAACTCTGTGCGAGTACTTATCCAATCCCAGATTGTTTTCCGTCAAAAACAGTATAATGAATGATAATAGGGGCACGTGGGGCGACGCATTCCCAGTGAATAACAAACGACAAGAGAATGGAGCGTGTTCGCAACACGTCTTCAGAACCGGATTACAGATCACATCCAAGACCCACACACACATGAATTAAGTCCCCAAAAGTCCCTCCCTTAATAGAGTGTTCCAGAACCACAGGACCAAATTAGGTTCACTTCATCATTTCCCGTTATGTGGATATGAGTCTCCCTTAGCAAAAGTCATCCCGACTGGCAGCCAGATAATCCTTTCACCAACATAATGGCTACAAAAGTATTAAAAGAACTTTCTTATTGCAGGAAATGTCACACTTCCATCCCCGAAAACTAACCCCCTCTCCTCTTCCGACACACACATACTTATAATTTTTCAACAGTACTTTATGTAATCCCCGACAACTGAAATGGATGGCGTTCGGCATGGGCTACAACACCCAGTACAGTACACCAAGCAGACGGGGCAGCTTCACCTCCATGCCCGTAAGACCCCAGATGGGCGGCGTGCGGTGCAAACGTACAAACACTAAAACGGAGGTTGGCGATGTGCCGATTAGAATTGCAGGCAAAGAAACCGAGGCGGAAGTAACGAAGCACAAAAAACAGGTGCTTGCTTGGCGGTGCTCAGAAACTTTAAGCTGTTGCCATCTTGTCTGCCGTAATTTCAGAGATTTCATTACGGCCGGGGTTTGTCGTAGGTGTGCATTAGAGTGACACTAAGAAAGCTAAACTCTGATGGTGACCAGGGGAAGGAGAAACAAGGTACGAGGTCCTGTTGGTTGAGTGGAGTTGTATTAGTTCTGAAGTTAAAAATAACGTTGAATATTCTGTGGGAAAAGCTGCACACACAACAAATGTCGTTTGTGCAACAAGGGGCGAAGGCTAGAGGACGCCGGACGTGTATGTGTCGCCGTGTAGTGCAGGTTGCCATAGGTACGGTCGGCAAGAGCTCACCTCAGCTGCGGCTATAGCGAAGGGGACGAGCAGGCGAATGGGTGGCAAAAGTTTTATCCCAGGCCCAACTGTTGAGATAAATCTCTTGTTTTATGATCTGGAACGACACAAATCTTCCCAAAGAGCTCTAAAGAGACTCAACAGAAATTTATTTCGTTTCGGAGTGAGCTGTTTTTTTTTTTTGCTCCATCCGAGTCTCTCACGTTGCCTCTCTGTATTTTGCCTTTTTTTCGCCCCTCGTTTGGAGGAGCATCTTCTCTTTCAACTCTCAAGGACCTTCGGGTTTCTGTGAAGTGGCAACGTAAAACCCGGCAGGCTGTTTTTTCATCCACAGCCCCCAGCCATCTCCAAACCATCTCCTTTTTAGTTTTTTTTTTCTGCGTTTCTGATGTGCGCCCCTTTGTGCCTGTTAATTTTTACACTGGAATGCATTCTGAGTTGCCTTAATTAACTCTGCAGATCCGATAGTTTCTGGGTGCGGGGCTGTAACTTGTACACAATTCGAGGGTGCTCAAGAATCGAGTGCGAGTGCGAATGCTGGTGCGAGTGGTGGTGCGGTGAAGGACGTGAGCGATAGCGAATGCCTGCTTTTTATTCAAACGAAGCCAATTCTGAAAATGATTGACAGTGGTGGGGGTGTTCCGGATGACTGACGGTATATGCTGCTGCCAGTCCCTGGGTGGTAGGCTTTTCACTGCCGATGAACGCCTCAAGCGCAACACAATTTCGAGGGAAGTCAATGACTTTCATCAATTATTTCGATTTAGAGCCGTTCATATGGTTAAATGTCACGTTCCCATGAGTGGGCTTACACATGCGATGGTTGTGGCTGTTAGTTTGCATATTCCTGTGCACGTCCTATGCACAACGGCTACATTTAAATACATATGCCTGGGTCAACCTCAGAATGTAGCATACGGCTGTTCGGGTAGTGTTCCACTTGCTTTGAAGTTCTGCGATCACAGGACTCATCCATGTGTGTCTGATGAGGAGCCAGAATTTTTTTTTGAAAATTCAACCCGTCAGAAGGTCTTGAGTAACTAGGCCATGGGAAAGTCCATCAGGTTTATATCGACTGGTATCTTACTGAAGTGTGTTTATTTTTTACTGTAATCCACTGGAAGGTTTCTGCTCCGGTTAAAAAGAGAAGTATGTACTTCAAGTTCATTCAAAGGGACCCACTAGTCTCAATGTAGTCACCGAAAAATTCGAAAGGAGTTGAAAGTTAACTCAGTGCTAGTTCAGTAGAAATAATATTTGGCAGCCAAAGAAGCTGATGTGGTACAGGAAAAGGATTTTGACTGTTGGCTTGAAGCTCCTTACAAAAGTATGGCTGGTAGAACTGGCTTATGGGTAAGGACCTCTGCACAGTGCCAATAGAGGAGTAAATGGAAGAAATTTCAAAACAGGAACATTGTATGATTGGACAAGGATGAAAACTGTGGAACTGGCACTTACCTTGAATTTTTCGCTTACAAAAGGAAGCCGTAGCAAGAAGCAGCTTATTTCTTGAAAGACTGAAATTCGACGCCGATTTTTAGCAAATTTTCAAAAGCTTTATATAATAACGGTAAGTTTTTTGGATGTTTATTTTCAACTTGTCTTAATATATATATCATTTGCTTTGCATTCGTAGTGGTCTTTGCTATGTGTAGTTCAGCACGATGACTCTTAATAGTTTCTATTGGTATTTTTCATAGAAATTGTAGTGAATCTGTTTTTTAAATGGAATAGGGCTTAAATTTGACAGAACTATTGAGTATAACATTAAACTTTCAACTTTTTGACCGAATGCCTTCATTTTTTGGCAGACTTTGTTGGAACATATGACCTGACACACGAAATTTTTACGCGTTAAGTTTAAAATAATTGGGCGTGCAACTAAGTAAAAAAAAGTGGACGCCATGGCGTAGTGGGTAGAGTGCTCACACGCTAAAGGTCTAGAATTTGTTACTGCTTCTGACAACACTCATCAACACTTAAAACAACGCTTTTTATCATGTTGTTTAAGTTCTTGCATATATAAATTCCGTTGAATATATTTAAATAAATTTTACTTCACAACGAACTTACTCGGGGCTCGTAATAGTGATATTTTTTACCACAGCTGTACACAATGGGCTATATTGGAGTGGCTTAAACATTTTTAATTCAATTTGTGAATGCAGACGTGGAACGCCATTGAAAAAAAAACTCTGAACATTTTACAACGTCAATCGGTTGACTTGTGGGAACCATCTATTGTAAACAGGCAACATGGAAGCTCAATGTTTTGAGAACCTTTGACTTAAAGCACCAAAAAAGAAAGGTTGCCGAAACGCAACGTAATGTTTAAAAATGTTTTGAAGCGATTCATAGCGGCGCCGAAGAAATTGGAAAGTGCGAGAATATTCAATGCAAACAAAATTTTCCGCTTCAAACTTCAACCAGCGGAAACTGACGGGAAAAAAAGTTTGGTTTAGCATCGGTGGAAATGAATGTACATTTTCTTGATATTAACTAAACGATTGCATTTCACCAATACACTCAAACCGTTGTCCAACTCTTTCTGATTATTGGATGACGGATGGAAAACTCTCGCTACTCCATCAAGGCCGGCAGTGACATCACCGAGGCCTTCAATGTCAAAAAAGGCTTAAGACAACGCGACGCACTGTCATGTGACTTTTTTAACATCATCCTCGAGAAGATCGTCCGTAACTCACAATTGAACACGAGAGGCATGATCTTCAAAATGTCAGTTCAATTGCTAGTTTACTCTGATGACATTCACTCAGTTTGGACGAACACAGTGAGCCGTCAATGAGGCGTTTGCTAGCATTGAGCGGAACGGCTTAAATGGGTTTGGTGGCTAATGAGGCCAAAACAGTGTATATGCTGTCATCAAGAAAGGAAACACAATATCAACATCTCGAACAGCGCGTCTTGGCAGCAGAAACTTCGAGGTAGTTAAGGAACTCATCTACCTCGGCTCCACGGTAAATAGGGACAACAACATCAGTGCCGAAATCAAAAGCAGAATCACTCTTGTCAAACGCTGTTTTTTGTGCTCAAGGGGGAATTGAGTAAGAAACTCCTCTCTCGAAGGACTAAACTCTCTTTATATTACAGTCAGGTCCTACTTCATGGCGCCGAAAAATGCGGATGAGGAAGAATTTAGTCTTTTCGAGAAAAAAGTTTTGCGTGCGATTTTCGGTCTTCTTTGCGTTGATGGCATCTGGAGGAGAAGTTATAGTGACGAACTCTATGGGCTGCAATGCTTAAGATGGTTAGGACATGTAGAGCGTATGGACACCACTGCTCCAGCCCGAAAAGTCTTCGCATCAGAGCCATTGGGGCAACGCAATAGAGGAGGGCTGAGGCTCAACTGGCGCACACAAGTGGAGAAGGAACTCAACCAACTTGGAGTGCGCAATTGGAGGCAGCTAGAGAAAGATCGTGCTGTCTGGAGAGGCATGTTGGTTGAGGCCCAGGTTCACCCCGGACTGTAGAGCCACAAAGAAAGAAAGTTTGAGTGAAAAGAAAGAAAAGTAAGTTTCGTATATGTGTCACCTCTTCACCAAGTTTATGCTTCTAATTATTTATTTAAAATGTCATCTATATTTAACAAAATATAAAGAATATGCACTGTCTGCAGCAAATAAAAGTATCAGCTATCCCGCCAGTATTGGGGAGCGAGTTCCAGACCTATCGTGTTGAATCGCATAGACTTGTGCAGTTAAAAATTGAGCTTCCATATAATGTCCTGCTCAACATACAGAGCTCGTCACATGAGCTAGAAGTTTAAATAACGTAAAATCGTCGTCGTTATTTTTATAAACTTACACACCTCTTTTTTTGTAGCCGCCGTGGCGTATCGAGTAGAGTGCGACGCTCACACGCCAAAGGGTATTTTCACGGCACCACCTCTTTTGAGCTGCCAACAACACTCAAAGATTAGTATCTGTCTCAGAAAGCTTCTGAAACTTCGCCGTTCGGAGTCGGCAAAAAGAACTGTAGGTCACTTCTACTAGTGAGAGAACAGTAGCGCGCCTGGTCCCCCTGTCGACTGTCGGGGCAACAATTATTATTATTATTATTACATACCTCTTTGAATTGGACTCAAATCTGCAGTTTTGGGTTACTCATGCCTCTAACACTGGACCACAAGATATCGTCGTCTATGTTGTGTGATTCAAACTTACGCATACGCTTTCCCTTTCTTTGTTCCTTTGGATAATCCAGGTTTCCTTTAGGAATTGGGGCTCAAAAATCGGAACTATTCTTTCTATTCGAATTTATCTTCCCCAGAGAAAAACGGTGTCTAATCATCTGCATACCAAAACCCATTAAACATATTTATGTAAGAAAGTTTTCTCCAAGCGTAACTAGTAATTTAATTATTTCAAATGATTACAATGGATAATAGGTACAATTTAAAAGAAAGCAATTCAATGAATAAAAATATAATATAAAAATCGTTGTTTCACAAACAGTCGTTGTTTCACGTCCACTTGCTGATCGGTAAAAAATAAACTGCCCTCTCAATAAATTAGCGCTACACTGTCAAAAGGCGTACACCACAACATTTTTACATCGATTTCACACTCACATAAATTGATCCTGATTCACTTTATCATGTCAGTTGATTTTCATTCAAAGTTTCAACAAATTTTGTTTACTACTGCTAGAAATGTGAAAATTCTGTTTGTCATAAATGATTTTGAAAAAATCCCCAAGGTGGAGTTTGTTTTCATGTTTAAACTAGTCCATTTCCATGATTAATTTTATTCAAATATGCGGCAAAGCTAAACAGACAGATGAAGATAACGGCTGTATTAACCTAGTTGAGCATCGAAGCAGTAGTCAGCTTTATTTTAATTAGTAGTATAAAGCCCTGTCAAATAACACCTGTATCATGGTTTGAAGAAGACACACCATCCAGGATGAATAGGTAGAAATCTTCATCTGTGGAAAAAATGACTAATGAAAGAATTTCGGTTAAAATGAAAAAAAATATATAAATGATGTATTGAAATATCAATCAATCTTTGCTTCTACACAACATTTAATACCCAATCACGCAACCGTCAGTTCAATAGGCTGGTTGCTTGGAAATCCTTGAAAGAACCGATTCAGTGTCACAAACCTGAACTGCGAACAAAGGGAAAGGAACAATTATCACACCAAATAACTTTTCCCCTGCCTTGCAGAGTTCCCCAATCTCACCTCCAGCCACATCAAATCCTTCGAATAACCCTACAATTTCAGACCATTAACTCGGCAAAATGTTTCCGTGCAAACGAATTCGCTTTAAGCGTAAGCCGAGTACTCCGCCCTAGTTACACCACCAGCACACCAGCTACATCTCTAGACTCAGCACAAGCACCAGCACCAGCCGAAGCTTCAGCCTCAGAATAAATAAGCAAAGCGGTTATTTATGGAGCGATAATGTGCGACGATATTATTTGCCGATGATGGTGTTCCTGCCACTGTCAACGAAGGCGATGAGTACGAGTAAATAAAAATATAACAAAAAAGAACGTAACAGCAACCAGAGGAGAAGTAAATTCAACATAAATCCACGTGCAAGAGCAGGCTAAGGCAGAAGACAACAACAACAAAGAAAAAAAATTCCATCACAGATTGCCACCCACCCACAGACCAATTCACCCAATCCACCCAATCCACCCGATCCCAGCTACAGGATGTACCTACATTGTCGAAGAGCTTGTCCTTAGCACTGAAAAAGGATTTGCCAGCCGGAAACGTGACAGTTCATAAATGTATCGTCTTAAACGTGATTTAAATATTTTATGCGCTTCTTCTTCGAATCGAAGCCGCCGTCGATACGCAGTTTCCTCCCGGCAACAACCCAATAGAACGACAGCAGCGGCGATGGTGGCGGTGGCGGTGGCGGTGGCGGCGACACAGCAGCGTTCGATGAGCGTAGATGGCATGACAATTTCGCTGCTATTTGCATAGGTGTTAACACACCTTTAAGGGATGAACTCTGAAATGGTTTTAAGAGCAATTGAACCCGCTCGTAGCCATCAAATACCCCCGTAAAAGTTTCCCTTTTCGATTTTAATCACATTTTCTCTAAGGCCATCAAGCTCGGCGCATATTCCCCACTAATGGGATGGCTGTAATAAAAAAAAATCGATTAAAGCAATTGAAATACGAAAACGACACGGGCGTTTCCCGCACCTTGGGCACGGGTGAGAGTGGTCACAGACGGCAGAAGGCACCCGAATGACATGTATGCAAAGTCTCGAACACGCTCCCACAGAGACTATGAGCGGATATATGCGACGAGTACGTATTTCAATTCCAGCCAACAAAAGCAAGAAAATTCTCTAACAAGTTCTGCCAAAGTTCTAGAGCCTTAAATCCTTCTCCGAAATCCAAGAATTGGCAAAGAAACGGAACATCATTAGACTACATTGTGTGTGTGTGTCTGGGCGGAAGTGCACGTAAGTCAGGAGGACTCCCAAGACACACTTGCGTCCCCTATCTCCGCTGCCGCAAAGGCCTTAAATTTGAAATTTGAATAAATATTCAGATATCCTTTGATGCTGGACGCTTAAAGCATGATAACCAGCCCCATCGAGTCGGAATTCCCCTCCACCATTCTAAATGAACTTAAATTTGCCATTGAAAAGTTTTGATTTGTTGGAAGTGAAACGTGAGAACTGGGTTCATGTGGGGAACGGAGCGGTGGATATCCTCAAGTGTCCGAATATCTGTACACCATTGTCGGTCTTGACTTAACCAAGATGACCATTCCGGGAGGAAGCCAGTTTCCTTCGTGGGCGTTGTCCTTCCACCCTCTGATTCTCACAATGTGCCTCGGTGTAATAATATACTTCTTTGCGGATCTGTAATTTTCAGTTTAATAACATCCCAGGGACACATTTAAAAGGAAATTGGAAAAGTTTTTTTTAGTCTCCTTTTCTCTGCTGTTGGCTCTCTTTGGTTCGGTTGGTTTTGTGCAGGTGGAAGTTGGTTGGCGTACAAGTTGGCAGATGTGAGTTGCTGCAATTTGACTGAGGAAATAGCAAATTTGGACGGTTACGGCACAAGGGTCGCATTTGTTCTGAAGTAATTTAGGAGATTTACTTCCGCTCATGTGGGTTGGATGTCATTTGAATGAAACTTTAAAAGGCTTTTTGTGGTCGAGTGGAGATTGTTTCTTTACTTTTTAATGGGGCGGTCCCTTTTTTGATTGTGGGTGAGGTGAAATTGGGCAGAGAAAATTTCACAACAATTGGCGACTTGGGGAAGATTGTAGTTTTCAGAGACACACACACATAAAGCAAAAAAAAAGTTTGCTAAGAGTGTGCTTCACCCGAACTCAAACGGAGCTTTTGTTTTTAGTGAGGCGTTCCACGCACCGAAAAATTAAAGCAGAAAGCTTCAAGTCGAGCTATCGCAAGTGGCGATGATTTACTATTCACTTGCTAAAAGATACCTTCTTTTTGACATTTGAGCAGAACTTAAATATTCTTCCTACTTTGAGCACAACTTAAATATTCTTCCTACTTTGTTGCAGTGAATGTCATGTCAGGACATTATTTCATTTCTTGCGTACATTAAGAGAAATGTACCAAACGTCAGAGTAACAATGTCAGTATCTCAGAACACAGATGTGTATTAAGTCCATTCTTTGACAATTTCAAAGTCCACAATAAATACACAATCTACATCCGTTTACAAAACCCCATTCACCCTTCCGTCATCAGCAAAAGGAAAGAGTGAAACGATTGAAAATGTAAATGAGAGACGGACGTGCAAAAATAACCATCGAACGAAAAGCCTCACGATTTCCACATTGAAACTTTATTGGAAACTTCCTTCCTTCGCAGATACTTCCCTTCAGCTGAACACCTTTTCAGTGGCTTATGATGTTATTGCTTTCAATCCTTTTTCGCACTCAACTCTTCTCATGAATTTATTTGAAGCGAGTTTACAATTTGTCTTGTAAGGTTAAAAGATCCTTAATTTGTTAAACAAAGTTTTAAAGCACACGAATGAAACGATCTTAATTGAATTTAGAAGAGATGATGGGGTACAGGTGGACTGAACAGGGCAGAATTACTACCGTTTTTGAAGTTTTGGCTTAATTTATTTTATGACACTTTAAGGGTGACAGCTGGGGGAGGCTTAGTAGAAAAATATTAAATTTTGTAGTTTTGTAGATGAAACCTCAACGGGGACTCTAACTGCAGACACGAAAAGATCTCGAATATAATAACGCCAGAAGAGCCGCCGTGGTGTATTGGGTAGAGTGCGAAGCTCACACTCCGGTCTAGGTCTAGGTTCGATTCCCGGCTGAACACATCGAATTTTTCACGGCACCATCTCTTTCGAGTGTCTGACAACACTCAAAGAAACTCTAAGAAAAAGATTCTCAAACTTCACCGTTCGGAGTCGGCAAAAAACTGTAGGTCCCTTTCACTCGTTAAAGAACAGTCGCGGGCACAATACGAGTAGTTGATGAAACAGCTATGCTCTGGTCTCCCTGTGGACTGTCGCGTCATATAATTAGTATTTATTATTAGAAGAAGCTCAAAACCACCATTTTAAAGATTGATATCACACTAAAAGCAACTATCAATTCAACCGAATTGTTTTTGAAGGATTGACTTCTGCCGTAGTCGATAAGTGGTTTCACTTACACGTCAGATGTGCTAGGTTTGATTCCTTTGGCAAACGTTTATTCAATTTGTTCACTCACTATCTCAAAGCGTTTTTTTAATTCGTTTGTACAGTTTTTCATTGCGTCTCGAAGACTGTACATTTTCAAATTACTAAACTTTAAGAAAATTTTATAAAAAAATCTAAAACGGTATCACTTCATAAACTGGTGCTCAGAGACAATCTTTTTAGTGGTGTCAGCAGCTCGCATGAGATGGTGCCATGAATTTGCGAGGTGTTTAGTCTGGGAATCAAACCTGGGACCTTTTGCGTAGGAATGTCGCAATGCGCCCAAAACAAAATTCAATATAATGTGGACTATATTCTTGCCACGTATAAATGAAATGTAGTCTCTGCATGTCCAATTTTCCTTTTTTAAAAATTTGTAACGCGACGCATGTTCTCCAAGAGTTTTATCGTTTTGGACATATATGCGCCAACTATAAACTTAACTTATTCAATACTGAATGGAGCCAGACTAGCAGCACTCAACGGACATTTCTCCCCCTAGAATAAGTCAATGCAACGGACGGGTGGAACACATTATATGAAGATGTGCAACATCCCGTAAGTTCGTAGTCGGAAGTCCTTTCCTCCGAACCTGTCAGCGCCAACAGCACTTCCTCTGAAGTTACTGAATGGTGCCACACTAGCCAAACTCAACGAGAACTACTAAAAAGAAGAAATAAAAGTAGACGACCAATGCATGATATGTGTCAAAGTGTTATAAGTGAAATTCTGTTCGCTTGTAGTTGGCAGAAGGCTTTCCCTCAAGCCGGGGTTAACAGGTTTTCCTCTTAGAAGCCAGATTTCGCTTTTTAAAATAAGAAGGTACAATCACCAAGCTTGTCAAGCCCAGGTTGAAGAGTTTTCCTTTTGAGAACTCTTTGTTCGTTTTCAATATTTAGAAATTTTCTTATCAAACTCGACAAGCCGGGGTTGAAAGGCTATTATTTTAGAAGTGCCGTGATCGCTTATACATTTCTATTTTTGTTGGAGGTTGGGATACTCATACACTTAAATAAATTGTACTACTTCCCTTATCCATAGCAGTCAAAAGACCTTCGTCAGCATGTCGAACCACTTGCTATATTCGCAAGTTCGCGAAGGCCAATTTACGAGTCAATAAATAAATTCAATTTCAATAAATAAATTCTGCCATAAGCTTACAAGCTTGCGCCATATTTTTATAGCACAGCTTCTGCACATCATACTTGTTTATTGAAAGTATTAACAAGTCAGTAGTCATCTACTCGTGAGAGAACAATAGTGCGCACAACACAAGTAGTTGATGAGCAAGTTAGGCGTTGGTTCCCCTGTGGACTGTCACGGAGGACCAGGTTCGATTAAACCTTAAAACCACCACAAGTAGTTGATGAGCAAGCTAGGCCCTGGTCCCCCTGCTGACTGTCGCGCCATCCAATTATTATTATTACGAGTATAAACCCGACCAGTCACTTTTCGTGGTTGTTACGGTGTGGCAAAGTATACTCATCATCACTGCAAATTCAACAGCATTGTTTATTTATCAATTCTTTTACCAAAAGTGAGCTGCATGAAAATGGAAGTTGCGTGTGATATGTATTTCGAACATAAACATGCTTTCTCAAATAAATTTCCACAATTTGGAAGCGTAACCAGACCTCAGTCTATTCGTGTTAAATTGCCAAATCAAGATGCCGACATGACCGTTAGTTAATATAATTAATAGGAATTTAAAAAGCTGCAAGATAATCAAACGTTGCATATCATAAGACTTGTTTTTCTTTTGGCACTACAGTCCGGGGTGGACCTGGTCTTCAACCAACATGCTTCTCCAGTCAGCACGATCTTTTGCTAGCTGCCTCCAATTGCGCACTCGAGTTGGCTGAGGTCCGGACTTCTGTGAATCAAAAATACTTCAAGTGCCCCTGACCTCCCTATCTGTTGTTGGAACTCAAATTTTCAGGATTGGGTGTACAAATCAGTTAGTTATGTCAGCCTTTGGAGCACTCCGTTTGTTTTTGGTTTCAGTTCATGCTAAAGATTTAATCCCGAATCTTTCAGTGTGTACAACCACATGCATCAAGTCTGAAGATTCAATAACTTAAGGGCATTGAAGAGCTACAGTCGTGTGCTAATTAATCGGGATGAACGAAATTTTTAATATATTTTATTTTCTTTTCAATTAAAATTATAAAACTGCTAAAATTTAATACTTTATATGGCCTCCCTTGGCTTTTATGAGTGCGTTGACTCTCTTTAACATTGATGAAACAAGTCGTTCGCATTTCTTTTTAATTTCTTCGTCAGGAAACCAAATATCAATAATAGGCCAAATCAGCTTAGTTTTTGTAATTCAGTCTCTCTTGCTGAGCCTCTCTTTGGCTACTGCCCACAGATTCTCAATTAAATTGAGGTCAGCGGAGTTGTCAGGTCACTCCAGAACATCAATTTTGTGGTTTGATGTGTGACATGGCGCATGATCCTGTTTGAAAATTATATTTGCTACGGAACGTCTCCTCTGAATGGTTGGAAGCAGCATTTGAGTTTAGACT
The DNA here is from genome assembly GCA_955652365.1 of Eristalinus aeneus. NCBI lineage: Eukaryota > Metazoa > Arthropoda > Insecta > Diptera > Syrphidae > Eristalinus > Eristalinus aeneus. The sequence goes on from OY019131.1 coordinate 845,649, forward strand.
TCTGTGTAATTTTTGCTGTACATCAAACCCTTTATTGGTTTAACACTTCCTGGGCCTTCAAATGTAAAACAGACCCAAAACATGACTTCGAGAGGGTGTTTGGGAGCTTGAACGATATGGCCGGGTCGGAGATTTTCTTTCGGACTCTTTCTCATTAAACTTAAACAGTATCCTTAGGCCTCAAAGTCACTCTCGACTGAGAAAACAACTTTCTTCCAATTGTCCACTGTCCATCCCAATTCAGTTGGTTCTGCTTCAATTTTTCAGTCAACAGCTGTTTTTTTCAAAGGCTTTGTCGCCTTTCGATCAAATTTCAGAAGACGCCTATGGACTGTAGACGCATCTACCTGGACACCAGCTGTTGTCCACTTCCTTTACAGGTCAAAACTTATCTTGTCTAAGGTTGTCTCATATAAAGTTGTCAAATATCTCCCTTCCGCCTTTATGTCTTTTGTATTTTCCGGCTATGTACAAAGCGCTACAGATCTCGTATCTGGGCAACAATATACATCATTTAAAAGGTATGACAGAACCTTTCAAATGATGTATACATGATTAGTTTATATATTGCGTTCAGCAGTTATAGACGTGTAAGCCTCGAGTTTACTGACGCCGAAATTCGCTCGTGAATGAAGAGCAAAAACGCAGAAGTGAGATATTTGACAACGTTATAAATACTATTTCTTTTAAAAACGTCATGATTTGTTGTTTTGCGTTTCCGCCGGCAATAAACCGTTCGATTAGATGCAATTGATACAGTGACCTTGTGTTGAGCAATAATCCTTTAAACACTGGATTGTGAAACTCCTACGTCATCTGGAAACTCTTGGATAGTTTTCTCAACGTGTGCATCTAACGAAATGACTTGTGCCCTCCTTTTTTGGGATATTCCTGATGATAAAGTCTTAACAAACTAGGTTTGAAATTTTATGATTTCATTTTTTTTTTTTTTAACAGCAACGTAACTCTTAGAACGCAAAAATAAATTTAAATGTCTTGAAAACACATTCAAAATAGAGCACAGTAGGCTATGGATTCTATTGCCTTCTCAAACCGCCGACCGTTCCAGGTGGAGCGGGTTTTTTAGTTGGTTGGTTGGTTTTTTATCCATTCCAGACTAAAGCCGAAAAAGAGATTCCTTTTTATAACTAAAGGACACCCTGATGATGGCATACTCAATTGAAGAGGGCTGTTTTTTAAGGCCCAAATCCATTCCAGACAGTAGGTCCATATGAAGACCAAAAAAGCCAACTCCTTATTATTGAGTCCTGCAATACAAGTCAGGCAATATTCCGTAAGTAAGTCTGAAGAGGAGGTACTAGAACTCGTTAAATTAACTTTTTCTAAGATGCAAACAAATAAAGTATTGTACACAAACTAAAACAGAAGTAAATCTTCTTTTTCTTCTTCCCAGCCGTTTAGGCAGCTCTGTAAGTTTTTAATTGTGCAAAAACTTTTTTTGTGATCACATTGAATGAATCAAACAATTTGAATGTGTACAGTTTTATTGGATTTTTATGTCTTACGTTTGCATTGCCAGTCAACCTCATTCTCCGAATAAAGAAATAAATCTTAAAACAGTAACACGCACAAAGCCCTAAATCAACAAATGCGAACTCGCAAGCGGCAATCCCTTAACCAACGTCAACTCCGAGCATAAGGAACATAATTTTTTCAACACCCATTATCTCGTGAAGAATAACTAATGAAACTGTAGCCTTGGCTCTTGTTCGTGCAGGCCATAAACGGAACCATAACGCTGGCCTTAAGTCGGGACAATATTATTAATTGTTCCGCTTAATTTTCGCGTGTGTGTGATTGTCGAGGAATAAAAACTTGACAGTTCAAATACTTCGCTTTGATAGCGCCCCCTCAAACCCGCGCGTACTAACTACGCAGTTAAATGAATTTCCAAAGCATAAAATCCAAAGTCGTTTGCCATCACGCGAAACCCATAGTTGGAGTTATAAACGAGTCCAATTAATTTAATGCCACCGAGCGGATGTACATAGGCGCAAATCGTGTGTCTGCCCTGGCAATTCCCTCCCGGAGAGTTCGGTTGCTCCTGTGGCCGCATCCTTCACGCCCTCTGGCAAGACTCACAATTATGGTGATTGCATGCTGGTGAGTGCTCTTTGGGAGGCGAAAAAATTTGTAGCTGCCTCGATGTACATTGTCGTCAATAAATGCGGTGGTCCCCCGGCAATCCATCATTTGGTTTCACAGCGAGTGCAGGTAGCGTCCTTCTTCTTGCCGATGCAGATGCGCCGGGAACACTGGCTCGAAGGCGAGATCCTCCATTACTTCCTATCAGATGTAGTAATGGGAAATATGGGTGAATCCTTTTTTCCTCATTCACACCGAACCGAACTTTCTCAGAATTTATGAGTTTTATTCCGTGATTTATGACAGCACAAGAGAATACATTCGCATTGGAAAAATAGGTGCAACACAATACAGTGTGAAGAACATGAAGTGCCACTGCCACAGCCACCGTAGCCGCCGCCTACGTAACGCTACCACTGCTGCCACAACATCAAGGTCTCCAGTGCTCCACTCGCATGAAAAGTTAGCTACCGGAGCTGGGTTGACGGCGGTGGGGCGGGCAGAGACTTCCTTCCTCCTCAACATGAGGAGGATGCAGCCATTTTTGTTCTTGTCGCTCCTCCAAACTCTCCGCAGGATGTTATTTATGATGGCTGACGGCGGGATTTATAGATTGCAGAACTAAGACGAATGCGCGAGAGACAACCTTGTATACCGAACAAGGACTTTTATTGGTACTAACGCTGCAACACCATTTTTCGTCCTTAAGCAATTTCAGTTTAATAACTCGCATAAAACAAGAGCTGTGAGTGAGTTTTACATCCGCGCAAGGAGCAGAGTCAATGGTTGCATTAAGGTAATTATTAACAGGGGGTGCGGGGTAGATGGCGAATGCGGTGTGAGCCTGAGTTTCAAATATTAAACCAAGAGACAAAATGTGTTCAAGTGCGGGCGTAAATGTCACCAAATTCTGGGGAGAAGAGTCTAATAAGCTGCGTCAGGAAAGGATCATATAAATTTAAAAAGGAACTTTGTCACCGGTGTCAACGGAATATTATCGCTTGAGTCTAGCACTTGCTTTTACACTTCTGACGTGTTTAGGATCATCAAGGAATTTATTTGAGCGTTTGTCTCCTCGGAATGGGATCATAAAAGGAAACGAATTTTCAAAAGGAGATTTCGTACTCATACGCACTCATACTCAGCAACAATCTTGCTGTGGATTCTTGATTTTTTTTCTTACATCTCTGAAGTGGTACTCTGACCCATATAAGTGAGCAAAGTGGAGTCCTGTGCGCACGAGGCAATATATTTGATCGCACCTTAGAAGGCGAGCTAATCACACTATCCTGTGGTATGCTCGCAATGTCGTGGATGGCACTTAGGAAAGCGAGCTAACCATACTATTCTGCACAGATCAAGTTGACAAATAGCCTGTGAGTAGCGCCCTCTAGATAGCCATCCTTATACTCGTTGTGTGATAAATCAATGCATGTTATACAGCGAGCCTGCCCTAAACGTTTGTTGGTTGTGCGTGAGGTTAACTCTCTCACCACGTTAAAACTTTCACACCAGTGACAACAACAAGCCTCGAACAAGGAAAACTTTAACTGTTGACAAACCCAGCATACGATTTTCGATTCTGGAGTGGAATGTGAGGTTCCTTTAAAGGACACATTCGGTGGAAGAGTCTGCGGAAGAGAATCACCTGAGAATTACCCAGGAAATGGGATGGAATTCGCCGGGCAACAGGACGATGAGAAACTGCCATATCTACTGCACCGATTGCTGCAGGGAGAGAAGGCAGCCCTTCAGAAGCGGATTTATTGTTCGAGTCAGACTTGAGTTTTTACAAACATCCCCGAAAATGAACGTCTCCTGAGAAGACCATCCGGATATATACATTTCGGGAAACGTGTGCATTCTAATATCAATCCAATAGTACACAGCATGTGTGAAGAAAAGTGTTGTTCAAGATTTTCATTTTCTACGCCACCACCTAGAGTTCCTTGGCGCATTTAAGGTATATGTCTACTTTAAGCTTCTCACCTTTCAGTGTTCAGAAAACGCAGATGAGCAAAAACAGATCAGGAGTTGTTCATGGCGAAGCTGAGCATTCGTCTCTTGTGGACTAAACTGCACGCAAGACTTTTCAATTTGTATTTTGTTGTTGAGAGAAATAAGTTTCCGGACTTCCAAAGCCAATTTTTCTGAGGTAAACCGGAAGAAATTGAAAAGAACTCAAAATTATTGCAATGCATTCATAAGACGTGTTGCATTCTTCTATGATCAAAATTTGAGGCAAAACGTTGTGTATTGTCCCAAAGGCAGCAAAAGTTGCTGGTCATTAATAGAAAACCTAAAAAAATTCCGTTTCGTCTTCAATACCAACGCTCATTTGCAATGACATTTCAGCGGTCAGCTCTTTGAATACACACACTGCAAATTTTGCAGCCAGCTCAACGCTTCCAGATTGTGTTTTGTGCGCGTCTGTACTCGAGAGCGTACAAGTCCTTTTTCGCACTCTTACAGTTGCAAGAGTAGTCAAACATCTAAGTATGCAATGGGGATGGTATTCCCCCGTTCTTCTAAAGAGGTACTCTTCTACGCTGGCAGAGCCACTGCGTAAGCTTCTCCATTTGTCCTGCTCCTTAGGGCTCTTTCCGAGTAAGTGGAAAACAGCATTTGTCCAGCCCTTCCCTAAAAAAGGTGAACCTTCTTAACCTATTTCCTACCGACCCATAGCACTTACATCCCTACTTGCCAAAGTTGGGAAACGCTGATAAATCGTCAGCTTATGAAATATCTTGAAACTCGAAAGCTTCTTCATGACCGGCAATACGGCTTCCGCAGCAACAGATACACTGGTGATTTGATGGCTTATCTCACCGAAAAGTTGAACCAATCTTTGCACAATGTAGGAGAAAGCAAGATCGTTGCGCTTGATATTTCAAAAGCATCAAGTCGAAAATGTGTGATTTTGGCGTCAATGAATCTCTTCTTCAATCAATTAGAAATTACCTTTCGAACCGTTCAATACAAGTTGTATTAGATGGGTTCAAGTCTGAAATTCACCATATTAATGCTGGTGTTTCCCAGGGCTCCGTTTTGTCTCCGACATTTTTTGTCATTTGTTTAAATGATCTCCTGTCTGTCACGTCTAATCTAATTCACTCCTTCGCTGATGACAGTACCCTCAGCTTTTCATATTCGTTCCTCCGCTCTTGTCCATTCTCTTCGGCCATTTACTTGGAACGGCATCAACTACTCGTGTTGTGCGCGCTACTATTCTCTCAGGAGATGAAGGAACCTACAGGACCACCCTTCAGCATGTGAGCTTCACAGTTTATCCACTACTCAATTCCGATCTTGAGCGCATAATTGATTGGGGTAAAAAATATAGAGTGGAATTCAATGCTTCCAAAACTCAGTGCTGTCTACTATCACTCAAGCGTTCTCAAAACAACCTGCCATTATTTATGAATGGCTCCTGCATTGTTGAAACTGAACGACTTTCCATCCTCGGTATGTGTACCAACTGAAAACTAAGTTGGAACGTTCACATATTCGAGATCGCCAAAAATACATCGAAATGCCTAGGTTTCTTAAAGAGTTCCAAGAATTAAGAAACATTTCACCCCTTTTGACCTGGCAATAAAATACGAAGGACGTTCAATATATTCTAACATCAACGCATTTGTTACATCTTGAGATAAGCTAATTTCCTCTTTCTCAGCAAAATACCCATTTATTGCCGACTTGAGTTCTTCATCATCCGAAAATCTTTTTCTACGAAGACATTTTTTCACAGGAAATAATCACTAGAGGCAAGGTCTGGACTATAGGTAGGGTTTTGGATTAATTCAAAACCACAATCTCGCGCAGCAGCCTTGGAAACTCGCGCCGTGTGAACAGGAGCGTTGTCATGAAGAAGCAACACACCCGCTGCGAGTTTGGCCCGTCTTTTCTTTTTAATTTTATCCCGCAAATTATGCAAAGTGGAAGCGTAGGATTTGGCGCTGATGGTTTCACCTTTTCTTTTGTACTCAATGAGCAATATTCCCTTTGAGTCCCAAAAACTGTGCCCTTGAGCTTCCCGGCAGACGGAGTGACTTTGAACTTCTTCGGGGGATCTGTTCCTTTTTGGTACAACTGCATGAACTCTTGTTTGCTTTCAGGGTCATAGTGGTGAACCCATGTTTCGTCCTCTGTAACAATTCGATCGATTCACTGTCCACGTTCTCACTACACATATCCAAAAGCTCTCTACAGAATGCAATTCTCATTTTTCCTGAGGCGCTGTGAGCATTCGTGGCACCAACCTTGCATTGATTTTTGAAAGGTTAAGATGGTCATGAAGATTGGTGTAAATGGTGCTAGTTGTAAGCTTGGTGATCTCTGCCATCATTTTCACCTTTATTCGGGCATTCTCAAGAACAAGTTTTTCGACTTCTTTGATGCTTTCTCCCGAACAAGCAGTGGCCAGGGCGCCAGAGCTGTGATCGTCTTCAATGCTTTTTCTGCCACTCTTGAACTCAATTGACTACTTTTTCACTGTTGATAATGACGTTGTCAGCCAGACCAGCCACCATCTCTTCATGAATAGTTTTTTGACTTTTTTATTGCTTAGTGAGAAATTTAATTACAGCGCGATGCTTAATTTTCACCATCATCGTCTCAGTTGACATTATGATTCTGTTTAACAAGAGATAAAACACGAATTAATAATCGCATTTATATGAAATTTTATATGAATACACTAAAATAATAGTGAGTGTAAAGCTCCTATCTGGTCTGGTGCTCCTAAGACCTCTCTGCACCTACTAGAGAGAACCCAATAGCGAACCATAAAACTTATTGGTAATAACAAATTCAATCTACTCGCTAGAATATTGACTAAATGTTGCGTTTCTATCATTACTTTATCGCAATTTCAACAAAAAAATTCTGTAATGTGTTTGCCAGCTGCATTTCTCTCCTTTAAGAATACATCCGCAATGCTCGCCTCGCTAGGAATGCTCGCCTATTCACCTTTAAGTCCACCTTCGGACATACAGTTAAGTTAAGAAACTCGTTCTTCAGCCGCACCACACGTGTATGGAATCCTCTTCAAAGCCCAACTTTTCCCCCTTTTTATAATCCACAGGCATTTAAAACCAATGTGCATCGGTACAGCCTTTCCCCCACCCTTTACCTTCGGCCCATTCTGTAACTTAATTCCAATCACTTAAGGGTATAAACAACCCCTTTAGTGAGCGTCAATTATAAAAAACATAAAACCCGCCAAGTTAAGCGACGTGTGTTGTCCCAATAGGTTCTTTCTTGTTTTAAGGCAGACATATTCATCTGAGCAATACTGCACGGCCACCAATTTAAACCCCTTTCCTGTGTCACTAGTTACAATGCTCGTAGCTCCCTACATGGCAGACAACATAAAATAACTTATCCAAATTAAAATGGCTACATAAATAATAATTAAGAAGCATAAGACCAATCCTGACAACAAATCCCACGCACATCTAATGCATGTTCCAAAGTTAAAGCTTATCCACCCACAAGGTGACATATCTGGGAACCTCTTTCCCTCCGCATTTACCACTCGACGCACGAATGTTTTCAAAATAAGTTGAGGACTCTCCTACCCATTTCAACGGCAAGCAGTAAAGTTTCGAGTGATGCGGCTTGTCTGACTATACCAGGCGTCACCATACACACACTCACCACTTGGTGATGGAGAAACAATTCGAGTCTGGTCTTGTGGTGAAATCCATTCACCCACAAACTGCTAAGCGATGAGGGCAGAAAAGGTTCGCACAGACTCATCTTCTTGAACAAAAGGCAGGCACAATCGTATGTCAGAGTAACTCAGACAAACATTTGTCAGCTTTGAAGTATTTCCATTCTATTGACAGGCCCTATGCCCAATCTCCCCGAACCCTCGTGCAACCCTCTTAACCGCACCACTTGTCACAAAAGTCAAAAACATCCTTGTGAATATTTAAGGACTTCTGGGATATATGTACATTCGTAATTAAGAAGTTCATCACACCACAGAAATGGTCCCCATTCACTCTCCACAGGATTACGCAACTCCCGAGCCTTCATTGAAATTCAAAGAGCGCCGAGCAGCTCCACACTCGCGACCGGCATAACGAAGAGGAAAAAATTAATTAAATTAACATTTTTTTCTTAATCTTCGCTTTCCCACTAAGCAGACAGCATTTCCATATTTCGTTGTCCTGAAGACGATGACGACGATGATATAATTCTCACAGCAAGGCAAAGGATTGTTGACGCTATGACTGCGGCAGAGCCCCGCGGGCACAAACAGCACACAAAATGTTAATTCCATTCACTCTTATTCTAATTTTCGGATAATTTCCTTTGTCTCATTCTTCAGTAAACAGGACTCACCAGAACGAGAGAAAGAAGTCAAATATAACTGCGGTCTCTCACCGACCGAATGGGGTGGGCGCGTCCTCATCACCTCGTCCGGATAGGAGCCCATTATCCAACTGCTAAGCGATGCAAAACAAGTTGCGTCAAAGATAATTCTTGCAGATGAGTATTCCTAAAACGCTCGCCAGCTCATGAATATTCATTATTATTTAATATTCTCATAAAATAATATCCCCTGTCGCAGGCTCCGCAAGCTGCGGGTGGGAATGCCGGAGAGATCTTCAGTTGACGACTACCTGTCTTGGCGCGCACAGTGCCACGGCACTCGGGCGCGCTTTGAATAACAGGTCGAGCAAGCACTCATTTCAAGTGATGGAGATGGAGCAGTCCTCCTCCAAAGGAGGAAATCACACCTCCGCTCTTCGCCGCAACAGCGAACTAATTCGCGTTAAGTTCTTAGTTAACTCAGTACCTACTCCAGTCGCTGCTGACGTGGGTGCATACGCTTACTTGCAGTAGTCAAGCCTGGCCTCTTTAATTTGCATGCATAATAAATCTATCCTTCACCCGGGATTGAAGGAGAACGAAGCCATATGACATGGCGCAGCTTGAGGGAGAGGATGGTGGCAAAAATAAAAGTGCCCGCGCTGTACGGGTGGAATGTCAGAAAGTTTTCGAGAAAAAGTTTGCCCTTGATTTGATTTGAATGAGTAAGTCTTTCGGTGGAAGTGGCAATAAGGGCTACACGAGTTGTAACTTGTGTAACCCTTGATCTGAGTGAGCGGTAAGGATGTGGTTGCTTTTTGCACCTACTACTTCTTCGTCTTCTCAATCTCCTTATGCTTGCTCTTAGTTTTCTTGTGCCTGACATGACTAACAACTTGAGGACTTATTGGTTTCTTTGAGGGTTTCAAGATGTCATCAAGGATGTGCGGTTACCATCACTCATACATTCATTTATTCGCTTCTCATTAGTTTGCTGATGAGTGAATGATATTAAGTTGACTGAGGTGTTTGCCTCAACAAACCACTCCACGGTATTCATTTGGCGGGGTGAACATGTATTAATAATGCAGTTGTGGGGCGGGCGGAGGAGCACTGCAGACTAGGCTGATTATAGCTTTAAGGTGACAAAGCTTCGACGAGAAGGCTAGACTTGTATAATTGGGACTCAAACCGACCTTGGGAATGCCTACGTCCTTGGGCGCGTCTTGCATCGACAGTCGAGTTTCTCGCCAGCCCAACCAGAGATGGGATGACTCTCATGAATGTAGGCTAGTCAAGAGCATGCTCCTAAACTTCAGCACATATTATGCGGTATTTCTTTTATCAGAAACGACTGCAGACGTCTTTTTGGCGTACTAACAGGAAGCTTTTACATTAAATAAAGGTTACTGCCTGGTAGTACAATGGCCCAGTATTGGAGTCTGAGCGCTCCAGTGTAGTTGATCCCAACGTCAAAAAAACAACAAAACAAAAACCAGGATGCCTTAACTGAGCTAAAAATTTAAGTGTACCTAGGCTAAGTGATGAAACCCTCTGCGACGTTTGAAGAGTATGTGAAGACACTGTAGAACACTTTTTCTGTCAATGCCTCGTCTTCATTTCGATCATTTTGCAGCTGTTTGGTGCTAATGTGGTTAAAGCCTAAAACTTAGGCTCTTTATCAAAGAAGTTATTTTTGGTATGCCTCCAATTCCTCAGACCAGAAGCATGCATTAATTGAAGGTTATAGTCCGGTTGTTCAATGGGCCAGTCTTTGAGTCCGAGTGATCCAGTTTATTGTGTGCAAACCTCCAAAAATAACAAATGGTTAATACTGACGCAAACTAAACCAAGGACGATCTTCTAAACAGAGGTAAGAAAAGTAGAATTGTGTACCCACGATCAAGTCCTAATAGAACCGCTTCAAACCACCGCCCTGAAGTGAAAGATATGCTTTCAATTTTGAAAGTTATACGAATTCAATGGAAAATGAATTAAATTTTAAAGAGAGCCTTTTGTTTCCAACAGCTCGCAGCCATTTTAACCACCTCCACTTCCATATACTCCGTTGGGATCTGCAACTCCCCACTAATCATCATTGAACTTATAGGTTGTGTTCTTAAGAAGAAACCGCTCATCATGTTCACACTCCCCAGGGAAGCCCTTCAGGGTATATTGATGTTGTGAGAGTAAACTTTTACCACGAGCGAATGAGTTCCTCGGCCAGAGCCACAGCGTTTTCCATGGTTTTGATGAAGTTGCTTCAACTTTTCTTTAATCACATCATAACCAATAGCATTTAATTCTCCTTCTGGCCGATGTTTCCTTTCTACAAGTGCTATTGAACGAAGTCGTTGCGAAGTCATCGAGTTCAGCTGATGATTGGTTCTGTAAAAAACTTCTTCGAAAGAGGAAGGATGAGTGGTAACCTTCTGTTGGAATAAAAGTATTTTTTATTCAATTGCGACAAAGATTACATATCAGCCTTACCACTGTGAGTCAAAAATGCTGTTCAATTTTAATGTAACTTCTAGGTATTCAGATAAGGACAAATGATTTTACTTTTAGACATTCGCGCAAATTTTGAACGAGAAAATATTCGCATGTGTGGAAACAAAAAAACAATCTTATTGAATGTGTCGGCTACATACTCTAGTATTGGAAGATTCGCGAACGATAGACATCCTGCTTTTTCTTTTTAAAAAATTAGAGGCCTAAAACATCTTTGCACACTTTTTGCACGCTCACATATTCAATTGCAGCAAATTCGTCATATTGTTATGCTTCCCAATGCGGCCCGAGTATTTTGCGGACAACAACACCAGCACCGAAATCAACCGCAGAATCACTCTTGCTAATCGATGCTTCTCTGGGCTCAAGAGACAATGAAGTAACAAAGCCCTCTCTCGGAGGACTAAGCCCGCTTTATACAGCTTGATCATCTCAGTCCTACTCTATGGTGGGGAAACCTGGACGTTATTAAAAGCGGATTAGGAAGCCCTAAGTCTTCTCGAGGGAAATGTTTTGCGTGCGATTTTTGGTCCTGCTTGCATTGATGGCATCTGGAGGAAAAGATTTTACGACGAACTCTATGGTCTGTGCAGCGACATACGCCTGGTCAAGCGTCCTTGGATACAACGCTTAAGATGGCTAGGCCCTGTTGGGCGTATGGACATCACTGCTCCAGTCCGAAAAGTCTTCAAATCCGAGCTATTGGGACAACGCAACAGAGGACAGCCTAGGCAAAGGTGGCGCACACAAGTGGAGAAGGACCTTAACCAACATGGAGTGGCTGGAGAAGAATGTCGTTGAGACCCAGGTTCACCCCGGACTATAGCACCACAAGAAGAAAAATAAGAGGATTATATGCCGAGTTCATAAGTGTATCCTTAATACTGTATCTGTTTGAAAAAAGACTCGTTTCGAACATATTTAACAGTTTCAATCACATAGCATATTTATTTTGTTTGTGAGAGACATAAAAGTTAAACGTGTTGGCGTCTTCGGCAATTTCCTTCTGTCGAGAAAAATGGATCAAAGAATTTGCATCCATCTGAACATGGAACTAAGTGCTCAAAAGCACTTGAAATGCTGACAGCAGCATACTGTGAGTGTACTCTGAGTCAAAAAATGTTTACAGGTACAGGCTTTTCAAAGAAGGTGAAGAGGATGGAATTGACGAGTCTTGGCCTGACATGCACAATGTGGAGAGTCATGGGATCAGTATTGTAGAAGTTGCTGAAAATGTCGGCATATCGGTTGCCTCATACTATGCAATTTTTTCGGAAAATTTTGGGAATGAAACGTGTGACAGCGAAGTTCGTTCCAAAATTGCAGAATTTTCAGCAAAAAAAAATGTCGAATGAGTATCGCCCAGGATTTGTTGAATGGCGTCATCTATGATCCAGATTTGCTTAAAAGGGTCAATACTGGTATCATGGATATATGGTTACGACTTCGAAACCAAAGTACAATCATCCCAATGGAAGAGCGCAGGAGAGTCAAAGCCAAAAAAGCACACTAAGATCAAATGTGAAGGTTTTGCTGGAATTTTTTTATGATTATACAGTGGCGTAGTACATTAAGAGTTCTTACCACATGTTCGTTTGTTCAATAAAGAGTGTTATCTTGAGATTGTGTGCCACTTGGGAGAAGCAATACGAAGAATGGCTTTCCCATAATGATGATGTACCTGCATGCCCTAAATTTTAAGCCAAAAACAACATCGTTATTATGCCTTAGTCATCGCATTCAACAGATTTGGCCGACAGTGGGTTTTTCCTGTTCCAAAGATGGAAGAGAAGAGAGTGTTTTGTGTAACAATTTCCAAATCAATGACATTTGGAGAAAAACTATGGAAAAAACCTCAATTTGACGCATATACGAGTATTATGAGGGGAACTATTTTGAGGAATGCGAAGTGATCACTAAGTGATGAATAAATAAATATTTTTTGAGAAAAAAGAAAATATATTCATTTTTTTTATAAATTTCGTGTACAGTGTTTTTAGTTTTATTAACTTAATTGTATTTTTTTGTTGTGTTTCCTTATTATTTTTACATAAAATTTAATACTGTTATGCTTTTTTGTTAATTTTTAATAAGCTAAAGATGAAGGTTAATTAGTGTGTTAACAATCCATCCTCTTTTTTTAGCCCAAAGACCACATTTGACATGCTTTCTCGACTGAAATTCATTAAAACACTAAAAATGTCTGAAAAAACGTCAAAACTATCACAACTGATAGAAGGGGAACATAATAGAAGTCATATAAGCAATGAAAAACAAAAGACTGTGATCAATGAAGTAGTCCAAAACGAATTATATGAAGAAAATAACGCAGAAAAGAGATAGCACAAAACAAGTGTCATTCGGAAGAGATGAAGATGAGTGCCAAATAAGGCTGAAAGCCTGTATTTCTACAAGGCTTGGAAGAGTCTGGAACAATGTTTTGAAATGAAAATAAATGTTGCGCCTCGCGAGGAAGAACATAAAGTCGTTAGCGTTCTAGCAAGCTGTTAAAATCGGGATTTAATTCCATTTTCTGTTGTTCAGGAAATATCACAAATGCTGGCTTCATTTGTTTCCTCGGTGACATCCTTCCGAATTTTCGAATTTTCACCATTTTTTTGATGATATGGATGGAACCATTTCGCTCCAACTAGAAATTGTAAGTGGAAATTAAACCGTGAAAAATCAGAAAAAGAAAAAAGTTGCTGCTAAGAGAGGATTTATAATGACTGCAATATTATGCATGAGTGAGAATATTTTGTCTTCAAATTTTTTGGGCTTGAAGTTTCTATTAAACTATTGAATTGAATACCTTGAGCCATTATCAACACCTGGTGATCCATAGTAGATCAAATTTAAATAGACTGAAATATGAAGTTCCTTTAGGTTTAGATTTCTTAACGTTGAGTATTTTCTTCTTTTTTTTTAAAAATGTATTGGAATTTAATCCATGATTTTATTTAAAAAGAAACTTTAAGAGTAGCTCGTATTTACTTCACTTACTTTATGAAGGTTGCCTTTTATATTTCGGGATTGGGCAACCCTAGTGTAGCAATCTGGCAACTGCCAGCTCTATCGTAAACTATGGCATTTTTGAGACGATACGTATTCAGAACGTTTTGACATACGAGCTCTATTTGTGTTGTTTAAGGTAACTTACAAGATTTATCTCGTTCAAAAAATGGAATTAAATCGTGAAAATTTTCGTACGATTATTATTTACAACTTTCGACGTGGATTAACTCAACAACAGTGCATTGATGAACTTAACTCAATTTTTCGCGATGAAGCTCCATCAAGGACCAGTGCTTATCGATGGTTTGGTGAATCCAACCGGGGTCGTAGTTCACTCCAAGACGAATTTCGTGTAGGCCGTCCAAAATCAGTTGTTGTTCCGGAAACCATTGATGCTGTGCACCAACTGATATTGCAATATCGTCATGTGACCTTTCGTGAGATTGAGACAACCTTAATCATTAATGGGACCAGCATACATTCAATATTGCATGAACATTTGACCGTTACACAGTTTGTCGATCGCTCAAAATAAAGGCTCGTGTCTATTGGTCAAAAGAAATGCTCCAAAAATATGATCGCGCTGCTTCGAAACACGTCTACGACATCATGACAGATGATGAATCGGGGAATTACGCGTATGAGCCCGAAAGTAAACAGCAGTTGACTGTATGTGTGTTTCAAATTGAGCCAAATCCAACAAAAGTTGCTCGCGCACGAAGCACTTCCAAGCAAATGGTCGCCTGTTTTTTTCGTTAAAAACTGGACATGTCGCAACCGTACCACTAGAATAACGCAGAACAGTCAATTGTGAGTGGTACACAACCATTTGTTTGCCAGTTGTCTTCCAAGAAATCAGGAAAACCAACCGCTGAAGGCTGATCACTCTTCACCACGACAATGCGAGCTCTCACACATCGGCTCAAACAACTGCATTTTTGAGCACTCAAAACATCGATTTGATGAGTCATCCGCCGTATAGTCCTGACTTTGCACCGAATGACTTCTTTTTATTCCCGCACGTAAAAAATCAAATGATAGGTCAACGTTTTTCGACACCTAAAGAAACGGGTGATTCGTTCAGAATGCATGTTTTGGAGATACCTCAATCAGAATGGCAAAAGTGTTTCGACAATTGGTAGAAACGCATGCAAACGTGTAGAGATCTTAGTGGGGAATATTTTGAAAAACAATAATGCTATTTTCGATGATTTTGTTTTTGTCCTCTAATCCCGAAATATAAAAGGCTACCCTCGTATTGTTCGTGGTTTTTTTCTGTCACGAGTAGAAACGACTTTCAGTTTATTGCCGATTCGGAACAGCGAAATTTTGAGAAACTTTCTTGCACTCGTTGAGTGTTGGCAGCCAGTTCTTGCGAGAAAAGTAAGGTGTACTATTTAGGATTCAAACCCGGCAGGTTCAACGTATGTATTTTGGATTAAGGATTAATAAACACCAAATAGAAAAAAAGGAAAGAATCGTACCCAGAAATTTGACGAGGAAATTCAGGCAGAAGCTGTAAGCATGTATTTTCGGTTATGGATACAGAATACGTGACCAGTCATCCATCAGGAAATCATTATCACCCATCAAGATCGATCGGCCGGTCAACGCGATTCACAAGCATCCCTCTTGTTCACAACTTGCATTTTTGCGGGAAGCCACATATGCGTTCATGTGCGCATGCGGGTGTTTACCTTCTTTTGGATGGGGAAGAAAGGTGATGATCGTACGATGCGGGAGCGAGTGGCGTGGTGGTGAATTTCCCTGATGTGCGGATGATGCATGGACGTATGGCCTGATGATGCTGCTGTTGACGATGAGCGGATCGTGGACGGCCTGATGTCGTCGTTGAGATTCGTTGTTTGGATCTGGCGGGAACGGCCAATCATTAGTAAAGGAATTAGGAATGTTTTTTACGCATAATATGTACAATATGATTTGATATAAAATGTGAAACAAAATAGTTTAACGTTAAAAATGACTATTGATTCTTAGTTAATGAGCAATTAGTAACAACATCAAACTATATATATGTTCCTAGATAGTGTCAGTGTCGCACTTTACCCACTATGCAATTGCGGCCGCGGGCGTTAAATTTACTGGAAAAGAATTTTTGACATGGATAGTAAGAAACAATTTGTTAATTTTGAAGCAATATAATTAGAGGAATAAAATTTTATGATTATCCATTGGCTTTAGCTGCCTTTGGTGCTTATTTGTTCTGCTTGAGCTTTGTCTGCATAGAATTTGAGTGCCTCTTACTTTCACTATTATCCTAGAAAATTGACAAATACTGAATTATCAAAGGTAATAATAACAATAATTGTTGGCGCGACAATCCACATTGGGACCAGGGCCTAGGTTGTTCATCAGCTTCTCGTGTTGTGCGCGCTACTGTTCTCTCACGAGTTGAAGGGACCTACAATATTTTAGCCACTCTGAATGGTGAAATTTAAGAAGCTTTTTCATAGACAGTTATTTGGGATTCAGGAAATAAAACTCACTTTTTAAACTTCAATTGACAGAATTTATTTAATTGTAAATTATCGTTTCTTGTTTGGTGACAACTGATGTGTTCGATGGCTCAACTACTACATCGTTCTCTTTTTACTATTCTTTTTTTTTAACTTGCTAGGGTGTCCGTTTGTTAAGGGTATGTGTATGTACGTCTGATCGACCGTGTTCATCGTCTGTTTGTCCCTCTTCTGTGTATGCGTTCGTATGATTTTGTCTTACAGTTTGGTCGCCTGATCCTAGCTGTTGTTTCGTCACGTGATTTGTATGTCATTGTAGGATAAGGTCAGTTCGTTTGGCTCCCGATCCCACAGTTATTACTCTTTGAGTGTTGTCAGCAGCTCAAAAGAGGTGATACCCCTTCGGCGTGTGAGCGTCGCACTCTACCCACTACGACACGATGGCCAGAAAAATTATATATTATCAATGGGGCTTTCTTAAAAAATGTCTAGCATTCCTACGAGCAAAAGTCATATAACTTTCTTAGAGCGTACAAGGTCATTTTAAATTTACGTCAA
Source organism: Eristalinus aeneus (assembly GCA_955652365.1). Taxonomy (NCBI): domain Eukaryota; kingdom Metazoa; phylum Arthropoda; class Insecta; order Diptera; family Syrphidae; genus Eristalinus; species Eristalinus aeneus. The sequence continues at coordinate 862,640 of OY019131.1, forward strand.
AAAAAGATTCAGTTCTATCAGTTCTTGCGAAGCATACAATTTCATTATTCTATCTCGGAAGTTACTCTCTCATACTTGCATCATTATGGTTGCCATTATAAACAGAAAATAAGTTTGTTTACGAACGCGGAAGATTTGATGTTTACACAGCTGTTTCTCAATATTATCACACACGCCGCAGTGTTCCGAATTTGTACGACAAAGATGACAAAGTTTCGCACTTGACGCGACCTAGGAAAGGATCAACATCGGTGGGAACAAAAGTGAAAATTTAGCTGCAACCTGACGGAGTTTCTCTCCACAATAAACTTGACTCACCAAACAAGCATATCCTATACTGACACGAGTAACCATTCAACACAGCTTTCTCTTCCTCCATATTTCAGCAAATACCATTTGAAAGCATTAAGCGCATCAAATTATTTGCAAGGCAAAATCAATTTCCATTGAATTGTGGCTCCTATTTAATTCCTCCTCGCTTATGCTCATATGTGTCTTTGAGAGACAATATACTTATGAACCGCTTTAAACGTTCAAAGAGAACGTTTCAAAGCTTTTCCAGGAATATCTATCATGTTTTGAAAAGGACCTTACCTCCCATTGTTCTATTCACCAAATTACGAGCTCCTCCCTCCGTCACAAGCTCAAACACAAACCATCACAAAGCAGTTAAGTACGTTTCCTCATTAAAAGTATTCAATCAAAAGCCAAAGATCGATAACGAAAATATGTATTCCATCCTGTGGGGATAATTCTAAAAATGGGAAATCACCAGGGGAAGACAATTTCCCATCTCAAAGATATTCTTGTACTGCATTTCAGTTCCGCCGACTTAGGGGTAGACAGGAGATGGCAGCCATTATTCAATTCTCTTTCGCATACACTTGCTTTCCTCTTCAATATTCAAATGGAGTGTGCCTGCCCCGTACAGACGTTCCCAAAATATACATATCTAACGAGGAATTTAATAAAAATCACTCAGCAGTGTTGTCGGAAAATTCCAGAAGTGTGTCAGCAGCAACAATCGTTCACCCAAAACACCATTCCATGCGAAAATATAAAACACTGGCGAAGGGTACACTTGAGAACAGACTCGGCATCAGCACGAAAACGATAGTGGAACGGCATATGGAGCGGCGCACATTTGTGTGTACATATTCAATGTTCAAGTACGTGCATGTCAGAATTTAGCCTTCTTTTGTTTTTTTCTTCTTTTTTACAAAAGTGATGTGTGCCTCTCCAGAATCGATGCCAAACACAATACATGACATGACTCGACTTCGACTCCACATACCCACTCTCATGGCCACGCACATCGGACTCATAATCATAGTCCACGCTCAACGAATAGAATGCCTTGCAGTGAATATTGAATTTTCTGAACATCATTTGTTAATTAAGACGTTCGGTAAAAAGTTGATCAACAATGGCCAGGATGGAGGTAGGAAATTCATCATCATTCATTGGTCCATATGAAAATCCTTGCCTAATGCCTTTTACTTTCCATGTCGCACTAGTTTTTCTCCCAGTCAGCAGAGTTGCTCGGTGTGGTCGGGTCTGTGTATCTGGTTATCTGAATGTTTCTGTTCCTCCTGTCCTGGTGCTTCTTGATGGTGTGCTTGGTTTATTCGTGCAAATGGCCTGGACGGGTCTAAAGTGTGCTCGGTGCTGGCTTCAACTAAGACCCTCTCTCTTCAGAAAGACATTTGATATGAATTAGTGTGCTTTTTACACTCTTTCTCTATATTTCTCACTTTCTCTCCTTCTCTCGCGTTCATCTCTCCTGCTCGAGGACTCTCGAGCTGTGACCAACACCGTCGACACCCCATCCCGTTCGCCATCACTATGGATTTAATTACGTTTAATCCATTTAGTGGCGATGTAATGGAATGGAGTGGCTCTCTTGAAGGTTTGTCTGTATGTATTCGTGGTTGATGATGACGATGAGAACGAGAACGAGAACGAGAACGGTGAGGAGGAGGAGGTGGACGGCGACGGCTACAGTGTCCAATGTGGCCATCGAGACCAGCAGTACCATCGAGAGACCAACGAGTCGCTGGCAAACATCTGGAGTGATGAATCTTTGTACTTTTCGGAACTGATGGGATGTGATTAGCTGCCGAAATGAGTTTAATTTAACGAAGTGTTAGGTTTCACATCGAAGACACCCTATGAGATATTTTCAATTGCGGTTGCTTTAACGGATATCCGCTGTCTCGTCAGTGTTGTCCCCACTGTCAGTGGGCAGCAGCAATATTTGCGTCTGGCTGCCGCAAGATCCTCTCGACCCGTCAAGCTATCGGGTTTCTGATTCCTTTTTCGGCAATTAATACATTCGACGGGCTGAGTGAGAACCAAATGGAACCGAAAATCTATTTGCTTTCCATTCTCCCATTTCCAACGTAATCCACCTAAAGAACGGCAAGAATAATATTTATGAGAGTTGAACAATGAAGATGGGGATGAAATGCAAATATACACATGCCCGGCATCTCTTGAATGCATCTAGCATGCACCAGTGCATCGTGTCTCAAGTGTGAGTGGTGACGGGCGAGTGTCTGGGGGGCTTGCGAAAATTTTCATCTTCCTTTTCCTCAGTCTATAAACAAACTTTGTTATCATACTTTTATCTTTCGTTGCATCCAGTTTCCATTATCACAAGTTCGTACACACATGAAGAAGAGGAATATGAACTTCTCTATTCAAACATTGCGCATCCTTCTTAACACACACACACACACATCCTCCACGTAAACACATTCTCTCTCCGGAATTACGATTTTGCCGAAAGCACACTCCCACTCGCATTCGCGCTGACACATCCGTGTCCATGTGTGAATGCATTTTAGAAATCACAAAACGATATAAGGCCCAAAACCCTGCGCTATCACAGGAAAACACACAAAGCGACTTAACAAAAAACAAAAACGACGTTTTGAAACTTTGTAGGAAAACAAAGAAATCATCAGTTGCCGCCATCAGCACTGAACTGGGCTGGAACCGTCCGAGAAGAGGCACTGTTTGCATTTTCATTTGCGTGATATTTCACTCCTTTCTCCGGCCGAGCCTTGCAGTGGCACAGTAGCAGCAGGAAGTACTAAGTATACATCCAGGAGACGATACGAATTGGAGCAAAGGTATTTTGCAGCAATTTAATATCCTTAATGGTGTGGTGTGTATCCATGGAAATTGAGTGTGGGCGTAATGATTTCAGAAATCAAAATGTGACCAAACAGAAAATCCAAGTGGAGGCTTATTTTCCCCAGTCCCGGTCAAATGTTTGTGTAATGTCTCATTTAGCGAAGTTTAGAGCAGATGAATTAAGGAAATGATGATGATTTGAATATTTTGCTTCTCACTAAGCGGCTTGAAAGAAGAAATATTGCAGCTGCCAATAGCGAAGTCAAAGTATGAGCTAAGGAAAAGTTCTGCTCAGGGCTCCACAAAACTTTGTACACAACAAAAGAGTAAGGACACAATAGCTACATATAATGTCCACAGGAAACATTTAAAAAACAAAACGCTTATGGTCTCATGCCTAAATGAAATAAAAGCAGCGTGTTGGTCTAATAATCTGAGTTTATGCAGCACCGCATTCTGCATTTAAACGTTAATAACGTAATATAGTGCCACCATTCAGTGAAGAAGGCGAACGAACCAAGGAATGGTCTACAACCGAAGAGTGTGCTCCTAAGATGACGAAGATTGCCCTACAGCACGAAACACGGAAGTCACCTTTCTCCAGGTTGTTTCGCGCTTTTTTCTTCGAACTTGAATTAAGCGTTGCAAACTGCTGGCTCAACGTGCTGCTTCCATTTCTTTTAAAACTGATCAAAGTCAACAGATCTTGGATGACGTTAACAATTTTGGAGCCTCACGTGTATTTTATGTTTAAACATTAAACCCCTGCTGAAAAGACAGTTTCCATTAGGTGTGTTCTTGTACTCCAATAAACAACACAAAGCAGTATAACACAATACAAATTTACACAAAGTCCGTTCCCGTACACTTGGCTCAGTGTGGAGTTGCAAACAATGGATTTTACATCAAACGAGCATTCTCTCGAGAGAGAAAAATATTTACCCAGCCTGCCCATTTTATAATAATAATAATTGTTGGCGCGACAGTCCACAGGGCGATCAGGGCCTAGCTTGCTCATCAACTACTTGTGTTGTGCGTGCTACTGTTCTCTCACGAGTAGAAGGGACCTTCAGTTGTTTGCCGACTCCGAACGGCGAAGTTTGAGAAGCTTTCTTAGACTGTTATTACTCTTTAAGTGTTGTCAGCAGCTCAAGAGAGGTGGTGCGGTAAAAATTCGAGGTGTTCAGCCGGCAATCAATCCTAGGCTCTTGGGCGTGTGAGCGTCGCACTCTACCCACTACGCCACAGCGGCCACTTTCGCCCATTTTAACACAAGAAATTTTTGTTGGTAGGTTGTTGCTTTTCTGTCAAATTAATTTGTGTGCGGACAGTTACGAGTAAATGAGCATTGACACATTATCGCTGTGTAGGTATCTCAAATTTTTGTTGTTTTTGTTTTCTGTATCGATAAATTAAATACTTTACACGTTCGCGTATTTTGCCTCATTCTGAGAGAGATTTACCAACACTCCCTCACAAATGACGGACGTCAAAATTTAGTACAGAAAGTAATGGAACACACCTATTAACACTTGTTGACTTATTGTATTTTTCTTATTTAAAAGCTAATTTCCTATGACTTGATTTGACTTAACTGTTTTTAATAAAAAGGACACACCTCGAGCTGTTAAATATTAACGTGATGAGTGCTACAGAATGACTTTCCAGGCCCAGTTTTTTTTTTCAAAGTAAAACTAAATTCTGAAGTTTTCAAATAGAGGTTAATGAACAAAGTGATAACCAATAAAAATCGATTAAACAATTTACACCAATTGAAAGCAAAAACCAAGTAAGTGTTGAAGCGGACTGAGGAATTGTTTAATAACGTATAAAGTTTAATTGATACATCAGTACAAATTCGATAGTTTTCTTTTTCTGCAAGTCCAACTTCAAGCGACCGAGTTGCCCTTGTTTCCCTTGTTTTAAAAAAGATGTCCACAATAAAGTAGTTTCCTAACAGAAGCGGGAGCGGCTACAATCCGTCTGGCAGTAACTGAGACCGACAAAGTCCAACCAGTGCTGTCATAAAAGAAGGTCACACAACATCGACATCTCGGACAGAGCGTGAGCACATTAGTAGTCAAGGAATTCGTCTACCTAAGCTTCGCGATAAATAGGGACAACAGTATAACTACCGAAACCATACGTAGACTCACTCTTGCCATTCACTGTTTCTTCGGCCTCAAGAGGCAATTGAATATTGGGTCTATAACTATAGCGATTTGTTAAAAGATGGCGCAGCTTGTAATATCTTTATTATTATTCCATTGGAAAGCTACTGTCATTGTACGTATATGTCATTCATTTGAAGAATAAACAACAATAATTTTTTTTTGGTTAAATATATCGAACTTGGTCCTGAAAAATTGTTTTTGCGGAGAATCCGTATTTATTGTTTTAACATAGAAAAAACTGATCCTATAAGACATTGTGATTTGGTAGAAGTTTATGGTGAACATGTATTAGCTGAGCGAACGTGCCAAAAGCGGTGATTTCGGCTTAGAAGACGATGAACATCCTGGGCAGCTTAAAAGGTTTGAAGATGAAGAACTGGAAGCATATTTTGTTAGAGGTTGATATACACTGAACCGGAGCGCTCAAACTCAAAGACTGGTCCATTGCACTACCTGGTAGTAACCTTCATTTAATGAGTTTTCTTGCTTTTCCGAAAAAAATCAGAAGGCGCTTCTGTGATAAAGAGCCAAACAGCCGCCACCTGATACGAGCAAAAGCGGTACATTGACAGAGAGAGTGCTCTGGAGTGTCATAACCTTCTCCACAGGTTTCGTGGCATGCGAATGTGAATTGTCCCGTTAGTACGCCGACAAGTTGTCTGCACTCGTTGCTGTCATAATAGAAACAGCATAACAGAAAAGCTGCGGATTTCTTGCTGACGTTCGGGGCATGCACTTAGTCAGCCTGCATCCTGGAGAGTCATGTCATCTCTGGTTGTGCTTGTGGAAGACCCAACCGCTGACCGAAGTCTTAATCCTATGCGGGTAGTTCTAAGCTGGGTTTGGGCTCTACGAACCTTGTCTGCCTTGTTCATCGGCAATCTCGTTTTCCATTATCACATGATGTCCTGGGACCCAAACAAGTCCTAGCGAGTTCAGTCCGCCGACCAAATTAAGAGAGAACTTGCATTCCTGAACTATCTTGGAAGTGGTTAAAGAGTTAAATAAGGGCTGAAACACGGTTGGCTGTCGCTACAGACACAAAACCTTCGCCGCTTTCACTTATTCTTCACAATATTGTTATTAGTCACTAGGATCGAACTGGAAGCATGACTCTATGAAGATTTTCGCCAAACACAAGAAGAGCTCGCAGAACCTTTCAGTAACACCGAAAGCAGCCGTTTCAAAACGCTGAAAAAAGCAGCTGAATATATTAAAAGGCAGTATTGTTTATGGTCCTGTTTGCGTCGATAGCATCTGGAGGAGAAGATATAATGACTCGCTCTATGGACTATACAGCGACATGCGCCTGGTCAAGCGTCTTCGGATACAACGCTTAAGATGGCAAGGCCATGTAGAGCGTATGGACACCACTGCTCCGGCCAGAAAAGTCTTCGAATCCGAGCCATTGGGACAACGAAACAGTGGACGGCCTAGGCTAAGGTGACGCACACAAGTGGAGAAGGACCTCAAAAAAATTTCAGTGCAACTAGAGGCAGCTGGTGAAAGATCGTGCTGGCTGGAGAGGCATGTTGGTTGAGGCCCAGGTTCACCCCGGACTGTAGCGCCATAAGAAGAAGAAGAATTGATGTTTAAAAAAGGTTTTTATAAATAGCATTTCCTCCTTGATAATTATATATTGCGTCATATGACTTGCCAATAAACATTGACACTGTCAGTAGTAACGTTCGGGATAACAAAATCTCTTTAAATTGTGCTGTAGCGTACCTAATGCAAAATTTATAACTTTAAGCTAAAAGAAATATTAAAAAGGCAATGTATTCAAGTTCCATATGAAAAACCGCCTGAATTACGTGATTAACCCAAGAATAGTCATCATTCGAAAGCCTAAACTAGCTTTATACAACAGTTTGATTATTCCAGTCCAACTTTATAGCGCAGAAGCCCGAACGTTACTAAAAGTGGATGTCGTTCTTCGTGTGATATTTGGTCCTCTCTATGTTAAAACGAAGGTTGCCTTTTAACTTTCTTTATTGGGCAACCCTAGTCTTGCAATTTGACAACTGCCATCTCTATCGTAAGGTTTAACATTTTTGATGTTATACGTACTCAGAACGTTTTGACATACGAGCGCCATTTGTGATGCTTACAGTAACTTTAAAGATTCATCTCGCCCAAAAAATGGAATTAAATCGTAAAAATGTTCGTCTGATTATTCTGTACAACTTTCGACTTGCATTAACTCAACAACAGTGCATTGATGAACTTAATTCAATTTTTGGCGATGAAACTCCATCAAGGACCAGTGTTTATCGATGGTATGGTGAATTCAACCAATGTCGTAGTTCACTCCAAGACGAATTTCGTGTAGGTCGTCCAGGATCAGTTGTTGTGCCGGAAACCATTGATGCTGTGCGCCAACTGATATTGTACGATCGTCATGTGACCTATTGTGAGATTGAGACAATCTTAGGCATTAGTGGGACCAGCATACATTCAATATTGCATGAACATTTGACCGTTAAAAAATTTGTTCGCGTTGGATTCCACACAATTGTACCGATTGGTCGAAAGAAATGCTCCAAAAATACGATCGCTGTGCTTCGAAACATGTCTATGAGATTGTAACAGGTGATGAATCGTGAATTTACGCGTATGAGCCCGAAAGGAAACAGCAGTCGACTGTATGGGTGTTTCAAATTGAGCCAAATCCAACAAAAGTTGCTCGCGCACGAAGCACTTCCAAGCAAATAGTCGCCTGTTTTTCCGGAAAAACTAAACATGTTGCAATCGTACTACTAGAACAACGCAGAACTGTCAATGCTGAGTGGTACACAACCATTTGTTTATCAGTTGTCTTCCAAGAAATCAAGAAAACCAACCGCCGAAGACGGATCACCCATCACCATGACAATGCGAGCTCTTACACATCGGCTCAAACAACTGCATTTTTGAGCACTCAAAACATCGATTCGATGAGTCATCCGCGGTATAGTCCTGACTTGGCACCGAAAGACTTCTTTTTATTACCGTACGTAAAAAATAAAATGAGAGGTCAGAGTTTTCCGACACCTGAAGAAGCGTTTGATGCGTTCAGAATGCATTTTTTGGACATACCTCAATCAGAGTGGCAAAAGTGCATCGACAATTGGCTCAAACGCATGCAAAAGAATTTAATGGGGAATATTTTGGAAAACAATAAATCTATTTTTGATGATTAATATTTGTTTTTGTTCTCTTATCCCGAAATATAAAATGCGATCCTCGTAGCGCCTGGAGAAGTAGACTCAACAACGAACTTTACAAGCTGTACACCATCAAGCGCCCGGTCAAGCGTCTTCGGATAAAACGCTTAAAATTACTATTACTGATTCGGCCTGAAAAGCCTTCGAACGCAACAGAAGACGGACTAGACTAAAACGACAAATAAGAAACTCAAAAACGAGCTTGAAGTGGATGGATCTAGGGGCATGTGAATTGATATACTTTGGACTGTAGCGCCAGAAAACGCAAACAGAATACCACAATAAATGTGTTTTGCAAGAAAGATATTGACCCAGAACTTAAGAGGTTTAATTTAAACTGATGTAAACTTGCAACTACGACTAAAAGCGTATGTTTGCCCACCAAAAAAAGTAATTTGTTAAGGTAATTGGCCAAAATAAAATTCATATATCTAATGATACCCGTTTTCCTTTCTGCAATTTCATTTATTTCAGTCAGTTAAAAATGCCGCACATAGTAAGAAGTTTATTGATAGTGTTGTGTCACAGCTTATTTAGTTTCAAGGACTAGGATCACTCTGAGGAAAGGAAAACACAACCAAATCAATCCTGTTTATACCAAAAGTGAATTTACTATATAGTAACTCGGATTACTTGCTTGCCATAGTCAAGATAAGTACACGAAGATCTATAGGAAAGCAGAAGATTAGGACCGTCACATTTTATCACCGAGACGTTACAATCTTTAAACTCGAGTACTTTAATCGAGTACTTTAAATCGAGTACTCCTTAGAAATTTTTGAAATTCCAGCACTACCCAGTAAAACATTCGAAAAACCATGAATTCGTTGTCGAAACGGTATGAAATTAAAAACATACATATGTTATGTACAATGCTTGAACGTTGAGTAAACGTCTACTGTTTGATATCAACTAAACTGTTACCCCCCAGCAGAGAAAAATGTATAAAACTGAGGTCTGATTGCACGCTTACATATAACCAGTCCCAATTGCAGTCTACAAAAGCCCATAGCATAAAATTTATTGCGCAGTCCTATTGCAAATTAACCCTCATTTGAACTCGAAAATTTATTTGTTTTCGTCAAAAGTCATAAACGCAAGATTTCAACATAAAATATTTTTTATCTTAAATCCGACCCTCCGGCTACACCTTTACAGCGCACCGGTCGCTTCAGATTAGCGACATCTCCCCAACCGTATCGAGCAACAGCCACATACAAGCAGAGCGGCGGACATGCACATAAAACCCCACCCATCGTCATAAAAATGTCAGTCATCCCAAAGACCCGCTCTCATTATTAAACGTCAACCAATTGCCTGTCAATATCCGTCACAGATAAAGCACTCACAGCGGCAACGAGACTTTATCCCGACCGCCTGTAAACGTACAAACGCATGCATATCATCTTTATCGACCCAAAAGCGTTGATATTTACATTGAGTTTCACACTTTTATCAAGTCCTTTTGTGCGGCCGATAATTACGGAGCATGTCTCCGCATTGTGTAAAACATTTATGTGCCCGTAGATAGCCGCTGACGCCACCGCAGCACCAGTAGTAGCGGCATTGGTCAGTGGTGGCGGTGGTGACCAATGGTGGCTACTCGCCAGCTTAGTGGAAATGTTACCAGGCGCAGCAATGTACGGGAGTACTCTGGTTTATGTGTGCCATCCAACATATCATGGCGCTTATATTTCCCTCGAGACCATTTTTTATTTTTTCTTCTCCTCGCAGTTCGTTTTTCCTTTTCTCTCCTCCTCGCTCTTGTTTTTGTTTTTCTCGTGTGGTCAGAAATTTTTTTCCATTTTTAATTTCATTGTCCCAACTCGCTTTTAGGTGCGCACCATGCGCGAGAATGTGTGCACACAAGTGCCCCCCGCAAGGATACGTCAGCCTGCGTTAAATATGTGAAGTATGAAAAAATAAAATGAAATGTGGTATGCAGGGGGAACCAGCAGGTGCCATCCTGCATCGCCGCGGCTTCCCTCTCTGGGCAACGAAATGCAATTTTAAACGCTCAAAATATGATGAATGCAAAATGTTGCTGGATTAGACGGGCGAGGTGTTTGCCAACGACGGGCGTGAGTGTCTGAAACAACAATCGTCGGAAATGAGATACATCTGCATGTGATACGTGCAGCAGAAGATAGTAAAAACTAGCTCGCCTGCAAACAAATCAGGATATGAGTTTAAGTGATGCGTCAAGAATCACCAACTTTACTCGCCGCACACCATCTATGCACACGCAACACGCCAACACACACCCGCTGCAAGAAAGGACTTGAATAAATTTAGGACATTCACTCCCGCTTCCGCAACTGCACCTCGCTCATTTGTAAATGCATGATGGTGAGAACGCTGATGCGGATGGGAATGGTGATGGTGACGTGGCTGAGGATGCTGTTGCACGACGCAGCCCATCGTCTCTATTACAGTATAACTGAGAGAAGGATAAAGTTTTCTCTTCTTGCGCACGTAGGCAATACGAAACGTGATTTTCCGGAATATTTCTGCGCTCCTCGTCATCCAATTATCATTCTGTGTGAAAATGAGTTTTAATTCCGAAAAACAGACGCGACAATCCTTCCGGAGCAGCGCAGTGCGGAGCGGTGAGGCGGAACCGGCGTGTCATAAAAGTGTCTGTTATTTTTATGGCTTAATTGCGGCCCCGCCTATCTGCCATATCTCTCCCATCAGTCGCGACAGCTGCCTCCTCAACTCGGCTCGAACGTGCCATCAACATTCGCGAATCGCAGAATCGCACATCACACTATCCTTAATTGCAGTCAACTTCCCCAGCGCCCACCACTGCCGCTGCCGACTACATTCACTATTAATGAGGAGTGGAGCCCATCAATAAGCGCCGGAGACAGGCAACAGATGCCCAAGTCAGGGCATAACAAATCTCTCGGATGCAAGCATCCCATATAATACTAATTACGAGTCACAGAGGACTACGTGATGGGCGACGGCGGCGGCGACGGTGGCTGCGACGGAGTATTAAGTCGTTCCGTACCACAGCGATGCTATTCTATGCATCCTGGGGGTTTTTGCATTCGTCAATATCCTTCACAGAACAATGGATTACCAATCGGTGGGCCAATCGTCTATGATAAGGACCGAGCGGCCGCCCGGTGCCCACTCCCAGCGACGGGTGCACAGCAACATCAATTCTGTAATTTATATCGATGTCAAGAGTATAAATTTCAACTTCAGCATTAATTCCCGGGGAAGAATTAAACTGTCACATATATTTAAGGCGGCATATGTCACATTTTATTTGCCCTATCAAACCTGATTTATTGCGTCGAGCAAACAGCACCACCAGGCGGAACACAGACCAAATATTCGGGCATTTGAAATTTTACAATCGGCCCCTTGATGGAGATTTCCTAAAACATTGGCCTGCTGGGACATTCTGATGCACACAGTCATCCAGAAGAGACCTCGTGTGGATGGCTGGGCTGGGCGCCCGCCCACCATTGCAGTGTGCAGTGCTACTCAACCATAAATCGCCACTGTTCGAATGGATGAAATTGTCATGAGGTTTTTGTTTCATTGACGATGACCATGGTGATAATTTATCACAAAAGACACACTCTGTGCCATGCTGTAACACCCACATGCCGGAATTTGAATAAAATGGTGTGTGGTTCGCCAATCCAACCGTGGCATCCGTCACTCACGACTTAGTTGCGAATTGTGACAACCTTCGATTATCCCGTCCTGAGCGCCGCCTCTGAGGAGGACTATTACGGTTCGTCTGCGCGTTTGTTGCGTGGTGAGGGGGAGCGCTTTTAAATTTGAAGAGACACAATCAGCGTATAATGAGGGCACACGACGAGTCGCATCCACCACACGTGCTCTCGCCCCAAACCGCCATCCGCATGGGGCTGGGGTGCCCTTGGAATAAGAAAACAACTGCCGCGCGGAGATAAAATTTGTACGTTCTTGTCCCTAATGAGGTAATTTAAGCAGGTTTCAGTTCATTATCTATTTGTAATTATGCTAATGGCTTAATGGGAAAATTTTCACGTTCCTATGCGTGTCATTACCGCACTGGGACGGTTATCCAGCTAAAGGAAATGGCGAATTTTAAATTGCTCGTATCTTGGAGGGATAACAAGTTTCATGTATTCGTTTTTATCGCAGCGGAGCGCAGTTCTTTCCCGGAGCACATTGGATTGAACATAAGGATAACTCAAGTGCAATAAAGGATGCCGTCACAACGGCATCCGACTGAAGCATCCAAGCATGGAAAGCCATGGACTGGGGCTGACTTGAAGTGACGATCGGGGGCAGGCTGAGATTCGTGTCTTATGTGTAGCAACATCTGCCAAGCTGATTACGAATTGTTAAGTAGTGTGCTGTAAATCAGTAAATCAAATTGAACGACGGAAGAATATCATAAGATTTCATTGCCGCAACCAGGGCGTAGTTTTACCACCCCTACAACTGTCGACGATTTAACTGTTGACAACAGACTGGGACAGAATTTTGTTGTAAGAGGGATTTCAATTTTTGCATATAGAGAACATTTACAAGTTGCCTTCGATTCAATTGATTTGAGTGAAGTTCCTTTAAAAACTGTGGATTTCCTCGTATTTATTTTATATTTTGAATTATTCGTACATCGCATGCTCAATGAGTGGAATGTCAGCGTCGTTTGCCCGGCCCGCAAAAAGAGTCCTTTAACTGCGCCAATTATCGTGGGATCAGCCTTCTTAACATCGCATGCAAGCTCCTCTCTGCCGTATTGTGTGAGCATCTGAAACCGTTTACCCATGACCTGATAGGTCCTTATCTGTTTCAGACTAAGGAAGTCCACTATAGACCAGATATTCACATTATGGCAGATCCTGGAGAAGACCCAAGAAATCGAAATCGACACTCACTACCTATTCGTCGATTTTAAGGCCGCATATGACAGTGTGTATAGAGACGAGCTATACAGTGCCATGTCTAGTTTTGGCATTCCTACCAAACTCGTCAGATTGTGTAGGATGACGATGGAGAACTCTCACTGCTCCGTCAAGGTCGGCAACAAACTCAACGGGACCTTCAATGTCAAAAAAGGCTTTGGACAAGGTGACGTACTGTCATATGACTTCTTCTACACCATCCTCGAGGAGATCGTGCCTAACTCACAAGTCCACACCAGAGGCACGATCCCTCAGAAGGCAGTTCAATTGCTAGCTTACGCTGATGACATTGACGTGATTGGGCGAACACAGCGAGCCGTCAATGAGGCGTTTGCTGGCATTGAAGCGGAAGCGGCTAAAATGGGTCTGGCGGTAAATAAGGGCAAAACTAAGTACATGCTGTCATAAAGGAGGGACACACAACATCGACGTCTCGGATAGAGCGTCACACTAGGCACAAGAAACTTCGAGGTAGTCAAGGACTTCGTCTACCTCGGCTTCGCGGTAAACAGGGACAACAACATCAGTATCGAAATCAAATTCAGAATCACTCTTGCCAATCGCTGTTTCTTTGGGCTCAAGAGGCAATTGAGTAATAAAGCCCTTTCTAGAAGGACTAAGCTTTATATAACAGCTTGATCATCCCCGTCCTACTATATGGCGCAGAATCTTGGACGTTAGCAAAGGCGGATGAGTAAGCCCTTAGTCTTTTCGAGAGAAAAGTTTTGCGTGCGATTTTTGGTCCTGTTTGCGTTGATGGCATCTGAAGGAGAAGATTTAATGACGAACTCTATAGACTGTACAGCAACATGCACCTGGTCAAGCGTCAACGGATACAACGCTTAAGATGGCTAGGCCATGTAGAGCGTATTGACACCACTGCTCCGGCCCGAAAAGTCTTTGAATCCGAGCTATTGGAACAACGCAACAGAGGACGACCTAGACTAAAGTGGCGCACACAAGTTTAGAAGGACCTCAACCAACTTGGAGTGCGCAACTGGAGACAGCTGGCGAAAGATCGTGCTGGCTGGAGAGGAATGTTGGTTGAGGCCCAGGTCCACCCCGGACTGTAGCGCCACAAGAAGAAGAAGAAGACATTTTTTTTGTTGTTTGTTTTTTTTTTAGTTTTATTTTTTGTTCTTAACGTACTAACCTTTTCAACCTAACCTAACCTAAATGTAAATTGGCCGTAGGGGACCAACAATCAGCTCTTTAAGCTGACGGCAGCTAGGGTACTTGATGTGGCTCTAGCCACCATCTCGCAAATGGAGATGGATGTGCTGAACCGAAGGTCACCCGGACTTACGATTCCTACATTGCTCTTGGTGAGCAGCCGCTTGTCCACTGCCCGTATTACGACATGGTAGAGAAGTGTACATTGATGTCTCAACATACACTTGACGATTGTCATAGTTACAAATACGACGAAAGTGGTCTTCATTGTTGACTAAAATACTAATGCTGGGATCAATGGGGATGTTGTTTTGATTATTTGGAAGCGTTGTTCAGGCGTCAGAATGAAATTGATTTCAAATCCCAAGTTACACATAAAATAAATCTCTTGACAGCTTACAAAATGCGCTCCACTTTGAATATTGGGGGTACACATTCGGATCATTTTCAAAAGATGGCGCCACCTGCAATTTGATTGTAGCTCGTTGCCACAAGTATGTCCTACTTGGAGTTAATTAAAAGGCGAGGAGTCGATTTATGTATACAATATTTTATTTAGATAAGTTATCATCGGCGATTTCAATGTAAGTATTGATCAGTGTCACTATCCCACTGCTAGTTATGATCCGTGTGACTTTCTAATTGCGAGTGTCTTTTGTGTGACCCAACCCATTCCTTTTATTGCTCCGTAAGCACATGCCCACGTTGCATCCCTCGGCGTTGGTGGGATGCGAAGGATATCCTTTTGTGCGTCGCGGGCACCGTTGGGTTCGTTGGGTTGTTTACCCAACGACGTACGGACCGCGATCGCAGATGTTATTTTGCGTGGAAGGATATCCTCTCGTGGGTTATGTGCCGTTGGGTTAGTTCACGTACTGCGATGTGCTGCTGAGTGTGCCGTTGCGTAGTCCGTTCAGTATGCTCAGCTGCACTGGTTGGCCGGACCGTTGGTGTGGTTGTCTGCCACATGATCGTGGAAGCAATTAACTACTTCATTTAAAAGATGTCAAATCCGCCAGCAAAAATAATAAGTGTGTATCACGGTCTGTTTTCTTCCTTATCGAAAATGCCCGGATTTGGTGTAAACAAACAGCATTTTGCGGTAGGTATTGACTTCAAGTTGGCATAACAACTACAAATTTAAAGCCTATTAACTGTCCGATGTGAAATTTCTAATTAACTAAACTGGCTGGCGCTACAGGGGAACCAGGACCTACCTTGCTCATCAACTACTCGTGTTGTACGCGCTATTCTTCTCCCACGAGTAGAAGAGACCTACAGTTTTTTGCCGACTCCGAACGGCGAAGTTTGAAAAGCGTGCTGTACGCGCTATTCTTCTCCCACGAGTAGAAGAGACCTACAGTTTTTTGCCGACTCCGAACGGCGAAGTTTGAAAAGCGTTTTCTCAGACTGTTATTCTTTGAGTGTTGTCGGCAGCTCGAAAGAGGTGGTGCCGTGAAAAATTCGAGGTGTTCAACCGGGAATCAAACCTAGACTCTTTGGCGTGTGAGCGTCGAGCGAGCGTCTTTATCTATTCACACATGATCTCTAACTTCATAGGAGCATATTACATAGTGCATACCTTCCTCAATGTCTGCCTAATAAAATATACGCAGAAACTATGAAATCAACAAAAGGGCTTTTGTGATTACTAGCGAGGGTTTCTTAATTGGTATGAATCCATCATCAAACACTGTCCGTCCGAAAACCAATTAGTATGTAGACTTCGTAAAACGGCCCAGACCAAATGTTGTCTCAACAAAAAACCTCCCTTCCGCCCACTCAGCAGAAACAAGGTCGTCTAATAGAATCCACAGCATTCTAACTGCAAGAAGAGAAAAGAAGAACGACCTCGTTCTGAGGGTTCCACCCCATCGCCATGACGAACATGTTTCGTTTTCACTGAAACCCAAAAAACGAAAATCAAGCCAACCAAAATACAAAAACACAAAGCCCCTCCCTACCCCCAGAATATCAATCGTTTCCAATTAAATACAAACTAACCACGCCAGCCTGCCGTCAGAGGAAGGACCACTTACCAAGGGGATATGTCCTTTCAAAAATAGTAGTCGTCCATTTACTTATGTAAACAGTTTTCTCGTCGATTCAAAATAAACAGACTCACGTACTCTCCACCGCATGCCCAAGTCGAACGGCATTGCTCTGGCAAAACCAAAGAACACATCACACCGACAGGGTCCGTACTTAATTGGACCATAGATCCGACTACCAAAGCCATTGTAAAAGTTCTCAACTTGGGCAGTTTATTTTGTATAACACTTTGGTATTGTTTATTATTTTGGAAGAGAACGAGAGGCGAAAAATAAAAAAACAAAATTCCACAAAGAAGACGCTCAAGTGGATACATGGTGCCCGACTCTCAGATTTATCCATCTGTCTGAATTGTTGTGTGCCACAGAAAAACTTTCTGACGTCCGAAAATACCATGAAAAGAATTCAAACGCATTTCGTGTGGCTTCCCATTCGAATTAGGAAAATGAATTCTCTGCAGCTGTGGCGGGGGAGATAGAGGAGGCAAGGAGGTCGCAAGAACGCACTGCGTTCCCGTGAATGCACCATAACTTCTCAGCAAAACTACCAGAAGTGAGTTTTGCTCCGTTAAGCCGAAACTTTCTGCTGCTTCTCTCATTTAAATACCAATACAGTTAGGGGTACACAGCCATCAAGTGTAGGTTAATAAACTTGCCGGCCGGGACTCTGAGCCACACTGATGTGGGTTCAACATCCTCAGACCAGCTAAGCCCGGATTAGTACCTTTTTCCATTCTAAATATGATCCGCAGCAAATATCCCTGCCCCAAGACGAAGGAATTCTCTGCCCAGCTGCCTGGCTGCCTGTGGTGAAAAGCAATATTACCCATGACCGGGACGAGAGAGAGATGATACATATCATATTCAAAGTCCCCCGGCAAATACTCGTAAAAATAATCCTTCGGAGTACATTGAGCTCGAGTAATAAGTGCACACACAAACGCATGGATGTGGAAAAAAAGTCCAGATTTGAATTTCTATTCATGCCCAGTGAGCCTTTGCACTCGCCTTTGCCATTTTACTTAAATCACCCATCTCTGGGAGAGGATAGCAGTGGGGACGTAGCGGATATGCTAAAACTTTCAAAGCAATATCCCCCTTCCACAGTCCCGATCCGATCTAACCGCATACAGCTGACATCAAGTGCTGCTGTCCGAAAAGTCGGTGCTTGGGGTAAAAAATCAAATCCGCGCATCCTTTGGCATGGCGGGTTCTTGTAATATGAATAATGGCTGTGTTTTGCGAGCCGCAGAAATATGCCGCCAAATAGCGAGAGGCCAGCAATCGCAGCACATGTGACGTTCTGATAAATTTGCATATCCTCCGACCGGGCTCGCACTCGAGTACATGATTCGAAATTTTGTTATTTTTTCGGGGTTCCCACTGAAGTCGAACCGACCTTGTATTCTTTTTTTTTTTGGAGCTAGCGGTTCATTCATTTTGTTTTTCAACCGTCCTGTCAGTCTGCATTACAGGTTCCACTCTTCCGCCATGGCTTTGGGATTAAAAACGCTTAGCACAACGGAGAGCGGCGACGCGCAGAGACGAACTTTTGCATCACAGCAAAACTGCCAAAAATATCCTTGTTCCGCACAAATCCGCCAGAGAGGGCCCCGTAAATTTATTAGACGACACAGAGGCAAATTTCTAGTGCATAAAAGTTCACGGGTAATAAATTTGACGAAGCATCAGCATCCGCCACCGAATGGGTGTACGAGAGCGAGCGAACGAATGGACAGAAGAGTTATTCGTTTGTGTGTGCAGTTAGCTGTGGATGCCTGGGAACACACAATCACACACGCATGGAGTCACTCACCCGAAGAGAAGAAACGCAAACAGGTCTCCAATAAATTACTTATGCGCCGACTTTTAATTAACGTACATTACATTAATGGAAGACTTCGTACCTCGACGGGATTCCCCAGGACCAGTATGTGGGCGGCAGGGAGCCGAGGGAGAATACAAACATCTTACAATGGAAATTAATGGAATGAAATTATCATTCTTCGAAAGGATCGTCCCGCCAGAGTACCATCATAATAAGATAATGGAGTACATTTCTTCTAATTAACCAATTAGGGGAAATTTCCATAATTACGCGAGAAAAATAAAGTTTTCCTGTGGGGGGACGCGGGGCCGGTCGGTCTGCGTCGACATCGTTGTCATCATCGTCTCCGTCATCAGAGCAACTGCCCCCGCTGCCTGCATCATGCCACCCAAACTGTTGTCATTGAGGAATAAAATGCGGGAGCAAGGTGTTAGTGAAGGGGCGCAGGTGGTGGGGATCATTTTTTCGCGGAGCCTCCACCATATCTCACTTGCAGCAGGACGATGTTCATATTAATAGCCTTCACATTTATTACATCAGCATCAGCATTAGCATCAGCATCAGCGTCAGCATCAGCATTCCAGCCAGCACTCGTGCTCAATTGGATTTTTGGTTGATAGAGTCTGTCGCTGACGACACTGCTTGTACCAAATCCACACATACAGCACTATGCTAAGCCAATCTCCCGCACCCCCGCCACCCGCGCACCCACCATCGGCATACCAAACCGTTGGCGCGTAAGGAAGGAGGCACGAAGGAGTGGTATGAGGACTGGCGAGGAAGCCGCCTTTTCGCGAACGGATGGGGAGCACGTTAAATCCAACGCTAATTTTCACAGTAAACAGAAAATTCAATGTTTGAGATAAGGATGTGTGCACAACGCATATTTTGCAGATAAAAAGACGAGTTTTTGGGGGATTTTAATTAGTTTTCTTGCATGAATATTAATTATATTATAAAAGGATACGCGAATATGTTTAATTATCATTTTAATTGTGCTTGTTGCCGGGAACATCGACGGAGACTCCGGCTTTAGAAAGGCGCATCATCTCCTCGGTAGTGGTGGCTTACTGAATGGATGGCAGCTAATGAGTGTTTGTTGGCGTATATGAGGGAATCCGTTTAATTAGCTATGAGAGCAAAAAAATACACACAAACGCACGTACTCTGTGTGAGATACAAGCCAATGGATTATGTGCGGATAAATTATTTATTATAACGGAGTCCCAGCGATACTCGGCTGCCGGCTGGGAGGTTTTTGAATAAATTACGAGCGCTTCTTCCCAGGACCTTAGCGAGGGGAAATTAAAAAAGTGTGTGTTACACATTTGATAGGATTAATAACGTTGCAATATACACGAGGAGTGTCTTCCCTTTGATGGCAATGCTAATTGAGTAATAATCTTTGTGCAATTAAGGCGGGAGATAATATGCAACTCGCTGAAGATGTTCGCATGAGGAGTGCGGCTTTGAATTTCTTTTCTCTTCTGGTGGGAAGTGAACTTTTCTTAATCTAATGCACTCGTTGTGTGTTAGTTTAAAAAAGGCTCTCTACCACAAGTAGGGATTTCTCCTCTTTCTGCGTCGTGACAAACAGAAAATTTCACATTTCTATGAAAATGAGTTACAACGAAGAGGAGTTGAAAAGATTAACTTTTTCACACGTTTGCAACATCATTCAGCAGTGTACAGTTTTCTCTAAGCAATTCACTGAGCTTGCAAAAGACAATTCTCACTCGCCTACAAAACCGAACACCGAATTTTGCGGTAAGGACAGCATAATAACTCTTTAAGACGGTGTAAAAGTGGAGATTACAAAAATGCCATAAAATGGCAGACGACGGTTTTTGGCAGCCTATGATAGGATGTTACGCAGGCTTTGGGGATTTTTAACATTACCATATATCATAGCAACGTTTAGTATGTAAAATGAATTTGATTCGTAACCTATAACACTTTTCTGAAAGTTTTCTTCACGTTCATAAAATCCAACTTTTCTTTGTGTACTTCTGGCGGCTTGTTTGACAGTTGGGCCTTTAGTGTCCTTGGTGAATACATTGATTCGTAAAAAGTGTAAGCTAATTGATTCCTGTGTTGTCTGTTGTCTGTAATTGGAAAACAGATAACGCAGGAATCACATTAGAAATTAATCACTAAAATAGAGATGGACAATTCAGCAATAATTTAGTATCACTCTTATGCTTACGAAGTGTTTTGATTGTTACTTAATAACTTCTTCTTGTGGCGCTACAGCCCAGAGTAGACCTGGGGCTCACTCAACATGCCTCTCCAGCCAGCACTATCTTTTGCCAGCTGCCTCCAGTTCCGTACTCCAAGCTGGTTGAGGTCCTTCTCCACCTGTGTGCCCCACCTTAGCCTAGGCCGTCATCCCTCTGCCTTCGGGATGGCTTAGATTTAAGGACTTTTTGGGCTGAAACAGTGGTGTCCATACGCTCTGCATATCCTAGGTATCTTAAGCGTCGCATCCGAATACGATTGACCAGGCGCCTGTCGCTGAACAGGCCATAGAGCTCTTCGTTAAATCTTCTCTTCCAGATGCCAACGTAAACAGCACCAAAAATCGCACGCAAAACGTTTATTACACAATTGGGTCCAGAGCCCATAGAGACAGCGATTGGTAGGAGTGATTCAGTGTTTGATTTCGGTACTGATATTGTTGTCCATATTTACCGCCGAGCCGAGATAGACGAAGTCTTTGACTACCTCGAAGTTTCTTCTCTTGCTCTGTCCGAGACGTCCACGTTGTGTGTTCTTCCTTGATGACAGCATCTACTTAGTTTTGCCCTCATTTACCGCCAGACCCATTTTAGCCGCTTCCGCTTCAATGCCAGCAAATACCTCATTGACTGCTCGCTGTGTTCGTCCAATCACGTCAATGGCATCAGCGTGACTTTTAGAAGATCGTACCTCTGGTGTTGACTTGGAAGTTACGCACGATCTTCTCGAGGATGATGTTGAAGAAGTCACATGACAGTGCGTCGCCTTGTCTAAAACCTCTTTGGACATTGAAGGTCTCGGTGAGCTCGTCACCGACGGAACAGCGAGAGTTCTCCATCGTCATCCTACACAATCTGACGAGTTTGGTAGGAATGTCAAAACTTAGACATGGCACTGTATAGCTCATCTCTATGCACACTGTCATATGCGGTCTTAAAGTCGACCGTCGTCGATTTGCACTTCTTGGATGTTCTCCAGGATCTGCCACAATGTGGAGATCTGGTCTATTGTGGACTCCCCTGGTCTGAAACCACACTGATTGGGACCTAAAAGGTTATGGGCAAACGGTTTCAGACGCACACACCATACAGCAGAGAAGGTCTTATATGCGATGTTGAGGAGACTGATCCCTCGATAATTGGCGCAATCAATAGGTTCTCCTTTCTTGTATATCGGGCAAACGACGCTGAGATTCCACGCATCGGGCATAATTTTCTCCGACCATATCTTACAGATAAGCTGGTGCATGCGCCCAACCAGGTCATCTCCACCTGCTTTAAATAGTTCTGCAGGCAGTCCATCCGCTCCAGCAGATTTATTCGACTTCAGCTTGGATATTGCTATCTTCACCTCGTCTTATCTGGGGGAATGAATTCTTGTCTATCATCTTCCAGTTCGAGTTTAACATCCTGCCTAAAAGCGGCATTTGGGCCGTCATCGCCGTTAAGGAGTCTGCAGAAATGATCCTTCCAGATTCTCAGCACAGACTGCGACTCTGCCACGAGTTGTCAATTTTGGTCCCAGCAGGCCTTGGTCCGAGCTTTGTATCCTCCGGATAGCTATCTAACCTTTTGGTAAAACTTTCGGAATTCATTCCTGCCATAGCACCTTTCCAGTTCCTCGACTGCGCGCTTCTCCTTTTTCCTTCTTATTCCTTCTGAGAAGCCGGTGCTCTTCCCTTCTTCTCTGTTCGTAAAGCTCACGAACAGCCCTCGTTGTTCGATGCCGCGTCGCCTTATAAGTGTCTTGT
This sequence comes from Eristalinus aeneus, assembly GCA_955652365.1. Classification (NCBI taxonomy): domain Eukaryota; kingdom Metazoa; phylum Arthropoda; class Insecta; order Diptera; family Syrphidae; genus Eristalinus; species Eristalinus aeneus. Next base: position 885,123 of record OY019131.1, read on the forward strand.
TTGGCTGCATGTGCTTGCCTGCACTCGTCGTCAAACCATGGGTTCCTTCTGGGTGGTGACGTGAAACCCAGCACATCAGTGGCAGCTTCTTTGATAGCTTCTTGACAACATTTCCAGTCTTCTTCCATGTTTAATGCAAGCAGCGTCGAACTCTGAGAGAATTCCAGAGAGACTCGGTCGGCAAAGTTCCCAGCGATCGGCAGCGATTGTAGCTTTCCGACGTCAAACCGTATTGGCCTGTCTCGACTCCGCTGATCTTTCGATATCCGGACTCTTACCTTGGCTACAACAAGGTGTTGATCCGAGTGAATGTTTGACGTCGATCGTAACGAGACCAATCTGGTTGACGGTTGATTGATCAGGAGATCGCCAGGTCCCTTTGTGAATGTACAGGTGTGGGAACCGCGTGCTAGCCACAGAGAGGTTCCGCCCCGAGGCGAAGTCCAACAGCCTCAGTCCGTTTCTGTGTTTCCCGATAACTCCAGCAATTATGTCCTCCTTTTCCAGCTGAGCGTTGAAGTCTCCTAGAACGATATTGGTGTCGTAGCTGGGGCATCGATCATATGTTCTTTCTAGGAGATAATAGAAGTCATCCTTGGTGTTGTCATTTTTCTCCCCTGTGGGGGCATGTGCGCAAATTAGGCTGATGTTACCATGCCTTGATGCCGATTGTCGTGAGCCATTCGCTGACTGGGCCGTACCTCAAAACTTTTTGCCTAAGTCTACCTTGAACAACAAATCCGCATCCCAACTCTGCGACTCTACCACACGAATGTTTACCTTCTAAAGCAAATCATATTTCCTGAGTTACTTTTCTTCAAAACAATTTGATGTGTCTTTCCGTCCATGTACCGGCTTTTTTCTTCCCTTCGCTCTAGACCTGACTCTCTATCATTTTCAGCGATTTTTTCAACACTCTCTCACTAATTTTCTTACATAAGTTCCGCCGTCCAGTCAAAGCTCCAGCACAAAGAGTATGCTCATTTCTTTAGTGGCAAGAAATACCAGACGCAAGAAATGATACACTGAATACTTCAACGCACACGTACTCACAGTAGAATCAAATTCAATTGTCTACAGAACGGACTAAAGTTTATTGAATGAAAATGTCTCCAGACAAAAAAATTGTTCAAACAATTTCAGTGGACTGAAAACAAGCTGTACGTTAAAATTTGATTGTCAACAGGGAGATAGAAAAGTTATAAGTTGAACAACTGCATCCCCCGCAACAGCATTGCCGTTTGGTTTTATGTTTCTGTCAATATATCGCATACGTTGACAACGACGTATTGTATGTGCCGTTGTCTTTAAAATCCGCCAGCAATACATATGAACACACTTTCGCTGACACAGAGCCTAGGACAATCGCGTCCGACCTGTCTAAAGTACACAGCATTGGTTTTAGGCTCAGTTTTTATGTATTGGACGAACTGTAGACAGACGACACAACTAAATTATGCAACACAAGTAAAAGACATCATGATCGATTAATTAACAAGAATTTAATATTTATTAGCACTGCGGACGTGTCTACAGGACAAATAAAAAAATTCTAAACAGACTGCCTTTCGGATTTCCAATGCCAATATTCATTTGCAGTGTGTATTTCGGCACGGCTGCTGACACAAAACAACGACCAACAACTTCTAGATAAAAAACGTACCATGCATGGCCTTGAGTTTGGGCCGGTGCATCGTGTGATATATGGCCTTGAGTCCAAAACAAAAAATGCATGGTGCAATAAATTGTTCGATTGTCGAGGACATGTTTTTGCAACGTGCTACCCTGAGTTTAAATTCAAAACATTCAGTATTTCTTCTGTATTTAACGAGAAAAATTTAAAACAATAAGTGTTTTGTTTAAAGATAAAATATCTTATAGTTGAATTCACATAAGTGAACGTTGCCCCAAACATATTTTAACCTGCTAATCAAATGTATACTAAAGTCTGCATTGACATTTTATTTTTTCTTTGAGTAAGCTGCGGGCATCTTCTGTGTCAGAGTGTCAGTAAGGAAAAAAAAAATATACACAAAAAGGTACACTATGGCTTATTAGTTATATATGTTAAGCATATAACTTCTACATACGCCATGGTGCACGCGTCCGTATTTTTATATGGACATAGTTTAATTTTATTTTACTTCTTAGTAGGTTTTAATTAAGTTTAAATTTAAGATAGGTTAGGTTAGGCTTAGGTTATAAAAGCAACCGACCCAAGTTTTATAACCTATCTTGGGAAAAAAAAACAAAATAAATTATTATGAACAAAAAATTGAATGCAAAAACTATGCCCAAATGACTATGTTGATGTATTAAAACAAAATTTACCAGAACGTGTCAAAATATATTTTTATAAAGATAATGATTGCCAGACTTTGGCTATTGTAAAATGTCCTAACGTTCTTAAAATAACGTTGAATGGTTTAAAGTAGGTCCAAAGTACACCCAGTCGTTGGTAAAATTAATGCCAAACCGCTTAAAAGAAGATATAAGACGAAAAGGAAGAGCAAAAAGATATTAACTATTCCAAAATCATTGCCTTGAACTAGCGCTTTGGATTATCGATGTCAATGTTCTTTTTTTTTTCAAAAAACATTTATTTTTTAATTTTTATTTCATTTGTGCTTTTTTAAATATATTTTCTATCAATCAAATAAGTAGATTTGCAGTGTATCATAAACACATTCAACTAAAAAGTCGCGTTTTGTTTTTTGAATATGCCTCGAAATGTTTTATTATGATGTTCAGTTATTGGAGCTTTTTATGGTCAGTAATTTTTTTTAAAATATAATTCGATGCTAGAAGGATCTTGTATAACCACATCTTCACTCCCGTTTTTCGTCAAACAAGTTACACAAGCAGAATAACCTCCAAGTAGAGAATTGTTTTGTTTTATTTCTTCTGTATTGGAGAAGAATTGGAGTCCAATAAATATAAGAAAACCAATTATAGAAAAGATTTCCCAGTAGATAAACAAACCAAAGAGAAAATAAAATGTTTATTTCAACTCCCATTTCTCAATTTTTTCCAAATCAAATTCTTTTGCTAAACCTACGGTCGAATATAATCTAAGAGCAATGTTTCACATTTAAAGAACAATGCCATGGGCTACTTCTCCCAAGATTCCGCTGTTGCAGAAGTTTTCCTCGCCATCAATTCAAATGATTTCCTTAACATGAAAAGAATATGTCAAGTCACAAACACAAATTTATTCATATTTTCAAAAACGTACATATGTGTATCCAAATTGAATTGAAAAGCCAATTTCGCCGCTATTGCGCATAACTTCTTTTGATAAAAAAACTTTATCCATTTTCTCTATTTCCAAGAGCGACATCTACATATGCTCCCCGCTTCACATGTGTTAGCAAATTGCCTGCCTGCTTCGAAGGATCTTCCGCCGGCGGAACCTACCGACAGCGTATTGTCTTTATTAATTTTATTAATCCAACGGATTATAAAAAAGCAAAATGGGAAAGAAGATGTACACACAGCGGCGACGGCATAAGTTAGACAACAAGGATATTGCGTTCCTCATCCGGCGGACTCACGACATCAGGGCGTTATTCTCGTACAAGTGTATGTATATATTTTTTTGTATCCTTTATTACTTTTCTTACGCCGAAGTCAACCGGCACATTGAAAATTTTAATGTAAACCTTTATTGCAGAGGAAAGTTTTCCAATAACAATTGTGAAATGTTGGGGAAAAAAGCGGAAAAGTTTCAAACTTTGTTTGAGGAAAAGAATTTCCGGATGCCCGGATACTGAATGGAGGATTCTATACACTGTGAGGCGTTTTATTTTATTTTTATTAATTTCTGGATATCTCCTACTCGCTTGAACCATGCCTGCATCGGGCGTGAGGTAAAATGAAGATGTGTTAAGCCACGTCCATAAAACCAATGCCTTAGCGAGACGAAGACGATGAAAACAAAGGCTTTAGGCAGAAGTTCAACCGTGCCGGACACAGTGGACCGATTAGATTGCTCCTCTCTTGTTTCTGGTTTCCTACATATCCCAGCTGAACTTTTCAATTCGATTGGATGCGCCACTGCCAGCATTGTTCCCGACCAATTAGGAAAGCTATCACCGGCACTCACACCCGTAATCGGCGTGGGGCTGTGTTTGCTGCGGTAAGCCATTCACGCAGCGGAAGATGTGAACAAGAGGAGCATGAGGAGACCATTCTCAAAGGAAAGCCCTCCGGAAATCTTCGGCTGGAATATGAAATTTTTCAAATGAAATCTCCCCCTCTGTCACTTTTCGAGTTGAATGGTGAGTTCGGCAGCCGCTTTCACTGTTTTACTTCGGAGGAATTTTTTTTCTCAACGGGCTCTCTATCCTTTACTGTGTTGGTTCCGGTAACGTACTTGACAGAAGCGGTTCATTTTGGGCATGTCACCCGTTTTGGTATACAGGAGGAGCCGAATAGAGGCAGCCAGCAGTGTCGCTTTATGCTGGCGCTGTTGGGGGAGTAGGGCAAAGTTTTCACATCGCATGCCATTGTTTTAAAATTTTATTAAAAAGTTTAATGTTTTGCGGCTTCAACCAAGTTCCATTCAAGTTTAGTGGCGTTGGCGGCAGTGTCGCAGGCTATGGGAAAAGCGCCATTGGAAAACAGAGGCAACACAAAACACAGACGCAGTGGAGCAGCAACAGCCTCTATCATAATGAAATGAGTTCCTGGTGACATTTGAGGAGCTTTCCCCATTCCCAAACTTTTTATGAGACTTTTCAATGAGATTTTTATTATTTACAATTTGTTGGAAGACAATTTAATGGGTTTCTATGAATTTACTCTTATCTCGGTTTCACCCCAGCATCAGCACCACCGCTTGAGTCCCCGGGGGCATTCAGATGCCCAAACGATTTGGCTAATTCGAATTTCGGCTTTAACATTCCCGCGCTGAGAGTGTCCCTGTGCTGGCGTACTTCTCGTTCTCCTACTTTATGAGGGTCAAAGGGAATTTTAAATTTTACCCAATTTCGGGATCAACAATGTAATTACCTTTTTCACGTCGGCTGAGTGCAAAGGCGATAGCTTGGTGGTGCTCTTTTCCCGTGATGAATGTGCGTGAGGTGGAGAAAGAAAGTTTTCGGCGGTAGAAAGGACTGCAGATTAAATTTGTAAACAACGGTTATGCGTTGGAGGGGAGTTGCCCTCATTTGTTATATTAGTTTGTATTTTGATGCAAATTTTTGTAAATACTGCTATTATTTTTTGACTTTAATTTGGTGCCAATGCATATACAAAAGCAGTTTTTAAATAAAATGTTACGTCGATTATACATAAGTGTTTTTATTTTTTTCATTTTTGGCATTTCCTTTTTTTGGTTTAGAATTGGATTGACTTTAATTTGACTGACAGTACGACAAAGGCGGAACAAAATATGTTCGATTGTAAATTACGAGACCACCTGCCTAATTCATTAATGTTTTAATGTGTAATTTTATGTGGGATATCCTTAAATATTTCTTAATATGTTTTTAAACAAGGCATAAGAAACACTTAAATATTCTGCAAAAAATAAGATACTTTCTGTCCCTTTAATTTATTCCGTAAATGAGTGCAAAATTAAGGGTTTCACCTTGTTTGCCAAATACTTAAGTTTGTGTGGCCGCCGTGGCGTAGTGGGAAGAGTGCGACGCTCACACGCCGAAGGGTCGGGGTTAGATTCCCGGTTGAACACCTCGAATTTTTCACGGCACTTCCCCTTTCGAGTTGCTGACAACACTCAAAGAGTAACAATTGTCTAAGAAGAAGCTTCTCAAATTCGCCTTTCGGAATCGGCAAATACTAGTAGGTCCCTTCTACTCGTGAGAGAACATTAGCGCGCACAACGAGTAGTTGATGAGCAAGCTAGGCCTTGGTCCTCTGTGGACTGTAGCGCCACCCAATTAATATTATTATTATTATTATTATTATTATTATTATTATTATTATTATTATTATTATTATTATTATTACTATTATTATTATTATTATTATTATTATTATTATTATTATTATTATTATTATTATTATTATTACTATTATTATTATTATTATTATTATTATTATTATTATTATTATTATTATTATTATTATTATTATTATTATTATTATTATTATTATTATTATTATTATTATTATTATTATTATTATTATTATTATTATTATTATTATTATTATTATTATTATTATTATTATTATTATTATTATTATTATTATTATTATTATTATTATTATTATTATTATTATTATTATTATTATTATTATTATTATTATTATTATTATTATTATTATTATTATTATTATTATTATTATTATTATTATTATTATTATTATTATTATTATTATTATTATTATTATTATTATTATTATTATTATTATTATTATTATTATTATTATTATTATTATTATTATTATTATTATTATTATTATTATTATTATTATTATTATTATTATTATTATTATTATTATTATTATTATTATTATTATTATTATTATTATTATTATTATTATTATTATTATTATTATTATTATTATTATTATTATTATTATTATTATTATTATTATTATTATTATTATTATTATTATTATTATTATTATTATTATTATTATTATTATTATTATTATTATTATTATTATTATTATTATTATTATTATTATTATTATTATTATTATTATTATTATTATTATTATTATTATTATTATTATTATTATTATTATTATTATTATTATTATTATTATTATTATTATTATTATTATTATTATTATTATTATTATTATTATTATTATTATTATTATTATTATTATTATTATTATTATTATTATTATTATTATTATTATTATTATTATTATTATTATTATTATTATTATTATTATTATTATTATTATTATTATTATTATTATTATTATTATTATTATTATTATTATTATTATTATTATTATTATTATTATTATTATTATTATTATTATTATTATTATTATTATTATTATTATTATTATTATTATTATTATTATTATTATTATTATTATTATTATTATTATTATTATTATTATTATTATTATTATTATTATTATTATTATTATTATTATTATTATTATTATTATTATTATTATTATTATTATTATTATTATTATTATTATTATTATTATTATTATTATTATTATTATTATTATTATTATTATTATTATTATTATTATTATTATTATTATTATTATTATTATTATTATTATTATTATTATTATTATTATTATTATTATTATTATTATTATTATTATTATTATTATTATTATTATTATTATTATTATTATTATTATTATTATTATTATTATTATTATTATTATTATTATTATTATTATTATTATTATTATTATTATTATTATTATTATTATTATTATTATTATTATTATTATTATTATTATTATTATTATTATTATTATTATTATTATTATTATTATTATTATTATTATTATTATTATTATTATTATTATTATTATTATTATTATTATTATTATTATTATTATTATTATTATTATTATTATTATTATTATTATTATTATTATTATTATTATTATTATTATTATTATTATTATTATTATTATTATTATTATTATTATTATTATTATTATTATTATTATTATTATTATTATTATTATTATTATTATTATTATTATTATTATTATTATTATTATTATTATTATTATTATTATTATTATTATTATTATTATTATTATTATTATTATTATTATTATTATTATTATTATTATTATTATTATTATTATTATTATTATTATTATTATTATTATTATTATTATTATTATTATTATTATTATTATTATTATTATTATTATTATTATTATTATTATTATTATTATTATTATTATTATTATTATTATTATTATTATTATTATTATTATTATTATTATTATTATTATTATTATTATTATTATTATTATTATTATTATTATTATTATTATTATTATTATTATTATTATTATTATTATTATTATTATTATTATTATTATTATTATTATTATTATTATTATTATTATTATTATTATTATTATTATTATTATTATTATTATTATTATTATTATTATTATTATTATTATTATTATTATTATTATTATTATTATTATTATTATTATTATTATTATTATTATTATTATTATTATTATTATTATTATTATTATTATTATTATTATTATTATTATTATTATTATTATTATTATTATTATTATTATTATTATTATTATTATTATTATTATTATTATTATTATTATTATTATTATTATTATTATTATTATTATTATTATTATTATTATTATTATTATTATTATTATTATTATTATTATTATTATTATTATTATTATTATTATTATTATTATTATTATTATTATTATTATTATTATTATTATTATTATTATTATTATTATTATTATTATTATTATTATTATTATTATTATTATTATTATTATTATTATTATTATTATTATTATTATTATTATTATTATTATTATTATTATTATTATTATTATTATTATTATTATTATTATTATTATTATTATTATTATTATTATTATTATTATTATTATTATTATTATTATTATTATTATTATTATTATTATTATTATTATTATTATTATTATTATTATTATTATTATTATTATTATTATTATTATTATTATTATTATTATTATTATTATTATTATTATTATTATTATTATTATTATTATTATTATTATTATTATTATTATTATTATTATTATTATTATTATTATTATTATTATTATTATTATTATTATTATTATTATTATTATTATTATTATTATTATTATTATTATTATTATTATTATTATTATTATTATTATTATTATTATTATTATTATTATTATTATTATTATTATTATTATTATTATTATTATTATTATTATTATTATTATTATTATTATTATTATTATTATTATTATTATTATTATTATTATTATTATTATTATTATTATTATTATTATTATTATTATTATTATTATTATTATTATTATTATTATTATTATTATTATTATTATTATTATTATTATTATTATTATTATTATTATTATTATTATTATTATTATTATTATTATTATTATTATTATTATTATTATTATTATTATTATTATTATTATTATTATTATTATTATTATTATTATTATTATTATTATTATTATTATTATTATTATTATTATTATTATTATTATTATTATTATTATTATTATTATTATTATTATTATTATTATTATTATTATTATTATTATTATTATTATTATTATTATTATTATTATTATTATTATTATTATTATTATTATTATTATTATTATTATTATTATTATTATTATTATTATTATTATTATTATTATTATTATTATTATTATTATTATTATTATTATTATTATTATTATTATTATTATTATTATTATTATTATTATTATTATTATTATTATTATTATTATTATTATTATTATTATTATTATTATTATTATTATTATTATTATTATTATTATTATTATTATTATTATTATTATTATTATTATTATTATTATTATTATTATTATTATTATTATTATTATTATTATTATTATTATTATTATTATTATTATTATTATTATTATTATTATTATTATTATTATTATTATTATTATTATTATTATTATTATTATTATTATTATTATTATTATTATTATTATTATTATTATTATTATTATTATTATTATTATTATTATTATTATTATTATTATTATTATTATTATTATTATTATTATTATTATTATTATTATTATTATTATTATTATTATTATTATTATTATTATTATTATTATTATTATTATTATTATTATTATTATTATTATTATTATTATTATTATTATTATTATTATTATTATTATTATTATTATTATTATTATTATTATTATTATTATTATTATTATTATTATTATTATTATTATTATTATTATTATTATTATTATTATTATTATTATTATTATTATTATTATTATTATTATTATTATTATTATTATTATTATTATTATTATTATTATTATTATTATTATTATTATTATTATTATTATTATTATTATTATTATTATTATTATTATTATTATTATTATTATTATTATTATTATTATTATTATTATTATTATTATTATTATTATTATTATTATTATTATTATTATTATTATTATTATTATTATTATTATTATTATTATTATTATTATTATTATTATTATTATTATTATTATTATTATTATTATTATTATTATTATTATTATTATTATTATTATTATTATTATTATTATTATTATTATTATTATTATTATTATTATTATTATTATTATTATTATTATTATTATTATTATTATTATTATTATTATTATTATTATTATTATTATTATTATTATTATTATTATTATTATTATTATTATTATTATTATTATTATTATTATTATTATTATTATTATTATTATGATTACTATTATTATCCATGAATAACTTTTGGTTTTTTGAAACCCAACGACGATCTATCCAAGGTATTTGTTTCAACTCAAGACTAAGGTAGAACGGTCACATATTTGAGAAGGCCAAAAATACAGCGAAATGCCTAGGTTCATGTAAGAGTTGCAATATTTCACCTCTTTGATCTGACTACAATATACAAGACGTATAATTGTCACAATTATGAGTATAAGGTCTTAACCGACTGAATGCAACAGCGACCGATAAATCTTATCGGGAATAAAAATGCTGCGGAGTCGATTGGCTTGCTTGAACATCAAGATAATGTTGTGTCTTTTTATATTATTTCAAATTAAAATGCCTAGCCAACTGCATTCCTCTTCTTCAAAATGTACGCGCAAATAGACTCCTAGCTAGGAATGCCCACCCCTTCATCATTAAGCCGACCTTCGGACGCACGGTTCAAATTAAAGACTCGTTCTTTAGCCGCACCACGCGAATATGGGATGTTCCTTTCAGCTCAACTTTTTTATTTTATTTTTTACCTTATTTCGTATACATTATAAAGATCTTCGACAAATAAGCAATGGGGAAGATATATGAAATAGTTGGAAACACTCCGTTGTCAAAAGACAAGTGTCGAGTATACCATCCGATACACATTTAACTACTACTACTAACTACTAACTATTATTGTTGTTACATAAGTGTGTAATAATAATCATAATAATAATTAAAATTATAATTGTTGGCGCTACAGTCCAAAGGGGTGCCAGAGCCTAGCTTGCTCATCAACTACTCGTGTTGTGCGCGCTACTGTTCTCTCACGAGTAGAAGGGACCTACAGTTTCTTGCCGACTCCGAACTGCGAAGTTTAAGAAGCTTTCTTAGACAGTTATTACTCTTTGAGTGTTGTCAGCAGCTCGAAAGTGGTTGTGCCGTAAAAAATTCGAAAAATTGGTGTTGAGCTGGGAGTCGAACCTAGACCCTTCGGCGTGTGGGTGTCGCACTCTACCCACTACGCCACGGCGACCACGTAAGTGTGTAGTGCAAGTAAATAAATAAAAATTAGGTTTAATGTAAAGTATTAAGTTTTTGAATAATTCAAAGGAAAGCGTAGTGCGATTACATTTAAATAACGTACGAATCGCGTGCTTCTACTTTACTACTACTTTTAATGGATTAACTTTATCGGAATGAGCACCGCCCCAAACATATTGTAACTTAGATTTAAACAAGGCACTACAGACTAAACTCAAAAATAGGTGAGCAACAATATAGGCTTAAATGATAAATTTGCCGTGAAACTTGAATAAAATATTTTGACAGATAAGTAGTGAATGAACTAAGTTCATTATCTAGAATGGTCCCTAATATTTGAAGTTATCTACTTTTTCTATCACAAAGCATTCAGCAGAACAATTACTGCAGCAATTTAAAGATGCTTCATCAAGTTGATGAGAACAGGTATGTAAATTATACTTAGTGCAACTAGGCGAGTGCTAATTAAACAATATATCTTCTACAACAACTCCAGAGATGTTGAAAATCATAAATTTAGTCTTTTGGCTAATTACAAGTTCATGATAATGGTACCACTTACGTAGAATTTCCAGATCATAATTCATAGAAGCATATAAATTAATTATTAAAGTTGCCGCCATGGCGTAGTGGGTAGAGTATGACGCTCACACGCCGGAGGTCTAGGTTCGATTCCCGGCTCAACACCTCGAGTTTTACACGGCACCACCTCTTTCGAGCTGCTGACAACACTCAAAGACTAATAACTGTCTAAGAAAGCTTCTCAAAAATCGCCGTTCGGAGTCGGTAAGAAGCGGTAGGTCCCTTCTACTCGTGAAGGAACAGGTAGTTGATGAGCAAGCTAGGCCCTGGTCCCTCTGTGAACTGTCGCGCCATACAATTATTATATTATTATATAAGCTAAAATAATTTTATTCAGAGTACGCTATGGAGGTGTAATGGCAAGCTGTTACTTTACCTTCAAAACGTTGAATGAATAGGGAATTAACATAGATTAAAAATAAAATAGGACCCAAAACCGAACCTTGGGGAACGCCTAGATTTATCTTTTTTTCCCTGCACTCAAAATATTTTTAATTTTTGCCAATTTGCCACTCAATACTGGCATAATCAATGCACAATCCTTTTCCTCTCCTCCTTTACATTTTCGGCGCACGCTCTAACTTATTCCACTTGTGTGTTTCGGGTTTCGGTCTCTTGAACTCGCACTAATTATAAAAAAAATCAATAAATAAGTCAATTTATATATGTATACTGCCCCATACGTCACCAAAACTACACGTTGTACCGGCAACTTATTCAAAAATTTCAACTTTATTTACAGCAAGTTTCATTACAAATGTGACTGAATGGATCAATGCACCACACAATTAATGTTAGAGTCATTAAAAATGAAACCCCATTTCAGAGCATAAGATCATAATCTTAGGGAAAACATCAGAGAAAACACATTTCCACATTTATGAACTAAATTAAATCAGTTTCATCTCACATCTTCGTAATGAAACGAAAGAACACATCGCAATAGTACATCTCTCATGCACATTTTACAGACATTATAACGAGGAATGAAAGGAAAGCAAATTATTCGACGCGGTAATGGAAAAGGATATCGTTTACATTTCCTATCTTGTGATAATCCGATTAAATTGGTAACTAAATACCGCTGCATTAAATAACTCAATCAATGAACAAGCTCCATTTCATAACGACTGTGAATGTTTTAAGGTTTTCCTTAAAAGCGGATACTCAACTTGATAAGAAAATGTTTAATTTAAACTGAACCTGGAGGAGTGGCAGACATGCTACCTGAATAAGTCAGACAATGAATTTCGGTTAATTTTTTGTGTGGATAGTAATAAGGTGGCTGCCGTGGCGTAGTGGGTAGAGTGCGACGCTCACACGCCGAAGGGTCTAGGTTCGATTCCCGGCTGAACACCTCGAATTTTTCACGGCACCATCTTTTTCGAGCTGCTGACAACATTCAAACAGTAATAACTGTCTAAGAAAGCTTCTCAAAATTGACCGTTCGGAGTCGGCAAAAAACTGTAGGTCCCTTCTACTCTTGAGAGAACAGTAGCGCGCACAACACGAATAGTTGACGAACAAGGTAGGCCCTGGTCCCCCTGTGTATTGTCGCGCCAACAATTTTTATTATTTTTTTTTTTTTGTAGTAAAAAGGTAATTTATGCTTTGTTGTTTTAATATTCTCAAGCAGAGAGAACTCTCAAAAAAAATCCAAAGTCGAACATAGAAAAATCCAAACTCTAAGACCTCTTAGCTTCATGTGCAACTTGGCATGTGCAACTTAACAGATTACTTAATTAGTTCTGGAACATGTGGCGCCCCTGTACATATGTCCCGAGACATATTGAGTGATTACTTAATTAGTTCCGGGACATGTAGGGGGTGCCACTAACATAAATTGTTAATTTAATTTTAATTTTTTTTTTGTTAGTGGCGCCCCCTATATATCCCGAGACATATTGAGTGATGTGTTATCCTTCATTATGCAAACCACATTAACTTTCTCCCTTTCATGAGATAATTGACCATCACTTTTCCATCAAGTATGTAAATCTTGACTATTCCTCGTCCTCCCAGGAAGGAATTTCTGGTAATGACGAGTGACTACCAGGACAATGTGAGTCGGAAACAATCGCATTCCAGCACTCAGCTCGTTTCATTTCATAAAGCAAACAACTTCGCTTTCAATAGACGCCCCAGACGAGGTGCATCCCAAACGAGAGGCAAAACCAAAGCAGGAGGGAAGCAGTACTTCGTTTGCTTAAAGCATTTATGAAAAAGGTCAACCCATTCAGAATTAAATATTGATGCAATAGCCGATGGCTAATCAGAGACTTCTATTCCTATCCACAGAACCACCACCACCAGCAACAGCAAAAAAAATCCATCCCATATTTTCTCGGCTTCGGGGATATTGGATGAAACCAAAAAGAGTACTCTATATGCTCACGTTCGTCCTCGCTCTGCGCCGTTACCACTGTTGGAAACCACCAGACGGCAGGCACACACAGCTAGCTCCTCAAATGGGAACAAATAATTCGTCTTATTTTCCGGCTCCGACCTAGCCCGGATAGGATTCATAGGACCGCTGGCAAAATGACGACCAAGCGAAGACTTGAGTCAGAGAGGAGTACTCTTTTTGTGTGTGCCCTCGAAAATTGCGCAAAATGATATTTGGAAAAGCTCTCCGATTATTTATTAATGGCAAGGTACACGACCTTATATTTGGGCACAAAATGACGATTTCAAAATTTAATTTCGGAGATGCTGAAGGACCGGGGTCCTTTGAGGATATGTCATTAGGAGGACGACCTGTATGAATATTTCACCGCCGCACCGGTGCGCATGTTTACACACACACATCAGTTCTGCCGCCAGCTGCTAGATTTAATGCATGTGGCCAATAAATTTTATTCTTCAATTATTCATAGCTTATTACGGGTGTCCCTGTAATGAGGACCTTTGACGTGACCATGTGTCATTCAAACAAACAGACGGGTGTACCTATCGAGACGTATTGTAGCCAGGAGCAGTGAAGTGTACTTCCGCCCACGTATGGGAATGCTGTCAGTCGCTTTTGGGACGCACGCAATTTATTGGGAAACTTTTCCAGTCCTACACAACACTATTCGTATCATAAATTCCGCTCATTAATCAAAATTTTAATTCATATGCGATAAAAGTCCTTGGGTGTACACAAGCACGGTTCCTTGGCTTTGCTATTTCTGCTGCGGCTGCCATGCAACCCCGTCGTTGCTCCGCGCCACCACTCCACCGCTGGTAATGTTGTTTCCCTGTTGTCTGCGCCGAGTAACAGAGGGATGTGGTGTATCTGTCGCCCGAAGAAACTTTTGAGAACCGAGACAAGTTGAAGGGAAAATCTTTAGAATGTGCATTCAATCGCGGAACGATAAAGGCGAAAACAAAAACAGGAAGTTCAGAAGTGCTGGAAGGCGATTGGTGTACCATGGTGTGTTGGTGACGGTGGCGGTGGTAGTAGGAGGTATTGGGGTGCCAATCTCTCAGGAGACGGCAAAATACTATTCGAAAATCGTTAAACTAACTGAAAGTATCGCGGTTGTTGTTCTGTTCTGCATGATTGTTTTCAACGACGAAATAAATAAATTTGCTCGCGTTGCTGGCTCGGATAGCTGCCGTCAAATGAAGCGCTGGGGCTAGAGCTGGGGGAGCCACCTCAACTTAGCTCCAGGTTATTTTTGTCAATGAAGCGGAGCCGGTTTCCTAATTTAGAACCGCTTGCCGCATCTTTTCCTTCGCGGCCAGCGGTGTAACTTTGTCAGGGATTTGTCAATGGGAGGATTAAAACTTTTAATAAGTTTTGAACGGATCATTGATCCATAAAAGATTGCTGACATGGAGGAGTATAGTGTAAGTTGGAGTATGCAACGTTCCCGCTAGGCCATCGCAATGAGGCGGATCATATTATTTGCATAATCATTGAAAATGGTTGGCTTTCGACTACCTGGAAGGCGGCAATTTCGGCGTTTAATAGGCCATCAAACTTAAATAGTTTTGGAATGAAGTCTTTTTGTGCGAGGCAATGAAAAACATTGCTTTATCCTTTTTCTTTCTTTTCAGTAGCTTGCTCAGAAATGCAATATTCGGTTTCTTTTCTGTGAATGTGACACCCACTATTTGGTCAGAATGGATTTCGCTCACAGTTCCCGCCCGACATTTGTTTCGCGGAAATGTCTGTTTTCATTCAAAGAAAGAAGTATGAACGCAGAGAGTAGTTTCTGGGAAGTTTTGTATTATTTTTGCATGTCAAAAAAATCTCCATTTTAGGTTGCACAGCGTGGGTGCTTTCTCGAGTTTTGTTAAAGCGTATTTTCCATCAATTGAGTTCTGTCACTTTCAGGAAAACCGACGACCTTATCCAGAATCTGTTCTGCTTTGAAAACATTTGAGGAATATATCCAAATTAATATTTTTACTAAAATGCTTATTGAATGCATTTGCAGAAATGGTATAACGGTCAAATCGTGTACTTCTTGGACATTTTTGTAATGAATTTGTTGAATTTCTCCGCTCACACACTCGGAAAATGTGTTCTTCTGTTAAACAAAATGAAAATTATTGTTTAATGAATTGGAGGAATTTAGTGAATAAATAGGTTATTCGAATGCTATACAGAGATAAGGATTACGTGCAGGCAGATTTCGAAGTATAAGACATAAAACACACACAGGTCTGCTAGGAACGATTTTGAATTATTTCATTAAAAGATTTGTTAAAATAGGAAATGGAACTTAGACCTGTTAGTTAAAAAATGCCGCCGTGGAGTAATGGAAAGAGAGCGACATTTACACGCAGAAAGTTTAGGTTCGATTCCCGGCTGAACACCTCGAATTTTTCACAGCACCACATCTTTTGAGCTGCAGACAACACTCAAAGAATAATAATTGTCTAAGAAAAAGCTTCTCTTCGCCGTTCGGAGTCAGTAAAAAACTGTTGGTTCCTTCTACTCGTGAGAGAAATGCACATAGCACGAGCAGTTAATGAGCAAGCTAGGCCCTGGTCCCCTGTGGACTGTCGCAACTATTATTTAATTAGTTAACATTCAATTCAAATCAATAATATAAAAATTAATCCCCTTTCTCCATTGTTCCTTTGAAATAAAGTCACTGAATACTCTGAATACTGTGGTCGCCGTGGCGTAGTGGGTAGAGTGCGACGCTCACACGCCGAAGGGTCTAGGTTCGACTCCCAGTTCAACACCAATTTTTCTAATATTTCACGGCACCACCTCTTTCGAGCTGCTGACAACACTCAAAGAGTAATAACTGTCTAAGAAAGCTTCTCACATTTCGCCGTTCGGAGTCGGCAAAAAACTGTATGTCCTTTCTACTCGTGAGAGAACAGTAGCGCGCACAACACGAGTAGTTGATGAGCAAGCTAGGCCCTGGTCCCCCTTTGGACTGTAGCGCCAACAATTATTATTATTAATACTCAAACAAAGTTGCTGAGCTGAATGGACGGACTGTCCGCAGAACTATTTAAAGAAATTTGGTATGACCTGGTTGGGCGCTTACACCAGCTCATAAGTAAGACTTGGTCGGAGGAAAGCATGCCCGATGAGCGGAGTCTCACCGTCATTTGCGCAGTCGACAAGAAAGGAGAACCGTTTGACTGCACCAACTATCAAGGGATGAACCTTTTTAACATCGCATATAAGATCCTCTCTGCCGTATTGTGTGGGTCTGAAACCGTTTGTCCACAACCTGATAGGTCCCAATCAGTGTGGTTTCAGATCAGAGGAGTCCACAATAGACCAGATCTTCACATTCAAAACCCAAAAAGTGCAAATCGACACTCACCACCTATTCGTCGATTTTAAGGCCGCATATGAAAGTGTGCATGGAGACGAGCTGTACAGTGCCACGCCTAGTTTTGGCAATCCTACCAAACTCGTAAAATTGTGTAGGATGACGATGGAGAATTCTCGCTGCTCCGTCAATGTCGGTCAGGAGCTCACCGAGACCTTCTATGTAAAAAAAAGGTTTTAGACAAGGCCACGCAATGTCATATGACTTCTTCAACATCATCGTCGAGAAAATTGTGCGTAACTCACAAGTCAACACCAGAGGGACGATCTTCCAAATGTCCCGCTGATGCCATTGACGTGATTGGACGAACACAGCGAGCCGTCAATGAGGTATTTGTTGGCATTGAAGCGGATGAGGCTAAAATGGGTCTGGCGGTAAATGAGGGCAAATCTAAGTACATGTTGTCATCAAGCAAGGGCACACAACATTGACGTCTCGGACGGAGCCGCACACTAGGCAAGAGAAACTTCGAGATTGTCAGGGACTTCGTCTATCTCGGCCTCTCGGTAAATTTTCAACAACATCAGTACCGAAATCAAACACTGAATCACTCCTGCCAATCCCTGTTTCTTTGGGCTCAGGACCCAATTGTATAATAAAGCCCTCTTTCGAAGGACTAAATTTGCTGTCTATAGCAGCTTGACCATCCCAGCCCTACTTTATGCCGGAAAGCTGGATGTTACTAAAATCGGATGAGGAAGCCCTAATTCTGTTCGTCTGTTTAAGAAAAAAGTTTTGCGTTTGTGGTCCTGATTGCTTTAATGGCATCTGAAGGAGAAGATTTAGCGATTAACTTTATTTGCTTTATAGCGACATGCGCCTGGTCAAACGTCTTCGGATTCAACGCTTAAGATGGCTAGGTCATCTAGAGTGTATGTACACCACCGCTCTGGACCGAAAAGTCTTCGAATCTGAGCCATTAGGACAACGCAACGGAGGACGGCCTAGTTTAAGATAGCGCACACAAGTGGCCGCAACCAGCTTTGAGTGCGCAATTGGAGGCAACTGGCGAAAGCTCGTTATGGCTGCTGAGGCATGTGCCATTTTCATCCCCGACTGTAATGCAACACAAAGAAGAAGAAAATGAGATGGAGATGCGCTGTTTTTTTTTCTGTTATGTGGCGTGAGTGTGAAGACATCACTTCATATAGTCCAAACATTTTTGCAAAGTCAAGGCTCGATTTTCTGCCGTGTTCAGTTATTTGTTCCGAGACTCTACATCGTTTCTAGGGACTCGTTTTCTTGTTTTCAAGTTGGAAGCAATGGAAAGTTATACCTAAACTGAATTTTTGCAGGGCTAGTTAGTTACCGGCTGAATACCTCGAATTTTTCACGACACCACCTCTTTCGAGCTGCTGCTAACAAAACTTAAAGACCAATTGTCTTAGAAAAGCTTTCCAAACTTCAAACTTTGGAGTTAGCAATAAACGGTAGGTCCCTTCTACTCGTGAGAGAACATTAGCGCGCACAACGCGAGTAGTTGATGACCAAGCTAGGCCCCGGTCCCCCTGTGGACTGTAGCGCCATCTAATTATTATTATTATTTATTTATTATTTAGTTGGGTACGATAATCGAATGAGCATGAATTATCAAAACTAGTTAGCAAAGTTATCGTCAATTCGAGAATTTGAGAAAAGTAGAATAATCATTCATGGGAGAAGATTTGTTGATCACTGCAAGGCAGCCGTCAACATTTCTTCTTTAATTGAGAGTGAATCTGAATTTATCAATTTCTTTACATTCTCAGTAATCGCACTAATCGTCCTCGCTTTTAGTTATAACTCATGGTTGAACAACTCAACACAATATGCCGCAGATGGGACTTAAACAAACTTACGAAGTGACTGTGGTTCGCAGTTCTTCGAAGATGTCAATGAGCACATAGTTACATTGAATTCGCAGCGATATTATTAAATACTATCCAATTTGTTTCGGCGTGCTATTATGACTTTGTACAACATAAGGTTACAACACGGGTGAGCATGGCTTAATTGCGTAAGAAGTTTGTCAGTTTACTGTGCATAAGTAGACTTAAGATTTAAATATTGGTTTTACTGATAGGTTTTCCCTTATATTCGTAGTAAAGAAATCAAGCAAGTAGGAACTTATATTTTATATATACGTATGTAAGTTGAATTGTATGTAATTACCTTTTCGAATTGTATTGAAATGGCTCCTGAATAAGTAATTAAATAAATAAATAAATCGATTGTCGGTAGCACAATTTTACGTCAAAGATCACCAATGTTATACAGTCTAATACCATTCAATTTTTTTTTCTATGAATTCATACAAAAGAATGTGTCGACGCGAATAGTTTCTAAATTTGAGGTGACTCTTAGTACTGTCAGATGTTAACATTTTATGTTTTCATAAGCTTTATACTGCTTTCTCGGTGCAGCACATCTGTCACACTTCAATAAAGCAGCCAAGGTCGCATGAAAAGAGTTATTGGGCAGCTATGCAACTATGAATATCGGCATTTTAAATTTGTATTTTTAGTGTCCGAAATGAATTTCAATTGTATTTAAATAGCAAATAAACTTTATGATTTGATGTGTCATTGTATTATGCGAGAACTTTAAATATTTCTTTGTAAGTATTTGAAGTCCAGTACAAGAACGTTTTGATATACGAGCGCTATTCAAGCAGAACTTCCAAGCAAATGGTTGCCTGTTTTTTTGTAAAAACTGTCATTCGCCGTATAGTCCTGACTTGGTACCGAATGACTTCTTTTTATTTCCGTACCTAAAAAATAAAATGATAGGTCAACGTTTTTCGGCACCTGAGGTAACGGGTGATGCGTTATCCGGAACCGGTTTTGCTTTGTGTGCAGATGCATCGTCATGGAGCAAAATTACCTTGCCGTGTCTTCTAGCCCATTCTGGTCGTTTCTCGATCAATGCATGGTTCGAATTGATCATTTGTTGTCGGTAGCGATCAGTATTAACGGTTTCACCAGGTTTTAGGAGCTCGTGGTACAGCATAGCTTTCTGGTCCCACCAAACACACAACATTGTCTTCTTGCCGAATCGATCTGGTTTTGCAGTCGATGTTGATGGTTGTCCTAGATTAACCCATGAATTTTTCCGTTCAGAATTCTTAAAATAAATCAATTTTTCATCGCCAGTAACAACCCGATGCAAAACCGATTTTCTTTCGTGTCGTTGAAGCAAAATTTCACAAGTGTTTTTTCGGTTTTCCATCTGTCTTTCATTCAATTCATGTGGCACCCATTTTTCACACTTTTGGATCTTTCCCGTAGCTTTTAAATGGTCAGAAATTGTTTGCTGTGCAACATTTAACATTACTGCCATTTGCTTTTCAACTCAAAGTGTCATCTCCATCCAATATCGCTTGCAATTCGGCGTCTTCAAACTCTTTTGGTGGTCTTCCACGTTCTTCATTTCTCACATTGAAATCATTATTTCTGAACCGTTGAAACCATCTTTTACATATTGCTTCTGATAGAGCATGATCACCATATGCCTCGACAATCATTCGATGCGACTCTGTAGCACTTTCTTCAAATGAAAACAAAAAATTAATGCTTTCCGCAAATCATCACTTTCTGGTACAAAAGTCGACATTTTTAACACGATGAAAAAATATGATGACTTGATGTATACTAAATATTTTTTGCAGATGTCATACGAAACAAACCAAAAAATATAAGGGCTCGTTCACAACAAATGTTCCCTATCGAGACATTTGTATCTTGAAGCTCACTTCATACCGGTATATCTGTTCTCTAATCCCGAAATATAAGAGGCAACCCTCGTAATAGGTTAAAATGGTCATGAAGAGGTTTTTCATGGTATACAGCCTCAACCTATTCATAAATACTTGTTGGGTATTGGTTATTTGTGAGGAATTTAATCTTGTCCGCTGTGGTAAAGTGTTTGGGTTTAACCTTAATATTTTTTTAAGACACTTTCTCTTTCGTCGTTCCATTTGTAGTGGGCAAAATTGTGTAGATCATCTTTACTCGTTAGGCAACCATAGCACCCATAAGACATAGCTTAAATGCGACTTTTTCAAATTATTAATTTCAAAATAACTAAGAACTAGTTACAAATTCTATTTGATTTCTATTTTTTTTTATTTCATACAACAAAATATCATCCGAAGTCCTAGTGTAAAGCTCGCGTTTTGAATGAAAAACCGATATAGAGATGTTATTTTAGCAAAAGGTCATCGTATACGTTATTAAACTATATAAAAAGCCTATATTTCCATTTTTTTTATTGCAAAGTTTTGATGAAAATGTAGGGTTATACTTATATACTAGACAAATTTTCTTAAACTAGCTTAACATATTCTTTTCTTACATCTATCTTACTGGCCCTATGCGGATGCTCTAAGTTAATCTGGACAAAGTTGATATTACTACCGTTCGGCATCTTGTTTTTTTTTATATGTTAATCCTAATCCAAACTTAAATTAAATTATGCTAAGAAAACTATTAAAAACATAGCTGCATTACCCTATGTTTCCATTGTGTATATGTAGTTGTTTGATGTACGTGCAATTTTTTGACTTTCTTAACGTTGTTTTCTTTGTAGTTCAACTTAAATACAATTTGTGTTTTGTTAATGGCTTACTTATGGAGAATTGAAAATTAACGAAAACAGTCTTATATTAATAAAAATGATAAAAAAAAAACAAATTTCTTTAAATGAATTTGCTGTATGTGCAATTTTCTGATGCAGAGTAGTTTTTTAGAACTTCAAGACTTCGTTAACAAAGTCCCACTGTTCTGTAGTATATAAACAAAAGTACTTTCCATTCGTTCCGTGGATTCAAATAATTATATTTTCAAACAGTGCGGCTATACGTGAAATGAACGCAATTTCATTTTGATTTGCAAACTGTTCCTTAGATAGAGTGTATTTTGTTAAAACATTTATGAGAATTTGATTTTTTGTAAGTTTTCTTTTTTTTGCAGGCAACAGTTTGTTTAAACGTAGAACTCAGGGATCAAAATTAAAAAGACACTTTCCTATCAATTTTGTAGGTAGATGGAACCACCCTATCAAAATAAGACGTCAAAATATTCTGGGTATGTCTGCGTAAATCAAAACCGGTCTAGGACTATCACCTTACAAAAACGCACACCACACTTATCACATACCTATGTACTTTTTTATGATTTATCTACTTAAGATATCTTGTTTCAGTTGTCAGGCATTCCACAAAATTCAATTGAAACCGAAATGAAAAAATTAGTTTAGTCATTTAATACACCTAAAATGTAAGTTATCCCTGAAGTACGTTTTGCACACACAACAGAGACGCACAACGCCCACAAGCTTGCCTGCTCAGAGAATCAATCAGGCAATGGCTGAAATTGACAGAGTTGAAATGTTCTTATAATGAATTTTTCATTTCCTTCCTTTGCAGTCCTCACTTCCATTTCCACCGGTATTTATTTCGTTTTTGTGGGTTTTGTTTCTGTTAAGGGCGATTCGGCTTATTTAGCACAAACATATTGCAAATCGTCTTCCTTGCACCAGTGCTATGAATTCGTTTAGCATGTTTCCATTAAAAATAAAAACCCTTCCCTTCTCCTGTTCCGCAGCAGATACCAGAAAGCCATATGAGCCAACACTTCCTTTGATCGTTGGCACACCGATCCGCACCAAAAGTTACAGCATTAACTTATCAAAACCACTTTTCCCATCTTAATCCCCTCATCACAAGCAATCTCCCCGAGGGTTTCTGAGACTGATTTCAGGAAATCCCATCTTCGCGAATCGGTCAACATCCGCGGTTTATTCCGCAAACAACTTCACCCAAGCCCCTGACGTAAGTCATCGAATGTAATGACCTAATCGTGACTGCCATGTTTTTGCCGACGCTCACGGGCAGGAGGCCCCCCGGTTTAATTAATTTAAAAGCCAGAACAACGTCAATAGTCGGAGCTCCAGAAAAAGTGTGGAAATTTTAATCAAACGGTTTATTATCTGCCAAAACAAACGAAAACAACCGGTCTGTTGCTTTTCCATCACCAATTGGGAGCTGCTGTACAATGAGACGTCCAGAGCACAGTAACCCTTTGGCATAGGTCAGCAGTAGGAGCCGACACGTACGTGTCGAGTAAAAAAAAAACAACACACACATTTCACGATTCCCAGCGTGCACGGTGGACACACGCTTGCTCCCCACGTGGGTAGGCAGCGTATTCTATACCCTGCTCCGGCTCACGCCACCATCGTCCTCGAACAAGAACTTCACGGAATAAAAAGTTGCCAAAAAAGAAACGGAAAAATGAGGTTGGAAATTTGATCCGAACAAAAATTAAATTGATGTTAAGTCAAATGGAACGCCCGAGGCTGAGAGAGTAAATTGTTGAGCTGGCATACAGCTTGGGCATCAGTGGCGGTGGCAGTGGCGATGAGGATAGCGATGGCGGTGGCAGTGGCGTTGGCGGAATATTCTGCTTTTTCAATCAAAAACTTTGCGGCTTTTCGGGAAATTTAATTTCCATTGACCCAATGTTTGAATAGGGTGAGCACATCTAGATCGGTATACACTCCAGTATTTTCGCCAGTAGTTTGATTCCCCCTCCCAACGCGGGATAGAGGACGCCCGACAATGGAATATCCGGCTAACCCACATTCATGACCAATTACCTCTCCACGGTGATGTTTAAGGTTGACACTGATCCCCCTCATTTGTAGGGACGCGAAATAAATTTTCACTTACCCGTGGGATCCACATAACATCGTTACGCTGCTCGTGAAAACGAGCTCCCACCCTCCCACCGGCGGCTATATATCCCATTACCGAACAAGGTCTCCGGCAAGTAACTCAAAATTAGACGACGACGTCGTGTTAGCGTAGCTTCATCATCAACTAAATAAAAAGCTTCTCTTCCGCCTCCAGTGTCCCGGCACAAGCATCAGCGGCGGCAGCAGCGCTTATCGGCTCCAGCGTCTATGAGGTGGTATCATAACAAATTATGCAAATCCCCCGGAATATGGGCTTAGGTAGTGGCGGAGGGAGAGAAAGAGTGTGGGGTTGAACCTACTACCTTCCACTAATATTATCGAATAAATATCCTATTTGCAAGACACCTATAGACTCTTATCGAGTTAAAATGAAATTTACATTTCTCAGTCCTACCCCGGTCCTCCGTGACCCCTCGGTCCTCTCAGCCAGCCCATAGTTGGGGATATCCGTACCGTATCCGTATCCACATCACATTTCGCCTGCTGCCCTTTCCGTGGTGGTGGAAAACACATACTCTCAGCTCCAGCTTGACGGCGGCACCAAGCAGCTCTAAGGGCACAGCGAGGACTCAGCGAACGGGAGTAAGAAAGAATTTAATTTTCCATTCGTATTATTGATCCTCATTTAATATCCCCTGGGGTGGAGAAACAAAAAGAGAACGACTCTGTAAGTAAGCGAGGGAAAACTTGTGAAAGTGATATGTAGGAAGCGGGGGTGAACGGGTTGGTGTGTGTGTATGTGTGTCGGTGCTGCGATGCCGCAACACTGGTGTCGGTGAAGAGCACACTCTTACAGGTGTTCTAATAAATGAGGTGAGACTATAACCCTGCATAATTGATGTGAAAACTCATCCTGAATAAATTATTCGAAATGTTATTGAGATACAACCGCACGGAATGGATGTGCTTGGGTAGTTTACTACTAACCGACCGACGTATCGGTACTGGGCGGGTATTAACGTCGAGGCCACAAGCGACGACGACGACACCCAGCAAAAAAGGGATATGGAACCTTTTTCCATCAATTGCCCTGTCGAATGGAATTTACGTTTTACTTATCATATTGGGCGGAACGGCGGTTCGTGAATTGAAGATTGGGGTCCGGGCCTTGCTGGCGGAGCAACCCTCGATCGTTAGGTGTAAATTTTCGGGAAACGAATGCGTAATTGATGGAATCATGTGAGGAACTAAAAAAGGATAAAATATGCACCTTGTGGTAAATTGGATTGGATTGAATACCTTTCACCGCTGAATTCTAAATAAAAATAAAGAACTCCGGATCTGCTGTAAAGCCAAGATATGTACGAGCTGTGAGGTGCGAAGTGTTTCAGTAGCCCCACCCATAACCTACGGCCATATGGATAACTGACCGTATTGTGAGACCTAACTGGAGGGTGTCTTGATTAAATTTGTTGATTTGAAGACTTCTAGCAGTCGACGTGATCAATTGAAGGCTTTTACGGGGATAATTTGAAAGGCTTCGAAAGTGTGAAAACGTGCGAATGTGTAAGACGTTTGTCTAAAGGTATTAAAAGGAATTACCTTTTTCTTTGCTGAGGGGTGATTCTTAAGTTATTGTGGTGAAGCGGCCCGCAATTTCATTTGAATTTCAATTCACATTGTGGCGTCATTCTATACCATTTCTCAAATTAATTAATTTACGCGCTACTGGTTAACATTATGTTAGATGTTCAATCATTGATTAAATTAGCTTTTGGGTGCAGTTGGGTAGGCACACTGATGCTGTACACCTGCGCGATCGAAAAACTGCTTCTCTTTCCATCGTCTGACACCGAAATCAATTGTTAAAGTGAAAGCAAAGACGGTCTAAACGTCACTATATTAGCTATATTAGCCTATAACGTTAAAATTGTGAAAGTCGGTGAAAAGACTGCAAAGATTCACCTTCTGATACTAAAGTTGTTTTTCTTTTTTGATTTAATGAAAACATTAATATGTTGAATACTCTGTTTTCTTAATTCTAGAAAAATACCTAAAACTAGCTTATTTAGTATTCACAATAGTTTTTAAATGGATTATAGGATTAAAATGTACATCTGATCCATTAAAAAGTAAAAACCTACATTGGACTGTTAATACCGTGTTGGAATACCTTTGTTTTAAATAACTATCTCACACCTTCGGGGACACCAGATTTCTGCAAATTAATGGTTAGATTTTTACATAGTCCTGCTCTATTATTTTCAAAAATTTGGCTTCGTTGTAGGGCTTTTGAGCGGCAACTAATAATTGTTGGCGCAACAGTCCACAGGGGGACCAGGGCCTAGCTTGCTCATCAACTACTCGTGTTGTGCGCGCTACTGTTCTCTCAGGAGTAGAAGGGACCTACAGTTTTTTGCCGACTCCGAACGGCGAAATTTGAGAAGCTTTCTTAGACAGTTATTACTCTTTGAGTGTTGTCAGCAGCTCGAAAGAGGTGGTGCCGTGAAAAGTTCGAAAAATTGGTGTTGAACTGGGAATCGAACCTACACCCTTCGGCGTGTGAGCGTCGCACTCTACCCACTACGCCACGGCGACCACTTGAGCGGCAACTGATTGTTTTATTATTACCCATAGATTTTCCATGGGGTTAAGGTGTGAACTTCGTGGTGGCCAATTTAAGACCCTTATGTGTTCATTTTTCATGCACGACCTTACGACTTGGTATGTTGGGGGTCACTGTCGTGCTGAAAAGTCCAGACTTATGACAAATTATCTACAAAATCAGCTTTTAGATGAGTATCTAAAAGATTTTTAATAAATTTCATCAGTCAATTTTGGCGATATCTCTACAAGAGGACCTACGCCAGACAATGTAAACATCCCCATATCATTGCTGAACCTTCTCCATGTTTGACCGTTTTTTTTCGGATTTTTGGTCCAATTCTTTGCACGAGGGATGTTTTACGTATGGTTTGCCATCATTTCCAAGCAAATTAAACTTGACCTCATCGCCCCACACAATCAAATCTCAATATTTTAGTAAAATGGTCTTTAGCAGATTGCTATCTTTTTAATTGGTTTTTCATTGACACGTCAGGTTTTCTTGCACCAATGCGTCCTTTAAAGTTATTTTCTGCTAGATGCCTTTGCACCTTTTATGATGACACTTTCACATCGTATGAGTTTTCCAAGGCCGCAGTTACGATGACCGAAAGCACACAAAGAAATCCGATTCCCCGCACGTGCACTCAATTCACCTGCACGCCCAGTCGATGCACTACACGCGCAAATTAAACGTTTGGAATTCATCAAAGTGTATAGTATTTTGTTTACAATACTCTTTGTTAATTCAGCATTTTATATGTATAAAAAGGCAGACCAAGCGATTGTAAATTTAAAATGTAAGTTAGAGTACGAGCTTCCACAGCTCTTATTAAATTATTTTTTAAAAAGCAATAGTTGCGTTTTCATAGCTCCGCCCTTATTTCCGTTGACGTTGATAATAGATCAGATTTGCTCATATCAACAATTAGTCGATCCTCAGCATGGGTATTTTTTCATTTTTCATATTTATATATAATAGTGGAATGGCGCAAAATATGCAAATTTCTGATTAATTCTTCTTTTCTCGGCAAACTGATTCAGGTCTCAAATTATACTGTCTTGTTAATATTCGTGGTATCGAATCGTTAATATTCGTTATGCGTTTGCAATCCACTGGTCGCCGTGGCCGAGTGGGTAGAGTGCGACGCTCACACGCTGAAGGGTCTAGGTTCGACTCCCAGCTTAACACCAATTTTTCAAATTTAACGGCACCACCTCTTTCGAGCTGCTGACAACACTCAAAGAGTAATAACTGTCTAAGAAAGCTTCTCAAATCTCGCCGTTCGGAGTCGGCAAAAAACTGTAGGTCCCTTCTACTCGTGAGAGAACAGTAGCGCGCACAACACGAGTAGTTGATGATCAAGCTAGGCCCTGGTCCCCCTTTGGACTGTTGCGCCAACAATTATTATTATTATTGTTTGCAATCCACTAAAAGGAACAAACATTGAGTATATCTGTCGAAACGGCTCTGGTAATCAAGAATTTTTAAGTATCAATTTTTCAACATTCCGAATTCCTCACACCGAAAATTCGGTTTAAGCAGAAATTTTAATACAAACTCTAAGTTTTGCGAATTCAATTCAATAGCACATTTTTAAACAAAGTCTCGCCCTTTGACGGACTACATAAAATGTACAACTTTCATAAGTAACATCGCCTAATCCCGAATTTTTTAAAGGAAGAAGCAAATGTAGACGCTTTGACGTATGAATGGTATCTGATTAGAATTCGAAATAAGACTCTGGCAGCTCCTCATCGAGCTGAAGTAATAGGAAGTTTAGTAAACCCCAAAATGTGGCTCGACATTTTAACAATGTCAACCACTAGCCTACATAAAAACCAATGCATAGATTTCAGGTACAGTGGTGCATAAAACTTATTTATTTGTATTTAAGAAAGTTAAAAACCATTGAAATTTGGAAATCTTTCAGAAAAATAAAAATTAGGAAGTTTTATAACGAAACCTTAAAAATGCTACAAAAATTTTAAAGGAATATAAGCAATAAAGGAAAATAAGCAATATATATCTACACTACGAGTATATAGCGACATCAAAGACAAACAATTCACAAAATAGTTGATAACGTGAAATGTTAATCCCCTACTTCCGACTCTTGCTTAGAAATCTTCCACATTTTCAAAATTAAATCAAAACAAAGAATTCGGGAATCACATTTTTAACTTAATCTATTCGCTGAAATTTTCTGTTGGGCGTCATGGGCAAAATTAATCACTGTCTCGACCGAACTAAAGATCAATACATTTATGTCTAACACAGTCAAACATAAACAAATGTATTTTTATGACGTCAAACAACGAGCAACGTTCTCTTTGGAGATGCAAGCAAAGAGCTATTCACTTAGCTAATTTAAATCAACGTATCAAACTTGTTCGCTACTTGGAACCAGTCATACTTCCGATGTCAGATGTTGCCCATTCGAGAGGCGCTTTAGATTCCCACGTGATCTCAATTGTAATCATAAAAATGTTCATCATTCTGATAACACGAAGCTCTTCGCAGCTTTCAGGGAAGAACAGGCATTAGCTTTGGTAGAGTTATAATATGTATAGTCGAAGAGAATCTGTCCGAATGCTCTTGAAAACAGCTCAAACTGGTCTCTCGGTCCTTATGATAGGCCAATGCCTATTTGCAAACAAAATCTTGATCTTCTTTTTCCTCAGAACTGCTACAAGAACCATTTTAAAAAATCACCATCAAAGAGTGAGCGAACTACCTACTTAAATTGAATTTCTCTTTCTTGAATAAAATTTAGTGCCGGACAAAATTACGTTTCCCCATTGTGCGCTCTTTGAGAATCAACCGTGACTCGTCATCATTCACTAATCCCCCATTGTCATAAAGAGGGTACTTCACCGGAACAGTATCTGTTGCCCACTTTCAACTGACATCGTGACGCCTGGTGTTTTTCTTGAAAAAACCCAAAGTCCTAATCTCTGAACTCTGCCTTGGGATCAGCCGAGATCTCTTTCCCTCCAAGGCAGTATTACCAGCAGAGCTCGCTCAATCCATAGGATGAGCTTGTCTAACAGATCGAAAAACGAGTTTTTACTTTTCTTTCTGCACACTTGTACCACTGATCAGTTGAAAACATTCATCAGTTGTTCGCCGATATCAGTCGGTGTCGTGTCGGTTGGCGAGTGTGAAGTTATTTCGTGAGACGTTCATAAAGCGTGAAACGATGATACCTCGAGTGCAATTTGTTGCAGCGTTTTGCGCACTTGCGTGTTTTAACCTCGTCATGTCGTCAACTTTAAGCTACG
Organism: Eristalinus aeneus; assembly: GCA_955652365.1. NCBI lineage: Eukaryota > Metazoa > Arthropoda > Insecta > Diptera > Syrphidae > Eristalinus > Eristalinus aeneus. The sequence goes on from OY019131.1 coordinate 915,585, forward strand.
ACAGTCCGGTTGAAGTGAATTTTCAAGCTAAGAACAACCGAATGAAACTTCTGGTCAACCTGGAGGCCTACACTCCACAAGGGCTCATGATTTCAGTGTCACAGCTAGAGGGAATTGATTTCTTTGCGTTTAATGGAAAAATTAACCTGCCACTCAAAGTGAGGGAACAGGGAAATCTCACATGGGAACTTTTGCGACCGGAGGAAGGAATCACGAAATACTTCCCAGATGATCAATTGTTGACCGGCGATGTCATTAACTTTTGGATACGGATACAATCCAATGGAGTGTCTATGCAGTCCGATGTGCATTCGCATATAATTAAAGGTGAGCTTCGGTGAATGAATTCCGACTAGTGAAAGAGAAACTTGTTTGCTGGATGGCTCTTAACAAGTTGTTCTCGATGAAATGAAAACATTAATGTTTCCTAGTTATTTGTGCGGTTTGTCGAGAAACGCCTTAGAGTACTAATTGCTAAGTGACACTAATGCGCATTTACCAATATCGAATACAGAACTCCAGTTTGGGAAAATCCGCTGGACTCGTACGGGTGATTACTTATTGGACTGTGCGAGATAAGCATTTCTTTATATTCTGATGCAAATAATGAAACGACATGGCATGTTTGTGAACAATTCCCTTATCAGCTGGCCGGTATACACACAAGACGTACATAAATGTCCATGTGTTTTTTTGATGTTCGCCTTTCTGATGTTTGATTGACTAAACTACATTTTTGTCTACCTACTTTCTAGTTTAACTTAGAAATCTCATAATCGAAATAATTCCGGGGATAATAAATAGCCAAGATCGGTAAACACAGTTCAAGACTTTTGTACATTACCGATAATATTTCAAACACACGTTAGACATCATTCTTCCCAAAAAATAATTTTAAGAATATGCGTGATCTACGCTTATCTTCAATCAATACAGTACTAATTTCAAATATACATCTGTGTTGTTTAAATTTAATTTCGTTAACTGCACTTGTTCTTCACGTGTTCCGATATTTAAACATTTATTGTTGCCGAATATGCATAGTCGTACATTCTGTGTGCTTAAGTTGTGCACCATATTTTTCATTTTATCTTAAAACCAAAAGTAAAACCAACAATTTTGACAAATTATGATTTGGAGAAAGATAGAAGTTGTAAAACTATCAACAATATAAGAATTAAAAGAGCTCGTGTCTTATATCCATAATCTGGCATACATCTCTATTCGAAAACTTATCTGAATATTTTTTGCTAAATAATAAAATGTTCTCCTACAAATCAATCACTTAAAATCACAAGCCCTTAACTTTGTATATTAGCCGAGACATTGAAACAATAGGTCTTTTCCAATTGCTCTGAATTGCTACGAATGTCTACGAATTTCTCCGAGAAACTCTCCCTCTCTCTCAAATTTCTACGAAAAGTTGTTTCACAAGTTTCAGCAGGGTTACTCTCTGCAAGAGAGATTTTTACCCAAACAACTACTAATTTTTGTACACAAATGTATTGGAACAGACCAAGTGTTTCTTAAAATAAGGCATTGACTTAGTTTTTCAGTGTTTTTCAGAATTCGTCGAGTAAGGAATTCTGTGTAAAGCTGTATTAACATGGACGTTACAAAATATTTTAATTTTTTTCTTGCATTTCCTTCAACATATGTGGGAAGGATCTTAAGCAACTTCGAATATGAGGCATTTTCTCGAGAGAGAATGCCAACTGATAAAGCATCTCGGTTAAGGTCCGAATGCCCCCGAGACTCCCCATTCAAAAAAAAGATTTTTTTTTATATTTGACAATATTATAGAATCTATGGTACAGTGGCGAGCAAAACTGGTCGGATGTTTGTCAAATCTAAATTCATATTGCTGTTAAACTTTTGAAAATTACTGAATTTGCTTCCGGTCTTCAATTTTTAATTCTTTATTTTTACTCTCATTATTGAATAACATAAAAAGTCATAAAACAAACATAAAAACAGAAATTTCTTAGAAAAAACAAAAAAATCAATGCGTCCAGTTTTGTACACAAGGCTCAGCATACAAAAAAAAACGATTTAAATAAAATTTTAGTACTTGGACCAGAGACACTTTCTTTTTAAAATACTTTTCACTCTCCTTGGCATACTTTCCACTAATTTGTCAATTATTGTGTTTGGTATATTTTTCCAGGCAACTTGGACTCGATCCCATAGATCATTCAAATTATTCGGTGCCGAATCGTGCTGACACAATGTTTTTTTAACAATTACCCACAAATTCTCAATTGGATTGAGATGTGGGCTTTGTGCAGGCCATTTTAATGTTTTAAATGGTTGGTTTTCAAGCCACTCATTCACTTTTTTTGAGGTATGCTTGGGGTCTCCATCTTGTTGGAATACAATTTCCTCAATTGGATACGCACACTGATCAATAAACCAAGGAAAATATGTTTGCAAAATATTTAGGTAGTCGTCCTTCTTTATTATTCCTTCTATTTTATGGATATGACCGACGTGCCACCAAGTGAAACATGCCCACGCTATTATACTGCCGTCGGCATGTTTCATAGTTTGTTTGACTTGGTGTTGTTGAAGCTGCTCTCCCGGTCGGTGCCAATAATAAGACTTACCATCTGATAAAATACGATTGATTTTTGTTTCATCAGACCATATAATACGTTTCCAGTCTTCAGCAGACCAGTTTTTGTGTTCTTTACAAAACTGTAATCGAGCTGATATGTTTTTCTTGGAAAGCGCAAATTTGTTCTGCTTTACAGACGCGATTAACCCTATTCAAATTGAGTAATTTTCAAAAGTTTAACAGCAATATGAGCTTAGATTTGACAAACATCCGACCAGTTTTGCTCGCCACTGTATGCTTCTGTGTGAGGATAATAAATTGTTTCACTTTTACTAGGTCTTTTAAACTTTTTTTTCGAATAAATTATTTAAAATTAGATTTCTTGGTAATGTCTCATAAAACTAAGTATTGCATCAGAAAATTTATTTTATTTTAATTTTATTTACTGTGGCAAAAGTTACAATTGCTTTTGTGTACCTTACATTTTTCAGAGATGCGGTCTTGTGACCTTACTACTTAATAATTAATATAATTTCTTAAGTGTATTACTAGTATCACAGTTTTAATTTGAAGGAAAAGCCACAAAAAACCTTCATTCAATTTTATGGTGTCGTGGAAGGGAAAAGAGGGTGGTATTATTACTTTTAAGGATCAGGCCATGATGGTACTGACACAAAAATAAATTTAGATAAATATAAATATGAAGACAAACATAAATGTAGAAATTAATAAATTAGTGAAACGATAATTAAATATGTTCTAAGTCAGAACAGGACAAATAAACAAATAAATAAACAAAATCTGGAGGTCCATAATAGATCAGGTCCTCACATTACGGCAGATCCTGGAAAAGACTCAAGGTGTGCAAATCGACACTCAATACCTAATCGTCGATTTTAAGGCCGTATATGACAGTGTGCATAGAGACGAGCTATACAGTCCAAAGTCTAATTTTGGCATTCCTACCAATCTCGTCAGATTGTGTAGGATGAAAATGGAGAATTCTCGCTGCTCCGTCAAGGTCGGTAACGAACACACCGGGACCTTCAGTGTCAAAAAAGGTTCTAAACAAGGCGACGCACTGTCGTGTGACTTCCTTAACATCATCTTCGAGAAGATTGTGGATAATTCACAAGTCAACACCAGAGACGCGATCTACCAAAAGTCAGTTCAATTACTAGCTTACGCTGATGGCCACGATGCGATTGGACGAACACAGCAAGGCATTTGTTGGCATTGAACCGGAAACGGCTAAAATGGGTCTGGCGGTAAATAAGAGCAAACAAAGTACGTGCTGTCATCAAGAAAAGACACACAACATCGAACAGAAACTTTGAGGTAGTCAAGAACTTCGTCTACCTCGGCTCCGCGGTAAATAGGGACAACAACACCAGTACCGAAATCAAACATTGAATCACTCTTGCTAATCGCTGTTTTTTTTAGCTCAAGAAGCAATAGAGTAACATAGCTCTTCCTCGAAGGACTAAGCTCGCTTTATATAACAGCTTGATCATCCCAGTCCTACTCTGTGGCCAGGAAACCCGTACGTTACCAAATGCGGATGAAGAAGCCCTCAGTCTTTTCGAGAGAAAAGCGCGAGTTTTGGTCTTCGCGTTGATGGCATCTAGAGGAGAAGATATAGGGACGAGCTCTATGGGCTGTTCAATGACATGCGCCTGGTCAAGCGTCTTCGGACTCAACGCTTAAGATGTTTAGGTCATGTACAGCGTCTGTACACCACTGCTCTGTACAAAAAAGTCTTCGAAACTGAGCCATTAGGACAACGCAACAGAGGACGTCCTAGGCTAAGGTGGCGCACACAAGTGGGGAAGGACCTCAACCAACTTGGAGTGCATAATTGGAGGCAGCTAGCGAAAGAACATGCTGACGGGAGAGGCATGTTGGTTGAGGCTCAGGTCCACCTCGGCCTATAGCCCCATAAGAAGAAGAAAATAAACAACAGATTATAATTTATAACAATATTGAAAAGAATAAATAACTAAATACAAAATTTAAGCAAATAAATAGATAAGTACAAATAAATATAAATAAGTAGATACAAAATATATAAATAAGTAAATAAATTAATAAGAAGTAGATACATAGTTCAATAAAATTTCTGATTATTGCGCTTAAGTTAAAGTTAGATTGGAAATCAAGTGATTGTTAGATGATGTGCAGGATATATTATATTTCTGATAAATTTCCACAATCCTAAAAAGTACCTTTTCCTTTGTGAACCAGGGCCTAGATTGCTCATCAACTACTGGTGTTGTGCGTGCCACTGTTCACTTACAAGTTGAAGGGACCTACAGTTTTTGCTGACTCCGAACGGCGAACTTTGAGAAGCTTTTTCTTGACAGTAGTTACTCTTTGAGTGTTGTCAGGAACTCCAAAGAGGTCGTGCAGTGAAAAATTCGAGGTGTTCAGGCGGGAATCAAACCTGTTCCTATGGCGTGTGAGTGTCGCACTCTACTCACTAGGACTCTGTGGAAAAAGTTCTTGGTAAATTCAGCATCATTTTAAGATCTTATTTTAAATTATTTGTAACCTGCGCACATGACTTTTTGCACATTTACCCCATACCGGAGATCCGTAAAATATTATTGCTTGAAATATGCCCTTAAATGAAAACAGCTTGTTCTAAGTGTTCAACTGTGAATATCTGCAAATAAAGGGGTACAGAACTCTTTTGTATTATCTAACTTTTTAATAATTTTCTGCACATGTAAGCGATCATGTGCAGATGGTAATCTCTAATAAAACTAAGTATTGCACAAAAAAAAAAATATAGTTCTTCAATATGCCCTTCCCGTGGAAAGCGAATGCAACTTCAATTCTTTTTTTCGGAATCTATTTACTTCAGATTATATACAGTGCTCCACAAAAGTTTGCGTACAATGAAGCAATTTTTGGAAAAATTGCCGGCATTAGCGCAATTAAAGTTACGAAAATGAATGAAAATGAATTCAAATGTTTTGAACATAATATATAATATATAAATAATAATAATAATAATAATAATAATTGTTGAAAACTGAAAGCTCATCTATTGTTTTTTTTTAATCATACATTTACAAACAACTTTCCGCTATTGGTTTGGAAATAACAGCATTTTTTCCCAAAATTACATCACTGTCGCAGACTTTTGTGGAGCACTGTACCTACAGAAAATAAAATTATAATATCCTGAATTCGGAGTATTGTCCATTAAGGTGCTCACTAAAATGTAAAATCAGGTTATCCAATAAAACCCTGAACCAAAATTAAAATCATTAAATATGCCGTCAGTGCCTGGAATTCTTGGTAACCTCAACTACACATGTGGAGAACTTTCGAGTGACCCATATTATTATACGCAGGCCAATGTCGAAAATAATTTGGAATAAAATCGAAGCACAAATAAATTTAAATTTTCACTGTTTCAATTATAATTAAACAGCTTTCAGTTCAAGAACATAAACACATGGTAAAGCAGTTATATTCTACAACTCGACGTGAACATCATTAGTGTTATAAAACCAGCAGTTTCATTTATAAAATGCAAATAGTCCTGAGATTTAGGAAGTGCAAAAATATACATCGTATAGCTACAAATATGAAAAAAGAGGTCATCTTAATGGATGCCAATCTTAAGTTTCAAGTTTACTAAGTGCGCTGAGCAGTATATGTCAAGATGAACTATTTAATTGAACACTCACTTGAAAGCAATTTAACAATATGGCGCATGCATTCCTAAGAACTGTACCTACGGCTTCAAAAGTTTCACGACAGTGCAACTGCTGGGTGCTACTCGCACTAGCAAAACATCGCCTCAAACTTGTTTTCAAGCCCGCAATGGCTATCATAATCGGAAGTTACTAAACAGCCGCAATCCGCACGTGTAATATACATCACGGATTGTTTCCGGATAAGATGAAATCCCCTTCAATCCAACAAATTCCCAACAAGGGGGTTACAATTTTCACAGGAACTGATAACACGTATCAATAACTCGGTTTCTCCTCTCACTTAAGAGTTCTCGTATCGTTCTCTTAAGCAATGGCGAGAAACCAGTTCTAGATATTCCAATGACGCTGATGATTCGTCGACGGTCTGGCAATACACAAGCATTCAGTGTGATTATAAACATCCAGAGAGTGAGTTTAGCTTCAGTCTTTTGATATGCACGAGCCTATTGCGATTTTGTTGCTTCTATCCGCATTTTCCTACGCATGCTGCAACAATATACTGCGGTTCAGCTTCGGGAAGAATGTAGTCACTTTTGAGGTCAGAATTGAAGTGTTCGATCCACAAGGGATTCGTATATCTATTCCACACACACATAATCTCGAGTTTTTTTCGTTTCACGGGAAAGTGATGTCGTCGTTTGACCGGACAAATGGCATGAACTTGGCACAGGACGTTACTCGCCAGAGAAATGGCATGTGGGCGTTCGAAGATGATGATGTTAAGCTTCGTATTGGAGATGTGCTGAACTACTGGATTTTCCTTCAGTACCGGGGAACCGGACAGAGATTTACAAATCTGTCGTATATTGTGACAAGTAAGTGTGTGGCTGGCTGGCAGGTGTACTCAAAGACGAAAGATATTTATCTTCCTGCGCTTGTGTGAAGTGGTCACGAATGATTTTTGTTTTCAAAATTGAATTGTATAATGCTCTTCATTATTGTGGGTGTTAGTTCGAAAGATAAAGTGTTTTCTGTGTTTTCTGTGTGTACTATATTGTAACTGAATAATCGTGTACGTTCTACGAAGTCGACTTCAAATATTGTCGAATTTTAGCAAATTTTTTGTGGTGTGATAATCTAGTGCTGCTATTTCCCTTCAGCGGAAGTAGACCAAAAATAGCTTCAAGAGACTGGGCCACTTGTGTAGTTTGTTTTAAATCTACAATTAATCACGACTAAACGAAACCAATTGAAGGATTGGGTTGAAGCGAGAACACTGGCACGTGTGGCTCTTGAAAAAAATGAGATCTGGCCTTATCTTCTGAACTGTGTATAACTTTTACCTAAACTTTTCTCAGATCGTCTTTAACCCCTCTCAGATTTTCTTTAAAGTTGTTTGACACAAATCCAGTAAACTATTTCACTTCAAGCTGTCACTGCGGGAATAAAAAGAAGTCATTCGGTGCCAAGTCAGGACTATACGGCGGATGACTCATCGAATCGATGTTTTGAGTCCTCAAAAATGTTTGATGTTTGAGCCGATGTGTCGCATTGTTGTGGTGAAGAGTGATTCGTCTTCCGCGGTTACTTTTCCTGATTTCTTAGAAGATAACTGGCAAACAAATGGTTGTGTACCACTCAGAATTGACAGTTCTACGTTGTTCTAGTGGTACGGTTGCGACATGTCCAGTTTTTCCGAAAAAAAAACGACCATTTGCTTGGAAGTGCAACTTTTGTTGGATGTGTCTCAATTCGAAATACTCATATAGTCGACTGCTGTTAGCCACGTCATACGCTTAAAGCCACGATTCATCACCTGTCACGATGTCATAAACGTATTTCGAAGCACCGTATTTTTGGAGCATTTCTTTCGACCAATCGACACGAGCCTTTTTTTGAGCGAATGACAAATTGTGTGGGATCCAACGCGAAAAAATTTTTTTTACGGTCAAATGTCCATGCAATATTTAATGTATGCTGGTTCCACTAATGCCTAAGGTTGTCTCAATCTCACTTGACGATCTTGCAATATCAGTTGGCGCACAGCATCAATAGTTTCCTGAACAAAAACTGACACAGCATCAATGGTTTCCTGAACAAAAACTGATTTTGGACGAACTTTACGAAATTCGTCATGGAGTGAACTACGACTTCGGTTGAATTCACCATACCATTGATAAACACTGGTCCTTCATGGAGCTTCATCGCTAAAAATATCATTAAGTTCATCGATGCACTGCTGTTGAGTTAATCCACGTCGAAAGTTGTAAAAAATAATTGCACGAAAATTTCCACGATTTAATTGAATTTTTTGGGAGAGATGAATCTTTTAAGTTACTGTTAACAACACAAATAGCGCGTAAGTATAGTATAGTACGTATAGTGAGTACGTACAACCTCAAAAAGCCCAATCCCGAAATATAAAAGGCAATCTTCGTATACCTTGGAGTTTCTGTAGTGAGTCCAGGGACCAGGGACCTACCTTAACGGCTTGTATCATGGAATCCATTTACCCAAGTGTTGTAGATAATGCAAGACTAAGATCCTTAGCTACCAAAATGAGATCGTGCTTGAGCGACCACAGCCGGTCAGGCTGGAACCGAAATTCTGGGTACTCCTGACCTCCTGTGGTATCAGAATATAGCCTCTGGTCAAGCTGCCACTACCAGTCAGGCTCCCTCAAAACCTGGATCTGTAAGCCGCCATCTCGCCACAAGATGGCATTTTCTCCATCAGTTTTTCCGTTGACACTATAAATTGTGTTAAATAATAATAATAATTGTTGGCGCTACAGTCCAAAGGGGGACCAGGGCCTAGCTTGCTCATCAACTACTCGTGTTGTGCGCGCTACTGTTCTCTCACGAGTAGAAGGGACCTACAGTTTTTTGCCGACTCCGAACGGCGAAATTTGAGAAGCTTTCTTAGACAGTTATTACTCTTTGAGTGTTGTCAGCAGCTCGAAAGAGGTGGTGCCGTGAAATATTAGAAAAATTGGTGTTGAACTGGGAGTCGAACCTAGACCCTTCGGCGTGTGAGCGTCGCACTCTACCCACTACGCCACGGCGACCACATAAATTGTGTTACGGATGTTATTTTTGAATCATGTGATTCACAAAATTCAGAAACATAACCTGAAATCAAAGCGTACAATAATCTTGTTAAGTTTTTGGTCTAGAATTAATCCAAGATATTTGCCCTTGTCAGAGCAATATATCTCCACAGAGCATAAACGTAGCTTAATATTTTTAGGTAGGTTGCATTCTTTTCTCCACCTAGTAAACCATATAGCTTGCGTCTTTTGATAGTTTGGCCTTATCTTGCCTTGGAAGCAGTATTGGTCAATGTGCGAAAGAGCAATTTGTAGTATTTTAAAAACGGTTATAAATAATCCACCAGCCGCAAATAATGCAGTATCGTAAGCAAACATTGCAAAATTGACGCTGCTTTTGAAAGTAAGCAGATCAGCGACGTTGATATTGAAAAGAATTGACCCCTTAACAGATCCCTGGGGAACGCCGTGTTCGAAATTTTCGGTGTTGCATAATTTTTTTTTGATTCTGACTGCAAACTTTCTTTAAGGAAGCTTTGGATCAATTTGCATTGGGAAGCTATACCTCAGGATCTTGTGAAACAGGAAAGAACGCGTTTTCAGTATCTAGTAACACTCGCCCTGTTAATTTTTTAGAACTTAATTTTTCACTCACGTGGTTTTTGTTTCTTGCTATTTGTTGGCATGTGTTATGACCAAATCGGAAACCAGGACCAAGACCTAGCTTCCACAGTTCTACTGTTTTCTCATATTAGAAGGGACCTAAATTTTTTGCCGACTCCGAACGGCGAAGTTTGAAAAGCATTTTCTTAGGTAATTATTACTCTTTGAGTGTCAACAGCTCGAAAGAAGTGGTGCAGTAAAAAATTCGAGGTATTCAGCCGGGAAGCCGAATCTCTTTACAAAATAAAGCCAAAAATATATATTATATATATATATACATATATTATATTTATATATACATATATATATATATATATATATATATATATATTTCTGATTTAATTCAAGATATAATTTTGGAACCAAAACTTATTTCAAAGTGTTTTTCGTTTGTATAGATGATTACACAGCACCTTACTAATTCATGCTGCATCCAAAAAGCGTAAACAATGAAGGCTGTATCTATCCACTACACTTATCCTATGTGTAGCTTGTATTTGGTTATGGGTGCATTCACTCGAAATGTTAAAATGCCTCTTGACTGGGGAATCAAACAATCAAAAATTATATTTGTTCTGAGTATATATAATATATATCTGTCTCCTGTGCTTGAACAAGAATATATACGTTATTCTTGGAAAATCATTTCCTTTAGAATGCTATTTTTATACTTTCGCATTGCGAGACACTATTTAAGAATTGTGTAAAAAGTTATACACATTATAAAACACTAAATATTCGTTTTTACTACACTTAAGGTGGTTAGCAAAATAGGAATAAAGTTATGGCTGCCGTGGCTTAGTGGGTGGAGGGCAACACTCACACGCCGAAGGTCCAGGTTCGATTCCCGGCTGAACACCTTGAAGTTTTCACGGCACCACCTCTTTCGAGCTGCTGACAACACTCACAGAGTAATAACTGTCTAAGAAAGCTTCTCAAACTTCGCCGGGACTGTAGGTCCCTTCTACTCATGAGAGACCAGTAACGCCCGAAACACAAGTAGTTGATGACCAAGCTAGGCCCTGGTCCTCTTGTGGACTATAGCGCCACCCAATTATTATTATTATTATTAAGGAATAGGGTTACAAGCCTACGATAAGCCAATTCGGCGACTTCAGTTTACCTGGTATTCAAAATTAACCGCGGTGGAATGAAACCCTGCAATCTAATGAGATACGCTGGTTGTTCATGTTAAATTTTAAGATATGATTGCATTATTCCAAGTCGAATGCCATGCTTAGATTTCTAAAACGAAATAATAAGGAATTTTGAGTTATCTCTAGTTTAAGTACTGTCAACATGTCAATAGTAAGAGCTTGTTTATTAAACCGCCACAACTCTTAAGTCATCTAATGACATTCTAGACCTAAAACAATTAGCCTGCAAATCCTGAGTTTTAAGAATAAAGCAATATCTGCGTCGGCGAGACGTAGAGGAGGTTATCATTAGTGTGTCCTCTGTTGGACAAAGTTATAAAAATGATTGTGCTTTAATTTTCTCAAAAATCGACGCCATCCACATTTTAATATTCACACCAAAAGAATTATAATTAAAATCTCATGTGCCCATCGTGACGTAGTGCGTACAGTGTAACACTCAGACGCCAAAGGTTCCAGGTTCAATTTCCGAACTGAACACCTCGCATTTTCACGGTACCATCTCTTGCTAGCTACTGACAGCACTCAAAGAATAATAACTGCCTTTGAAAAGGGTTCTCAAACCCTTCCGTTCGGATTCGGCAAAAACTGTGCTTTCGTTCTACTCGTGAGAAGAAAAGTAGCGCACACAAAACAAAGGATTGAGGAGCTAAGCCCTGGTCTGCTTATGGACTGTTGCGCCAATCAGTGTTAATATTGTCTCAGCTTTCTTTGAAGTTTGTTAAAGGTGAACCGTGAATTGTATAAGTAGACTTCGTGGTTCCAGAATCCCTGCCTCCCACTATCTCATGTCAAGAATGCGATTAATTCAATTTTGAGAATAATCAAAGCAAATGACCATTCCTGTCTGCATTTAAATTAGGTTAAACTGAAATTCAATTCGTTTTAAACACTTTGCCTAACAACAGAAACACCTGATAATGCGATGTTTTGATTTATTTTTGTGCGTAGCATGTACGCATAATGTACTTTCGTAACGCCATTTGTGTGAACGACAACATCGGCTAATAAAATATGATAATTACGGGACTATGATTATGTTTCCCATTGATAATAATTGACAATAGACGTAACATTTATGTAAATACATCCTTTTTTTTAAAAATGTGTATGCCCATACCAGTGGTATAATGGTTTGGATTAAGCTTATTTGCACTGAAACGTTAGATAATTTATTGAATTAACCAAAATCGGTGGAAGTTTTAACTGAGCTCTGACCATGTTAGGGCATTTATAACGAGCGTACAAAAAAACATGTCTATGACAACAGAATGTGGGGAATTTAAACGTTTCGGCTGACTTGTCTCACACAGAGCCATTATGTCTAAAGGAAGTCATTGAATAACTCCTTAATACCAACTCCAAAGTTCCTTAGAAACATCAAGAAATACAAGAAACAGGAACATTTTCGGTGTCCCGTTTCATTTGCGTATTTCCACGAGTCAAATTCTATTTCACCCTTGTCGACCTCTCACCCGATAGGATCTCACGTGCAGCGCTGACCTGTCAACAGAGATGCGTCGATAAGACCATCACTTCGTCCGGTAGAATTAAATTTCAAATTAACCGTTTGGTATTTCCGCCCCTCAATTCCTGGAATGCATTCAAATGATAATTATCTAATTGCACAAATATGGCATGCATGAGTGCCGCGGTGTGCGCAAATGAATTCCAATGTATTTCTAATTAGGATCAAATGGATTGCGGTCATTGGTTTCTTTCATAAGTGACATTCCTCTCAAGTGCTTTTCATTTGATGCGTTTTTCTTTTCGTCTTTTCAGATTTAAAACCAGCCCCTCTCACTTTGTCTCAAGCGACCCGACCACAGAACAATGGCGTCCGGGATACAGTAAAAGTTCAAGGGAGTAGGAGGCCCACCACACAACGGCCGCCAGCGATTATAGCCCCAGCGCCATCCGTCGGCGAGGTTCCGAACTGTCCGTGCAACGAAGAGACCCTAAACGATGTTTGGTTCAAACTCAACAGCACAAAAGTGAAAATGCAGGCACTTGAGGAGACGGTCAATCCCTTGAAGAGGAAAGTCAACGATCTGACCGAAGCGTTGGACGAACTTATTAAATCCGTGGACATCGGAACGGAACTCCTTCTGACAGGCACACTGCCCGTGCGCTCGAACCCGGTGGAGGACGTGCGACATCTCCTGATTGAGAAACTTAAGCTAAACGACCTCAGTTCGAATATACTCCAGGCCGAGTACACATCCAACGGCATCAGCTTCGAGGTTGCATCATCCATCGACAAGCTGCGCATTCTGAAGAGGGCCAAGGACACCCTGGTCAACCTACCGTACCAGATTGTAGATTTAAAAGGCCAACCTCTCATTGATGTTCGTTCAGCAAAATAAAGACTCCCATTCCCAGAAGTACAAAATAGCTTCAGTGACTCATTTCAATCATTGTCTTTTGTCTGCTCTCAACAAACAGATCCTAATCGACTGAAATAATGACTGCATCGCATTAATAAGCGTGCAATATGACAGTAATCCCCAAGGAAGTCAGCAGCTCCCTACCTTTCCCGGCCCGCATGCATCCGAACGCCAGGCAACACCAGCAACCACTGTTCCGCCGAATGGCAATATTTCACATTAAGATTCTCATTATGCCAAGAAGCAGGTTGGAGCAGCGGATGCATGGTGGCATCCGAAAGCTCTGCGGGAGTAGTTGATGGGAGACGAGGAGGATGTGGCGCGTTGTATCCTTTTGTGTGTGCACATCATGAGCCAAAGGAACACTTAGATATGATAGTAATATTTTTGCAGTTGAAACAAAGCATTGCATTAAAAACAGGAGAATAATGTACACAGCTCCTATTTCATTGCAACGCTACTCCTTCTCCGTGCTGCGTTCCCCATTTCCCGCTTCCCGCTTCCCGCTCCACGAAGCTTGCTCACTGTGGCCCGACGCTCAGCGCGGCTTCTGGGCGTTCTGTGTGTGCGACAATTGTTCACTGTGGGGTCGGACACACATCCAAGCCGAGCCGCTCACCAGCTCCAGCCAACCTACCCGTTTGCATATGGATACAGGCATCCACATAGACTACATCCACAAGTGCTCTCTGTGGTGCTGTGCAAGTTTATTATTTGATATTGTATTTTATACATTTGCTGGTACCAGTGCTGCTGCCGCTGCCATTGTTTGCTGGATAAATGAAACGATTTCCATTGTTATATCACCAACAGTTGAGTCATCGTCCTTTATGTTTTAACATTATATTATGTGTGCTGGGTGTGGGTGGGGTTATGATCCCCCGGAACATAATGAGTTTCCACGAATGTGGATGGACGGGTTGGGGTTGATGGTGCTGCTGGTTCTGCAGCTGATTGCCGCCCGTGTAGAGATATGCATGTGGTTGGTCCTGTGCGGATAGACTTTTTCAGGGATTTACCGGAGCTTGAATGGGGCGGCAGAGTCGAGAGTTAAATTGTGTCATGCAAAGAACAAAGACTTATTCACAAATTTTTACCCCTTCTGATTTTTTTTTTTCCCTCTTTATATGGGGAGCTGCATTGATGCTTCGCCCGAAATAGTAATGATAATGTCCAGGGGATATAATGACGGAATCACAAATCGTTTGTCTGTGGAAGCATGCCCCTGGCGGGATACGCGGAACAGATTATACTGTCGGGTTTAATTGAGTGTTGAGGTTGAATGTATTTTCCCTGGTATTTTGCGATATTTTTTTTGCAGTAAGAGCTGCTCAGTCTTATTGGGTGTATGTCTGAATTTTATTTACTAAAAACATTTTAAAAAATGTAAGCTTAAGAGGGCCTAAATTAATTTGCGGACAGAAACCAATGGCAGATACATTTTGTGCAATTAATTGTCAGTGAAAAACATGTTTTTAATAAACAGTTTTCGAAACAGAAAATAAATAAAAGTTTCATTTTCTGAGCGACAAATGAAAGCCCGGGAGACCTCCAAACTGATCGATCATCAGGAGCTATTTCCATGCACACGCAGGCGGGCTTATTCATCCCACACATCTCGCCCTGAGTCTGCCGACTGTTTGCCTGTATAAGGAAACTGCGCAACCTTAAAACATGATATTTATTTGAAATGGCATACATATGGCCTCGAAACTTTTTTAAGTTGGCCACCAGTTTTTGCTTAAGTCCACCTCCATGTTTAGTGCAGCATAACAAAAGTGTTCCAAGAGGCTCCAATGGGAAACTACATTTTTCTGAAAGCTTGAAAAATTCTCTATCAATGGTTCAAAAACACAGATTCACTTTTTTGGAGTCTGTGAAAACAAGTCGTTTAAGTGCAGCGGTCTCGGCCATTTACGGCCTTTTTTAATTTTTCTACTATTTCCCTTCTAATGTTTTTATTGCGTATATATTATAGGCATAAACCACTTAGTAGTGAAGTGCCAGCCTTATTACACTAAATTCAGATTTACAGTTTTGTACAACAAAAGTGTGTTAGTTAATAGTATTAAATGTAATTTTTCTATATACGTATGAATTTCAGTTTTCTTTTAAGCTTACATTGACTGTCGTAGATTGTTATTAATTATTTTTTCTATGCAATTAAATAATCCAAATGCGTTTTTCCAATTTTTTTAACTTAACATTACTCTGTTATCCTTCTTGCTGTATTGACTTTTTTGATAGTCAGAGGATTTTACGGTACTACAATATTCCAAACATCATAAAGATCGGTTAACAGGTTCAAAAGATACTGGATTTATTCCGCGTTCGTCATAAGAGGGCACCACTGTGCGGCGGCCACATAGCCTTTTTAGTGAAAATAAAAACAACCCAACATTGAGTTGCCGGCGCCACATTTTCTTTTTTTTCATATCTCATGGAGAAACTTCTGCATTGGCAAGGAGAAATCCCGTCGTGTCAGCTTGGATGAGATTGGAGAACAACATTAAGTTGAAAACTTGGCTTTGACACATAGCTCGACTTTTTGTTATTACTGATCTTAAAATCGGTTACAAAATTGATGCTAATACGAAGCTTTGTCTTGCTTTTCCCTTTACCGTCTATCTGCATAAGTTTCTGAAATTGTTTTAATGAGACTTCATTAATACATAGAGTGAACATTGAACAGGTGCTTTGGAAATGACCATAACTTCGGAATTGTTCGTGTTCACACTCATGCCACATCAAAACATAGAACACAAAACCTGTCGAGTGAGTGCGGACAACTAGCTCATCTGCTAAAATAATATTCGTATGACTTAAGCTCAAATCTTCCAATATAATACATTAATCGCCGAAACAACAACCTGTTTATACATATAATGAAACAAAGAGAGGGAGAAGAAGGGAAAGAATAAGGATTATATGACATTCATTAGGAACATCCAAACTTTGACTTGGCAGACTAGGTTTATTTTTAATCAACAATACAACAGTATATCGATTTGTCATACTCCAAGCCTTCTCAATCACAATTCTTAGCATAAAAAGTTGATCAGTTGTACATTTGAGTGACCACAGCCATAAATTATTCTCGACTAAAACATAGCTTTAGAACGGGCCTCCAACTCTTTAATAAAATCTTAAGATTGCACAGAAATATACAGTGTCGGACAAAATTAAGGAAATTTAAATAAATGAAACATTACCTGCGTCCAAATGTTCCAATCCCTTCAGTTTCCTTAGTTTTGTCCGATACTGTATATGCAATATTGTTGGAGGACACTTTCTTGTCCGTCCTCTTGAAAATTGCATGTTGTCTTATTACAATCGCACATGACAGGAGATAGCCGAACTACTACTGGCCGAATTTCAGCGACATGGGTGGACTTGCCACCTTTTAGAAATTCAATCGCCGGTAGCATTCTTCACGGTTTGACTATTTCCCGATCTTCATTTCACATTTAGCACCCTGTTCGAGATACTGGTCCCCCTGTGGACTGTCGCACCTTGGGATCTAGTTTGTACCAGTGGATTCCTCTTTCGTGGATGCGAAAACTTCCTTGGATAGCAGTAAAAAATCATCAAACGCCAATCTGAAACGTCAGGACTAAATGAATACAACACTCATTGCTTTCTCAAATGTCTTTGGGGGGCGCTTGAGACGCTCACTGTCTCTGCTATCAACATTACCATCAAAGTGCCAGAATGACGTAGTTTTTTCAACACTCTGTTCCACACGCTAAAGGTTTCAAGTTCGATTCCAGGACCCAACACCTCGCAATTATTTTATACTTGCTTGTAAAGTGCAAACTCATGAGTGTGCAACAAACATCACCAATAGGTCTCACCCTAGCGACATAATTTTTCCTCCCCTGCGTAATCTATATGCAGGTTGTGTACAACTTCCCCCACCCCACAGTCGCTGACTTTTATTTATTACCTTCAACTCAGGCTTTGTGACTTTCACTAAGTACATGCTCAGTGAACTTAAATTACCAAACAACCCACGTAACCACGTAATTCGGTGAACTTATCACTCTGAATCATAAATATAAATGCTCCCCGTGGTTTTCATCCTTTTTTTGCAATTTTTATGCAGGGTCTTGTTCGGAATCCCCCACCAATTGTGCACACATGTACGCACACCCAAACCCGCGCCTGCACAACTCACTTCGCAAAGTAATCCCACGTGTAAATGTACGTAACATGTTTCGATATTAACACTATCGGTAATGAAGAATCGCCAGCAATCCGACGCCAACATCAAATCCCATACGAATCCCAAAACAAAGCGTGACCTCGGGTCGCCTGCATATCGATTACCGCAGCGTTTTTGGTTTCATTTTAACGCCGCTCAACCCAGGGAGCCACGTTCACATGAGCAGAATCGAAGAAGCGCCTTGGAAGTTTTTTCGCCAACTCAGAAAAATGCGTTGTTAATTCTGTCAAAGAACTGTAACGAAATCAGTTTTTTATCTAGAATTATGCAGATGACGCGTGTCCTCCAGAGGCACTTCCTCCTCAGCTAGTTCAGTGGGAAGTCAGCGCACAGCGGCAAAAAAATTCAACACATTCCAACGTATGGCAGTAACTGCCAGAGGCGCCTTTGACTGCTTTCACATGCGTCCGTCGTTCTGGTTTCATTACCCACTGCGCCCGCATTAAGAGCGCAGCCTTGATGCTTCCGCATCCGATATCGATGCCGACACCACCAGCAACACCGCAAACATATGCAGGAGGACTGGAGCAGCTCCAGAGTGATGGCGCATTGGCGCCCTCGGGGCGCATTAAGCTCGTCCGTTCGGAATTCGCCGAATTATCCGCAACGCGTACGCGACGCCCCGGATTGATCGATCGATTTAAATTAAATTTTTAACATTTAAATTGTTTCCATCACATAAAAGGATTTCTGCGTAAGTATTGCGGCTTATGGCAGCTCCTCATTCCCGCGGTGTCTTTCGCTCTATCGGCGGAAAAAAAAAAGATTTAATCATAACAAATTGAAAATATTTTTTAATTGAAACCGTAAAGTATGTCGATGTGCCGGCATTATGTATGTGTCGGGATAACGCCGTGTGCGATAATCGCAACGGCAAAGGATTTTAATTAAATTCCATTGCAGTGCTGATGGAGTTGCTTTTGGCGATTCGCTTTGCTTTGTGGCTGAAGCTTTGCCGCCAATACCACCGCAGCCTCATCACTGGGCACACCTACCATCGCGCCCGTTCGCAATTGTGGTCAGCGAACCTTAAGTTCAGGTTACCCCCGTCCTTCCACCAATCGTCGATTTGAATGCAAAGTCGGAACATACGGGTGCGGAAAATGCGGCACCCAGGTGAGCGGTTGAGCGTTGAACTTTTTGTCGGGATAATTAGGCTTCTTGCCACAAGATCCACGGGAATGAATAATTACCAATCAAAGAGCTGGAGAGCACACGACAGAACAAGAACGGTCTAATTAAAATTTCGAATCCCATTAGGGGCCTGGATTTGCTAACTGCCAAACTACAAGAGGACAAGGCTTCCCTGGCACACGAGGCAAAGGTCGCAGGACGTACACACCACTCCGCATACAGATATGAGGAGGTTCGGGTGCGTACGTGAACGCCGCATAAAGAATTAACAATTCTCAAATTGGTTCTTAACTTGAACGCTTGTTAGCTTCTGAAGGCTGTGCGGCATCGGTGGCGACGGCGGTGGCGACGGCGTCGGTGAAGACGACGGCGGCAACGATGTTTCTTTGTAAACGGGCGGAGGCGGTGAAGGCGTGAGGATTTTTGGTGGTAGTATCATGAAAACGGGGTTTCCTTTAATAGAAGCAAAGTAAATTATAGGATTTATTCTGCCATGGTACAACTTATTAATTAGCAGGGACGAGGCACCCTGCACGGTTGAAGGTGAATATTAAGGAGCAGAAGCAACAGCACACTATCGCAGCATCGCATTCATCTTTGGTGAGCAAGACCAAGCCCGGATAATAAATGCTGTGTTCGGCTGGAAGTCTCTGCATGGCTACATATGCGAAGATAACGAATGCATAATTGATAAGCCACCTGGGGTGGAGCTGTTGTGCTTGTGATATTCAAAATAGTGGGACCCTATTTACGCAGATATACAAAGGCACGGGTGAGGGACATGTGCGTGTACACAGGACTGTGTGCGTCAACAACTGCTGTGGTAATTGGATGTTGGTTTAATTCTGGTTAAAACTGACGGTTAATTTGGAAATGGTTTCACGAGACAGAACTTAAAAACAAACCCTACGAGCATGAGTTGGATTTGGGTATTTATGTAAATGTCATGGCAAAGTCATTTGCTTGAAAGGCTGTCTCATTAAGCGCTGGGGACTGTGTTAACTGTCGGTTGGAAGGAGTGGATAAATGAGGGGTAGGATTATGAAATTTGACGGATGGCTGCCTCAATATGTATTGAATTCATTAATATTTGGTGCTGCCGTCACCGTTAGGACCAAGATTTATTTTCCTACCACTCTGCCCGGGGTCATGGGGTTCGAATGATGGTGGGGGAATAAATGCGATTGGTCACAGTTGCCCTATAGGACTATTTCTCGACGGTAGTCATTTGAATGAAAACATTTTATTTTGGAATTATGAATTTACAACTCGCATTAGGAGTTATTTAAAGAGTATGTCGAAGCACATGCAATGCCTGGGCTGAATTTATTTTCAGTTTGAGTCGTTTACTGCACTTCCGTTTTCTTCTTGTGGCACTACAGTCCGAGAAGGACCTCGGCCTCAGCCAACATGCCCCCCAGCCAGCATGATCTTTCGCCAGCTGCTTCTAGTTGCGCACTCCAAGTTGGTTAAGGTCCTTCTAAACATGTGTGCGCCACCTTAGAATAGGCCGTCCTTTGTTGCGTTGTCCCAATGGCTCGGATTCGAAGATTTTTAAAGCTGGTTCAGTGGTATCCAAATGCTCTACATAGTCTTGCCATCTTATGCGTTGTATACGAATACGATTGAACAGACGCATGTCGCTGTACAGGCCATAGAGCTCGTCGTTAAATCTTCTCCTCCAGATGCCATCAACGCAAACAGGGCCAAAGATCGCACGCAACTTTTCGCTCAAAAAACTTCCTTATCCGCTTTTAGTAATGTCCAGCTTTCCGCGCCATAAAGTAGGACTGGGATGATCAAGCTGTTATATAAAGCGCTCGTAGACCATCGAGAGAGGGCTTCATTACTCTTGAGCCCAAAGAAACAGGAATTGGCAAAAGTAATTTTGTGTTTCATTTCGATAGTGGTCTTGCTGTCCCTAATTACCGCCGAGGAAGATAAAGTGCTTGACTACCTCGAAGTTTCTGATGCCTGGTGTGACGCTCTGTCCGAGACGTCGATGTTGAGTGTCCTTAATGACAGCATGTACTTCGTTTTGCCCTCATTTACCCCCAGACCCACGGAAATGACAGTGTGCCGCCTTGTCTAAGATCTTTTTTGACATTGAAGGTCTCGGTGAGTTCGTTACCGACGTTGACGGAACAGCGAGGGTTCTCTATCGGCATCCTACACAATCTGACGAGTTTATGAGTAGAAATGCCAAAACTAGACATGACACTGTTTAGCTATTCTCGATGCACGCTGTCATATGCGGCCTTAAAATCGACGAAGAGGTGGCGAGTGTCGTTTTGCACTTCTTCGGTCTTACGTTTTGCAATATACTTAAAGAGTGCTAGAGTGTTAGAGTCTATGTAGAGCTTTTAGACGTTCAAGGTTCAGTGTCGCCTCTAAATTGATTCTTCCTTATATTTCCCACAAGTAGCCACACTAAGCCACACAACACGTGAATCAATGGACTTGTAGAGAGCTTGTATTGACGAGCACTTAATTTTACGTTCTGTAAATGTAAGTTAACACTTCGATCCACTCGAAAATAACGACGGATAAATCTGGAATGCATAAACATTATTGTTTATGACCCAAGCGATCCCTAAATCTTAGAAACCAATTGATCATCGGAATGATTTTCAAACAACACATGAGATAAAGAATAACGATGTGACGTACTCCGGCCAGCATCCTGCAAAATCGATATCTAGTCGTCGAAGTGTCCAGTTGTTTTTGGCATTTTTTTTTGTAATATCTAAATTGTACCGTAGTCGAAATCGAAAGTCGAAAGTTTTTTTCATTTTTACTTGGAAACAAATCAATTAATTTGTATATTCTCCGCCGTGACGTAGTTGGTAGAGTGCTACGCTCACACGCCAAACGTCTAGGCTCGATTTGTGACACCTCGTATTTTTCACGCCACCACCTCTTTCAAGCTATTTACAACACTTAAAGAGTAATAACTATCTACGAAAGCTACTATCCGGCTAGACCTGGGCCTCAACCAACAACCAACGATCTCTTGCCAGCTACCTTCAGTTGCGCACTCAAAGTTGGTCGAGGTCCTTCTGTACTAGCCTGCGACACCAATCTGTCACAATTATAAAAATTAATTTCTTGCAGTACACCTTGTAGTCCCTGTAAAATGAAAATTTATATTTACAAACTTATCATTTGTCAGACAATGCTCCATTATGCGCGCTTGTATCGAAAGTCGGCTTAAGAGGAATTAACTGAACAAGAACAGACCTCTATGTTAATCTCGGGCTTCAGCATCATATCCAAAAGCCCGCGTCAATCTCATTCACACAGTTTACACATAATTGCCAACCTTAATCCGTATCTTATGTTCTCTCCAACAATTTCCACGCCGAATCCACTCCACGCACGCGAAAAAATGTTTACTTGCGAGTGCGGCAATTTAAAGCGAAAAATCACACCTCCATAATTAATCCGCATTTATTTGGAAAATTAAAAACCCTCAATGTGCGAGCGGTGGCAACGCACCATCAATGGCGAGTAAATACTTAAAACCATTTAATTTTAATTAATATGAATACTTAATATAAAAAACAAAAATCGCGCCAACTTCCGATCCTTGTACTGTGCGCGAATTTACGAACCACACACAAAGGACTCAATCGCCGGTAGTATTTTTCGTTCTAAAAAGACCCTTTTTGGTTTGCACTCCACCACTTCTATGGCACCCGGATAAATTGATTTCGCCGATGAACTTTACATACATACTCGTGAGCACGCTCTGCTTGAAACAAAAAAATCGCAAAAATATCCCCCAGAAAGCCAGTCATTGTCATAATTTCCCACTTAAAAATTCATGGAAAACTCTTATAAAATAAATTATGAATATTTCTCCCTTGCCGGTATAATTAAGTGGCCCATTTAACAACAAACAGGCCCCACAATGCAGCTCAAATGCGCAGCATAAAAAAACCAATGGGTCCTGGGCAACAGCAAAACCAACAAAGCACTCTTGCACGCACACAGGACCGAAAACTAATTTGTTGCGTTTTTCACCATCCGCCCGCCACCGCAGCTCGTGGTCGCTGATAAGGGGAGAATGTATGGAAAGCAGCGATCTGTCGAAGCCAGGTGCAGCTATGGCAATCGCTGCGGCGGCGGCAGCGTCAGCGCCCTTGCCATTGACCGAACCCAACCGAGCCGTGTCCACGGCTGGCGCTGTTGGTCGAGCGCCACTTGAGCATAAATTGAATTAAAAATAATGTCCGAGGAGAAATTAAAAGCGTTTTTAAATCAATTTGCATTTATGAGCGGTTGTTAATTTTTCCTTTTTTGTCCCCAGATAGTTGCTATCTCCTGTTCGGAACATGAGGCCAGTTTGGTGCAGAGTTTAAAGAATGCCCCAAACTTAGAACCACCAGCTGACCGCTTCTTTCTGAATACAAGAAAATTTCTTCTCGATCTCCGCATTCATTGAGCATTACGCGCCCAGCCCCAAACACGGCCACCACCCACAACATGGTGCACGGATTCCTTGCTCCCGTTCGTCGGGTTCGGATGACAGTTCATTACAGTCTTCGCTTGGTTAAACTGATTTGTTTGATTTCCACATTGAAATGGTTCAACAAAAATGGAAACACAGATCTGTACGCAATCCCCCAAAGGGTTGTGCAGCACCAGCACGACCCGCACCACCGACATCAGCACCAGCAGTGCTCTCTCGGAAATTCGAGACACACACACAAAAAATCCCTGTGGGATAATAAGGTGCTTTCGTATTAATGAGGTTTTTCCGCAGAGCACTAAAAAATAAATGAAAAGAATGAAAAAAAGGAATCAGCAAGCAGAGGATTTGTGCACGAAAAAACATTCGTAAACCCAATACGCTGCAAATTAAATTTGTTTTTCCACATGTTAAACTTTTATTACGAACCGCTGCTGTACGCTGTACCCTGTACGCTGTACGCTGTAACCCAACAAATGCGAACATAACACGGTGCTGCTGCAGCTGATCGGCCTGTTGTGGTATTTAGTCGAATGAGGGTATCCTTTTCCGCGGGGTCTACTGCATTGATAAAACACTGACACTAGGCCAAACTTTGCACCATAAAGCAGCGAAAGAAAAAGGTAAAACTTGAATATGAAGCATTCGTGGGGAAGAAGTGTCAGTTTCATCAGACCAAGCGTAGTGAGAATTGAAGAGCTTTAAATGTCTTGTATTCATATATTCACTTAAATGAGTAATGCAACGTTTTCTATAAAGTAAAATAGTTCACCGATGGTGTGCATGATTATTTGCGATATTTGGGACAATGCTCTGAATGACCTGCCTGTAACACTTTTTTTGTTGGATATTGGGATACATTGCACTGGAGCGGTCAGATTCATAAACTGATCCAGCAACCTTCAGCCTCTCATACTATCTAAATTGATCACTTAGATTTCTGTTTTCTTACCCAAATCACAATAACTTTTGTCAGTGTCGGGTTTGGTCCGGGGCAGGGAGCCAAGCTGTTTCAAATTGACCGTAGATAAGTAAAGGGTGATTTTCTAAAAGCTATAGGCATGTTTTTTAAAAAAAAACACATACAATACAGAAAACCCCATTAAATCTTTATTTGAATCGATAGTACGGTCCATATAATTTTATGTTTGAAGATTATTGTAGATCATCCAAATGTTGACCTTGACTGCGCCTGAAATGGTTCATCCGCTTAGTCCAATTTTGGCATACTCTTTCCAACCGGTATCTCGCGAATAAATGCTTCAATATTGTCTTCTAATGTGTCAGTTGAAGCGGGCTTGTCTGTATAGACATGAGCTTTAACATAGCCTCACAAAAAATAGTCTAAAGGTGTTAAATTGCACGATCTATGCGGCCAATTGACCGGTCCCGAACGTGAAATAAAATGTTCACCGAACTCGCCTATCAATAAGTCCATTGTTGCGCGTGCTGTGTGGCACGTGGCACCGTCTTGTTGAAACCACATGTCGTGTTTGGGCAAAAAATAGTTTGATATCATCTCACGGTAGCGCTCACCATTCACAGTTACGTTACGATTCGCATCATCTTTGAAGAAGTACGGTCCAATGATGCCACCAGCACATAAACCCCACCAAAATGTGACATTTTTCTGGATGCATTGGAAGCTTCTGGTTGATATTCACTTCAAAATCTACAATTTTGCTTATTTACGTACCCATTGAGCCAAAAATGAGCTGCACCTGGCTGAAATGGAAGAAACCCGCGATGAACTTTCTTAACAGAGCACGCATTTTGATAATAAAATTCAATAATTTGCAAGTGTTGTTCGTTTGTAAGACGATTCATGGTTAAATTATAGACCAAACTGAAGATGTTTGACAGTGAAACAAAACACGAAACGTACGTCAGCTGTTTAAACCAGTGTTACCAACAAGATAATAGCTAAAAACTCACAAAATGTGCTTAGGTTGAGACTAAAGTGAATTTAGACAAGCTCAACAACAAGGGCCAGCGGATGAATAATTTGCGTACTCAATATGAGTTTATAACATGTCATTCAATAAGTCTCACATAGGGGGTGCAACTAACAAAAAATCCATATCATTTTTAAGAAGTCCAAACATTCAAATGATACCTGTCAGATTTTCATGACATTCTGATTATTTGGTTGCAAGTTACAGTGCTTCATGTAACAGTACTTTTGCGATTTAAAAAAAAAACGCGTGCTGATTAAACACTGCTCTTTGATGGCAAAAAAAAACATGCAAGCTCAGCAATGGCTTGAAAAGTGTCACAGGCACTCTGCTTCATCAAAAAAAAACTATTTTTCGGTGGTATGCTGACTTCAAACGTAGCCGTACAAACACCAACGATCCTGAACGCTCTGGAAGGCGAATTGAGGTGGTTACATCTGAAAACGTAAAAAAAGTTCACAAAATCTTTTTGGAAAAACCCAAAGTGCAATTGCGTGAGATAGTCGACATCTTAAAGCATTATACCTCAGGCATGACTGTGCTATAAGCGGTGGGTGAAAGTTGCGGCAGAACAAGTCTCTGGAAGAGGCTTCGCCCAAACGTAACTGACCCATTCGTCAATATACATCGCCGTGGGTATTATTCTGACATGCTTGTTAAGAAATCTTTCTTACAATTGAGTTTCGAGAGCACCGTTTGGTTACAAGGTCTCTCCCTTAAGTTGGTCAGACTGAATATGGTCTGTGGCATGGTAGCAGGAAGAAGTTTGTTGTGATAAATGGAAACTTCTTTTACTGTGTTTTATAATAAAATGGGTTCCGACAAGGGCCGGGGATCTTCACCGTTGTTGTTTAAAAAATTCAATAGCTATCTTAAAGGTTCAATCCATAACATAATAGCGTTTATAATAATAAATATTGTATGGCGCGATAATCCACAGGGAGACCAAAGCCTAGCCGTCTCATTAACTACTCGTTTTGTGCGCACTACTGTTCTCTCACGAGTAGAAAGGACATACAGTTTTTTGCCGACTCCGAACGGCGAAATTTGAGAAGCTTTCTTAGACAGTTATTACTCTTTGAGTGTTGTCAGCAGCTCGAAAGAGGTGGTGCCGTGAAAAATTCGAAAAATTCGTGTTGAGCTGGGAATCGAACCTAGACCTTCGGCGTGTGAGCGTCGCATTTTAGCCACTACGCCACGGCGGCCACAACACACATAATAATGTTTGCTGGTGCTTAAATCGCATACAGATCAAGTCCTAAGGTAGAACTGTAACCGACTTGGTGCTGAGCGACTTCGATACAATTTAACGACTTTGCGACGACTAAAAATTGAAAATCAATAACTAGAAGTATCTTAAAGATGTCAGAAGACGGTATGTCCACTATTTTGCATGAACATTTGGCCATGAGAAAGCAGTTTTTGAAATTGGTGCCGCACAATGGACCAAAACCAACAAAGTATCGATGATTCTGAGAGTTATTTGGAGCTGGTTCGCCAGAATAAACAGGACTTATTGCGTCGGTAAGTCACAATGGATGAAACATGGATCTACTACTACACTCAAGAGTCAAATCGGTAGTCAGCGGAATGTACAGCAGCCGGTGAACCACGCCCAAAGCGTCCAAAAACACAAATTTGTGCTGGCAAGGTTATGGCATCCGTATTTCGGGGTCCGCGCGGAATTTTATTCATCGACTATCTTCTGAAAGGCAGAAGGATCAACATGGCAATACTCGTGCATTTGAAGAAAGAAATTGCAAAAAAACGGTCCCCTATGAAGAAGAGGAAAAATTGCCTCCCCCCAAGACAATGTACCGTGTCACAAGTTGTTGTCTTCCATTACCAAATTGCACAAATTGGGCTTTGAATTGCTTCCGCGCCCACCGTACTCTCCAGATCTGCCTCCTACAGACTTTTACCTCTTTTCAGATCTCAAAAAGATGCTCGCCGGAAAAAAATATGCCTCGAATGAGGAGATGATCGCCGAAACTGAAGTCTATTTTGAAACCAAAGGTAAAACGTTCGATAAAAATGGTATCGAAATTTTAGAGCGTCGTTGGATTGATTGTATCAATCTTGAATAAAAACTATGTTGATGAATAGAGTTGAAGAATGTTGAAAATGTGTTGTTATTGGTTGATCCCGGGATGTTTTATAATACTTGAACCGATTGTATGTGTGATTATTGGCAATGTTTGGGACAGTTCTCTGCATTTCCTGCCGGCAATCCTTTTCTTTTCTTTCTTTTATTGATCACTTAGATATTTGTAAAATATTTGTTATTTGAATAAGAAAACAGAGTTCTTATTTAAATCACAAATATTTTTGTCTGTGTCGGATTTGGTCCAGGATGGGGGAGACAAGTTAAAGAAACAGTGGGAGTTGAACATAGATTGTAAAGTGTTTCTTTATTGAACAAAATATTTATAATTTAAAATTTTCATAGGTTAAGAATATTGTGCCCAACGGCTGAGTAATTACCTTACACAATTTGAGTTAAATGGCCTACCAGTCCGTGGGTTGTGCGTGAGGTTAACTTCCTCACCACGTAAAAAATGGAAGTTCAGAGACAACAACATGCCTCGGATAAGGACGGATCAACTGTTGACGACCCCAGCAAACGTTTTAAGGACAAAGATTTTCGGTTTTGCACGTGGAATGTGAGGTCCCTTAACAGGCCGAACAACTTACGGAGGCCCTTGACAGCTACAAAGCTGACATAACCGCCATCCAGGAAGTGCGATGGGATGGGCCTGGCATAAAAACGATGAAGAACTGCGATATCTACTACAGCAATTGCTATAGAGAGAGAAGGCAGCGCTTATTCGGATGCGGATTTGTTGTTCGAGGCAGACTTAGGCAAAAAGTCTTGAGCTACGACCCAGTCAGCGAACGCCTCATGACAATCCGCATCAAGGCTAAATTTGGGAACATCAGCCTAATATGCGCTCACGCCCCGACAGAGGAGAAGGATGACAACATCAAGGATGACTTCTATGATCTCCTAGAAAGAACATACGATCGATGCCCCATCTATGACACCAAGATCGTTCTAGGAGATTTCAACGCTCAGCTGGGAAAGGAGGACATCTTTGCTGGACTCATCGGTAAACACAGCCTGCACGACAACACATCCCGAAACGGACTCAGGCTGTTGGACTTCGCCTCGGGGCGAAACCTCTCTGTGGCTAGCACGCGGTTCCCACACCTGGACATTCACAAAGGGATCTGGCGATCTCTTGATCAATCAACCGTCAACCAGATTGATCACGTTGCGATCGACGTCAGACACTCCTCCAGTATTCTCGATGTCCGAACCTTCCGAGGTGCAAACATTGACTCGGATCATCACCTTGTTGTAGCCAAGGTAAGAACCCGGATATCGAGAGAGCAACGCAGTCGAGAAAGGCCAAAACGGTTTGACGTCGAAAAGCTACAATCGCAGCTGATTGCTGGGAACTTTGCCGACCGAGTCTCCCGGAAACTCGCCCAGAGTTCGACGCTTCCTGCACTAAGCGTATAAGAAGAATGGAAACGTTGTCAAGAAGCCATCAAAGATGCTGCCACTGATGTGCTGGGTTTCACGTCACCACCCAGAAGGAACCCATGGTTTGACGACGAGTGCAGGCAAGCGCACGCAGCTAAACAAGACGCCTATAAAGCGACGCTGCATCGAACAACGCGAGCTGTTCGTGAACTCTACGAACAGAGAAGAAGGGAAGAGCACCGGCTTCTCAGAAGGAAGAAGAAGGAAAAAGGAGAAGCACGCGGTCGAGGAAATGGAAAGGTGCTATGGCAGGAATGAATTCCGAAAGTTTTACCGAAAGGTAAAACAGCTATCCGGAGGATACAAGGTTCGGACCAAGGCCTGCCGGGACCAAAATGGACAACTAGTAGTAGAGTCGCAGTCTGTGCTGAGAATCTGGAAGGATCATTTCTGCAGACTCCTAAACGGCGATGACGACCCAAATCCCGCTGTTAGGCAGAATGTTCCACTCAATTTGGACGATGATAGACAAGCATTCCGTCCCCCCGACTTAGACGAGGTGAGGATAGCAATATCCAAGCTAAAGTCGAACAAAGCTGCTGGAGCGGACGGACTGTCCGCAGAACTATTTAAAGCAGCTGGAGATGACCTGGCTGGGCGCATGCACCAGCTCATCTGTAAGATATGGTCGGAGGAAAGCATGCCCGATGAGTGGAATCTCAGCGTCGTTTGCCCGGTCCATAAGAAAGGAGACCCCTTTGACTGCGCCAACTACAGAGGGATTAGTCTCCTGAACATCGCATACAAGATCCTCTCTGCCGTATTGTGTGAGCGTCTGAAACCATTTGTCCATGACCTGATAGGTCCCTATCAGTGTGGTTTCAGACCAGGGAAGTCCACAATAGACCAGATCTTCACATTACGGCAGATCCTGGAAAAGACCCAAGAAATGCAAATTGACACTCACCACCTATTCGTCGATTTCAAGGCTGCATATGACAGTGTGCATAGAGACGAGCTATACAGTGCCATGTCTAGTTTTGGCATTCCTACCAAACTCGTCAGATTGTGTAGGATGACGATGGAGAACTCTCGCTGCTCCGTCAAGGTCGGTACCGAACTCACCGAGACCTTCAATGTCAAAAAAGGTTTTAGACAAGGCGACGCACTGTCATGTGACTTCTTTAACATCATCCTCGAGAAGATCGTGCGTAACTCACAAGTCAACACCAGAGGCACGATCTTCCAGAAGTCAGTTCAACTGTTAGCTTACGCTGATGACATTGACGTGATTGGACGAACACAGCGAGCCGTCAATGAGGCGTTTGCTGGCATTGAAGCGGAAGCGGCTAAAATGGGTCTGGCGGTAAATGAGGGCAAAACGAAGTACATGCTGTCATCAAGGAAGGACACATAACATCGACGTCTCGGACGGAGCGTCACACTAGGCAGCAGAAACTTTGAGGTAGTTAAGGACTTCGTCTACCTCGGCTCCGCGGTAAATAGGGACAACAACATCAGTACCGAAATTAAACGCAGAATCACTCTTGCCAACCGCTGTTTCTTTGGGCTCAAGAGGCAATTGAATAATAAAGCCCTCTCTAGAAGGACTAAACTAGCTTTATATAACAGCTTGATCATCCCCGTCCTACTATATGGCGCAGAATCTTGGACGTTAGCAAAGGCGGATGAGGAAGCCCTTAGTCTTTTCGAGAGAAAAGTTTTGCGTGCGATTTTTGGTCCTGTTTGCGTTGATGGCATCTGGAGGAGAAGATTTAATGACGAACTCTATAGGCTGTACAGCGACATGCGCCTGGTTAAGCGTCTACGGATACAACGCTTAAGATGGCTAGGCCATGTAGACCGTATGGACACCACTGCTCCGGCCCGAAAAGTCTTTGAATCCGAGCCATTGGGACAACGCAACAGAGGACGGCCTAGACTGAAGTGGCGCACACAAGTGGAGAAGGACCTCAACCAACTTGGAGTGCGCAAATGGAGATAGCTGGCGAAAGATCGTGCTGGCTGGAGAGGCATGTTGGTTGAGGCCCAGGTCCACCCCGGACTGTAGCGCCACAAGAAGAAGAATTTGAGTTAAATAATAATAATTGCACAAGGCGACAGTCCACAGAGGGGCCAGGGCCTAGATTGCTCATTAACTACTCGGGTCCTGCTTGCAATTGCTCCCTCATGAGTAGAGGAGCCTACAGTTTTTGCCGACTCCGAACGGAAAAGTTTAAGAAGCTTTTTCTTATACAGTATAACTCTTTGAGTGTTGTCAGTAGCTCAAAAGAGGTGATGCCGTGAAGAATTCGTGGTGTTCAGCCGAGAATCGAACCTGGAGCTGCGACGTGTGAGAGTCGCACTCTACAACCTTATATCTTATATCAGGCCAAGTGCCGACCAATTAAAAAAAACCTCTGGCTCTCTTGCAAATTTTTATAACTTTAGCGCCGTTAGGGCATTGTCCTTAAATTTTATGAGCGGGCGGCAACCGACTGTAAACTATATAAAACGTCTTAAAAGTCAGACATGAAAGTGTAGAGCATATAAAATAGAACGTTTGTGAAGTTGATACTGTGTATTATTTTTACAATATGGTTGAACTTAATGCAGTAACAGGCTCATCCACAATGGATCTTATCAAATTAATAGGGCCTACCTGAAGCATCATAAAGACGATGTCCCAAGCTGCGAGATCTGAGTTCGCAAGCAATGACTTCAAATTAAACCCGCTTAACATTTTATTTTTCTGCAATATCTCATTTGACACCCATGCTGCTTTTCCTTGCAAAATGAACCTAGTTAATGAAATTGTTGTCGTTCCCGTTTGACAAGAGGCCAGTCTCTGTCATTCCCTGTGGCTTCTTCGAAATCTTTTGTGGATCCTATTACGAACCAATTACTCTGCTAAGAGTAATTTTACTACCTTGCAACACTTCGTCTTGTTTCCTGCTTCTTAATTTCCTCCAGCGCGTACACTTGAGTGACTGACCTCCCCTAAATATTCAAAAGCAACAGATTTAAAAACTCTCATTACTCGCTTTCAAAATTGCGCGCTAGTCAAATGAAAACACCTCCACGGTTTAAGTTCATTCCAAACATTCACCCGAGTAGCATGTGCAACTAACTACACATGCCTTATTCAATTAATTAAGAACAAAAAAAATCAATGAAAAAGCAAATTAAACACAAAGGATTAAAATAATGTAACAAAATAATGAAATTAATACATCAAAAGCCGATGATAAAAAATGAGGAAGCTAGGCATGTGCATCCGGCATGCCTGCGGAGAACCACGGAGCGCAGCAAAGCGGAGGAGTGAGTCTCTCACTCGTGCGGCAACATCACAGTCATAGCTTCTCTTTAGCGTCCCACTGCAAAGCGCTTAATTTCCATGGCGAACGCAATTAAATTAATAATAGCAAACAATGTAATCAAGGGATGGTTTTCAGCATTAAGAATACCACCGATGCGGTGGGGTGTGGAGGCGTAGCATGCGGTCATAATAAATTGCACTGCATCAACCTGGTCACCAAGCCGGTGTTGCATCAGTGGGTGACCGCAAATAGATTTATTGACGCGTCGTACGACGGGGTGCAGCAAATCAAGAAGAAGCAGGAAGAAAGGCCGTTCTTTTTGTTTAACTTTTATTTTAGGTGAATTTTTATTTTACCACCCCATTTGTGCAAAAAGGCACAGCAACAGTACAACAAAAAGAGTTTAAAACAAACGAAATTGTGTTAGGAGTCAGTGCAAAAAGTCATTCATGACCATCTGAGGAAGGATAGAAGAAGAAACGGTGCGACGGCCGAAGTGAGGAGAATCACGATGCTATCTAGTGAGTAGTAGGTGAACCAACTCAGGTTGACTGCATCTGTTCGCAGGAGTTCGCTTGCCGCGGGTTGGCTTAGCACATGCTCGATCCACCATATTGCTGTTGATAATGGGGGACTTTCACGATTTCGAAATACTTTCGAAACTGCCTGGACGTTCTCTGTGTACCTGTAAAAAAATATACATAGCAAATTTTTTTTACTAAACTATAGAATAATATGTAAGAGAATGATAATACAACAGTATTTCTAAAAAAGTTCTTAGTGGCAATGCATAAACAGAAAAGAAATAGCATCGTTTGGTTTATTTATGTGTTTTGTTCTGTTTTAAAAAACGTTTAGTACTTTGTGTATTTGAAAACAAATGCATTTAAAAAGTTCCATGTTTGAAAGAATGTCTAATTCGCATCAGCACGCTGATAAGTTGTCCGAAAACCGTTTTCTGCGAAAGCTTTCATCTAGGTTCAAAATTTACCTGCGTTATGACAGTATAATTGCTGCCATAAATTTTTATAGACTGTTGCGAAGTTGGTGTAAACGTTATACAAAGCAGCTACATAAATGATGTCCTTTGGAAAATGAACAGACTGTGATGTTTCAGAGCGCAACCGCTCTATGTGGACATACACTTTACAATTTAACTTAACACTTTACTTGAAATGTCAAAACAAGGATAAGCAAGAGCTTTATTTAAAAATTCAGAGATCCAGAATTGTAACGACGCACTCGCGTGCTTGGCACATTATGTGACCCCGGTGGTACGTTTTCATTTCGTGGATGACGAATGTCGAATATAATTGTGCGTTTTGAAATTGTAAAATGTTCTTTAGGTTGCGAAAAATATCTTGGAAAAATTAATTTTATTCCGATTTGAGAAATTTCCCGGTTATCATCAAATAAAATGCGAATGAAATCCTGACTCCTTAAGTTTTTTATGGAAGAGAAATAGAGAAAGGGGCGGCAAGAGGGTAAGGAGATGCAAGGATGTATGGTATAGGCATGGCTAAATTAATACAATTTACCCATGCAAACCCTGACAGCCTGGATAAAGTTATGAATCCCTTCCGAGTGTTTCCTTTTCCAAAATGACATCTCTTCTTAATATGGAAAAGCTTGATGGTCAAAATTATGTTGAATGGAAGATCCAGATACACAGCGTGCTTATCCATAAAGAGCTTTGATCAAACGTAAATGGAAGCACTACATTAGGGAAAACGATCGAATAACAATGAGGAGGTAGAGAATGGCAGCAGTCTTATGGTTGCACGACATAGCTCGAGTGGTTTTGGCCCCCTATCAAGCACATCACCCATTGCACCAAAAAAGATCGCCTAAGCTACTTTAAGTATGATATTACGAAAGATGAAGAATTATTGTAAAAAGAAAAGGCCTTATAGACCAGACTGCAGACGGAAAGAAAGTAAATGGTGGTGGAAAAGAAAAGAAAGGATTTAAGGCATTTGTCCTTACCACCAACCAGGACAGGAAAGTTGCTCACAAAACTATTCTAACAAATCTATGTTAAACCTAAACAAGCTTTCTCATCTTTAAACTGAACTCACTCTACGCCAACTCTATAATAATAATAATTGGGTGGAGCTACAGGGGGATTGAGGCCTAGCTTGCTCATCAACTACTCGTGTTGTGCGCGCTACTGTTCTCTCACGAGTTGAAGCGACCTTATTTTTATTTGTTATTTACGAGTATTTGCTTTTTCTATGGCAGTAATTACTCTTGTTCGTGTTGTCCTCCAAAGAGGTGGTGTCGTGAAAATTTCGAGGTATTCAGCCGGTTATCGAACCTGGAACTTCGGCGTGTGAGTGTCGCACTCTACCCACTACGCCACGGCGGCCACAGCTACGAACCGTACATAGGGTTTCACCCTACTACGAACCAACGTTGTTCCAGAAAAGTGGATCGAGAGTGCCTGATAATGCTGGCACAAGTCGCTATCCCACCCCTCATGTCTCAGTTAAAATAACCTTTGAAATCTCTCTTTGAAGAATAGCCTCTTAGAGGATGTACATATTTTATACACAATTGGCCGGCTTACATATAGTTTTTGCAGGAATTCTACATTTCTCTACATAAAAGAAACAATGTCTAATAACCAGTGAAATGCGCAAGTTATATTGGTTCTACCATAATTCGTGCGGTTAAGAGATGCGGAGTGCGGCTAAGAGATGGCATAACATGTATGTTGTTAGTATACCTTTCGAACATGCGTTGGGAAGCTACTGCCAATGAATATCATTTCTACATATGTCATTCATATACAACAATAACTTTTAATTGCTACAAATGACTTTTAATTTGCCCAAAAAACTCTCAAAAGGCATACAAGTAGCTGATTTTTTTCGTAGAAGAGAGAGCTCGTGAGAGTGTTAAATATTTCCCCTCCCTACGACTTTCTGCCGAAGAAAAATCTGTGGGTATCAGACAGCTATCAAAGTGGAAATAAAAGAAACCTTTGACATTTCATATATCTGATAGCTGCTTACAAATTTCTACAAAAAGTCGTTTAACAAGTTTTGGTAGAGTTACTACTATACTACGAATTTCTGTTTTTGCGGGAAGTCCTTTGCTTATTACATTATTTTGAAAAAGACTGCAGCTAAAAGTCATCGTAAGTTTTTGGTGAACATACGCTAGCTGAGAGAACGTTCCAAAAGTAGTTTGCACGATTTAAAAGTGATGATTTTGGCTTGGAAGACGAAGAACATTTTGTACAGCCAAAAAAGTATGAATTTGAACTGGAAGCATTACTCTATGAAAATTGTTGCCAAACACAAGAAACCTTGCAGAACCTGTGGTTGTCACACAAGCAACCATTTTAGAATGTTTAAAAGAAGCTGGATTTATTCAAAAGCAAGAAAATTGGGTTTCACATGAACTCCACCCAAGATACATAGAAAGACGGTTTTGCATGTCCGAAATGCTAGTGGAACGCCACAAAAAGAAGTCAGTTTTGCATCGGATTGGTATTGGTGATGAAAAATGGCTCGATAACGACAACCCCAAGCGCAGAAAAATCGTATTTGAAACCCGGCCAATTAGCAAAATCAACGGCAAAGCCGAATATCCATAGCGCCAAGGAAATGCCCTGTATATGGTGGTTTCAGAAGGGTGTGCTGTATTATGAGCTGATAGATACCGAATACAATAAATTCGTTTGAAAAGAGCAGAAGACGCAAAACGCCCGAAATATGCGACCAAACACGAGGCAATCATTTTTTTCCACGTTATTATTTCGGTTAAGAACTATTTGAAAAACAGTGGAAGTTTTATGCCAAACGCCCTATAACCCAGATCTTGCCCCTTTTGACTGACTACCTGACCATTTGTTCCGGTCGATGCAGAACGCCTTTCCTAAAATATGGTTCACATTAGAACAGAATATCAAAAATCGGCTAGATTCTCGATTGTCAAACCGCAGTTATTGGCGCGACAGTCCACAGAGGGACCAGGGCCTAGCTTGCTCATCAACTACACGTCTTGTGCGCGCTACTGTTCTCCCACAAGCAGAGGCGACCTACAATTTTTTGCCGACTTCGGACGGCGATGTTTGAGTAGCTTTCTTATACAGTTATTACTCTTTAAGTGTTGTCAGCAGCTCGGAGAAGGTCGTACAGTGAAAAATCGAGGTGTTCAGCCGGGAATCGAACCTAGATCTATCGGCGTGTGAGCGTCGTACTCTACCTACAACGCCACGGAGGCCAGTGATGGGTTCCAAAAATTGCCGGAAAGCTGGCAAAAAGTCATAGCTTCAGATTGGCAATACTTTGTTTTGTGCATATCTTTGTTTTTAAATAAACGTTAAAATTAAGAAAAAAAACGCATGAATAAGTATAAGGTTGCCAAATATCTCCCTTCCGCTTTTTTGCTCTTCATTCAATGCTTCATAAAAAGTTATACAAAGATCGGATTTAGTTCAAATATGCACCGTTTTGTTCGATAATCTGTTTCAATCTAGACGGCGACTTCATAATACCCCCCTCGTGGAAGCCCTCCTCCTTATTTGCGAACAACTCGGACAGTCACTTTTCACAAGCCTCTTTTGAGTTCAACTTCACAACACCAAGGGCGTTCGCCGTGGACAGGAACAAGTGATAATCACTTGGCGCTATGTTCGGGCTATATGGTGGATACGATAAAAGCTCCCATCTGAGCTCCCGTAGATTCTGACGAGTCATTAACGAAGTGTGTGGTCTGGCGTTGTCCTGGTGGAACACTACACCCTTCCTGTTAAAAAATTGTGTACGCTTCTGGTCGATCGCCTGCTTTAAGTGGCCCAGTTGTTCGCAGTATATGGTAGAATTAAGCGTCTGGCCATATGGGAGCAGCTCATAGTGGATGATTCCCTTCCAATTCCACCAAACACACAGCAAAACCTTGAACGCAATATTCAAACTAATTATGCATAGCGTCGTTTCGTAGGTTTTCAAATGATGCACAGTATTGCCAGATACCAGCTCTGTAGTGCTTTGTACAAAGCCGGAAAATTCAAAAGACAAAAAGGCGGAATGGAGATATTTGGCAACCTTATATATCTGCCGAATATATGGCGTGTAATAGAACAATTTTTAAACCACACAAATTTCAGGACATTATTTTAACTTACTGTGGTTGTAAAATTTCTCCAAGTGCCTCCAGTACACTATGCTCAGTAATGTCATGATACTGCAAAACCTTTCCGATTCGCCTATTTTCCACAGCATTACCATTCAAAAACTGATCACCATAAAATGGAGTGACGACGAGTGGCTTTCCACAGTGTACGGCTTCGGTAAGGCCAAGTAATCCGCCGTGTCCCCAGAAAGCATTAACTTTCGGATGACCTTGAAATAAAACAATTTAAGGTAAAAATACTCAATGACAGTTTTGAATGAATCTACACAACAGGGCCAACTGTGGTGTCCACTTCCAGAACAAGAATCTTTCATCGCTGGTAGGCACATCTTCACTGTCCCACCTCCAGATGATCCGCAACTTCCGATGTTTTAAGGCCCTCAAAATGTTCTCTAATTTCTCTTTATGGATCGTAGAACTTCGAATCATTGATCCGAAGCTTATAAATAAAACCGTCTCATTGGATGCATTCAGAAAAGATTCGATTTCCTAGAAGCATGCGTTTGATAATTACTACTTTGAACGGGATGAAGTACTTACTTTGGGGATCACATTCTCCAGGCTTGGATCAATGTGAACACCGCCGATCTCTTTGACTTGTGCGGTGAGTGGACGGTTCCCTGATATTGAGTAATGCTGATTTACTAAGACTAGGCTCGTTTGCTTGGCGACTTCCCTCACGTCAATGTCC
Source organism: Eristalinus aeneus (assembly GCA_955652365.1). Classification (NCBI taxonomy): domain Eukaryota; kingdom Metazoa; phylum Arthropoda; class Insecta; order Diptera; family Syrphidae; genus Eristalinus; species Eristalinus aeneus. The sequence continues at coordinate 953,503 of OY019131.1, forward strand.
ACCTTCAGAAAGTTCCTTATAAATCTATTGTCACTTCTCTCAGTCAGTCTACAAGATGTCAAAAGTTCACTACTTGTGAGCACGAAGCTCTGACCCCATCTACCTGTACAAAATCTGGAGTCCATTTGTGGACACGAAATTCTTTAGGCGGTCCTGCCAACTGATCTCTCCGGAGAAGCCTAGAAACTCTGTCTGAACAAAGGACGGGTTGTCGGGCAGGGCGAACCGTGCATAGTGCCACGGCATTAGAGCACAACTACTCAACCCAATAATCGGCACCCGAAGCAGATAAGGAACTCCCAGATAGCAATCGGTGTTGAAATTCTCCATGATAACCAAGTCATAGGGCTTCTTTGCATGCCGCTCCAGTATTCGTTGCACATAGCCCGACCTGTAAAACATTTCGCAAGAAAGTTGGCCCTCTGTGTGAAGACCGACGAACTCCTGGTACAGGGCCCAAAGCGATCTGCTGGGCGCTTGCTCCTCCATTATATTTACGACGTCAACAGTGTGGTCTGCGGTCAGCAGTAATTCCTCATAATTCGGATGGGGGCGACTGTTCTTGGTGTAGGCAACCACTGTGACATTATGCCCTCTCTTGGCCAGTTCAAGAATTATCGGATGGTACACCTTGAAGTGACTATACCCGAAATGCGGAAACAGACCAAGAATATTGCTTTGCTCAGTTGTAGTCCAGCAAAGACTTAGCACGAGAACAACACTTAACACCACTCGCATACTTGACCGCACCAAGCTAAACTACGTGCACACAGAACGTCTCATCACTCACAACTGATTTGCTCTTTAATCGGTCTGTGAAACAACGAAGCACGCCAATAGATACGCCGTCGAACCAACACAAGTCAGCCACAGAAACAATCACGCATACTGTCAGAACCCCACCGACCACCGACAAGCCAGGCAGTTAATTGACACTTGGGAGACGGGCACAACCACAGCCGGAAAGCCATGATAAGGTCCCACTTCTGCCTTTGGTATGAATGCGAACGGGTGACGGTTGTTCCCCTCCCGCGAGCCGGTTTAGTGTCTGTATGGTGACGTCGCCGATTGCCGTGAGTGTGTCAAAAGAATACCTGAACTTCGCATCAACCAGCTTACGAGGAGAAGAATTCAATGTGACTTCTAATGGTGTGCAGGCAATCGAATGTCTCTGTTTGTGTTTTGTGAATTGATTCGTAAACAAGAGAATATCGCGGCAGTTGTGGGGCTAATCTTCAAATGCGATTAATACAGGTTTTGTCTGCCTTAACCGCTGCGGTGACTTCGGTCTTGTTGATTCTCAAACATGTTAGTGCTTCGTTGCCTTCGTTTCACGATGCGGGGAAGGTGTTAGGTCAGTTCATTCCCCGTCGTTTGAGATTTAATTAAGTCTTGGAGGTCTTTTATTTATATGGTCACTTCTTCTCCAGCAGTGATACAACTTACCATCGAGGTTGACCCGGAAAACAACCCCTCCTCCCCACCCCCACAAAGGAACATCATCGACACACTGATCTGAACACCCCGATGTTCAGACAGGACATCGTTATAGTGTAAATAATTCACTTGTACACACTCAAACTATGTAAGACAGTTGTTCATCCGTCGGGCCCCTATTGTTAAGCCGACACATATATATGTATATTAACTGTTGTCTTAAGCTTAAAAATTTGAAATGGTAAATATTTTTGTTCAATAAAGAAAAATTGAAAAAAAAAATTGAAAAAAATTTATTTATATGGTCTTCTGGAAGCAAACGTTTAATTATTTTGTCTTCTTTCCTTTTGAGAATAGTTTTTCCGATATTATTATAAAAAAATTAAATAAAATTTAAGTGTAACTTACTAACTAATAACATATGTGAATTTATTTTAAATGGTCTTAAATGCAAATGTTTCTAATCAGTTTTTTTCTTTTATGAAAAAATGTTTTAAATCACTCATTGTGATCTTGAAACAACCAAATACTGGTGTTGAAAAGCATCTTGGGGAAACCATATTCTTTATTTCTAGTGTTAAATTTAATTTTATTTAATTTAAAATATTAGAATTAGGATAAACTTTATAATTCCAGCTATTTCGTTATAAGAACTATTTTTTTATCAGTTCAATTAAGTGATATCTAATATCAGAAATAAAAGTGAGTAGTTACGTTTATGGGCTGTACAGCGACATACGCCTGGTCAAGCGTCTACGGTTACAACGCTTAAGATGGCTAGGCCATGTAGATCGTATGGACACCACTGCTCCGGCCCGAAAAGTCTTTGAATCCGTGCCATTGGGACAACGCAACAGAGAACGACCTAGACTAAAGTGGCGCACACAAGTTTAGAAGGACCTCAACCAACTTGGAGTGTGCAACTGGAGACAGCTGGCGAAAAATCGTGCTGGTTGGAGAGTCATATCGGTTGATGCCCAGGTCCACCACGGACTGTAGCGCCACTAGAAGAAGAAGAAGGTACGTTTATTATTACGCCAATTTTGAATGTACCCGTTAAGTATTGTACGGTGAACTTAGCTCTCCTTAAGATTTTGACTACTCAGTGCCTTAGTGTTCCAGGGCTTATGAGCCTATTTCGGACTAGAATTTTATCGTCATAAGTCGTTGTTTTTTCAGTTGAGGTGACATTTTGCTGCCTTATGTACTTGCCAAAGTTACATGTAGCATTCCAAAGAAAAAAATTCTTTTACGATTCTTAATTTCTAATTTTTTTTTATCGACGATAATATGAAAATCTGCTTGTCCTAGTTTACACAGAAGTTTAAATGTAAATGTGTCAAAAGCCCTTAACTATTTAGTGTTAAATATTTTTTAAAAAATAAATTATAGATTAAGTTTCCAATCAAATCGTTTTAGTCTTTTACTTTAAAAACGACAAAATACAAATATTTGCTGAAAGGCAATTGAATATAAGAATGGATTAGTTTCACTTAGAGTGCATAAGACCAACGTTTTATTCTTTAAGTTAGCTAGATATAAGACATTGGAAAAAATAATGTAATAATAAATGGATTACAAAACAAGATAGACAGCGCAACCGTAAGAAAGCCCTTGCTGGAGATTCATATGTTTCCTTTTTGTTATAGCATTAGTTCAATATAGGTCACATTGAGGAATTGGAAGCGTAACTACTCTTTGAATTTCTCAGTTTCTGTGGAGTTGAATAAATAACGAAAACAACATTTGAGAACATTTTCCATGCACGTGTGTAGTAGGTGTGTTCCCATACCCGAAACAAAAAACCCAAAACAGTAAAAACACGAACCAACCCAATGTCCGTTGGCGTATTCCGAAAAAATGGGTTTTACGTCAAATAAGCGCTCTCTCAAGCAAGGAAAATATTGCCTTACCCATTTTAACAGAAAACATATTTCTGGGTTGTTGGTTTAATGTCAAATAAATTAGTGTGGATACAGATTTAAGCCAGCATTGGCCCATTATCTCAATATATGCGCCTTAAATTTTGTTGTTGTTTTTTTTTCTGTAGCGAATAAGTGAATTTGACATTTTTTGATGACAGATTTTGCACATTTGGTTTAGACGCGTTTCCGTACTTCGCCTCTTTATAAACGAGATCTACCCCCACTCCTCAATAAATGACAGATTTCAGAATTTAGTACAGAAAGTATGGGACACCTTGTATTGTTGACTTGGAAAAGTGGTTTTGCGAAAAATTCGTCACTCACATTTTAAGGAAATTTTTGAGTTTTAAATATATTGATTTTTAATAAACTGATATATTTTTCAAATAAGATTTTAGTTTTCGTACATATTGTTAGTTCAGTTTATTTTAGTTCATTAAGCTGATTGTACCGAAAATAAGAAAATATGATTGTAGAAAATTGTTCACCCTCTTATCGAAGGCTATTCAACATGATGGCAAATCATGTGTAATTTGACAGTTCCAACACGTATCAATGAAATCACCGCTTTGTGGTTCCTGCTAAAGTCAAAAAGGGTCACAAAAATGTGCCTTTAATACTAAAGTCAAACAAATATCAGTCGCAAATCAATAAATAGTGAAAGAAAATTAAAGTAAGCACCCTGTTATCAGATTTTTGACACATATCACAAACACAAACCAAAACAACGTATTCAGCCGCACTTGTCACGGATGAATCACTGTGATGAACCTTTCACAAAAATTCACGATTCTATTGTACGTGACCCGATTGTACTTCCGAAGAACTTTTTTCTTATATTGAATCGTCAAAATGGTGTTGCTTGAGAGCGTGCGATGATATTTTCGTCTAAATTCGCGGAGAAATGTTATTTTGAGGCGCAATTGTTTTAAAAATATATATTTGATCGTATTTTTCTTGAGAACGCGAAAGAAAATGATTAAATTGGTGTGAATAGTTGTGTTTTTACTTATTTATCGTTCACCTATATGTAGTCACTCCGGTGCTTTGAATTGAATTTGCATACAACAATGGCGTCTTCGTCTTCTTCGCAATCAAAACAAGAAGAAATAGCAACATCAAAAACAGTGAAAAATTCAGAAAAGCAAGTGAAAGAATCTCCTCAAGTGGAAAAAGTTTTGCTAAACGGGCGCGCAGATAGTGTGATTGCATTCCCGGTAATCGCGGAAAAGCCAAACATTTCTGGAGCCAAAATGGCTGCTGAGGTGAATCACGTAGTAGGCGGTGATGAAAAACTGTCAAAGGAGCGCGCCGAGAATCATGAATCCGGTGGCGGTACCAGTGACATAGTGGAACTTTTTCACGTTCCCAAAGAGACCAAAAAGTATTCTGCAATGGATAGTGAAAAGCAAAATAAATGCGTAATAACCACTCCCCAGAAGATGCAAGGTGGTAGTGCTAAAGGTAACATTGGGTTCGGTAATATTTATTCAGTGGGAAAGCAATATTTTATCAATCTTACAGATGAACAATCGCGAAGTCACAAAAAGAAAAAGAAGGAAAAAGACAGATACCGTGATCGTGATAGAGAAAAGGAAAAGGAAAAAGATCGTGATCGTCACAGTCATAAGAGCTCGGTGAAGGATCGCAGTAGGGACAAAACCGATACACACAGCAAAGATCGAAGTCGCAGCAAGCATAAGGATAGTGACAAATCATCTCGTGATGGAAAAGTTCGCGCCGAACACCGGAGCAGCAGTAGCAAACATAAGTCCTCTACGCGAGATCAAGACAAGGTATGGCCCAGCTTTGTTAAAATTGGTTTCCTATTGAAGCGAAATGGGATCCCACTCCCTAAGTCTTTTCCAGAATTGTATTATGCAAATATTGCAAAAATACTCCGGCAATAATCGAACACCTCTCCATCAAAGGCAGATGTGAACGCATTGCTTGTACTTATTGTTAAACTAATAGCTTATAAAGACTAATATGCAAAAAATATTAGAACATCAAACACGTCATGCATTTACACTCATCTGTTCATAATATTTTAATCAGAAGATGTACATTCTAAAACCAAGTTGCACATTAGGCTGTTTAAATAAGCATAATTTTAAATTTTAAGTTCGTCGTACGCAGCACTCGAATTAGAGGAGTACATATTACATTTGACTGGCGGGACAAGGGAACCCGCCCAGATTCCCCACCAACTGCTGGCGTTGTGCGTGCTACTGTTCCGATCAGGAGGAAATTTCCAGTACGAACGGCGAAATTCGAGAAGCTTTTCATAGACATGAGTGATTATGAGTGTTGTCAGCTGTTCGAAAAAAGTAGTGGCGGAGAAAATATGAGGTGTCAGTCCAGGAATGTAATCTGGGACCTTTAGCGTTTGATTGTCGCATTTTACCCACTAAGCCGTTGCGGCAACGATGGATACACATAAATTAGAATTGATAAAGAAATAAAAATTAGTGTCTAGGGAAAAGACAAATATAAACCAAATTATCGAAAACTTCGGGTTTAGTCAATCCAAGGCGAGAAGGACATTGAAATTTGATAGAATCTAAAACTCGATAGACGTTTCACGGGGCATTCCTAAACAATTCACAACTTGACATTTTCACTTGTGCATAGTCACAACTGATCGTTATTTAAATCTCAACTTAGAAATCCTTTTCCTCGTATGTGTCAATTTCAGTTCTCGTTCGACGTTTTATGGCTGTTAACCTTTTTAGTACTAACATAGTGTTGGGATTTAAAGGTTTGTTTACATACGCTGTTCGAAGTCAGCATATCACGACAGGTTCTTGGCACTTGTGGAAGAACAATGTTCGGCTGCCAACTGCTTTGCTAAACAATATTTCATTCAGTTAAGTATCTTAGTTTCCTCGATTTAGTGCAATCAAATATGACAGGGAGTACAATATGATAAAGAAAAAGAGTTGAATCAGGAGTAGAATCAGTCGTAGCCATAATTATAGGATCCAATAACTTTAAGTCCCTCCATGGACCTAAGGTCACCACATATTTTAAAAATAATTAAAACACAATTTTGCTACACACAGACACAATTCTAACGCCATCTCTTCTAAACACAGAAAAATCCAACAGTATCCTTAACATAAATGTCTCACTTGCAATCACATCCAAGGACAAAAACTAATCAATGCAATAAAAACACCTCTCAAAAAATAAAAAAAAAACGGTTGCATATCTCTGGGACATTGATAGCAATCAGTACTTGATGTTCCCGGAGTGAAGGAATGATTAAAAAAAAATTCCAGGCATAAAACAGAATTTCCTCATAACCGTTGATTCAATTTGAATTATGTGCTTTTAGTCACGTACACCAGTCTTAAAGAAAATATTTACACATGAACTGACTTTCATCGCATTTGAATGAAACGTTCATTTTCGTAACGAGATTTTCCAAAACAGGAGCCTCCTCTGAGACATAAATCAAAACAATGTATTGCGTGGGTATGCGGTTCCATGTGTATAGTAAGGTTATCGATTTTATTTGTTTGTAACCCTATGTAAACATTCGCAAAGGCAAAGGCTTTTGTTTTCCCCAGCGGGGAAGTCAAGGAATAATGATTAGCGTTTTTTGCATGCAATCATTCAGGTGTTACTAACTATGAGTTGAATTACTCCTCATAAAATTTGAGTCTCTAAGTGCAAAAGTTTATCGTTGATTCAGTTCTTATTGCGCATTCCGGAAGTAGAGCATTTCTGCAACTGCAACCAAGCGGATATTTTAATTTAAATGACTTTCTTCCATGCTACATGGTTTACTAGATCCTTTCTGATTTATTTTGGTGATATTCTTAAAGATGTGCGGTCCTGCGGTTAAGCTGCATTTTACATGCGCTATGATTCTTTACATAAATATTTACCTTATACTTTTTACAAGTCTTTTTGTTTTGTTTTTTTTTTTTTTGCAAAAAGTCAGTCAAATGACTCTCATTAGATCCTATCGCGGCAAAAAGTGTCCAAGTTTGAGGTTGTGCTCAATTTTTATGGCTTGACGGTACGCGCCTTTTGGTTATAGAAACTAAGCTGTTCTATGTAACTCTTTATAGTTTATGTTTAATCTGCCTTACTTTTAAGCCTGGATTATTTCAAATCGGATTTTATGTGAAGATGACTGCTTTTGCATAGCCGCCAAGATTGGGATTTTACATTATGCTGGTAGCACAAAAGGATATTCTTAATTACTTGGAGCACCTGAACCTGGGGTCCAGTCAACATGCATCCACCATTTTAATCAGAAAATTGCTAAGGCACCTCCAGGCTACCTTTTAGATGGGTATCTTGTGGTTTACAAGGTTTTCTACTTACCACAAGGCACACGGTATTCGTTTCGAAGATTTCTACTATCGATTCCGTTTTTCTACTATCTATCCGTTTTTCAGCTTATAGAATTCGCTTTTTCATTCTGCTACTCTTAACCTTTTTTCGAGAATATCAAAAAGGAAACGAAGAATTTTCCTTTTGAAGAAGTGTATCCAATTCGTATATCACATTGTGTATAAAATGACTGCTAAAAGGACATTGTAAACTAGTTAAATTATTAAATATCGTTTTGCAACCACTATGTTCGTGAACAACAAAACATATCAAATGCCCATCAAGCACACAAAGTAGGTGATAGGTAATAAACACATGAACAGAACAGATGTTCTGAGACCTACATTTGTATTGCTTCATGTATTTTACACAGTTTCGATTTACGTTCCAATCTCAGCTCAGACAATCACAGTTAAAATTTGATTAGTTCATCGATTCACGTGCAATTCCTTTGTCTTTTTAAGCCAACAATTTTATGAAGCAGACACACATCGAATTGCCAGATTCAAAACGATGTGTGTCTGCTTCATAAAATTGTTGTAAAATTGTTTGTCAAGAAGAGAAACGATGAACAGTTCCTTTATAAAGGGTGCACTTGGATAAGAATATCATATAAGAAAAAATGGTAAACTATATCAATGATCATAGCAGATAAGTGCACGCAGAAGAACCTAAAGTGGCATGTACGCGGAGCATTACATCATGTATTCGAACGTACTAAATGGGAATATGGAAGCTTAGAAAACTTCTTCCTGGACAAATATTGAGTTTGCCATTGCACGTAAAACATTTCTTAAGTAATATGATAAGAAAATGCTAAAAACAAATCCATCCAAATGTCATTGTCAACATTTAATACTAAAGGTGCATTTTATTCGTGTCTTATTTAATTTGTTTTATTTCTCGTTTAATCACATGTGAGTTCACAACAAATCCCACTCTCCAAGGCCGTATCATTGACAGCATCTTCCGATCGATTTAATTTTAATCTGCAAACAGCTGCAATAGAAATGACTCAGTACCAGTGCTTTTTGTTTGGTAAATCTCTGTGCATGTATGTCTAACAAAGACACATGGTTTTGTCGCGCCAAACTACTTTCTATTCATGAGTTGATTGAAGCTTGACATGATGTCATTTTTAGGTCATGTTTTTAAGACGTAATTATCATTGAATAGACATTCGAAGAGGCAACAAAAGTAAGGTCTTACTTCCGATCTTGTTATTACTCACAAAATGCAGCTTCGTAAGGATCCAACGGTGTTGAGTGTAGACAAAGGTATTTAATAATTTATTTAACTTAAATGACATCACATAATCTGCTGGAAGGAGTAATCTCTTAACTGAATTGGAGGCTTCTACAATTTTTTGAATTTCTTAGTGGTGAGCCAGAGTTGTTGCGATCTATATTCTGTTCTCGGTAAAATGTTATTAATAATAATAATTGTTCGGTGCGACATTCCACAGGCGACCAGGGCCTAGACTGCTCATCAACTACTTGTATTGTTCTCTCACGAATAGAAGGGACCTACAGTTCTCTGCCGACTCCGAACGGAGAAGTTTGAGAAACTTTTTCTTGAACAGCTATTAGTCTTTGAGCGTTGTCAGCAGCTCGGTGGAGGTGGTTCCGTGAAAAATTCGAAAAATTCATGTTGAGCTGGGAATCCAACCTAGACCCTTCGGCATGTGAGCCTTGCACTCTACCCTCTATACCACGGCAGCCCGGTAAAATGTTGTATAAAACAAATGCGGTCATCTATAGACTGCAAATCGTTATTTTTCTTTTATTTCTGTAACTTCCAGAAAGGTGAGGGTTTTTCTTCACCTCATATGTTTTCATTTTGCTACATGAGGGACAGGCGGACATTGTCGTTTCATTTCAGAAGAACGATATCTTAATAAGCTTATTAATTGTTATTATTATTTCACAGGAGAGACGGCGCAGCTCCGAAAGCAGTCGTAGTAATCACTCATCCAAGTCATCCAGTTCACTAACTAATAACAAAAGTGAATCCGGCAAGAGACACATATCGATGACAAAGAGTAATGAACGACTGCTGTTGAATAACAAATCAGAAGTATCTGTAAAACAGAAAGTTCTAAATGGTAACGAATGTTTGAAACAGGAAGTGAAGTGTATTAAAACCGAATCCATTAATGACATTGTCAAAGAGCAGAATAAAGAGATTAAAGCGGACCTAGGCTGTGCCTTTGTGAAGCAAGAGGAAAACTTCTACGCAACTGATGTCAAATTAAAGGAAAAAACAATATCCACGGAGCTTCCCAAGACGGAAGCGTGTACATACGTAAATGAATTCACCCCAGAACCAATGGAAACCGATCTAAAATTGGAAATCATACCATTAAAGACGGAGAAAGAACTCCCTCTAACGCCGCATACACCTTCACCAATTGAGACAAAGGACATTGTTTCTGCAGATTCGTTTGCTGTTGTCGATGTGCCTGCTGAGAACAAGTCGAATATGCCCTCCATAAAAGAATTAAACTTGAATTTATGTGCTGAGGTCTTGAGGCCTGTACCACCTGTGCTACAGGAGATCACAACGCCTCCGATAGAGACTAACCACGATGAGCCAATGGTAATGGATACTATCCCGCAGGTCGATACTATGTCAGTGAAAGCGGCGAAACTGCCAATATTTGGTGAGGATACTTCAATTCCAAAAGTAAATTCTTTATCTGTGATTGTTAAGAACGAAATTGAAAAATGTTCTACGCCGTTGAATAACCAGGAAGAGTCGGGGACAAAAGACGGGAGCACATCCAAGCCTAAGCCCGAGAAGACTCGTGACGAGGTCACGAGGGTGTTAAACTTCAGCGCCATTTCTGCGGAGTGTGAAGTTAAGCAATCAATACCGGCTGAAAACTCGGTAGTGCCTAATTGTGATTTCAAGAAACAACCCCAAACAGCAAAGTCTGTTTCAAGACCTGTACCTGTGCCTGTAAATCACAACAATAATCATATGGTAAAATCGTCGTCGTCGTCGTCGTCGTCGTCTTTTTCTTTGGATAACACTAAACTCCAAGAGCCGTCACATTTACTCAAGGCTCCGTCGAATACACATCTGCAAACCACACCAAAGGTTAATCATGAGACTAAGAATAATCATTCCTCCCTATCATCCTCCTCGCAGAGCAATTCACAACCGCGCAAGAACAGCGTTGGTAGCAACAGCAGCAGCAGTAGTCATCACAAGTCAGGCAAACATACATCGTCTTCAACATCGAGTAGCAGAGAATGCTCCAAATGCTATAAGCGGTCGAAAATTCGACGGTGCAGTGTTGGCACACAGTGCATACAGCATGCCCCTGAGGCAACAGATAATGAAAGAGTTCCAATTCTCCATCGTGATTTGAATTGCACAACGAAGGGGCTGGAAGATCTAAAGTACGCTAGGTTCTTCCGAATAGAGGTACACCCGAATGGCGGAGCGTCTGTTGTTCACTTGTTTCAAAGCGAAATCAACTCGCTCTCCCCCGAGGAAACAGAGGAGCTGGTGGAGGAGTTCTTTCGAATTTGTTTCGCAGAAGACGAAGATGGCTACGCTCATCATGTAATGGGAATAGTTCATGATTCGGCGGCTTACTTGCCCGACTTGTTGGAACACATGGCTGAGAACTACTCAACGCTGACGGTAAAAGCTGGTGTATTGGGTCGCAACTCAGACATTGAGACGTGTACCATGAGTCAGTACAATGAGCAGGTAAGTTCAAAGGAAAACAAAAAAGCAAAATATTTATTCAACAAATTTTGTGTTCCCATTCGTAAAGGTTGTGAAGAATTATTCTCAAGGAACTTTTCGGTATGGACCGCTTCACCAGATAAGTCTTGTTGGGAAAGTTCATGAGGAAGTTGGAGGCTATTTCCCTGATCTCCTAGGACGCATAGAACAGAATCCGTTTCTGAAAAAGGTACTGCCACTTCCATAAACATTGAGGCGTAGTTTAATGTCCTTCTTTTTTTATTTCGTAGACAATGCCCTGGGGTTCAAACTCGATTCTTCAAACCGATCCAAGGCTTTCGAATGATGGTCCCATTTTATGGATCAGGGCGGGTGAGCAGTTGGTGCCGACAGCGGAACTAAACAACAAGACACCGCTGAAAAGGCAGAGGTAAAAAGATCAAAAATAAACGTAGCTCCAATGCATCTATTTTGACCACTTTTGCAGGACGCGAATAAACGAATTAAGGAACCTTCAATATTTACCGAGGTTATCTGAAGCAAGAGAGACTATGATAGAGGATAGGACAAAAGCTCACGCTGATCATGTTGGTCACGGCCACGAACGTATAACGACTGCTGCAGTTGGTAAGCCCCCATAACATTTTTATTTTATGAAAATTAAATTTAATTCAAATTGATAACCTAACAGGAATACTGAAGGCAGTTCACTGCGGTCAGCCATACACACAGAACCGAGTGACGAAGGATGTGGTCGCGTTTGCGGCTCAAGATTTCAATTATTTAGTAGAAATGCTGCAGTTAGATCTGCACGAACCACCCATATCCCAGTGCGTCCAATGGATAGAGGACGCAAAACTTAACCAATTACGAAGAGAAGGCATTCGTTATTCTCGAATACAGTTATGTGATAATGACATATATTTTTTACCCCGAAATATAATTCATCAATTCCGAACGGTGACTGCAGTAACTAGCATAGGTAAGAATTTCTGACCAAAAACTTGAAATAACTAAAATACATTTCATTGGCGCATTTTCAGCTTGGCATCTTCGTTTAAGACAGTATTACCCTGGCCAAGAGGTAATTAACGAAAAGAATAATCCAATTCTTGCTGAACCACCACATTATAAGGAGAAGCAAACAATTCTGCCGCATCCGGTTTCACTGATGGAAGACAAGAAGTCAACGCCATGCAAACGAAGTCACGACGGCAAAGTGAAGAAGCCAACCGATAAGAAACTCATTGACATTGACAAGCGACGGTCCAGCGAAAGCGGGCCCGAGGAGAATACAAAGGAGAGTGGGGGAATGTCACCCGGGGGAACAATCAGAAAGAAGATTCCTAAAGATGACGCTAAAATCGATATGCGAAAACTTGTACTTGATCCTCATAAAAACCACAAGAATTCAGGGAGCTCCCATAAACACAAGAGCTCGTCGTCGTCAGAGAATTTGCCCAGTCCAAAAAAGAGCAGCAACACAAGTAGCAGCAATGGCGTGAGTGATAAAGGCATCTTGCGAAGTATTTCCAAAAGCAAAGGAAAATCCTCGTCCTCCTCATCACACTCGAAGAGTAGTAGTAGCGCGTACAGACACCGTGATAGTGAACGGGAGAGAAAAGAATGCTCCAGTTCGTATGTGAATTCAACAACAATTGCAACAACGGCCAATTTTGTCCCAACTCAGGTACAAGACAAAATGCAATCCACAAGCAGCTTGAAAAAACAAATTGTTCTGAACTCAACGTCCGAGGCCAACGGAAGCTCACCCACAGCTGATACAAAACGGACCCCCCTGAAGATCCTTGAACCACCACCACTGCCCACTCCATCGGTGTTCGCACACAAGGATGCGTACCTCAACAGTTTAAATCAGAAACAACCTGAGATTAAAATTCAAGTACAAATTATATCCGACGAAAAAGGACACTCTCCAGGTGGTGGTAGCGATGCGCATAAAGTCACAAGCTCTCTTCCTGAGACAAATGTTATGCATGTATGCGATACAAGCCCGAATATGTTGGTTGGAACACAGCCACAATTGATTGTGGATCACGAGGAAGAGGTAGTGGTCTCTGAGGAAATGATAGTCGAGACAATTGTAGCACCTCCATTGCCACCGCTCCCTCCACCGAAAGCGTCACCGCCCCCGTTGCCACCTACGCCATCTTCACCACGCTCAGCCCCGCCAATACCTCCGCCGCCTCCTCCCCCAGCGCCAACGCCAATTCCAACACCAACACATAGTTCCTCATTGGGAAACTCAAACTCAGCCGTAGCCTTAGCAGAACCCCGAATTAAAACTTCCAATCGTACACAAGCGCCTCAGTTGCTGTCCTCACAGGGGCATGTGTCAATTAGCAAGAGCAATACCAGCAACAGCATCTCGAAACAATCGGATCTGTTAAGCTCAATAATCGCAAGCATGGACAGTACAACGACAAGTGCGCGAAACAACATCACCTCCTCCTCCTCGTTCTAGTTTGAACCCCATACTAAACATGCATTCTTGGTTTAACTTATTTCTTCACCCTATTTGTTTCCTCTATACCAAGACCATGCACTGCCGTGTGCATGGCACCTATCGAGAATCACTATTCAGCTAATCAAAATCATAAGTTATAATTGAAAATGTAAATAAAAGTTACAAATACACATACACATATATATATTTATATGTAGCTACTTAATATTGTTAAGCGAAATATTATAAAGAGAAAAATAAAACAAAAAAAAACTTATTCGTCCACATGCGCATGATATGTTTCACTTAGGATAAAGCTTACCTTTTCAAATTTTAAAGGCTTCGTTGTTATTTGACAAACAGTTACATCTGTTACTGTCTTTGTTTTTGAGAACACTAGCTTGTATTGATATACTTTGATATTGATATACTATATGCTTCGCCTACGATTGAATTGCCGCAACAGGCTACAAGAGGATCAGTGATTAATATTTTTCAGCATTATTCTCCCATAAGTATAAGCTTGCTCACACAGCACTCAACTATGCCACGGAGTCATTTATTCTTATTATTAACAAAAGGAGAAAAATAATGTATAGTAAGTCTTGCTAATCAAATTCAACTGACGCTATTTGAGTGCCAATCGGACGTATTAAATATGAACGAGAAAAGGGCATCGATTTCTTGAATCAAATGCAATGGATATTTGCTGATGCAACTTTCATTGCAAGACAACATCGAGATGGGTTCAATACCCATATCCCAAATAAGCAAATGAGCAGCTTCTTGACAATCGGACTGCAAAAAATTCAGAAGTTCCTTTATAAAAAACCGGCACGCCTAGTCAATAAAGTGCAGAAGCAGAAATATTTTCCCGTGGTTTTTATCCACAAGTTAAAATGTTTTCTGCAGTATTCATTGCCAAGTATAGTTCAGTCTCTTAAGTTTCAGTTTTCATTCAACCATTATCAAACACGTTACTCGCGCTGAGCGGCAAAAATAAAGAAACAAAAAGGTCAACATTTTATACATGCCATTCGATATCACAACGGCAATATGTGAAATAGAAAGCAAAAGAAAAACGATAATAGGACATACAATTAACCACTTTTATTAAAAAACAACAATACAAAAAGACTTTGAATTAAACATGCATACAGACCATCTCTCCAACTTTGAAAAATTCATAACGGATACAAAAATAAAACAAAAAAAATGTACACGAAGTCGTTTATAATTTGGCCCTCAATCCGTCGATACGGCCTTGAGCAGAGCGCTGCAGATCCATTAACTTCATGGCGAGACCCATATTTCCTTGTATCTTAACCTTTCCCTGGAAGAATGCCTTTTGGGGTGGAAGTTTTCCCGAGATAAGGTCTGTCACATCTTCATCGGCGATGATGAATGTAACGTCAGCCTTTTCCTTGCCATTATAAGTGATTTTTCCCTTGCCCTCCTTCGCGTTGATAATCCACATGCCAGTCTTTCCGCTGGGTCCATTGGTTACTTTAAAGCCGTAGATTGCGCGTACTTTTTCGATGAGGTTGTCTTCGTCCTCTTGCATTGCTAACTCAAGCGCCTCGAGCAGTGGTGTGACCTTAAATCCTTCAGGGCTATCAGCAATTTCGTTGGCCGCTGTCAAGTTTTGAGTAACTTGTTTACCGGCATTGGGGAAACCCAATCTGTAGAGACCCAAAACTACAGCTCCACCCAAACCCAAATTATGTTGCAATGCGAGTTTTGCGTTTGGCACTTGGCGCTTTTCAGCTTGTCGTCGCAGCTGCCAAACCAATTCTGAGCACTGTGCCAAACCAGTTGCTCCTAGAGGATGTCCCTTTGAGATCAAACCTCCACTTGGATTGATGACATACTTTCCTCCATAGGTGTTGTTGCCACTGTCGATCAGTTCCCCGGCCTTACCTGGTTCGCACAGACCCAAAGCTTCGTATGTAATCAATTCATTGGCAGAGAAGCAATCATGAAGCTCCACAACGTCAACATCTTGTGGCTTGTACGGGGACTTTGCGAAAAGACGTTCAGCTGCAAGTTTGGTCATATCGTAACCTGCTATTTTCATTAAGCTCTTGTCTTTGAAACTGGATTCAGGATCTGTTGCCATTTCCATTCCAACGATCTCAACCGCTTGTGCCTCTAGTCCATGGCGGCGAACAAATGCCTCTGATGCGACAATGGCGGCAGCTGAACCGTCACTAGTTGGACAACATTGCAGCTTAGTCAAAACGCCGTGGATCTTTGGTGACTTCATAATCTGCTCCAGAGTGTATTCGTCACGGAACTGTGAATAACTGTAAGAAGAGGTATGGTTACAGCTTAATAACACAAATTTGTAATCATGGTTCTTACGGATTGTTCACTGAGTGTTTGTGATTTTTCCAAGCAATTTTGGCGAAGTGCTCGGGTTTTGTTCCATATTTCTTTATATGCTCCAAGCCAGCATTTCCAAAGATTTGTGCGGCCATTGGTCCAGCCTCGATATCAGTCAGCTCGCTCATGATTTCAATGTGTTTCTCCATTGGATTAGCTCGATCAAAGTACTGAAAGTAAGATTAATTGCGTTCGTACCCACCTGAAAAAATAAAACTTACTTTGGCCGAAAGGGATCCTCTTTCCATTTTTTCGAAACCCAGTGCGAGGACACAGTCGACATTTCCGGCTTCAATGATTTGCTTTGCAAGGTAAAGAGCACTTGAGCCAGTGGAGCAGTTATTGTTTACATTGTATACAGGGATTCCAGTCATTCCGACTTCATAGACAGCACGCTGCCCAGATGTGGAATCACCGTAGACGTAGCCGACGCAAGCCTGTTGCACTTCATTGTAACTTATTTTGGCGTCTGCCAAGGCTTTGGTGACAGCCTCCTTTGCCATGTCTGGGTAGCATACATCTGCACGTCGACCAGGTTTTTCAAACTAAAATCAAGAAAAGTTGAAGTACTCGTTAATCTAAGGAGAAATAAATTCAAAATTTTGATTTGTTACCAAAAAGTTGAATGTTTAGTTTATAGGCATATTTCATGATTACATTCTTAAGCTTTCCAAAAACAAAATGAATATATCCTTCACAAGAACGGAGGGACGGCAAAACTAAGGAAATCATAACTTAAGAATCTTGTGTAACTAATAACAATACGTTGAATTTGAATCTGATGATATCTGAACGGTTTTTACCAATGAGAGGCCAATTTGGGTACAATCATTCTTTCAAAGATTGGTAGCAGTTCCTTTTACAACCGTTATCTGTTTTTCTTTGAAAAGACTTTGAACTCTTCTTAAGACTTAAATTAACTGTCATTATCAAGATGACAAACAAAAAACATATTGATAAAGTCAAGTGTGAGCTTTATAATAAAAATGTGAATAGAATATTTATTTACTGAAAAATAATATAATCCAGCATGTGTCGGTTAACAAAAAAAGGAAAAGAAGTTTGCAGTTAATCTAAAATTGCAAATTGTGGAATTTTATCGTGCCGCAGAGTTTACTTTTGCTTCCTTTTTTTTAGGGTTATTATGATAATATTTCAAAAATATATTTTTATTATGTTATTCGGACGCATATATACAAATAATAGACGATTTTTATCAAGTGGGGAATAAGAAAATCATCCGTAATACGATTAAATTTATTAAACTGCACACAATTCTATCTACACATGTCTACATTAAAAGAGATTGCGTTACTTGAATATTTTTTATCCTTCCACAGTTGATTTAGATTTTTTGTCCATATTGGACATAAAAAAGTGGAATAAATTCCATAATCCCATTCTTTCCTGATATTTTCTATGAATAAGCATTTTGCTTAATGAAGAGGAGTGGTATAGTGCCGGTTTTTTGCTGAAAAAAATTGGCAATACTTTAAGTATATACCGCTTTTATGGAGCGCAAAATCCGCCATCATGTTCATCTCGTCGAATTAGCTAAAAAAGATTATTACCACTGAGTTAAGTCTTCAATTGTTTACGCGTTTTATGACCTATTTTCAGCACATCGTCTTTTTCCGTCGCATCTTATCTACAACGATGGGAGCTTAACATTCTTCGCACTTATTCATTTTTATTTTTTTTTCACATTTTCTGTGCCTACAGATAATTTTATGCTGGCAAAGTCGGGCCTTACAGATTTTGTAACATTTTCCGACAAATCTACGTCCATCGAAGTGCGAACAAAGAAAAATAAGACGATAACGATTAGTATTTAATTCTCATATAAAAAAAAAACTGATTTAAGCTGCAGGTCAGGCATTTTTACAGGCCATAGTTCGAGCAATTATCTCAGGTGCTCAATAATGGCGACTATCGTATTCCAGTAAGTAAATGTGGAAACTTTCAATTAATCCAAAAAATAATTCTTGTACTGTCACTACCTGTTGGTTATTTTATTATTTTTGGATTAATCTCACTGTTTATCTCTATCTTGATAATCGCATATCGCTAAAAACACTTATTTTTAAGGTTGAGGTGCAATACGTTATCTAGACATTCAATCGACCAAAGTCCGTTCTCAAGCTCAGTTTAACTTTAGGACAAGTTATATTAACGATTACAAGAGAATTTTAAAGGCGACTACAAAAAAAAACAAAAGCCACTGATTAATTTAAAAACAGACAACAATTAGGGAATACCTTGGTCATGCCGACTCCAACAACGTACACTCTGGTCTTGGCCATTTTGATTTTCCTTTCCTTTTACTAAGTTTACACTAACGGAATGATTCTGCCAATTTGCAGCAATTACAAAACAAAAGTAGTTAATTTCTTTTTGTACAACAGTGAGCCTGCCGCGAACCAGTACTTGTGGAATCAACTGACGTTTTGTTAATGACGATTTCTCTATCAAAAACCCCTTATTTACCCCTTGCAGGTTTCTACTACAAAGTGTCTGTCACCAGAGTAGCCAGAGATCAACTAAAATGTATTATTTTGTATTCAGCACCATGCTACATACATTTCCGAATAACCAACATTATCAATAATTTTAATTTATTTAATTTATTTTATCAATTTTTTATTTTTTTTGCAACCCTAAAATATGTTTTTTAAAATTTGATAAATTTTGTGCTCAGAATATAAGTTATAGGGGTGTAGGTGTGCTGTTATTTTTTACTATGAAAATGCTCTGATTAGAGAATGTTATGAACCTTAAGTATTCACAAAGAATAAATATCCGACTACTTCTTTCCTTTTAAAGATTGCGAATAAAATAATTTGAAGAAGTCCACAATTTTTTGAATATGTATATTAGCAAACCAAGACTTTTACTTTTACCAAATTTTTTTTAGTTCAATACATTTTTTTGCAGTACAGTGGCAATGCGGTGCTCTACTAGAATCTGTCACGGAACTTATGGCAGATAGCATTGTGCAACAAACAAACGATTGCTCGTTGTTTTTTTTTTTTTTTTACTGTAATTCAATTCGTTTATCCCTCTTTTTAATGATTTTCTGAACACAAATTATGTTTTCAATATATATAAATGTTCGCAAACTACATAATAACTTGAAAATGCTCAAAATGTGTTTTAAGATTTCAGTGGTTTCTCACAAAATTAGCAGAAACCTGCATTTCTTTAATGAGATAACTCTTCACCGGTATGAAAATGAATTCAAAATTTTAAATAATAAAATAAAAACAGGGCTAGGTTATAAAATCCATTTATGTTCTGTTGAAAATATTTTTTTCTGCCCTAAATAGTTCAAACTGACGTTATGACGTCAAGTTGTGTTCACTTAAAACTATCAAAGGGTAATCCGAAAGTATGAAGCAACCACTTGGAAACATACAAGTTGTAATTATAAATAGCAAAAATTAAAAAAAAAGTAACAGTCTAATAGTCTGAGCGGTGAGGAGATCTACTTTATGAGCGGCACACACGTATTCTAATTTAAAAACAAAAAAAAAAAAACTGTCTGTGAATCAGCTGTTCAAGGAGGTGAAATGTTAAAAAAAGCGCTGTCAAAATTAATTCAAGGGTGGGAAACAGAGATAAGGGAATCAAGGAGATGCTCATCTTAGACCAGTTTTTGCCCCTGGCCATATGCCTGTCCAATCCAGGGATTTTGTAGCTGTGTGAGAAATCCCTTGAGAATCGCCAACACTTCTCCAAAATCCCTGGATCTTAGACCAAATCCGTGGATAATGGCGGCAAATCGGTGGATCCACCACAGTAATGGCGGCAAATCCGTGGATTCGGCTCCGTAATGGTCTAGTTTTTCAAACAGAAGCAGAAACAGACATGAAGCTTAAAAAAATATTTCGCAATGAATGCTTACGCCCATGCTTGTAAAACAATATTTTTGCAAGAATATTATGAAATACCGAAATTATTTGAAAAAGAAAACCAATTCGTAGTGTTACTATGAATTGAAAATGAAAATCACGCTAATATCACAGAAAGTGATTTCGTTCTAAAATCCGCACTAACCTCTTTTATGTGTTAAAATTGATTCTCTTTAAAAAACAGATGTTACACATTGATATATATTGAATATATATTGAAATTTTGTACAAAAATTTGTGTTTTCATCAATGGTATAAATGAAAAATATTATGAACACATCGAGCATAGTTATTGAACACCTTTATTACTTGGCTCCCTTATCTCTGGTGGGAAACGAGGGAGTTGAATATCTTCTTGCTTATCTCTGGCCTCACTTTTTGGTGTTGTTGGAAGTGTAGAGCGACGGTCGGGTTTAAATTTATTAATCAACAATCTGAACAGTATGGGTGATTCTCCAGAAATTTGTGGGTATTATTCGATTACTACAAACGGTCATTTCGAAGAGACATTTTCTTCGCTGCGATATTTTATTCAACCTAAACTACCAATAAACCTTAACGAAGAAATCGAGAACATAAGAGCGAAGTCATATGACGAAGACATGGGACATATTCTCCGGTTTATTGTAAATCACAAACTTGAAATTCTGGACAAGGCTGAAACACGATACTTCACCTACCGCTCTATCTTAAAATTAATTATTTGCTCCAAAGTTTTAAATCGGCCATGGACAGTTTTTGCAACAAAATACAGAGGAAATATATATCTCTGCGAGTACAAACCGCCGGTCAAATCCGGGAGACAACCGTATTGGGAAGCACCATGGAAGAAAGCTCTTAAAGTGTTAAGATATCGGTGCTTGTTGGGTGAGTGCATCATTTTTAATAATTATTTCTGCTAAACTCAGCAGGTCGTGATGTAAAAGTTCTGCTTCCTTGGAATTACGATATTGTGATCTGATAAAATTCAAAAACGCACAATGCCACATTTAAATTTTAAATATATATACCAGGGACCTCATTTATCCCTGATACATATGTACATTCTTTTGAACGGTGTTGCCGCTTGTTGTCGAATAAATATTCAAAATTGCCACAATTGAACATTTTTTAGATGTAGAATAAAATTGTTTGGTTGGATAAAATTTTGCAACCTAAAGTATTTTCAAGTGCGTATACTAGACATATTAGAAGGTCTCCTTTTCGTTTGGCATTGAAAATTAAGATTTATATATAATTAAAACTGGAGTTTATATGTGAACATTGGTACTTAATTAATTTCAGACCACCCAAACCGAACGTCTGATACGTCACAGGCTTATGATGCTGGCCGAAAGTTCTTTTGTGTTTTCAAAAAGAAAGTATTCAATCGGCATGTTTTGTTTGCAGCACAGATGGATGGGGCCGAGAGCGATACCCCATTAAATCCGTAAGTTATGCTAGTTTCACATGACGTTTTAAATTCCATTCAACACGTGGAGGTGTTGAAATAAACTCCTTATGATATATAATATTATATAATATAATATAATAGCGCCTAAGATTAGTAGAGATGTACATAAATATTGTGGAAAATGTTCTTTTGCAATGTGTGGCGCAGTCATTTGTTCGTATTTTAAATAATCGACAATCGGTTTGGTCTTGAACATCACCAAGAGCGAGATTTGTCTTCATTCTTTATTATGCCACTATTTTACTAGAGTCGGACTAGTTTTTCTTAAGTATGCGGCGCATCATTGATAAGCAACACTATAACTGTTAATAACACAAACCGGATGGAAGCTTCTTCAGTTACGATTCTTGAAGAGAAAGCACTACAACATTGAGCCGTCGGAACGCTAGGTGAAATTCTTTATTTTATTTTTTAAATTGATCAAAACAACGCAGACATAAGCTTATTGTATCCCAAGTCATTTTGTATGCACTAAATTGATTTTGAAAATATAACAGCTACCTTATTTGTTAACTGTCCATACTTTATCTGCTTTCAGAACTAAATTGAATCCAAATCAATTCATCGCACTTAAAATGTATGATGGAGAAAACAGAAAACAGAAAAAATTCGAGAATGATATGATACACATTTTATGGGCTTTTTGCACTTTGGCTGGAATTGAAAAAGTGTACATTGGTTTTACAAATAACTCAGGAGTTCTAAAGGAAATTAAATGTCAACCCGTTTCTTATGTGGAGGAAATTAGTCGGGTATATAAATGCTCTTACAATGAATCACGCAAATATTACAAATCTTTTCTGTTTTTTTTTATCCCTTAGAGAAATTGGAGAGATTCCATGGATGGTTTTGAGTATTTAAACTATTTTCTTGGTGAAGTGGAAAACGACCTAAAGGATGTAGACTGTCCTTACACAACAATAAGATATCATTACAATCCGGATACTAAATCTGTTTCTTCAGCTAAGCACGAGGGCAAGACTAAATACAGTTTCCTACCTGAATGGTATTTGCAAGAAGTGAACAATGTTTGTTAGAGTATAACAAACATTGTTAATTTCTAGTGCTGGAGATTTTCTTCGAACAAAATTACTACAAAAAAGCAACTAAGCCAATAGTGCTTTTACTAAAATTGTTCTTAAATCCTCAAAATGTGTGCCTTTTGTAGGTTTTACAAATCGCATAAACGCACGGAATATATTGTCAACAAAATACATATGAAGGACATGTACTTTTAGGCTCTGCTCCTACAAATTAACAATCGCAATCAGACATTTTGCGTGTCAGTACATAAAATTGCTAACAACTTACTAAACAGAAATAACAATCTGCAGGAACTGCAAGTCAGAAAAAAATCTCGGCTTCAAAATAAAGGATCCTAGTTATGGTTGAAACGCACTCGATGCATTGAATAATAATTAATAAATCTTAGATTCTATATGATGGAAGGGGGTATGGGTGTATTAAAGTGGCTGTTGTCATAAAAATTGTATGCATTCTTATGTTTACGTTGTCAAAGAAAAGTAATCGATTCGAATCGAATCGAAAGTTAATTGCCTAAGCATGAGAGGGGTACATAGATAATGTTTTAATAATGTCATTTGAATAAATAATACTACGGTTCAAATACTCTTTGTTCTAGATGTACATTACTGACATTACAATAACACAATACTCATAAGAATCGCCAGCTGACGCCTTTTTAAATGAAGAAAATAGGAGGCCCAAAGCAATCCTTAAAGTGCGTTCCACTGAAGTTGTCATCTTTCATCGGTAACAGTGTTTAACGATTCACAATTTAATTGATTCGAATAGTAAGGTCTCTAGAATTTACCCGTAGTACTCCCTACGCTAGGAACTCTTTCTTTAACCGCACCACACGAATATGGAATACTCAGTCCGGCTCAACTTTTCTTTATTACAGCCTACAGGCATTTAAAGCCAGTGTGTACCGGTACCTCTTTTCCCCCTCTTTTCTTATACCTTTATCCCGTCACTCAACGAGCAGAAATTGTGTATGAAAAAAACTTCCCAAATAACGTTGGCTGGAATCGGGAAAAAATTAAGAGCATGCATGCCACCAATAATTGTTAAGTATACTTGGCCTAGTCTCTTGTGGACTACGGCGCCTTCCAATTTATTTTTATATTTAAACAAAATTGTTCTACACTTTAAAACTAAATACCCATTCGTTTTAATTAACTAAAGCGTCGCATTCGGTTAACTGCTCTTGATCTTGTCCAACCTTTTATGCTTTGTGCAGAATCTCTTAAAAATCCAGATCCACGTAACGACAGAAGTCAATATAATAGATATAAATAGTGCATAGACATCCAGAGAATAGTAAACGAATCGCGACATCCGCGTCGAAATTGATTTCGTCAAGGGGGCACCATTCGTCTTAACCACATGCTCCACCCACCACACAGCTGTTTCCGTTGCAGTCCTTGGGCGACTCCGGAAAGCATAAGAAACACTTTTCGCATTGTCCATATATCTTAAAATAAAAAGTTTGACATAAGACAGATTTTTTTGAAAAAGGACACATACTTCTTTTCAAGAACTTTTCGAATTGCTTTGACCACCGTGGCTTCGGTTATATCTTCATAGTTTAAGAGTACGCCCATTCCTCTGTGGACTAAAGCGGCAGCGTTCAGAAATTGATCACCGTACATTGGAGTGACTACAACTGGTACTCCGCAGTATGCTGCTTCTGTGCTGCCCATTAAACCCGCGTGCGTCATGAAGACCTTTACGTTTGGGTGACAGAGAATGTCCCGTTGGGGCAACCACTTGCTTACGAGAACATTTGATGGCTGGTGGAGTAATGTGTCGTTCTCCCATTTCCAAATTACATTTTGTTTCAATCTTTTCAGAGCCTTGATGATACCATCTCGTTTTTCCGCTGGCAAAGTTTCCGCCTTAATCATGGAACCCCAACTAATAAGAACCACCCCATGTTCTGCGTTGTCAAGATAGCGTTGAAGTTCCTACAGCATACGCAGCAAAAAAAGAGAAAGATTTAAGAAATCTATCCCTCATCTCTAGATCTTACCACATCCAAAGTCTTCGCTTTCTGTATGTGTATTCCGCCCAACTCAACAACAGCCGGTGACAAAGGTTTGGGTCCACTGAGGGCATAATGCTGATTCACGAAAAACAGCGCGGTGTTCTTGGCAAGCTCTTCGATATCAGGCATGTCGTGTCCAAACCTTTTACGAATCATTTCTGTGGCAGTTTTGTGAGAGTAATATCTAAAATAAAAAATGAATGTAGATTTGACCAGAGGCGAAGATTATATTGACATACTTGTACATGAAATTGAGCCCATGGAAGGTTATCCAGTTGGCAACGCGGTGAAGAAAATCCATTTTCTCTGATTGACCCATAAATAGCGCCGGAATGTATGATGGTATAATTGGGTTTCCGATGCGTTCGTAATGCCATGGCATTAGAGCGCAACTGCTGAGCGCAATAACAGGTGCCCCAAGAATGTGCGCAACGCCCATCAGGCAATCTGTGTTGAACTGCTCCATGAGAATAACGTCGTATTTTGTTTTATGCTTTAGAATCTGTGCAAGTGCTGGTGATTTGAGTGTATGATTGCATGCTTCTTTGCCCCATTCGTGAAGCAGGAAAAATTCCATAAAATGGTTATAAATGCTCCGTTTTTCAAAATTCTGTAAAAAGATAAAGGAATTATTAAGAAATAAAAAACGGTTATTGTGTTGCTTAATTCTCCCACAAAGCTTTTTTCAAAACTGTTTTCGAACAGAACAAAATGAAATATTTTGATTCCAACTAGAAGGTGGGTCTTACATTTATTAGAAGTATTCAGCGTCGCTTTTCGGGTGTGAAGATCACTATTTCGTTTCACTCTCTTATGAAAGAATATATTGAAGATATTCTGTGCCGAAATTTGTATGGTAGATAGCAAGTTGTGGGCCAAGAATGAAACAATTTTTGGAAAGCTTCTGTATTCAGTTAAGCATCGACCTTAGACATGGAGTCAAAAGAAAGTCTACTGGAAGACAATAGATTGGGTCCAAATGACACAAAAAGCGATTTCGCTTGAGTTCACGACCAAATACATAATTTTAACTAAATGTAGGTAAAATTAACCATCTACATATTTTTCATTCTACAATAACATTGGATTTTTCTTACATAGGAGCAACACAACAAAGAGTGCAACGCGACATCGTGCGTACATGTTTTTATTGGTGTAGCTTATGAAGACATGCGTCAATGGAATATAATATGAACAGTTCTGGAATTTGAGAGCTCTTGTCTGGTTTTAATTTCTTTTTCTTTTTGCTGTGTCTACGACTTTAACGGTTAGTGATATAAAAGTGAGTGCGAATTCCCACACATAGAGCGTGTATTAAACTTCATATCTACGGGCATGTGTTCCGGTTTGAAGCTACACTTGGGTTGAAAGAGAAAAGACAATCCGTGGCATCAAATTAAGTTAGATGACTGTTTTTTTTTATACAAACATAGTTCACTGACCCGCTGTCAATTATGAAATCTTAAACCTTGACTGGAAATTATTATTATTTACTCAAACTTGAAACGGATTCTTGATTCTAAATGGACATATGCTACTTGAATGTATTTAATTTTGTAACGTCCTTGGATAAGAAGTGTAAATGGATTTCGGAACTTTTTATTCCTTTCATGACACTACAACCCAAATGGAAGAAGCCTCAAGCTTCTTTTGCAATTACTCGTTTTTAGCATATTAACTGATTTCTACGTAAATGTTTTTGCATACTCCTAACGGCGAAATTTAATATGCATTTTCATAAGAATTAATTGGCAGCAATTCATATTTTACATGTTGATTAACTAAAATTAAAATTATTTACTCCTCTGGGCAATTGTTCAACACAAAATTGCTTCTACAATTTAGAATTATTTAGTTTATGACATTTAACAGAAGTGATATTTTGATACTGAAACTCACCTTTAAGTCCACAGAATTCGTCAGCGTGTTAACTCCGGTTAAAATCAAATCCTTGTAGTGAGCCGGTGGACTTTTGTCAGGAAAGTGACTTACCACTGTGACGTCGTGTCCAGCTTCTGCTAATGCACGCATAATTGGGTGAAAGAAATGAAAGTGGCTCACACCAGGGTGCGGAAATAGTCCGAGTACTTTAAAACCTTTCGCATCGTAGATACTGCCACAAATGATGGCTAGGAAAATTAGAATATTCATGTTTCTAAGAAAAAAAAAAAATAAAAAAAAATGTAATGTAATTAATGTATTTTAACATTAGGTTTATAAAAAAAGTTGGCAATGCAAAATATGAAGAATTTATTTAATTGGGTACAGCGACATCTGTTGCATGGTTAAAACGGTTATTATATGCAATAGTCTTAATCTTGGCCATTAAAAGGAAGTTTTGAACATATTTTTGAACACATTTTTGAACACTTTCTTTGCAGTTTTCATTTGTTTTACCTATAACTTTTTTCTTAGCTTAATATTCGGTTTGTAAAGGATCACTGTGGTGGGAGCCGGCTAGCCTTAAATTTATGTTCTAAGAAAGTTGTCAACAAGAAGAATTTTAGAAGGTGATTTTGTTATTGAAGGTTTTTTTTGCAAATTTCGGACAACTTCCACTATAATTTTCGTTGAAAGCTCAACTAATCAACTAAAAGTCGTGTTAAATGTTTAAATTTCCTTATATTCCGCATCACTGGATTATATTTCCTTGTGCAATTAACGCAAACAATTTTTATCAAAATCGTTTCTAAAAGTTAACTGGCTTTAGAATATTTCCAATTTAAATTTATTTCAAGGATATGACACTACAATTTTGCGTTTATTTCTTCGTGCAGATCTCCCACTTTAAAATCATTTGAAGAATAGAAGCGCATTGGAAATGTCTCCTCCTTCGTGGTATTCACTTGAATTATATCACAGTTCAAATCACGAATTCAATAATTGCAACTACCCCACAAAGAAACGAAGATATTAATAGATTGTCAACTCATGTATGTACTTGACGCAGTAATGCACCCAGCTCTTCACAAATGAACAGTTCATTAGCATCATCGAAACCCGGCTGAAATTGACACACTGATCGTTTTCGACCTTGACAATTGTGCAATTGTCTCACTTCACTGTCACCCTCAATTGCTTAATTGTGAATCAACAGGATCGTTTAAATTCGTTATCGCAATAACAGAAATTCGTTGCTCACTTGAGAGGATCGGACAATTGTTGCACTGTGCCCCAGAATAGAATGCGCCCCCATTCATTGTAATGGAATGAAGTGTCACAGTCAAATGGCAGCGGGTTCAATATTTTGCTAAAATAAAACACTGTACAGTTAACGTACTTTCTTTTAAATTTTCTGTCACGAGTTAGGGTTTGTAAAGATTACATAAATTAAATCAGAATCCCCATATATTTAATTTCTTGAAGGACTTATTAGAAAACAGCGTTTGGATTTAAATTACAATATTTACTTTATCCGTTTTTTTTTTAAATTTTTGTTTAAGAAATTTGCCAGCGGATTGCTACGTTACTTTCACCATGTGTTTATGCTTTTCCGTCCGGCAACCAACTAACGCCGAACAAATTTCACACGATAATCTTGAATGAAGAATATCTTCTACACGGCGTGTAGTTTTATTATCTCACAAACAAGTAAGTGCAAATGGCTTCAGTGCAACGCTCATTGTTAAGAGAGAACACTGATAAGATCATCCGCGAAACTCTCTTAAAATGAGATACTTTCCTCTAAATCATTTCATGCTGAGAGAAAGACGATCTGTTATGGTTTTCATCACGTGAAAAACATAAAGCGTGATTAGAATTAGACTTGTCATCGCGTGAAACTGACCCAAATGAGTGGGCAAAATTTTAAATTTCGTAACTGTTTGTTTCCCATGGTTCTTATCAGTGCAAAAAGTACTGATATACCAAAAATGCGTATGAAAATTAAAAGAAACACATTTATGTGCAAATGCTTTTCATATTTTCGTAGTTTTTATTTCTCATTTTAAATTAAAGAACTTTCTTGTTTTTAGCATCATTGTACTGTACAGTGGAAAATTTTTCAAATCAAATCTTAAAGTTAATGTCACGTCTCAGAATGCTCTATTGCGCAATGGTACTGAGTAATAATACGCAGATTTTGACAATGCATATTTTTGCTTAAAATTGATGATAATTTCATAGATATTGTATCTCACTTTATCAAAAATGAAAAATGCAGTATTGTTCGATGCTTATAGAAGCGTGGGATAACATTTATTGAAATTATACTCGTATTTTGGGGAACGATCAGTGTTTGTCATGAAGAAGTATCAGAAACCAATGAATGAGGGAGTTAAATTTTGGCGCGTTTTTTTTGCTTCAGTGCATTTGATGGTACTCTTAGGAGTCTTGCATCTTCTTCTTGGTTTGTACTTCGCATTCCGCTCTTAGTTAAAAATACGAAATGTATGGACACTGTTCCTACACACTAATTTGTGTTCATGACCTGTATGTTATATGTATACAATTTTTTTGCAGTTGTATGATTTTATGTGAAATATACGTGCATGTTGAAAGGAAAGAAGGTATGCACCTTCGGTCAACCTTGTGCTTATCCCTATAGGTGTATAAGTAGGGGAAAAACCCTATTGTCAGACGTTTGCTACTAAATAATAGATAGAAGAATTTATTGAAATATTCTTTGATGTACATCTGTCGCTTCAACACGCAAACCGATGAAAATCCAAATAGGACCATATTTTAAATGTATGCATGTCCCCGTGTGGTAACCATTTTCGGATAAGATGTATTATGATAAGATGTACTATTTGGACCTTTTTTGGTCAACAAATATCCACGAATTTTAAATTGGGTAAGAAACAAATGGAACTTGTACTTATACCATCTTATATTCCTTTTATGATTAGTTTCAAATTGTTTTTTTTAGTAAATTTGATTCTAATTGTTGGAACAGAATTATCGTCAATTTATTCAAACAAAGAAAAGTTCTTAATTTGTTGCACAAAACTTCGTACATCGATACTCTAGGACATATTATATATACAATTCCTATGTAGCACTTCACCTCACGAGCAGGGAGAAATTTCTCTTAAATCTTCTCAATGCCTTATCATGTAGAACGCATATTGTGCTGTCTACCTGCTAGGTACGGTATTCAATCAACCACCTGTGTCTTCAGTAAAAGTTACCTTAAAAAGTACAAGTTTAAAGAGAGAATTGAAATAAAGAGTGTAACAAAGATTATGTTGTGCTATGAGTTCAATGATCAGTTTAATTATATTTAATTATTCGAACAGTCGTAGATACAAATGCATATTTTTACACACCATTCCACGTGGTGTAAAACCATACATACATTACCTGAAACAATGTTTTCATTGACGATTGACATTTCGTTCTGCGTAAAGTAAGAAATAAAGCAAATATGCGCATATAACACGATTTTATGGTAATGCTGTATGTGGATATATTTATTTAACATAAAAATGAATTTGTTCTACATAATAATAATTGTTGGCGGGACAGTACACAGGGGGACCAGGGCCTAGCTTGCTCATCAACTAGGGAACAGTAGTGCTGTGCGCACTACTGTTCTCTCACGAGTAGAAGGGACCTACAGTTTTTTTGCGACTCCGAACGGTAGTTATACAGTTATTACTCTTTGAGTGTTGTCAGCAGCTCGAAAGAGGTGGTGCCGTGAAAAATTCGATGTGTTTAGCCGGGAATCGAACCTAGACCCTTCGGCGTGTGAGCGTCGCACTCTACCCACTACGCCAGGGCGGCCACAATTTGTTGTACATGGGTATACAAAAATAGGATCTTGTGTAAATATGCATGTTTCAAAGACTCTGGAGTTGATTGGCGTAGTTTTATGTGATCGAGTTTTATATGAATTGTTTTTTGTTGTTTTCTTTTCTCTAGTTCAGATATATGCAAAAAAATTTTAAGAAAAAAATGGTTCCTCAAAGCAAAACACAATCGTCCATACATCTGGAAACCAATTTTCACTCCAGAATGACCTTTGGAAAAACCAGTTTGGGTTTCCATCGCATCTACCTACATTCTTACTACAAGACAAAAGACTGATCGAGAAGAAAATGAGAGTACAAGCAATGAGTACATATGTACTACAATTTGTAGTGTAGCATTTCCAATGCCAACATGGGGATACTGCCAATAGCTTAAATTTCCACCAGTAGAATTGTATGATGCACCGAGTGAAACACTGAAACAATGAGAACATTCTAAGAGGGAAAATAGGATGTTCTGCAGCATAAAACAAATAGCAAGCAAAGAAATTGACCTCAAGTTCAAAAATATGAGAAAAATAAAATTTCATAAAAGAAAAAAAAAAAAAGAAAAATCTCAAAACAAAAAACTGTTAATTGCGCATTACATTTTTTATATTCCAATAATTGATTCCATATTTTTCAATACGACGTACTTTTCCAAAAATCAATTAAGCATCCTCCTTAGAGCTGCAAAAATGTCAAATGTTAATGTAAATTATGCAGCATAGTTCTATTCACTAGTCTCCACGAGTCAAAGAAGCGCACAAAGGCTATCAAAATGCTTTTAAAATAGCTTACATACAGTGGCGAGTAAAACTGAGTACATGTTTAAAGAAGATTAAGAAACATAAGAAAAACCTTATGTATTTCTAACAAATGGTGAAAAATTTATTCAAATTTTGGAAACTATGTTGTTGGAGTATAACATAAAAAATAAGACACACACATTGCTGCCAAGATAACTGTAGAAATTATTGGTAACCATCATGTTTTCAATTTCGCACGTCTTACCGATTCTTGTTTTTTCCGAAGGATTTTAATATTTCGTCCACAATCCCTTGTTTTTAATTACGCTCCTAACAGATGCGTAATAAAAAAGGTCGTCAACGAATTGGAGCAACTTATTCTGTAGAATAGAAAGATATTGTTCTCTCTTTATTATACCTTCTATTATGATCAGTGGGCCAATATTCCACCAGGTAAAACATCCCCACACCATTAAGCTGCCACCTCCATGCTTCATGGTTTCTTTTACCTCATTCTTTTGGAGAGTATCATTTCGCCGATGCCAAAAGTATTCCTTACTATCTGACTGAAAGCGATTAATTTTAGTCTCGTCCGGACAAGTTACCCGTTTCCAATCATCGACACTAGTGGCTGCCGTAGAGTAGTGTGTAGAGTGCGACGATCACACGCCGAATTATCTAGGTTCGATTCCCAGTTCAACACGAATTTTTCGAATTTTTCACGGCACCACTTCTTTCGAGCTGCTGACAACACTCAAGGAGTAAAAACTGTCTAAGGAAAAGGTTCTCAAATCTCGTCGTTCGGAGTCGGCAAAAAACCGTAGGTCCCTTTTACTCGTGAGACAACAGTAGTGCGCACAATATGAGTAGTTGATGATCAAGCTAGGCCTCTTTCCCCCTGTGGACTGTCGCGCCAACAATGATAATTATTATTAATCATCGATAGTCCGATCTTTTGCAGAGCTCTTCTAGCTGTCCATTCACTCACGTTCTTATTGATCAATTTTGCTGCTGTCTTTGGGGTCTCGCAGTCTCTACGATTACTTAATCGCTCCATTAAACGTGCGTTACTATCAGTAAGCATTCTTGGTTGCCCTGGTCGATTGTTTTCACAAAGTACGTGTTTCCTTTTTTTACCAAAAGAACAATACGTTGGCAGACTTTCATCCTCTCAGCAGTTTTTCTCGAAGAGCACTTCTTCAAGTAACGTTATAATGCTATTTTCCATTTCGGCTATAATTTTTTTCACTTTTAATTGAAATTTTAATTTTTGTCTGTACTCTCAAAACAGTACCTCTGCCCACCACTATTTGTTGATTTGAAAGAAAAGGTAAATGAACCAATTCATAAGGCAAAGTAAGAGATATCGATAAAACGTGCAAAACTGAATACATGACGGTTATTTATTCTTACAATTATCTTGGCAGGAATTTTTGTGTTTCCTTTTATATGTTGTACACTATTTTTGCCAAATTTGTTTACAATGTTTTCTATAAATTTCCGTTTTCATATTGCAACACACATACGAAAAGTTGTGCGTTCATCGTTAAAATTAAAAAAAAACAACACAATTTTTCCTCTTTTCTTTCGAATGGATTCATGGATACGTTAGGATGACGTTCGCTTAAGTGTTTCTCGAACAAGTGCGCAGCAAAAACTTTATGAAGAAAACCTGTTTGCAGATTTCTATTCCCAAAGTGAATTCAGATAGCTAAAAACTCATTTGGATCTTCATACAGTTGTGTGTTCACATAGATTTAGTCACGGTTCAAACAGTGACATGACGTGCAACTTAGAGCAGTCAGCAGACAGATCGTAATTTAGAAAAGTGTAGTTAAACTTGTGCCGCATGACGGGCATTGCGAAACCATGTATGCATATACACAATATTTCTTATATATGTATGCAAACAGACTCCTCTCCATTCGTAATCAAAAACAGTTGACCAGCGAATGTTGTGAATTTGGAGCTCAATTACTACGAAACTGCCTTAATTATCGGTATCTGTGAATTCCGCTGTCTACTCTTTCTGGGTTAGGAGAAAAGTGTTCATTAAGATTTCGTATCACAGCAGGGGCTAAGTATACACACTTAGTAGAATCATTTGTCAGGAAGTCCATACGTATTGGCGTGAGACACTTTGATTTCTGACCTGGTAAACTGAAATTCGAATTAACAGGTTTTACTTATATAATTTATTTTGTTTACTCTTTTTTAGTTTTGCCACTTTTTAAACTGGAAGCCAGTGTCTGGATTACTTTTCTAAGACTTAAAGCTATAACGAATACTGCAGCTAACAAAAACGCGTAGACATCCAAAGAATGATACGCTATCGAAGAGATCCTGGATGAAGCGTTATCCACTAGCACTGATCCTTTGCTGCGTATGACGTACTCAACCCACCAAATGCCCAGTTCGAGCGCCGTTTGTGGTCTATTACGGAAGGCACTGGAAATGAATTTGGCATTCGCTTGCATCCTGAAAAGAAATGAATTCATCTTAATGGCGAAAGAAAACAAAACCTAAAACTTTTTGCTTACTCTGGAGATAAAGCAGTCCGAATCGCTTTCACAATGTTCTCTTCAGTCATCTTCTTGAAAGGCAAAATCGTGCCTATTTTGCGCTTTCTAATAGCCTCCGAATTGAGAAACTGATCCCCGTAGATGGGGGTTATGACCATTGGCACAGCGCAATAGGTAGACTCCGAAGAGCCCAATAGGCCGCCATGTGTAAGGAATACTTTCACATTGGGATGACACAAAATGTCCCTTTGTGGCATCCAATGTCTTAGATGCACGTTCTTTGGACGATTGACCAAGGTTTCATTAGACCACTTCATCAGCACAAGTTCGTCGAATTGTGAAAGGGCATTTAGCAGGGCTTCCCTTCTATGTGCAGGCAACGTCTCTGGTCGAATCATCGAACCCCAACTCACGTAGATAGCTCCTTTCTTGGCTCCATCCAACAACGCTTTCAAATCCTGTAATTAAAAATAAGGCTATAAAGCTTTCGAAACAAAATTTGTGTTTTCATACGGGATCTAAGGGTGATGGCTCTTGGATGTGAAGTCCTCCCAGCTCTACGATACCAGGTGCGTACGGCACTGACCCTGACAATGAGAAGTGCTGGTTGACGAGCATAACTTTTGTGTTCAGGACAAGTTCTTCTATCGGCGGGATGGAATCTCCAACGTATTTCCGAATCATCTGGTTTGTTGCCGTCTGCGTCACCTGACTGTGAAAAAGAACATTACAGAACGAATACATAGGACTGGAAATCGTTTACTTACTCGTAGAGGAAGTTAAACACTCTGTAGTGAAGTAAGTTGTTAAGACGCTGGAGGAAGCCCATTTCGTCGGTATGCGGAAGGAAACTAACGGGCATGGTTGATGGAACAAACGGGCTGCCCATTCGTTTGTAGTGCCACGGCATTATTGCGCAACTGCTCAAAGCGACCACTGGTGCTTGCAAGACGTGCGCCACTGCCATCATGCAATCGTTATTAAACTGTTCAGTTATAACCACATCGTAGTGAGGTTTGTTCTTTAGCAGATCTTTAATGAATTCCGATTTAAATGCGGCTTCACATCCCCTCAGGCCCCAATCGTTGAGCATGAAAAATGTGGGGACTTTGAAGGCAAATATGTCCTGCTCATCTTGAAACATCTGCAACACGCAATCAATTACTGAAGAACGTTTAGATCCGATACGACGAAAGGCATACCTTTAAGTCGATGTTGTTTAAAATCAATGGCATTCCAGTGAGAACGACATCCGTATAGTTGGCGACAGGCTCCTTATTCGGAAAATAACTGACCACAGTCACATCGTGACCTGTCGCAGCCAGTCCTCTGAATAATGGCCGAAAAAAGTCAAAGTGACTCTTGCCGGGATGTGGGATTAGTGCGAGTATTTTTGAACCATAACTCAACGAGATCGTGCAATAGAGCAAGGCCACGATCAATGCTGCAGCTTTGACTTTCATTCTTCTTTAACTGTAACGAGAATATGCGAAGTGGATTTATTAGAAGCATATGTACGTTGTTTGAGTGACTGCGCTATGTGCCGCAACCGAAGCGAGATGCCGTAACCAAACCGCACATTCGCACGATCATCAACGGCAATCTGGTTCACTTGTTTTTGTTATTATTTTGTTGTGTTGTGTTAATCTGCTGTAGTGCCTTATGTAGTCCTCATGACCAAGTCGATCGTGGTGTGTTAATGTTTGGAAGAAAACTATAAAAGTCACACAGCTCCTAATAAAGGTAACCATATGGAATGAATCATTTATAGATACAACTCCTTTGAACCCCTTTTTATGCAGTGATTGTAAATGTCAACGAGCAAGTATCGTTTTATGATGATGTTGGCACATTACGATTATAGCTTATTGGCTTATTGCAGTTAAACGCCGATCGATACTTTCTTGTCTTGAATGTCTGCATATCTTTCAAGTTTAATCACCCCTCTGACAGATATTTTTTCAATTATCTGAAAAGTTGTTTAACTAACAAGGATTAAAATAAGAAAAGATTGTCAACTTTTGGGTGTGATATAATAGATGTCAGTGCTTGGATTATGTTTAAATTTAGTATTTGGGATTTCAGCTATTCGAGATATAAGATCTTAGTTACTTATCGGTGACCATCAATCTGTTCAGATCGTTTTCAGTAAAATAAATTCATTTTTGTTTACTTGCTCGTTTTGTTTCATTTAACTTCTCAATCCTTAAGAAATTATCTTGATTCCGGATTTAATAAATAACTCGGACCTCCTGCTCTGGCTAACATACACTTGCAATACAGTGCACTTTGGGTAGAGTGAACATTCAAAGAGCGAACGCAAAAAATTGTTTACTTACTTCTACATACTTAAGCTTTGAATCAGAAAAACATCTTTGGTGTGAACCCATATTACTTTCAATACGAATTTTCAAACTGTATGGATCGAACAATTTTAATTGATTTCAAGCTAAATTACCGTTCGTTGCCTTGCATGACGATAGTGGAAAGATACAGGATAGAGTTCGAGCCGCAGGTCCCAGGTTTGATTCCCGAACTGAACATAACGCATTTTTCACGGCACCACCACTATCAAGCTGCCACCTGGCAACCTTCAAAAGGACTTCTACTGTCAGTGAGAAAAGTTCTCAAAATTCACAGTTCCGAGTCGGCAAAAAAGTTTAGACTCCTTCTTTTCGTGGGAGCACAGTGATAAGCACAATACAAGCAGTTGTTGAGAACTCTATACTCTAGTCACATTGTAGACTGTTCCAGCAGTAGTAACGAATAGATAGAATGTCTCAAAAAAATGTGGATTTATATTAGTTTTATCCTACCGAGGGTGTACGAATATTGTTCTCATTATGTGTTCTAAAGAAGAATTCAATTTTCTCAATCTATTGGTCCACTTGTCCTTCCTTCCTCGTCTTAAAATCTTTTTCTCTGCTACCTCATTTAGCTTTTTACACGTGATGAATTACGGTCCGTTTTATTAGGTATATTTTCATTCGCAAAAGCTAAAACTTTCAATGAACAACACGCTTTAATTGTTTATTAAAAATTTGAATGCACATTCTTCTTCTTTTTGCGGCGCTATAGTCCGGGTTGGACCTGGGCTCCAGCTGTTTTAAATAGTTCTGCAGGCAGTACATCCACTCCAGGAGCTCTGTTTGACTTCAGCTTGGATATTGCTATCTTCAGGTCGTCTAAGTCGGCGGACAGAATTCTCGCCTATCATCGTCCAAATTGAGTAGAACATTATACCTTACAGCAGAATTTGGGCCGTCATCGCCGTTAAGGTGTCTACAGAAATGATCCTTCCAGACTCTTAGCATAGTCTGCGACTCTATCAAAAGTTGTCCATTTTGATCCCGACATCCTTCGGTCCGAACATTGTATCACAAACACACTGATCTTTTATAAGTAGCTCATATCTTGAATTTTTATTCATTCAAAGGCGCAAGGAATTTGGCCTTGAAAACTATTGTGAATCAATGTTTCATCAAATTCTAAGGAAGTAATCAATTGCTTCAGTACATTGACAGAGACCTCTCCGAAATCGGAATTTAATGCTTGTACTTTTCCGGATTGAAAACATCTATCATGTTGCGATATTTTTAAAACATGAATCGATCGGCTGTTATTTTGGCAGAGAACGTTATAATATGACTAACACCTTGTCCTAATAAACAATGAAACTTTATGTATTTCACGCAGGGGGTACCATCTATAAGTCCAAGCACACTTTTCTTTTGTTGGAGGTTCGGATATACCGCACGGGAGAGGTCAACACTCGCCCATTGTACTACTAGGCAGTAACCTTCATTTAATGTAATTTTTTGGTTTCCCGAAGAAAGACAAACAGGCGCTTCTGTGATATAGAACTTAAGTTTTCAATTTTCACCACATCAGCGCCAAACAGCCGTCACCTAATTCGAGTAAAGGCTGGGCACTGACAAAAAAAGTGCTCTGAAATGCCTTAACCCTCTCCACAGGCGTCACAAAGAATGAAACACACTTAAGTGCTTAGCGAAGGAAAAGTGCCCCGTTTGTACGCCAACAAGTCTTTTTTATCTAGATGTAATAGAAAAGCGGCAGATTTCTTACTGACGTTTGGGAGTAGGCACTTGGTTAGCCTGTAACCTGTGGAGTCATGCTATCTCTGGTTGCATTGCCGGGAGACCCATCCGTAGACGAAAGCTCTAACTAAGGCCACGGGCAGTCCTCAGGTGGATACGGGCCATATGAACGTCTCTTTTGAATCTTGCCTAGCAAGTTCATCGGCAATCT
This sequence comes from Eristalinus aeneus, assembly GCA_955652365.1. Lineage (NCBI taxonomy): Eukaryota > Metazoa > Arthropoda > Insecta > Diptera > Syrphidae > Eristalinus > Eristalinus aeneus. The sequence continues at coordinate 991,475 of OY019131.1, forward strand.
CGTTTTCCATGATCCCATAGTATTGCTTGCTTAACGCAAGTAAATCACCATTTCAGCTATTCTTTCCGCCTGGAAGACCAACGTAAAATTACCTAAAGAGGTGTGGAGTCCAATGTTGTCGTTTTCCCCAAAGGCCTCAGCCCCAGATCCTATCATCGTATTTGAGCGTGAAAGTCCGAGTACATTCCCTTTCCTGCTCAGTGCCAGAGACAGTCCTGGACACTTTCCCTGTGTTGACTTTGTATGAATGACGGAATGCACTACTTGCTCTTTTACTTATTGTATATTTTAAGATTTTGGGGGAAAACGAGAAGCATGGTCAATCATCATATAATTTCTTTTAATTTAAATATGGATTTGAGTATATCGGAACAATACATTCATTCTACGTGCTATCAAAATTGAACAGCAACGGAAAATATTTGTTTTAAATTTCAACTATAAAAAAAGTGTACTATAACTTTGTGTATGTTTAATATTAGGTTGTCTTTTGAATTTTTCGGCTATGTACAAAGCGTTACAGATCCCGTATCTGGCAATACTATACTTGAAAGGTCTTGACATATCCTACAAAACGACGATATGCATGATTAGTTTGAATATTGTGTTCAACAGTTATAGACGTGAAAACATGGAGTTCACTAACGCCGAAATTCGCGCTATTTTAAAGTTTTCCTTCGTTAAAGGCAAATCCGCTAGAGAAACGTTCCGTGAGAGTAATGGTATTTTTGGGGATGGTACTCTATCACTTCGAACCGAGGAGAAATGGTTTGGACGATTCAGAGCCGGTGAAAAAGACACCATGGACAAACCATCCGGCGGAAGACCTGTGACGACAAATACCGATCGAATCATGGAAATCATCGAGTTAGACCGGCATGTGGCATCTCATGACATCGCCGAGGAGATGGGAGTTAGTCACCAAACCATTTTAAGCCATCTGCAGAAGCTTGGATACAAAAAAACTTTATGTTTGGAAGCCGCATGATTTGACGCAACCTTCTGGATCGAACCAACGCCTGCGATATGCTGCTGAAACGGAACTAACTCGACCCATTTTTGAAGTGGATGGTAACTGGCGACGAAAAATGGGTCACATGGACAATATCAAACGGTCGTGGTTGGAAGGCGGTTAATCGTCCCAAACAGTGGCCAAGCCGGGATTGACAGGAAGGTTTTGTGTGTGTTTGGTGGGACTGGAAGGGAATCATCAATTATGAGCTGCTCCCATATGGCCAGATGCTTAATTCTACCATCTACTGCGAATAACTGGACCACTTAAAGCAGGCGATCGACCAGAAGCGTCCAGCATTGGCCAACAGGAGAGGAGTAGTGTTCCACAGGACAACCAGACCACACACTTCGTTGATGACTCGTCAGAAGTTACGGTAGCTCGGATGGGAGGTTTTATCCCATCCACTATATAGCCCGGACATAGCGCCAACTGATTACCACCTGTTCCTATCCAAGGCCCTTGGTGGTGTGAAGTTGAGCGCAAAGTGATTACCACCTGTTTCTGTCCGTGGCGAACGCCCTTGGTGGTGTGAAGTTGAACTTAAAAGAGGCTTGTGAAAAGTGGCTGTCCGAGTTCATCCCAAATAAAGAGGGGGGCTTCTACGAGGGGAACATTATGAAGTTGCCGTCTAGATGGAAACAGATTATCGAACAAAACGGTGCACATTTGAGCTAAACCCGATTTCTGTAGCACTTTTTATGAAGCATTAAATGAAGAGCAAAAAAGCGGAAGATATTTGACAACCTAGCATATTTCGTGAGTTCCTTTATATTTACAAAGCATTTTATGACTTATATGGTAAAAGCGTAAACTTTAATTTTATGGTGTATTGCAGTGAATCTAATAACGAGCCGATGTTTGCACTTTTTTGAACGCTATTCTAAACAAATTCATATTTGTATAAAATTGGACTAGTTTGCTTCTAATTTATTTGGAGGAGTAAATATTTGGAAATTTTACAAGGAATTAAAGAAACATTAAATATATTATATGTGACTTAAAATGCGTTCTGGAAATTAAGAAATTGATCATCTGCTTCCCACTTTAGCTTACATAAGATTGTTTACAGAATGACAGGTCGATTAATATTTCTGCCGGTACTTTTTTAACGAGATGACTGTGCGACAACCTTTGCCTTTCTTGAGTGACTAACAATTATCATCCCATCTATTTTTCAAGTTCACACGAAAAGAAGACACATCACATCAATCAGAAACAAACTTGCGGTTTCCACAAAAGTCACTTACTCGTGTAAAATAAAAACAAGAAACAGTTTGGCAATAGGAATATTCAATCTATTGAAATATTCAACTAATTAATTCTTCGCAATATGCAATTTAGTTGTTGATATAGTCAGTATTATTCATGGAAAGATCATATAAATATACAGCGGTGTGTAGTTTATTTGACCGAAATCGGTCGTTATCTGTTAAAGTGTGCCAAACAGATAATTTCATCGTTTTACCATCATTTTGCCGAATTTTGCAATTCAAATTCTACAATTTCCCTTAACCTGATACATAATCGCGCATCAAGAGCCAACATCGCAACGAAACTTGATTTGGCAAATTCAAAAAACATTCATCGACGAGTATACTAACGTTCGGATGAAAAAGAACATGCCGATAGATTTGTGTATATTTAAATCTAAATACTTAATTCCATTTTAATAGACATAGTGATCGTAGGCAGTCGCTCTTTACCATTAATAGTTATGTAAGCGTATGTTAACAAAACAATTTTGAAGAGAAATTTCGGGTGTGTGTATATTTTTAGGTTTGATATACAATGCCACGGAAATATGAAAATTATTTGAATAGTTGAAGTTCCGTGTTACAACGCACACCCATATTGAAAGTTTATTTAGTTAATTTATTCAGTTTGTCAGGTTAATTCAACAGTGACTCAGCAAAACACTTCGCTCTGTTGAAGAGAATGAGAAGAAGACGTTGAACCACAACTCTGGGATTGCCATAAATTGAAGTGGCACATGCTAGTACGTGATAAGGAATATAGAATTCATTGATAAGAGTATTCGCTTAGAACGTAAACGATTTTGGGTTATAATTCGATTTAATTTTTATAATTCCAAATAAATAAATCTGAATTTGATAGAATACGGAAAATGAATATTGCGATGGATTAAGCAATTAATCAGCGTAAGAGATGTTTGTATTGATATATAACTTATTCATTTTGATGACTTGACTAAAATTTCGTGTGATACTAATACTAACCCATTGAAGGAAAATTTGGTGGGAGTGTACATGAAAGAGGCAACTGAAACTAGGACTGTTTCTTATCTAGCTGGTGTTTTACATTGTACTTTAAACGAAGAATTGGAAAACGGTACAGGTGCACAGCAAAGAACTGCGGACTGATCATTCGATCGCTATGTCCAATGACATTTTGGGTAACAGATTCTATATATTATTTAAAGTATTTTATGTAGTTAAACTACCGAACGGATTGTTGTCTGCGTCTAATTCTAAACGTACTGACTAATTATAATAACAATACTAATTGTTGGTGCGACAGTCCAGAGGGAGACCAGGGCCGAGCATGCTCATCAACTACTTGTGTTGTGCGCCCTACTCTTCCTTCACGAGTAGAAGGGCCCTAAAGTTATTTTGCCGACTCCGAACGGCAAAGTTTGAGAAGCTTTCTTAGACAGTTATTACTCTTTGAGTGTTGTCAGCAGCTCGAAAGAGGTGGTGCCGTAAAAAATTCGAGGTGTTCACCCGGGGATCGAACCAAGATCCTTCGGCGTGTGAACGTCACACTTTACTCACAACGCCACGGCGGCCAATGATTACACTATTTATTTACAGTAAGGTACAAACTGAACTTAAAGCCCGTAGAATAACAAAAGCAGAAATCGGTCACTTGAAAAATGTGAATAATATCATAAACATATTTCTTTTTAGAATTCACATGAATTTATGATATAAATCAATTCAAACATCCAGGACCCTTGCAAAATTATATTTATCTTATGGAAAACAAAATCGATCGTATGTTTGATCATAAAATGGCAATCTGCTGTACCCACGTTGATACTGATAGACAATGTATTTTGCAAGCGATAAAGTTAATTAATATTTTTCCGTAAATATGTAAAAGCGTATTATCATATTGCTAAGTGACCTTCCTTGACACTGGTTACAGTGGCGGTGATTGGGTGTATCGCGTTGTAATCGAGTGCAGAGCACGTATTCATATGAGCAACAACAGGAGGGGAAAGTAGACTTCTTGCATATGACTGCTAAAATTAAATCATTCTTTAGATTTGCAAAAACAAAAACAAAAATATCGAGGAGTATCGGATTTTGGTGAGAGTGCGACGCTCACACGCCGAAGATCCAGGTTTAATATCCGGCTGAACACCTCGAATTTTTCACGGCACGACCTCTTTCGAGCTGCTGACAACGCGTATTAATTGTCTAAGAAAAAGCTTCTCAAACTTCGCCGTTCGGAGTCGGGAGAAGACTGTAGGTCCCTTCTACTCGTGACAGAACAGTAGCGCGCACAACACGAGTAGCTGATGAGCGAGCTAGGCCCTGGTCCAATTATTATTATTATCGATCTTGGTCCAAGGTTGGGAGTAAAATATGAATCTTATATAATTCCTCTAAGTCGATGGATTTTATAAAATTTGTAGAGTTTAATTCATTAAGAATTAATCCAAAGAAGATGACCCACAAAACAAATTAAAATCGTGTTGTAATGAACGGCGTAGATACTGTAATGAACCATTTCCGTGATAGTTCGCACAGCAACGCCAATTAAAGGCGTTGAATTTGGTTTGTGTGAATTTCTTAATGACTACTCTCGCGAAATGCTGCTTCTTGCTCGAGAAAACTGGCAAAAAATCTTAAAGCAGAAATCAAGTATTTGAGAGGTTTACTCGCCTGAAAATTTTTCCAGTGTAAATTGAAGATAAACTTGCCATCCGTTTAAAATTTTGAAACATCATTGTTAATTTGCAAATGAAGAGCAAATGCATACGTCATTTGTGTTGTTCTGACGTTTCGACAGGGGATGCAACTTCATCATCATACGACAAGAAATTGTGGAAGTGCCCAAGTTTAGTTGTGTTCCAGTACTTTCTGTACCAAATTCTGAAGTCTGTCGTTTGTTAAGGAGCGGGGGAAAATCTCTCTCAAAGAAAGGCAAAGTACGGCAACGAATCCTCTGAGAGACGATTGAGAGATGAGAATGTTTTCTACCAAATTCATGAATTCACTTCTGCCTGAACAGAAGCAGTTCGCTGCGTCGCATCGTCTTTTTACGTCGTTGTGTAACTAATATCTATTGATCAACGAAATAAAATATTAGACGAAGGTTTCAATGTAGGTGGAGAGGACTTCGAAAAGTTTTCTTTCTTTTTTTTCAGAAATTGAATTTGCCCGGCAACACACACTCGCAAAATTTCTTTTCAGCTAAAAGAAGAAACGAGACTCTTCTAGTTTTAAGTTGAATACGCTTAGCAACAAACTTCGTAGATTATTGGAAACTATACCGAAATTCGTTTTCATTTGCACACTTCAGAGACCAAAAAATACAATTAAAAGTGACTGATAATAGAAACTAGGTCAAAAGGTATCACAGGCACACATAATCGGGAAAATGCCACTAATATCACACCAAAGATAAGTTAACTGTTCAATTTCTATTAATAACTTATATCAGATAAACAAATTATTTCATTACGATATGCGGATCTGTACACCCACACTCCACCCGCCAAGCATCTGATCTGTCACTCAAGCTAAACACCCAATCATCCGCACGAATGATTTTCTGAAGTGCCCGACAAAAGATTAGGTAGTCTTACAATTTATCACAGATCGCGGAGGTTCAGATGACAAGGGACCGCGCTAAATGTCACCTAATCGCTTTATGGGTTTATTTGCCGCGTTCTCACCCTCATAAGATGCTTAACAATTTGTGGGTCTGTTTGTCGGGTGAAAGGAAGCTCAAAGTAGTCACAGAGGACAAAGTAACTTGAATTGCTTAACTGGCTAGTCATGTAGATTGTCTGGGAATACTCCAATTAGCACACAAGTTTGTCGCATTTGATGTTTGAGGAAAAGATTTATTTAAGATATTGAAAAATTTTGCATTTCAAGCACTTTTATAGTCCGATAAAATTTTAATTGCAGCACTGCATTGCTATTAGTGTCGATAGTTGGGGCAGATTATTGGGTTCCGCTTTCGATGCAGACACACGATTAAAGTTCAAGCACTGTGGAGCGGACAAATGAAGTTCATAAAAGGCGAGCAGTGCTTCTTTAAAATTTAAAATATAGTGGCGCACTTTAATCCAAAAAGGCACTGCTGTCGCACGGTAGTTTGCAGCAGAAATTTTGAAACGATAGCTCTGCACTTGGGGAGGCTATAATCTTCCTCTATTGCACTATTGCAACACAATTTATTAAATGCACTAGCTGCTTCAATTCGCTATGTTTAGCCGCACAGAGTCCGCGCACAGAAATTCATATTTTTTTCTACCTGCTGCCCGTTGCTATAGGGAAATTAATTACGCAACCCTAAACGAAAATACCTTCTCGGGGCAGAATTATGTATTCAAAAATTTAATTTTCCCTTAATCGGGTTTAATTTTGTTTACGGATAACTACCTTTTATTGAATGCCAGTGATTCTAGGCAGGGAGATCGTTCGGACTCCGTTTAATTTGAATTTCACTCTTTCGCAGACACCGCGCGCGGCTGTGTTAGAGACTTTTCTGTTGCACGCGATCAACGGTCGTGCCTTGGTGATGGCCGAACGTTCTGATGGTTTGAATGTGACTAACCGAATGTGAGGCAAGTGTGTGAACTAACGACGAATTCAACGGAGCTTATTGGGGTGAGAAGCGGTTACTCTTGTGTGTATATGACGCTGGCGTTGGGGTGTTGATCGGTTCAGCTTTCACCGACAGTAGCGGGTGGTATATGTTTTATTTGATAAAGCTTTGCCGTTTCCCTGTGTGAAATTTGATTTGTGGTTTATTTGTTAACATGTTTCGATAGTAATGAACAAGTGTAATTGTTAATTATGTGAAACAAATAAGTGCTTCGTGAAAGTTTTTATTACTATGCACAAGTCTTTTTAATTCCACCGTTGGGAGACCTTTCTGCTTGTGAGAAGAATTGTCTCTGAAGAAGCTATGCCGTGTTGTTGTTTACTTTTGCACCAAACACTTTCAGGAAGTAAAATTGTTGGAAGGCCAAATTGAGTGTATTATGTTTTTCTTCCAAAAGTTGTAATTGTAGATTTAAACTTACATTAAATACACCCCTTTCAATCTAGCAAATTTCACAGCTTCTTAATTCAAGTTAGTTTTAGATTGCGATTCAGACATCACATTATTAGATGCAAAAAACAACAATAACAACCAATAATGAATATTAAAAGGTTTTTTTCTAAATTTGAGATTTTTAATCATTTATTTTCAAATGAGATGAATTTCATAAGGAAGTAACATAATAACAATAATTGTTGGCGCGACAATCCACAGGAGGAGCAGGGCCTAAGTTGCTCATCAACTACTCGTGTTGTTCGCTCAACTGTTCTCTCACCAGTAAAAGGGACCTAAAGTTTTTTGCCGACTCCGAACGGCGACGTTTGAGAAGCTTTCTTAGACAGTTATTACTCTTTGAGTGTTGTCAGCAGGTCGAAAGAGGTGGTGCCGTGTAAAACTTTTCGAGGTGTTCGAGGCCTCAAAATAGGCTTCAGTTTCGTCGATCACCTCCCCATTCGAGAAATATTTTTTTCCGGCGAGCATCTTTTTGAAGTATGAAATGAGGTAGAACTCCCTGGGGGTCAGATCTGGAGAATACGGTGCGGAAGCAATTCAAAGCCCAATTCGTGCAATTTGGCCATGGTAGCCAACGACGTGCATTATGTTGGCGGAAGAGAATTTTTTCTTCTTCATATCGGACCGCTTTTTGTAATTTCTTCCGTCAAATGCACCAAAATTGCCATATTGTCTTCGCTGTTGATCCTTTTGCCTTTCTCAAAACGATAGATGAATAAAATTCCATGCGCTTTCCAAAATATAAATGTCATAACCTCGCCAGCCGACCTTTGTGTTTTTGGACGCTTTGGGCGTGGTTTACCAGCTGCTGTCTACCTTGGTGACTGCCGATTTGACTCTGGAGTGTAGTAGTGGATCCATGTTTAATCCATTGTGACATACCAACGCAAAAAGTCTTGTATATTCTGGCGAAACAGCTCCGAACAGCTCTTAGAATTATCGATACGTTGTTGTTTTTGGCCCATTGTGAGCAAACACGGCACCCATTTCGAAAACAGTTTTCTCATGGACGTTCAAGCAAAATTATGGACAGAGTGCCTTCTGACACTTTTAAGGTGTCAGCTATCTCACGCAATTTCACTTTGCGGTTTTCCAGAACGATTTTGCGTACCTTTTTGACGTTTTCAGGTGTAACCACATCAATTGGCTTTCCAGAGCGTTCAGCATCGTTGGTGTCTCCACCGAATCGTTTAAAGTCAACATACCAGCAGAGTCCATTGCAGAGCCATTGTTGAGCTTGCACGGTTTATTTTTAATGGAGCAGAGTCCCTGTAACACTTTTCAAATCATTATTGAGCTTGCACGGTATTTTTTCCACCAAAAAGCAGTGTTTAATCAACACACGCACAAAGCTGATTTTTGCATTGTTTTAAAAATCGCAAAAGTAGCGTCACTTGAAGCACTGTTCCTTGTAACCTAATAATCAGATTGTCATGAAAAGCCGACAGACATAATTTGAATGTTTGTACTTCCTAAAAATAATATTTATTTTTTGTTAGTGGCACTCCCTATGCGTCAGTCTCGGGACTTATTGAGTGATATGTTTTAATACTGGCAAAGATCAAATATAGACATTTCTGAAATGTAATGTTATATACCATACTACAATTTGACGGTTGTACTAAATTTTGTTACTTTCTTTTCGTCTTTTAAATGTTCTCAGCCTCAGAGAGAAATGCTTGCATTCTAAAGTGTAGCAGAACAACACACAACCCAATGCTTAGGAAAAAGGAAGAAACGAAAAATTAAAAATCGTATTTAAATCAAATGTATACCTACCGTGGGCGGACGCGATTTGTGTCTAAAAGAGGTGAACGCCAACTATCTGAACCAATTTTTACTGTCAGCACTGATTCGAGATATTTTTTTTCTGGTGCTCCAAAAACGTAAATAACTAGCAGTCTCTAAACTAAATAAAACTATTTGCAGAAGCCCTCATTGTTCGAATTTGGCACCAGACCGATTGTACACATAAGTCTTTGGGTGGAGAACATAAATCAAATGATTGATACTAGTGTGAGTAAGACATGCTGAAATTTAATGTTGATTTAAGGTGCTCTACATTTTTTTGATAGCGAAAATAATTTCTTTGTATTTTTCATAATGAAATGAAAAGGACTATGCTCGGTCAATGTAATGTGTTTACACATTTACATGTACGATATTTGTAATTTGGATGAAATGCTTTTACGTGAATAAAAAAAAGTGTTTGTTAAAAAAGTGATTTCTTTTAATTCCTAATATTGTAACCTACATTAGTAATTTACGGAAAGAGAAATAGACTATATCAAATTCAAAAATTTGGCAGCGAAATAGGATAGACGTAGCCCCTCGGCGTAGGGGATTTCATTCATGAAGAAAACAATTCGCTTCTTTCGCTGCACCACTTCTTGACAACAGCCGAGAATACTGTTAGACATTCGCCAATTGTGGCACCATTTGTGTGACGGTTGACACAAGATTACACGGTTTCAAAACAGAAAGAGTTTAAAGTCGTCTGTCTGTAAATTGTATCCTTCGCCCCCTCTTTCGTACATTTCATATAAAAAGCGGTTTCCATCAATACGTCAACAGGAACCAGATAAAGATATGGTAACCACCTATTAAATCTCTATTATGCAGATCACCTGCGATAGATAAGTTCGTGAACGAACGAGCCATCCCACAGGCAATTATCTGATATGCCGCTGCTGCTCAACACCTAATCTTCCGCACGAATGAATTGCCTGCCACATGTATTCTCACAATTCATCATAACTTATACAAATGTATAAAGACAGCTGAACCGCAGCAAATGTCATCTAATAACTTTATGAGTTTAGTTGTGGCGATCCCACCCTCGTAAGATGCTTAACTGTGTGTACATGTGTTTGTTGAGTGAAAGGAAGCTCAAAGCACTGTTTGAGGTCTGTGCAATTTATGAAACTACTTAACTCGTTTGTCATGGATATTATCTGAGAATAATCCCATTAGCACGCTGTCTTGGTGCACCTGAGCTCGAGCAAAAGATCCATTGTAGATGTTGGAAAATTTTGCAGTTCTAGACCAGCCCCGAGCAATTTTACAGTCCTTTTATATGTGATAAAACTTAATTGGACCGCAACATTGCTATTAATGTCGGAATTTGTTTTAGATTATAGGGTTTCGGTCTCGATGCAGACACACGATTAGAGTTCAAGCACAAGTAAGCACACCGGGAGTGTTGTGCTTCTGCAGTGCACATTGCTTGCTCAGACCTCAACAAGACAGCGTTGCCTCGCCTATGTACACCGCAAAAATTTTGAAACAATAGCATTGTTCTTGGAGGGGCAATGCTTGCTTAAAATATATATATAAAGAGTTATGACATTTCGTTATTAAGCAAAATGCAGTTTAATTGACTGGGTGGGTAATCCAGTACATTTCTGGCTGTTTGCTTTTTCGATAATTGCAGATCTTTCTCGCAAAAATTAATGGAATTCGTTAGGCTGCTCACTTTCTATTAATGAAGACGATATTTGGTGTTGTACATAACTGACTGCTAATATACAACCCCAAACATCGCCTTCATTGAAAGAAAATGACTACTGAGGTTGTCCTTGTCGTCTTTTTCTCAGTAAGATAGGGTCTAGATTTATCCTAACCCTAAAGGTATCCAGGGCGAAGGATAAGTAGGAACGAATGTGGGCTTGCTAGCTAATAAGAATCTACTCTTTCTCCCAATTCAAGACAAAATCACTTTAAGATTGCAGCGAAAGTGCTAACTGTAAATGCTATAACATTTCATTAGTTGTAGATTGCAAACTGTCCAAAAGTCAATAATTCAAAGTCTTCTTAAAACTACGCAAGAATAACGAATGTTAGATAACAAACGTAGATAGTCCATTAGGAGATCCAAGAGGATTAAATAGCTGCCAGTATAATGACTGTGGCCGCCGTGGCGTAGTGGGTAGAGTGCGAAACTCACACGCCGAAGGGTCTAGGTTCGATTCCCGGCTAAACACATCGAATTTTTCACGGTACCACCTCTTTCGAGCTGCTGACAACACTCAGAGAGTATTAACTGTTTAAGAAAGCTCCTCAAACTTCACCGTTCGGAGTCGTCAAAAAACTGCCTTTAATCGTGAGAGAACAGTAGAGCGCACAACACGAATAGTTGATGAGCAAGCTAGGCCCTGGTCACTCTGTGGACTGTCGCTCCAACAATTATTATTATTTGTATAATGACTTCTGCAGGTTTTGTGGGCATCCTAAAACATGTCCATCTATTGCAATCTTCAGGGGAAATATGAACCGCTTCAACTTTAATAGCAACTATGGGCGGCTGGCTCTTTTTGGGATACGTTAAAGCAGTATTAGATAGAGGACCAGGATAATTTCATATAGATACCTATAAAACCGACAAAACCGGAGACATCGGAAGGGTAATGCCTGTGAACACAGCAATCTTACTCAGGCGGAGACGTAAAATGATCCTAACCCAAGTGGTGTTACCAATCACAAGGGAGTAGGACCTAGGACATTCTTTTGGTTCATGCCAAGTGCTCAATTTGACAAAACTTTGCATAGAAAATTTGTACTACCTAAGTGCTGTCACCAAGTACGACGAAAGTCTGCTGTGAATAATAATGTGTGTTCCAGTATTTTCTGTACCAAGTTCTTTTTGGAGTGGGTGTAAATTTCTTTCAAAAAAACGCAAAGTACGGGAACGCATCTAAACCAAATGTGTAAAGTATGTCATTGAGAAATGTCAAATTCATTTTTTCGCTACAGAAAATAAAAACAACAACAGCATTTGAGACATTTATTCGCAGAATCCCTCATTGTTCGAATTTGGCACCAGACCAATTTGACAAAACTTTGCATAAATCTTAATATGGTGGAGAACATAAATCAAGTAATTTATACTAGTGTCAGTAAGACATGCTGAAATTTAATTTTAATATAAGGTGCTCTACACTTTGTTGACAGCGAAAATGGTTTCTTTGTATTTTTTTATAATGAAATGGAAGGGACTATGCTTGGTAAATGTAATGTGTTTACACATGTACATGTATGTACGTGTACGATATTTGTAATTTGGATGAAATGCATTTACGTGAATAAAAAAAGTGTTTGTTAAATAAGTAATTTTTTAATTCCTAATATTTTAACCCACATTAGTAATTTAAGGAAAGAGAAATAAACAATATCATACTCAATATCAATTTGGCAGCGCAATCTATAAAATTTCTTTTTGTTAAAATGGGCAGGGTGGGGATATATTTTACTTTCTCGAGAGAACGTTCATTTGAAGGAGAAACCCATTTATTCGGCATACTGAAACGGACTTTGTGTTAGTTTTCGCTGTTTTGTAGTGTTTTCTGTTGTTTGCTCTAGTACGGGAACACACCTATTGTGCAATGACAAATCGGCTCAAAAACTGTGAGAGGGTTTTTTTCTTAAATGTCTTCTTGGTTACGCTTATCGAATTGTTTTTAATGAAATGTAGAGACATTGAGACGTCTTCCAATATTAATTTAATATCCTCAACACGAACAACAAATTATAAAACAAATCGTGTTTACAAGTTCTTATTCAAATTTATTTGGAATCCAAAAATTTGTTACAATCCAAACTAGCTGAGAAGTACATACAAACCAAAGAAAACTTTGAAATTCAACATGACAGAACTGAATTTGAATTGAATATTGATCAAATTTGGAATAAGGAACTTGTCAATCATTCATTCATTCCAAATAATGTAGAAACAAGCTTTTTTTTGATATTAGTGATAGTTTCGATTTGGATCAAAGTCAATTACTGCACGACGTTTCTTATATGTATTTCTACTCAAAAGTGGGTACCACAAGCGAATTACTTCAAGTTGATAAGCACACATGGTTTCTGTGTCTGACCAAAGTTGCAACAAAGGAGGTTGCTTAGATTTACGATTTCGGTAAATGGTCAGGTATTGGCCATTCAGTTTGGTTTTTTGATGTAAGTGTTTTAAGATTTTAAGTTAATTTTTAAGGATGCAATCAATTTGTAGTTAAAATTAAAAACATGAATACAGACCAGCTAACGAGCAGCTCTTTCCAGTTGAGTTCGTTCATGAAAGAAAGCATACGGACAATAAAATATAAACATGAAAAGTATAAACTATAAACAAACAAATACCGTTTGCAAAATGACTGCCTATAAGCGATTTCATTGCTTTCACTGCAACCTCTCTGGTATCGACGATGACCTCGATTCAGAAAGTAAATTACCGCAATCACATCAGGCCAGATCTCATTTAATTCTTTGAGGATTTGTAGAAGTGCCGAAAACTTAGCAGTATTGTGCCGTACAGCAAGGCCATGATCAGCTTTGCCTTTTTTAACAGCACTCAGAATTGGTGACATGACTTTATAAGAATTATTACTTTGTTTAAAACGAGTTGACGCTACTGAAATGCTCGTTACCGCAGTCATATGGCGACACGGTTTACTTGTTTAATTATTACATTTTATAAGTTTCGGGTAAGGCGTTTTTTTGTGTTAATGATTAAGTGTTGTTTTTATTTTACGTTTATTTTGGGAGGTATTCCCTTTAAAGATATCTGAAATGTATATGTTTGAGGCACATGTTGTTCATGTGTAGACCAAAAAATATGGGCAGTTGTTGGTTTTATACTGTATTAAAGTGTTTGGTAACACAATTCAACTTGTAAGTGAGGCAGCCATGCATTAAATATCAGAAAATTCAGAACATACGTGATTATAGACAACACTACTTTATTCACAGCTAATCCAAGTCTCACAGCGACCATAAAAAGGAATGTTTTGCTTCTTTTTCGTCATACTGGGTTGTCAAGTTGGTAATTGCGAAGTTCACTCATTGATGACTTTAGTTCAATTCTTAGCTTTGTCGACGTATTCGAGATGTCAAGCGCATTTTGTAATTTGATAGTTAATACTTCCGTTGCCAATCAATAAAAAAATTGTTTGATCGGTTGTGTAGCTTTTGTTTGGCGTCTGTTGAAAAATGGGCAATCAAAACGTACATTTTTGTCATATTTTGCTTTTTTGCCTCTGGAAAGGAAAAATCGCATCGCAAGCTCACAAAAATGTATGTGCTGTTTATGTGACGAAGCATTAAAAGAGTGGCAGTGTAAAAATTGGTTCGCCAAATTTTGTCCTGTTGATTTTTCATTCACGGACGTTAAACGCTCTGGTTGTCCAGTTGAAGTTGATGCGCAATAATCGATTCACAAACACTTCAGATTGCAGAGAAACTTCACGTATCACATGGAAAATCGCTCAAAACAAGTTGCTGTGTACGAAAACTCGATATGTGGGTTCCTAATGAGCTGAAAGAAAATCACACAATACAACGCAACGTTAATGAAAGTGATCCATTTTTAAAACGATTGATAACTGGTAATGAAAAATGGGTAATTCATAACAATGTCAATCGGAAAAGGTCGTGGAGCAATCCAGGTGAATCAGCTTAAAACACATCAAGAGCTGATATGCATCAAAGAAAGTAATGCTATCGGTTTGGTGGAAAAAAGAAATTGTCTACTTGAACTTTTACCACCCAACCGATGTCTACAAAAATGAGCAGTGCAGTTGAAGAAAGGCAAATCGAGGCCACACACATCTTATGTCACTCGGCAAAAATTATTGGAGCTTGGTGGGGATGTTTTGCCACATCCACCATACAGCCCCGACCTTGCAACATCTGATTACTTTTTATTTTGATCTTTGCAAAACTTCTTAAATTGTAAAAATTTCAATAAATATGATGATGTCAAATCGTACCGGGTTCAGTTTCTGGTGATAAAAACCAGAAGTTTTATGAACGTGGAATTTCGATGCTGCATGAAAGGTGGCAAAAGGTAATTGCTCAAAGTGGACAACTCATTACAGACCAAAGTTATTTCGTCCCATGAAAGCAAATTTATTTCATCTTCTGCTTATTTGCCAACCCAATAGTTCAGCGATAGCACATAACTTAACGATAACGACTAAAGGTTACATTACTAGACAGAGTTTGAAAGTAAACATTTTGATCCACTTGATATTTTGAACAGAATAGCTCTCAATCTGACAGCAACTGTATTTAAGCTACAAACATTTAGCAGTCTTACAACTCATACATTATGCGCATAGTTTCTTAGATCACATCTTAAATGTTTTAAAGCTCTTCCACTTTTTGAGATGATTTACTATTCATGTGCTGTTTAGTGAAAGGAAGCTTCAAGTAATCACTGCCCGGGCAATTCATCACTTCTGCCGAGGGTTTTTCAAGTGTTTTTAATGGACCACAGAGTATTCCCAGCAGCACATTAGCTTCGCGCACTTCGGACTCGAGCAGCAGATCCATTTGTGATCTTTTAATGTTGCATAATGTTAGTGGTCATTTAGTTTTTCTTCTGGGTACATGTGATAAAAAAATTAATTAGAACACCAATTTGCTACAGTGCCGACACCTTGTTCTGGTTTTAAGGTATGTGCCTTAATGTAGACATGATTGCTATCTGAACACAAATCTGTAGTTTTTCGGACCACACAAATACTTCTTCTGGAATAAACGAGTTGTAAGAATTTCGTTTTTTTAAGTGAATTGTATTTTTCCTAACACCACTATATCTACGTTAAAACGGTTCTAGCTATCGGCGGAGATTTCTTTTTGTACACAATCAACCTGACACGACGTCCAATTTGTTACAGGGTTCTAATGTGAACTGACGATTGATATGACTTATCTGAAGGAAATGTAAATTTGACTTACAGAAGTAGTTTCACTTTTGATAAGAGAACCGTGTAATAATCTTGATTATCAGGTGTAGATAAAACATTTTTTATAAAAATCATTGTCATTATAATATTTCTCGGAAGAGCAAGTGATGGCTCACTTTTAAATCCGTGCATTTAATTATTTACGAATTTTTGGTACAATTTTTCATTTATGGCGTGCAATTAAATTGCTTCGCCATGTCATGCTGCGACAAATACCTAAATAATTTTACAAACGATTATGTAGGAATATAGAAACGTACAAGTGTTTATATTCGTTCCCGCCACACCTTCCTTCCACGCACAAATTTACAGCCACAACATACATTTCGACATTGCATCCATTAAGTGTAATCCATCATAAGTCAGTGCGTTTGTGCGTTGTAATCAATATGTTAGACTTCACGAGCACACATCTTGATTCGTTACTGACATTTTGTTTGTGCACAAATTTGACTTTTTCTTTTCGACGAGTTCTTTTAAATATCTATGTATAAACTGAACTGTGGGAAGAGAATTCCACAAAACTAAGAAAAAAAAGATCTAATTTCTTAGAAACTACTCGTAGTGTGTCATGTGTCTTTCACGAGGAGTGTGAGCTTGCGGTTTTTTCCAACAACAGGCATTTAGTATTCTTGGAGTTCTAATTGATTCGAAAAGAGAAAGAATGAGTTGTTCACGGCACCAACTCATGCTCAATGGGGCTACATTTTCTGAATTTTGAAGGTTGAAGGATTGTAATGGTAATTTCAATCAGAAAACAAGAAGAGAAAGCTCAAAAACTTTTGACAATACCTAAATAAATTTTAATCATACGTAGGCCACTCCTTCTTATATTTTCATTGGCATACAGTGCTGCACATTGGAGTTTTCATTTCTTATAAATGTTGTACATGTGTAGCCTGCTCATCAACTACTCGTGTTGTGTAGAAGAAAATTTAGTATTTAGATAATTTATATATGGGACGTTTATTCTTGAGTTTTTAAAGTTTTCTTGGGTGAACTTTATTTGTTGCCGCTGTGGCATAGTGGGAAAAGTGCGACACTCATAGGCCAAAGATCCCAAGTTCGATTCCCGGATTTAACACCTAGCACTTTTCACAGTACCACCTCTTTCTACTTTCTGATAACACTCAAAGGGTATAACATTTATATACAAACTTATAAAATTTCGCCGTCGGTAAAAACTGTAGGTCCCTTTCCTCGCGAGGGAATCATAACGCGCACAATACAAGTAGTTAATGGGCAAGCTAGGCTGTGGTATCCAATATATATAAATACGAGATGTCTTTAAAAAATAAAGTGCTTCGTTGGGTATATACATTCGGTTATTAATTTTTGTTTTTATTTTGTTATGTTGGTACACTCGTCTGTGTTTACAGTTTCTTCTATACAGCATATGTATTTTGTTTGTAAAAGACATTAAAGCTAAACCTGTTTTGCGTGTTTGGCGATTTTCTGCTGTCGATATAAATGGATTAAATTAAAAATTGTGTGAAAAATGAAATTAAGTGCTTCAAAACACTTGAAATGTTGATAGTGGTACACCGTGAGTGTACTCTGAGTCAAAAAAATGCTTACAAGTGATACAAACTTTTGAAAGAAGACAAAGAAGGTGTGAATGACGACAATCGCCCTGGACGCTCTAGTTCAGAAAATGAAGAAAATAATTATGAAGTATGGATTAGAGAAGTGGCTGAAGATGCATGTCTGTTGGCTAAGGTTATACAATTATTTCGGAAATTTAAGATATGAAATGTTTGCCAGCGAAATGTCACATGAGCACCGCGCAGGAATTGTTCCAGGGTCCAGGGGTCTAATCACGGCTGACGTCTATCGTGTGACGATATGGTTGAAACGAGAGTTTTGCATCGCTTAAGCAAAATAAAACGGCATCGACGAAACGATATCATTTTGGTTGCCTTATGTACTCTCAAAACTGCCAATCTCTATCGTCCTAACGATCGGATTTTGACGATAGCTATTTCACCGTCGTCTTGCATTGGGCTGGCATACATTGAGCAGAAATTAAATAAAATGTGATGTAATTACAAAATGTTTGGAAACAATACTCATCCTTTCAGGAAGTATGAAATCACATCCAAAATTATTTTAAAAAATATTTCCTGAAATCAAACCTCAACCACAGGAACTCCCAGTAGTTCCCTAATCCCCCATGAGACATGAAAACCTTCATATTGGGATGACAGAGGGTTTCCCTTTGTGGCATCCACTCCCGAATGTAGAAGTTTTTCGGTGGATTGGATATCGATGTGTTGGGCCATTTGGTCACAATAAGTTGATCAAACTGAGACAGAGCATTCACCAGAGCAGTCCTTTTTTCATCGGATAGTGTCTTCGAACGAACCATGGATCCAAAGCTAAAATAAATAGCTCCATTCTTTGCATTGTCCAGCTGCTCTTGAAGTTACATTTTATGAGCTCCACTTACACAATCGTTCGTTCATTCGAAACATATACTAAGTTGGATTTTACACTTCATTATAATTTTACTTTTGCGGAGTCTAACCCTATGTTAGGATTTCTTAAAAGACATATCAAGGATTTCCGGGATATGTCTAGTTTAAAGTCTATCTATTGCTCGTGAGTTAGACCTTACTTGGAATATTCATCCATCATTTGGGATTCACCATATGAGACACAAGAACTCAGACTCGAAAGAGTTCAAAAAAATTCACGAGATATGCATTCCGTAAATTATATTTCTACCTACCTAC
This sequence comes from Eristalinus aeneus, assembly GCA_955652365.1. Lineage (NCBI taxonomy): Eukaryota > Metazoa > Arthropoda > Insecta > Diptera > Syrphidae > Eristalinus > Eristalinus aeneus. Next base: position 1,010,293 of record OY019131.1, read on the forward strand.
TACCTACATAGCTATGACGAAAGATGTAAAAGAATTGGCTTGCAAACCTTAAGTTTCAGGCGTAAGGCAACGTCAGCCATGCTTATTCGCGATTTTATAAATTACCACATTAATTCGCCAGAACTACGTTTTCTTATGAATAAATATGTTACCCAAAGATCTCTTAGGGTGAGAAAGTTACTGCTTGATAAAAGCCATATAACCAATTACGGTTGCAATGAACCCATTACTAGGTGCATTTAAACCTTTAATGACCTTTGCAACGAAATTTACTTAACATTGCCAGGATAAGAGTTTTCAGAAGATAGTTTATACTTTGTTTCTTGATTAATATTGTTAATTGGTGTTATCTGTGAGATGAAAAGTCGGTAGATGATTTTTAGTCGCGCAGCAAACATCTTCTGTGTAAAGCGATACTGAGAGCTAGCACTTGGAGAACGTAGTGTTTTGTGTTGCTCCGTGATAGATAAAAAAAGAAAAAAAAAAGAAATTTCTACACACAAAACAAAACAATGAATAACAATCAGGGCAGTCCTTATTCATGGTTTTTTGTGTGTGTAAAATGGTACCAGAAATGTTGAGTTCAATGGCAATTAAACGTTAGAGGATAGAAGAGACAATAGTGGCTGAGTTCTTTTTCTTGTTCTTGTGACGCTACAGTCCGGGGTGGACCTGGGCCTCAACCAACATGCCTCTCCAGTCAGCACAATCTTTCGCCAGCTGCCTCTAGTTGCGCACTCCAAGTTGGTTGAGGTCCTTCTTCACTTGTGTGCGCCATCTTAGCCTAGGCCGTCCTCTGTTGTGTGGTCCCAATGGCTCGGATTCAAAAACTTTTCGGGCCGGAGGAGTGGTGTCCAGGCGCTCTTTTTCGTTTCACATGGCCTAGCCATCTTAAGCGTTGTATCCGTAGACGGTTGACCAGGCGCATGTCGCTGTACAGCCCATAGAGTTCATCGTTAAATCTTCTCCTCTAGATGCCATCAACGCAAAAAGGACCAAAAATCACACACAAATCATTCCTCATCCGCTTTTGCTAACATCCAATTTTCCGCGCCAAAAAAATAGTTTTGCGTGCGATTTTTGGTCCTGTTTGCGTTGTTGGCATCTGGAGGAGAGGATTCAATGACGAACTCTATAGGCTGTACAGCGACATGCGACTGGTCAAGCGTCAACGGATACAACGCTTAAGATGGCTAGGCCATGTAGAGCGTATGGACACCACTGCTCCGGCCCGAAAAGTCTTTGAATCCGAGCCATTGGGACAACGCAACAGAGGACGACCTAGACTAAAGTGGCGCACACAAGTGGAGAAGGACCTCAACCAACTTGGAGTGCGCAACTGGAGACAGCTGGCGAAAGATCGTGCTGGCTGGAGAAGCATGTTGGTTGAGGCCCAGGTCCACCCCGGACTGTAGCGCCACAAGAAGAAGTTTCCGCACCATAAAGTAGGAAGTTGTTGAGTTACGTGATACAAATTATCGACGATATCGTTAAGACGGATCGGACGATGGCCGCTGTAAAAGTTACTTGATTTCAACACAGATTTGTTTAAAAGGGTCATAACTGGTGACGAATCATGGGTATATGGTTGTCACAGCGAAACGCCTAGGAATGGATTCAGGAACTGCTTCGAGGATTGGAAAAAACGCTAATAAAGTGTAAAAGCTTATATGTGGGGGAGACAACTTTGAGAGGAGTAAAAAAAAAAAATTAAGAATTAATAGATATTTTTAGAAAACAATGAAAATTCACGTTTTTTAACAAACCTCGTATACGTGTATAATTAAAATTAAAAAGAAAAACTAACAAAATAGTAAACCTAGCTGAATGACATAAACTCAAATAACCCTACGTATCAAAGGCGTAGGTGTGAAAACTTAAGTAGAAAACGATACATTTATCTTTTATCTAACTTTGCTACTTTTAGAAGAAAGAATTTCTTTACATTAATGCTGACGTAATTTTCTTAAGCAAATACAGTCCAAGAAGTAAATTAATTTTAAAATTCACAATTTAGATTTTAAAATGTGAATGCAGTTTGTTTTAGTTTGTCACCTTCACAAATAAATTTTTTATATCTGCCATAATTTGTAAGGTAGTTGAATTTAGCTCCTTATAGTTTTCCACGACACAACTTACTGAATACGAAAGCGAATACAATGTCACCACCAGAGGTATGTGCTGGAATACAGAATAGGGATTGCATTTCCAATTATTCTAGATGACTCCGCGGCTTTGATTCAAGTCGATTACAAGCATAAATAAATACCGAAGTTAGCAATATTTTTACAATTCAAATTGATTTTTATTTTTATTTTCTTTTTCTATCGCCGGTTAAGCATCGCATTGTTGGGCGCCACACTCTGAAGTCAAGCATAGATTCATGGTCGCTGAATAAATAGCTTTTACACATTGTATGCAATTAATCGATGAGGAACAATAAAAGAACAAGGTGAAATCCGTATGTGCATATCCTGTGAAAACTAAACCGACATATGATGTATTTGTGAATGCGAATTGAATGAATAAGCGGGTTTCTGGAACGTGAACTATTGCATATGCAATTCTGCATTAAGAAAATTACTTGAGTTACCCTTGTTATGTATTCGTGTTGCTCGACGGACTAACTGCCAGAGGCAATTACATAATTTTCATGGTCGTCAAAATTCCAACACAGCTTCAGTTTGAATGAATGAATGTTTCTATTTAAGCAGCTTGTCTTTGCGCTGACTTTCAATACACAAATATGCATGCGGAACTGAAACTGACTAAAATAAATAATAATCTTTTTGGACAACGACATTTTTATTTGACATTCAAATTTATATGAAACAGTTTCTTTTACAATCATCACAAAGTACATTCAAAAGACTTAAGACAATAAGAAGACTTAAGCAGAGTGATGTTTGTTGAAGAATAAAATACACTTTATATAATATACATATATTGTACATAGATCTCTTATATACTCGAGGTAAATCACAAAACTGGTCATTTATTTGTTATTCTAACTAGAAAAATTTAAGTTTGGTACACAGTATAATCACCAAAAATGTAAGCATAAATATAAATGCACTCGTGAGCTTCTCTCTGGCGGTGTTGCTGGAGTCTACTGAGCCTTTTCTTTCGTTTTCGTCCTGGAGGATCGGAATATCATTCTCACAAGCATTCTTAAGTTTAAGAAGACCAGCGCAAATGCAATAAACAGCACAGCATACACATCTACATTGTAATAGGCGATCCAACTCATCCTTGACGATGCATTAACAGCCAACTTCGCACCCTTTGTCCGGATAACATGCTCTACCCACCAAATTGCAAGATCTAGGGGCTTTTGTGGTCTATTTCGGAACGCTTCCGAAATGAATTTAGCGCTCTCCTGAATACTAAAACGGCAAATAAATTTAATGATGTCGCAGTCATTTCTATTTTTCTAAGAAAAAATTCTCTAACCTCGGACTTAGAGCCTTGCGGATAGCCTTAACTATATTCTCCTCCTGCAGGTAGCCATAAGGAAGAAGGACTCCAGCGTTGCGTGATTCCAGTGCCGCAGCATTTAGAAATTGGTCTCCGAAGAAGGGTGTTACTACCACAGGAACTCCGCAGTGGACCGCTTCAGTAGTTCCCAGCAAACCGCCATGAGACATGAAAACCTTTAAATTGGGATGACAGAGGGTTTCCCTTTGTGGCATCCACTCCCGAATGTAGAAGTTTTTCGGTGGATTGGGTATCGATGTGTTGGGCCACTTGATCACAATAAGTTGATCAAACTGAGACAGAGCATTCACCAGAGCAGTCCTTTTTTCATCGGATAGTGTCTCCGGACGAACCATGGATCCCCAGCTAAAATAAATAGCTCCATTATTTGCATTGTCCAGCTGCTCTTGAAGTTCCTATAAAAACACACTTATTAGGGAAAAAGTTGTCTGAATAGTGGCGTCATACTTGGTCCAATGGTTCGGGCTCCTGAATATGAAGTCCGCCCACCTCCACAAAGCCTGGCACATACGGTGTGGGTCCATTTAGCGTGTAGTGTTGGTTTATAAGCACTGCGCTGACGTTCAAAACTAGCTCTTCAATCGGTGGAATAGAATCTCCTAAGTACTTGCGAATCATGGTGTTGGTAGCACGATGGCAAAGGAAGCTGTAAATAATAAATAATCAAATGAAAGATTTGAAAGGAAAATGTTCGCAAGTCAAACTATACTCATGCATGAAAGTGAATAGAGTCTGGTGTATCAAGTTGTTTAGGCGTTGGTAGAAAGTCATTTGGTTCGAATGGCCCAAAAAGTGATTCGGCATAAACGATGAAATGAAGGGGCTTCCCATTCTCTTGTAATGCCACGGCATTGGGGCATGGCTCGTGAGACCAATGACGGGAGCGTGAAATTTATAACTGACAGCCAGCATGCAATCATTTCCGAAGAATTCCGTCAATATCACGTCGTACTTTTCATTTGCTGCCAACAGATCCTTTAATGCTTTCGATTCGAACGCTTTCTCACAAGTTCTTAGGCCCGACGAGTTAATGACGAAAAAATTCGGGAGCTTAATATCCTTTGTCAACATCAGTCTGTCAATTTGCTGTAATTTTGTGTTTGCACCTTTAGTTATGTTTAACGGGAAAAATTCAAAAGTACTCACTTGCAGATCAACGATGTCGGCCATGATCGGCATTCCATCCAATACATAGTCCGTGTAATTCGCAACAGGCTGTTTGTTGGGGAAGTAGCTGAGTACTGTAACCTCATGCCCGGCTTTAGCCAGACCTAAGAACAGCGGACGGAAGAAATTGAAGTGACTTTTCCCTGGATACGAGAAGAGCCCCAAGATTTTTGCCCCGAAAATGGAAGGCACTATCTTAAGAAGGCATATCAAGATTGCAAGATAATGCAGCTTCATTTTAGGTACCTAAAATATAAAAATTTTAAAACGCATAAGCATGTGAAAAGGTGCAAGCAGAGATGTAATGAACTACATATTTTACGAAATCAAACCAGGTGGAGTATCGCCCCGGGGGTGGCCAGAGAATAGGCGGATGGATTCGAAGAAACTGACCTTGTAGTTCAACAAAATAATAAAGGGAGTTTGTTGAAATATTTTTCGTTGTCGGCAGTAGTCTGTAGCTCAATCCGTGTGGATCGGCAAACAAAACAGACACAAGCCAACACTCTTTGAAGAATGGGCGGACTTCTTACAACAGATGATGAAATATACTTATGGATTCTACGAAAACTACAGCACCGTGCAAAAAAAGCACCTCGACTGCTATCTAATTTTCCCTATTATCAGGCAGGCGACTCATATTTATTGCACAACATCTTTACTACATCATTTATAAAATCAATGACTAAGGTAATAAAATGCACTTTGTCATTAAAAAAAGGTCTCGCTACCGGAAATGGAACCAAATTTAAATTGTGCAAAATAATAGCACCACGGGATTCTGAAGAGCGTTTTCTAAGTATGCACCAGTGTTTCGATTTTTTTGTCTTTAAACTAAATCTTCTTCTTCTTCTTCTGGCGCTACAGTTTGGGAAGGACCTGGACCTCAACCATCATGCCTCTTCAGCTAGCACGGTTTTTCGCTAGCTGCCTCCATTTGCCATCCCATGTTACGTTGTCCCAATAATTCTGATTCGAAGACTTTTCGGGCCGGAGCAGTGGTGTCCATACTCTCTACATGGCCTAGCCATCTTAAGCGTTGTATGCGAAGACGCTTGACCAGGCACCTGTCGGTGTACAGCCCATAGACTCGTCATTATATCTTCTCCATCAACGCAAACAGGACCAAAAATCGCAAGCAATAAAAATAAAAAGAAGGCTGGTAAAGAGCTTACCTTCCAGAAGTCCCAGAAAGTTCTGTCAAAAACCAACCTACTAAACGAACCTAATTTGCGAAAGAACTCCTAAACTGTGAACCATCGAATTGGCGCAATATATTATGGACGCACGAATCCAAAATACTTTTATTTGGCACTCCTGGGACCAGGAAATTTGTTTCCAGGCGAAAAAAGCCAAGAGTTTCAATCGGAGTGCACTCTCAAAATTGTCAAGCACGGCGGAGCAAACATTCAAGTATGGGAATGCTTTTCCCATTATGGTACTGGTCCCATTTTTTCGATAAAACCGATGATGACCGCAGGAGTTTTTTCTACAGCAAGGCACATGACCCCAAGCATACGAGCAAACTGGTTAAAGAATTTTTCAAGGCAATGGAGTTTAAGTTAAGGAGTGGCCGCCTCAGTCTCCGGACCTGAATCCCACTGAAAACCTTTAGACAAATGTTAAGAAAGCTGTATATGAAGCAAAACCCAAAGATACAAAACAGCTATAAGATGTTTTGCAGGTTGGAAGAATATTTCTGGTCAGCAATGTCAGGCCTTAATCGACTCCATGCCACGACGTTGTGACGCTGTACTTAAAAACAAAGCTTTTACGATGAAGTACTCACCCAATCAGAAAAATAAAAACAAAAAACTTCACTATTCCACTGACTTTTACTTTATATTTATAAATTTTTGCACTTGATGCTATTATTCAACACAATCCGAAATTCGGTTTCATTCCGAATAACGGGCCTTTTCTATGTTTAGAAAGCACATTTTTCTTATCCGTTTTATGGATTTTATTACTGATGCAATAAGGATGTTGTGCAGAATATATGATGTGTTTGCATGACAGATTTGTTCGAAGCGATGGCCGAATTCGAGATCCCGGGAAAAGTGATTCGGTTATGGCGCACCACGCACCACACATACGCGATGCACCGCGCAATTCGGTTCAAAAACCTCTGAATCGTTCGAGAACTGCACCGGAAGGAGATGCGTTGTTGTGCGATTTATTCAATCTGGTACTGGAGAAGATAGTGCGGAGGGCAAAAGTCAACACGGAAGGCACAATCTTCTACAAGTTAGTCCCGCTGTTGAGATACGCTGATTACATCGACATTATCGAGCGGTCCCAACGCACCTTAGTGGAATGAACTGTGTTTGGAAATGGTCTAAAGGACAACGAGGATAAAACCAAATATGTGCTGTCGAGCAAAAACCGCCGTACACCACCTAGGCCAAAACGTTATAATCCACAGCTACAATTTCGAGGTACCGTTCTTAAGGGAGGTAAACAAAGCAAAACGATTAGCATATGCCCAGAAATATCATAACGTCCATCTTACAGACCCTTCGTTTTGGGAACGAGTCATTTTCACCGACGAATGCAAATTCAACAGTTTTGGTGGTGATGGCCGCGTTGAAGTATGGAGAAAAAAGAACACCGAGCTTGAACCAAAAAATGTTGTTCTTTCCGTAAAACATGGCGGTGGATCTGTCATGGTATGGGGAGCAATGGCAGCAAGTGATGTAGGTGTTTTAAGGTTTATAAATGGAATAATGGATAAGCATATGTACATAGACATTTTGAAAGATAGTTACCTTCCGAGCGTTGAAAAACTACAATTAACGGGCAAAGATATACTATTACAAGATAATGATCCTAAGCACTCATCCGGTTTAGTAAGGGAATGGCTGCTCTATAACATCAAAAATAAACTGGAACATCCACCACAATCTGCTGACTTAAATGCCATGGAACACTTATGGGATCATTTAAAACAACAAGTTCGGAATGGGCGAGTAACATCAATTTTAATTCTAAAATTAGTTCTGACTGAGGAATGGAATGATATAAGCCCAGAAATTACTCATAAATTAGAGTTTTCCATGCCTTCCCGTTTATCTGCAGTAATTAAAGCCAAAGGAGGCCATACTTCTTATTAATAGTCTAACTATTCTTATATTTTTAGTTTTTATCAAAATCGTATGTGTACTTTTGTGAGAGCTTCAAAGTGTTAAAAAATGAAAAACAATGTATTATTTTTAAGTTTTGTTATAAATTATATTTTACTTTGTTTTATTATTATTTTTTAATGTGAATAAATAATATTAGTGGAAAATATTTCAAGTTTTGCGTTTCTTTTAAGAAAAATATTGAAAATTCATGCCGTATGAATACTTTTGTGAGTGTGTGTAGTAAAGCAGTTTGTCTACCTCGGAGCGAACGTGAGCTCCACGAATGACACCGTAATGAATATCCGACGTAGAATCGCTTTTGGCAATCGATGCTTCTTCGGTTTGTCAAAACAACTCGGGCTCGAAACTCCTGACTCGAAGGATTAGAGTCATGCTCTACAAAGCACTTATTCCGTCAATCCTGCTTTATAATGCCGAAAGATGGTCACTAAGTAAGACTGCAGATCTGATTCGTCGGATATACACTGTCTCAAAAAATTGTCCGTACACCACTGGCTTTCTAAGTTCAAATAGTATAACTTGAAAAGTACTAGGCCAATTTCCCGTTTGCGAGGAACGCGAATGAAGGAGAAGACACAACCACGAACTCTACGATCTGTACAAGGATGTGGATGTAGTCCAGAAGTCAAAAATCTGTCGACTACATTGGCGCGGCCACATCGAGAGAATCAACAACAACGCTCCAGCAAAGAGGGCCTTCGAATCCGAGCCTCCTGGTTCGAGAAGGAGAGGAAGACCGAACCTCCAGTCCAGAGACCAAGTCATCGCGGGTGTAAGACAGCTTGGCCTTGATGACTGGATGCAGCGTGGCCAGGACCGTCACCGATGGAGGGCCGCTCAGCCGCTATTGCTCAGACTCAGACCCTTCATGGTTCGACTGCCTGATATGTTAAGTTGCATGACAGCGGGAAGAAGTTATTTGCAAAATAGTGACAAAGTCGAACTTGGTGCTATGTGCTGCATAACAGTTGTTAAGGAGTTAAGGAGAAGGATATCAGTTGTTCGGAAACTACTTGTTCAATGCGTGGGAATGTTTCTCAACATTTATTCCCAACCGGGTCACTAAATAAGAACACTTTCCATAAAAAAACGATAGTTCTTCGAATACCGCCAGCAGTTTGATAAGAGTAGTGTCAAAAACTATGTGCCCATTAAAGTTTAAAATTTGAAGTTTAAATACATTTTTACTATTTCACCGGTAGATACGCTCACTTTGAATTTTCAGGATACTATGAATCAAATATATATGCATGTACTAATTCAAAACTTATGTACAGACCATAAGGTCGTGAGCAACTTCGCATTTTATCAGTACATTTGCCTTACGGGAATAGAGGACTTACAGTTTATTGCCGATCTTGATATTCATTTCAGCGTTGTCAGTCCAAAAAAGGATTTAAGGAACAACCGTCAGTTATTCATTATATGAATTGAATGGCGCAACAGTCTATAAGGATGCCAGGGAGAAGATTTTACTGCAACTGCTCTTTATGTGGGTGCATTGGAATCTCACGAGAAAAAGATACCCACAACTTATCCTGCTCACGTCTGAAAAATATCTGAAAATGCGTCTTCATGGACAATCGAGAACCTTTAAGTGCTGTCATCTCGAAACAGATTCTAACACAAAAAGATGTCTAGTCCTGAAATCAAGTCTGACCCCTTTGGTATATGAGTGTCATATTATTAGGATGTAAAATATTTTCGTATCTCTGACAACGCGACGTACATTCATACAATCTGTGAATTTTATTTTACGTACATGTTTACAACCCTAAGTGGATACACACATCCTACACAATTTGAAAAAGTGACTCATCAAGCTCCCTAGGGCACAAAATACATTTCAAATAATTTTAACAAATGGATTTTTGCTGTATACACACATATACTCGTATATATGTATGCTTTTGCACGTTCAGGTTATAAACACCTAACAGCAGTCGCATTTGAGCCCACATTGAAGCTGATAAAGGTCATCTGTTCAACAGTTTGAGTGAAAATGAATTTGTTTACAAAAATTTTAAGTGAAAGTGCATAGCATACTGAGCCGAAAGAAAAACTCAAAATTGAGTCTTCGTAAGACACTCTTTACCTGTACTGTTAGAATGCGAGCGATTTAAATAAAACATAAAACCGACAATAAAAATCAAGCGACGTGTTTTAAGATGAAAAATGCAAGTTGTTGTTTCCAAGATGGAAAATAGACCAAAGAAGAGATTCGAAGATGATGTCATTTCAAACGGTGACACAAAGACAGAAAACACATATCAAAGTTCATTGCACTATATCGCACATTGTCAACATACAAATAAAACACGTTCTTCCTGCAAGTCACCACTCAAGCACAACTCGCAAACAGATTAAACGATTAACATGCGTATAGCAACTCACACCAATGTGTATAAATGCAACAATATGTTGGCTAGAACAGCAGCACAGCAAGAAACAAGTCGCCGTGACTCAGCCGAGTTTGCAAAACAGTACCACCATCTAACTCCATTAAAACTTCAATCAAACACTCACTAATTTATGTATACGGACAAATCTACACTCCACATATTATATTTATAGAAGCTGTGAGTGGGATGCGGGAATAGACCCACTGGCACTGTCACTTTGTCACAGAATCCAATTGAACAGAGGAAACAAGAAAAATTCGAGCTGGAATGTAACGCGTTAGAAGTAGTTATTTACGTTGTTAACAGGTGCAGTGTTTATGGGGCAAGTAAACAATATAAACAATTAATGATTAGAATGCACACACTTATTCTGGAATCGAGGAAGGCACGCAATCACAGATTGTTACTTATCCTAGGTGAGTGAGCCGCAACTGGGCAATAGATACTTCTCAAATATGCCAGTTCATTACAAGAGCTTTTTGTCATCGTCTTCGCAAAGTTGAGTGGTATTGTTGAAAGCTTCTTAAGCTTTTGAGAAATTTCAAGTGGTTGACATTATTGCCAGATTAATATCAAAAAATAAAATTGTCTTCGTACTGATATGAGGAATGTTTGTAACATTTTCCTTTACAGAAAGGTGATTCCTTGTTATTAAAAGAACTGAATAGATGCGGTGAATTTGTTTCAGTGTGAGTATTTCTATATTCTTACCAGAAATACTTCGGATCTTAATTCATGTTGAAGGTATACACTTTCGTAACATTAAAAATCTAAACAAAACTTGCATTTAACGTAATTTCCAGTTAAATGTCCTTTTTTATATTTATTAGGCCTCCAAGGAATCAAGCTGGAAATATTCAATTCTAACTTACATTCGTATGCAGCGGTTAAATACAGCAACAAGACTTTTGGTATCTCATTTCGTTCACTAGGTTATGTATTTGAAATTCTTCAACCTTTTAGAATCATCCAGAGTACTTCGTTATTTACAAACCGGACTCCAATTCCGGAATGAGAAGTATAACATTGATAGTTCTTAAATACCGTCTAAGAAGCGCATATTCCACCGCATTCCTTGAAACGGGAAGCTTTGGAGCGTTTAAAGTGCTCAAAACGTTCATATACTAAGTATTCAATAGAAATAAACGTAAAGCTGTTTACCACTTTTTCGATAAAAGCAGCCATTTAGTAAAATAGATTAGTTTATATCACAGGAAAGTCATTTAATTCTTCTGTTACTCTTAGAAGCAACCATATTTGCTTCACTACCTACTAAAATGCTTAAAATCTAACTAGGAACAAATTTATCGAAATAAAGCACTTGGCAAAAAAGTTAAATATAATTAAATTCATATTGAAAAGACGCTAGGTTTCTTCACACATTGTTAACAAGAATTATACACTCCGTTGGATGTGAAAGTATTTTGACAATTATAAGAAATGTATATGTTTACAAAATATACGGAATGAATGGTTTCTAAGAAGGTTTTGGCGTTATCCAATTTATGAACTTTAAATGCTTCTGTGAGTCCGCCATGGCGTAGTGGGAAGAGTGGAATGCTTACACGCCGAAGGTCTAGGTTTGATTTCCGGCTTAACACCTCGAATTTTTCGCGGCACCACGTCTTTGGAGCTACTAACGACACTAAAAAAGTATAAGAAGAAAGTCTAAGGAAAAGTTTCCTGAACTTCACCGGAGTCAGCAAAAAATTATAGCTCCCTTCTACTACGCGCACAACACGAGTAGTTGATGAGGAAGCTAGGTCCTGGTCCTCTGTGAACTTTCGCGTCAACAATTATTATTATTATATTTTTCCCTAGCCAATCTCTGCTTGAGATGCGCCTAATAGTTTTCGATAGGGTTCAAGTTTGGGGATTGACTTGGCCAAGGTTTTCTTGTCAAAAAACCATTGCTTTACTAGTCTGGAAGTGTGCTTCGGGTCGTTACCCTACTAAAAGGCCTAGCGTACGAGCATGTTTTCGTCGGTGTATGGTTACATTACCATTTCGAAAATGATTTCATACTCAGCAGCTGTCATTCTGCTTAATAATAATAATAATAATTGTTGGCGCGACAGTCAACATGGCGATCACGGCCTAGCTTGCTCATCAACTGCTCGTGTTATGCGCGCTACTGTTCTCTCACGAGTATCAGGGACCTACAGTTTTTTGCTGACTCCGAACGGCGAAATTTGAGAAGCTTTTCCTTAGGCAGTTTTTACTCTTTTAATATTGTCAGCAGCTCGATAGAGGTGGTATACACTCGATTTTTTTAAAAAAAATCCAAACAGCACTTGAAATCGTATCCAAAACAATTTGGCTGTATAAACTCTCGAATATTGTGCGCACATTTCATTCCGTAAATACGTCTAACCCGGATGTGACTATCGCTTATTAATTGTGATATCATTCGGGCTTGACTGTATACCTTTTGATCAACTGTACAAATCGCAGCTTTGATTTATCTCGAACCAGAACCCATGTACGAAAAGCTTAATAAAATCATAATGCAACTTCAGCACAGTTAAGAACCTGTGGTGAATTCACAGGGATAATGTACATCATCATAAGTACTTTATACACACAAAGAGGATGAAATTTTGCCGTCCGTGCCTTTTGCCTTAAATTGTAGTTTAAGAACCCCTTTTTGGTAAAAATTTGCTTACGAAAATGCATGTCATTGATATTATTCATTGGCTAAGCTTAATGTGGTGCATTGACCCTGCATGTTTTTAATTTCAGTTTTGTCTATGATTAAGTTTGTAGGCTTGGGTACTATTAAGGTTTGTAATTAAGAGTATTTGAAACCTTATGAAGTATGTATTCACATCAATGCGGTATCATAATTGAATATAAAGTTACGCTTATATTTAACGAAAAAAATCTCCTCAACCATTGAACCATTTATCGCACCACGCATTTTTTGTACCACACATCAGGCCATATATCGAACGATGGGCCGGAACAACGATCGAACAATATTTTTTTATATAAATGTTGTTCATGTCCTGTAGACAAATCCGCAGTACAAATACATATATTACATTTTTGTTATTAAACTGTTTGATGTTTGTTTTTCGTCCTATAATTTGCCTGTATCGTTGGTCTACAAGTCGTCTATTGAAAACAATATTAATGTTAGCAAGTAGTGGTGAGTTTAGCGATTTGCAAGCTTCTGCATCCGCATTTTTCGGAAGGGATTCCCTGCATGAACCGGTGTGAAACTTGTTCATCTCTTTGGAAATCCGAAAATTGCATTATTCGACTGAACTCCACCTCCGGGACCTTTAATGACGTTGCAATACTAATGCAATAAGCCTTGGATATAAACATAAATTACAAAATACAAACTGATAAGAGAGAAGAACAATGACACAGTTTCTTTGTGCTTACTGTTTCCTTATTTAGTTTAGTTTGTCCACCGATACAGAGCGTCAAGAGTATTGTCAGTCACTTTACAAAGTCAGAGTCGTAGAGAACCAAATTCAGACCAGTGATCGAACGTTCAAAGCTGAAATCTGATGACAAGAAGTGACGCGACGTTCAAAACACTTCGTAAATCGTCTTTGCAACGATACTTTAATGTGCCTAGTTATTCAGCATTTTCATAATAATTTAACGAACAGAAGTAGAAGAGTTAACGAAACATTAAACATCCTGAAGTACAATTGATGCAAACCAAATTGCAAAATAAACTAAGTTTAGAGTTATCATTTTGAGTCTGAATAATATGAAAAAACATTTGTTAAGATGTTTTCGATTTTTATATTTTTGTTTTGCTTATTCTATGGTCAGACGTCCGCACAACAGAGGACTTTCTGATGGGGTGTATATGTGAAATATTTATTCATTCGGATTTAAATTGTTCATTTCAGTAATTTTTCAACAACCTTTGTGCTTACTACCCCATTGTATTTTTCACTCTATTTACAGTTGCCGTATGAATTAAAATAAATATCGGTATTTTAAAGACGTGTACCTACCTCTTTATTTATCCTTCATAACGAAATTATTGGAAAATTAACTCTTGATAACCAAAGTACCAGGAATATAGTTTTGTACCTAAGTGTCTTATGTTCCAAAAGTTAATATTTGAATCCTTAAATTAAAGAGTTTCTACCCCTCTAAGTGAAGTTAAGTCTCTAAACTTAACTGTAGCGAGGCGGGTATTGCGAGTGAATTATTGAAGGGGAGGAATGTAACTGGCTACTTCGTTAGAGCATTTTGTGTTGAAATAGCGATAAAATAGTGATAGAGACGCAACATTTCGTCTAAGTTCTAGCGAGTCCATTGGCTTCGCAGCATTATTATTACCAAAACGTTTTATCGCTCGCTGTTGGATTCTATCTAGTAGGTGCAGAGAGGTCTTAGGAGCACCAGACCAGATAGGAGCGTTATTCTCAAGCTTTGGGCGGATGTACGCCTTATATATTATTGCCAGGTCAGAAGTGGTGATGTATTTCTTGCATCGCTTTCGCTGCATTTTTGGCCATCTCGAATGTTGAGTTGTGTTGAGTTGATACACTTACCGAAGATGGAAAGTCGTTCAGTTTCAATTATGCAGGAGCCATTAATAGATAATGGCAGGCTGTTTTGAGAACGCTTGAGTGACAGTAGACAGCACTGAATTTTGGAAGCAATAAATTTCACTCTATTCTTTTTACCAAAATCAATTATGCTGTCAAGATCGGAATTTAATGAGCTTAACATACGCTGCCATATGAGTCAATGGCCGAAGAGGAGGGACGAGAAACGAGAAACGAATATGAAAAGCTGAGGGTACTGTGATTAGCGAAGGAGTGAATTGGATTAGAAGTAGCAGACAGGAAATTATTTATGAAAATGAGGAAGAGTGTCGGAGACAAAACGGGGCCCTGAGGAACATCAGCATTATTATGGTGAATATCAGACTTCAACCCATCAAATACAACTTGTATTGAACGGTTCGAAAGGTAATTTCTAATCCATTGAAGAAGAGACTCACCGACGCCAAAAGCACGCATTTTCGACAAGAGAGTCTGATGCCAGACTTTGTCAAATGATTTTGAAATATCAAGTGCAACGATCTTGCTTTCTCCTACATTGTGTAAAGATTGGTCAATTTTTCGGTGAGATAAGGCATCAAATCACCAGTGGACTTGTAGCTCCGGAAGCCGTATTCCCGGTCATTGAGAAGGTCCCAATTTTCAAGACATTTCATAAGCTGACGATTTGTCAGCATTTCCATGACCTTGCAAAGTAGGAACGTAAGTGCTATGGGCCGGTAGGAGGTGGGTGAAGATGGCTCGCCTTTTTTAGGGACGGGCTGGACAAATGCCGTTTTCCACATACTCGGAAAGAGCCCTAAAGAGTAGGAGAGATGAAAAAGCTTACGCAGTAGTTTTGCCAGCGTAGAAGAACACCTTTTCAGAAGAACGGGGGGGATACCATCCGAGCCAGCGGATTTGTGCACGTTTAAGTACTCTTGCAACTGTACGAGTGCGAAAATGGACTTGTCCCATGGAAAAATGTACGATCTCGAGAACAGGCGCGGACAGAGCCCAATCTGGAAGCGTTGAGCTTGCTGCAAGATGTGCAGCTTACAGATTTGCTTTGTCCAAAGAGTTGACAGCTGGAATGTCATTGCAAATGAGGGTTGGAATTGAAGACTAGGCGGAATTCTTTACGTGTTTTACGAATGACCAAAAGGTTTTGCTGCCCTTGGGACAATGCAGCACTTTTTGCATCAATTTTTGATCATAGGAAAATTTAACATGTCTTATTAAAGCATTGCAATAATTTGGGGCCCTTTTGAATTTTTTTCGGTTTTCCTGAGAAGGGTTGGCTTTGAAAGTCCGGAAACTCATTTCTCTCAACCTGATAGCCTCTTTGCAGCTCGAGTCATACCACAATAGTGGTCAGACGGCAGAATGTTAGTTATTGTGAAAATATAGAAAGTGTTTGTTTGCTTGAATTGTGAATTTTAACATATTTTAATAAATAGAATACCACGCTACTTACTTTTTGTAACGCCCCAAGGTAAATGGATTTGCCTGTGGCCATCGGTGATCCACGTCGTCAGATAAGCGCAGTGTCCGTGGGCCACCGGTGGTCCACGTCGCTAGATAAGCGCAGTGGCACCGGTGATCCACGCCGGGTAGAACGTGTTAAAAGGACTTCTCATTATCCGCCGTAGACGCATTAACCTTTTGTGGTCAACCGTTCGTTTCTTACATTTCATGTCACCACCTCTCTTTCGTTTATAACCACAAATCGTTCTTAATTAGATGGAAAACTTTTGACAGGACACTGCAGGTCACCTCTACAATTGCACACAAAAAACTGGAAAAAACATTTCCTATGGTCTCCTATAGAATGTAGCTAGATTTAATATAGTTTTCGTTTTTGTTTCCAGCAATTACAGAGATAAATCTGCACAGGATAATTGTTTTTCTAGTTCAATTTTCAACTTTAACCTCTGCTGATTCTATTTAAGTCTTTCTTTGTCATTACTTCGAAACGAGGACACTGAATTTGGTAAAATGCAACA
This sequence comes from Eristalinus aeneus, assembly GCA_955652365.1. Taxonomy (NCBI): domain Eukaryota; kingdom Metazoa; phylum Arthropoda; class Insecta; order Diptera; family Syrphidae; genus Eristalinus; species Eristalinus aeneus. The sequence goes on from OY019131.1 coordinate 1,027,035, forward strand.
AAAAGAAATAAGTCCCAGTTAAAAAGCTTACTCTTAGCATGTCGAAAAACGCATACGAGGGTTGCCTTTTATATTTCGGGATTAGAGAACAAAACCAAATAATAATCATCGAAAATAGCTTTATTGTTTTTGAAAATATTCCAAATTAAGATCTATACACTTTTGCATGCGTTTGAACCAATTGAACTTTTGCCACTCTGATTGAGGTATTTCCAAAACATGCATTCCGAACGCATCAACCGCTTCTTCAGGTGTCGAAAAACGCTGAGCTCTCATTTTACTTTTTACGTACAGGAATACAAAGAAGTCATTCGGTGCCAAGTCAGGACTATACGAAATGTAGTTGTTGAGCCGATGTGTGAGAGCTCGCATTGTCGTGGTGAAGAGTGATCCGTCTTCGGCGGTTGGTTTTCCTGATTTCTTGGAAGACAACTGGCAAACAAAAGGTCGCGTGTCACTCAGAATTAACTGCTCTGCGTTGTTCTTGGGGTACGGTTACGACATGTCCAGTTTTTTCGAAAAACCAGGCTACCATTTGCTTTGAAGTGCTTCGTGTGCGAACAACTTTTGTTGGATTTGGCTCAATCTGAAACACCCATACAGTCGACTGCTGTCTCCATCAACTGTCACGATGTCATAGACGTGTTTCGAAGCACCGCGATCGTATTCTTGGAGTATTTCTTGCGACCAATCGACACGAGTTTTTTTTTTGAGCGATTGGCAAATTGACAAATTGTGTGATATTGAATGTAGGCTGGTTCCACTAATGCCCAAGGTTGTCTCAATCTCGCGATATGTCACATGACGATTCTTGCAATACGAGTTGGCGCACAGCATCAATGGTTTCCGGAACAACAACTGATTTTGGATGTAATTCACGAAATTCGTCTTGGAGTGAACTACGACCTCGATTAAATTCACCATACCATAGATAAACACTGGTCCTTGATGGAGCTTCTTCGCCAAAAATTGAATTAAGTTCGTCGATGCATTGTTGTTGAGTTAATCCACGTTGAAAGTTGTGAAAAATAATCGCAAGAAAATGTTCACGATTTAATTCCATTTTTTGGGCGAGATGAATCTTTAAAGTTACTGTAAGCATCACAAATGGCGCTTGTATGTCAAAATATTCTGAGTACGTATAACCTCAAAAATGTCAAACTTAACGACAGAGCTGGCAGTTGCAAGAGTGCAACACTAGGGTTGCCCAATCCCGAAATATGAAAGTGAACCTTCGTAAATCTCTCTCGAATGATGGTTTAAAGTTTTTATTTGCATAAAACTGAGCTCTGTTCCTAAGCCATCCGCTGGCATTATTGCACCTCACCAACCTTCAGCAAACAGTCCCCGGCAATTTTGTTTATTCATTTGAAAGCACATTTAATTTTGTTTTACATTAAACTTGTATAATTTGTACAGATATAATTCACAAACATACATATGCATATACAGTACACACCCAAATTTTAATGCTTACATATAGTTTTATTTAAAAATGTTTTTATTCCTTTATATTGTTTATCGCAAAATTTAGTTTATTTTTAAACGTTTAAGCTCATTGTAAAGGTATGTGCATACATACGTAAATGTGTCATTGGTTCATTGTATATAATAAATAATTAAAAAAAACGTATTCCGTCCCCTTGCAGCGGCAGGCAGTGCACACACACACACTCACGCATGTGTGCATACCGTGCTCATATAAAATAGGTAATTGTGTGTTTTGTGGGTAGTAGAAAACCTGAGAAAAAATCTCATTTCATATTTTATTCGCATCATGGCTTGAAACCGCAGCTATAAACGTAATTTGAGATCACATACTGGAGTAACACCTAACTTTACACATATACATATATATATATATGTATCTATATGTATATTAATGTCTGAATGTATATAATAGCAATACGAATATACACATACATATATATTCTTCAGTCGATGAGTCTAACGCTAACGATATATAGTATCGCTGTGCAAATAGAGCAACCAGGAAAATAAAGCAAGTAACCAGCAGTTCAGTAGCTCGCGTTGCTACCCCGCGCCGATATACTCATTCGACGCTCGACACGATTCGAATGGGGTAAATCACATCCGGGCGGGGGGTACCGCCACCGCCTTGGACGAGACAGCAGTGTTCCATCGGTGGAGGCACGGCTACGAAACGGCGTTTCCAATTCACCCCTCGAACTGCACAAGCTGCTTGATCCCATCTCGTCACCGAATTCATTACTGTCTCCGCGCTCCTCGAGGCATGTGTTATCTGCAAAACAAACGAAAGGATATCATGTACATTGTGAGTACATAAACCGGCTAAGAACGCTCTTACCGACAATGAAGAACGACCTTCGAGAGTCATTCTCGGTGCATGATGTCTGGTAGAAGGACACGCCGGAATCAGGACTTAAGACCATTTCGGTGGCATTCTGCACGTCACTAGTTGAACGTTTCAGTTTTGGGAATTTACTCAGCACCCTCCAGAAGCGGCATACGTCTCTGAACACTGATTGAACCTGTTCAAATAAAAGTATGCTCGCTTTGATGCACATCCAATTGCAAAGCTCACCCGCAAGGTCCTTTACCTGGTCAACGCTCTCACGCACAGAAATCTCATGGAAGCTTACACAGGAGATTTCCCGGAATCTTCGTTGTCCCTCCTCAAGGCTCACCATGCGGTCACCCCACTGATCCGTTTTGTTGCCAACCAAAATCACAGGAACATCTGAAATTCCATCCTGAAAAGGCGATATAAGTGTGAGCGAGTGGGCAAAATACAAATATCAAAGTCAAGGGGGGGGGGGGGGGGAGGGGGGTAACGTGTCTGGACGGCAACGACGACACTAAATGCTGGTTCGAGTAGGCGTTTTCTACGTTGTTTCCGTCCTGGCATGCAGAGACGAACGCAGGAATTTAATTTACATCACTTTATTCAATATAATTGGACAAGAGGTTTTATTTTCTGGTTTAATAAAAACGTTGCCATTTCACTCCCGACACCAGCGACAACCAATATGGGTTCTAATGTTCTGGTTGCCGCTGGAAATCCCTTCCTGCTTATTGACGAGGACTCCAATAAAAGTCCAGTTATCCAAAAGAAAGTAACCAAACTGCGTTCTCATGTGACCCTCACAAACCGAGACAAGTTCTCTCCTATGGCAACCTTTCAAGGACCTCAAAGACGTTGTTTGTGGGGGGGAGGAAAGAGGGCTAACTCACTTTTGCGGTTGATCCCAATTTGCGACGTCGTTTGTTGTAATTTATGAGGAACTTCAGTCGGTTGCATTCGTCAAAGCTGCATTTATCAGTCACAGAGTACATGAGAATAAAGGCGTCTGCCCACCGGATGTTCGACTCCAGACGGGCGAATTCGGTTTCCTGTGCAAATGAAATTGAGTGAGTGGGGACACCTGTGCCCTGTCATATCAAAAACGATGTGTCGACTTACGTTCGGCTGGCCGGCAGCATCAAGGATATAGAACTGAACCATTTCGTTGTCCACAGTCGTTGCGTAGGGGTAGATCTTCTCCAAATTGGGGTCATACTCACCAATGAAACGCCTCGTAATGAACCGCACCACCATTGCTGTGAACGAGGAGAAAAGGGTAAAGTGCATGCACACGTACATACGTTTAGTTTGAGGACAATACGAACGGGAATAGGGATGGATGTCTTTTATGGGAGAAATGTGAAGATAATTCGATTAACCCTTCTCATCGAGGGTGCGACAAGTGGGTGGGAGGCTGAAGAAGTTTCTCTAGTTGCCGTTTGATAGAATTTTTGTTTTTGCGATTTATGGCGTTGCGTGGGCGAATGGATTTTACTCGTAGCAATAAAAGGTTGTCAGGACTTGTGTGCAAGGGAAATAAAATATTGCCGTGAATTCTTGAGTGAAGTGTGCGAATTACGTTACCGAAATCGATCGAAGGCAGTCTTCATATTTCATGTCAGCTTTAAAAGTTAAAGGTCTGTGCCGACATAATTTTTTGAAACTGGGTAAGTGGACTTTGATATGATTTTGTTTGGGTGAATGGGTACTGTCAGAATGGACGAGATCTGGTGTGAAGTTCGGAGTGGCTTCTGCCATAATGGATGAATCTTGGCGTGAAGTTTGGGTGTTCCAGTGAATGTATGATTGTACTGGAAAATATTAAATTTTTCCTCTGGGCATTCATTTTCACAAGGAAAGCTAAATAAGTATCGTCGTACAAGTCATTGACAATATTGACTGCTAGTAATCATTTCTTGATTAGGTGTTACCTTTAAATTATTAACTTATAGATCAAGTTCGATGTTGAGGTAATAGTCATACTCACATATCAAGTTTCTAACAGCGTTCCTCACGGACTGCAAGCCCGCTACAATACAGGCTTTGTTGCAGCTCGTCTTGCTGATAAAGGCGCGTAGGCACGAGGGCGAATGACGATGCTATTTAGAGGATATAGTTTTGCTTAATATTTTTGGCCATGTTTGCATTGATGACACTTGAAAGTGTATGGGTTGTACGGTGGTAAAAACCAAGGCAAGCGCTTATGTAAATAATATTTGCGATGACTTGTTGGGTTTAGATGTTATACAGCTCCATCCCAAACAATACTGAAAAGCTGACCCGTTGGGAAAAGGCGGTGAAGGATGTGCTTCACTGAGCTTGCACATGCAAACGATAATTGTCAACTGACACTTTTAGGATGCGGGCGAGTTGAATGTTATACTCAGGGGATTCGATTCAAGAACTTAATAAACGCTGCCCAAGCTTGAAAAGCATTCTTTAAAATTATGCAAACATACTGTCTGCAGTAAACATACGATCAGATCTTCAAACTGGTCGCTTAATAATCACTTTAAGAATGGACGAGATCTGGTGTGTATAAGTATAAATATAGGTAGCAAAAGCTGAGTGATATGTAGTTCGCTCTCCGTCTAGTGCTTAGTATATTGCGTTGCATTTTGGTCGTTTGAAAATAACGAATTTTAATTTTTTACGTATTAACACGTTTTGAGCATGTAATTGGCGCGTGAACGGGAGAAGTTGTACAGTAATAATACAGTGATTAGCATTTAACTCATAATTGGGATAGTGTTTCTCAAGAAATATTAAAATATATGAAATATTAGGGGTTTGTGTACGAATTTAAGAAAAACCAAGGGAAAAGGGCTAGCAATTGACAACAGGGATTTCTGGTAGTAAGTGACGTGGTGTGAAATTTAAGTTTATTTTCTGCTATTTCTATATCAATGTGCATAGTGGCCTTAAAGCTTAGCTTTCTGTTGACAGAGAACAGAACAGACAGAGTTTGGTGGTATGGTCTCACCGCACTGCACAGTATATTCTTGATTTCATGCCAATAAAAGTTCAGCTAGTTTGGCATTGAGTACACAGAAGAACATCATTCGGCTGATCGGCAAACGGTACCAACCGATGGAAGACCTTGAACGATCTCGATAAATACATTAATTTTTTTTTAACATTAAACTTCGTTGCAATTCAAAAAACTGGCTTTGTACCATGTTTTGTTTTCGTATAATGGTATTTAATAATAATATTTGGATGGCGCGACTGTCCATAGGAGGACCAGGCCCTAGCTTCCTCATCAACTACACGTGATGTGTGCGCTGCTGTTCTCTCAGAAGGAACGTACAGTTTTTGCCGACTCCAAGCTGCGAAGTTTTTTCTTAGATAGCCATTACTCTTTGAAGGTTGTCAGCAGCTCGAAAGAGGTGGTACCGTAAAAAAATCGAGGTGTTCAGCCGGAAATCGAACCTAGATCTTCTTCGTGTGAGCGTCGCACTCTACCCACTGCGCCACGACGACCACCTTTTGTTAACATCAGACTTCACTAAAATTTACAAAACAACTGGCATTGTGCCATGTGTTTGATTTCGTTTGAGTTCACGTTTGCAGCTTTTTCGGAGCAATCTAATGGTACATGCGTAGTTTAATACGTATCCCTTTAAGGTCTTGGCAGGCACAATGTAAATGGAGCGTCTTTTAGCTAAAAAGAAGAAAACGCTTTCTGGTCAAAAAGTGCCCGCCTGGGAAGAGTATTTCCCTGCACTTGATGTCTGCTCATAGAGGGTGTATGCCTATAGAGGCAGTTCGCGTGCATGCTGGATGTTACAGAATCTGCAAGCCTGTGATTATAGCATCTGCTTTAGGTATATCGTATTCCTCAACACATATAAGTAATGATTGATGTAATTTAAACACAAGCGAAGAAACTTATCTTGAATCAAGGGCTGCACTTCAATGCCTTAGACTGATCTGAACTTTGATAGATCTATTGCTCAAGAGGAAATTGTGTAATAAAGCCCTCTCTTGAAGGACTAAGGTCGCTGTATATAACAGCTTTATCATCCCCGTCCTACTTAATTTTGAGGAAATCTGGACGTTATTAAAAGCGGATGGAGAAGTTTTAGTCTTTACGATAGAAAAGACTAGGGGCTTCCTCATCCGCTTTTCTTCATTTGTAGAAGATGATTTAACGACGACTTCATGGGCTGTATAGCAACATGCGCCTGGTCTAGGGTCTTCGTATACAACGCTTAAGATGGCTAGGCCATGTAGAGCGTATGGACGCCACTGCTCCGGCCCAAAAGGTCTTCGAATCTGAGTCATTGGGACAACGCAGCAGAGGGCGACCTAGGCTAAGATGCCGCACAGATGTGGAGAAGGACCTAAACCAACTTGGAGTGCGCAACTGGAGACAGTTGCCGAAAGATCGTGCTGGCTGGAGAGGAATATTGGTTTAGGCCCAGGTCCACACGGACTGTAGCACCACAAGAAGTAGAAGAAGACGTAATTGAAATGTCAAACACATTTTGTTATCTGATAGTTGGTACTTAAACTGTCTATTATTAAAAACACTTTTTTGATCGCTTGTGAAGATTTAGTTTGGCGTCCTTTGAAATGCGGAACATCAAAGCGAACAATTTTGTCATATTTTGTTTTTTTTTTTATTTCCGAAAAGGAAAAAAAACGTATCCCAAGCTCACAAATACTGTACCGTTTATGGTGACGAAGCTTTAAAATTCAAAATTCATTTCCCAAATTTTGTTCTGATGACTTTTCACTCAACGATAAAAAAAACCTTCTGGTCGTCCAGTTGAAATTGATGATGACCAAATCGAAGAAATAATCGACTCGGATCGTCCCAATACAACACTTGAAATTGTAGGATTGTAGAGAAGCTTCAGGTACTTACATGGCCGCCGTGACGTAGTGGGTAGAGTGCGACACTCATACGCTGAAGGTCTACGTCCGATTCCCTGCTGACAACACTCAAAGAGTAATAACTGTCTAAGAAAAAGCTTCTCAAAATTCCCCCTTTAGAGTCGTGGAGTGGAGTGGAGTGGAGACAACACGAGTAGTTGATGAGCAAGCTAGGCTCGTTATTATAGATTACTTAAATAATTTAATTAAAAACGAACAGGTTTAATTAACTGATCTTTAAGGTGACGAAGCTTTAAAATTCAAAATTCGATTGCCGACTTTCGTTCTGGTGACTTTTCACTCAAAGATAAAGAAAGCTCTGGTCGTTCAGCTGTAGTTGATGTCGACCAATTCGAAGCAATAATTGATTGGGAAAACCAACAAATTTGACCATCACCATATTTTTTTGATCAGATCTCGTAAACTATGAAAACGCACACATAATGTTGAAGAATAATTGTGCAATAAGAGAAAGCCTTTTAGTTGTCGTTATAAACACACTTATAGTTGGTGAACGAACGTATGTATTAGTATCGTGCAAAGCAAGAGCGGTGACAGAATGTGTAAAGGGGGTGAAAAGAAGAGCAACAACAAGATGCTTCCCACTACATCTTCCACTGTTCAAGCCAAAATCAGATGAAACTAAGAACCTTACACTAAGAACTTTAAGAAAGTTATATTAACTTACAAAAAGTCTGCGCCTTCCGTAAAGTTGATCATTTGAAGTAATCTGCCCAATCATAAGTCGGTGGAAGATTCTAGTCGCACCCTTCGTTTTGCACACTCAGTGATGGTGAACTTAAATAAAACAAGCCGCAGTGTGGCTTTTGTCTCCAAATAAAATTTATTTTCAAACGACCAAGTGGTTGTCGTTAGACTGACGTGATAGTCCACAAGGGGGACTAGGGCCTAGCTTCCTCATCAACTAATCGTGTTGTGTGCGTTACTGTTCTCCCGCGAGTAGAAGAGGCCTATTGTTTTTTGCCGAATCCGAATGGCGTAGTTTGAGAAGCTTTTTCATAGACATTTAATACTCTTTGAGTGTTGTCAGTAGCTCAATAGAGGTGGTGCCGTGAAAAATTCGAGGTGTTGAGCCGGGAATAGAACCTGGACCTTCGGCGTGTGAGCATCGCAATCTATCACCTATGCCACGGCGGCAGCAACTAATTAACTAATCTGTTTAATCATATGTCGCCGTATGATTCTTAGTCGCACCTATCGTTCCGTGTACTCTGTAGCGGTGAACAAAAACAAAACAGTCTATGCAATTCTTCTCAAATGATTAAATAATTGTTCCTAAAGGTAGCAGCAACGCGACAGTCTACCAATTACCCGTATTGTGCATGCTATTGTTCTATGATGAGTGAAAGAGACCTACAGTTTGTTTTGCCGACCCCGAAGGGCGAAGGTAAGAAGAAGGAAGACAAAAAAGTAAGTTAAATCTTTGTTGTTTAGATGGTGCCATGAAGAATGCGAAACGTTCAGTCCGGAAATCGAATCTGGAACCTTCGGCGTGTGAGTGCCCCACTTTTCCACCTATGTCACGGCGGCCACAACAATTTAAAAAAGTCTGAACTCATATGTTTTTTTTATTCACTGCCATATATCCTTGATTTTAACGAGTTTGATGCAGAAATGGGAACTCTGAACTGTGGCATTAAAAACCACCTTCATTGATTATATATATCAAATTCAAGTTCTAAAGCTGACTTCAATTGCAGGTAAGGTTCGCAGAGATCAATTCGTTCAAGGAAGTAATGAATAAAGCAAATGGTATTCCAGTGAAAACCCCTTTCATGTCCCATAGAACGTACATATTGCCTAAAGATGGAAATATCATCGAAAGCCGTGCACTGAAAACAATAATAACTGCGCACGTATAAATAATCGAACGAGACATTCCATTCAATCGCAGCTTGTGAGACTTCAAACGCGCGCCACCAACGCCGCTGTTTTCTCTTATTAATTCAAAACCGATTGTTCCGACATTCATTGAACTAGGTGCAAATAACACCAGAAATGCCACAAATAGCAAATAGTACCAGCTCATTCAGAGACAAAGTCCTCGCGTACCAGCAATGGCAAACAAGTGCGAAAAGAAAATTCTGATTTTTATCACGACACCTGTCTGTTAGTTCTCATGCCAGTCGCTTGTCTGCCGCAGGCATATACCACTTCAGATTCTCATGAACACATGTTAAATTGGAATTTTTATCTCATAGCAAACGAACAAAAAGAAAAACAGTAACTAACCAAAGTGGCGCTGATAACATGTTGATAATATCGCGAGATAACATCTCGAACATGGCCTCACCTGTCATTCCAGAGGAATTCATCTCATCCCCAAGAATTCCAGAAGACTCTAAATATTTAGATATCTGAATAGAACGGCCTTCAGGGTTGCTCCTCATTGCGGGTTGCGCATTAGATTCCCTACCAATTCATACATAATTCCGCATGGTGGAAAATTAATTGCGACGCGTCATGCGTGTGAGTGCGAGGCGCCGGTTGATTGCAAAGGCATTATTATAATTGTCACTCTCCGCGCTGGAATTTTAAATTGCCAAGATAAAATATTTCAGATACCAGCTATTGACATTGCACGTAAATGTTTTTTTCATGTTAATCTCTGCGCAGCCAAGGACTAAAGGGAGTAAATTGATAATTTCCGACGTGTGTAGGCGGCACTACCGGATTGCGTGGTGCCAATATTTACATCTGCCGGGGAAAGCTTAATTTTAAATCGATATGACGGGGCCAATAAACGGTGAACTGCTTCAGTTTCTCCTTGCGGCTGGCAAGATACCCGCATATAAATACACACGTGCCCCTGGCTGGAATTGTTTTTGCTTCCTGTTGGCCTCATCTTGCCAGGGTCGGAGTGCGGAGCGGTGTGTGAATGTAATGAATTATTTTTAGTTGAATGTACTCGAAACAAATAGATGTCTAATTGATTTTAAAATAGATGTCTGGAGTGGGAGCTAGAAAGCCGTGTAGTAATTAGGACTTTGTTGTTTTTTAGAGATTCGCTCGGGGATGAGGTCAACTTTTGTTTACAAACGGATTGCAGGATCCCCACTATTTGTTAATCCTACATACCAGGGGTTTTGAATCGTATTTGCGTGCTAGTGCACACCTTGAAGTGGACAAGGATATTGGACATTTTTAACCTTCTGTTTTTGTTTCTGGTTTAGTTATTGATTTTCTGTGGTCGAAGGCTTGGTTAAAATGCTATTCTGAAACATAACAAGTAAACAGAATGTTGTTAGATGTTTCTGATGTCCTTGAAATGTGGAAACAAGTTTTACGCATACCGCGGGGCTTGTTGAAAAAAAAGCCTGTTTCCTGTTCCGTTTATGGCATAGAACATGTTATAATCCGTGGCCAAACAGACGTAGTGGGTAAGTGTGATACTCACATCCTTCGAGTGGCTAACAACATTCAAAGGGGTACCAATTGTTTTTGAAAATCCTTCCCAAATTGTCAAAGATTGTCGAAGGACTGTTGATCTCTTCTACTCGGACAGTAGTACGCTCAACATAAGTATTTATTAAAGGAGCTAATCCCTAATTATTCTCAAATATGGTCATCCATTGGGTTTTTCTAATGTGGAACTCAATTTCATTGTTTTTGAATGTGTCCAGCTGCTTTTTAAAGTTTTGAAATGGCTGCTTGTGTGACACCCAAAGATTTTGCGAGCACTTCTTGTGTTTGGCAACAATGTTCATAGAGTAATGCTTCGAGTTCTCCATTTTCAAGCTTTTTTGGCTGCCCAGGACGTTCAACGCCTTCCGAGCCAAAATCACCATTTTTAAATCATGCACACTCATTTTGGCCCATTCGCTCATCTAGTTCACCATAAACTTCCACCAAAATACGATGGCTTTTGGCCGGAGCTTTCTTTACTTAAAAGTGATGAAGTAAAAACACAGAGTTCGACATGTAAGGTTATAAAATATCGCTTCCGCTTTTTTGCTCGTCATTCAATGCTTCATAAAAAGTGTTACAGTGATCGGGTTTAGCTCAAATGTGCGCCGTTTTGTTCGATAATCTGTTTCCATCTAGACGGCAACTTTATAATACCCCCCTCGTAGAAGCCACCTCCTTATTTGCGAAGAACTTGGACAGCCACTTTTCACAAGCCGCTTTTGAGTTCAACTTCACTCCACCACGGAAGTTCGCCATGGACAGAAACAGGTGGTAATCACTTGGCACTATATCCTGGTTCTATAATGGATGCGATAAAAACTCCCATCTGAGCTCCCGTAGCTTCTGACGAGTCACCAACGAAGTATGTAAATCCATTGAATCCATGACCCAAATGACAGACTCTCTGTCTGCGTTCATCAAAGAACTCTTGATAATTTCATAGAGAAATACATTAGGCAGACACGTCTTAATTTCGCATTTCACAAGTTCACATTCGGGAGAGCACGCTAAATACGCGCCAACATTGTCGATGATTGATTGGGGACACCATTAGAGCGCGACATTCGCTTATTCCCTTGTGTCCGATTTCCACAGAATTATAAATAAAAATCGATTTGTCCTGGTGGAACACTACACCCATCCTGTTGGCCAATTCTGGGCGCTCCTGGTCGATCGCCTGCTTCAAGCGGTCCAGTTGTTCGCAGTAGATGGTAGAGTTAACCGTCTGCCCATATGGAAGTAGCTCATAGTGGATGATTCCCTTCCAATCACACCAAACACACGTCAAAACCTTCCTGGTCATCAATCCCGGCTTGGCCACTGTTTGGAGCGATTCACCGGCCGTCAACCACGACCGTTTTCGCTTGATATTGTCGTATGTCGCCATCCGCTTCAAAAATGGGTGGAGTTCGTTCCGTTTCAGCAGCATATCGCAGGCGTTGGTTCGGTCCAGAAGGTTTTTTTGCGTCAAATCATGCGGCACCCAAATATCCAGCTTTTTTTGTATCCAGCCTTCTGCGCATCGTGAATAACTCCCATCTCCTGGGCGATGTCACGAGATGCCACATGTCGGTCTAACTCGATGATATCCATGATTCGATCGGTATTCGTCGTCACAGGCCTGCCGGCGGCTGGCTTCTCCATGGTGACGTTATAACCTGCTCTGAATCGTCGAAACCATTCCTCCGCGGTTCGAAGTGATAGAGTACGAACCCCCAAAACACCGTTAATCTCACGGAACGTTTCTCTAGCGGGTTTGCCTTTAACGAAGGAAAACTTTAAAATTGCGCATATTTCGGTGTTAGTGAACTCGATGTTTACACGACCATAACTGTTGAACGCAATATCCAAACTAATTATACATAGCGTCGTTTTGTATGTCAAGACCTTTCAACCTTTCAAGACCTTGATGTGTAGTATTGCCAGATACGGGCTCTGTAGCGCTTTGTAATAGCCGGAAAATTCAAAAGACAAAAAGGCGGAAGGGAGATATTTGGCAACCCTATATTTAAGTGAAAAAATAAAATATTGTTGTTTACGTTTCAAATGAATGACATATACCGAAATGACTGAACAGTGCTTTTTCAACGCATGTTCCAGTGGAATAGTAACAATGGAATAATACAAGTTACGCCATCTCTTAGCAAACTAAGGGAATAATAGTTCTACACCCAATAAAATTGAGATTTAATGAACTTAATGCGAACTGTGAACAATCAGATTTTTCGACGCATGATTACTTCTCATGATTGAGCTTAGTAACAATATATCACTGGAGATTGTCCCAAAGTCTGTAACGCGAAAGATCGAACGAACTGTGAAAACTTAAATAGTTACGGACGAACAATCTTTATCATCATCAGTTTAATCATCAGAGATAATTTATTTTTTAAAAGCGGGTCAATTTCTCGCAAATGCAGCTTATCATTCCTGTTTATTGCTTTCTTTCTTTGCTTTTTTTCTGGTTGCTTAGCTTTAAAGAATCAACCCGAATGAAAAAATAGCTTCTATTTGCTTAACGCTTTCCTATAACCCCTGCGACTTGCTGCTTGTATATTGCCTAAAACTTAAGCCCAAGACAATCATCGGCTTATTCTAAAAACTAAGTTGAAGGTGGAAAACTTTCCAGTTCGTTATCTCCCCAGAGAGATCGCTCATATTGTAGGATAACAATCTCCAAATGACACCAACGACAAGAGTCAGAATAAGTGTGCGATTCCGGCGGGTGGAGAGTAAAAAAAAAATACCAGCATCACGCACAAGGGTTGGTGGCTTCGGGTGTTAGTTGGCCTAGGCACAACTGGAAGCCGATAAACTGAATCGGATACATGAATCGCATGAATTAATTATGCATGCGCACATACACGTGTGAACTGAATTTGAATAAAACGAAAGCAAAGTGAAAAGTCCGTGTTCACTCCTTGTTTGGGGATGAATGAAACCATTTTTGAAGCACATCAAACCAATCTTCGTTATCCCCCCTCACAGACGGCGTGTACTGGCTTGGCTTGTCTTAAATATCTTAAAGTGTCATTGATGCGTACATATGCCCCGTGTCTTCATTCTCGCGATAACCAAATGCCACGCAGACAACTGCCCGTAGATTTTTAACCCTTTGAAGTCATTCGAAATGTATTTTCGGCGACCTTGTGCTCAAAAATGCGGGTATACGCGAATCATTTGAATCCATTGAGTCCATGACCCAAATGACAGACTCCCTGTCTGCGCTCATCAAAGGATAATTTCATAGAGAAATACATTAGGCAGACACATCTTAATTTCGCATTTCGCAAATTCACATTCGGGAGCACGCTAAATACGCGCCAACATTGTCGATGATTGATTGGGGACACCAGACACCATTAGAGCGTGGCATTCGCTTATTCCCTTGTGACCGATTTCCACAGAATTATAAATGAAAATCGATTTGGAATCGATTTTTTATTTTCTAATTACCTTCAATGAAACTCGATAATTTTAAGTGGGAGCGGAAGAAGGCGGTGTGACAGGGAAATGAGACCGCACTGAGATACGAGATACGGACATGCAGGAAACCGCGGAGCGACAACAACGTCATCAGGGAAAACGAATGCTTTCGGTTGCTAGACTGATAACGGGATTGTCCTTAATACGCGCACAGCTCGTCGGGAGGAGAGCAAAAAGGCAACAGCTCACGTTTCAATTTATACCCTAAATAGCTGGTCTAATTAATAAAATTCCATTCCGGCACACGAAGACAAATTTGGATAGAAATGTTGTTTTTGTTTTTCCGGTCTTGAATATAAATATCCTAGAGCTGGCATTACGTGGGTAGCAGGTCGGAGCACGTACTCCATGCCTGGCGGAGCTTTATCGGCCCGCCTGTGAATTACCTTGTTAATCATGTGATATTAACTACACGCTTTAATATCATCTGATACAAGCCGTCCCTCGGCCTGGCCGCATATCGAAATCTAGATGTTCGATAAGTAAAAAGCGCTTGTCTCTATCATCACAATAAAAGATGTCACACGCAGGGGGAGTGCGGCGAGTCCCTCACTGTATCCATGCAGGAACACGATTACTGCATTTCACGCTTCGCCGCGAGGATGTGTAGTTTTTAACTTACATGCACTCGCACACACATGTCCTAGGCCACTCGCTTTAATTGCGCGGTTCGTGAAGTGTGTTGTTAAGTTAAATTCCCTGTGGAGTTTGAATTCTTGAAACTAAGTCATTCCTGCGGAATAAGTCAGTAGCAGTTGAAAGGAGGAGAGTTCCGATGGGCGATTGTTTTTCTTTAATTGGAAGTTCTTAGTGGAATGTTTTGCCTCGAAAGTCGGCGGGAGATTGTTTAGCTGGTCGTTATGTGCGTTGAAGATTTCTTTGTGGTCAAGGATTGCTTGAGAAGATCTTTATGGTGAATGTGAGTTCCGAAGGAAAAAGTTGGGTTAGGAATTGCTTAAAACAACGCTTCAAGCATGCAATTGAACTATATCCTGGGTCAAGCTGAGACAAACAGGGGCAGTAGGGCAAAAGTTCCACATCTCCAATTGAATTGTGAAATTTAAAAAAAAAAAAATCACACTCGTCTGAATATTGCACGATGTATACTCTTACGAATTTGTGGACTTAGACCTTTTGATTGATGAGCTCACCTGTCTTCCCAACACCGCTCTGTCCGAGAACCATAACCTTAATTGATTTGTTCTTTGAGTGTAATCCGAGTTTGGCTAACGATGATTTCGGTGATGTTGTATTCATTTTCAAGGCGTTGACGATGTTTGGCTTCAACAGCTTCGTGGGGATTACATTTTCGGGGGATATCTGCAAAAGAAAAACTGATTATTAAAAAACTGCATAAAGTGAAACTTTTCGTATATTTAGAAAGAACGATTCGACAGTTTTATTACAAACGCTTGCCCACCCCATCATGTTCCTTGTTCAATTCGAAATAAGGTAAGTTATGACACAGAACACATTACTCATCCCTGGAGCTGACATATAGAGGGCGCCATTAAAAAAAACTCCATATAATTTTTTGGAAGTACAAACAATCAAACGATAGCTGTCAATCTAAGGTTACAAGTTACAGTGCTTCAAGTGACGCTGCTGTTGCAATTTTTTAAACAATGGAAAAAACTGAATTTCGTGTTTTGGTTAAACATTGCTTTTCTGGTGCGAAAAATATCGCGCAAGCCCAACAATGGCTTTAAAAGTGTTACAGGGACTCTGCTCCATCAAAAGCGACTATTTGTCGTTGGTAGGCTGAATTTAACCTTGGCCGTACAAACACCAACGATGCTGAACGCTCTCAAAGGCCTATTGAGGTGGTTACACTTCAAAACGTCAAAAAAGTAAACAAAATCGTTTTGGAAAATCGCAAAATGAAATTGCTTGTGATAGCTGACACCGTAAAGATGGCAGAAGGCAATTTGTACACTATTTTGCATGAACATTTGTCCATGTAAAAGCTGTTTTCGAAATACGTGCCGCTTTCGCTCACAATGGACCAAAACCAACAACTTATCGATGATTCTGTTTGCCCTCCTTATTCGCCGGAATAAACATAACTTTTTGAGTTGGTATATCACAATGGATGAAACATGGATCCACCACTACACTCACGAGTCAAATCGGCAGTCAGCAAGGTGGACAGCAGCCGGTGAACCACACCCAAAGCGTCCAAAAACACAAAGGTCGGCTGGCGAGGCTAAAGCATCCATATTTTGGGAAGCGCACTAAATTCTATTCATCGGCCATCTTGAGAAAGGCAAACGGATCAACAGCGAATACTACATGACAATACTGTTGCATTTGAAGAAGAAAGAAAAAAATTTTCTTCCACTAAGACAATGCACCGTGTCACAAGTTGTTGTCTTGCATGGGCAAATTGCCCGAATTGTGCTTTGAATTGCTTTCGCATGCATCGTATTCTCCAGATCTGCCTTCTAGCGACTTCTACCTCTTTTCAGACCTCAAAAAGATACTCGCCGGAACAAAATATGGCTCGAATGTGGAGGTGATCGCCGAAACTGAAGCTTATTTTGAAGCCAAAGATAAATCGTTCTTTAAAGTAGGCATCGAAATGTTTGACTATCATGAAAATTTGATAGGTATCATTTGAATGTTTGTACTTCCTAAAAATAACATGGATCGTTTGTTAGTGGCGCCCCCTGTATGTCAGTCCCGGGATTTTTTGAGAAGGAGTAGTTTACGAACATTCGAGGTCATAATAATAATAATAATAATAATTGTTGGCGCTACAGTCCAAAGGGGGACCAGGGCTTAGTTTGCTCATCAGCTACTCGTGTTGTGCGCGCTACTGTTCTCTCACGAGTAGAAGGGACCTACAGTTTATTGCCGACTCCGACCGGCGAAATTTGAGAAGCTTTCTTAGACAGTTATTACTCTTTGAGTGTTGTCAGCAGCTCGAAAGAGGTGGTGCCGTGAAATATTAGAAAAATTGGTGTTGAACTGGGAGTCGAACCTAAACCCTTCGGCGTGTGAGCGTCGCACTCTACCCACTACGCCACGGCGACCACTCGAGGTCATACTGTACTTTAAGTGAAGTAGAGCAAACTTTTTCTAAATTTCGAGACATCTTTTAAGCACTTGAATGAAGTAGAATCACAAACATCGAGTTTTGAAACTTATTCGAAAACGTCTAAATTCGCCCCTCACACGGCTTAATAGAAAGCGGTTAATTTTAACACATTATTAGCCCTTGTGCCTAAAAGATCATTTGAAAGTTTGATAAATAAATCCTGAATATCGGGTAGGGGTGAACGGCAGTTACTGGGCATCGTATAATTTCGTATGCATATTCTGGCATTTGTTTTTTTAAATACAAGAATAATCGGCTGGTGGCATAGTGGGTAGAGTGCGATACTCACAGGCCGAAGGTCTAGCATCGATTCCCGGCTGAACACCTCGAATTTTTTCCGGCACCACCTCTTTCGAGCTGCTGACAACACTCAAAGAGTAATATTTGTCTACTTTTCTGAAAAAATTCTTCTCAAACTTCCCCGTTCAGTTCGTTCGGTAAAAACTTTAGGACGTAGAGAACAATGGCGCGCACAACACGAGTAGTTGATGAGGAAGCTAGGTCATGGTCCCTTGTAGACTGTCGCGTTATTCAATTATTATTATTAACCGGCTCTTCTTCTTTTTGTGTGGCGCTACAGTCCGTGGTGAACCTGGTCCTCAACCAACATGCCTCTTCAGACATGACCAACTCTCGCCAGCCGCCTCCAATTGCGCATTTCAAGTTGGTTGATGTCGTTCTTCACTTGTGTGCGGTATCTTAGCCTAGTCTGTCCCCGTTGCTTTGTCCAAAGGACTCGATTCGAAGACGTTTTTTAACTAAACTGAGTCATACGAAGTCAGTTAAAAAAATAAATTGTAAAATTCGCGAGCTACGTTCATTAAATTTTTTTTATTATGTTAGGTTAGTACACTCGTCTCGGTCATCTGTTTACGATTCTAGCTATATTGCATATTTTTTTGTTTGTTAGACGTGTTCCCCGTGTTCGGCGAAATGGATCAAATTCAATTTTGTGTGAAAAATGGAATTAAGTGCCCAAAAACACTTGTAATGTTGATAGTGACACAGGGTAAGTGTACTGTAAGTCAAAAAAAAATTGTTTACAAGTACTACAAGTGTTTGGAAAGAAGATCGAGAAGGTGTAAAAACCACGCTTGTCCTGGACGGACCAGAACATCAACAACCAATTAAAGTGTTGATAAAGTTAAGAAAATTTTTATGAAAAATGGTCGAGTCACTATTAGAGAAATTGATTGTCTGCATACCGGTTGGCTCTTATCATGCAATTTGTTTTGAAAATTTGTGGGATGAAGCGTGTGGAAGCGAAGTTCTTTCCAAGATTGCTGAATTTTGACCAAAAAAATGTCGCATGACACCGCTCAAGAATTGTTGAATGACGTCAACGGCGATTCACACTTGCTTATGACCATTTCATAACTATTGACGAGTCATGGGTATGTATGTCGTTTCGACGAAATTTGAAATACCCGTGTTTCGCGACGACCGTGGCGATACAAACTGGAACGGATAGAGCTCAAGAGCATACTAAAAGTGCATTCCAGATTTGCTTCAAGGATTGGAAAAAATGCTGTCACAAAATAAAAATTGATGAATAAATAACAAATTTAAAAAAAAAATTAAATTCGACTTTTTGGAACAGAATTCGTTCACTCTGTGTTTAAATGGAACTTTGACAAATGAAATCCAAGGGGAGAAGAGGAGTAGAATGTGTTGTTTTGCTTCCGTTTGCTTTCGGGTTCAAATTAGGCATGACGCATGCACGGTGTTCATGTTTTAAGGAATTATAAGCGCTGATTATTCTTGAGCCAGGCAAAATTGTGCCATTTAAGATTTTCTATGGAGCACACATCAGTTGAAAATGTCGAAAATTTATATTGAAAATTGTCTTACTAATTGTTACCAAAAATAATCACGGAATCTGAATCTAGATCCCAAAGATAACACATTTTCAAAATATGCATGCTCATGGAAGGCATGCTTACATCTTTAAATTTTTAAGTGTAAAATTATTGTTGGGTGTGAAAGTTTAAGACGTAGACCATTCTCGAAAGGTCTCCTTAGTTCAAGATTTTAGAATGTAGGTTTACTAACCATTTTTTGGTGTTAGGAATATTTTCTAGACAGCTGGGGTTCAGCATATCTTCTGAACAAAAATTCTCTTTCCTTTACGTTGGAGCTTTTCATTAAAATATAAAGGTCGACGACACGATATGACATTTTTGGATATTTGACGTAACAAAAAATATTTAACATCAACAAACCAATTTTAATTTTTTAGAGTAGAACTGTAAATGGCGTAGAATTTACATTTACGGAAGCTTTGAAGTTAAGACTTGAGTAAACGGCATCAAAATTGGCCTAGAACACAATTTAGGGTATTGGGAATCAGTCAAGTACATTCCCTCATTAGAAAGATTATTTTGCCTTGTTATTTCCAATCCGTGGTGGAAAAAAGTTAAATAAAATTCAAAAGTCCCAAACGATTTTAGTGCTTCGCAGGGTACTGCCACTTTCAAAAGTGATTTTTGGCGGGGAAAGCTTGCCCGTGCGAGTAATACTCAATCGTTCGCCTTTTTGTTTTGTTTTGCTTCTTTTTTTTTTGTTTGAGGGGAGGGATTTATTTACTTTTAATGTCTTCTTCCTCTATGATATTATGCATTGAACTGAACTTTCTCTTTTCATTCCCTGTTTACTTCAATGATTTGGTTTTGCTCTCTCAGGCATCAATTTAAATCTGCTTAACATTATTGCCGAAGGAAAATAAGCCAGAAAAGCGTCGCAGCACGGTTAAATTCACTCGTTAAAAGAATCATTTAATTGATGCGCCCATTCAAGTGAAAATGTCCTTGAATACACGACCAGCCAAAAGACTTGTGTCCGGTTCTTTCGCGTCTGCTATTCGATGAATAAAGGATTGCTTTGGTATTAAATTTAAGCAGCAATGTGCCCTCGAAGAGGAAAACAAGAAACCCATCCTGGAGGGACATTATGAAAAAATTAATTCGAATTCATCGTCGTCTCATTATAATATGGCTGGCATATGTAAATTAAGCCGATGAAAAGCAAGCTCTAAAGAGTACACCGTTTTAGTCCCCAAAGGTCAAATCGCAATCAAACGCAACACAATCTACTTCGTGTTATATGAACTGAAACACATAAAGCTGTCATAATGATTGCTGTCTAACGGTCCTACGATATCGACGATAAATGCCAACGCAATCCCCCACATTGACTCTCTTCGATTTGCTCAGCACTCGCATGAACTTCTTTGATGAGCTCTATTATATTATTCCATTAGCGAAAACTGACGGAGGAATTTAAGAAATTTTAAGTTAGAATAAAACGTTCTTGTTGAAGGTTCGTGTTTTGGATGTATCTATGAATAGTGGTTAGAGATATATGTGCATGTTTTCAATGAATGCGATTGATGTGGGGGGGTTCCGCTGAAATGTCAAATCCGTCTTAACATGGGGTAAGAAATAAATGTACAAATTCGAGTACGAATAATCCGTTTTCAACAAATGTCAGTGGTGCTCTGACAATTGCAGGATTTGTTGTTCGTTATTACTTCTTTTGTTTTTTAAAGCTGATGTTAAATTTTGACTCAGAACTTAATTGCTTGCGCAGGAGGGAGTAGGTGGAATGTTTACACTTGGGTTTTGTATGACAAATGTGTAGTGGCAGCACATTAACTTCGGTTTGTTCATTTTGAATTTATGTTTTTCCTGGTTGTCCAATATAAGACAAGCACCTGCGCTTATTTCAATATTAATAAAACAGGCTGCGACAATTAATTTGCTTGAGGTGGTTAAAGAGTAAAACCGAATGTTTCTGTGGAGCACTTGACTCCTACATCTAACTACCTTTATTCGATCCTAAATTGCAGTTTTAGCGTTTTTCTTTATATTTACATACATCCAAGCGCACAGCAGCTAACATTTGGTTTATGACAAATATGATATGGCATGATTAGTGGGAATTACTTAGGACACCAAACCCGTGGCGCCCAAGTTCAACTTGCACTTGAGCGCTTTTATTGATATTAGCAGACGACGAAGTTTATTACTTTTCCTGGAAACACACATAAAATGTCCTGAGTTCTACTGCGCCAAATGTGCTGCAGACTTTAATTGAGACCCTTCCGAAATTAGAACGCTGCCCTGAATGACAAATCTTTAAATTTAGCTCAATATCAAGGTTATAGCATTAATTCTCGTTGATTTTTTTTTATGCGAGAAATAGTCCAATTTAGTAATGAACGATTTCCAGTGCGTTAATGCAGTTAGTTCAGGCAAGCAAGCGCCCTAGCTGACAAAACTTGAATCTTTTCGCTGCAGTCCATTATCCCAGCAGGAGCATGCAATGCAATGTATGCAACGGGTAAGCCAACACGCGTTCAATTTCCATCAATGTCGCATTTAAGTCAAATTTCAGAAACACACCCGACGATGCCCTCCCAGCAGACGTCCTCCTGCGTTTAATTATGTTTATCGCCAGGTGACTAAAGTTGTTTACAATCAACATCTCATCTAGGGGGCATTTACCTACAACAAAAGACCTCGTATTGTATTTCGGTATCTGAGGCTTCTTGCAAAACCAATAACATGCCAATTCACTAATGAGAGCGCCGAACGGGTCGCAATAAAAAAAGAAGCCTTTGCTTTTCTGATTTTCACCCCCATCCCTTGCATACCTTTGTTAGCGATGAATAAGAAATTATTTTGATTGCCGGTTAATTGATTGAATTCGAAAGTTCATGGGGGCACAGAGCAGAGCAGGCGCGTCGCACATAGAATGTAGCTAGCATAACACACCACCGCCAACACACAAGGGTCGCAGCTTATCAGGCAGTAAACGAGCGACGACCTCGATGCAGTAAAATTCACTAATCCACTTGTTAATTATCGCTAGAATCACTTTGTCACGCTTAAACACACCTAATCACGAGTCAGACGCACTAACAAAGGAGTGAACAGGTACGCGTTTCTATACACACACTGTATATCTTATGTAAAGCGCTTTGCAATTGCAAACCATAGTACGCGGCCTCACGCAGTGTGGCGCGACGTTTAACAGTTTCGATCAACAGTTGGCACACGATTAACACTTAATCACCCGCTTCTTCGGCGTTATATATGAATCTTATCGCGCGACATAACTTTCCGGGCACTAGGTCGGATGCTTAGAAACAGCTGCTCCCCAAGAGCGTACAACTGATACCGTTTGCACCGACAGACTCTCCGAGAATGTGTACTAGTGCTCCAACTGAGGACTCGCTTCGCATGTTTTGTGTTGAATGCCGCTGTTGCTGGAGAACGATAGATACATTCATAGATACACGGCCTGATAGGATTAACTTGCTCTGCATCATGTTGTGACTATGAAGGGCCCTTTTGGTGAGTTTTCCCCACAATGTATCTCGGCAGTGTACGGAGTGTACCTCCACGGATTGGGTGCTGTCTCGCAACAAGTGTCTTAGGCCACGCGCAAGCACACTGCCTCTGCCTTACACCACAACTCACGTTATCTCAAAACCAGTCAGTTGGACTCAATTCTTTCGCACGGTCACATGCATGAGGAGGAAGTCAGCCGCAGATTTGTTTTGCCCCCGTTGCCGAGGATAAACTGTTGCTATGTTTACACACACGTTCATTTCTCAAATATTTTTTGACAGCTGTGGTCAAAACATGCTGCTTTCGAGTGGAGTACATTTCGATATTCCGAAATCGTTCGTTTTCTAAATATAATCACAAGAAAGGAACTTGTCGGCGCAGGAGAAACATTTGATTTATTGGTTTGGAATTTACTTAACCGAGGGTAAAGAGCCGTTATTTGAACTAGAACAAGCGGATTGATTGGCTCTTAATAATTTATGGTAATCGCTTGGTAAGTTGCCATCATTATTTGCCTAACTATGAGATCAATATAAGGCTGCGATTAGATCGAGTTCAGCAACTGATGAGGAGGAGGGTGGGGAATAACGTCAGAAAATGTGTGAAAAGCAAAACGTGGCTGTATAAATCATAAGTGCCTGCTGCTGTTCTTACATGTTATTTTTTCGCAGCAAATCAACTGACACCCCTGCCGAGTGCGATCGCGAAGGTCATCAACACCCAACCGCAACCGCGGGATAATTGCTGGAACTTAAACGCGTGACGTGTGGAGAATCTGATCTGGGTTCACTTGGATGTGCGCCAGCACCAGATAGCATCTTGCGCTTTGATGTAAGTCTGATGCAATCTAGGCAAGAATTATGGACTTCAAGTGAAATGTTTATATCTTGATATCTAGGCTCTGAAATGAAACTACTTCAAAAAATCAAATCATAGTCATCGCCTGTAATGCAGAAATTGCAACGAATTTATTTCTGTTATATTTTCTGCGTAAATTTTGGAATTGGGTATATTCGTATGCACATAAATAAGTCATCAGCCTGTGAGGTGTAGCTGCAGATGTATTTTGCAAAAGGACCACAAACTGATGACCTTTTCCAAAAACACGTTTTGTCGAGTGTTGCGTCAGTATTTCACTTTACGGGTAACTGAACACAATATTAAAAAACATTTCTGACGATCTGTCCCCATTTTCTCTACCCAGAATGAATGCAACCACATTTTTTTAGGAAATCCCATTGAGAGGTTGCTTTCGGCTATGACAAATGAATTTTGTGGACTTTTTTGGGATTAATACCATGGTAATTGAATTGGGAAGGTAGTCGTAAGAACTATTCGTAGAAACTATTCAATGCCTCCTTGCTTTAATAGCTTTAATATGTAAGGATGAAAGCATAGAAGCCGGAGTTAGGTTTTTATATGCATCAAACGCTACTGGTATTGTTTCAGGAATTTTGAGTATCAGGCGTTAGCATCAGTTTAAAAAGAGTAGTTAATATTAAGACTTTTAGGATTTTTTAATTGCCAAGCCTTAAATAAAATTTGTTCACTTCCAATTTAAATAAATTTTTTTAAGTTGCACAATATTTGTGAAAAAATTATAAAACCCGTATTGTTCTAAATCAAAGTAGCTGACAAACAGACAAGGGAGTATTTTGGAAGGATTTAACCGAGACCTTAAGAAACTGTAATGATTATAAGCAGGGTTAAAGATCCACCTTTCTCAGAATTATTTAATTATTCCGAGGTATTTAATTTTAATTTTCACTTTGTTTTTCTGGGATTTAAATAGAATCCGTCGAAGCGTTGTGGGTACAGTACGACACTCACACGCCGAAGGTCTAGGTTCGATTCCTGGCGGAACACCTTGAATTTTTCACGGTATCACCTCTTTCGAGCTGCTGACAAGACTCAAAGAGTAATAGCTGTGTGGGAGTGCTTCTCAAATTTTACCGTTCTGAGTCGCCAAAAAAATGTAGGTCCCTTTTGCTCGTGAAAGAACATTAGCGCGCACAACACGAGTAGAGTAGAGTAGTAAGGACTGTCGCGCCATACAATGTTTATTATTATTAAATAGAAATAAATCATGGTGCAAGAAAATGTGTTTGACAGGCTTGAGTAGTCACGATCTGGAGTCAATATGTGTGTTTCAGTAGTTTCTATACCAAATTCTGAAGTCTATAATTTGTTAAGAAATGGGGATGAATAAATATAATTTCGAAGTTTCACTTTTGGAAAAAAAACAACTTTATATTTTCGGCGGACAACTTCGTCCGATCTTTATTGAGTACACAAAAGAACTAACTTCTATAATATTAATAATCAAAAAGGTAAACTAAAGGAAGGACCATCGCATTGACCTCGCTTGCACAAGTGATTGATAATTCTATGAACTAAATTTTCAAATTTTCTTCTTTCTTATTTCGAAATTAGAACGGAAATGCTGCAGACGACTGCTTTGCAATTCGTGGCGTCATCCGATCGCTTGTGCATTACACGTTTGGTGTGTGTCAAATTACTAAATTATGTTTTTCTTTATCGTTGAGGTGGGAACCGTAACTATAAATCTCTCTCCGAAAGAGTCTGAGTACGGGAACGCATTTGAACCAAATGTGTGAAGTATGTCATTAAGAAATGTCAAATTCACTTCAGAAAATAAAAACAGCAGCAAAATTTGAGACACATAAACAAAGATAATGGGCCAATACTCACTCACTTGTACGCATTAATT
The DNA here is from genome assembly GCA_955652365.1 of Eristalinus aeneus. Lineage (NCBI taxonomy): Eukaryota > Metazoa > Arthropoda > Insecta > Diptera > Syrphidae > Eristalinus > Eristalinus aeneus. Next base: position 1,052,342 of record OY019131.1, read on the forward strand.
TAACAGAAAACCAACAATCTACCAGCAAAAAATTGTTTGTGTTCAAGTGGGCAGGGTGCGGAAGTATTTTAGTCCTTTGAGAGGGCGCTCATTAAACGTAAAACCCAGAACAGATTTTTTGTTAGTTTGCGTTGTTTTTACTGTTTAGTGTTGTTTGTTTCGAGTACGGGAACACACGTAATATGTCAGTTTGTATGAGTTAATTGGTAATAAATGTTTTAAATATTAGAATAATACGTCTCAATTTTTGTCAACTATCTAAGTCATTCAATTATGTTCAATTTTTCATATTTATGAACCAAACCAAAAGTTACTGCATGGTTTGAAGATGTTGGTCTACATTTATTTTGGGGGACTTATGTTTCGTATTGAGTCTTAAAACTAATAAATGCTTGAGAGATTCGACATGCTATCAAAGTTTGACCATCCAATAACGCAGTTTCAGCATTTAAAATGGACAAACCTGCTTAATTATACGAGTATAACAGACGGCCTGACAGTCCACTAGAGGGCCAGGGCCTAGCTTCCTTATCAACTACGGGTGTTATGGACGATTCTTTGCGCACAACACTGTCACGAGAAAATGGGATATTCAATTTTTTGCCGACTTCGGACTGCGAAGTTTGAAAAGCTCCTTCGTAGACAATTATTACTTTTTTAGTGCTGTCAGCAGTTCGAAGGAGGCATAATATATTGCTATCGTTTTGGAACTAATTGTGGGAAGGGTATTTAAAACTTGATACAGATTTTCATAGCTCTAACCTATCGCGATTCTATAAAAACATATGTCATTGCAGTTCATCCAGACTCCGATGACTCCATAGGCAATCGAATTGCATTGGGTGATGTCTTTGTACACAAAAAATTATATTTAAAGACATAGCTTTATCGGCGTATGGGGTAAACCCCAACACGCAAGAGTGGATATAATATTCTTTAGCGAAAAGTTTCTCAGATTTTAGTATTCAGAGTTTGTCAAAAGCTTCATTTCGTGACACAATGCTGCTGTCATTGTGCCCTCAGCGTTTCTGAAGAAGACGAACCTCTTTCTTCTGTGGATTACAGGCTCGTTAAATTTTTTAAATAAATTCTAGCTTCAAGTATCCACTTCCCGCCAATTTATAACACGCACATGGCTACTTTGTTTAATTGCTCAAATATGTTAATTTAAAAAGCTGCCAGACTGGCAGTAAGAAAGACATCAGGATTCATTGATATTTTAAAGTTGTCGCTTCTTTGCACAAAATCGTAAGATTGCTTAATAATCTATGGTAATCCCTTGATAAGTTGCCATAATTATTTGCCTAACTATGAGATCAATATAAGGCTGCGATTAGATCGAGTTCAGCAACTGATAAGGTGGAGGGTGGAGAATAACGTCAGAAAATGTGTGAAAAGCAAAACGTGGCTGTATAAATCATAAGTGCCTGCTGCTGTTCTTACATATTAATTTTTGGAAGCAAATCAACTGACACCCCTGCCGAGTGCGATAGAGAGCTCTTGTTTGCAAGAGGGTGCCATTTATTTGCCAGTTTTTTTAATTTTTCGTCTAAGTCGTGTCAAAGTCAAAGAAAAAAAGTTAAAGTAAATATATCACAAACACTTTGAAAAGTTATTGTTCTTAGGCGTCAGTTCATACATTTCGGGAAGCTAAGTCCTTTTCACCCTATTGTTCATAAAGTATCAAAGTGACAAAGATTATAACAGCACCCTGCTGCACAAAGGCTGTTTTTACGAATATATGCACAGTCTCTTCCTGGTTTACTTTAATTTGATAGTTCCTTGCTTTATTCCACACCGGAAGACCTCTGCACATTAAGGTGATGCCAAAATTTGTGCATCGTTTGGTATTCTGGTCATTCTTATCGACATTTTAATTTATATTCCTTAGCAGCTTTTTTTTGTTGTTTATGATATTTCAGTGGTGTTTTAGGTTTTATAAGTAACTTACACGACGGCCGACGGTCTGGCGAAGGCAGCACTCAAACAATTTTTCCCCAAGAAATGCTTCACTTGAAACATATGGAGAAAAAAAATTAGTCATTCTTTTCTAAATAAAAATCGGACGCCAAATTCAATTTTCTAGCATAACTTCTTATTTAATCTAGTTCTTGGTGCATGCTACCACAAAGAGCACGCCTCATGATGTAATTCGTGGTTTATTTGTTTTGTTTTTTCAAAAAAAAACTTAATTTTCATTAAACTAGTATTTGAAAAAGTAAGTCATTGAGCAGCAATATTTGATGCTTAACACCGTAAAACAGAAGCTGGCAATACTATTTTGCACTGCCATCAATCAAGAGCAGAAAGCATTTCTCGCAAATCGTATTCTTACTCAAAAAATTTGATTAGTTTCAATACAGACAAGGCATGACATGCACAACTCATTTTCTTTAAACAAGATTAACCCCAAATGTCTTAGAACAAAACGTCAGTGAAGTATTTCCAGGATCAAATAATTATCAAAATGCAAAAATTCAGAAATATACTTAACAACGACGGTGTCTTCATCATCTTTCGATAAAATTGTCTAGCATGTGCAGAAAATATTTATAAATTTGCATCACCTTCGGTTGTATTTAGCTGGTATTTCTGCGGACAGGTGCTCTGAGGCGTGTGCACATGCAAAATGCAAATCGGAATCGACAGCCATGTTCCGCTCATTACCTGCATGTCCCTAGAAATTAGGCGTCAATAGTTGGAAAGTTGACTTAACACTGTCCCATGGTGTAAGGCATAAGGTATAAATAAATAAGTTGATGTCGCGTTCATCTCTTCGATATTTGACACGATATTCCACCAACATTGCTCCCCCGTTGTTTACACTTAACACATGCTCAACGCGTCGGGTTCAAATTGAATGAGACATTATTGTTTAAACGTCAGAAGAAAATTCGTGAAAGAGGGCGTGTAATCGAGTGCGTAAATATGTTGACACTTTTCCTTTTGTTGTTTGTATCCATCAATTGAGTCTTAAGTAAGCTGGCAAGTCCATAAACGCAGACAAGTCAATAACGCAGACATGCTCGTGGCATCTCAATTAGTGTTTTGGTAAATATGAACACTGCAGGCATATTTTGAGTCAAAAAATCAAACTTTTTGTATGGCATTTAATTACCAATACTAATTTTTGACTACTCAAAGAAAATGAAAATACAAATATGTTTGTGGATATCCGATGTTTCCCTTGGCAACAAGCGTGTTTTCAGTTCTTGGACTGTGAACAAATATCTCTGCTTTCGAAGCCAAAAGTTCTCTTTTTGCTAGAGTACCCAGCTTGGCATTGCTGAAGGTATGTTTTCTAAACAAAAGTAAATATAAAAAAATATATAAACCCTTAGAAAGTATGTCTTTGTTTAACCCACCAATATGCGTTTTGCAGATATTTCAAGCGAAATAAATACACGGCTTGTCCATTAAGTGCGTTTAAATACGTTTGCATCATATAGAACCTACAGCAAGATATCTATGTCCTTACACCATGATATTTATTTTTCCCTGGCAGAAAAATTTCCCATATCAAATAAATGTTTTGTCCGAAAAATAATTAGGTTAATTTTAAGTCGAATTAGACTGATAACAAACAATACCATAGAAATAATAATAGAAATAATTTTTTTTTATTCCTCACTTCTTTGCTATTTTTGCAGCCCAACAAAAAAATCTTAAAAGTAGCACATTTACAGAAAGCAAGGAACACTTTAAACATTTCCTCCACTTCACCATCAAGAGCTGTTTCCTAGGGTCACATATCGACAATATAGCTTTTAAAAGAATACAGATCGGTTTATCAGTACTAAGTGGGCAACGGTAAGACTAAGCGCTTTTGTTTTCAGAATGAAAATGTCTTGCAGGAAACACCTTTCAAAACAATGTGTCCGACAGTAATAGAGTTAAGTAGTTAGATAAGTAATAGAGTTAAGTTTTAAGTTATATAGTTGCAAATATTTGGTGTAAGTTTAAGTTAGAATTCATTACTAAGCAAATATATTCGAAGTTAGGATTTAGGGTTTAAGTTAGGTTAAGACAAGAAATTTATAAATCCAAGTTTTTTTTTGTTTCACAATTTTTTGGAGGAAATTAAAAATGGATAAAGGTTTAAGTATTAAAGTTAAAAAAAATCTAAGAAGTTGAATGTCATAAAGCAAATATTTTAAATCAGCTTAGAATACTCATGAACAGTCAGTTAGAGTTAAGATCAGTAGATTATATTTGAAATCTTGTCTTAAGAATTTTTGTCTAGAATGTTAGAAAATGAATTCAGGAAAATATAAAAAATAAATGCGTCCGACCTCGGCAATATAGACTCTTTCTCGTTATATTTATTTATTAATAGAAAATACTTTCCCCCTTTTCTTTTCAGCAAAAAACGTTTGGTCATTCATAAAACACATGAAAAATTCCGACTCGTCTTCGATCCCAACAATGGTATGATATTTACAATGACATTCTAGCTGTCACCACTTTACGCGAAATAATCTGCACCCACCTAGTACCGACCCATAGCACCGTCACTTTATAAAATATGTTGAAACACGGAAGTGTAGCAGTACGGCTTCCGCAGCAACAGGCCCCTTGGTGATTTGATGGCATACTCGTACCTTATCGAAAGTGGAACCAACCTTTAGACAATGCAGGTGAAAGCAAGATGGTTGCGCTTGATATTTCAAAAGCATTTTGACAGAATGTAGCATCAGACTGTCTTTTCGAAAGTGGATGCTTTTGATGTCGATGTACCTTTTCTTCAATGGATTAGGAATCACCTTTCAAATCGTTTGATTCTTTCTTTTTTTTTCTTTTCTTTCTTTTTGGAAGAGTTCAAGTCTCATATTCACCGTATTAATGCTGGTGTCCACCAGGGCTACCTTTTGTCTCCAGCACTCTTCCTCTTTTTCATAAAATGATCGCCTGTATTTGATTTCTATTACAATCCACTCCTTCGCTGACGACAATACCATCAGCTTTTCGTATGCTTTCCGTGGCTCTCTCCTCCCTCGTTGGCCCTATCGGTGGCGTATATAAAGCTCATTTAAATCCGATCTCGAAAGCATAGATGATTTTGGTAAAAAGAATCGAGTGGAATTTAATACTTATAAAACCCAGTGCTGTCTACTGTCACTCAAGTAATTGCAACATAGTCAGCCATTCTTTTGAATGGCTTTTGCTTTGCTAAAGCTGAGCAACTTTTCAACCTAGGGATGTGTATCAATTTAACTGAGATCGCCAAAAATGCAGCAAAATGTATATTTTACCCCTATTGATCTGGCTACTATATATTCGCCCAAAGCTTGAGTTTGATGCTTCTATCTGATCTGGAGCTCCCAGGAACTGCACCTCGTGATAGAACTCTACAGCGAGCGATAAAAATTATCGGGAATAATAACGCTGCGCAGTCAATTGACTCGCTTAAAAATAGACTTAATGTTGTGTCTATATAATACTATTGTCTCTATTTGAACTAAAAATGACATAATGAGTAAGCCATCTGCATTCCCCTCTTTATGAAATTTATGAAGGGGAGAATGCAACCTGCTGTACTCACCTCGATAGGAATGCTCACCTGTTCACCCTTCAACCCACATTTGGATCTACAGTTAAGCTTAGAGACTCGAATATGTTTCCAGCTTAACTTTTCCCTCTCATTACAAGCCACAGGCATTTTAAATCTCCTTTCCCTCTTTTCCATTATACTTTCGACCCGTACTGTGACTTCCCAACGAAAATGCCTTTAGCGCGCGCCAATTATATAAAAAAAAGCATGACAAACTTTATTTCGAAAGAAAACATTTTTGAACGACGAATTATAAAGAATATATTCAATATTTTTATTTTTTAAATTACTTTAAATTTCTTTCGTAGAAAAGTACGGAGCTCAAGTATTCTTTTTTTAAAAACGAGCACAAAGCAGGCAACAAACACGCAAAAGATGTGTCCTCAAAAAAATTTCAACCAAATAAAGTGATCACGAATTGACCCCATGTCACGCTTACTCGGTTAAGCATGTACACACGAATGCATCGCAAACAATACAAAACAGAAATATTAAAATTCAAGGGATACAGAAATATTAACAATGTTCCCTGGCACACAATATGACAGCAGACATTGAACAGAAATAAATACAAATAAGTATTACCAAGGAAACAGTCCAGTTGAGATGGAAATGACCGATGATTCTAATTAAAAATCAAACATTTTTTAAATTGTGTACAATGTGGAACTTGACGTTAAAAGAAATATCTTTACTCAATTCTTGGACATTTGCCGAAAGAGACAAACCAATTTCAAGTTGCGAAGAAAAAATGAACAACGTTGAATACTCGTATATACTTTTCCTATGTGTCCAATAAAGAAGTCTTAATGGACGCTACCTTAATTTTTGCGAAAACTTAATTTGATCGTGTATTTGTCTTTTCGCCTCTTGAATCATTTTCACACTCAAGTCAAAGGGGTATTCAAATGTTTATGTAATTCTCCAGGGCATCATGTAATGAATGCCCAACAAGCGTGATCATTGTCAATTGATCCAAAACAAAAGCTAAGAACCCTATTCAAACATTATCAGTTGCCATCGTGCCATTGAAAGACTGATATCATTCACCAGAAGTGGATAAGTGTGATTATCAATACACTAGTACTCGTATTTGCTCTTACACGATAAGAATCTGGTTAAGTTTGGGAAATGAATCATTTAGGAGTTTATATTCTGAAAGCTAAATGAGATTCCAAGATTTGCGGGCGCTGTAAAACAAATATTTGTTCAACACAGAAAAAGTAGCTGATACCGAAACAAGAGAGTATCAAGTATGCAGCCCTGTTCACGGGTCACTGGTCTTGATCTCTTAGAAGGTCTTCTTCAGTACTTACATATAATGAGTGAATCTCTTAACAAAGAAACAGATTAAGGAGGTTTTAACTTCGAATTGTGCAGATCGTAGGGAGTGTTGACTAAATGAAAAGGCTCCGTGCTATATTTCGTACACAGCACCTCCAGTAAACATGCCTAATGCTCGCGGATCGCAGAACAATTGAATAGTTTGCTTTTGATGAGGTTAGGCAATTCATCCTTTCGTCCAGTTTTCTCATATCCGCACTATGCCTTGTTTTGACAAACATTGTTTACTTATTTCTAAGTGTAATCCAGACTACTTTTCGATTGACTAAGGTGATTAGTATGAAATTAAATTTTGAAAGTGAATGTATGCGTTGCGTTATTACTGTTACAAATTACTTACACTTATACCCTGTGAAGTTACCCTTTTGCCCTACAACTTTCTCCGTCCTTTTCGGCTTACTGTTTATCAAAGCTCTGCGTGCCTCTATGCTACCAAGTCTTCTAAACACATTTCCACATTTTTGTATTGGTATATATTTCGCCGTTCGGAGCAAAAAACCGTAGGTCCCTTCTACTCGTGAGAGAACAGTAGCGCGCACAACACGAGTAGTTGATGAGCAAGCTAAGCCCTGGCCCCCTGTGGACTGTCGCGTCGACAATTATTATTATATTTTTGCCTAGCCAATCTCTGCTTGAGATGCGCCTATTAGTTTTCGATAGGGTTCAAGTTTGGAGATTGACTTGGCCAAGGTTTTCTTGTCAACGAACCATTGCTTTACTAGTCTGGAAGAGTGCTTCGGGTCGTTACCCTACTAAAAGATCTAGCGTAAGACCATGTTTTCGTCGGTGTATGGTTACATTACCATTTCGAAAATGTTTTTATACTCAGCAGCTGTCATTCTGCTTGTCGTCTGGAATATTGGACCGACCCCGTTCCAAGAGAACCACCCCAGATTATCATGCCTCCACCTTCATATTTTACCGTTTTTCTTTTCTATCGTGGTTATGCAATTCTTTGTTTTGGGAACGCCTCACATTCCTTTGACAGTAATTTCCAAACAAATTTATCTTTGTTTCGTGGCGCTGCCATTTTGCCCACTGATATGGCCGGTGCATTTTGCATGTGCCATGGCAGACTCTTACCTCTTGCTCAATATTTTTGCCTCATTAAAGGAACTTTACTGGCTATTCGACCAGGAAGTTAGCCTCCTTGTAAGCGACGATGAACTGATGGAGGACTTATAATGTTGTCAATTTTTGTGGAAATGGTCTTTGAATATTTAAAAGGGTAATTTTTTGACAATATTATAATTCGTCGATCGTCTGCTAGAGTCGTTTTTCTTCTTCTTCCTCAAAATTAATTTGTTTCTGGTCTATCTTTAAATGTATTTTGTACAAACTGAAGTGACGTCCAATAAATTTTGCTACTTCAAGCAGAGGTTTTCCGTCTTTTTTGTGCAACAAAACCAAAGCCCACTCTGCTGTAGTGCATTGACTCTTTCGGTCCAACCTAAACCTTGAATGTTTATTTTTAACATTTAAAATGAGACCAATTAATTAAATATAACATAATTAACTTGTTTAACAAAAAAACATGGAAAGAAAACGGAAGAACAATGGAATGTTAACTAAAATCTGAGTATTTTCATCACTTCACTTTACACGTGAACACGATTCTGTGCATGGAAACCGCTGTTGTTTAAAAGACAGTTTTGATTGTTCTTGGGATTTGGGTTTCCAAATTACATTCTTCTGTTTGACGCAAATAATACCAGTTAGATTGCAATATATTATATGTTTTTGGTAATTCTTCAAAGATTTTCTTAAAAAATTCATCTGATCAGGTGTGTATATGTACATATGTGTACAGATCCAAAGTTTAGAATTCCTTTAATTCATAAAGAGCAAGGATAGAACTATTCCAGGACGAAGATTAACGCTAAAAGAAAAGATGATGAACATGAGCGGACGAGGACGATCAACATATTATGTACAACAAAATTAAGGAAATTAAGGATTATATCAGATGAAAATTAAGATCCATGTCCCCCTTGAAATTGTTCGTCTTTTAGTAAAAAGATTACAACCAACGACCACAAAAATTGGAACACTTACGCCTTTACTTTCGTTTTTTAGCTAATGCTGACATATTGAAATGTCCTTTCAGACTGGCTAGGTCGCAAAACGAACTTCGGGCATTCCACTCTCGTTCACAGTATTTTTAAAAACTAAAGTAATCGTTTTCAGTGCACATTGTAACGCACAATTAGGTTATTCTTAAAAAAATTCATCAAACTTGTTTTACATAATTTTTCGAACACCTAAAAATATGCTTCTAATTTTCGCGGTTGTTCTGTTTTTTTGTTCGTTATTGCCTTTGTTTCCGCTTAGTCTGACATGAAAACATATGTTTAAAGCGTATGTATGTTATAGAGTCTTTCTAAGAGACAACCTACGATTCTATCATAATTTAAGCCCACCATACGAGTCGCCGTGGCATAGTGGGTATAGCGCTTCACTCTCACGCCTTAGGTCCCAGGTTCCGTTCGCGGTGTAAACAGGTTGCAATTTAATGGCTAGGAACTGTTCCCTTTGTGGACTGTCTTTAATTATTCGAGTCTTAAAATTGCCATGGATATTTGTGTAAATCTGATTCACTGCTTAGGAAATGTAAGCTTGAGGGAGCAAAATGCAGTTGAAGATGCTCCGATCTTGAACAGTGTGTTGAACGACGACAATATTGATTAAAAACAAAAAAAATTTAGTAAAAACTCACAGGGTACAGAAAAGATAATTTTAAATGCGAAGAGGTACAATATAGTCGTCTAAAAACAAACAATAAAAATGGTGCACATAGTTGATTAACAACGTATGTAAATACAATATTTTCGTAGGCCACTTTATAAAAACAAATTCCGCTGTCGGTCATAATATCCTATTAAATTCGTACTTAGATAAATGATAACCTGCTTGTGAGATCACACCAGCTAAGTATATGGAGGTTTCAGACAGACTTAATATTGTACGTGGTTTGAAGTATTTTTTGCGTTTAAGGTTGTAAAACCGGGTTGAAGACGATCAACTCTGAGATATAAGTTAACGCTTATATGGAAAAATCAGGTGATTTCGACACACGTATGATTCAGTGGGATTGAATTCTATGATGAACGAACAGTGCATTGTTTGTTTAACTTGCGACGCAATGGTTGGAGGTGGCACGACAGAAGCATATCCTTCAATTGATTAAAACGATACTCTTTGAAGCGGCTAACCGACGTTTTCAACATATCAGATCAAAACAAGATTTTTCATAAGCGAAATTTACCATGAGAAGTGGCAAAAGATTAGTTGAACCAGTGAAACACTTGAACACCCAAGACCTGATTACATCCCTTAACAATATTTCTATCGTGCCGCACGTTTTTAATGAGCTCATGATAAAAACAGCAAGAAATTCGTGCAACATTTTATAATCTTGATCGAACTGATCGAACACTTTCAATTCATGCTACGACCCCAAGATCTATTTTTCGTGTTCATTTCTGCAAAAGATTAAGTACGTAAGCCGTGAATAACCTTAAATACTTGTCGTACAATTTAACTGACCAGAAATTTTGCGATCCGGGTCATGGACAAACTAACTACAGTTGGGTCACACATTTTAAATTCCTCTCGCTGATTGCCACTGATTGATCCTGATGACATGTATCTCCTCCGGCACTCTACGAGAATATTAATTGAATCGCGTGCAAATTTTTCCATCAAAGCCGACAATTCCACATTCAAAGTATTACGTCTTTTCTGCAGAACCTAATTGAGTGAAGTGAAACGAGCCCCTAAATTTTGATTCGTTGCTCCATGCCGCTCGATGAATGCCACAGCAAAGTGTGAATTACACATAACTGCCCGATTTGTTGTCTTATCTTTCAACGCGTCATACATCGAATATTAGAATTAATCGCAAAATTATTTAATGTTCAGATGGACCAGTCTCCATCACCCCACGAGCGTGTCCAAAGCAATATTTCGAAGAGACATCGGGCGCAGTCTCGAAAAGAGTGAGTAGCAACAGTTAAAGGATGTAGTTTAGTGCCTGTGTTGTGGGTGGCGAGAATCGGCACCTACGCAATTGCAATCAAGCAAATTAGATACTCTTGCGTTTAATTGAATTTTGACGTGAGTTGAGAGCTGGCGATTTTCGGCAGGAAATTTGCGGACACATCTTTCACTGATGGACAGCCTTGTTAATTACTATTACGTCGACTTTCATGAGCGTCGATTGAAGGCGGTCCTGTCGTGACTCTGCACATGCGGTCGAACGGTGATCACTTGGACTCATTTTCCAATTCAAGTTATGTCTTCATTGTTCATGTGCTCTTTGTCTTCAATCAAAACGACCTTGGCCACGAGCCAAGAAGAATGCACTTGTCCATAGTTCCCAGGAGACACAAAAGCGAATCACAGACGATTTCGCTGCACTCCATGGCCGGATCTTTGTCTCCTCGTATGTAGGTGCTGATTTGACCTGTCTTCGGTCGTTTTCGGAAAGAGTGATGAAATCCATCCCCACCACCATATGACTGGCATTTTACGTGTGCACTGACCTCAGCAATTATTTGATTGATTCTTATTCCGAGTTCTGCTAGCGTGTACACAAATTTGGGCCGGACACTGCTTCTCTGTCATTCCATTCGCGGAGTTCCCGTCGGAAGCGTTATCACGCAGTTCAGGGTTCGTGTAGTTATCGCATTGTTTTAGTTTGATTTAAGCGAATTCAGATACAATAGAGACAGCAGTATTTATATTCGGCTGAGCCGCCCGCGAAGCGAACAGTTTGTATTTGCAGTCTAGTCAGATAGTCGTGCAGTGTAATCGATTTGGCTGATTACAGCAGACATCGATAAGAGTGCATTCTGAGTTCATTTATTTCAGTGACTTTGAACGTTATTGTCGTATTCTTGTCCTTAACTTTGACGGTCAGTGGAGCGGATTTACTCGAGAATATGGTGCTGAAACGTGTTACCCCAACAATAATAAAAGCCGAGGAGTTCGAGCAGAAGTTACCCGGGTAAGTTACATAAAATCGTGTTCATTTCATTACGCCGTTCGTGTTTGTTTTGTTTGTTGTCACTTATGATAACGATGAAGTTTATTACATGATTTCCGCGGTTCGACTGTTCGTTCAGTGTCGATGTTTGTTCGTCGTTCTATGACTGGGTGGGAGTTTTGTCTTTCAAAACAGTCTCAAAGTCAACATTTTATTTTTTGAAACTTCACGTGCTGCGGGTTAAATCAATGTATAGTCATGTTATCAATTATACATACACGCGAGATTTGAAATTTGCAAAAATAACACAATAAATTGTAAGCGTTGTTTTTAAGTATTAGACATTGTATTGATAATTCTTCGAGTATTGTTTTGAAAGACTTAAACGGTTATGCGTCTTATTTGGCAGAAGGAACTGAGGAACTCTCTCACCCTTCCTCGACATCAGAGTGCAAGTAGAAAGAAATCGTGTTCCTGGTTGTGAAAAACTAAATCACTATTAATAGATTAGCTCCAACAATCCAACGGAAACTCATCCATAAATTTGTCTAACTTCTTTCGTACTTGGCAGAAATATAAACTTTTCAACACTTTTTATGAATTCTGTATTCCGAGTTAATGCGTTTTCTTTTGAAGAGAAATAGTTTATTTTGGGAAATAGACTTTTGTTTTTATTTTCGTGTAACACTTCTATGGTTGAGAAAGTTTATACTGTCTGCAATTGGTATGCTTGAGGTCTAACATAACTTTTTAGAGATTTTTACATGTGTTTTCATTTTCTCTTTCTACGCGATTTGTGTGACAATTTGCCTATCTAAAAGTCTTAGTAAGTAAGTAAATGATGATAAAGGATCAGATTGGACTTTTTTACCTAATATGCAGAATAATTTTTGTAACCAAAACTAAGTCTTTGATAATTTGGATTAAAACAATTGGTTCATAAGTACCAGTGTAAGTTAGCCGAGGTCAACATTCACCTCGGTAAACATAAAAAAATAACTTGTAACTTGTAAAATAAAACGCAGTGATTTAACTTGTAAAGCTGTCGAACTAATAATGAATACTCGTGAGAGAAAGTGCAGAGATAGAGACAGAGAGAATTTAAGGACACGCATAGCAAAACAAAAATAAAGCGTCCGCCGTAGCTTAGTGGGTAGAGTGCGACGTTCACACGCTGAATGTCTAGGTTCGATTCCCGACTGAACACCTTGAATTTTTTACGGCAACATCTCTTTCGAGCTGCTGACGACACTCAAAGAGTAATAACTCGAACTTCGCCGTTCAGAGTTGGCAAAAAACTGTAGGTCCCTTCTACTCGTGAGAGAACTGTAGCGCGCACAGCACGAGTAAGTTGATGAGCAAGCTAGGCAATGGTCCCCCTGTGGACTGTAGCGCCAACAGTTATTATTATTATTATTATAGGAAAATAAACTTCTTCGTACTTTTGGGGTTGGTGGGGTACAATTTTGTAGTTTTTTTTTTCATTCAAGGTTATTTTTCCTAATGCTCTCTTTAAGAAGAAGTTTAATTAACCTTCTTCTTTATTTAGCAAAGCTTTTGGTATTTAGTCTCGCCATCCATTAAAATCCTTTTTGAATTCTTTTTCATTTTACCTAATATTTTTTATATCAATATCAACTGAAGTGAGGTTTTTCAAACTTAGAAGATGGAATGAAAATGTACAGTTCTTATAGGTGTCTGTTTGATGTTTCACCATTCTTTTTCTTATTGTGTTCATGGTGCGTGACAAGCTCTGGGGTATTAATCGCAAAATGAATTTAAATATTATCGTAATATTCAATATTTTGGCTTGTCACTTACGAAATTATTCTCGTCGTTTAGTTTTCCAAGAATTGTCTGACTTCGAAGTATAGCAACCTTTTATTCGAGTTTTCGTTGAATTGTAGGTAATATTTTCTTTGTTTGTTTTAACAAATCTAGGCCAATGAATGTTTTTTTTTGTTTTTTTTTTGTTTTTTCATTTTTTTTCTTTATACTTTGAATGTTTTATAAGGCTTCAATTATCCGGTTTGTGCTTCAGTTTTTTTCCAGCTCTTTACCTCTTTTCTGAGTGAAGCGGGCTTACCATTTAATATTGACTCTGAATAGCAATCGTTTGATTTCAGACTTCTTTCTTCTTTTTTCTAAACATTAGTTAAGTTAAAGCTGAAGTTTCCAGAACGCCTTTTTCTATGAATATCATTGGAGCTTAAAATTAAAATGCATCTCAACCAAAATTTTTCTCTAGCTTCCAAGGTTTTTGTAGTTGTCCATCTAGATGAGGTCCTTCTTCTCATGTCGGCAGCTCTGTTTATTTTTTTTGTTTCAATGACTCGGATTGTAAGACGTAATAATGAGAACTTGCTTAGATAACGTTTATGGATATGGGTGTGTTAAAAACTAGATTTGAGTGTTGCTTTAATTAATTTAACAATACTTCTAGATGAGATTTCTTCAAAAAACATTTTCTTTAAACGTAATTTTATTACGTGTTATCTTGAATCTTTCTTGGGCACTTAGACCGTCTAGCATTTATGGCGTTTTAGGTTTCTTCAACCACTTTGAGATTTTAGGACTTCTCAATCATGTTAGAGTTTCTCTGGACTTTTTTTCTGAAAACCCCGTGAGTGCTTGTAATCCTCTTGTTTGGTAAAGATCTAACTCTCTCGGGTGACTCACTTGTAAATGAGTGAGCTTGTGTCTATCTGCTTGGGCTGAGAATAATAAACAAGCAAATCTATTTCAAATCTTATAGCCGGCAAAATCAGTCTTATCTGCTTCTTTAAGCAATGTACTATTATCCTTATGTATGGGGAAGGATCATGATATGTACATATATAATGGCTAATAAGGGTTGTTCTTTGGGTAAATGAACATTTCGTTGACTTCGGTGTTAATTTGTTTTATTGTTGATGTTAATATCATTACATTACGAAAGTGTTACTCTATTTTAACCCTTGACTCTGATTTCAATTTGCTTACATTTCATAAGAAACCACAAAACCCCTCAGTCCCCCATTCTAATAACAAGGCAAATGCATAAACCAATTTTTAATGCAACAAAGTGCCATAAAACACATTATTATGCATGTACACTGATTGACGTCACTACATCCACCCATTGTTTAGGAAGTGTGGTCAAATATTCTCACGGGTGGGCGATGTATCATAAATCTTCGGCTATAATCTAATATTTTAAAGGTGACACCCACATCACACGTTTCCATATAAAAGAAAAAGAGAAAATTTGGGTAAAAGCCCATGTGAATTATTTTAGTCGATTCCAAATACGAAAAATATTTCAACTGAACCAAACTGATCATGCTTGACAGATAAACACAGACGAAGACACTGCAAAGTCGTTGATCATAACTTATGAGCTTTGAAGCTCTGCAAATCGCAAATATTATTGATACAAAATTTTTTACGTCTGCTTTATGTTATGGGTACATTTTCCTAACCTTGAAACTGTTGGGAAACCTTCACTGATCCTTGTTGTTTCGTTTTAAACATTGTACACGTAGTGAAAGAAATCAATTCATCATTTCCTAGTAAACAAATAAAATGGGTATTCATGATTTTCACACTTCTAAAGAAAAGTCAATGGCAAAATATTGACAACTAATTTTCCTAACCCCTCTTCTCCCCAGGGAGAATAAACAAATGTGCATATGTATGTATGAAAGGTTGTCCCCTTTTGAAATCCGCAATCTGTTCAGTAAAAATAACAATAAACTCAAATTACATCAAAATAAACAAAAGAGAGCATTCGTCCCAAATTGACCATCTGTTGTTCTCAGACCACGGGAGTAAGTCATTTGCTTTTTCAAAAAAGGCATTTGCGAGTTTTACACTCGCTATAAACACTGGCAAATATTTTCTTTAAGTGCTGTCAAAGCCACGCGACGTTTCATTGCGTAATGGTATCTATAGCGATTTCAATGGACGTTTTTAATGAAATATCCAATGCCAACCCAACCTGAGCTACATACAAACGAGTGCCGATAGAACCAGTTCAGCCTAAAAATAGTAATTTTTCAAAGGAGGATGCGAAACAATTTCCGTGCTACAAAGTGTCGTTTTCAAGACATGAATTGTTTTTATTCGTAATACGCATCCTTAATAATGTCCACTTGGTTTACTGTGAAGACGTCTGTGATGTGAAGACGTTCTGCGGTGCGTTTTATTTTTAATTGTTTACTTTTTCCTGAATTATGCGACGTGTGTGCGGTTGTTGCTTGTACAGCTTTTTTTTTAAACAACATTGGGTAAATTATTTTTATGTGTATGCTGAAAACAATTAGCTCTGGGAAACATTTTTAATTTCATCTGGAAAAAAATGTGGCTCGGTGTTCGACGACTGAAATAAATAAGTCCATAGTTCGGTGAATTTCTACATAGTCCAGTGGCGATTCAAATTCACATCAGAGAGAATTAAAATTATCTCTTCACATTTGTTTTAAGACAAATTATATGCAGCTGTACCACGTGCATATTTGTGTATAAAAAAATATTTCTTTTGCATTTGAATTCTACCGGGAAATGATGAGACATATTTATGACGCGTACAAATACACACTCTCTCAAATACAGTAAAACTAAAGAAGATGTTTAAAAGTAAATCACTCAAATTAAGAAAAAATGTGTTCGTAGGCGGAAACTAAACGATCATATAATGTATGAATTTCGTTTAAAATTAAATTGGTCATTTATTTCGAAGAAAAAAGTGAAGCTTTCAATCAATTCGCATTCGGTGCGATTTCGGTAATTTAAAAAAAAATCATTACATGTACTTTAAAAGCATTTGATTGTCGACACAATTGGATAGATTTTTAATTTTACAAGGTTTATTTCAATCGTCTCCATTTTAATTTGAATTTAATGGCTTTAATATTTCTTTTTTGTAAGATGTGTTGAAATGAAACGGCACGTTTTTTGCAGAAGCATTAGTGATTCTTGAGATCTGCGATCGTTGACATTAATTTGATAATCATTGCTGCGAGTGGAAATAAGTTGGAGAGGCAATGCAATGACCGAATAGATTCCTTAATGTTTTCTGTCTGCTGTCTATTTTTGGACACCACCTAAGCGCAATCACAAAATATGTTTTTCTTTGATGTTTGCCTGTCTAATGAAGTCAAGAGTTCAGAATATCCGTCTGAAATAATTATCTCTTGTGTCCACCGTGGCGTAGTGTGTAGAGTGCGAAACTCATACGCCGCAGGTATTTGTTCGATTCCTGGCTGAACATCTGGAATTTTTCACGGCACCACCTCTTTCGAGCTGCTGACAACACTCAAAGGGAAATACTGTATAAGAAAAAGCTTCTCAAACTTCGCCGTTCGGATTCGGCAAAAAACTGTAGGTCCCTTCTACTCGTGAGAGAACAGTCGCGCGCACAAAACGAGTAGTTGATAAACAAGCTAGGCTCTGGACCCCCTGTGGACTGTAGTGCCATCCAATTATTATTATTATTATCTCTTGCAATCGGCATTCGGTGTTCTACTTTACATTGTCTTTGTGATTGGAAAATCAAGTAACAGATACTTTGCTGTCAACCAAAGTGAGGAACATTTTTTATAAAAACGAAACTTTTTCAATATCTAAACGGCACCCTGCGTGCTTTACAACAATGTTTCTCACAACTTACGTATTCGGGCACCTAGACGACAGCTGGCGCCTTTACTGAATTGATAATAAACTGCCCTTGTGCATTACAGTCTACTTCCCATTTGTGTGCTTGAATTGATCGCATACTGATGGAACAGAAGTGAGCATTATGCTAATTATCGACTCAAGTCACATGAGGAAGTCGACGTTGCTGACAAGTGAACCTTAAGCTGAGATTTTCCTCAATTTCAGAAAAGTCTCAATGATGTTAGTGTCAATTCATACTTTTATTACGTTAGCATCCACTGAGTACTTATATCACATAAGAATATTTTATGAATAATTTTCCGTATTTCATTGAATGTATTTACGGAAGTGGCATTCGTTACATTTCTGATGGAGTTTACTTTAAACTTGAAATAATTCAAAGCTACAAAAAATGCACTTGACCTCTCCTTGTTTTTTTTTCTTCGACGATAAAAATATTTAAGAAGACGTCAAATAGAAGACAAGACAGTAGTAGAATAAAATGTTATTTTCATTAATATTTTGTCTTGATAACGAAGCTTCTTTTCGTCGTAGTGCTTTTTATATAGAACTAATCTTTTGTTGTAGCCACCATGGGAAAGTGGGTACAGTACGATACTCATACAAAGGTTGCATTATATATTTCGGGATTAGAGAACAAAAACAAATATTAATCACTGAAAATAGCTTAATTGTTTTTCAAAATATTCCCCATTCAGATCTTTACACTTTTGCATGCGTTTGAACCAATTGTCGAAGCACTGCCACTCTGATTGAGTTATCTCCAAAACATGCATTCTGAACGCATCAACCGCTTCTTCAGGTGTCGAAAAACGTTGACTTATAATTTTATTTTTTACGTATGGGAATAGAAAGAAGTCATTCGGTGCCAAGTCAGGACTATACGGCGGACGACTCATCAAATCGATGTTTCGAGTGCTCAAAAATGCAGTTGTTTGAGCCGATATGTGAGAGCTTTCATTGTCGTGGTGAAGAGTGATCCGTCTTCGGCGGTTGGTTTTCCTGATTTCTTGGAAGACAACTGGCAAACAAATGGTTGCGTGTCACTCAGAATTGACTGCTCTGCGTTGTTCTTGGGGTACGGTTGCGACATGTCCATTTTTTTCGAAAAAAACAGGCTACCAGTTGCTTGGAATTACTTCGTGCTCGAGCTACTTTTGTTGGATTTGGTTCAATTTGAAACACCCATACAGTCGGCTGCTGTTTACTTTCGGGCTCATATGCGTAAATCCACTATTCACCATCTGTCACGATGTCATAGACGTGTTTCGAAGCACCGCGAGCGTATTTTTGGAGCATTTCTTTCGACCAATCGACACGAGTCTTTTTTGGAGCGATTGACAAATTGTGTGGGATCCAACGCGAACAAATTTTTTTGACGGTCAAATGTTCATGCAATATTGAATGCATGCTGGTCCCACTAATGCCTCAGGTTGTCTCAATCTCACGATAGGTCACATGACGAACTTACAATATCAGTTGGCACACAGTATCAATGGTTTCCGGAACAACAACTGATTTTGGACGACCGTCGCGAAATTGTCTTGGAGTGAACTACGACCTCGGTTGAATTCACCAGACCATCGAACACTGGTCCTTGATAGAGATTCATCGCCAGAAATTGAATTAAGTTCATCGATGCACTGTTGTTGAGTTAATCCAAGTCGAAAGTTGTAAAAAATAGTCGCAAGAAAATGTTCACGATTTAATTCCATTTTTTGGGCGAGATGAATCTTTAAAGTTACTGTAAACATCACAAATGGCGCTTGTATGTCAAAACATTCTGAGTACGTATAACCTCAAAAATGTCATACTTAACGATAGAGCTGGCAGTTGCCAGAGTGCAACACTGGGGTTGCCCAATCCCGAAATATAAAAGGCAACTTTCGTACAAATAGGCAGTGTCTTGCGTGGTAAATTTGATTTATTAGACTGCACAGATTTAAATACAAGCATCGTTGAGAAAAACCTTAAGAACTTATGGAAATTGGACGGCGCGACAGTCCGCAGGGGGACCTGAGCTCATCAACTTCTCGTTTTGTATGCGCTACTGTTTTATCATATGTAGAACGAATCTACAGTTGTTGGGGACTCCGAACGGCTAAGTTTGAGAAGCTTTTTTCTTAGACAATAAGTGAGTGCTGTCGGCAGCTCCGAAGAAAAACTCTGTGAAAAATCCTTGGTGTTTATGATAAGCGGGAATCGAACCCTTGGTGGAATGAACCGTCGGCGTGTGAGTGTCGTACTCTACCCACTCTACCCACACCACGGCGGCCTTAAGCACTTACTTTACTGCTTTTATTAATATTTACAAGTTTTACAAATTAAACAACAAATTATGCGACCTTGCGACCAGTTATTTCCAATTTAATAAAGACAAAATAAATTCGGACAATGTTTGCACAGTAATTTTAAGAAAGAGGTAAGCAGTGAACAAATTTTAAAATCTTTCGATGTGCTGTGTAGTCGTTATAAAGCAAAATTAAGAAGTCGATTTTAAAAATAGTATTTGAAATTTATATCTAGGAATATTGTCAATTTTATTTATGAAGTAAGACGGCATTTAAGGCTATTCAGCCCAAGGTTAGTCTAATTGCATATGCTGTCAATTTTTCACTGTCGTTTATAAGCTACGCACACACTCAAACTTCCAGTTAACAGTGTCCTCTGGAATGTTCCACTAATTTGTTGTTTTAATGATGATGCAAAAATGTCTTTACTTCTAAAGCTTATGTTAAGGACCTCTTCCCGGCCTCAGATATTTACCGAATAGTGATATTTCCTTGAAGACTATTTGTGGATCCACGGTTTGTTAGATAATAAAGCTTCAAACGAGTTACAGCCTCAAAGAGGAGTCCGGTGCTTTTATATAAATAGGAATATAAATTGTATTTTCTTGTCCCCTTTAAAAATCACTTCAAACTCCCAGTAGTTTATGCTACATTTCTTCAATCGCCAAATATTGTTTATCCATCGAAAGGCATTTTTTGGCACGCGTTTGTTTGAAAAGAGTGAAAAGAATGGTATTTAGGAAATTAAATTTTATATTCATAGACTCATCAACCACTAAATTATGTTTAATGAAGCAACTTCATCGATTTTTTTTTACATTTAACAACACAAAATGTTCAGACGCGTAAAACCATCCCACATGCCATTAATAGTGTTCCAAGAGAGAATAATGGCGACTTTGCAGAGACAGTAAAACAGTTGAATATACGAGAAAAGAATTCAGTTCATACATTTGCAAGGTTCAATTATGAGTTGCTCTTTTCCCCAGTTTCGAATATTCGTTTACCATTGCAAAGCTTTTTTTTACATTCATAATTTATGAATAAAATTAATGTTGCTGAATTTTTTTTTCTAGATTCCTTAACAAAGATGAGAGACTTGCAATCTTACTGGATTACGATGGTACTTTGGCTCCTATTGCGGACAATCCAAACAACACAGCAATGTCCCCCGAACTAGAGCAAATGTTGGAGAATCTCGCCCACAATCCAAATGTTTTCATGGCTGTGATTTCCGGCCGAGGCATCAGTGATGTGCAAAGGAAGGTCGGAATTAAAAACATAACCTACGCTGGCAATCACGGAATTGAAATTCAAAAACCAGACGGAAGCAGGGAGGACTATCAACTGCCGGAAGATGTTCAGAAATCATACCGAAAACTAGTCGAAGAACTTTCACAGAAGGTAAACGACACATGCTCACCCAAAAGAATTTGGAAATTGACAAGTTTTTCAATTTAAGCTTTACAAAAATGGTGCATGGGTGGAGGACAAACGAGTTTCCCTCACATACCACTACAGAGACACCCCCGAACATCTTGTGGAGAAACAAAGACAAGAGGCTATTCAAATCATTGAATCCCATGGATTCAGAGCAAACCAAGCACACGCTGCGATAGAAGCCAAGCCCCCTGTAAATTGGAATAAGGGTAATTATACATTTACACTTGGCTGTGGATGATTTCATGCTCAATCAATTTTCTCTCCCATTCCCAAGGCGAAGCCGCTCTGTTCATTCTCAAAAACAAATTCGGCAATGATTGGCACACAAAAGCAAAGGTCGTGTTCGCTGGCGATGACACAACAGACGAAGATGCCATGAAAGTGAGCAAATCATTTGTCATACAAATCACACTTGATTAATGAATATGCTGCGTTCTTTCTTCTTTCAGGCCTTGCAAGGCAAGGGCAAGTCATTCCGAGTAGCTTCAGATCCAGAGATAGAGACATACGCCGATTTCCGACTACCAAAACAGGACCTAGTGGTGGATCTGATAAGATGGATTTCGAACGCCTACCAGTCCTAAAGTCCCCCCACCGGCCGGCGTCTGGTGCACACGTTCCGCATAATTAACTAAAATTATTGTATCCAACTTCCCTCTATTAAACGAACCAATTATTGTATTTCTTCAATTGATTTGAACACATGAGCACGATGCGCATACGTAATAAATGTTCAGACAATCCGACATAGTTTATTTAACGTGCCAAATGTACGCACGGCTCGAATTATTCATTTCGCAGTGCAGGTACATGGCGCACAGATATGTACACGAACTGCAAATATATCTTTCACATCCAATTAAGCTGGCGAATGCACTTAGCAAGTGATTTGTCAAGCGATCGATGTGGTACTCGAACAGCGGTGAACATTAATTGGTTATTTATATGACGATTTGTCATGAAGAACTCATTTTAATTGAGTCACTAAATGCAAGCGACGGCGAAAGCGGGGGCGGCGACGGCGGCGGCGGCACGGTGTCTTCAAGGCGTCTTCACAAACCTAGACAGTTCCCCTATTGCTCATAGAACAGCGAACTATTGCGTCCGCTTCTCTGTGTGCAGGTGTCTCTGCTTGTTGCCGGGGGTTTGTTTGTTTAAAAATACGGAAACACGGTGAGCAGAAAAAATGCGCAAAGTGGGTGGTTCTGAAAGGGATAACTCATTCGACAACCAACTGAAGCAAGCAAATGGCCACTTGTCATATAACGTCTGTTCACAATTCCTTTTTGATTATTTAATTCGCTATTTATTGGCAAAAGATGTGATAGAACGTAAGTAAGTCGCGTAAATTATTTTTTCAGCACGGTTCCAAATTGTCGTAGCTGAGAGTAGATATACACGATCTCCATGTTGTTGATGATTTATCAACATCAAATTTGTTTTTATTTCCTCACCCAAACATTTCATACCGATTAGCAATAATAATATTTCGCAAGTTTTCTTACACACATTCGCATTTTCTCGAAGAACAAAATTAATAAATACACCTCCACGGAATATTTTTGCTGCTAGGTCCAATACATACACACACACGCACTCCAAGAAATACAAATGCCCGCGCATGCATCTAATATATGTGGACGCATAGAATGTTAACTAGCAAACTTTACCGAAAAGCAGCGATAAAAACTTAAGTCGGTGTATTTTATCGGATTTTGGCACGCTGCCGACACTCTGGTGATCTACCAGAAGTGTGCGTGCACACTGGCATGTTATTTCTGTAGGAGAAGTCATTCGCGATCCAAGAAACTATCATAATTTTCTTCATGAGAATTTCGCTTGTCATAATTTGGCAAATTTTCATAAATTAGTTTCTCTTTCGAAGTCTGTAATATTGCGTGAAAACGGTAAAATCGTATCGGTTCGAGTATCAAGCGAGTATGAGCGATAAAATCTTTTGACTGTTCTTTCGGCTTTCATAATTGAAAACATTGGAACAGATGCGGATGCTTGGAATTCTTTAGATTGCCACGTCCACTGGTGTCAGTCGGCGGATCCACTAATCAACACTGTCACTGAAAGGAGAAACTTACTCAAATATATTATTAATCACGTACTTATTTTTAATGTGGCCGCCGTGGCGTAGTGGGTAGAGTGCGACGCTCACACGCCGAAGGGTCTAGGTTCGATCCCCAGTTCAACACCAATTTTTCTAATAATTCACGGCACCACCTCTTTCGAGCTGCTGACAACACTCAAAGAGTAATAACTGTCTAAGAAAGCTTCTCAAATTTCGCCGTTCGGAGTCGGCAAAAAACTGTAGGTCCCTTCTACTCGTGAGAGAACAGTAGCGCGCACAACACGAGTAGTAGTTGATGAGCAAGCTAGGCCCTGGTCCCCTCTGGACTGTAGCGCCAACAATTATTACTTATTTTTAATGTCTAGATTGAATTTTAAATTTAGAATGTAATATTAACTGCATAATCTACAATACATGACCTTTCAAGTGACTCTTTTGTCTACCGCGTCAACAAGAGCTTCTTTGGAATGAAGGTTGTTCATCCACTGGTGTTCCTTCCCTTTCATTGATATATCCCTTAAGTAATTGAGGAAACGTGGAGCTTGAGTCCCTGCTGGTTTACAAGTTTGATGGCCCCGCCAACATTGGCGCACAAAATCACTTGATCTGTGTGCAAGAGTAAATATTTGTAACCAAAATTCAGACAGAATTTGGGATCAGTCAGACGTACCGACTCCATTTCTTGGTACATGTCGTAAATTAACCGACTAAAGAGTCGATTTGCCAATGGAAGGCATAATGGTACATCTCATCAGCACGGTCTGAACAGTGGTAACGACATTTTAAATTAACACTCAGTTTAAGGTAAAGTCGAATTCTACATTTAGTATTGGCGTACAACACTTGTAGCCCATTTATGAGGATGCTTCAACTTTCCGACTGTTCAGTCAAATATATGTCCTGCATTCAACTGTTGAAAAATTTAAAAATAGTTTATTCATAGTAAATGAGGCAGCAAAAAGTCGATCAATATTTTTCGCTAAGGTCGTGTTGGTTGTACGTGCTTTTACTTTCCCAAATCTGTGAAATTCCCAAATATAGAAATTCACAAACAAATTATTGCCACCGATATATTTTCTTTGACTAACTGTATACACTGGGGTGGATCTGCGCTTCAACCAACATGCCTGTCTATCTCGAGCGATCTCTAGCCAGCTGAATTTAATTTCGCATTCCAAGTTGGTTGACGTCCTTCTCCTTATGTGCGCCACCTCAGCCTAGGTCGTCCTGTTGCGTTGCCTCAATGGCTCGAATTCGAAAACTTTTTGGACCGTAGCCTTAGTATAAATACGCTCTGCCTGGCCTAGCAATCTTAAGCGTTGAATCCGAAGACGCTTGACCAGGTGCATGCCACCATTGCCGCAAACAGTACCAAAAATCGCACGTAGATATATTTCAATGTCATTGTCAGCATCGGTTTATAGCTGTTGAGCTGATTTTTGAAAGATCGTGTCTCTGGTGTTGGCTTATGAGTTACACACGATCATCTCAAGAATAATTTTGAAAAAATCACATGACAGTGCGTCGCCTTGTCACCTTATCTTAAGCCTTTTTCGATATTGAAGGTATTGATGAGCAGCGAGATTTCGACATAGTCATCTTACACAAGCTATGTTCCCATACTCGAAACAAACAATACAAAACAGTGGAAAACAACACAAACTAACACGAACTCTGTTCCCGCATACCGAAAAATGGGTAATACGTCAAATGAACGTACTTTGTCTCTCACTTAAAGACTTTTACAATCACTTCTGAACAAATGACAGGCTTCAAAATTTGGTACAGAAAGTACTGGAACAGCCTTAATTATTATTATTATGTAACAATATTCAGTCAAAAGTTTCCAGGTTCTTCTAACGTCTGGGCGCATACTTTAGTCCACCTTCAAGATATGTTTGGACGAAAGCATACCCTACGTATAAAAATGCGTCGGTTCACAAAAAACAAGTCTTTTTTACTTCCTGTGTGCTGTGATCTTCTTTTTGTCCTTTTCGGGACAAGTCTAGTATGTCAAAGATAGTAAACATTGCGAAACAACCGTAGGTCTCAAACAGTAGATTAGATTTGTTAATTAACCAGCACGAACTAGACGCACAGATCCGACGTCCGATCAAATAATGGCTAGGTTGCCGGTTGATTTAATGAGTCTGTTCCAATTGCTCTGAAATGGTACGAATGCCTACGAACTTCGCCGAAAAACATTCAAAAGGCGTTGCACTTGCTAATTTTTTTCGTAGAAGAGAAAGCTCATGAGAGACAAAAATATTTCCCCTCCCTACGAATTTCTACCGAAGAAGAATCTATGGGCAGCAGGTGACTGTCAAAATAAAAATAAAAAAATCCCTGACATTTCATATACCACATCTTAAAGCTTCTTTTTTTGGCGGTTCGTAAGTTCTTTCGAATTTCTACGAAAAGTCGTTTCACAAGTTTCGGCAGAGTTACTCTCTCCAAGAGAGATCTTTACGCAAACTAATCAGTTACGAACTTCTGTGCACAAATGAATTGGAACATGCCTAATGATGGACGAGGAAAGTCTTGAGATCTACCAGAAGTGTGCGTGCACACTGGAATTTTATTTCTGTAGAAGAAGTCATTGGCGATCCAAGAAACTATCATAAGTTTCTTCACGAGAATTTCGCTTGTCATAATCTGGCAACTTTTCATAAATTACTTGCATCTGCATCAACACTGAATGCAGAGGATTAAAATGAACAGCAAAAGTCATGAAAAACTAATGAACCTAGCTTACTTATGCTAATGTTCATACATCTGTTGGTTTAAAAACAAGGATTATTTATTATTTAAAGTTCAAACATCTCTCTTCCGCATTTTTGCTCTTCATTGAATGCCTCATAAAAAGTGTTACAGTGATCGGATTCAATTCCGTTTTATTCGATAATCTGTTTTTATCTAGACGGCAACTTCGTAATACCCCCCTCGTAGAAGCCCTCCTCCTTATATGCGAAGAATTCGGACTATATACTCTTGCCAGTAAACATATGTATCGACTTTTGCAGTTGAGGGATCAAACCCAGTTTCGAAGATTAAATTTGGTTTCCAATAGAGTTCTATATCCTTCTTGTTATTTTGGCGTTACAGTCCGGGGTGGTCTTGGGCCGCTACCAAGTCTTTCGCCAGCTGCCACCAGTTCCGTACCCCAAGTTGGTTGAGGTCCTTCTGCACTCGTGTGCGCCACCTTATCCTAACCCGCCCTCTGTTGCGTTGTCCCAATGGCTCAAATTCAAAGACGTTGCAGAGGCGATTCCTTTAAATTTGCGTAAGAAATTATTAACAGCTGAAAGTACGGTTTTTAAGGAATGTATGGCGGATTGGCAGTGGTAAAGTGACAGTTCATGTACATTATGCACGGCTGTACTATATCGCACACCTTTGCCTAATTCGAAATGTGGTAAGGCCAAAAGCAAATCAATCGATGTTCCCGAAACTTGTTTGCAAAACTGGAAAGTGATGAAAAGTTAAAGTGAGTCGCAGACGACGACTTTTGAATCCACTTTGACTGTAAGTCGGTTTAATGTTTATTTTATTATTTATTTGTTAATATCACAGGATACGAAGGTTGCCCTTTATATTTCGGGATTGGGCAACCCCAATGTTGGAATCTGGCAACTCCAGCTCTGTCGTAAAGTTTGACGTTTTTGAGGTCATACGTACCAGAAACCAATAAGGTTGGTCTTTTGGTCTCTGATACGTACGACTCTATTGGTCTCTGATACGTACTCAGAACATTTTGACATACGAGCGCTATTTGTGTTGTTTACAGTAACTTCAAAGATTTATCTCGCCAAAATTATGGAATTGAATCGTGAACATTTTCGTGCAATTATTTCTTACAACTTTTAACGTGGATTAACTCAACAATAGTGAATCGATAGACTTAATTCAATTTTTGATGAAGAAGCTTCATCTAGGAGCAGTGTTTATCGATGGTATGGTGAGTTCAACAGAGGTCATAGTTCATTCCAACACCATTTCGTGACGGTCTTCCAAAATCAGTTGTTGTTCCGGAAACAATTAATGCTGTGCGACAACTGATATTGCAAGCTCGTCATGTGACCTATCGTGAGATTGACACAACCTTAGGCATTAGTGGGATCAGCATACATTCAATATTGCATGAACATTTGACCGTCAAAAAAAAATGTTTCGCGCATCGATCGCATACAATTTGTCAATCGCTCAAAAAAAGGCTCGTGTCGATTGGTCGAAAGAAATGCTCCAAAAATACGCTTGCGGTGCTTCGAAACACGTCTATGACATCGTGACAGGTGATGGAACGTGAATGTACGCGTATGAGCCCGAAAGTAAACATCAGTCGGTTGCATGGAGGCTTTAAATTGAGCCAGGTCCAAAAAAAGCGCACGAAGTACTTCCAAGCAAATGGTCGCCTGTTTTTTCGGAAAAACTGGACATGCCGCAACCGTACCCAAAAGAACAACGCAGAACAGTCAATTTTGAGTGATAAACAACCATTTGTTTGCCAGTTGTCTTCCAAGAAATCAGAAAAACCAACCGCCAAAAACGAAACATCGACTCAAACAACTGCATTTTTGAGCACACAAAACATAGATTTGATGAGTCATGCGCCGTATAGTCCTGACTTGGCACCGAATGAGTTCTTTTTATTTCCGTACGTAAAAAATAATGAGAGGTCAACGTTCGACACCTGAAGAAGCGGTTGATGCGTTCAGGCAGAATTGCTTCGACAATTGGTTCAAACGCATGCAAAAGTGTAAAGATCTTAATGGGGAATATTTTGAAAAACAATAAAGCTATTTTCCATGATTAATATTTGTTTTTGTTCTCTAATCCCGAAATATATAAGGTAAACCTCGTACACTCTTCTGCTTGGGGTCAAACAAATAATTTCAAACCCCGTCTGAGCGTCTGAGACTCTAGAATATACTGCCCGGAGTTTGGACTTAAGCTGCACCCATATCAGTAGTCTGATTGGCATGTTTGTGTAATCTGAGGATGTGGGTAGAATTTTTGTCTCCAGTCCAGACTTCTTCTGAATTGAATGTTCAAGAGTTATCCATCAAACAAAACACGTTCATTCTCCATACAAACTAGAGTTTAATGTGTTGAAACAAGAATTTATTTCTTGTACTGTGCGAGCCGAGTGAGTTAGTAACAAAGGGAATGACTTCCATATTTCACATATAGAACAAAATGGTTAAAATACTTTAAATTCATAAAACAGATTCAACTATTAACTTGGCAAACACAAGAAATACATCACGCCTTACCCAATTTGTAATTCAAAGTCGTCTTCACAACTAGTGAAGGATTAGTTCCCATTTTCTTCATTTGATCTTAGCACACAAAAATCGAATAAACACATTAGCCACACGACACCAACAATGCACAGCCCGCCCATAAAGGCCAACTGGCAAGTTTATATCTCAAATTGATTAAAGTGTATTTCTCTTCCAAAATCACTAAATTCTATCGATGCTTTTCCCACTCAGTCGACCCGAGGAGATTAATGAATTCCTTAACAATGTTTTCGTTTTCGTATTGTGCATAGACTCTTTCTCGGCCGGCTCACAAACGAATGTTCGTTCATTTTATTTTTGAAAAGCAAAGAAAAATAATTATTTATGTGTGCAAGACTGTGGCGTCGTTGCCTGCCCGCCCGAGTGGAAAAAAGAAAAAATATTAAATTTAGATACTTTCAAGAGAAATATGTTGATTTGGATATGAATAGGTACACAAACGCCATGCCTCTGGGATGATTTCAAATGCTCGGAAAAGTTTCTGTCAGTAGTGCTGTATCGGTCGGTGGGCGCGCTTTTCGTGAGAACTAGGTGAATAGAATCAGAAAATAATGGCTGAGCAAAAGAAAGCTCCAATCCTTAAGAAGGAAGAAGATTACGTCAAGAATCTCGAAGGGTACGCTGCGCGATTTGAAATTGTTTCACTTCGTAACGGTGATTAACGTATGTGCTCGAAATTGCAGATTCATCAATCCAGCAGAAGATCAAATTGCTCTCCTTTTGGATTACGATGGTACCCTGGCTCCACTCACCGAAGAGTTGTCTGTGATGCCAAAAGACAATGAGATCAACATCAAGAAATTGGCCGCAAACGAAAAGATCTTCCTCGTCATCTTCTCCGGACGCGAGCTCGCAGAGATCAAGAACCACCTGAAATTGCCAAATGTAACTTACGCTGGCAACCACGGCTTGGAGGTCGAGTACCCATCCGGCAAGAAGTTCAAAATCGAGATGCCAGAGGAACTCCTGGAGAAGCACAAGAAACTCGTTGAAGAGCTCAAGGAAAAGGTAAGCGAATTCCAACACCCCTACCCTCCCCCTAATTGCGATCAGCACCAATCTGACTGTCGAAAACCATCGCATCACAGGTAGTCTGCAGCGGAGCATGGGTTGAGGATAAGAAAATCTCCGTCACATACCATTACAAGGGAGTCAATGACAAGTTGAAGAACAAGCTAATCGAGACCGCCAGAGGTATTATTCAATCGCACGGATTCCAGCTCATCGAGACTCCATACGCACTGGAGGGCAAGCCAAGGGTCAACTGGGATAAGGGTAAGTTCTAAATAACCAAATTCAATTGCGATAGTTAAAACGAGAGTGCGTGGGATGGGAAAGAACAGAGAACAGATAAATTCTCGAAAGTTGCCCGCACCTGTGCCCGGCAATTAAATCAGAAATAACGGCTGCTTCTGTTGCTCACGGATATTAATCTGTCATGGGCGTCATAAATAAGCAGTCGTGGGCGTTCTAAAAAACCAACCTATCGACTTAATCATAAACACTAAAAATTCGGCATGAAACAACGAAATCGAAAAAATTCCACACAATTCTGAATGCGATCGTAAATGGGAGAATGACGATAATTTTCCATCTTTTTTCCGTTCCGGTCTTTGGTTTTATTTTTGAAACGTTCCACCGTAGTCGGTGGCGTTCCATTAAAACCTGAGATTTCGGGCTTCTTGCTGCTTGCAGCAGAGATGAGTGCAAAAAAGTTCTATACACCTATTAAGCTGAAGTGGGCCGTCAGCGGCGGTGGCAAAGTGTACAGGATTCACATATCTGTGTATCCGACGGACCGCCAACATATTCCGTCCGCCAGCAGAACATAAGTCGAACCAACGGCGCTGGTATTAAGTGCGCGGGCTAGCTCGACGCCTACTTGACCGTCTATTTATAGCTTATTTTGTTTTTCCTCCGATTTCACTTGTATTTTTATTTTGGATATATATCGCAAATGGAAGGGGATCTCTCAAACGCCGAGATGCCGCACTGCGATCCGCTTTCGTAACTTGTAATAATTGCGGCTCGTAGCAGATCAAATTGTCCCGATCGACAGAAATAAGCTGATGCCTTTCTCCATCGACATACACACACACTCTCGATGTGTGCATATGAATGTATGCAGGCGTTTTTAATATCTTTTTCTAAATTTGTTAGGTGAGGGAACCAAGATGATTTTGGAAAAGCAATTCGATGCCGACTGGGCGCAGAAACTGAAAATCATTTACGCCGGTGACGACACCACTGATGAGGATGCCATGAAAATGCTCAGCGGTATTGGCAAAACCTTCCGTGTTTCGGAGTTGCCCAACCTAAAGACATATGCCAACTTCCAAATCAAGACACCCGAAGAGGTCGGCTACCTCCTGAAGTGGCTCCAGTCTTTCTACGAGAAGAAGAAGAAGATGTAAATTTCCATCATCCATTTCAGACATATTTATGTACACAAGCACACAACAAAAAAAAACTTTTCTCTCTCTCTCTCTCACACATATACACACTCTATAAATTCTCTCTCATTTACATTTGTATTGTACTTAATTTAAAATTAAATGGAAAATTGTCTTAGCGTGGATAATTTATCTAAAGGCTGCAAAACACCAAATGCAATTAATGTGACAAATATTGTTTTCTTATAAGCAATATACAAGTAACATCGTAACAATAAAGCAACAAACATCTGACGGGATTTTTTGAAACAAGAATTATGTGTACGACTGGGGCATGTATGTTTTATCCTCAGTCATGCGTTGACTTAGATATACTTAATGTATTTTTGTATGTAACAGTTGTTTGTTAATGTTATTAATAAAATAGAATTTATGCACCGTTAAATATGTTCTTTTTTTCCCAACAGGGGCAACACCCAAATCAAGTCCTTGTCCCCTTAAAATCTCTCCCCAACCCGTGTTAATCCAAAAAATTCATTAAAATTAATTTCGACTAGTAATTCCTCTATGGTAAATCGAACAGTCTTCCTGCAAGTTGATTTGGCAGCACTTCTAGAGAACTCATTTTGACACATCAAATCATTGCTGTCATCATCCTCAGTGTAAATAAAATTCTAAAATGTTTTATTTTGCAAACTTACATAGATAAACCAGAAAAGAGGATTACAAATTTAAGAAAAAAATGGAAACCACATTAGAGGTATATTTAATTGAATTCATTAATAAAAAAAAAAGAATTAATGTGGGTGAATTGTTATATTGTAGATGTTTGATGACATTCCACATAATCTCGAGGGTGATATGTCTGTGCCCTCGAGGAATAGAAACACGTCACAACCCGGCGCACCCGATTTCAACACCCTAGACGAACCCATCAAGGAAACAATAGTTTGTCTATCTAAGAAATCCCGACAAAGCAATTTCTCATATTCTCTGTACAAATTTTCAGCTCCGTGATATCCGAGCAGTAGGTGTAAAATTCTACCATGTCCTGTATCCCAAAGAGAAATCAAGTTTATTGCGCGACTGTAAGCATTTAGTTTCTCCATTCTTTGCTTTTTTAAAACTTGTTTCTTTTAAAAGGGGATCTCTGGGGACCACTGGTTCTGTGCACATTCATGGCAACAATTCTGCAGGGATCCGCAGATAGTATGTACGATGGTGGGCCAGAATTTGCGCAAGTGTTTGTAATTGTCTGGATTGGAGCTGCAGTTGTTACTCTAAACTCAAAGCTTCTGGGAGGCAACATGTACTGCACTACATTAAAATGGAAATATGACACATTAACAAAGCATTCTATTTCTTTTCAGATCTTTCTTTCAGTCCGTGTGCGTACTGGGCTACTGTTTGACTCCAGTAGCAGTCGCACTAATAGTATGCCGTGTAATATTGATGGCAAAGCAAACGGCAGTATTGTTCTTCTTGCGATTAGTGACAACGATGGTGGGATTCCTTTGGGCCACATATGGTATGTGAAAAACATGCGTTGTCTTAGGCAAAATGTATACTAATTGTTCTTATAGCGTCTTTTGTGTTTCTGGGAGACAGTCAACAACCGAATCGAAAGGCCCTGGCAGTGTATCCGATCTTCTTATTCTTCTTCATTGTATCGTGGCTTGTAATATCACATAATTAAATAAAATCGTATTTATATAGAAACAGGTTGAGTGTAGAATGGAAAAGAATTTTCGCTCAAAGTGCAAAATGATTCATTACTCGAGTGTATATCAAGAGCGAAGTGTGGAAAGAGAACAACCGATGTTGTGATACGTGCAGTATACATTGATTAACACAAGAATTAATTAACAACTAATTGAAACGGCGTTTATCTGAAAAACATATAATGCAGGAAGTTGTGAATTAAAGAGAACATTTAGACGTACATACCTCTTAATATAATACCTCTTAATAACTGTGCTTTCTACTTCGTTGTTGTACTTTATCGCTTGAAGAACATTTTGTTACTTGAGCGGCGGTTGTGCATTGTATAAAAAATAACTTAAAAGTAGGCAACACATCCGTCAAAATGGAATTCATGGAATCCTAAATTTACGCCTTTGAGAAACCAATTTTTTTAAACAGTCACTGATTGCATGATTTTGTTGGTTGTTTTTAATTTCTGATAGACTGAAAATTTCTACTTCAGCTTCTGTTTTTATTTCTTTGCAATATCTTCATATGGCATTGTTTACTCATTCTAGGGCCATTCAGAATTATATCTTATATCTGATACAACATAAAACACTATTCACAGTGACTAAGTATATGTGGACAAAGGTAGCAATCTTATGAAGACATGTGATACGATGCAAATATTCTAGCTACCACTCCTGCGCGCTACAGTGTACTGCCCAAATGTTCGGGACCCACGGTAGCTGTACAAGTGATGCAACTTACATTACAAATTATGTGTGAACATCAATAGGGCAACAATAAGTCTCTTGCATCCATGTCTTCTCATTAACAGAATAAGCGCATTGGTTTATTATTGGACAGATGGAAAGCATTCAAAAGGCATAGAGCTCGTCTCAGCTAGCGCTGTATGTAAACTTAAGGGTTACAAAAGCATATATTTCCTTCAGAACATGCTGAACGGTGGTGATCTTGCTTACGCAATCCATTTTAGAAAGGACTAACGTTTGCTGACGTTAACACAAAGTCTGATTCCTTTATACAACACTGTGCAAAATAATAGCATCATGTTCGACTTTTTTGTCGCTATTTTGCTAACAACTTTTTCCTACCGTCATGCCGTATGACACAACATCCTTATTTCATCACTAATAAAACCTGTAAACAAGATAAGAAAAATGTGCATTCTGAACTTAGAAAATGCCCGTTATTCGGAATGACACCGAATTTCGGTGTGTGCAAAATGATAGCACCAAGTGCAAAAATTCATACATATGAAGTGAAAGTCAATAGAACAGTTAAGTTTTTCTTTGTTATTTTTGTTATTGGGTCAGTACTTGGTCGTATAATCTTTATTTTTAAGAACAACGTCATAACGTCGGGACATGGAGTCAATTAAGGCCTGACATCGCTGAACAGGGATATTCTTCCAACCTGCACAACATCCCATAGCTGTTTTATATTTTTGGGTTTTACTTCATAAAAAGCTATTTTACATCTATCCAAACGTTTTCAATGTGATTCAGGTCCGACGACTGAGGCGGAATTTGAACTCCATTCCTTTGGAAAAGTTCGTTGGTCAGTTTGTTCGTATGTTTGGGTTTATTGTCTTGCTGTATAATCCATCTAAGCGGTATATTCCACTCTGCGTAAGATAGCATGGTCTCTTTGACAAACTCCGGCGTTCATCATAGGTTTTATCCAAAAAATGGGACCAGTACCATATTCGGAAAAGCATCCCCTTACGTTAATTTTTGCTCCGCCGTGGCTTATAGTCTTGATAGTTGAAACTCTTGGTTTTTTCGCCTACGAAAAAATGTCCTGGTCGCAGGAGTACCAAATAAAACTATTTTGGATTCATCCGTACATAATATATTGCGCCATTTAGAAGGTTCCAAGTTCAGGTGTTCTGTCGCAAGTTTGGTTCGTTTAAGTAGGAACTTCTGGAACGTTTATTCTTCTTTACCAGCCTTCTTCTTATTGTTGATATCGCCAAAAGAGGAGTTATTTTATTTTCTTAGAGTTCAAAAACGGTTTACGTTTGACTAATCTTACTATTTGTCCGTCATCGGCTGGGGTTAGTTTCGATTTTCTGTCTCTTTTTCCTTCCTTTTTGGGATTTGCGATCATTTTATTTGAACACCCAACACATTCACTTATAAATTCGTAAGTTTTACCCTCAGAAAGCAATTTGTTTCATTAAGGCACGTTTCTCGGGAGAACACCACGATCCATTTTACTTTGCTAACAACGCTGCCCTTTTAAAATATTATCTTTTACTAACTACAATAATAGGTGTACATATAGTTTAAAACTAAAAAACATTCGAAAATCTGATGTGCACTTCTAAAAAGGTTTTTCAGAATGAGGTGGTGCTATTGTTTTGCACAGTGCTGCAAATGAATGTCCAATATTCTTCTACATATAATCTGGTGAAAGCTCTTCACGTCATCATCTCGAATTGTTTTTTTTACGATTCACTATACGCAATGTTTCTTGAAGTCACAGAGAAATAATTTTTGTTCACCGTGAGTTTACAAGGATGGCACTCTCCAATTGCCAGCACCAACCGTAATAGCCAGTTTTTAAGTATTTTATCACTTCCCTTCCCTTTTCCTTTTGAAAAATGTTTATTTTCCTTTTTTACTTGTTTTACACTTTTCTGGTTTAGCTATTAATAATAATAATTGGATGGCGCGACAGTCTACAGAGTACCAGCGTCTAACTTGCTTATCTACCACTTAAGTTGTACGCGCTACTGTCCACAAGTGGAAGGCCCCTACAGTTTTTTGCCGACTTCGAACGGCAAAGTGTGAGTAACTTTTTCATAGATAGTTAATACTCTTTAAGTGTTGTCAGTACCTAGAACGAGGTGGTATTGTGAAAAATTCGAGGTATTCAGCCAGGAATCGAACCTGGACATTCAGCATGTGAGCGTCGCACTTTATCCACTACGCCACGGCTGGTTTAGCTGCCGTGTCGAAATTTAAAAAATCTTCCGGAGGCTCGCTTACCAAAAGTTGGGGAAATTTGTTGCGGTTTTAGTTTTCTGTTTTTTTTCAAGCCGTGTAGTTCCGTCAAGGCATCATTGATCCTTCGATTGCGAAGTTTCTAAGTCTACCAGTCTGCACACTGCATAAATATACTCAACTAAGCAAATGCCTTAAAATTTACCGCAAAAGAAAGAAAACAAGCAGAACAACAAGCAAAGCCTGGAATTGGTATATATCTGTTTATATGGTGCACAAAATCACCGACCATATTTAATATTTATTTTATTTAAAAAAAAGACATACGATTTGTAAGCTGGACAAAACAAACATTCACGAAGAAAAGGGAGCTATTGATGAATAGATTAAAGAGGGAGGGTCGAAGTGAAGTTAAGAAATTTATCGGAATTGCTTAATCATAGGTGTGAGTGTGTGGCGTATTTTGCTAACTATAAAGATGCGTCAAAATTGCTTGCAGCCGACGATATCTCTAGGGACATTTGAGTCTGCACCCCGTCCTCTCGGCGATTTCTGTACGTTAACGAGTTGGCGCGGGCCTTGCGACCCATGAAATGCCGCTCAACCCATTTTAACATGGTGTAAACTGAGTCTGTAGATGGCAATCTGTGGTCCGCAGCCGTCTTCACTATGTCGGACGAGGTGACCCTGAAGGTCCTGGCCATACCCTTAAGAGCCTGTACGAAACAGAAGAAATAATCAAGAAACTCAATCGGTAAGGGAAATGCGATAACTTACCACTATGGCGTCTTCGTCGGTGAGATCGTCACCCACGTAGATGATTTTAATACGCTCGCTCCAGTCCACACCGAAAGAGGTTCTCAAGATATAAATTGACGCACGCCCCTTGTTCCACTGTACAGGGGGCCTGGCCTCGAGTGCGCAATGTGCCTTGGTCGCTCTAAAACCGAACTTTTCAATCAGGGTTCTGGCCTTCTCAATCATTGCTGGTCGTAGCTGCGTGGGCGTTTCTCTGTAGTGGAACGTCAAGAGCGCTCCTTTGTTCTCGACCCAGGCACCGTCGCGGCAAACCTAAGGACAGGGCTTGTAGGAGAGAGTCAATTTGGAGAAATGGTTATTCTTACCGAATCCTGGAGCGACTTCAACAAGTGACTAACTTTTTCTTCGTATTCAATTGGCATAGGATGAACGAACTTGCTGCCGTCTGGGTGGAGAATCTCCAGACCGTGGTTTCCGGCGTAGGTGATGCCCTCAATGCCAACCATTTTCTTTACGTTATCTACATTTCGACCCGAGATAATGGCCACGTACACGTCAGAGTGATTCGAGAGCTTGAACAAGACGTTCTTGATCTCGGGTGAGAGAGTCGCCAAGTCTGGATGTGGAGCAATCGGAGCCAACGTACCATCGTAGTCGAGCAGCAGCGCCAGTTTGTGGTTGTAGCCGATGTACCTAAACGAGTGGCGTTAAGTTGGTTAACGTGATAGTGGAAAAATATTTTACTTGAGTAGATAATCATCGAAATCGTCCACAGTTACCGGCTGCATGGTGGTGGTGCCCACGTCATCAACGTCCAGTGTACCCATTGCTTTCAGGAAGCAACGCATCCAGTGATTTACGTCGGTCTCCTCTTCGCGTCTACGAAGGCGGGTCATTCGAAGGACTCGCTCGTCCTCTGGCATGGTTAGAGCACGATGTATGACATCGGCCGCTTCGTGCACTTCGTATGGGTTGCAAAGAAGGGCTTCATGCATCATTTCTCCTGCACCGGCAAATGGTGAGATGACAAGGACGCCTGGTGGCTCATTTATTTGGCAAGCGACAAACTCCTTCGCCACAAGGTTCATTCCGTCACGCAAGGGCGTGACAAGGCAAACTGCGGCATCTCTGTACAAAGCTGCGAGCTCATCCTGCGCTACGTAGTCATAGATATATCTTATAGGCGCCCAGTTGGCCGTGGTAAAGCGCCCATTTATGCGGCCGACCAGTTGATCGACTTCTTCCTTTAGTTCCTTGTATTCCTTTACGTCTGTCCTTGATGGAACGGAAATCTGAAGTAGGCTAACATTTCCCTTGTGCTGTGGGTACTTCTCCAACAGAGCTTCGAAGGCCATCAGCCTGTGCACGAGTCCCTTTGTGTAGTCCAGCCTGTCGACACCCAGAATAACCTGCTGCTTCGACGACTTGAGTACTTTTGTAGCCTTGGTTGCCAGCGTCACAAAGCGCTCGTAGGGGATGCCAATCGGAAGGGGACGCACTCGAACAGAGCGCCCACCGTGCTCGACCAGGAGATTATTACGATCGACACGACAACCCAAGTTCCTCTGACAACAGTCGACAAAGTTCAGACAGTAGTCCTGAATGTGAAAACCGACCATGTCACAACCCAACATACCCTGCAGAATTTCATCCGACCACGGGAACAAACGGAAGATGTCCCATGGTGGGAATGGGATATGCAGAAAGAATGCCAGGCGACATGGGAGTTTCTTCTCCTCGGCTTGCTCGCGAACCCAATTAGCGGCCAACATGAGGTGGTAGTCATGAATCCACACAATGGGAGGATTGCCGTTGCCATTCCCGTTGCTGGTGCCGTTGCCATTGGCTGTGGCAGCCTTAGAGCTGAGGCACTTCTCCAAAGCCTCTATAGTCCGGGCAGCAAAGTACTTATTCACCTTCACATAGTTCCTCCAATGATCGGCGCTGAACTTGGCCAGACCAGGCATCGAGTGGAACAGAGGCCAGAACGTGTTGTTGCAGCACCCATTGTAGTAGCTGTTGAACACAACCGGGTCGATGTTGACCGAGACAACCTAAAACCGAGAGGAAAATTGTAACTGCAGAAATGCAACGGACTTCCTAATCATCAAACAATCAAAGAATCGATCTGCAGACGTTGCTCTGCAGATCCCATACAGTGCCCCTGAGTTCAGAGCTATTAAACTCATGTCGCACAGGGAAAATGAACTACAACGAACAAAGAACATCAAATGAATCCTAATCTCGGTTCCACAATTCGCGATTTGCTGTTTGTTTAATCGAGCGAAAAGCGCACAGACAATCAGCTTTTTCGTTTTATGACTGATAATAGATTCTCTTTTTGTCTTCCATTTTGCTCTAGAAGACTGATTTAATTCAATCGAATTCGAACCAAGTCTAATGGGGGCTCTTTCGTAAGACTAATCTATCGCATTGCGGTTGACTTTTAACCTGTGAAAGACGTCTGTTAAGTATCGCCGTTTTACAGAGATTTTCGTTTGAAGGTTAAGTCGGATTTTTTTTCAAAACTGGGTTATCGATGTATGCTTGAGTAAAGGCCTATAAATATATTTTCAGCTGTAACTTTATTTTTTGTTTAAGTGTTTGAACTTTAATTTTCCGAAGGCAACCTTGGAGATAATTGATCGACAGAGTAAATCATTGAGTGTTTGTTTTAATCGATTTTCTGATTTTGAATAGTTTTGAACAGTCTTTAAAAACCTTTATCTAGTGTCAAAATGACAAAAGGGGTAACTTGTACTTGTTCGAAATCTATTATTAGTGTCCTGAATAAACACAGCTATACTCGATCATGCGTCAATTCCGTAGATTTTCAACCCAAGTTTCGCATTTGAAGATTTTAAAAGTCCAATCGCATAAATATGGCTGTAAAAATAATAAGGCTGCAGTGAGTATGGCTAGGCCCAATGTGTGCCGCGGACATAAGAGAATTTATTTCATTTTCACTCTCTATCAAAAAGATGCTAATTAAAATATTCATGCGAGGATAATATATAAAGATGAAGGCACAACCGTGACTCAGAAAAAGATTCAATCGAAAGAGAGGTTCTAAAAAATTGTTGCCAAATTTAAACAGACGAAAAAGTGTAAATTACTGTTGAACCTTTTTCCCGCATTCCATTGAATTGCTAACTTTACAATTAAAACATATACAAGCTAAACAATTTGTCCAACGTTATTTAATGAAGGCTTTTAGTGGCTTTTCCTTCAAATTAAAACTGTGATATATTACTTAGAAAATTATATTAATATTTTAGTATAATAAATACATAAATAAATAAGTTGTCCAATACCAAGAACTATGTGATGTCCTCTTTGATCAAAAATTCATCGGCCAAACGTTTTCTAATTTGTCAAAGTAAATATAAATCATATAAATTTATAAAAAAGAAGAGGCCGCCTTGGCGTAGTAGATGAAGTGCTTCACTCACACGCCGAAAAGCGCAGGTTTGAATCCTGAAATGAACACACGGCCTCCTGTCAATACTCAAGGGGAACTGACCGTTTATGAAAAAGTCCTCAAACTTCGCCGTTTGGAGTCAGCAAAAACTGTAGCGCTAGAAGGCACCGCGAAGGAACAGAAATGTGTACGACACGAGTAATTGATGAGGTATCTAGGCCCCGGTCCACTTGAACTGGTGCGCCATCCACAATATATGTGTATAAAAGTAGCTGATTTTTTACAAGCTTTTTCATTCCCAGATGCATTATGGAATGGAATGGAATGGAATGGATTAAAACAGTGTTCTTGATGATGACTTCGAAATAACTGTCCCAATATTCGTATTAAATAACACTTTTAAATGTAATCTGACGCGAGGTATACAAACATAAGTTAATTGAGAATGTTATTACATCAATTCAGGAAGTTTGTTTAGGTGCATAAGAGGGCATAGATCAGTGCTATATTTTTAAAAACATTTTTCACAATTGTAAACAAACGCGAAAGAGTAAACAAGTGAATGTGCAGGATTGAAAACAAGTAGAACGATATCAAAACAAACTGATTAACAATCTGCTGTTGTATGTATTTGACTAGACTTTGCGTATTTTGCGTATGAAGTCATTGACATACATGAGCTGCCATCCGGTGTAAACAACTTATCAAAGACTAGTTTGACTTAAATCTTATTTCTTTTTGTTAGACGTCTACAAAGCAAATAGAAGGCATAGACAAATGCAATCCTTGCAGCCTATTCGAGATTTTGTATGATATTACATATGTATGAAACAGGCAGTCTTGAAATTTCATTTCACACGAAATTGACTTACGAAAAAGAAGGCAAAGAAATTGTAACTACAGCCCCACCCACAGACACCGACACGTGACAGACATCGCAGTGTGCCAAGGTTCAGATTTTTTTTTGCAAAA
Organism: Eristalinus aeneus; assembly: GCA_955652365.1. Taxonomy (NCBI): domain Eukaryota; kingdom Metazoa; phylum Arthropoda; class Insecta; order Diptera; family Syrphidae; genus Eristalinus; species Eristalinus aeneus. The sequence goes on from OY019131.1 coordinate 1,093,205, forward strand.
CAAATATTTGGAAACAAATCATTTGCTTGCAAGCGATAATGGAATGGAATAAAGTGAAAACGAGAATCTGTTACACAGATGTTTTTAAAGACTCAAAGAGTAATAACTGTCTAAGAAAAAGGTTCTCAGTCTTCGGAGTTGGCAAAAGACTATGAGTTCCTTCTACTCGTGAGAGAATAGTAGCGCGAACAACACGAGTAGTTGATGAGCAAGATAGGCCCTAGTCTCCCTGTGTCGCACTGTCGCACCAACAATTATTATTATTATTATATATTTTATATAAAATATATATAGTATGCTTTACTGGTGCTCTTTGTTGTTTAGTGCTAAAATTAGGCTTTTGTTTTGAAGGTAAAGTAGTGCTTTGGAGCGGCTCATATTTTAACTTCGAAGTCCGAACTGGACTTGTGGCAGTTTCGCATTTTCATATAGCTTCAACACACTCGAGCTGGTTTTTTAAATGCCGCTCAATCTACATTTCTTTCAAATTTTGTCATTCAAAGTCAGCAGTGATGCAAAATAAACAGAACATGCAGCATGAATATAGCTTCACCACACTCTAGCTGTTTTTTTAAATGCCGCTCAATCTACATTTTTTTTTTGAATTTTGTCGTTTAAAGTCAGCAGTGATGCAAATAAACAGGACATGCAGCATGAATGATTGCGGAAGAAGATGGGACTTATTTTCTAACGGACGGTAGCCCTATTGAATTTTTTCATACCTTGTAAAATTTAGATTATTTAGTAGGTTTGCTGAAAGCGAAATTATATGTTCGACCAATGTGAAAAACGTTAAAGGTTTCGAGCCCCTTTCTTTACGAGAAGAAGATTCAACAGTATGTTCCAGGTTTCGACAAAATTCAAACACTCTGAATGATATTTTCAATGAACTGAAATATATGCAATTTTTTTTTTTTCAAAAATGTCAATGTTTTCTCAACAATGTCAATGTTTTCTCAAAAATATCATTCCACTCACGATGACTAATCCAAATGCTTATTCTTGAAAGATATTGTATTTTATTAAATCACTATCAAGTGGCATTTCAATCTAGACTAACGCATTGACCAGCACGCGCGGCTTCCAAAGTGCACTTCGATAAGAAAATTAAACCAGACCAGAACAAAGTAACTCATTTCAAACCATTTCTTCATGTTTATATATTTTCAGTTCATATGAACAATTAAATCGAGGTTTTGAAAGTTTGAAAGTTATTTGAATATGCAACTAAAAAACCTATGTCTGTTTGTTTTGAAAACCTATAGTGCACAAATTGCTAACTTTTTCTTAATGCACAAAAGTGCAAGATTTCGAAGTTTCTATGAATTATTTCCGTTGGTCCATGACATAAAAATACTAAAACCAACCTTCACTTATAAACTTTAGAAAGAATAAGGCCTTTTAAGAGCATCAATTTTTACTCAAGTTTGTCTATACTGCCAGTTCGTTCAATGAAGTTCATATACCGGCGATAATTCTTATCAAAAACTAACACAATTTTCTGATCATGTCAACCTCGAGAATCCTTCACTCTTTATACACATAAATTCAATTAACTTTTCAGCTCTGTTAAGAGAAATATTAAAAGATCCTCTCAATTCAATTGTTGTTACCAAACTGACTGTACTCACCTGTTCAGACTTCAGACCAGCCGTGGGGGTGTGATCATTGGGGTTAGATTCCGGAATCGGTTCGTTAGGGTCCTTCAAATGTAGTCCGGACCAGCCAACCCAGAGACCCTTACCTTTGATGACAACCGGGCATACAGCAGTTACTAGACCCCCAGCACTGCAAAGTAAAACAAAAACTAATTTAACACCAATTTAACACTTTTTCCGGCGCTAGGTAGATGTGATGACTCCTCGTCTCCTTTCAGTCAAACGCAGGGAATGAGATCGGGTGTGTCACATGAATATGCAGAATGTCGTGCAGACTATTTTTGACTGCAAATGAACTGTGAGAGGCACGTAAATAACTCTGGTATCGGCAACAAAGCAATTAGCATACGTGTATATGGCAGCGTCCCGCACAAGCATAATCTTTTAATTTGCTCATGCTTAAGCTCTTCAACAATGATGCGCATATCAAAAAATAATCTGAAGACCTTTGGCTACTGGGCAACTATCAACTCGAAAACAGTACCAACACGGAGCGGCTACATGTCAATAGCAAATGTGCGCTGTTTGAGTAGTGACAGTACAGTAGATTCAATGAGCTAACTATCAGTTAACCTCAAACAAGGGGAGCAAGGCGCGGCGGGATCACGCGCTATCTCTCCTCGATGGCAGGTGGAACGGAAGCGATTCTATAATCAACTACTCAACTAAACATCGTTAGCGCAAGTGTATGAAACGTTAAGTAAAGCCTTAGTCGCTTATAATCCTTGCCCTTCACACTCTAGCCGGTCTTATCGCAGTTTTGCACTCTTGCAGTGAGTGCTGCATTCTCTGTCAGTATTTGCTTAACCTTGAGAGTCATAGAAATTATAGATAACGTGCGGTTGTGCACTCGTGCAGTTACACGCGGTGTCTTTACGTTTTTCATTTTAACGTACCTGGCTTTTCGTTCAAGTTCTCCAGTCTTTGGGTTCCGTATTAGAACAAACGGCAGTCTGTTGGACACGACAATGAGACTGGCCTTAGTCGACAGCTCATTCGATGGGGTCACCACAATTTCAGGATCAGACATTTTTGATAAATCACTTTATTTGATTTTTCGGAAAAATACGGTTTCAAGACTCAAAATTCTGTTTACAAACACTGAAGCATAATGCTCATAAGTTCACAAAAGTGCACGCAACGGTCCACGTTTAAACAACAGATCGAGATTCCGTTTTTGTTTTTTTTTTAAATATTTGTCTGATACTTTTTCAAGTGAGATCCGATTTATTCCCGTTGGTAATCCATCAGCTTGGACAGACGCTTTGATACTAAACTCGAAACAGCAGGATCTGGATGAAAAGCTAATCACTGCAAGATGTGACTATACTCTCCGCGCACATCAATGTCAGTGTTTTGGAGCTCTCCAAAATCGACACGAAACCGAGACAGCCGAGGTAATCTCCTTCAGATAGGTTGACTGATTGACTGACAACAACAGACGGAGCTGTGTTACTACTCTCCCTATCAGAATCGTCTCTATTCCCTGGCGGCTTAATATTTATACCTCGAATTGCGATCCAAATAAGCTGGCTTTCTCACACACAGACATTCTAGCGACTTCGCATTATCAATCTACAATTTCTATAAACGCTTCTTAGTGGGGCTATAAGGCAAGTGTGACGCTGTTGTGCTAAACGTAATGAGATTAGAGGGATAGTGGGTGTACGATGCACGCCCGTGTCTCTGTGAGATTGAAAGATTATTGACATGGCCGAAGGACATCGTATCAAGGATTACGTTGTGCGTTGGCCTTAAGATTTTTCTTGTGTCTAGCCGCAGTTATCTGTTGATCTCGTTGCTGGGGGAGGGGGGGGGGGTGAGAATAAGGAGAGGGATCTGTTTGAGGCGAACACCAACACGCATGCTTATCGCATTTGGATTGATATTCTTAATCCATTTCTAAGTGGGTAAACATCAGTAAAAATTACAAGGTTTCCTCGGAAGGTATTAAACTTGGATAGCTCTTTTTAATGGATTGGTTTGATGACCATTACCTGTCCTTTACATAATATAAGGCCAACACGTAGAGTTTGCATGATAATTGTGTCTCCATTGCGCCGGGTCGTGACATTGGCATAAGATCGCATTTAAGAACTGTAGAGCGGAACAATTGTGACTGTTCTCTTACTTAACCCTTACAGGAAGTTTAAAGTTCGCAACTAAGAATTAATGCTTTTCTGCAATTTGTCCTAAAACACTTTAAATTAGTTTCTAATGGGTATAGATGCCATTTGGATGAAATTTTGCAGTTTTTCAAAAAAAAAGAAAAAAAAGAAAACGTAACTCTAAGTACTGCAGTAACGTGAAAGTAATAATGTCTTTTAAAATTCGAGCTCAGTTCAGGAATCGGACATGTGTCCTTTGGAGAGTCATTACTTTCCACTAAAATTGTTATCACTTTGGGTAGGAGCAAACTTAGGCAACATCTCAAAACTCGCAGTTGACACGTATGATTTCGTCGTCAATGATGAGATTCCATACAAATGCTTGAACTGCAGCACGTGTGATGATACGAACGTTAGACTGTTATCAAGCTACTTCAGCATGATCACTCAGTTCTGTATAACAATATTAAGGGATTGAACCCTAGTATCAAAGAACTGTTCTTAGCTTCGATTCTTTTTTCGTTTTCGTAAAATGATAAATTAATCAAACAAGACGCATTCATTCGTGATTTCTCATCGGTCCACTGTTGTTATCAGGAGCCAGCGATGACCAGTAAATGAACCGCTGTGTAAATTTCAATTCCCTCCAGTTCTACACAAATATTTATGGGATTGAAAAACATGTGCCATATACAGCAGAATGCAAAAGCAGCCTAACGAGTTGTGTGAGATGTTCTCCTTTGTACTTGAGCTAAAGAAGAAACCACGACTCGAAGCGAGGCGAGCCTCCAGCTTTGTATATAATTTTCAATTATCGTTTATTCACTCACTTAATTGCGCGCCATTCAGAAAGCGGGAATATAATTAAGTGCTGAAAGGAAATGCAAACAGAGTGTGTAGCACGTTGAGATGGCACCTTATCGCCGGAAAATTATGTTAACTGCTCCTGGATTGATGTCACCAGTTTCTGTTGGATGAAACTGAACCACTACCAAGCTTTTAATGTGTTGTTCAAATCTGGTGTTGCATGAGTTCGAACTTTAACCAGAACGTGGACACTTAGTGCACAATAGCATTCACCTTAAAAATGACACCAGTTAACACGCAATAATTGCCCTACTTAAAGTTAGTTTTGTTTTAAATTTGCAACATTCAAAGCAATGCCATGTAATAGATTTGAAATTGTTCGTTGATAAGATTATAAACTTTCAACTAACACCAACCGTGACGATTCTAAGTGGAACATCACCTTAGGTGTGGGTTAAAATTCATTCAGTTAATTCATAGTCCTGTATATTATTTAAATTTAAATTTGCAAAATCTTGCCCTGGGGACTTGTTTTGTTTTGTAAACATTTCTTTTAGATAACCCAATGGAAATATTTCAGCCTCTAAGGCACCTATTATTGACGACATTCCTGTTTTCAGAAACATGCTTAACATGAAATAACTCACGTAGCTTCATTGTGCAAAACGGCGAGCCAAAATATGTGTCATGAATTGACATGTGTTATCAGTGGTCACAACACAGTGGTGGTGACGAAAATTTAAATAAAAACAGTCTTTAAATTGGAAAACAAACTAACCCCAAGAAATAATACTGCGACATGTTTGCAATGGAAAATAAAACAGAACCTTGGTTACAGGGTAGACCTCTATTCCAAGGCTAGCGCAAAGCTATGTATGCTCTAAATAAAGCATATTTTAGTTCTCATGGAATAATGACGCAAAAAATTGTGTACGTAAAAACATAAAAAAAAACTAGGATTATTATTTTTTTAAACATATCTATATATACGTTATGAACAAATGTCGGAATCATGTGACGAAAAGTATAGAAGCTATGATTTAGACAAAATTCTTTCTGGCGGCCTGTGTGAAATGAAAAAAGGCGGCAACATGCACCAACTTTAATATCATCCTCGAGAAGATCGTGCGTAACTCACAAGTCAACACCAGAGGCACGATCTTCGAAAAGTCAATCCAATTGCTAGCTTACGCTGATGACATTGACGTGATTGGACGAACACAGGGAGCAGTCAATGAGGCGTTTGCTGGCGTTGAAGCGGAAGCGGCTAAAATGGGTATGGTGGTAAATGAGGGCAGAAAAATGTACATGCTGTCATCAACAAAGGAAACACAACATCGACGTCTCGGACAGAGCGCCGCACTAGGCAGCAGAAACTTGGAGGTAGTCTATGACTTCGTCTAGCTCGGCTAGGCGCATATAGGGACAAGAACACCAGTACCGAAATCAAAAGCAGAATCACTTCTGCCAATCGTTGTTTCTTTGGGCTCAAAAGGCAATTGAGTAACAAAGCTCTCTCTCGACAGACTTAGCTCGCTATATATAACAACTTGATCATCCAAGTCCTACTCTATGGCGCGGAAAGTCTTAGTCTTATTCTTTTCGAGAGAAAAGTTTTGCGTGTGATTTTTGGTCCTGTTTGCGTTGATGGCATCTGGCGAAGAAGATATAAAGATGAACTCTATGGGCTGTACAGCGACCTGCGCCTGATCAAGCATCTCCGATTCAGATGACTAGGCCATGTAAAGCGTATGGACACCACTGCTCCGGCCCGAAAATTCTTCGAATCAGAGTCATTGGGACGACGCAACAGAGGACGGCCTAGTCTAAGATGGCGCACACAAGTGAAGAAGGACCACAAGCAACTTGGGGTGCGCAATTGGAGGCAGCTGGCGAAAGATCGGGATGGCTGGAGAGGAATGTTGGTTGAGGCCCAGGTCCAAACCGAAGTGTAGGGCCACAAGAAGAAGAAGAAAACAGATTTGGAGTGGTTTTCAAAAGGTATTCCAAATTCCAAATTCTAAATTCGGTTTGACGGTTTTGAACTTAATGTGCGGAAAAACAAGCAATACCATTTTTCAATCGATATATCCGTACTCTGATCCGAAAATTAAGAACCGAAATCAAGCACAGAGTCACCCTTGACAGTCGCTGGTTTTTGGGGCTCAAGAGTGAATTGAAGAAAACAGCATTCTCTCGAAAACACTAAGTTTGCACTATACATATAAACGCTTCATATCCCCGCCCTGTTTTATTCCGCGGAAATTGAGTCTTGAATTGAGTCTTTTCGACAAGCGAGCGATTTTTGTCCTATTTGCGTTGATGGCATTTGGAGAAGATGATCAACGACTAACTTTATAAGCTGTACAGTGATTTTCATCTCTTCTGGTTCCACTCTTAAAATGGAATGACATTGTAAAAAGTATGGATTTCACTGCTCCGGCCCGAAAAGTTTTCGAATCCGAGTCATTGGGACAAGACAACAGAGGACGTCCTAGGCTGATATGCGCACAAGTAGATAAGTACTTCAGTCAACTTGGAGGGCGTAATTGAAAGAGGCTGGTGAGAGATTGTACAGGGCAGAGTGAGGTATTGGTTGAGGTCCAATCAAAGAAAATTTTTGAATGAATCCTTTTTTTCAATACAAGGTAAATAGAGTTCGACTTGAAGGCCTTCGTCTGAAAAATCTTTTATCGCAGTACAATATCTTTGTTTAGAATTACATACAATGTGTAGAACAATCAATCAACTAAGCAAGAGCTTGCGTCTTAAAATTTTCAAGATACACTTAGTTTTTGATCAGCGGCGTCACCCGAAGTCGACGCATAAAAGCAACATTCCATAACTGAGTTAAAAATTTTCCACTGCCCCATCAATTTTAACCGGCTATATCCTCCCAATTCAAAACAAAAGTCTTACGTCAGTGAAAGTTCACCCCGATGTCGTAGGCCATGGCACGAGAAAAAACAATACACATTATTGACAAACAAACACGCATATAGAGCGACCGCCTATCAGTGACTTACTCGCTGGCATAAATCTACACTCCATAAGCATCCGAGTGAATCGCAAAATGTTTGTTATTTTCTCAAAAAAAAAAAAACTATTTACTTTCTATCTCTACTGTTTACTTGGAGGTTCTAGTCCTAGTCCCTTTACCCAATTCAAATCGGTTTTTGAATGCTCCTTATATAACACTTGACATTACAGAAAATAAAATAAAAACAAACTATTTATTTATAAACGATGCGATCGTGTTAACCTTGCTGTGACCGTCATAAGAAATAGCTTATGATAAGGCACTACTGTGTCTACGAAGTTGAAGAAAGGGTGGGTGTACAGTTATCACCGGGAAAGCACCAGCTCTGCGAAATATCTACGGTGGTACGGAGAGCTTAGGATGTTTTTGTAAAATTCCACACACGTTAATCCAATTCGAAGTTAAAACTATTACGGAGTACTGTGATTTCACAACAGGGTAGGACTCCTGTCATGCAATTATCACGGTATGTTGTCATAAAAGCACGTGATACCAGATTTCTATTAGATTCAATGTGATTCGCTCGGACTAGGAGATCTTAACATTGAACTTCAAGTTATCACGCTGGGAGATTCGTTTAGTGGTGTGTTAGGCGTGGTGAGGATTAGTGTGTGTGTGTTGTAACGGATTTGATGTGATAACAGTTGAATCCACGAGGAGTTTACATTGATTCTTTACGTAAACGCATATTTGTAAAGAGGCATTTGGAATCGCTTTTACCTGAACTATAAATCGAAACTTAAACCCATTGTGTCAGATGTTATCACTGACGACATATTCGCTCTTGGGGGCTTTAAATTAATATGAAGCCATTACCAGGTTTATAAATAGATTCAAATGAACTCAAGGGTGCTTTTTGAAAAAAAAATCGATTGTTGATAATCAGCGCTAGTTTCGTAAAGTTCGGCAGTTCACAGTAAATGTCTGCTTGACCAAATGGTTTTTTCTGAGCTTGTCTTGGAAGGCAATTTAACAAAATAAACTGGAGAGTTTGACTCTGGCAAGCGCTGAACAACTGCGTATGCAGCTACTTGTTATCCTACAATATATCCAACAATCACCGCAAATGATTCAAAGTTTGGACAAATATGAGCAGGGCTTGCTAAGTGGATGCCTTTCAGTTTCTCCTGGACGAGTAATAGGTACTTGCTGGAGATGAAAGGCTTAATCTGACCGAGTACAAATTAAGCTTATGAAAGCATGGTTCAATGTTACCATTAAGATCTTGCAATTAGCTTTTGACAAAATCCCGAAATACGCAACATATTGCGAAATGCCAAATCCCGAATGCCAAATTTCAATATGTCCAAAGTTCCGAAAGCTGAAAATACAATATTGTCGAATTCAATCAATAAATGTTTTTCCAGGAGGAGGAGCGCCCGGATTTAAAATGCTAAAGGGATTATTACTCTTAAGAGATTGGGATTAAGGCATAGCACAGGCCAAATGTATAGAGACAGTGGAGGGTCTTAATAGTTCTTACACTAACAAAGAGACATGTCACATTTTCGTTCTTCTTTGCACTATAGTTCAAACCAACATGCCTCTTCAGCCAGCACGGCCTCTCGTTAGCTGCTCCCAAGTGCGCACTCAAAGTAGATTTCTCCACTTATATGCATCGCAGTCCGAGCCGTCTGTTGCGTTGTCCTTTTAGCTCAAGCTGGATCAGTGATGCTCATACGCTCTACATTTCCTAGTCATCTTAAATGTTGTATCCGAAAACGACCAAGCGCTTGGCTCCATTTAGCCCGTAAAGTTCGTTATTTAATTTTCCCCTCCAAATGCAATCAACGCAAAGAGAACAAATAAGCGCCCACAGAACTTATCTCTCGAAAAGGCTTAGGACTTCCTCATCCGTTTTAAGAAATTTCCAAATTTCCGAGCCTTATGGCAGGACTGGGATGATCAAGCTGTTATAAAAAGTAGACATAATCTCACAAGAGAGGCCAAAGAGGGCGTTCATTTCTAATAATCGAAGACAAAACAAGTTTTAACTGTCATCAAGGAAGAAGTGTAAATGACACTAAAAAAAAAAATAAATAAATAAAATAAATACAAAATAAATAACAAATCGGTGACCTTTGTCAATTCCTCTCAGTGTTCCCCCATGACTGATTCTGCAGTCTTATGGCGTCGAAATGTGGATGTTATCAAAAATGATAATTGGGTGGCGCGACAGTCCACAGGAGGACCAGAGCCTAGCTTGCTCATCAACTATTCGTGTTGTGCGCGGTACTGTTCTCTCACGATTAGAAGGGGCCCACAGATTTTTGCCGATTCCGATAGAAGCTTTCTTAGACAGAAATTACTTTTTGGGTGTTGTCAGCAGTTCGAAAGAGAGGATCTTCTTAATCTTCTCATGGCGCTACAGTCCGGGATGAACCTGGGCCTCAACCAACATGCCTCTCCAGCCAGCACAATCTTTCGCCAGCTGCCTCCAGTTGCGCATTCAAAGTTGGTTGAGGTCCTTCTTCACTTGTTTGTGTCATCTTGGCCTATGCCGTCCTCTATTGCGTTGTCCAAATGGCTCTACTTCGAAAACTTTTCGAGCTGGAGCAATGGTGTCCATGTGCTCTCCATTGCCTACTCATCTTAAGAGTTGTATCCGTAGACCAGGCGCATGTCGTTGTACAGCCCATAGAGTTCGTCAATATATCTTCTCCTACAGATGCCATCAACGCAAACAGGACCAAAAATCGCACGCAAAACTTTTCTCTCGAAAAGACTAAGGGCTTCCCCATCCGCTTTTAGTATCGTCCAGGTTTCTGCGCCATAAAGGAGGACTGGGATGATAAAGCTGTTATATTAAACAAGCTTAGACCTTCGAGAGAAGACTTTTGGCTGTTGAGCCAAAAGACTTGAGACTTGGGACTAGCAAGAATGATTCTAAGTTCGAAATCGATACTGGTGTTGTTGTCCCTGTTTACCGCGGAACCGAGGGAGACGAAGTCTTTGACAACCTCGAAGTTGCTGCTGCCTAGTGTGACGCTCTGTCTAAGAGGTCAATGTGGTGTGTCCTTCCTTACTTCGTTTTGCCCTCATTTACCGCCAGACCCATTTTAGCCGCTTCCGCTTCAACGCCAGCAAACGCCTCATTGACAGCTCGCAGTGTTCGTCCAATCACGTCAATGTCATCAGCGTAAGCTAGCAATTGAACTGACTTCTAGAGAATCGTGCCTCTGGTGATGACTTGTGAGTTACGCGCGATCTTCTAGAGGATGGTGCTAAAGAAATCGCATGGCAGTGCTTCGCTTTGTCTAAAAACTATTTTGACATTGAAGGTCTCGGTGAGTTCGTTACCGACCTTGACGGAGCAGCAAGAGTTCTCCATCGTCATCCTACACAATTTGACGAGTTTGGTAGAAATGCCAAAGCTAGACATGGCACTGTGTAGCTCGCCTCTATGCACACTGTCATATGCGGCCTTTAAATCGACGAAGAAGTTTTGAGTGTCGATTTGCACTTTTTTAGTCTTTTCCAGGATCTACTGTAAAGTGAAGATCTGGTCTATAGTGGTGATGCCGGGAAAAATTCGAGGTGCTCAGTCGGGAATCGAACTAAGACCTTCGGTTTGTGAGCGTCGCACTCTACCCACTACGCCCCGGTGGCCACGGGATGTTATTAGAAGAAGAAAGTAAACGTTTGATTTTTCAAAGGAACAGCTCTGCATTCGAGTATTAGTCTGTTTCGCGTTGATACCATATGGAGAATAAAAACAATCAATAGTCAAGGGTATTCGCATTTAATGCTTATTTTGAACACAGGAAACATCCAGGCGTGAAGAATTTTTGAATGAAAAGTTCGTTATTTAAATCAGTGAAAGATTGCAACAGAAGAAGTCCCAAACTGGCCAAAACTAACTTGACGCGGGCAATCGAAGGAATTAAGAAAACACATTTTTCTACTAATCATGTGATTATAAAAATTAATAGTTTATATTTTAAAATTGTTTTTTGTTTTCTTTTGTTTTCATTGCATGTTACAACCCTCTTAAACGTTTCTATTATTTTCTTTTGTCACTTACGCACTACATAATTCAAATCTTTTTACAATTTCGAAGTAAGAAGTTTTGCACTGAATCCAAAATGAAGGCAATAAACACAAGACAGCAAAATATAAAATAAGGGAACCATCACCTGATTTCTTTTGTTCGTTTGGAATATGTTGAAAACTTGAAAAGATATTTGTACAAATGTAGATCAAATTTTTAAATGGATGGTAAGTAAAATGGTGGAAGGGTGAAGAAAATTAAATGATTATTCAAACAACTTAGTACGATTTTTCAAAAATCACTTTCGAGGTACACTTTTGTATTGCAATTGCACTTTCAATATATATCCTGTGTTTCTTATTGTATTGTTACAGTTATTACTTTTTAAATGTCTACATATATGTATGTATGGTTTTTGTTCTTTTATCTAAAGATTCGTTATACTGATCATTACTTTTGTTTTTGTTTAGGTACAGCTTGAGAAATTCAAAAAAGAGAAAAATAAATTATAGTTAGAAATTGCGTCCCCATGTGTAAAACTAAGTCATTAAAACAATTGTGGGATGCTTTAACTTTGGGGTTAGATACATGTTTGTTATGTTCTTCGTTCTACAAGTTCTGACACGATGATTACGATATAAATATATAAAAACACGAAACGTTTCTATTATGTTCGAGTTTCAGTTTCTTTTAACCGCAAAATTAAATTTAAAAATATATGTGTATATATATTCATATGTATATGTATGTATGCATATAGAGAAATGTTATACAATTCGTTTCATTTAAATATTATTGATTTTGTTTATACTTTGGTGGTTGCACATAACTTGTTGTTTTTGTGTGTTTTTTTTTTTTTTTTTGTTTTGGTTAAGGTCAAATGATGTGAGGGAGATTTGGGGAAGAGGAAGAGCGTTCAAAAAATTGAGAATGATGTTAATAGGGGTACAGACGTTTGCGTTTCAGTTCGTTGTCTAAATCAGCTAACTGCTGAAGGAAACCATCGTTGGGACGAATGTCTCGTCGCATGCGAACTGTTCGTATCGCCTCTACGGCTGTCATCTTTCGACAGATCATCAGATAGGCCAATACGCAGGTAGCTGAGCGGGACATTCCAACTAAACAATGCACCAGAATTTTTCCTACAAAACAACACTAATTAGGATTGGCCCACGGGAAATCATTGCGAAGTAACTTACCCCCGCTGGTGATGGCGTTATCAATGAACTTTGACGCTACATAAAAGTATCTGGAAATGTCTGTTGTCGGTTGGTCCATCATTGGAAATCCCATATACCTGCAAAGAAAGAGTAATCGATGTGATTCTGTTTTGCATAATTAGCTTGAAAACAAACCTACCTCACGTTTGGCATATCTCTGTAGTATATGTGCCCAGTGTCGACTTGCCCATATCTGTGTCCTTCTGCTGTGTTCAAAACGTGTGTGATACCCATGAGTCGGAGGTACACCTTATTTCTGGCAGCAGCTCTGTGCAGCGGGAGAAGGAAACAAATCAATGTTAAAGTTCAAAGTTTATTAGTTGTGTCACTGCAAATAACTCACGCGTCACCCACATAAATACCGGGATACACTTCATCACAGTCTACGTCATGAATGGCACACTCTGATCTCCGTAACCCTGGCAATGGCCTGCAGGGGGTTACTGAGTAGTGTAGCACCCTCTGAAGTTGGCGTCCTGTGGTTTGGTCTGTTAGATCCATTCTACTTGGTTGCTGCAAAAAAAGACCAATCATGTCATCAAATAACTGCCTATATGCATGTAAGAGTGAAAAACTTAAGGAAGCCAGTGCCAAATTGATTTCAATGCCAAAAGTGACGCACAACCACCCTCACAAATGGACTCATTTTCCGCCCAAACTTTCGTTCACCCACTCTCCGTGACACCAGGTTTCATTAACAGAATTGTTATACCAAATTTGGGGGCATACACTGCGAGTCTCTACACAAACACATCTCCCAGCTTACAGCTGTGTGTTCATTCAAATATTTGATGATTTGAGTACAAAGAATGAAGAAAGAAAACGAAACTTTTCAAGGAAACAATTTCATGCTGCCTGTCTGCACCAGGTAGATTTCATTTCCCTGGCTGGTGTCCTTGATGAGTTATGAAAAGCTTGCGAATTTGTATGGCTCATGTCCACAAAGGAACGATAGAATACTCAATTCAAACAGACACATTCTAAAAATACATTTATAGCGCATTTCCGAGGCGAAAAAAGAACATAATCTGACGATAAAATTGAAAGTGGCGGGCATTGGACTAGATGTAGTTTGGATGGATTATCATTTCCTTGGCACTGACATCAATATTTTCACACAATTTCAGATATTTTCGTTCACCGTGCCACCTGTAAATTACATTTTCAAGTCATAAATACTAATTTGTGTGCGCCCAGATTTCAGCTGATCCTTCAACCCATTGGAAGAAAAATATGCGGAATGCCAGAGGAGTGGTATAATATTTCATTCAGCACCTTTAAGTAATTTTCGACTCCCGATAATTCCTTGAGCATTTAAATTTATTATTGAAATCATGAGGTGCCAGCACTCGTGGGGCTATAAATAAGTTTTCTTGTTTTTCTGCTTGGTGTTAACCCAGTTTTTACAAAACTTATGTGCACAATGCGCGGTCGTAAAGTGTATGCTCTCCCACGACATGGAGGTTGATTTATAAAAATCTGACAAATGACGAAGATCACTTCGTTGTGGATCAGAATTCCTAGACAAGCAATACATGAGATTTGAATTTGATGAAAAAAAGAAACGACTGCAGAAGAACACGAGTTCGTGAAAATATTGGGAACAAAGACATCAGAGCCAGACATGACATCGCCAGGATGTGATTGATGCGGTATATTAATTCAGAAAACCTTATTTTTAATTCAATTTTATGCGGAAAAGTATCGCAGTGTTGGTCTGCTTATTTGAATTTAAAGTAGGACACTAAATTCTGCTGGTTAAATAGAATATCTTTGCAGTTTAATTTATTCGCGAATTCTTTTTTGAAACGTTGTGCTTGAGCTTTTGTGTGTAGGATGTCTGTTCAAAGAAAAAGGTGAGATTTCGCGGGCCACTTACATTCGATTATCAAGATTTTTAATTTTGTTATGTTGGTACACTGTGGCCACAGTGGCGTTGTGGGTAGAGTGCGACACTCACACGCCGAAGGTCTAGTTTCGATTCCCGCCTGAACACCCCGAATTTTTCACGGCACCACCTCTTTCGAGCTGCTGACAACACTCAAGTACAGAGATTTTGCCAACGAAAGTTAGTTTTCAGGGCTTTGTTTTCGTAATCCGATTTACATTGTTGTAAAAGCTGGAAATGTAACTTAAAAGCTCTCTAACGATATTTCGAAAAAATAATATAAATTTTTTTCATTCGCACATATTTTTGTTTAACACAGCACAATGTTCCAAATAACGCAACTACTTATTGGTTTTGATAATGTCTTTAGGAACAACACAATACCATAACACGTTGTCTACCAGGATCAAACACCATCTACTTTTGTTGCAAGTCTACACACGATTGTCTGATAGTTTTGTTTCCCTAATCCTTGTTGATGCCATTGTCGGTCTCGTGGGTTCCCTCTTTTTTCACTCTACACAAGTTTTTTTTTTATTTTTAAATCGGCTTACATACTTCAAATTTTCCTCGATCTTGAGTTCCTGTATCGTAAAGTTGCTTTATTGTTGCTTGTTAGAATTTTCTCCATTAATATTTCACATACATATAAATAAGACGATATTCTTAAAGTTCCTTTAAAAAATGAATACTGAGATAATAGTACCAAAATCTGTATTTTCCTTTCGGTATTCTTCGTTTTCGCTACTTACTGTGCCAAACAAACACGTGTTTGTTACGACATTTGGGTTATTTGTCTATTGCGTAGAATGTTGAAGTGGATGAATGCATGTGATCGCAACAGTCACACTACTTTATCTTATTTCTACAAGCATGTTCGATAAGAAAGGCCGCCGTGGCATATTGGGTAAAGTGCGGAGCTGACTGTATATTTCGCAGCAGGTCTAGGTTCGATGCTCGCCTGAACAGCTTGATTTTTTCACGGCACTAACTCTTTCAAACTGCTGACAACACTTAAAGAGTAATAACTGTCTAAGAAAAAGCTTCTCAAATTTCGCCGATTGTCAATGGAATAGTTTAAATAGGCATTTTTCTTTCCCCGCTATAGGCAGCTACATAATGCATTCCATATCGAGAAGTTTTCCTTTTCAAATAAAAACAAGTCAGCCAAGTAATCTGGACTGATAAGTCTATTCGTACACAAATCGCATAGCGTACCGCCAGTCATTTCGAACCCTTTCCTTCGCATCATTAAAACACATAGCTCGCTATTAAAAATAACTTTGTTCGGAAAATGATTGGCCTTGACTGCACTTTTGTTCGCTTGCCTGTGCCTCATATACTCATATTTACAATGAAAAAATAGAAAATAATCGATAGGCGGCTTAGCAGCCCCAGTATACACTTCAAAACCGAATAAGTGGGAATAATCTGTAAGTTTGTCATCAGACAGACCGCCACAAAAGGGTGGCTTGCCACAAACATGTCTCATGGCATGACAAATGCGTTGCCACCCTGAAAAGGTCGGAAGACTTTCAAGTTGTACTTACGAAATGCTGCTACGCGTTTGTTTATTAATTTTCTGTCATTTCCATGTTTACAGGAAAAGCAACCACAGAACACTTCCCGCATTGATTTATGCGACTACGTTCTGAGATTCAGCTTTTGGCTGCTGGCCATGAGCTTAAGTCCCTGACCTCAAGCATTTAATTCAGCAATGTAGGTCAAGGAAAAATCATTACTTGAAGCATTTGTAATGTATGTCAAAAGTTTCTGGATGCTCTGACGAGCAGACACACGAGTGGATGCAAACTGCACGGATACATGGGATACGTCAACTGTGCTTGTCTAAGGTTCGTGTGATTGCCACGACATGGTATACATGGCCCAATTATACTTGTATGGGGTCCATTGTGAGGCTTGCCTGTTTAAACATCCACACAAGACTGTCAGGCAGAAGGGGTATCGTTTGTGGGAACGCTCGGATGAAACCGTTTATTTACTTCCTGAATTGGAATTGCTTCATCAAGTGGAATTTAAATTCAGTGAAGTTTGCCATATGCGTAGGGGATTTATTTGAAAGGAATCACTTTTTGAAAAATAATTGTTTATTTAACTTCATAAGTTGAGGAGGTTATACATTTTATTTGATGGATTCTTTCATTCTCAATGATGGAGGTGGACAGAGGCTTAATGAAATATTTAATTTTTTAGAAGTGTTGACAATTTGTTCGTCTCTTCGTCTAATAGTAGACAACGGTATATTTTATTTCCAAGGAGAAATTCATTCTGTTAAATAATGAGGCAGATATAGAAACTTGTAGGAAAGTTTTAGCTTACTGTTTATAGTTTTAGCTGTTTTCATTTTCTGAAACATTTCCAAAGCAATGTTGCTCATGCGATGAAGAATAAAAATTAGTCACTTCCATCTTTACTCACTCAGAGTAAAGTATTCTCTGTGGAATAAAATTCGCGGATGAAGTCGCGCCTTTAGTGCCGAGACTGCTGAAATGGATTCATTGGAAAAGAGCCAAGAAATCTGTTGGTTAAGTTAACTTAGAATGAAATACATTTCTTGAAGTGTAAGCAATTCGGGATTTCTATGGACACATTTTTCAGTTAATGTGTCTGCTGTTTCATCTTCAAGTGGTAACAAATGCGGTCCTCTTTAACGTGTACATTAATGTTCACGATTGAAATTGATAATCATTGAAGGACATAGCATTCACATCGAAAATAATACTATTAAAATAAAGTGCTACGAAAATTCGAGGACGGTTAGGTTTGCCTAATGAGATCTAGGACAGGGTGTTGTGTCGACGGAGTTTTTGTATTTCTGCAACGTAGTTTTAAAAAAGTTTTGTTTTAGCAATGCGAAGATTTTAACGAAATATTTGTTTTGTCTTGTATTATGGTATAACTAGAAAACTCTTTAACGTACAACTTTTCTCTTTCTTGTTTGACTTTTAGTCTTTAAAGTTTCCCCACGATGCAGCAGTCCAAAAGACGTTTCGGAAACTAACTTTTGAATAAGTGTTACATATTTTCCAATGTTATTCGAGCGCAAAGTTACTTATATATGTATGCGCTATAATTTTAAGTGCACAAAGAAACAATTCTAACAAGCCATGGCCTAAAAGACCTTAGTGAATGGGATTAAGTCACAACACAGTCCGAAACTCTAAATGAAGAGAAGGAAGGAGAGTATTAGTAATCATTGGCTTTTAAAAAATCAAAAGCACAAATTAGCTCTGAAAAAAAAACTGTACATTTTTGTTGCTCAAGATTTGTCTTCATAAAAATGAAACAATTAGAAGCATTGTTTTTAACAAGCGGAGAAGCGAATTAGAGAACCACATTTGATATTGACTTTCTATCAGGTTTAATTTAGAATCAATGTTTCAGAATAAAACAAAAAAACATTAGGCGTCAAGTAATATAGTAAAGAAGCTGAAGAGAAACTGGAATCCGTTCCTTAATTCTTATGAGATTGTCTAGCGCCAGAGACCAACGCATCTTTTGATGAGTTGAAGGATCTAACAAATATAGCTGGTCATTATACATATATAACTAAATTTGGAGTACTTTAAGGTTTCGTTCTTGGTCCCATCCTGTTCAATATCTTAATGTCCGATATACCAGTACCTACTTCCAGATGATGTAACTGGATTTATGAATCACATGATTCAAAATCACATCCGTATCACTATTTATAGTGTCAACGGAATCACTGATGGAGAAAAGACCATCAACGGATGGCGGCTAACAGACCCAGGCTTTGTGGGAACCTGACTGTAACAGCTTGACCAGAGGCTATATTTTGGTGCCACGGGAGGTCAGGGGCCCCTGGAACTTCGGTTCCAGCCTGACCGTGCGGTAGGCCCTCTTGTGGGGGTATCGTGTTGGCTGTGGTTTACCACCTAACATCGCGGGTAGAGTCGAGGATAGTGTACTGTTGCTGACTTGTCTAGTTGATTGTTCACCCACAACTAGGCAAGACGGTTAGGGGACTATCCTTTCTCAGTGTGGAGTTGCATTCTCAACCGGGCGCTGCGACCCAGAGAGCGGTAGAGGTTTTAGAAAGGCTTCGCATCAAACCAAGGTGGGGTGATTGCCCCCCAAGCATGATCTCAGTTTGGTACTTGGGTAACTAAGGCGTCTAGTCTTGCGTTACTTACGACTCTTGGGAAAAAGATTCCCCGTGATATAAGCTGTTAAGGCAGGTGGTCACGTTAAACCAATTCCCACATACCAGTACCTACTGGAAACCTTTTTCTTGCTTTGTTTGCTGATGATACAGCCCTGTTCTCATTCAACATCTTAGCACAGGCCACAAAAACTTCGTTATAGAATTCACTTGACATTTTTCAAAATTTTCGTGCAAATGGAAAATAAAGCTAAATGCTGACAAGTCTTCGGCTATGTGGTTCTATAGACGCAGAAAATATCAGTTTCTATTCCAATCAAACCTGCAATTTAACTCTATCAATATTGAATGGTCTAAAAACTGCAAGTATTTAGGGGTAACTTTTGATATGAAAACTGCAAGTACTTAGGGGTAACTTTTGATAAGAAATCAGCTTTTGAAAAACATATATCGAGCACAGTACACAAAGTTAACCTCATGGTTAAGATGCTCTGCCCATTTATTAATCGAAAGTCGATACTCAGTATAATAATAATAATAATTGTTGGCGCTACAGTCCAAAGGGGGACCAGGGCCTAGCTTGCTCATCAACTACTCGTGTTGTGCGCGCTACTGTTCTCTCACGAGTAGTAGGGACCTACATTTTTTTGCCGACTCCGAACGGCGAAATTTGAGAAGCTTTCTTAGACAGTTATTACTCTTTGAGTGTTGTCAGCAGCTCGAAAGAGGTGGTGCCGTGAAATATTAAAAAAATTGGTGTTGAACTGGGAGTCGAACCTAGACCCTTCGGCGTGTGAGCGTCGCACTCTACCCACTACGCCACGGCGACCACAGTATAGGATATATATTATTATTTTTTAAAACCATCTTCCAACCAGTTTTAACTTATGCTTCACCTGTGTGGGCAGATTGTGCTAATACTTACATTAGGAAACTACAAACTTGGCAAAACAAGGTGCTAAAGCTAATGTTGAATTTACCTTGGCATTTTTCTTGCAGTTGAAAGGGCTAATGTTAGCACTATTTAATGTCTCATTCATAAATTAAAATACAATTTTCTTTTTAAGTGTACTCTCTCTGAGAGCGAACTTATCCGCAACTTTCGGAGCCTTATCATAAAGTTGTGTTTAGTTGCAATTTAATTATGCGAATCTATGCTTGTAAGACTTATAATAAGGGTTTATTTATTCTTTAATTCCTTTATTCCTTTCCTTTTATGTTTCTACTATTACGTACTGGGTAGAGTGCGACGCTCACACGCCGAAGGGACTAGGTTCGATTCCGGGCTGAACACCTCGAATTTTTCACGGCACCACCTATTTCGACCTGCTGATAACACTCAAAGAGTAATAACCGTCTAAGAAAGCTTCTCAAATGTCGCCGTTCGGAGTCGGCAAAAAGCTGTAGGTTCCTTCTACTCGTGAAAGAACAGTAGTTAATGAGCAAGCTAGGCCCTGGTTTCCCTTTGGACTGTAGCGCCAAAAATTATTATTATTATGTAATGAAAGCAACTACGGATGGTGTGACATTCCGTAAAGAGATCAAGGCGTACCTTGCTCATCAGCTGTTCGTGTTGTGCGCGCTACTGTTATCTCATGTGTTGAAGGGTTTTTTGCCGACTCCGAACGGCGAAGTTTGAGAAGCTTTTTCTTAGACAGTTGTGTTGTCTGTTTGTGTTGTCAGCAGCTAGAAAGAGGTTTTGCCGTGAAAAATTCTAGATGTTCAGTCCGAGAATCGAACCTGGACCTTCAGCGTGTAAGTGTCACTACGCCATAGCGGCCACTGTGTATTATACTCCACCATAAAAAGAACACTTCTGTCCATTTTAGTCCTTTTAGCGTTGACCGTTTCAAAAGATCAACATTTGACAACAAAGATTGTAGGTTGTAGGGAATCATAAGAAATTGTAAATAATAATGTGTAAATAAGAATCATAAGAATTGTGAAAGCAACTTTTGCAGCGACTTTAAAGATCTAAGGGTTCTTTTCATTTGAGTTTATGATTTAAGTGCTGGTCAATTTGGACATGTCCTGTAAAGTACCTCAATATAAATAAAAAAAAGAACAAAAAAAGTTTTTTTTTAGAAAGTCCCAGGTTCGTTTCCTAGACTGAACACATTGCATTTTACCACCTCTTTTGAATTGCTCATTATGCTTTAAAATATTAATTTTATTGACAAATAGTAACTCCATAAAAAAGCTGTTCAAACTTGGCCATAGTGAGTCGGCAAAAAATTTAAGGTTACTTCGACTTGCGAGATGACATTAGCAAACAAACCACAGGTAGGTCCAGAGGAAGGTAGTCCCCGTTTCCCTTTTGGACTGTTGCGTCAATATATATATATTCTCGAGTATATATTAAGCAGTAGAAACAATACGCAGAGTTCACATCGCTCCTAGAAATCACATTATTTAATATTTTTTGATTTTAAAACAAGGAAGAAACGTTGTTTGCTTTGACAAGACTGATTTTTCCCTGTAATGTGCATAAATTCATAAGTTCACCAGTCGCCACTTCCCACCGTAGAATGTTCCCTTTGAGGATACACAAAACCCTTTTTATTTTCAAAAACCTGTAGGTGTTTCAAATTAAGCCGAAGTTTCCTGTATAATCGTTATTGAAAACTTTCCCGTTTAAACTTTATTCAAATTCAATGTGTAGGTTGACAAATTGTCTTTCTTTTACATAAATAATGAAGTTCTCAATTAAATGGCCGTTTTTAGCGAAGAATTCTCTGGGTACCGTCAGTTATTTTAAGACATTGTATCCGATTTGATTACCTCCAGAAATACTTCTGGTTTGACCTTTCAAATCCCTATAAATACAACCACGGAGAGATGTATTTTTGGTTGTCAACACATGAAAATGTACTGGCTTGGTGTTAAAGTCTTAGGATGAAACCCAGGGGATATTTAAGAGATTTGTGGAACTTTTCTGTGGAGGTATAATGCACGCATATCGTTCAGATGTAAATGTATTCCCCCTGGGCAATTTTGATGGCGAAGAGTTCCACGAAAAACCATTTGTGATCACTTAAGAGACGGGAAATGAAAACATGAATGAGCTTTTTCAAAAATAATTGGGCGGAGGAACATGATTTTATTACTGCGAATATTGAGGCATTTAATTAACATTTAATAAACATTAAAAATAGCTGATTGTAGGAGTATTTACGGCGTTACTTAGTCACGCTGTACTGCAAAATGGCTTGGAGTCTTTAGAGGATTTGTGAAAATTAATTTTCATGTACGTAGTAGTATAGCGTGGCCGCCGCACTATTGGGCAGCTCTATGGCAGGAGCGGCGAGAAATCGATTTTTAAAATCGTAACCGATCTCAATAAAAGTTACCTTTCCGGTTAGCTGATAATATGGGCCATATGGTTTGAAATTTTTATCCCAATAAGTGGCTTAATCACTCAGCGTTTGGCATCAAAGTTGTACGAATAGGGAAGTTGCGTTCATTCAAAAGTACTTGACGCAACTTTGTTCAGTTGGTACATTAAAAAACAAGTGTTTGTAACACATGTTTTGGATTGAATTTATCAATTAGAATATGTTCGTTGAATACAATTAGTTTTCACGCGGTTATGAAGTACCGTTAGCCCAAGAAAATGGCCGACTACAAGAACCTAAAAGTTGTTTTAAAATAACAGTACTTTTTGAAGCTAAATTTGGATTTAATTTTGTAAGCTTAATCATTTCTTTACTGAAAACCGAAGTCAAAAGTCACCGATGTTTGCATAAGCTATTTTATTGATTGTTGTGAATTAAATAAGCATAGTGAATATTATCAAAGGTTTTCTAATACAATTGATGCAAGTGACAAATTTGTATTCATAACCTGCTTGGTACCACTACATCTATCAGGGAATGAAAGTGTTTTTTGGAAGAATCCTAGTCTTTCTTCTCCTCGTAGGCCCATTAAAATATCATTTAAAAAATAAACAAATAAGTGATTGCCAGAGAGAACGAATCTATTCAATCACAAATAAATCAACTCGTCAACAGTAACCATTGAGGAAAGAGAGTTTATTGTAAAACACGAATTAATAGTTTCAATGGTTAATGGAAAGCTTTGTAAGAGCTTGAGTGGTATTCGTTCTGCTCAGAGATGTTATCTTTGTCAGGCAACGTCCAAGAAATTCAACAATATTGAGAAAATGATTTCACTTCCCGTCTCTGAACAATTTTTATTATTTGGAGTATCCGTTCTTCACGCGTGGATAAGAATGTTTGAATGCTTGCTCCACGTTGCTTTTAAGTTGCCTGTTAAAGAATTGCGTACATCTAAACCTACAGAAGATTGTGTGACCCAAAACAAGTCTCGCATTCAAGAAGCTTTCGAAACGTAATTGGGATTGAAAATTGATGGACCAAAGCCAGGATATGGCAATACGAACACTGGAAATGTGGCCAGACGCTTCTTGAAAAACGCAATCAAATCAAGCGAAATAACAGGTATAGACGTAAATCTGATAAAAAAATTTCACATAATTTTGCAGTGCTTATCCAGCGGATTTAATATAGATGTGCCAAAATTATTACCTTGAAACTGAGAGATTGTTTGTATCGCTGTATCCTTGGTATTATTTGAGTACTTCAGTTCACAAGATATTGATATATGGGCATAAAATAGTTTCTCAGAGTGTGTTACCAAATGGTGAATTAAGCGAGGAAGCATTAGAAGCAAGCAATAAGGATATTAAAATGTATAGAGAGAATTTTAGTCGTAAAACATCTAGACAAGACACTCTTACAGATATTTTGAATAGAAAGTTAATATCTTTAGATCCACTTATTACAAACCAGAGACTAAGGAAACCTGCAAAAAATTTCCATTTGATACTGAAGCTATTGATATGTTCTTGCAATCCGATTTAAACAAACAACTTCAAATTGACTGCGATTACTTTTCGGACTCAGAATAATTTGTAAATTAAATCTTGAAAATGTAAATAAAATGTTTTACTTTTATTCAAAACCCAGACACGCAAAATATTTTATTTTCAGATTTTCCAACTTTGTAAATTGTCTCAAAGTAAAGTTCTGTTCTTCTAAAATTTTAATTTAAAAAGTAAATAAACTGTTAATTTATTATATATTGTGGCCGCCGTGGCGTAGTGGGTAGAGTGCGACGCTCACACGCCGAAGGGTCTAGGTTCGATTCCCGGCTGAACACCTCGAATTGTTCACGGCACCACCTTTTTCGAGCTGCTGACAACACTCAAAGAGTAATAACTGTCTAAGAAAGCTTCTCAAACTCCGCCGTTCGGAGTGGGCAAAAAATTGTAGTTCCCTTCTACACGTGAGAGAACAGTAGAGTGCAAAAACGAGTAGTTGATGAGCAAGCTAGACCCTGGTCTCCCTGTGGACTGTCGTGCCAACAATTATTATTAGTAGTAGAGCGTAATTTATTTGCAACGACTGGCATTGTGGGAGTAGAAGACCTTCAGTGTCCAACAGGACAGTCAATTATGAAAAAGCTAAATGGACAATGGAAACTTTCTGAACGTTGTCAGCGATTAGAGAGGCGAAGTTGTAAAAAGGAAAAAAAAACATGTTTTTATTAAATTCGAAGATTGAATGAAAAATGTCGCACCATTAACTACGCAACAAGAAAAGGCAGTGACGACTTAAGATTGCATTCGAAAGTGGCTTTCTTTAAGTCCAAAATCTTACTTAGTCAGCAGTCAGTCAGTTTTGTTTTAACGCCAAGTGAGCAGTTTTTCTATTGAAAGTTGGTCCCTTTTCAATATCTTCAAATTTAAATTCCAAACAAACTCGATAAATTTTAATGAAACTACCATTACACAGCCGAAGTTGAATAAGAATCAAGTCTTCCAAGCTATCTGGGTCTCTTGATTAAGCCTGAATCAGTTAAGGCTTTGACTTATGTGTTGCTGGTAAATTTTAGCTTAAGCCTTGGGTCAGGCTTGGTCATTCAAGAGGGCCATTAGAATGGTTCGTGGTGATTCCAGGATTTAATTACATTGTATGTTAAACGATATGACAAAGTATGTTCAAATGAAAATCTTCTAAAATTTCTTACATTCAGAATTGTCGATAATAGAATGCAGAGAGCCCTTTTACAGAATCTTTAAAATCGCTTTATAAAAGCCAACCACAGTAATATTTTTTTTCTGTTTGTAATTCCACATGCAACCATTTTTTTGTAACTCTTTCCCATAACTTTGCACGTTATTTGAAAAACATATAATCTATGAATAACATTTGATGACAATTTCCGTTGGTAAATCACTGTGTACCCACTTGTTAGTCCTTAATCAACTTGTCATAAGCGCACTGTAACATGCATTTAAATAATTCGTGATTCAAACAAACCTGATTGATATAGTCGAAGAGCAGCTGAAAAATAATAATAAAGTATTGAAATTAGTTTGCGTCGGACTGTCTCTTGAAAGTGGAACACAACATGGACACACGGCACAGATGGACAAAGTTCATCGCTCATCTGAGAGCAATAGACAACGAAACGGCAACAGTAACATTTCACAAAAAATCTCAAAATAGTTTTATTGCACGAGTACACGAGTCACGTCTGCCCCCCTCTCCACATAGCCCACTCATACTCATGCATATGCGAGGGAGCTCATCTATTCATTGCGGCTTGTTTACCACTACTGCCGCGGCATTATTAGCTGAACAACGACAACGAACGGAGCTGAATGTAATTAATCGCATTCTTTCGTTCTAATTTAAAAACTACGCTTTATTTAATGGTATTCCAAGTTCAGTCGACTGAATCGATCTGAGTTGCAAAGCCCTCCGGCGCCGCGGGTCGCAGTGGAGCGAGAGGAGCATCCATTCAATTTCGATGAGAACACATCAGTGGCATGCGGAATGACGGAAAAGATGGGATAGGTGGTATGATGGGAGGGGGGCTGAAACTTCCCGCAAAGCGATTCTGTTCGATTGACAGTCTGAATTTTCGAATCGCGGATAAACTGTTGTTTATTTGGCATCCGCTCAGTGGGGCGGGCATTTAATTGTGAAATCTCACCTGGTCAGCATTTTCCTGTGGCGACACTGCAACTGCAATCGCCTGCCCGCTGTGCGCACTCAGAGTAAACTGATTAATTGCTTGGAGGATCTCCGCTTCAGTGGGTGCATTCGATTGGATGGAGGCGGCTTGTGCTGACTGGCAGGGGTTCAGTGATCGATCAGCAAAGAATGTCCCAATTCGGCAACGCAAAAAATTATTCGAATTCTATTCTGATACAAATTCTACTTTCGCTGCGGGTTGAGCAATCGCACGAAACAGTGGCAGTCAGCAACAGCGTCAAGGACACATAGACACGCTCTTACGGCCAGACATTCGCACATCAACAGGTGAAGCAACAAGCAACAAGCGGCCAGCACACACCTTCATCGATCCAACACTCGAACTCCTTAGCAATTTCATTGTCGCCCAATTTCGCGGCTAAGAATAGACGTGTATTTGCAGAGTTTCTTGAGCACTTGCCAAGAATACGCGTCTCACACCAAGCGCGTCGGAATGTGTACACACATCTTATTCATTTTTGTGAGATTCTTCAATAATAAACAATATCACACGGCGATGCGTAAGGTTTCGTATTCACCTTGTGTCTTGGAGATTTGTAGCCACTTTTCGCCAGAGAGGAAATTCAAGACGGGAAACATGCGCTCCGAAGAGCTTGAAATGCGCCACACTTTTTAGACTCGTCGGGCACAGACGCCAGCATTGACTATGACCCTGACCAAATGAGTCACTTTATTACTAATTTTAGAGTGGCGTCATTCTTGGCACACTGCCCTACCACAAAGCATCCCCTTTCCTCCTGTGAATTTGCGATTCGGCATGAATGATCCAAATATTTACTCCCTACTCTGTGTGACATCGTTTCTTCATCGAATCTCAGGTTAACTGCATAAAATTAATTAACTACAGTGGTTAGGCCTAAATGGATGCACCGCGCAGTTGACAACAACGACAATGGGAACGAGGACGGGAGCGACCGCGCCAACTACAGAGACATCACTGCAGCTACAGCAACAATCACAACGTAAGTCTACCCTAGTTTGTTGACACCATAAAAACAAACACACGAAGGATACGATCGAGTTTGTTTATTGCATGTTAAGTGTGATGGCTTCTGTCGGAAAGAACGGGGCCGGGAATGCCAGCCAGGACAATTGATGCTTATGCCTGTCAAATGATTTGATTTCATGCAACATCACCTGGTGGTACTGACATGAACAATTTCATTTTTGTAGGCCATGAAACTTGAGATTGTTAAGTACTTTTTACGAGTACGTTCGTGGTATCTGGTGGGGCTGTACATTCGTTGTTGCACGGCTTGATGGATGGATATTCTGTGCGTGTGTGTCTGCTTGGAATTCCTAAGGAATTCCGTATGAAGTTAAACTGATGACTGCGCTCTCGGGCAAAGAAATGAGCGCTGGAAGTGAGAGGAAAGGGTATTGAATTTATATTTATTTATTATAACGTTACAGTAAGTGAAACTCAGCGCCAACAAGTTTTTATTTATTTACATTTTCTGAATTCAATAAACAAACGCTGCTTATTTAGACGGTTGGAAACTGATCACTGCCGTCAGCGGTTCTAATTCTGAGACACTGCAACTATTCAAATAAACAATCGCCATCACTGGCAAAAGTAAATTGATCGGATTTAATAATACAAAAGAAGTTCCTGAGTTTGTGCTTCTTCAGAAACAATAGAAAAAAGACTCGATTTGCACAGTTCTACGAAAAATCCAAAACAACTTGGGTTATGTTACGTTGCGCAAAAGCCGATAACCAATGTTCTTTAGCAACAGCTTGTGCACTGCGAGCAACCTCACAAAAAGGGACATCCCTAAAGTGTAGTACTAACTCGAAGCGACCTGCTTTATTTTGTGAACAACGCTAGAAAACAATGCGGTCTAGGAAAAGATTTTTGTGTTTCAGTTGTGAATCCACATTTCAGCACTTCACCACTCATACCAAGATGTACATGTTTTATATATTCTTCTAAAGAAATGAAACAACGCCAATGCACAACCATCAGCCCTTGAATACAGAAAGTAGTATGAACTGCTCTCAAAGAATGAAGCAGCTAAAAGTAAATCCATGCTAGTGATTGATTGTGAGCAGATTGACTGTATAGACAACATGGCAAATAAAACCAACGGGAGATCAGAATATCCGATGACAACCGCTGACAAATAAATGGACTAACCCCCGCAAGATTGATTTAGGTCTCGTTAACGTTTAATTACACAAGTCCTGCTGTATGACACTAGAGCATAGATCTATAAAAAAAAATAGTTGCTTCGAGGGAGGCGTTGACATTTATACAATGCGTCTGTTAATTGCACAGTTGGGGTAACTTTATGACAATTACATACAAGCGCGCTGATTTAAGAACTTTGAACATGTGAATCGATTTATGTTTAAGTTTGTCAAAGTGTCTTTAGGCTTAAGCGGGAAAACATTCATTTCAACTGTCCTGTAGCTTTGTTGCTGTGAAATGAATTTCTCCTCTAAATGAAAGAAAAGCAAATAAACAGATATCATCACCAACCACCCAACCGTCCTAGTTTACGGCATTTGTTTTTTAATTTCCTTAAAGAATGCAACGCTCCCCTTTTAATTTTGTCTTTTTAAAAGCGCACACGCTGTATGTTCTACTTAAACTATAAAGGCAGAATTGAATTGAAGAATTGACATTCACGCCCATTTCGCTTTTCTAGCTTGCCAGGATTATCTTATTTTTTTAGTATAATGTGTCTTCATATTAATTCTAAGGGAAGATGCAATTGCATAGATATCAAATATTTCTTTGTTGCACTGCTTATGTTCAAATAAGTCGAGAGCAAGAGATTTGAATTACGTAGAAATTGCATAAGCAATGGCGCCTTGTAATCTTGCAATGGTATACAGAGAATACAAAAAGTTTGGACTGGACAAATTGCTTTTGATTAGAATGAACTATAAGTTGTGTAACTTAAGGAAGTTTAAGGTTAAATTGAACGATTTCATTTTCTTCAATTTATGACATCATGTTTTACACAGTTTTCCTTTTGACTTATGCGAAAAGGTTAAAGCATTACAAGTGCTTAAAGAAAAGTTGAACTTTTAGTAAAATGTCACCTTTAAGTGCATTACAGAGAGTAATCTAGGGGAGCTGATATTGGATTTCAGAGTAGAGATGTTTCAAGTAGAAAATGAAGAAAATAATTGGGCGCACATTTAATTAAGGTTTTTGTGGCTTTTCCTTCAAATTAATCTGTGATATATCATTTAAGGACTTGTATTAATATTTTAGTAGTAAGGTAATATGACCGCATCTCTAAAAATGTAAGATTCAAACACATAAATGTAATCTATTGCCACAATAAACAAAATCTAATCTAATTGGGCGCACTTAGCCTGTTAGAAATATGTGAAAAATGTGGCTACAAAACGAAGAAGATAAACTTTTATAATAATAATAATTATAATAATTGTATGGCGCGAACGTTCACAGGGGGACCAGGACCAAGCTTGCTCATCAACTACTCGTGTTGTGAGCGGTTGTGTTCCATCGCGAGTAGAAGGGACCCACAGTTTCTTGCCGACTCCGAACTGCGAAGTTTGAAAAGCTTTCTTAGACAGTTATTACTCTTTGAGTGTTGTCAGCAGCTCGAAGGTGGTGGTGTTCAGACGGGAATCGAACCTGGGCCTCCGGCATGTAAGTGTGGCACTCTATCCGCTACTCCACGGGCCACAAAGCTTTAATAATCTGCGTTCGATTTGCAGGGATACCCTTTCATACTTTCAGAATGTACATTAAATGTGTCCTTGTACATGATTAGATCGTTTAGTTTAGGCTACTTTTTACGTTGATTTAGTATTAAGTTAGATTTATAAAAAATAAATTAGATTACTAAGTTTGTTGCTAATCTTTTCTTAGTAATGAGTTTGCATGAAAATTTTCGTTAAAATAAAAACGAAACAACAAAAACATGAACTGAAAGGTAATTAAATATAAGAATAGAAAAGATGAAATCAGAGTGCCTGCATAGGGCCAGTAAGGTCGTTCTTAATAATTGTAAATTAAGAATTTTTTTTGAAATTACAAATAGGACTCTAGCAGACAGATGGTTTCGAATACGGGAACACATAGAAGACCGCAAGTAGTTTCTGACGGCGGCGAACGCAGACGCAACAAAATGGTGCGTAACATTGAATACATCATAAATTAGTTCACAATTCAAATTATTTTTTGTGAGGTCATAAAATATAGAGTTGTATGTCTTTTTTGGCTTGAATTGCAAACGTTGTTTTTGATTATGTTAAATAAAAACATTTACATCTACTAATACATGGTGGCTTACTTTAATTTACGGATGATCCTGGAAACGACTCAAGAAGTGCGTACGATACTCACCACGTATTCTTCGATTTTAAGGCCGCATATTACAGTGTGCACAGAGTCGAGCTATACAGTGCCATGTCCAGTTTTGGCATTCCTACCAAACTCGTCAAATTGTGTAGGATGACGATGGAGAACTTTCGCTACTCCGTCGAGGTCGGTAACGAACTCGCCAAGACCATCAATGTTAAAAAAGTTTTTAGACAAGGCGATGCACTGTCATGCGACTTCTTTAACATTATCCTTGAGAAGATCGTATGTAACTCACAAGTCAACACCAGAGGCATGATCTTCTAGAAGTCAGTTCAATTGCTAGCTTACGCTGATGACATTGACGTGATTACTCAACACAGCGAGCCAATCAATACGGCGTTTGCTGGTATTGAAGCGGAAGCGGCTAAAATGGGTCTGGCGGTAAATGAGGGCAAAACAAAGTACATGCTGTCAACAAGAAAGAACACACCACCTCGACGTCTCGGACAGAGCTTTACGCTAGGCAGCAGAAACTTCGAGGTAGTCAAGGGCTGCGTCTAGCTCGGGTAGGCGGCAAATAGGGGCAAGAAGACCAGTCCCGAAATCAAAGGCAGAATCACACTTGCCAATCGCTGTTTCTTTGGGCTCAAGAGGAAATTATGTAATGGACCCCTCTCTCAAAAGACAAAGCTGGCTTTATAAAACAGCTTGCTCATCGCAGTCCTACTCTATGGCACGGAAACCTGGACGTTACTAAAAGTGGATGAGGAAGACCTGAGTCTTTTCGAGAGAAAAGTTTTGCGTGCGATTTTTGATCCTGTTTGCGTTGATGGTATCTGGAGGAGAAAATTTAATCACGAACTCTATGGGCTGTACAGCGACATGCGCCTGGTCAAGCGTCTTCGAATACAACGCTTAAGATGGCTAAGCCATGTAGAACGTCTGGACACCACTCCTCCACCCCGAAAAGTCTTCGAAGTAGAGCCATTGGGACAACGCAACAGAGGACGCCCTAGGCTAAGGTGGCGCACACAAGTGGGTAAGGATGTCAACCAACTTGGAGTGCTGAACTGGAGGCAGCTGGCGAAAGATCGTGTTGGCTGGAGAGCCATATTGGTTGAGGCCCAGGTCCACCCCGGACTGTAGCGCAACAAGAAGAAGAAGGCTTACTTTAATATATTTGTTTTGCTGTTTCCAAGATATTCAATTACAAAGATGTTTCTTTTGTACCATATGCCCGATTTGACTTGAGAGCTACTGTAAGTGTATGACATGGGAAGAACATAAATCAAATTTTCCATAAATTGAATGAGACCTAAAAAACTAAGGTGTATAAAATGTACTTTGTGTACAATACTAATATGTACCACTGTATCACCGTAAACATAAATTTAAAAAACAATTGGCTTTCATATGACAACTAACAAAAATCTGGGGAGTGGTTGTATGCTCAAAAATCCCAAGTACACAAAGAAACAAGGTCTTCACCAAAAGGGTATCGAAAGAAGCAACACGAATCGAAAAAAAACTGGGGAAAAGCATTCAAATATTGTAAGGAAACAGACAAATAGACGCATTCTGATCCAATGGACTGGTAGACTCAAAAAGTTGCGAAAGATGATTCAGTTGGGGTATTGTATTTTTTCAACCCACATCGTACACTCCTAGATACTTTTCCAACGAGATGTCTACTTTTCGTCAGTCTGGCGTCATTTGATTGACACAATGTATTCCGTAGAAGAGCAGAAGTTATGGAAGCCATTGAAACCTTGTACACTAATAATAATAATTGGGTGGCGCTACAGTCCACAGGAGGGCCAGGGCCTAGCTTGTTCATTAGCTACTCGTGTTGTGCGCGCTACTGTTGGCTCACGAGTAGAAGGGACCTACAGTTGTTTGCCAGCTCCAAACGGCGAATATTACTCTTTGAGTGTTGTCAGCAGTTCGAAAGAGGTGGTGGGGTGAAAAAATGCGAGGTGTTCTGCCAGCTTATACAATATAGTAAAGCAAAAAAGTATACAAGATCGTGGGATGCCCAGGTGTCAAATAACATAATCGAGATAGAAAGCACAAAAAATAAGACATTGTTAAACTGATTACTGTTACGGAAGAATCACTGTTATATGTCAGAAAGAGAAAAATAAGCCCTAAGGATTCTTCTGTTCTTCTGTGGCCGCCGTAGCGTAGTGGGTAGTGTGCGACGCTCACACGTCGAAGGGTCTAGGTTCGATTCCCGGCTGAACACCTCGAATTTTTCACGGCATCACCTCTTTAGAGCTGCTGACAACAGTCAAAGAGTATTATTTGTCTAAGAAAAAGCTTCTTACACTTTGCTCTTTGGAGCCGACAAAAAACTGTAGGTAGCTTCTACTCGCGAGAGAACAGTAGAGCGCACAACACGAGCAGTTGATAAGCAAGTTAGGCCCTGGTCCCCTGTGGACCGCGCCAACAATTATTATTATTAATTATTCTTCTATGAGAGATAAAAATAAGCTTTATTTGTCTATAAATTTTGATGCAGCACTAGAAATTTAAGATCTGGACATTCGAAAAACGTGGAGAAGTGGTTAATACTGCAAATAAGAAGATGATGACTTTCTAATCGCCACTTTCCATAATAAATAGGATTCCGGCGATACGAACTAAAGTAAAAATACAATTTTTACAGGAGATTAAAATGTTACATTGATAATCCCCGAAAAACAGCCGCACAGGTGAAGAATCATTTAAGGAGATTTCTTAAATATTTTCAAGAACATGTGAGACGTCAACGCCAAGGTACAAATATTAACAAAAAGAATTCATATAAAATCTGCTATGCAAGTATTAAAGAAAGGTGTTCCACAAATACAATATAAGCTGTTTTAATCTAACAGATAAAATATTCATTCTTTTAAAAACAAATAAAATAAAGGTTTGGCTGCCTACATCACCTCAGAAAACAACAACGAAATGAATGCAACATTTAGAAGAGAATGTGGCATTCATTTCATACTTATACAAAATGATTTGAACCGGTTGACATCCCATGGCAATAAAGTTTAAAATTGTGTGCATCAATCAGCGTCTCCAAATGCATGGAATTCTAAAATTCAAATTATGGCCATCGTTTAAAATATTAGTCGCATTTATGACTCACTATTTAGCGAGTTAGTTTATTACCAATTAAATTTTGTCATTTAATTATGGAACCTGGCGAAACGTGTTGCATTTTTTATTGATACTACTTAATCAAGCTAGTCCAGTGTGTTAATCCGTTCGTTGCTGGCGATTATGGGAGCAAAGCAAATCATGCCATTTTAGGTATCACAAGCCCCTCAAACCCTGTTGTATTCAGAACCTCAACGGCCAGTCGACACCTGAATGAAATTATCCCACAACCGCCCGCCCAACTCTTACGCGTGCAAAATTTAACGCACGCAAAGTTAAGGTTAACTTACCACAGAAAAAATTATCGGATATTCATCTGTTTTGGTTTCAGAGCACGCAACGAGGGTTGATTTTTTAAGGCCCATTATTATTTTTGATGAAACTGTCAAATTCATAACTGTGAACAATTTAGCAAATTTGAAATGGCGAAAATCCTTATTATTTCCAGGGAAACACACTTTATTATACGAGTGGACATAATATTCATAGAATGGGGAATTGGAAACCCAACTTCTACGTCCAAGAATCTATTTATTCGTACACAATCGCTTTTCTCTGTAAAAGGATTCCTTACTCAATTCCAATCCGTCGCCAACTCGCCACAAAAATAAGCTACGTAGTTCGCAAAAAACACAATTTGATGACTGTACGTCTCCGCAAAGCTATGCAGCAACTAGTAAAATTTCATCGGAAGTGAGCGAGACCGCTTTGTCTGCCGCGCAGTTGTCGCTTCCTCCTGAGGTTCGAATTTCATCAAATGAAATGCGCTTACTCAAGACAATTGGATCGGTTTATGATTTTGCAAAGAAACCTTATCCCATATCCAAGAGCAGACTGCACTCAGCGATGCATGCAAAGAACAAATCAGATTTGTCATTGAAAGAAATACTTCAACGTCCGTCTCCCAGTCGCAAAGCGTGAGTCACGGATAGACGCGAGTTTGGAATCAAGATCACACATCTCAAGGCAGTTCGACTGGCATGCACTAGAGTCGATGCGTCTTTCGGAGCTGCACGTAAATCGTTTGCAATCAACTCATCATGCTGTTGCGAGGTAGTAACACCTGCATATAGCATGTATGTAGTTCTCTCTCTATTCTTAGAATGCAGTGGAATAGGAGGGAGGTATGTGCGAGACTAACGCATTAGTCATGCATCGCGATATAATCACACTTCAAGAGGTTGCGAAGTGTTGCGCGAATCGCCGAGCCAATGAATTAGATGACCCCACAATGTGTGCTCTTTATACTCGCCTTGGACTTGCGATTATTTATGCGCATACATTGCAAAGCATCGGTTAAAAGGTCAACTCCATTGCGAACAAACAAAACTATAAAGTTCCAACGCCGCCGAAGGTCCTGCTGTGACCGATGCGTGACTGCCGAACAGAGGCAATCTTAGATCTAATAGTATTCTCTTACCCTTTTGCTGTTGCTGCTGGTTTCTACTTTTTTTGTTTCTATTTTTCCTCAAACGGGTTGGGTGAATGGATACGAAATTGGATTTCTTCCCACCATCCCCCAAAGGCAGCACCACCAGTTACACTCATTTGGCAGACTTTTCTTAAGCCACAACACACAAGAACACAAAATAACAAGAAAAAAGGAGTGGAGGTTATATAATAAGAACCCACTATAAACCAACAATAAGGATATGTGAAGCAGATTATAGATTTGTACGAACAATGGCGAAGATACTCAAGACCTTGACAATGCCTCTCGGTGCATACATCCACAGCGCCAACGACGACGACGACAATGACAGCGAAAGCGACAAGGAAGCTGGAAAAAATACGACTATTCCAAATGGAAATTAGTTGGCCTCCAAAAAGGATACGCGGCGGAGAGGGTATAAAGTATAAAATAAATAAATAATCATGCGCCCACTTGCAAGCACACTTTCCCCTCGGTGTGTGGATGCACAAGTTTCCTGATGAAATTGATTTCACTGCCAAAATCTAGGTTATCAGGGCAGTTGTTCAAGGTGCAGCGTTTCTCCCTCCCTCTCTTGCATCAGCCACAAAGTGGCTTCTTGTCGAGCAGGCATCGATATTCAACTGGCAGGCGGGCCAAAGAGCCCTTTGCACATAATGGCGGGAAAGACAAATGGTGACCAGACTATTTCGGGGACTGTACGGAAAAAATTGCACACTCATTACTCTACTGGCAACACATACCGCATATCTCCATGACATTCTGAAGCGTGTGTTTGTTGTTCTGGATGTAAATTGGTTTTCAAATGCGAACACCCCTCGGAAAATCGAAGAGCAGGAAGCAATGCACGGTTTTTCGTCGACGCACAACAAGTACTATTATCGAAATATTGGCAACAAAGAAAACAGACGCAAAAACCGACAGAAATTGGATACAAAAGAAAGAATACTCCGGAACTGTTTTTCGACCGTTTTCAACCCCGCAACGTTCTTGATTCAACTGAAGGGGTTGTCGATAAATTCAGTGGAAAACCGATTTAAGAAGCTTTTGACTTTTCGATTTCGGCTCGGGGTACGCTATGTATGGTGTGCACTGTGGACGCCGCCGCGGTACCTATAGATACGTGTAGGTGTTCGATCCAAAAGTATTGTATCTAAGCCCAAAGCACCACACTGAGCCGATACATCTGTGGATGCCATTCGAGGAGAGCTTTCGCGAGTAAGCTCGCCATTTCAGCGTCCACTAGCAAGCTGGCTCCTCGGCGGGATGAATGAAAAAGCAGATGTAAACACACACGCATATACCCGTACATTTCGGTGTACCTGGTCACGGTCTGTTCGCTTGGCAAGCCCGTGTTGTCACAGAGCGAGTACGTCACTCGCTTGAATGGGTGTAAGACGCTGAGCGTTAGATGTTTGCATTTCCCAAGGTCAAAGTGACCCTAATCCATATATGGGGGGAGTAGTGTTTTATGTGTGGGCCTGTGCCTGTGTGGGAAGGATGCCCAATATACACCAATTGCGGCGAGTAACGCACCACCCCCTCAATGTACGTCATTGCATTCGGCGGTGCCTCGGAGGAATTCCGATGCTGCGGATAGAGTTCTTAATATAGGAGCATGACTCGGAGGCGTGGGAACGAATCGAAATCACCATCGCGGATGCGTATCGCACATCACTTACCTTTTACGGTGGCTTTTGGGGTCAGTTTTAGACCATGAGAGCGGATTAATCACTTTAACGATTCACTGTAACTGATAGGCACTAATCGGAGTGAATGACGCGTCCCAAAGATCTCGTATTGAAGATTTTTCTCTGCTGCGTAGTGGCGACAATGAGGAGAAGGCGAAACGCAAAACCAGTTGTGAGTTCTTCACTAGTGTGTCGATAGATAGCTACTAAATACTGACTGCTGTTGGAAGCAACGTTCATGTTAACTTCCAGAGCTTTTTATTTCAGTTTCTTTGAAGTAGTGCTCTTTTTATCTTTTAAGGCGTTCAACTAAGATGCTTGTGTCTCGCTGGTGTGAACGAAACTTTTTCCCCCCGAAACTGGTGATTCATGTGCGCGGATGCCTCCTTGCGGCCGGTTTATAGTCCGTGGTGTGTGCCAAGAATCATATTGGAGTCGTAAAAATACTGATTCGGGCAGATTCACATGACCAATAAATAAGCGTGAAGGTTGAGGATGCTTCGAACCTGACACTGTTTTTGTTACGTCTTAAGGGCACTTACACACATAAATTTGCATCCTTTTAGCACTTGGAAAGGGCGGCGGTAAGAACGTGTTGGCAGCAATGCTTTTTAACCTTGGGGAAAAGTTTTTTGAAGAATTTTGGAGCACGGGTTTCATTTATTTGTGTTTTAACTATTTCCTGGGGGGACGGGGGCATTTGTGGGCTGAATTGCGTGTGCAGGTTTCAAAACTAAGCACTGAATGAAACAAGGAGGATGGCTTTACTTTAAAAAAATCTTTGTACCCCTCTTAATGGATGTCTCAATCTGATAAAAATTAGAAAAAGGTGAGCTTTATAGGATACGAAATAAAAATTGAAAAATAAATTTCTGGGAATGACATTTCAAAACATTTCCGCTTATGGCTGAAATGATATTAAGAGTCGGATTTATATATTTTATGATAAAAAAGGACATTCTGTGTCATCCACCTGTTTTTTTTATACAAAATTATATTCTTTGGAAACAAAAATAAATAAAGACACTTGGGGCCGGTTTACAAAAATAACACACACATTAGCTTAGAGCACTTGTGAAGAGTGAGCTAGTTAATATATATAATAACAGTGGGTAGAGTGCGACGCTCACACGCCGAACGGTCTAGGTTGGATTCCCGGCTGAACACCTCGGATTTTTCACGGCACCACCTCTTTCGAGCTGCTGGCAACACTCAAAGAGTCTGTCTGTCTAAGAAAGCTTCTCAAACATTTCTCAAACTTCGCCGTTCGGAGTCGGCAAAAAACTGTAGGTCCCTTCTACTCGTGAGAGAACAGTAGCGCGCACAACAGGAGTAGTTGATGAGAAAGCTAGGCCTTGGTCCCCCTGTGGACTGTCGCGCCAACCATTATTATTATTCAATTCATTTTCATTGATCACATAGCAAAATAAAAAAAAATATAAAAAAGATTACGTTCAAAATACAACATTGCAACACTTTTATTATTTCTTATGAATGCAGGAAACCTAGGGTTTGATGGCAGTTGAATTCAGAAGCAATTAAAAATTTGTTACTAATACAACTTTATGCAATAGGGAATTGAATCACAATTTCTCCGCGAAAGGAAATTAAAGGCAATTATGGTGCTTGAATTGTTTTCTTTTTTTACAGACTACAAGTGACTTCCTTCAACATATTTTCCCATTTTGGCTCAATATTGTTTGTCAAGTCATCATGAAAAAACTTATTACACTGTTCAGCAGTAGTCAATTTTCAATTAAACTTTATTTTACAAGATATTTACAATTCCAAATTTAAGCCTAAAACTACAATGAATATACGAGGGGCGTTCAATATATTCTCGGTATCGATATGAAGGAAAATGCGAATTCAATTTTAATTGTTTTTATTTTATTTTTCAATTTAATTTCAATATTTTTCAATATAGTCTCCCCTAACATGAATGCATTTGTTACATGTTGTGATAAGCTTTTTTAAACCCTCAACAAATAAATTTCCACTTTCTCTGCAAAATACCCATTTGTTGCCGACTTGAGTTCTTCATCATCCGAAAATCTTTTTCCATGAAGACATTTTTCCAAATCCGGAAACAGGAAACAGGGGCAACGTCTGGACTATAAGGTGGGTATTGGATTTCTTCGAAACCACAATCTTACGCGGCAGCCTTGGAAACTCGCACCGTGTGAACAGGAGCGTTGTCATGAAGAAGCAACACACCCGCTGCGAGTTTAGCCCGTCTTTCCTTTTTAATTTCCTCCCGCAAATTATGCTAAGTGGAAGCGTAGGATGTGGTGTTGATGATTTCACCTTTTTTTTTGTACTCAATGAGCAATATTCCCTTTGAGTACCTAAAAAACTGTGGCCAGGAGCTTCCCTGCAGACGGAGTGACTTTAAACTTCTTCGGAAGGTCTGTTCTTTTTTTATGCCACTGCATGGACTCTTGTTTACTTTCAGGGTCATAGTGGTGACCCCATGTTTCGTCCCCAGTAAAAATTTAAATTTATAAACATCTCCAAACGTTCTCTACAGCATGCGATTTTCACTTTTTTTAAGGCGCTGTGAGCATTCGTGGCAGCCAACTTTCACTGACCTTTGAAAGGTAAGATGGTCATGAAGAATGGTATGAATGGTACCAATTGAAAGCTTAGTGATCTCTGCCATCATTTTCACCTTTATTCAGGCATCCTCAAGAATAAGTTTTTCGGCTTCTTTGATGCTTTCTCCCGTACAAGCAGTAGCCGGGGCGCCGAAGCGGGGGTAGTCTTCAATGCTCTCTCTGCCTCTCTTGAACTCACTTGACCACTTTGGCACAGTCGATAGTGAAGGTGCGGAATTCTGGTAAATAGCCACCAACTTTTCATGAATAGTTTTTTGACTTTTTCCTTGCTTGAGAAATTTTATTACAGCGCGATGCTCAATTTTCACCATCATCATATCAGTTGCCGTTATGATTCTGTCTAACTAGAGAATGCACTAAAATAATAGTATAACTTGATAAATAAGTCAATTTACATATAATATATAACTACAGTTTCGCGCAGATACTGATTTCGTAGAGTCAAAATCAGATCTTTTCGTTGAGCAAAAAACAAAACGACGACACAACATTGTTACATATACACCACAATTAATTTAGTGAAAGAAACGCCGGATGAGATGAATAACTATTAACTTCAGAATGTGGTATATTTTATATCAATTTAAAAATTAATTTCGTTTTATTCCATTTCAACGTTTTATACCTTTAAAAATAACATATACAGAAAATGTTCAGCTTCACTAGTGATTGAAGCAGATCCTTGCCCGAAAGTGTTATCATATCTCATATTCAAAATTATGATTAATGGCAATAAGTCATATAAAACGCGTTTAAACTTTGGTATTTAACATACCTAGAGGAAATGATTTGAGGGAATACCACTATCTCAATAGGTACAACTTAAAATATAGATGCGACTTCTGATCTTTTTTGTCAACTGAAAGTAATTCAATTTAAATACAGGCAATCTGATGTTATTTGTGTTTACAGCATATATGTTTAATTTCAAGTTTAAGTGGTTTACAACTCGTTCTTAGTTAACGCAGCCGTGTATTTCATTCCTATTCCATTCCTCTTCTAATTCAAAATCCCCACAAATTAACCACGCGAACACAGCCAGCACATGCCTGACAGCTGATCAATGGAACTGTCACTCTAACAATTGCGTTGACATATGTTCAAATATTTGTTTATTGTTTTACACCTAATTACACTTGCCGGGTGTTTTCGTCCACTAAATATAAAGCAAAACATAAATAAAATAGCTTACTTTTAAGTCGTAAAGAATGGGTCTTCCATTTCGTCAACTACGCAAACTGTGGCTTCTCTATCTCTTCTTGCTGTTTTTTGCATTTTTTATGTTTGCTCTTAGCATAAACGTCTACCTTCAAAGCCTCCAGGCTACGGATCTGAGAAAGAGGTAAAGCCAAGTCAATAGCCTTTCGAACAAAATTAGTATGCATAATTGGAATAATT
Organism: Eristalinus aeneus; assembly: GCA_955652365.1. Taxonomy (NCBI): domain Eukaryota; kingdom Metazoa; phylum Arthropoda; class Insecta; order Diptera; family Syrphidae; genus Eristalinus; species Eristalinus aeneus. The sequence continues at coordinate 1,133,729 of OY019131.1, forward strand.
TACAGAGCAGCTGTTACTAGCCGTGTGAGATCAACGACAAGTTTGGTCGTGGCGCATTACGTTGGTGCTGGGAATATTTTCGGAAATATGACCAAAGGTTTTCATTATACACTCTTCTCATGCTTTCTTATGTTCATACGATTATCGGAGTTGGGCAATCGCAGAAATGGCGTACAATGTGATGGTGACGTATGTTTCCCTTTCTAGATGATTACAATGTGAACGACTTTAAGCCGATCGACGGGGAAGGCGCTCTGGGACGGCCAGTACTTATTCCGCCAAAGGATAGTTTTAGAATGCAAAGAATGTTCAAATTGAATAGCTTCAATATAATGGCTAGTGATAGGATTCCACTCAATCGTACCTTGAAAGACTACAGAATGCAGGAGTAAGTTAAAGCACAGAAGTGGATGGACGTGTAAGGTATTTATGATTGTTCTTCAGATGTCAGACGATCAAATATGACATCGAAAAACTGCCAACGACATCGGTAATCATAGTTTTCCACAACGAGGCCTGGTCTGTGCTGCTTCGCACAATTTGGAGTGTCATTAATCGGTCGCCGAAGCCGCTGCTGAAAGAAATTATTCTGATTGATGACGCAAGTGATAGGGGTGAGTAAGTTGCACTTCATATGGTATTTTAACTGACGTCATCCATCTTAGAATATCTGCAGAGGCCTCTCGAAGAATATGTCGCTAAGCTTCCTGTTCGCACAAAACTTTTCAGACTTGGAGTGAGGCAAGGACTGGTTCCCGCACGACTGCTTGGTGCAGCCAATGCCGAAGGTAATGTACTCACCTTCCTGGACGCACACTGCGAATGTTCGACAGGGTGGCTAGAACCGCTTCTGGCTCGAATCAAGGAGAAGAGAAACAGTGTTCTGTGTCCTGTCATCGATATAATTTCCGATAACACCTTCGCTTATACAAAAACTTTGGAGAATCACTGGGGTGGATTCAATTGGGTTCTTAGCTTTAGGTAAAATGCTTTCTGCAAAACAAGATATACTTGACAGCTCAATGGCTTTTCAGATGGTTTGCATCGATCTTGAAGAAGGGCGATGAAGCTGCCAAACCTATCCCCACGCCTGCGATGGCTGGTGGCCTTTTTGCCATTGACAAGGGATATTTCTACGATATGGGTGCTTATGATGAACAAATGAAAGTAAGTTTTCGAATGCAAGCTGTGCACAAACTATGGGCACACACGGTTACTAGAAATGCATGAAAATGAGTCTGGGACAAGTCATTCTCCTCATACTCTCTAATCTCATCATACCGCTCTTTTCAGATATGGGGTGGTGAAAACGTCGAGATGTCATTCCGAATATGGCAGTGTGGAGGTTCGATCGAGATCAGCCCATGCTCGCACGTTGGCCACGTATTCCGCAGAAGTACACCGTATACATTCCCAGGTGGAATCAGCGAAGTTCTCAGCAATAATCTAGCTCGTGCTGCTCTTGTGTGGATGGACAAGTGGGCGGATTTCTTTTTCATGTACACTTCAGTGGATGATGAACTCAAGAGAACACTGGTAAGTGCATAAGATGTCCAGAAACAAAAAATTCAACATTCTCAAATTTTATAGAACATAACCGACCGCCTTGACCTTCGAAGACGTCTTCAGTGCAAATCATTTGAATGGTATCTTGAAAACGTCTGGTCGGAGCATCCGTTTCCTATGGAAGACAGGTTTTTCGGTCAAATCGTCTGGCTGAATGGGGAAACGAAATTTAGTAAAAAATTCGAAAAGGCTCTCCAAAAGATACCTGGACGCTTAGTGCCAAAAAGTCTATACGGCGTCTTCTTTGAAGTTGGTAAAACAAAGATAACCGCAGAAGATGTGGACGAGGATGACTATTGCCTTCGCAAGCTTAGAAAGCCCAAAGATAACCAAGGACCGTCTGCGTCATCCATGACAACGTTGCATGCTGGAAACTGCTACCCAGACCCAGAGTTGCAAGATAAATTCGTTATAAAACCAAATGGGCAGATTATGACCAATGAAAATCTATGCATTGACTACAACTCCTATTTCAAGGAGCAGACGACCACGAAAGGAGTCCACGAGACCAATGTGCAACTCTACGGGTGTGTTGATCATGACCGCCAACTCTGGAATTATGATATACACGTAAGACAGCACTTCCTTGTGTTCCTGAGCAACTAATCAAAGCCTTTTTCTTAAACTATTTAGACTATGAATGTTATCCATCGTGAGTCGAAGTTGTGCCTTACTATGCGGAAGGAGCAGCCGCAAATTGTTAGCGCTCAGAAGTGCGTGCCAAACGATCGCAAGCAGATGTGGGCAATCGTACCACTGCCCTGGCATACCGAAGATACATAGAAATCGTTTTTTATTTGAAGTAGTTAATAAATCGGATTGTTTTTAAAAAAAAAACAATTATTCAAGGTGGTGTAACGAAAGTTGAAGGTTAGGTTTTGAAACGTGGTTCTTTATGAAGTAATATTTTCTTTGAAGAGCTTGAAGCTCCAGTCTTATGCTGACCTTTGGGTTTACCGTCTGCAAGGGTTCACAATTTTAGGGCAGATGTCAGAAGGTTCTTTTCTGTACACATTTTTTTCATGATGAGTACAAAATGCATGTGTGGAGGTATTGATGCCTATTCTGCAGCAGCTTAACATGAGAAACTCACGGAACCTGTTTAAATTCGTCGTCGAGAGCTTGAGGAAATTAGTTTTCCCTATTTGTGTCCGACTCGAATGTCTTTCAAACGTGCTCGTTGTATGCTATTGTTTGTATTCTCCGATTCCTTTATCTGTTCGCTTCTACCATTTCATCCCACTTCCTGAAACTATAGATACTCCTTTTGTTTAGGTTGGAAAAGCTATTTCCGAACTTCATTAAATACTAAGAGCGAGATTGGTGAAGGCGGTTCTGTCTTTCTTACTTTTGGCTTACCTATAACACCCCTCTAATTCCAGCTGCCAACCAAGAGCAGTAACTTAAGGTTTGAGGCAGAGCTTGAAAAGATCGTATACAGCTCTCAAGTCGATCCTCGGGGGAACTAACTTGAAGACGTCCGTTCAGTTGCTCGCTTAATACTAATAATAATTGCTGGCGCGACAGTCCACAGGGGGACCAGGGCCTAGCTTGCTCATCAACTACTCGTGTTGTGCGCGCTAATGTTCACTCACGAATAGAAGTGACCTACATATTTTTGCCGACTCCGAACGGCGAAATTTGAAAAGCTTTCGTAGGCAGTTATTACTCTTTGAGTGTTGTCAGCAGCTCGAAAGAGGTGGTGCCGTGAAAAATTCTTGGTTTTCAACCGGGAATCGAACCTAGACCCTTCGGTGTGTGAGCGTTGCACTTTACCCATCACGCCACGGCGGCCAGTTGACGTTGATAGTTATATAACTCAAGAAATGGCTTATTTTTGAATAACGGTAAGTGAATGCAAAAAATTATATGATTGCACGTGCACAAGCACAACTTCAACGTCTGCTGAGAATGGACAGTAAAACTTTTGAGTTTTTAACTACAAACTCTTAAAGCGGAAAAAGGCTTCATTAAAACCAACCAATGGAGAGCACAAATCTAGAGCATTTTTATTTAAGCTGTAGGGTCACAACTGTAGTGCATACAAATGGAATAATTAATCAATCATTAAAAGTTCAGTTTCAGCTCCGTCCCGGACTGCAATGTTAATCAAGAAGAAATATAAACAATGAAGAAAGGAAGCATAACTTTTTGTTTTACATTCGATTTTTGGTCCTATTTTCGTTGATGGCATCTGGAGGAGAAGATTTAATGACGAACTCTATGGGCTGTACAGCGACATGCGCATGGTCAAGGCTCTTCGGATGCAACGCTTAAGATGGCCAGGGTATGAAGAGCGTATGGACACTACGGCTCCGGCCCGATAAGTCTTCCAATCTGAGTCAGTGGGACAACAGAGGACGGCCTAGGCTAAGGTGACGCACACAAGTGCAACCAACTTGGAATCCGCAATTAAAGGCAGCTAGCGAAAGATCGTGCTGGCTGAGGAGGAGTGTAGGTTGAGGTCCAGGTCCAACCCAGACTGTAGCGCCACAAGAAGAAGAAGACGAAGAAAGGAAGCCTTCAAATGGTTTTCCAACATGGAGCTCATAACTGTAAATTTAATGTTTAATGTTTTTAAACGGATTCTTCCACTAATACTCAACAACATCACGGTGAAGTAGACAAACAATTTACGTTTGTAAATTTTAAAAATTTAAATTTAAAAAAAAGTTGTTTGTTAAAGTTTATTTATGGTTTTGAAAAAATATTTACCTTTCCAGCTGACTTGTAGCTCCTTCTACAAGTGCCCAAAAATCCAAATGAAATATTCGCACTTACTTTAATCTCCAAGAATCCAGAACAAAAAACGGTCCATCAACAAAGTCCATCTGCAAGTTGCAGACTGCAACATACAGCAGAAATTAAATCAAAATTAATTCAAAAACACGATCATTAGACACCAACACCGATCGTCGCTGCCGCCCCCAAATGCACACCTATTGCAATGCGTTGAGTATCTCTGTGGCGCCAGGTACTGTTCAATTTATCAAAACCAATGGGTGGGTGGTTGGCTTCGATCACGTTTACATCTCTATGCTGGGTTTCTGCCGAATGAACGTTAATTAAATCAGAGCTACGCCATTAAATCACATCACAGAGTGTCAGAGTTTGACATTTGTATCAAAATGGAGCCAGGGGAGCTAATTTGCATGTGAGCGCGCTCTACAAAATTGGATCACTTGGCGCGGGTGTGGGTCCGGTTATGTTTCCTTGGGGCTGCGGATAAGTTAAAATCCCATCCGTAGCGGTGTGTCGTCAACCGGATCTGTGTTTGAGGCGTCATGGCGTTTCGCAGAGATAGAAAGCGACAATTATAGCTTCCACTTTTAATACGAGTGTAAACGTTATGCATATCACTGTCATTAGTCCATCTTCTGCTATCTTCAAACTGCAAACATTTCGTTCCCTTTATGTGTATTTCGTAAGTTATACTTCTACTTTCACAGATTTTATGTTCCTGTTAATAACTGTTTTAATATTCGTTGTGTAGATAATTATGTTTTTATTGTTCATCATGGGGGTGTACTATTAAGAAAGCAAAGTAAGCTTCATTAAGTTTACAACACAAGAGGGAAATTCGCATAAATGTAACTAAATAGCTCAAAGCTAAGCCTTGAAATGCAGATTAAATTTCTTGTGGGCAATATTTATTGAACTGGATAAATTTACAAGACTCCCACTGATAGGTTTTCATCAGTAATATGTATTACGAGGACTTTTTTCAATACTTGCGTTTGGATTCTACGTTATTTAATACCGTAGAAAAGAGCGCTTCCACGCCATTTTTGGTATTATTGTCTGCAACAAACTCTTTAAGTTCTTGCTGTAGCTTGAATAAGTGCAACTGAATTTAATATAATAATAATCCAATACAAGTTTTTTGTGATTTAAAGGGTTTAACAATCCGCGAAGGACTTGGTTTGCCTTCTGTTATAAGAACTGTAAAACACTTGCAAGTGGAAGGAGCCTTTAAATTGACGTTCACATAAAAGGCTATCCAAAGAAACTTTAATTTTGCTAAGTAGTAACATATATAGTGGTCGCCGTGGCGTAGTGGGTAGAGTGCGACGCTCGCACGCCGAAGGGTCTAGATTCGATTCCCGGCTGAACACCTCAAATTTTTCTCGGCACCACCTCTTTCAAGTTATTACTCAAAGAGTAATAACTGTCTAAGAAAGCTTCTCAAATTTCGCCATTCGGAGTCGGCAAAAAACTTTAGGTCACTTCTACTCGTGAGGTATCAGTAGCGCGCACAACACGAGTAGTTGATGACCAAGCTAGGCGCTGGTCCCCCTGTGGACTGTCGCGCCAACAGTTACTATTATTATAAGTAACATTTATGGCCCGAACCCACCTTGTGATTACCTGCGTCCTTGGTCAGGGCCTCCGTCGATGGGTGGGTCTCTCTACAGCACAACCAGGGATGGCGTGACTCTCCAAAATGCAGGATAACCAAGAGTATGCTCCCAAACGTCTGCAAGAAATCCGCATCTTTTCTGCTATCTCTAGACAGAAACGAGTGCAGACGACTTGTCCACGTACTAACGGGACACTTTACCTTCGTTATGTACCTGAGTCGGCTTGGGATTAGTGATGTCACACTCTGCGACGCCTGTGGAGAAGGTGAAGACACTTCAGAGCACTTTCTCTGTCAGTGTCCTGCTTTCGCTCGTATCAAGTGCCGGTTATTTGGCGCTGATGTGGTGGGAACTGAAAACCTAAGTTCTATATCACAGAAGCGCATCTTGGTTTTTCTTCGGAAAACCAAGAAATTACATTAAATGAAGGTTACTGCCTGGTAGTACAATGGTCCAGTATTTGAGTCTGAGCGCTCCAGTGTAGTTTATCCAAACCTCCAACAAGAAAAAAAAACATTTATGAATTTAAATCGGGATATAGGAAATTCAAGAAGCCACCCACTGTCGCTAATACAACTATCTTTATTGGCCTCCAGAAATTGTTTGCTCCAATCGATTCTATTTTTCTGCCCGATTTATTATTTTACATGTAGCAATTTAATAGATAGCAGTTGTGATAATTTTTAGGAGATTTTTTATGATAATAGTTGAATTAAACCAACTCTTTTTTTTTAGTGTCTATTCGATTTCCAGACATATTTGTATTTGCTCACTGTTCCGCAGATGTTGTATAAAATGTATACTTTAATAGGTACAGATCACACGACGAATGTGGATATCGTTATTCCGTTCGATATTAGTACCGTTATATCCAGAATTCGTTTGTTTGCTTCTTCCTTTTATGCAATGTTTACATTTTGCAAACAATTATTTGACTGAACAAAATGTAAATATTTTTGTTATTGCTTATTTTTATCGTACTGACATTGGAAATTGTGATGTTTTTGTTTATCGAATGTGTTAAAAACAAGTGTGTGAATACATTTATAAAGAAACTATACTCAGAAACTTTTCGGGAAACTTTTTGGATCGGAGCAGTGGTGTCCATACGCTGTATGTGGCCTAGTCATCGTAAGACGCTTGAAAGGGCCCATGTCACCGTACCGCCCAAAAAGAAACTATACTCGAAAAGCAGTGCGTTTTTATTATCTTCTCTATTTCAATTGAAATTACGAACAATTTTTCATTTTAAAATTATTTGACATACTGTATATCATTCCAAATTCGCTTCGTCAAATCATATATTTTTTTTAAAGCATAATCACGACAACGTCTGTAATAATTTTTGATTGTTTCTTTACAGAATTCTTTTCGTCATCATTCGGTCCGTTTCGATTGTACAATTCCCATGTTAAAACGTCTTGCCCTGGCATGATTCTGTGGATCTTCCGATGTAGAGGATCTTCTCTTAACAAATTAACATGCATTTTCGCGCAGTTGAGACCATTTATCTACCAATGTTCATAGAAGTATAAAATAATATTCATAATAGTCTAAAAATAGTTTATGGAAAGCATACTTTAAGTTTCAGTTTTGTTTTGAAAACTATCACAGCTCATAAAGCTTTTGACATTGTTAAGACCCATGGTACACATAAGTATGTATGTGACCATATTTTTACACTTGGAAATAAAAAAAAAGTTTAAAAAATAATTGTGTGCCTAATTTATGCTCTTATAACTATAAAAAAACACTTCATTTCGTTTACGTTCAGGTCCTAAGAGGTTAATGTCATAAAAAAAAACAAAAAATAAAGAAAACTACATTTTTAAAATTTTGAAATTTTCTTATTTCACGTTTAAAACGCTTTCAATGATGGGAATACTTTTGAATTACAGTCACATGAAATCAAATAATTTTTATAGAAGTTCTTATTGAGCCGAAAATGTTGTAATTTCTGTGTAAAAGTATCACAGCTAAAGAGACCCATTTTTAATTTCAAATTTTGAGCTTCATTTGTTTCGTCCCTTAGCGATGTTGGCAGAAAAAAATTGTATTAATTTGTAAATTTGTATATAATTGTTCTGTGTATAAATGAAAGTCTTTAATATTTATACCCGAAACTTGTTTTTTTTTGCATAAAGATTCATTGCTAAGTAGAATGTATATGTTACATACAGAATTGCAGTCGGTCACAAGCACGTTTCCTCCTACTAGTGCTGTATGCGCTTTTGTTCTCTTACGAATGGAAGGGACTCACAGTTTTTTACCAACTCCGAATGGCGAGGTTTACACAGCTTTTTATAGATAAATTTCATTCTTTAAGTGTTATTATCAATTCGTAAAAGGCTGCTGGAATCGAACCTGGGACACTTATTGTGTTGCTCTTCTACTTTTCCCATTTCGCCAACTAATTTAAGTGAAATTCGTCTTATTCCCAATTTTTGAACAATAGAATTCTGAAATATACAGTGGTGTGCAAAATAATAGGTTTAAGGGCTGCCTTTCAAGTGAATATTCTTGTTGTCAGAAATTAGTTGAAAATGGTAATACGAATACACTTATACTTCTTCTTCTTCTTGCGCTTAAGTTCGGGCTGGACTTGGGCCTCAACAAACATGCCTCTCCAGCCAGCACGATCTTTCGCCGGCTGCCTCCAGTTGCGCACTCCAAGTTGATTGACATCCTTATCCACTTGTGTGTGCCACCTTAGCCTAGGGCGTCCTCTGTTGCGTTGTCCCAATGGCTCGGATTCGAAGACTTTTCGGGGCGGAGGAGTGGTGTCTAGATGCTCTACATGGCTTAGCCATCTTAAGCGTTGAATTCGAAGACGCTTGACCAGGCGCATATCGCTGTACAGCCCATAGACTTCGTGATTAAATCTCCTCCTCCAGATGCCATCAACGCAAACAGGACCAAAAATCGTACGCAAAACTTTTCTCTGGAAAAGACTAAGGGCTTCCTCATCCGCCTTTGCTAACGTCCAAGATTCCGCGCCATAAAGTAGGACTGATCAAGCTGTTATATAAAGCGAGCTTTGTCCTTGGAGAGGGCTCTCCAAAGAAACAGCGATTGGCAAGAGTGATTCTGCGTTTGATTTCGCGACTGGTGTTGTTGTCTCTGTATACCGCGATGCCGAGGTAGACGAAATCCTTGACTACCTTCCAGACGTCGATGTGGGGTGTCCTTTTTTGATGACAGCATGTACTTTGTTTTGCCCTCGTTTACCGCCAGACCATGTCATCAATGTCATCAGCGTAAGCTAGTAACTGAACTGACTTCTAGAAGATGGTGCCTCTGGTGTTGACTTGTGAGTTACACACTATCTTCTCGAGGACGATGTTAAAGAAGTCGCATGACAGTGCGTCGGCTTATCTAAAAACTTTTTTGACATTGATGGTCTCGGTAAGTTTGTTACCGACCTTGACGGAGTAGCGAAAGTTCTCCATCGTCATCCCACACAATTTGACGAGTTTGTTAAGAATGCCAAAACTAGACATGGCACTGTATAGCTCGACTCTGTGCACACTGTAATATGCGGCCTTGAAATCGAAGAATACGTACTGAGTATCGATTTGCACTTCTTGAGTCGTTTCCAGGATCTGCCGTAAATTAGAGTAAGCCACTATGAATTAGTAGATATAAATGTTTTTTATTTAACCTCGCATTTTTTCACGACACCACCTCTTTCGACCACCTGACAACACTCAAAGAGTAATATTCGCCGTTTGGAGCTGGCAAACAGCTGTAGGTCCCTTCTACTCGAGAGCCAACAATAGCGCGCACAACACGAGTAGCTAATGAACAAGCTAGGCCTTGGCCCTCCTGTGGACTGTAGCGCCACCCAATTATTATTATCAGTGTACAAGGTTTCAATGGCTTCCATAACTTTTGCTCTTCTACGGAATACATTGTGTCAATTAAACGACGCCTGACTGACGAAAAGTAGACATCTCGTTGGAAAAGTATCTAGGAGTGTACGATGTGGGTTGAAAAAATTCAATACCCCAACTGAATCATCTTTCGCATCTTTTTGAGTCTACCAGTCCATTGGATCAGAATGTGTCTATTTGTCTGTTTCCTTACAATATTTGAATGCTTTTCCCCAGTTTTTTTTCGATTCGTGTTGCTTCTTTCGATACCCCTTCGGTGAAAACCAAGTTCCTTTGTGTGCTTGGGATTTTAGAGCATACAAACATTCCCCAGATTTTTGTTAGTTGTCATATGAAATCCAATTGTTTTTTAAATTTAAGTTTACGGTGATACAGTGGTACATATTAGTATTGTACACAAAGTACATTTTATACACCTTAGTTTTTTAGGCCTCATTCAATTTATGGAACATTTTAGATATGTTCTTCTCTTGTCATACACTTACAGTGGCTCTCAATCCAAACGGACACACAAAAGAAAAATCTTCGTAATTGAATATCTTGACAACAACAAAACAAATATATTAAAGTAAACCTTATTCTTTTTGTTGCGCTACAGTCCGGGGTGGACCTGGGCCTCAACCAATATGGCTCGCCAGCTGCCTCCAGTTCCGCACTCCAAGTTGGTTGACGTCCTTATCCACTTGTGTGCGCCATCTTAGCCTAGGCCGTCTGATTAGATGACTTTTCGGGCCAGAGCAGTGATGTCCATACGCTCTACGTGGCCTAGTCATCGTAAGTTTCGAATCTGAAGACGCTTGACCTGGCGCATGTGACCGTACAATCCATTGAATATTCTCCTCCAGATGGCACCAACGCAAACAGGACCAAAAATACACAATTTAACTGTAAATCTAGCATCACGTCGTATGATTTCTAGAGAGTGTTACGTTAATTTTCTTTTTTTTTCTCTTTTTTTCTTTTACCCTGTTCATTTTTGTGTTAGGACATCAGATTTGAGTATGCAAAATTAAAGGTGCGCTTTTGTAAAGTGGTATTAGCTCTTTTGTGACCGCCATGGCATACTGGGTAGATTGCAACATTCACACGCCAAAGGTCTAGGTTCGATTCCCGGATAAACACCCCGAATTCTTCACGGCATCATCTCTTACTAGCTAATGACAACACTCAAAGAGTAATAACTGTCTAAAAAAAGGCTTCTCAAAAAATGTCACTGTTCGGAGTGGGCAAAAAACTGTAGGCCCTGTAGGTCTTGTGACCCAATTGTGAGCTACTACTACTACTTGAGATACCACTTGTAAGCGAGCAGTAGCGCGCACAACACGAGTAGTTGATGAGTAAGCTAGGCCCTGGTTCCCCTTTGGACTGCCGTGTTATTTAATTATTATGAGATCTTTTAGATTGGGACAAATCCTATTTTGCCTTAAAATTTTTTTAATTTATTACAATTTATTATTTGTACATAAATATACCCCTAATTTGAAGAAAATACACCGACATTTTGGATCAAAGACCATTGGTTGTGGACAGCATACACTTTTTCTGTTTCTTTTAGCTTGTAGATCTAACATTTTGTTGCAATTTAAAAATATTTTCTGTAAGCATTAGGTAAAAAACTAATTCAATTTTTCAGGCTAACTATAGCTCGCATAATGAACTCTCAATTATGGCCTGGATATAAACAAAAGCCTTTATTACTTAACAATCCAAGCAATTTCAACCAAAATTGATTATGTAACTCTTCTCATTTCGTATTCCTTTCCTTAAACTTACCTTTTCAAATGATTTTATTTTTAATCGACTATAGTTTCATGAAACGAAACCATAAAAACGCGTACAAACACACAAATCCATCACATATAAAATAAAAAAAGTTTTATTCAAATAAACAAACATTCACTTCTGAACAATAAAATCAATAAAATTCAACAATATTTCTCTACAAAAACATTTTTTTACATTTTACACATTTACGTGGTAGGTTCTTTCTTTAAGCTAAAAAAATCGGTCTATACTACACCAAATATCAAAATAGCACCCTGTTTAGAACTTCTTCTTCAATCGACTGAATTAGACATCGATTGACTTTACAACATTCATATACAAGTACAGGACAGACGTGGCTGTGTTCGAAATTTCAAATACTTCTCGCAGGAGAGCTGTGCAACTTTTACAAACGAAATCTGAAACATAGGACTTTCTAAGAGATGCCAGTATGCATCGTTTTATAATACTAAGTGAACTTTCTTAATTTACACAAAAAATATGAAATATGTAGGTAACTAGCAAGTAGAAGAGTATTGCGATGTTTTTCTTAATTGTTTTTTTTTTTCTTCTCGCATTGTTTAGCGGTTTTTTTCTTAAAACATAAACGAAGACAGAACTGTTTTCAGTAAGTAGTAGTAGTAGGTTTTTAATTATATGTTTTGAAGCGAAGCCAAAATCAAAGAGTTTATGGTTTGTCTCGGTGGAGAACGGGAAGACACAGGAGAGTGGGAAGGTACACATATATTTTTTCGTTTTTTTTCTGTTAAGTTTGAAAATGCTTTGGCAAAATTCCGTTTCGCTTCGTGATTCGTTATTCTACAAGTACATACAAAATACATATATTAATTTATTTACCACCTGACTTACGAGCTAATTGGCATAGAACACGGTTGTTGTTGTTTTTCTCTTAAATTTTACATTACAAACGGTCTGTGGCTTAGGCGGTACAACCTAGATTAATCTTAAACGTTTAAAACTAAAACTATACAATGATTTTTTACAGACACAGTATACTTGTAGCGTTATGGTAGTCGTAGCGTATTATTTATGCTTTTCTTCTGTTTTCTTTTGCTTTTAGATTAGGTAAAGCACAGGAATTTGTGTGAATATTTCTGTTGTACAAACATTGGTGGTTAGTTTTACACAAAATACAAGGAAAATATTGCTTATAGCTTAGAGAGTGATTTTCATCTTCATTGTTATTCGACTTCTGAACCGCTTGCGCCTTATTTACAAACGAGGGCGAGGAAGTATAAAATTAAAATGGAGGTTAATGTCCTAGTTTGTGATGATGCTGCCTTGAGAGGTTTTGTGGCGAGGTGGGTATGCGTTGGCTAGGAGCAACAAACATTTAAATTTTGGAAAATATTTACCCGAAAAGGTTTGTTCGTTTTATATATAAAAGACAAAACACTGAAAATCTGTTATTCCTTAAAACCCCTGTTAAGCAGTGTTCTCTTTTTCGAATCAGGCAAAATTTCTTGAACAGAAGATCTGTGGTCTCCTAAATGGCACATGACGCGACTGACAGGCGACAAAAGTCGAGAACCATTACCTTTACATATTTTAAATGAATAAACTGAACACAGTGAAGGATATTGTGACAAATGAGTGAGAAAAGTGAATAAATTTCCTAGCACACAACTGCAACCGCCTCAATACCTAAAGCAACACACTCAACCCACTGCGCATTCAGATCACCACATAATTTATCTCCTTTTCTTTCCCAGTCCGATAGAATTTGAGAATGGAAGGATCCGAGTCTAGGAGTTAAGTCTAATCGGAGAGGTCAGGTCACTTTAATGTGCTCTTCGTTTATATTCGTGGTCATGCTCTCACCCGCGGCGGGCACATTTGCTGAATTCTCACTAAAGCAGTTCGTCAGGTGACCGCTCCCATCCTGCTCCTGCTTGATGGTCTGCAGGCAATTGTTGCTCTGTGGCGATGACGGTGGTTCAGACGATGAGGAACTTCTGCTGGGCGAGTTTAGCTCCGTCGACGATGACAGCTGAGTTTGAAGTGGAATAGGAATCTGCGTCACTTTGCCCATGAACGATCGGATCTCCTCGAAATACGACTCCTCCTGGAGGCCACCACGATTGTTGCGTCGCAGTCCGCGCAGTCGATCGTCTATGCCAAGACCCAGTGATGCCGCGTCAGCCTCGTGTTTCTTCAGGTGCCGATCGAGATTTGTTTGCTGGCCAAAGCAGCGTTCGCAGAGAGCACACTTGAACGGACGCTCCTTGTTGTGGATGTTGCGTACATGGCGCTGTAAGTTACTCGATATACTAAAGGAACGTTCGCAGTATTTACACTTGTATGGCTGTTCGCCGGTGTGAGTTCGTAGGTGCCGTGTCAAGTTTGCCGATCGCGGAAACACTTTCCCGCAGAACTTACACGAGTATCGATCCTTGTTTTTGGCGCTCACCACGCTTGGTTGATTTGCATTCGCTATAGCCTCATTGTTATTATTGTTAGTATTGTTATTAGCGCTAGTAGTATTTGAGCTTAGCCGGGCGTTCGCCAACTGTGGCAGGGAACGCAGTAGATCCTGTTGTTTCGGTCGCAGCATATCAAACGCGTTGCCCGGTGGTCGCGGTGGCACAAATGGATTTCTGTACGGCAGAGGTATCGCCTTGGCCATCGCTTCCAACATCAGCGGGTGCAGGGCAGGCGTATGAAATGGCAGACTCGATCGCTGGTGGTGGTGGCCAACGTCGTTGCCGGACGATATCCGCAGCTCGTCCTTGATCAGTGAGTGATTGAGCGCGTTGTGCCGGAATTTCTTCTTGCAATCGTTTAGGCTTATCAGAATGTTGTTATTATTATTAATATTGTTGTTGTTGTTGTTGTGGCTACTACTATTATTATTTTCGAAATTCTTATGACTAACAGGACTCGAGCTTCCGTCGGAAGTCGGTGTGTGATCGTTCTGCAGTATCAGGTTGCTGTTCTCGTCCTCGAGCGGCTCGTCATTGCCACCGGACGGCGCCGACGGTGAATTCTTTTTGTGCTCCAATCGCAGATCCAACGGCTGGTCGGCGTTGCCCTGGTAGAAGAAGCCCGACGATGAAGATGACGTTCTGGTGGCCGGCGATAAGTCATAAGGTACATGAGATGCGTATGTGACAGGTGTTTGACCTAACATCGGGTACACGGACCCCTGTTTTGGACTAGGAAGCATTTTTCTTGGTGAATGATCCTTTTCTCGCATTATTAGCGCCCGATTGGTTGTGAATGCAGGCTCCGCCCTAGGTATGCGCTCCTCTCCCGACCTCGTTAACACTGCTGACCCAGTAATCCAATTTCACACTCAAGTATTCCGGCGACAACAGCAGTGCTTTTCCACATTTCAGCTGCATTCACCACGCGGTCGGCTCTTGGCAGGCCTGTAATGGAGAAAAAAAGGAATGAATTAAGTTATGAAAATGAAAGGACATGTTAACACGCCGGACACAATTGGGCATGTAAATCGTTTATGGCCAAATGTCGACATGTAGTGTGACTGTTCGCTTGTTCGTTTGCCCACGAGAGGGTAGGGAAAGGGCAACCAACGATTGTTCGGTTTAATTGCTGGCGCGTGTACCTTTGTTACTTTCATATTCAAAGGTAAGAGAGACTATAAAAAGGCACAGAGACATAAACTCTCGGCAATCACCACCGCAACAGTGTTATTTTAATTACCGAAAGTCAAACAAGCGGATCTTGGTCTTCAATGCCACATAACCATCATCTTCCTGCAGTGCACACAATTGCACTGTTGGTCACTGCGGGCCATGCAAGACGGCCGGCCAGTGACGGCCAACTGTACGATAAACTTAATTACTTTCCCTTGTCAGTCAATCTTGCAGAGAGAGAGATCAAAAATCGCACATTACCTTACGGATCTCGAAAGCATCTTAAGCTGCGCAAGTGTCGGTCTTCGCTCGCCAAGTGTATCAGTCAGATCGGGTTTGCAGTCGGGGGCCGCGGAGTGATGGTGCAGTCAGAGCAGTGGTGGCGTTGTGAACGTATTCGAATTACAAATTAATCAACGGCGATGGCTTGCGACAGCTGCGCTTGATATGGATTAATTTTTTAGATTGTGCGAATGTACCTATGCACGTATGAGGCATGCTCTGATCTCTCTCTGGCGAGTGACCTCTTCACAGCCGCCGCCGCCACCGGGCCTGCGCCTGCGTCTGTGCTGCCATTTCCATGGAGTCACTCTGACAAATGGTGTCCACAGCGGCGCGGCGGCGTCCAGCAAGGAGACAGTCGCCGGTTGTCGGTCGTCAATGAGATGACTGTGGGTTGTGGGTTGAGGGTCCGCCACTAATGACAACATTGATGGCCGTGATGCTGGACGATCAACGGCGAACGATGACGAACAACAAAAGGCAGCCTCCGATGTTCGAACTAATGATGTTCGTTTCCCTGGTAGCGCATCCAAACAGCAAAAACCGTACAAGAGGAATGAGTGGGTGGGATGTGATCTTGTTCTGTTCTGCTAGTTGACCGGGCTTTGCAGTGTGTTACGACCGAGGTACATGCAGCCGTGCACGCTTTCAACCGCAGGCTGGGTCCGTGTGGAGATGTGCAGGCGTTGGCCGTGCGCTGCGCGCAGTGCGCAAAGCGCCTCCACCACCAGCCGGAAGAAAATGAGATCACAAGAGTTGTGCATGCCCTCCGCCGGCGCATGCGAGCTGAACATTCTTATAAGCATTTTCGTTGATTGAGTAGTGAACTGCTTGGGTTGCTGGTTAATTTCGTTCCGCACACACACGCGCGCACACAGATGCGCATTCTGTCGGATTCGGCCCGCGCGTTCCGCCAATGGAATGTCTATTCAAATTGCGGGATCCTTAATTCAAGCACACTCCGCGATTGGGAGCAAGCGCAAAGGCGACCTGAGGACCAGAGCCCCATCGTGTTTCGTGTACTTGTATGTTCTGTTCGGCTTAATGCCCATTTGTGCCCGTGATTGAGGCAACTAGAGTCGCTTCCGCAAGTCGTCTTCGTCGTCATCCACCGCTTAGACTAACGAACGAATGTGTGTGCTCCATTGAATATGCGGCGGATATCGTCAGTCATTGCCATCGACGGCGGGGGGAGGGTGTATGTATGCAGCGGACGGACACGACATGAACTAGCGAGGATGATGATGCATACCGTATCAATTATTATGCGGTAGGACGACCATGCGGAGCAGGTAAATCAATCACTGCCACAAGAAGTGAGCAAATTACTGGCAAATCTGCACACTTTGCAGGGCGGAGAGAGCTTCTGTTAATGATGCTGAAGACCAGACTGGGGCCTCCTCGTCGTCGTCGTCGTCCTGGTCTTTTGTGACGCGTGCCATATACGACTGGCGAAACTGACATTTCCAAGCTCAGGCCCCTACACTCCGTTAATCATACGAAATGCACAGCGCACCGATACGAATGACCATTTTGAGACTCCTTCCTCAGACGTTCGCTACCTTTGGCGCGACTTGTTATAGTTTTGTATGCAAGGAGACGACGCCGACGTCGATGTCGTTGTCGATGTCGATGTCGATGCCAATGTGCATGTGGATGTCGATGTCGACGTCGGCGGCTTAGCAAGCAATGTTTGGCCATTTGTCGATGGAACTTTGGCCTACATTTTACGCAACAGCGCCTCCCCGGTTAGCGTGCGCTCTAATTAGAGGAAGACCCCAAAATGGCCAAATATTTTCATTAATTTATTAAACGAGTGGCAACGGTGGTGGCGGCGGCTGTGCCACCAGGCCGTCAGCCGTTTACGTTCGTGCTGATAGATATCAGCAGTTTCGTGCTACCGCTGCCACCGCTGCAACCATCATCGCAGACATCAGCCATCGGCCAACCGACCGACCGACGAAACGACCGCCCGACGGCCTTCTACAAGACCGCCGAATCTAGAGTGCATAGTCGCAGTGTGTGCTCCATAAAAGGTTAACAATGCACATCAAACTGTGTGCTCGCTGCCGCCAGTGGTGCTAGAAGGTAGTGCCTCTCTTGAGTCGCAACTTGCGATGCTTAATAAACCATCCAACGGCCTAATATACAATTTCTGGTCAGAGTATGGATCTCAGCTACGACCGCAGCAGAGCACCAGGATTTATTGTGTTTCGATACGAAAATGATATAGCAACTGTGGCATTCGCAATTCACATTGCTGTAGGTCCATCTATGTCTTTCTGGCACTGCGCCGCAATTACCAGTTTATCGCGATGTTTATTGAATGGTAGCAGAGTGAACTAAGAAAATTTTACTTTTACAGCAGATATGTCGCCCGGTTTTGGGGACAGGGAAGAGGAAAACTGGGCTGCCGGTGCCGCCGCGCCGGTTGACTTGTGCCTTGTGACTTGTGCCTGGTGGGCGATGCAACGGACGGGCTGAGTGTTGTTTTTTGCAAAAGTAATTTGGATTGGAATCTATATTAATGAATCTGTTAGCAGTAAGTTATTGGAGAGCGCATCTGGTGAAGTAGGAATTGGGACTTAACAGGTTGTCTGGGCGATCACGTCCGTTGGCTTGATGAATTTGGGTGGGACCGTTGAAACGCCCGGGAGTGGAAGCTGTGGCGAAAGTCTATTGCAGTGGCAGTGGGAGATGGCGTATTGTTCAGGCAGATCCGTATCTATTTAATCGAGATCCGTATCGAATGCGTGAAGCAAGAATCAGAGCACAAGAGGTGAAGCGAAGGCCGGTGAAGAGCGTGTCGTGACCAACACAGAAATCGTGCGCCGGAGAATCACCGCTGACAAGGAACTGAATGAGGTGAAATGCTGGCGTTGGTTGCATGTGAGAAATTGAATTGGTTCATCTTGGTACGGCTGAAAGTGGTTGAAAGAGTGGTCTGCAAGGTGGAGATCATTATGTGATGGCAGATTTGTAGCTGAAATGTTTAAATTTTATGAATGTATAAAAGGTTTTTCACTTTCTGGCATAATCTATGACAGACTTTGCTGCACTTGATGCTTCCAATGAGTCACTATCGTCAAAAACTAATTTAACTGCATTTCAACATAAAAGGAGCATATTACAAAAGATATACAAACGAATTTTATTTAATTATTAACAGTATGGCGCGACACTCCACAGGGGGATCAGGGCCTAGCTTGCTCATCAACAACTCGTGTTGAGCGCAATAAGGAACCTACAGTTTTACGCCGACTCCGAACGGCGAAGTTTGAAAAGCTTTTTGTTAGACAGTTAATACTTTTTGAGTGTTGTCAGCAGATCGAACGAGGTGGTGCCGTGAACAATTTGAGGTGTTCAACCGGGAATCGAACTTAGAACTTCGGCGTGTGAGCGTCGCACTCTACCCACTACGCCACTGCGGCCACCATTTGATTTAACAAATTAAATTTCCTTTAAAGTTTGTCATGTTTCCAGAGATGGAATATTCCAATTCACTCTGGCAAACTCACACCCTCTGAACAAAGGTCTACGTCATACCAATAATATACAGTGAGTAAAATAAGTATTTGCACACCTAGTTTTTTTTTTACGATTTTAGCGTTATCTGAAAAGTTTCAGCTGAATAGAGTAGTAAAAGGGTTAATATTAAATACAAAAATGATTCCAATCAATATAAAATTACTCCATTTATTTAAAAAAAAAAACAGTAAAAATAAGGTCAAAAAAGTACTTGCACACACATTTTTCCCTGAATGAACACACCATTTGCGTCAAAAATCTAACGGTTTTTGAGGTGTTTGTTGTTTCTTTATTTATTTGGCGTGAAGAATTTTGCGGTATAGATCGGAAAGCTATATAAATCAATAAAATGTGTCCAAAACAAAGTGAAATATCTTTGAATGTCCGGGAGAAAATTATATCTTTGAGCGAAAGTGGTCAGAGCTATAGCGGATTCGGTTGGATTTAGTTTTTCTGCAGTTCGTTACATCCTGAAAAGGTTTCGAAACACTGGAACAACGGCGAACAAACATCGTACTGGACGACCGAAGAAGCTGTGTACGAGAGATATACGAGCAATTATAAACGAGGCTCGAAAAATGCTATGAGTGCACAAAATTTAGCCCAACCTGGTGGTAGACATGTTATTGTATGGGGCTGTGTGGCTTACAACGGGGCTGGTAACGGCTCTTGGGTATATTGCAGCAAACGGGATGCACACAAAATATTAATTAAAGTTCCACCAATTTTTTTCCAATATTCTTCATTCACAAACTGTAGTGTGCAAATACTTTTCTGATCTTATTTTTACCGTTTTTTTATTTTTAAATAAATTGAGTAATTTTATATTGATTGGAATCATTTTTGTATTTAATATTAACCCTTTTACTACAGTTTCATAATGTATATTCTATTCAGCTGAAACTTTTCAGGTTACACTAAAATCGTAAAAAAACTAGGTGTGCAAATATTTATTTCACTCACTGTACATATAGCTACATAGGTGTGTGTTGTGCGCCAGAAGGTCCAGAATAATGCGCTAGGCGCTGGCGTCATTGCCTCCGGTTACATTCTTATTTTTCGAAATTATCTAAAATGTGCATTTTCTATTTGCATGTCTTATCGATTCCAACGCCAAAATTAACGTATTGGTCGAAACGACGGTTCCAGGATTTTTTTTAGATTTTCAGTAAGTTTGTGTTGAAGCTGAGGAGCATTCATTTGTAAAAACGAGTTTGTGCGATTTCAAAATAATCTGTTCTATCGTACAGACAGACAGGTACGCCGCATACCACACAATAAGTCCTGGGACATATATAGGGCGCCTCTAACACAAAAAAAAAGAATGATAAAAATTATAATTTTTGTTAGTGGCACCCCCTTTATGTCCCAGGACTTATTGAGCGATCTGTTACATTTCACTGTAATTTTCTAAAACAAATTTCAAGCAAAACCATTTCAAAAAAATGCTTAAGCACAAAGATGTGAGGCAGGCATATTACTACCAAGTTAATTTGAGTCATTTACCGATAAATGTACCAATCAAGTACCGTTCTCTGCTGCTCCTCTTATAGATCATGAAATCAAAGTTAATTGCCATTGAAGGTGACATTTAGTGATCATTTCAAGACAACCAATAATCAATAGTAATTCGCTTAGTCTGACATTTAAAATGCCTCCATCCCATGAGTGATGAAACTTCAGCGCTCTGTGGGAATAATTAAAGTTCCTCTCGTTGCGTATGTGTTTGTGTAATTGAAACACTGGGCGACAACGACCAAAGGTCCAAACAAATATACATCAAGCTGTGGACGGGATAATTACACGATTGGAACTTATTAAGGTGATGTGTTGGATAACGTAAATGAGGCTTCATTTGAAAGAGGATTATACTTACGTGGTGAAATGTAGTAAACAATCGCGTAAAGCAAAGTACGAAGCTTTTTTTTTATTTTTTTTGTGTGAGATATAACACATCACAAAATAAGCCCCTGTACTGACATATAGGGGACGGCACTAACAATATATCACTCGAAAAGTCCGGGTACTGACAAATAGGGGGCGCCACTAACAAAAAATCCATATTATTTTTAGGAAGTACAAATATTCAAATAATATTTATAATTTTTTCGTGACAAGTTACAGTTACATTTGCAAGTGACGCTACTTTTGCGATTTTTAAAACAATGGAAAAAACACAATTGTGTGTGTCTTTTAAACACTGCCTTTTATGGGAAAAAAATACCGTGCAAGCTTAGCCATGGCTTGAAAAATGTTAGAGGGACTCTGGACTCTGCTCCATCAACAACAACTCACAATGGACCAAAAGCAACAACGTATCGATGATTCTGAGAGCTCGTTGGAGCCGTTTCGACAGAATAAATATAGCATTTTGCGTCGTTACGTCACAATGGATGACACATGGATCGACCACTACACTCCACAGTCAAATAGGCATTCAGCGGAGTTGACAGCAGCCGGTGAACCACGCCCAAAGCGTACAAAAACACAAAGGTCGGTTGGCAAGGTTATGGTATCCGTACTCAATTTTAGTCATCGACTATCTTGAGAAAGGCAAAAGTATCATCAGCGAATACTACATGGCAATATTGGTGAATTTGAAGGAAGAAATTGCATAAAACCGGTGTCATCTGAAGAAGAAGGGAAATATCTTTCACCAAGACAATGCGCCGTATCACAAGTTCTTGGCTACCATGGAAAAAATAGCATGATTGGGCTTTAAATTGCTTCCGCACCCACCGTATTCTCCAGATCTGGCCCCCAACGACTTCTACATTTTTCCGACTTCAGAAAGATGATCTCCGGAAAAAAAATATGGCTCGAAGGGGGTAGGATAGCCGAAATTGAAGCCTACTTTGAGGCCAAAAATTAATCGTTCTATAAAAAGCCATTGAATTGTCATGAAAGCTTGAAAGGTATCGTTTGATTGTTTGTACTTCCTAAAAATTATATTAATTTTTCGTTAGTGGCACCCCCTATATGTCAGTCCCGGGTCTTATTGAGGAATGTGTTATGTTTAAACTGTAACGGGAAGCATCATGTGGCAGTTGAGTAGGTCTTGGGGTACATTAGTTGTGCTCACAGTCATATCTAGTGACAGTTGGGGACAATAAACAACTTCCGGAGTAAAAGTCAGCTCCTTTAATGCCGTCATGATTTGCGAACGCATTCTTTAAAGAATGCGAACACTAGTCAATATTAAATAAATTAAATCAAATGATTTTGAATGCATTGGGTGAAATAATAGTCCACAAGGACACCAGAGCCATGCATGCTTTTGTCGTCTGTTCCTGTTATCGTTAAGTGCAGCTGAAACACATCGAATGTTTGCAGAATGCCGATAAATAATGACGAAAGTTGTAAAAACATTCAACTATGGTGGATTTATAGTGTAAGACGAGCCAAAAGCCAGGCCAAAATGTTTGAAATTTAGCAATTGGAGACTTTACTAGATTAAGATCAAAGTTAGCTCGCAGAGTTAACTCCAAGGTTCGTAGGGCCGATTCAGCAAATTTCGATTTGTTCAAAAGCAAGGAAATTTGGTGCCGTGCGACTTGAAGCCCGAAAATGTTGGAAAACGGTTTTCATCTCCGGTCTGCTATTGCACCAGGTCGTGATTGGCGTTGAGAAGTAGACATTAAACGATTACTCCAAGAAGAAAAAATACTACGCAAAGCCCGGTGAACCAGTTCCATCTTCGTCTACATCAACATCAATGCAAATGTTCAAGAGTGGAGATGGAAACCAATAATTTCTTAAATACGTTGAAACGTACGAGCTTAATGAGTCTTCAGTATGAAACAGAAACGAGCTAGGAAACGAATCAAATTTCTGGGACATTACCTTTGTTTTGATGGAGGTTTGGAAACACAACACGGGAATACTTAGACACGAAAACTGGTTCATTATACTGCCAGGCAGTGACCTACATTTAATGTAATTTCTTGGCTTTTCAGAGGAACACCAAAGACTTCTTCTGTGATAAGAAGTTAATGGTTTTAGCTGCATCATAATCAGCATCGAACTGCCAATACCTGATCCGAGCAAAAGGCGGGACATCGACAGAGGAAGTGTTCATTTACATTTTACATATGTATTATTTTAATAATATTTTTTTTTGTTAGTGAAAACAAAGGGGGCACGTTTTCCGAGACTTATTGAGTGATGTGTAAGATGGAAGCCAAGGACGCCGACAATCCCAACGTGGGCTCGGGCCCTTTGAATGCTTCTTTTGAAACCTGTCTAGTAATTTTATCGGCAATCATTTTTCATGAAAAGAATAGTTTGTGGACTTAAAGTCTAACTCTGTTTTCTTTTCCAGAAAGGCCCCAGCCCCAGATTCTTCTATCGTCTTGGAGCCACCCGTGAAAATATGAGTTCATTCCCTTCCTGGCTCATTTCCTGGCCAGAGCCAGTCCTACATATACTGAAAAATGATAACCATTTGACTTAAACAGAAACTCAATCGAAACTAGCACCCATTGCATAATCGCTGCGAAATTTTAGTTCCGACATAACAAGGACGAGTTACCGAATCGAGATTGACTCAAGCCTTGACGCTTTTTTGAAGGAAAGCTCATCCTTGTGCTTTCCGAGTATGACACAAAAAAGGAGATCTTAGTCAGAAACTAATATTTTAAAGCATATCCAGCACCGGACAAAATCCAAAAGAATTCTTCCTTTCATCGAGCTGGGCGTATTCAATTTAACAGAGTTTCACTGACAAGAGTTCCTTGTTTCCCTCCTCTTTATGAAGTTTACATGCCACCCGCGTCTAGTAATCTTTCATATTATGTACATCACACACGTGACTTGTATCTGCAGGCTTACTCCGTTCTTAACTCGGTTGATAATCAATCAATACCGCAAGCCGGTGTTAAGTGTCAAGCCACTGTTCTGCACAAAAATCCCATCAAAAAAACACTCACACGCGCACCCGACTGCTCATCCAAACAACAGTGATTACCCCGAAAATCTGACACGCCGTCAGTTCTCCATTCGCCCAACAAAAGTCCCAATCCCCCGTCGAACGTAGCAATAGACTTAAGTGGAAATAATTACGAGACACCGTGCATCTGATCCCGTCAAACCCTCCAAAAACCATCAGCCAGTTCATGTGCGGTGAACAATATGCAGCCCATATTATCGGCCGCGGTGAGGAAAAGTGGGCGGTCAGGTAGCTGGAAGACCCACCGAGATAACACAGTGAATTCATCATAATACACGAGGTACCCAAGTGCACATAAGTCCCTCGGATATGAGGGAATCATGTCACATGAGTGACACTTGACATTTACTCCGAACACAAAGGAGTGCTCCCCAATCCCGAAGAGCATTTGGTAACATCAACGCGCTGTGAGATGTACCAACGGTGGATTACTCTCCACCCTTCAGCGGATGTGTGCACATCGAAACAAATCGGATAATGCGGCATCCATACATAATCGGGAATAGATACTGTCAGAATGAAGTTCGCTTCGTTTCTTAGGGGAACAAGGTGAATGCCGGCCAACTGGTCGACCGGCATCTCGTAGGAAATTTATTTTATAAACAATAACCACGAAGCCAGGCCAAACACTTCATTAGAGCGAGCAGCTGAATGAGTGGACTCCGCAGCTTCAAGTTGCATCGGATTCCGTCTCGACCACTGCATCGGATGTAGTGCTGTTTTCATTATTTCACTTTCCTGTCCGCAATCATGAAAGTGCATATGCAATCTTTATGTATGCAAAAACCGTTAAATGACGTGCGACCGGGCTCATCTGTGGGGCAGCCAGCTTGACTCACAGGGTGATCAGAAGCGATCTGTTTTCAATCACAACAGCCTGACCAGAGGCTGTCGTGGTCTTCATCTTCCTCAGCCACTCGAGTCTCGTTGGCAGCATGACTGGAGATGATGCTGCTTCTGCTGCTGTGTTGACGGAGCCATCGCATGCTATATCATTAAAACAAATATGTAGCAGCCCGCAAAGAGGCACTTTCTACTTTCTAAGAGCTCCATACGCTGCCTGCCCCATGGATATGCACTTTTAGCGGCTATAACGCCGTGCGCGCCGTCACCACGGCAGCCACTGCCACCACCACTACCAACAGCGCAGCGTGCTTCTTCAGCAAAAATAAGTTTCTTTCTTAAATTACTATTATTTGCTCCAGTTTGGTGTTCGGTTTATTTGTTAGCTGTGGTCGCCGTTGTCTGCCCCAGCCACCCCTCCTCCCCTCTCTTACTGTATACGCTTGACGTTCATCCTCCTTTCATTCTGCAGCAAGCCGCCACCGCCACTGCCATCGTCGCACATGCCGCCACTAGAGGAGTCAAGTCGCTGCCAACTCCGGAATGAACTCCTTTCTTTCCTTTAGCTGCCTCGTTGCTGATCAAAACCCACCGTCGTGTCCGGCGTCCACCACACCACGCCACCACCTTGCTGCGCGATCCACTCGACGACAACACAACCACCGCACGGGCTGGCTACGTCATAGGAGAGTGTGTCGTGTGCCATCCAATTTACCATTTGGCAAATGCACACCTTATCAGTAAGGGGATCTATGGACCCAAGGATCTTGTGATGTGTGTTTCGCTACCGCATGCATAAATACAAGCACCCATGTGGGTAGGACGACAAATTCAAATTTTTCAGGTTTATCTGCAGTCTGCTCCTCCACCGCCACCGCCACCGCCAGCGCCGTCACTGATAGTGTATGTATGCGGAGCTCGCTCGGTCCGGCGAATGTCAATCTCTCGCCAGCCAGCCGAACGTTCCGGGACTTAACGAATGTCTCTTGATTGGATTTCATGAAAGTAATTTCAATAATTTCTGCCTTTAGCTGCACAAAGACGGCCAACTCGTGGACTGACAGCCGCCACGCCGTGCTTGCCACCGAGAACAAATTCGATAACCGCTTGAAATATTGGGTGAAACTGCGGATACTGACGAATTAAGTCGTACGCACCAGTCGTCCGCGCCGCCGAAGTGTGAAATGTTGGGCACAATTAATGAATCCCCGAAAGGCTCATTAGTTGGGCCGATTAAAATCACACGGCGTTCGTTTTCACTTGTTATCTCCGGTGGTGGATGGCGGGCCGAGTAAAAGTGAGCGTTAGGAGTTCCCTGCCTGCGGACACTGAAAATTGCCAAGAATCGGAGAAGATCCAGCGCGATACAAGTGTGGCGATATGTCGAGGTGCCTATTATCCATTAGCGGTTAAACTTTCAATCATTCCGAGCCCATTTGAATGTCTCTAACTTAAGGGCATAATTAGCGCAAAAACCATTTCGCCTTTCACTCCTCGCCCAACACGAAGATGCATTCTAATGTCGGTCACCGTCGAACGAGTGAGTGTGTATTGAATTTGAATTTATTTGCAATTGGCGCGCGTGGAGAGTGCTGTGGACATGTGGAGCGACCAGTACTTGGTTCGGGGCGAATACAAATAATCGGAATACTTTGTTGAGCTGTTTAGATGATCGAATACTTACTGGCGAGGGGAGAGGAGGCACACGGCCATGATTAATTGTTCGCTGGTTGTTTGTGTATGATGCTCTAAGGGAACTTTTGTGAAGCTCGGATTTCGATAGCGCATGCAGGCGACAATTGTAATTTGTGCGATTTAGATGAACAATTAGGGCAAACTGTTCTTAATCTGTCGTCTTTAGATCAAGGATTTCTGTATGTTTAAATGAAAGAGAAAAATAAGAAGCTTTCATCCAGGACAATTTAAAATATATTCACATATGTTTAGACAATGTTGTAACAAAAGAATGAAACATATATATTGAAAAGCGCGAAAATCCACAGGAAGACCAGGGACTAGCGCGCTCATCAACTCTTAGTGTTGTGTCTCCAGATGATGGGATTAGATTTTATGAGTCACATGATTCAAAAATCACATCCGTAACACTATTTTAGAGTGTCAACGAAAATACTGATGAAAGAAATACCGTCTTTTGGCGGGATGGCGGCTAACAGAGCCAGATTTTAGAGGGAGCCTGACTAGTAGTGACAGCTTGAGGCTATATTCTGGTGCCATGGGAGGTCAGGAGCCGGTGGAACTTCAGTTTCAGCCGGACTGAGCGGTAGTCCCCCTTGTGGGAGTATCGCGGTGGCTGTGGTTTACCACCTTACATCGCGGGTAGAGTTGAGAATAGTGTACTGTGCTGACTTGTCTAGTGTTTGTTTACTCTGGGATAAGGAAGGTGGTTAGAGGACTATCCCGGTTCAGTGTTGAGTTGCATTCTCAACCGGGACGACCCAAAGAGCGGAAATTTTTTTAGAAAGGGATTTGTGGTCCTCTTCGCGATGGTGAAATTCTGTTCTGCGTGCAAATTTCGGTCCTATTTGAATTCTAAAAGACATGGTAAGGAGTCTTCGGGTACACGGCTAAAGAGGAAGAGCGCATACACACCACTGCTCCGACCCGAAAATCATCAAATCCGACCCATAGGGACACCGCAACAGAGAACGACTTAGACCTCATTCAGTTTCTTCATGAATTATTTTTAATGATTTGACTGGATGGATGAATAGTTTAAGTGAGAGCTTACACCTACTTTACTCCACCTTCCTTAATTTTTTGATTCCATAAAGTAACTGTTAAGCTTCTCCAAAATATATGAAGTGCAGCGTTTTGCTTTCCACAGTTCCTGCGAACATTTTGAAGCTTGCGTGATTTATCTTACCCGGACAACTTTGCACTCGCATATATAGGGTTTCGTTTTGAGGTCATTACATTCAGTAAATAAAATGTAAAAACTTTTAGGTAGGTACAATATATATAATAAAGCGTTTAAAGCTGGGTTTTACGCTCTTTGAATTCGCTTACAGTTTCTTTCATTTGTAATGTAGAAAGGTAGAAGTTAGTAGAAGGCAGTTGCACTTGCTTCAGAAGACCTAATGAGGAACGTCATTATCAGCAATCGTTTGAGTTCCCAGTTCAGTTCAAAATCCACCAGCCACTGCCAACACCGTTTCACAGGCTTCAAAGTGACAGAAACAAAAAATTAATTCTCATAATGACAGATCAATTAATACACGATAATTGATCCGCATGAAAGACGCAGTTTAATCTGAACATCAACTCAATTGCAACACAAAGTCAATCATTTGATGAAAATTAGTGCACTTCGCAGCTCACCAGCACCGACAGTCTAACACCTAGGAAATACAAACTGCCACGCCAGCGCCAATGAATTTGAAAATATGAACGTAAACGTCAGCATCATGACTGCATAGCCTTCATTAGGCATCACCTCGCCTGTCTAAATCGCATACAACTTGTCAACATCGGAGGCCCCCTGTGGTCGGCTCGATCAGAGTGCAAGCTCGCACCGCCCGAGAGGGAGTTGCGATGAAGAGACCTCATTTGCAGCGATCCTAATAGGCCGGCTTTTGGCAGCCGGCCGTCACACTAAAGTAAACGATCATAGTGGTATCTCCATTCAATAGTGGAAAACACGATTTTTGCGGATTAAGCCATCCGAGCGCCGCATGTCCCAATTGCATAAATTCAGCCTAAGCAGTTTCCAGAATAGAAGTATCTCACAAATATTCCGTGTTTCCATTTTTCGTGCTCTCGAACTCGTCAACTGCATGGAAAACCTTTGAAACTCATCGCGAGCCACCGCCACACACCAATCGCCACGACGATGGCGATCACTTGCCTCGGATCGAATTGTGCCTTCGGATATTACCTCATGAGATCACTTCATGTGGGCTAGCCAGTGCCGTCGAACGACGACAACGAAGACAACTACAACGACGACGAGGATGACGACAGTTAGCGGTTGGTTAATATTCTGTAGCTGTATCTGGAGCACTTTTTAAAGTAATTATGGAAATTGCGGAATAAAACTAGTTTGTCGTGTGATTAAAATGTGTAGCTCTCTGCGATCGACTGAGCGTTGGTGCGGCGAAGATATGCTGAGGCACTTTTCTTGTTCGCTCTGCCTATCGTGTCGTCTACACGAAACGTTCGATCTTGGGATGGCGATGGCGATGGCGATGCCGGTGCCGATGATGGCGCGGGTATGTGCAGCTCGGATTGCAAAATGAAAGAGAAATTAATTGAAATTCTATGAAGTACGGGGTGTCCCCGTGCAATCATCGCAATTGGGTCACACCATTAGAAGCGAACAAGAAAAACGGCAGAAATTAAGCGAAACTTAGGTGGTTGACGAGTTTCTGGGCGTCCCACTCGACGAGTCAGTTTCGGGCCGTGTGCCGAATAAATAACAGCTTGCTGTGCCTTCAATTTTGTCATTGCTATAGACGAGAGCTGCGAACCGGGTCTTACACACAGCCGGCTGTCGACCCGGCCTTTGGCAAATTTATTGCCATTTGATTAATCTTTGAACTCGATCCACGCTCTGCGTGCAGCCCGACAGGCGCAAGACAATACCTCGGCGGGCGCAAGTAGCTTCCAGCTCGGATGGATATTTACATTGCAAACGAGAGAGAGTAGGAAGTGGAGTGACTGCGGTGGTGGCGGCGTCCAGCGTCGAAAATTTAACACCTCGGCCAATCAACAGGCGAACGGGATCGAACTCATCTGTCTGCCTGCGCGGGCCTGCTGAGTTTTATTTATCGATCGATCAATCACACTCCGCCACATCAACCGCACCGCCCTTGCCCTCCGGAATCCCAATCCGACTTGGAACAATTGGAAGGTGCGCACTGAGGACGTGCAACTATTCAAGCCCGTGCCCGGATCACGTCTGAAATCACAATGTCAAATCAAAGATTAATTATATCCTCGTTTCGAATCTGGGAAACATTAATGGGTGATCTGCATGCGCATCACCGTCATCATTACCACCGCCGCCCTGCACGGTGTACTTCACCATCGGCCGACCACCACGTCGATGAAGGGTCATCAATACCTCGGCCGAGTGGAGAGGAAAAATTCCAACGGCTGACCTGCATCTGCCACCGAGAGGCTACAGAGGAACCAATACGTTAAAAAAGTGCTTCCTGTCAGAGGTGCTCCCGAGCCGAGTTATCTTCGTCTCTGCGTTGTCGACGTCGTCGCTCACCGCCGCCGAGTGTGCACGGGCACTCAGTATGAATCTCAATCTGTCCGATCAGATGGATGGTAGCACGTCTGCTGCTGTGGCATGCATCGACTACCGCTGCAGTTGCGGCTCCCTGGACTGCAGCTGACGAGCAAACGATGTCGACCGTGGCGCGGTGCGGCGACCAGGCGTCCCAACACCGACCCGGTTACATGCATCCGAGTACGAGTATCTTTTCATTCTCTTTCTATAATTTATTGGCTCTTTGCGAAATCATAATCATAACAATAATGGAATTATGGTAAAACATGGGTCTAGAGATCAAAGCGCAGAAAGTGTCGAAATCGATCTGGGAGAGTACTCCCCGAGATAAAGACGGCAACTATGACTGGGCCTGAGTGACGACGACGGTCGTCCGTCGGATGTCGGCCGCTGGACGGTCTGTCAGTATCGGTAGCTGGAAAATTGGCACAGTTGTACCTCTAATCACACTTAATAACTCTTGAAATTGAACCGAGCCAGTTGGGTTTGGGTCGGAGTTTGATGTACCAGCCGGGCACCGACTGTGGCTCTGGGTCTGGCTTTGATCGAACGGTGTGTACGGATTCGATCTTGGCCTCCACCTATTTACCTGCTTTCCGGGCAGTCTGCGAGGTGTAAGAAGTAGGAGAGAAGTTCTGTGTTGAGTTCATCAGCCTGGGAGGCTCTTTGAAGGCTATCGCCACCACGGCTCGTGGGCCATGGAGCTTTGATGTAACACAGTTATGAAGTGCATGCCACTGGTTCATGAGATTCAGTCGATATGCAAACCCCTAATTAGTCCTGACTAGATCGATATCCGCTTCGGCTTCGAATTTCTTACAATTACGGAGGGGTGGTCTGAGGGGCGGGTGTCTGATTTTCGATGATCTTGCATGGGAGTGTTGAGTGATTGTGGACTGATTGGCTTCACTTTTGGGTGGATTTCTCCATAGGTTAGCAGCTTGTTTGACAAATTGGGTGAGTTTGTAAATGAATTTTAAACTTTTGCTGTATACGCTTTAAACGAAAAGTTTACCCCGACATTCAAATGGGTGGATGAGAAAACGCATAACACATTACAGATTCAATAACTCACGTCTGTGGCCTCAGTTCGAGTTTAGAGTTCATAGCCTCGGTTATTGGAAAAATGGATTGAACGCAGCGGCTACTGTGGCAAGCTGTGGTCGTTGGTTCACACATGGAATTGAAATCGATTTGACGCTAAGTGGAGATCAGCGGAAATAATCGAGTGGAGAGCGTGGATCAATAGAGGCTAATGCTGGGAGCAAGAATGCAGTCTTCATCCGTTTAGACGAGTAACTGAGTTATTTGCGGAGTGAGGGTAGATAGCAATTTTTCTTTAAACGGCTTGACAGTTATTTAAACTCGGATTGAAGATCAACAAATTGTTGACCATTTGCATAAAATAGTTTCGTTTCAATGAAGAGTGGATTAAGTGCAGAAAGTGTTGGGAAATTAATGTATTTCGTGTTGGTTAAATCGGAAAATTATGTTGAATTTATATCCCTTTATATACCAGATCACTCCAGAAGTCTCGGCACATATCGGCGTGCCCCTAAAAAAATTCAATACTATTTGTGTTTGTGGTGCCCCCCATATGTGCCTGGATTTATTGAGTGATGTGTTACGCAGTTTAGTAATATTTGAGGAGGGTGACGTTTTGCAAAGAGCCTTCCATTTATTGGGGCGTTACTAACAAAAAAAATCAACATTACGAGGGTTGCCTTTTATATTTCGGGATTAGAGAACAAAACAAATATTAATCATCAAAAATAGCTTTATTGTTTTTCAAAATATTCCCCATTAAGATCAATACAATTTTGCATGCGTTTGGACCAATTGTCGAAGCACTTTTGCCACTCTTATTGAGGTATCTCCAAAACATGCATTCTGAACGCATCAACCGCTTTTTCTGGTGTCGAAAAACGTTGACCTCTCATTTTATTTTTTACGTACGGGAATAAACAGAAGTCATTCGGTGCCAAGTCGGGACTATACGGCGGATGACTCATCAAATCGATGTTTTGAGTACTCAAAAATGCAGGTGTTTGAGCCGATGTGTGAAAGCTCGCATTGTCGTGGTGGAGGGTGATCCGTCTTCGGCGGTTGGTTTTCTTGATTTCTTGGAAGACAACTGGCAAACAAATGGTTGTGTACCACTCAGAATTGACTGTTCTACGTTGTTCTAGTGGTACGGTTGCGACATGTCCAGGCGTCCATTTGGTTGGAAGTGCTTCGTGCGCGAGCAACTTTTGTTGGTGTTGCCTCAATTTGAAACACCCATACAGTCGACTGCAGTTTGCTTTCGGGCACATACGCGTAAGTCCACGATTCATCACCAGTCACGACGTCATAGGCGTGAAGCACCGCGATCGTGTTTTTGGAACATTTCTTTCGACCAATCGGTTCGAGCCTTTTTTTTTTGAGCGATTGACAAATTGTGTGGGATCCAACGCTAGTAAATTTTTTTGACGGTCAAATGTTCATGCTATATTAAATGTATGCTGATCCCACTAATACCTAAGGTTGTCTCAATCTCAAGATAGGTCACATGACGATCTTGCAATATCAGTTGGCACACAGCATCAATGGTTTCCGGAACAACAACTGATTTTGGGCCACCTTCACGAAATTCGTCTTGGAGTGAACTTCGACCTCTCTTGAATTCAACATAACATCGATAAACACTGGTGATACAGTGATGGAGCTTCATCGCCAAAAATTGAATTTCATCCAAGCACTGTTGTTGAGTTAATCCTCCTCGAAAGTTGTAAAAAAATAATCGTTCGAAAATTTTCACGATTTAATTTCATTTTTTTGGCGAGATGAATCTTTTAAGTTCCTGTAAGCAAAAAAAAATAGCGTTCGTATGTCAAAACGTTCTGAGTACGTATAACCTCGAAAATGTCAAACTTTACTATAGAGCTGGCAGTTGCCAGTTTGCAACACTAGGGTTGCCCAATCCCGAAATATAAAAGGCAACCTTCGTATTTTTAGGAAGTCTTAATACCTCTCAATCTAAGGTTACAAGTTACTGTGCTTCAAGTGACGATACTTTTGCGAATTTCAATCAAGGGAAGAACAGACTTTCGTGTGTTGCTTAAATATTGCTTTCTTGTGGGAAAAATATCGTGCAAGCTCAGCAATGGCTTGAAAAATGATACAGGGACTCTGCTTCATTAAAAACAACTATTTGTCGGTGGTATGCTGACTTTAAGTGGTCGCAATGGCGTAATGGGTAGAGTGCGACGTCCATACGCCGAATTTTTCGAGCGGCTGACAGTACTCAAAGAGTAATAACTGTCGTTGCAAACTTCGCCGTTTGGTGTCAGCAAAAAACTGTAGGTCCCTTTTACTAGCCAGAGAACAGTAGCGCGCACAACACGAGTGGTTTATGAGTAAACTAGGCCCTGGTCCCCCCGTGGACTGTAGCGCTATACAATTATTATTATAATTATGCTGACTTTAAACGTGGCCGTACAAACAACAACGGTGCTAAACGCTCTGAAAGGCAGTTAGCCTGAAAACGTGATATAGTACCCAAAATCGTTTTCGAAAACTGCAAAGTGAAATTGCGTGTAATAGCTGACAACTTAAAGATATCAAAAGGCTGTGTCTACTCTATTTTGCACGGACATTTGTCCATAAGAAATGGGTCCCTCGTTTGCTCACAATGGACCCAAAGCAACAACTTATCGATGATTCTGAGAGTTGTTTGGATCTGTAACGCCAGAATAAACATGACTTTTTGCGTCGGTATATTAAAATGGATGAAACATGGATCCACCACTACACTCCAGAGTCAAATCGGCAGTCAGCGAAATGGACAGCCACACCCAAAGCGTCCAAGAACACAAAGGTCGGCGGGCAGGTTAAGGCATCTGTATTTTTGGATGCGGAGTTTTATTCATCGACAACTTGAGAAAGGCAAAGGGATCAACAGCGAATACTTTATGGCGTTATTGTTGCATTTGAAGGAAGAAATTGCAAAAAACCGCTCCCATATGAAGAAGAAGAAAATCCTCTACCATTAAGAAAATGCACCTTCTCACAAGTCGCTCTTTACCATTGCCAAACTGCACGAATTGGGCTTTGAATTGCTTCCGTATATTTTCCCGATCTGGCCTCCAGCGATATCTACCTCTTTTCATACCTCAAAAAGATGCTCGTCGAAAAAAAAATATTGCTCGAACAAGGAGGTGATCGCCGAAACTGAAGCCAATTATGAGGCCTAAGATAAATTGGTCTACAAATGAAGGTATTGGATTGTTAGATTGCATGAAAATTTGACAAGTAACTAAATATGTGTGCTTCCTAAAAATTATATGGATTTCTTATTAGTGGTGCCCCTACATGTTCCGGAGTGTGATGTGCTATGAAGTCTAGTAATATTTTAGAATTTTGGAAAGAATCTCCTACTTAGTTTATACTGAATAGAGAAACATTGTCTCTTTATTTCCTAATCAATGTGAATGCAAACGTAAATGAAGCATACAAACTCGTTGAGAATACAATCCGATTGCTTTTAAGCCAAATTAAACTCAATTACTGAAATGAGGATAAGCATTAAAGGGTAAGAGACCGTCAATCGACATTTAAAATCCTTAAAACCAAGAATCATGTCAAAACCTTAAGAAAAAAGTCCCTAAAATCTGAAACTAATACCTCTGAGTGTAAAGGCATTTATATACATCTAAGCTCACTTTTAGTTGAAAAATTTTCATGAAGCAGCAATGTTTGGAAGCTATACAAATTTCTTAACGAAATTCGCGCTAAGCCACCGCATCTTTAAGACCATTGGGTTTGCGACACTATCATTTGGCCTGCTATATCGATAATTCAATCCCTAGTTAATCTCCACCTTTTTTCCTTACAATGTTGCAATGCTAGTGAGGAAAAGAGGGCGCACAGTGAAGAAAATATCACCGATTCTAACGCTTTCCGTTAAAGAGGACCCAAATCAATCATTCAAACGACGTTTTCAAGATCACGTTTGTGTCACTATGGCGAATTTTATGAAAACGTCGAGATCAAATTGGCGTAAGAGCAAAATCCACTGGACCCTTCTACGCGTCGGTAATTCGCAAACCGATTTTCTACGAAGAACTGAGAGACTAGGTCTTTCTTGGCTGATTGAGATTGTCAACAAGCAGCATATTCGTTATTGGGCATGCAGAGATTCACACGTACTTCACGAGGCCCCATCACATTCCGAAAAAAACACTGTGTGGTGTATATTTTCTGCAAATTTACTCTGTATTGATATGGCTGAGACAACATGATAAGTGAAAATTTGTGTAATTAATAAAATTATTACAATAGCATATGATAAAGATGGCCCTGTATTTCCTAAAAGTGTTAAAAGTAACTGACCAGCAATTATATTAGCTGTTAATCGAACTGCTTATGTTCCAGGAGTATAGACTTGGCCAATATGTGATCCTGACAAGGCGATGGCACAAGCCATAGAGCATATGTTAAAGTCAATTTACTGAAGCGTTTGTATGGCAAGCGCATCGTTGCAAGAAATAAAACCGTTGCATGCTATGATTTAAAGATACAGTGCTAGGTACAGCGCATATGATTTATAAAAGAAGACAGCCGTTCGATAGTTATTGCAAAAAAGTTTAACCTTTCTATATTTTTTAATAAGTTGATATTTCCAGACTTACAGCAAAAAAAATCTCCAAATGTGTCCTTTTTAATAGAAAAAACATTCTGTAGAAGCTGGAAGCACCTAAAATTGCTTCCACAAAAGTCTTGGTACAATTATAGAAAAGAAGATGTTTTTTAATAAGGGAATACCCGAATAAATAACTTTTCTCTGTTTTGCGATGTACTTGCTGTCGTGTGTCATTCGCGGTAGATCCTTGCTGTACTAGTGTATTTTTGTTCCTGTGTACCTGTATGAACCGAAAAGAGCTGACGATTGAACAACAGCCGTTAATCGTTGATTTTTATTCCAAACAAGAAAAATCCCACTCTGAAATAGCTGTGATAGTATCTCGTTCTCGTTCTACTATCCAGAAAGTGATTCAGCGCTGTAAGAATGAGAATAGAGTGGAGAACGCTGCTAGATCAGGACGCCTCCCGAAGCTAAACGACAAACATAAGAGACGAATTGTCCGCATGGCAAAGAAACATCAATTTGAAAGTGCTAGAAAAATTGCGGATGAGTCGAACAATCTCAACACAATACAAGTTCACTTCGAAACTGATCGTCGCGCCATCGTAGAAACCGGTCTATTCTCCCGCACACCAAGGAAGAAACCATGCATATCTGCAACAAACAAGAAAAGCGAACTGCGTTTGCAAAAGAGTATATTCATTAGTCTGCGATGTCTTGGAGTAAGGTCCTTTTCTCCGATGAGTCAAAGTTTTGTATATTTGGATCAAACGGCTGTCTAAGAGTGTGGAGAAAAATAGGAGACACCTTCAATTCGGAACACACGATGAAGTCTGTGAAACATGGTAGGGGAAGACTGATGGTTTGGGGGTGTGTGTCAGCTGCTGGAGTGGGAAATTTAGTATTCATTGAAAATACAATGGATATTCTAAAGAATAATCTCAAGGAAAGTGCCACTAAACTAGGAATGCCCGGCGATCTCCTGTTTCAGCAAGACAACGACCCGAAGCATACCGCTCATAGGGTTCGAATGTAGGTGTTCCTTAACACGAAAAGACTTCCAAAACCACCTCAGATCCCTTAATTGAACCCTATAGAGCACCTCTGGGATGAACTGAACCAACAATTAAGAACGCACCAGATTTGTAATAAGGTGGTGAGAGTGGCACAATATTAGCAACGAGTGCACTAAAAGATTCAATGCCAAGGAGACTTCAGTCTGTACTCGAAATGAAGAGGTTTCCAACAAAATATTGAGAAGTATAAGTTTCTTAGGTAATTTTTTATTATTGATAATATTATCTTTTTCCATTCCGAACCACAAGGACAACGAAACAGAGGACGTAGTAGACTGAGATGGCGCACACCAGTGGAAAAGGACCTCAACCAACTTGGAGTGCGCAATTGGAGACAGCTGGCAAGAGATCGCGGTAGCTGGAGAGGCATGTTGGTTGAGGCCCAGGTCCACCCCGGACTGTAGCGCCATCCGAAGAAAAAGAAGAAGAAGAAGAAGAAGATAATATTTTCTTAAACTTTACGCAGGTGGAAGCAGTTTTTGCTGTTTCGAGGTTATAATGGATTTTTTTTATAAGAGGGACAAATTTGGAGAATTTTTTTTGATGTAAATCTAGAAGTATCAACTAATTAAAAAAATATAGAAAGGTTTAATTTTTTTGCAATAACTATTAAACGGCAGTCTAATTTTATAAATCATATGCGCTGTACTTAGACTTTTGTGGAGCACTGTATAAAACGATATTCTTAAGATCTACGTGAAGTCATTGGCCCATGCCCAGCAACACATCTTCCAAGTTGTTAACAACTGTTAAAGAACACTACTTGTTCTCAAATTCTGCTATACCTTCAAAGCGTTAGAGGACAATAGCGCGCACTGCACGAGAAATTGCTGAAGAAGCCATGCTGTCTGTTGCGCCCTCTCGCACAGAAATTGCTGAAAAATCATTTTTATACACTAAGCCAAAAATATGTCCGAAAGTTAATATTAACTACGAAAATCTGCTATAATTCAAGCTTCAATTCTGTTGTCTCAAGTAAGTTTTATACAAACAAAACATCCAGTACATTCCCGTGAAATGTAACTTTTATTTCAGTCTTGCTAAGAGTATCGCTTAGTTCGCCACTGTCGCGCAGTTGAAAACATAAACAAGCGCCCACCTGAACACACAGGAGAAAAATGGGAACCCATCGAAAGTTCGTCTCCGTGAACTCCACCTCCAAGGTCAGATACGATTAAACATCCCTCGGAAAATTCCATGTTATCGATTAAATTTGTCTGAATTGTTATGCAAACATTTCACAAACAAGCGCCCGTTAGATTCTATGAATCTGATGCAGAACTGCGGGGACACAAGTCGGTTGGGTAATGACGCCCATCAGAGGTCCCAGACCCAATTACATCATTGCTCACCACTTGCCCGATTGACGTTCGGCAGCCGATACCTCCCGCCAACCTCAGACTGTCTGCACAGCTGGCTAGATGCTGTTTGCTCTGATGTTTCCACATCCATCACCAAGAACACCCAAGACAACAATTTCAGCCCGTCCCCCTGCGTCCTGGTCGCCGTCCTTCTTGTTCATCACCCAGATAGCAATGAATACCTGTTGAATTGCTGCCGCGCTGCTGAAAACAAACAAATTCCGAAATTCATGTTTGCATAAGTGGCCTTACCACAGTGTTGTTACTGAGGTGTTGTGCCCCGTCGTTGCCACCTCGCAGCCATCAGCCTACGCAATTCAGTTGTTAAACCGTGTTCTACATCCGACGACGGTCTTCTAACAGTACAGCACTCAGGCGAACATTTAAACAAGTTCGACAACAAATGCATCTGCACTGATTAGATGCCAAATGGAATTCAGAACGAGCTGCCTAACCCAATTCGGCGCATGCGGATTGTGTGCCCCCTCGCGTGCTGGGATGCAGATTCGCGTCGATTCGTTATCAAATCATCGCTCACACCAGCTCTGGGTGCCGATAAATCAAATTGGAGATGTGATACGACCGCGATTTGGCGTGGATGCAGCGAAGTTCTGTGGAAAATGTTAATAATTCCATAAAGCGGGCGTCGTGTGTCGACTGAAACTGTATAAAATGCAAATTCTCGGAGCGAAGCGTTATGTTAGTTGCGTCAGTCGACAGACAGATGCCCAGCACATGCGCCAGTGTGGATGGATAGATGCACGTAGGCTCGAAATATGTCCGTCAAACAAACTGCACAAAATGGAGCTTACACTGACGGTTCAGTTTGAGATCTGGGGCTCAGGCGCAGAGAATCAGTTCTGTGGCATTGGCTGTGGCTGTGGACGTGTAGACGACAAATTTGCATTTTAATGGTAATAATTTGTTGTTATGCTGCAGCAATGGGTAATAAATTGCCGAGTCATTCATTGCACAAGACGCAGAAGGCTGATCGCCCTGGCATCGGAACGACACGGAGCGGCGGCGGCTTGACGGCGGGTCTATGTAAGTGTCTTCGTCTGATCGGTTGATGGTCCCCTTGATGGTGGACAGGGACTGTCTGGCATTGCCTCCTGGTTGGACTAACGTGCGATAGAATTTAATTTGTCTTTCAATATGCATGTGGGGGCGGATTGTTCGAGCGCACTCATTGTCTTACTCTCGGCGAATAGGCGAATTACCATTACCTTTCGACGTTAGCGCTAGCCGGTCGCCGCGATGATTAAATGACGGCGGTCTGGGAAAAGTTCAAAGGGTATTGGCGTGAGCGTCGCCCGACATGCTTGCTTTTCCAGTCGACTGCACTTACTTCCGATATTTCATTAGGGCTTCTCGGAGGTTGATGTCTTTGTTGCCGCACCGTATAGGAGCCTGGCGGTGATGGGATGAATGAAGCTGTCCAGCTGCGTTGCGGACACTTAAGGCTGATGGATGTGGGAGGAGGTGACCAAGAAATTTTCTTTGAAATCGTAGGACGAGGATTATTTTAAGAAAGTGTCTCTGCATCTCTTCTCAATGCGATCTGGTTTATAAAATGGGGAGAAGGGTGTTGGAATCGAGGAGACATTTTCCACTGCTAGGGTGGTCTATTTATGTGATGACGAATGCCTTTGGCAAAGTTGTATATTTGTTTGTTGGAAGGTGGTGAAAATGAAGACGCAGGTTGTAGCGCAATTGAAGCTGACCAGTGTTCCAGCATTTCTACAACGCTGCATTAGTTAGCCACCAATTTTAAGTTGCAAAGCAGCCTATTGTGGTAGAGTGCGACACTCACACGCCGAAGGTCAGGGTTTTGTTTTTCGGCTGAGCATTTCGAATTTTTTACGGCACCACCTCTTTCGAGCTGCTGACAACACTCGAAGAGTAATAACTGTTTAAGAAAGCTTCTGAAACTTCGCCGTTCGGAATCGGCAAAAAACTTTAGGTCCTTCTACTCATGAGGGAACAGTAGCGTGCACAACACGAGTAGTTGATGAGCAAGCTAGGCCCTGTGGAATGTAGCGCCATTCAATTAGAAAGCAGCCCATTGCCTTCCACGCGCCACAAAATCCATTAAATAAGGTTCATTATTTTAGGCAATCGGTCGGGCGCCAATTAAGGAAACTCTGATTTGCTAAGAGCCGACAGGGCAAACCTGAACCTTAACGTCAAGCTACTTACCACTAGCTGGGTACTACAAATCGAATGACTTTTCCATTACCTGGCTTGTTAATTATTTACCGCTAAGCACGGTTAATGAACTTCTTGCAATCGACTGTCGGTCTACCCAAAGTCCGCAAAAAATGGCGTACTCAAAGTGCTGATCTTTGCAGATAGCTCATTAGCATACTTTCACTGCACACTAGAGGCAGGATATCGCGCAGATTATTCCCAGACTCGCAGATTGTTGCCCAACAAAACACCCAGCACCGGTTACGGTGTCAGCGGCTTTACCGTTCGTCTTTAATTTAAGGAAACCACAATTAGCCAACATTCGCGTGTCGTCAGAATTAACAAGAGAAACTCGCTTCGTCCTATAAATTTCGAGTTAACTCTTCAATTAAATTGCAATGCAAACTAGAAGCGAAACGAAATTGAAAGTTTCAACATTTAAGCGTCAGAATCACTTGTTAATTTTATGCGCACTTTACCGCTATCACCGCCACTGTGCCGTCCATAGACCGATGATAGCCCATTTAGGTTTCCGAACCCCAAGTTCATCGCGTAATTACCACTACCTATCGCTGCCCCATCTACATCCAGACATTAAAATGGTAAGCCTCGGCGTCGCGTCATTCTAATTTGGCAATTTGTATGCAAATTCTTTGTAACCTTTAAAATAACGATGGGAACAGTGGCGGCAATGCCTTCATCAAGCCGGTGCCGCGAACGGATTAGGGCACTAGTGCAGGTTGCGTAACTCACATTCACAGGGGCGGGGGGCGGCGGTAACTTTGACGTCGGCTCACGGCGCACACGTACGATGAGAACTGTAATAAATATTTCAAGTGTGCCTACAAAGACAATGCGTTTTGCAAATATGTGAAAAACAAGCCGAATCGAGGACGAACTTGATTGTAAAAGGCAAACTACTATGGGAAATGGAGCAGCCTCTAATAAGACCTGGTCTGACGATGAAGACGCCGACACCGACGCCGACGCCGACGCCGACAACGACAACGACGACAGAGCGCCAGCAATAAAAGACGAAGCACTTCGTTGGTAAGCGCACAGCAGCACTGGGCTGGTGCGATGATGATTCACACTGAGGCAACGCAGTTTAGCAACGTGCGCGAAGGAGGGATCGTTCCTGTTTTTTTTTTTTTTGTGTACTCGAAGTCTATTGTTGAGGCACTGGTTCAAAGATACTTTATTACAAAAGCGAACAACTTAATTTCAAGATGAATCTGACACTTAACAAATGTTGAACACCATCACTACATCCGATGCCGCCACCGTTGTTCTCAATGGGGTCGCTCTGCTGTAGCCGGTGCTGTAGCCAGTGCTGTAGACGCCTTCGTGGAGGTTTTCGTTTGCTCGAGTTTATCTTGCGCCATCCACGACTTCAAGGTATGCTCTGATCTTCATTTTCATTTCGACTGAGTTGCAGAAGTATTGCTTAATATTAAGAATTAAATCATGTCGTTCTGGGATTGAGACACAGAGGAATTTGAAGAAGTTTCGTAATGAAGTCGTTGAAAAATTTTTTTTTTTTTCAAATTCTGACACTGTGGGCAACAGAAAATTTCCTTTGTATGCATTTTTTCCAAATATTTTTTTGAATTCAATTAAAAAAAACTCTTGGTAGTAACTTACAATGAAAACTAATATTTTGAAAATCAGCGTGAAACCTTAAATTTTCGAAATAAAATAATTAATAATTGTTGGCGCTACAGGCAAAAGGGGGAACGGGGCCTAGCAGGCTCATCAACTTCTCGTGTTGTGTGCGTCACTGTTCTCTCGTGAGTAGAAGGGACCCACAGTTCCTTGCCGACTCTGAACGGCGAAATTTGAGAAGCTTTCTTAGACAGTTATTACTCTTTGAGTGCTGTCAGCAGCTCAAAAGAGGTGGTGCAGTTAAGAATTCGAAAAGTTGGTGTTGAGCTGGGAATCGAACCTAGACCCTTTGGCGTGTTAGCGTCGCACTCTACCCCCTATGCCACGGCGACCACAATTCGAAATTAAGAACCTTAAAAAAACATGCTTATGTCGAGCGGTTTTTGGTCGCTATAGAAATTTATAAATTTATTTTCTATAGGTCTTTAAACATTTTTTGGCTTTTGGATATTTTGGACGCAAGTCATTCGAATTCGAATGTAGGCCTTGAGACCTCTTTAAAAGGAACTGAAGAAGATACAGCGTGAGGAGATTTTAAAGTAGCAGGGCCATGAAATGTGACCGCCTTGGATTAGTGGCTAGAATGCACTAAAGACTCTCACGTACCAAAGGTCCCAAATTTGATTCCTTGAATGAGCACCACTCCTTTCGAGCAGCTGACAATACTCTAAAAGTAATAATCTTCCATTCGTGAGAGAACAGGAGCGCACACAACACAATTATAGTTGCTAAGAAAGCTAGGCCCTGGTTACCACCATGTATAACTGCGCGTCATTCGATGTATAAAGCCATACACACCTTGTGTTGCTCAGTCATAACTTCAAACCCTATCCGTAGCCAAGAACGGTTAACCACTATTTTTAGAGGTCTATGCTCTATGCTTGGTTGCAAATTATAGCTTTCGAAATCGTGTATCCAGCCCTATGGACTCTGTCGCGCTCTCTGCAATGATGGCTGCCAGTTATGCAAACTCCTTGATTCTCCAAAATGAAGTGTGTTTTTTTCAAAATTGTAGAATTCTAAGATATAGGAACTTTGCCGACCGAGTCTCGCTGAAACTCGCTCCGTAGTAGAGGCGCAGTCTGTGCTGAGAATCTGGAAGGATCGTTTCTGCAGACTCCTTAACGGCGGTGACGGCCCAAATCACACTGTTCGGCAGAATGTTTCACTCGATTTGGACGATGATAGACAAGCATTCCGTCCCCCCGAATTAGACGAGGTGAAGATAACAATATCCAAGCTGAAGTCGAACAAAGTTACTGGAGCGGACGGACTGTTCGCAGAACTAATTAAAGAAGCTGGAGATGACCTGGTTGGGTGTATGCACCAGCTCATCTGAAAGATATGGTCGGAGGAAAGAATGCCCGATGAGTGGAATCTCTCGGGGTCGTTTGCCCAATTCACAAGAAAAGAGACCACTTTGACTGCGTCAACTAACGAGGGATTAATCTCCTGAACATCTCCTACAAGATCCTCTCTGCCGTATTGTGTGAGCGTCTGAAACAGTTTTTAAATGATCTGATAGGTCCTTATCAGTGTGGTTTCAGGTCAGGGAAGTCCATTATAGACTAGAACTTCTCATTACGGCAGATCCTGGAAAAGACCCAAGAAATGCGAATTGACACTCACTCCCTATTCGTCGATTGACAGTGTTCATAGAGACGAGCTATACAGTGGCATGTCTAGTTTTGGCATCCCTTCCAAACTCGACAGTTTGTGAAAATAAAGAAGGAGAACTCTCGCTGGTCCGTCAAGGTCGGTAGCAAACTCACCGAGACCTTCAATGTCAAAAAACGTTTTAGACAAGGTGACGCACTGTCATGTGACTTCTTTCACATCATCTTCGAGAAGATCGAGCGTAACTCACACTTCAACACCAGAGGCCCGATCTTCCAGAAGTCAGTTCAATTGCTAGTTTACGCAGATGATATTGAGTAATAAAGCCCTCTCTCCAGGGACTAAGCTCGCTTTATATAACAGCTTGATCGTCTCCGTCCTACTTTATGGCGCGGAATCTTGGACGTTAGCAAAGGCGGATGAGGAAGCTCTTAGTCTTTTCGAGAGAAAAGTTTTGCTTGCGACTTTTGGTCCTGTTTGCGTTGATGGAATCTGAAGGAGAAGATTTAATGTCGAACTCTATGGGCTGTACGGATACAACGCTTAAGATGGCTAGGCCATGTAGAGCGTATCTACACCACGGCTCCGGCCCGAAAAGTCTTTGAATCCGTGCCATTGGGATAACGCAACAGAGGACGGCCCGGACTAAAGTCTCGCACACAAGTGGTGAAGGACCTCAACCAACTTGGAGTGCGCAACTGGAGACAGCTGGCGAAAGATTGTGCTATATGGAGAGGCATGTTGGTTGAGACCCAGGTCCACCCCTGACTGTAGCGCCACAACAAGAAGAAACATTTTGTGATAGAGTTAAATAAGGATTATTTTCTTTAAACTTTCGTGTTCTTTCTTTCTTTTGGTATTTTTTGGATATTTTGAGCATGGTTTCTGAGGTATTTCACTACAACAGAGAATTCGTATAGACTTTGCTGAAAAAATATTAACCATCACCATTGTATGTGACACATACTGAGGGAATCGACGATAGAATTGGTCTTCAATTTAATTTTGCTACTGCTTCCGTTTCCAGTTCATGATTATAGACAAACCTAATGAGTGGAATAATCTTATCAGGTTTAATTCAGAGTAGCGGGTTTTGTGGCAATTTTAGG
Source organism: Eristalinus aeneus (assembly GCA_955652365.1). Lineage (NCBI taxonomy): Eukaryota > Metazoa > Arthropoda > Insecta > Diptera > Syrphidae > Eristalinus > Eristalinus aeneus. The sequence continues at coordinate 1,178,435 of OY019131.1, forward strand.
CGCGAGAATGCCTCAAACTCAAGCCAATGTGCTAATCGAGGTCTGCCTCAGCAACGAAATGAATTTAGTTTTAGAGAAGACCTCCCACAGGAAATTGCATATGGGTTGGCTTTTGTAGGCCACCAAACTATGCAGATTTTCATGCAGCGCTGTGCAAAATAATTGCATCATTCGACTTTGTCAAGTTTATGCTAATTACTTTTTCATAGTCAAACAGGCGCCTCACACTGCATCCATTACATTAGTCATAAAACCCATAAGCAAGATAATTAAAAAGCATCTTGTCATAAAAATTGGATCCGTTACCGGAAATGCAACCGAATTTAAATTGTGCAAAATAATAGCGCCACGTATTTCGATTTTTTTTTACTTCATACTATATCAACATGAATTATTGTAGTTTCTAAGAGATAATATTTCAAAAGTGCAGCGTCAATACAAAAGTAAAATTGGTCGTGGTGGCTCCCGAGAAACGTGCTAAACTATATATAAAAAAAAAAATGCTTTCTGAGGGTAAAACTTACAAATTACTCATTTCTTTAAACAATTTATAACATAATGTGACTGAATTTTCAGTAGCAAAGTTTCTAGAAACTATATCTCTGAGAAAGCTAGAGCACAACTATTGTTATTTATACACTGTTATACTATGAAATAAATAAAATATTTATCTATCTATCTATCTAACTTACAAATTTGTAGTTGAAATTGAAGATGATCGCAAATGCCAAAAAAATACGTTCAAAAGAAATATAAAAAGAGGAAGAAAACCGAAATTAACCCCCGCCTAGGAACGACAAATAGTAAGATTAGTCAAACGTAACCCGATTATGAACGCTAGGAAAATAAAAGAAGAGTTAAATTTACCCATGGTGACATCAACAGTAATTAAAAGGCTGGTAAAGAAGATTTTTTTTTGTGGTCGCTGTGGCGTAGTGGGTAGAGTGCGACGCTCACACGCTGAAGGGTCTAGGTTCGACTCCCAGTTCAACACCAATTTTTCTAATATTTCACGGCACCACCTCTTTCGAGCTGCTGAAAACACTCAAAGAGTAATAACTGTCTAAGAAAGCTTCTCAAATTTCGCCGTTCGGAGTCGGCAAAAAACTGTAGGTCCCTTCTACTCGTGAGAGAACAGTAGCGCGCACAACACGAGTAGTTGATGAGCAAGCTAGGCCCTGGTCCCCCTTTGGACTGTAGCGCCAACAATTATTAAAGAAGATTTTACCTGCCAGAAGTCCCACTACTGTCAAAAATCTTTCTACTTAAACGAACCAAATTTGCGAAAGAACACCTCATCTGGGAATCTTCTAAATGGGGCAATATTGTATGGACGGACGTATCCAAAATAGTTTCATTTGGACCGAGACACTTGTTGGCAGGCGAAAAAAAGTGCACTATCAAGACTGTAAAGCACGGCGGAGCAAAAACTAACGTATAGGGATGCTTTTCCTATAATGGTGCTGGTCCCATTTTTTGGATAAAACCGATGATAACCACCGGAGTCTATGTCAGCATAATGAGAGAAACCATGCAACCCTACGCAGAGTGGAATATGCAGCTAAAATGAATTCTACAGAAAGACAATGACCCCAAACATATGAACAAACTGGCCAAATTTTTACAAAGCAATAGAGTTTCAGTTATGGAGTGACCGCCTCAGTCTCCGGACCTATTGAAAACGCTTGAACCGATATAAAGAAAGCTGTATATGAAGCAAACCCCAAAAATAAAAAACCGCTTAGGAAATTGTGCATGTTGCCTGGAAGAATATCCGTGTTCAGCAATGTCAGGCCTTAATGGACTCCATACCACGAAGTTGTGACGCTGTACTAAAAACTGAAGGTTATATGATCAAGTATTACCCCGATAACAAAAAAAAAACCAAATAACTTTGATATTCCATTGACCTTTGCTTCATATTTATGAATTTATGCACTTGGTGCTATTATTTTGCACAACCCGACCCGGCTAAGTTCAGAATGCACTTTTTTTTTCTTGTTTATGAGTTTATTTTGATATTGATAAATAAGAATTTATTCTGATTCTGATAAATAAGAATGTTGTGTAGTAGATATAATATGTTTATATGACGGTAGGAAAAACCAATTAGCAAAATAGTGACGAAGCCGAACATGATGCTATTATTTTGCAACAGTGCTGAATGCCACTTCTGAAATGTTTTTGATTTTATATCCTTTTTTTAAAAACATACATGCTGTAGACAAAATTAACTGTTTATTCGAAGATGAGTGTACGCCATACCCTCTCCTACATATGAGATGGCATCGTGTGTTTTTTATCGTACGCATCACTTTCCCCACTGTGCCTCACCGCACAAGCAAACCAATTCTACAAAATTGTGACAAACTGGATAAGTTTCCCTACGGTGGCTCTTAATTTGCGCTAACAAGTCGCTGCCACCGTTCAGTGAATACGTTGAGATCCAAACAGAGCTGGGCACAATGGAATTGTGTCTTTCTTCTCAATTCATTTAAAGGTCTTAATCGTTTCCATTTAGCCTTCACTCAGATAGCATCGCTTGGTGAGAACCGCTTGAATGCAAGCTTAACTATTGGGAACACGCATTGTTGAGGCAATCAAAACACAGAAAAAATGCCCTGCGTTCTTAAGAACCTCAGTCTCGAGAACAGACTCGGCCAAATAATTACACAACGTGACAGCGCCAACTGAACAATCTTGGGATGTCGACTAAGCCTAGTTCCTACCAAACAGTAGACGACACTATTTGCCTGACTGAGGCATTCCTAAACATTCATTATGTCGTTTCGTAACTCTTCCCAAATACAATGCAGCCCGAGGAACAGCCACACGCTGATGCTTCCGAAAAGTTCCCATTATTACCCCGCCAAACCCTATAAACAAATTATCGTCATCGCCATCACTGTCGACGTCGTTGGTGGTGGTGGTGGCGGCAGTATTTTGTAGCTCTTCAGCTTTCAGATCCAGCGTCAGCTCCGTCTGTTCCTACACTCGTCAATTAAGTGTTTACGCTGCTGTTACAAATGTTGAACTAGTTTCCAAATGTGGAAATTGTCATCGTAATTATCGGTGGCTGGAGCTTGCGGATGTGTTGTAATTTGAGTGCCGAGTGGACGCTCGCTCGTAATTGGGAGGAGAAACCGAGCGACCGTGTGCTGGCTGGATGCGTAGCCTAATTCAATTTTCGGCCGCCGAAGGCTTGCTGCGCGGATGGCAAATATTCGGGAAAATAATAACTTTCCACTGAGTGAGTGTTCCGCTTCCGTTGTGGCTTTTCACTTTCTTTGTACGGACGGCCCGTCGTCTGTGGTCTGTGCGAACTGATTGGTGGTTGTGTTTTCCATTCAGATTGAGTAATTCCTGATGCGGCCGCCGTCGCCGCCGCCACCGTTTGTACGTGATACAGTACTTTTCCATCTTGACCAGTCCGAACACATTACCAACGATTGACCGCAAGTTCATATCGTTTCGTCGTCATGATCAGTGATTACTTAAAATATCACGTGTGGCGAATTCATCTCTCGGCGCACGGCATCTGGCCGACACGGAGGAAGACGCCGCGACGCGTCGGCCACCATGCCGTGGTACACAATAGACGCGAGATTAATGCTCACATCGTGGCGTGTGGTTGATGTGAGGGACCTCTGGTTCGGTGAGCGAATTAAACTCGTCGATGACTTCGAATTTTTCCTCGACAAATTTGAGGGGAGATTTATTAAGCATCTATGTACGTCCATGCAGGCTCTGGGCCCATGTGTGCTTTAATGGAAGGGCAGATGGCATTAGAGTCAAATATATCAATAGCTTGTCGTCACAGAGTGAGTCCGGCGAGGCCACGGACGCTTGCATGGCTCGTGAGGTTTTGAGATTTATTGCGGCGGCGGTTGGTGTGGTGGACTAAGTGAAAGGAAGTGAGTGTGTGTCAAATCGGTCTCAATTGGGTCGCTGGGAGGTCTGCGAACGGGGAGGTTATTTTTAATTTAAATTCGAATGGTTGCGATAGACTTTGTTTGCTGAGCGGAAGTTAAAATGGTCTGCACATAGTTTTTCTAGACTTACATGTACAGGGGTGTGCTAGCCGCTTGCATTGTGTGATTTTGTAGCTTCAGCAGTTCGTAAAGTTGACCTTCGGCTTTTGCTTAGATTAGAATTTAAGTTTTCTGGCAATCTGTACTGAAGTAACTTAAAAGGCCGATGTCCGAATGAAAGTTCCTTGGTTGAAGGGGACTTTCGCGGGACTTTGTAATTCTTGTTGAAGTCCTAGGATGAAATAAGTTGACTTTTGATTACTCTTGTTGCTATTCGTTCCTTTCGAAAATGCTCGTCATGGTGTCCGCCATTGATTGTAAATTGTATCGGCCTTGTGCTCTCTAAAGGAAAGCTTATCGTCTGCTGTGCTCTTTCCTTTTATTTGATTTAAAGACAATGGAATCACCGATAGAACCAAGTACAATGTTGTACGACGGCTGCCAGGTATTGAGGGAATCTGAATGGCAGGGACAACTAGAATAGTGGCTAAAGTCTTCTTCCTGAAGGTTAAAATCTGGTTCTAGAAGATTAAAATCTGGTCCCAGGAACGTAGGCAACCACTGTAACTTTAGTTTGGTTCTAACTGCGTGGCACCCTTGTGAGAGTATCGTAGTGGCTCTGATTCAAAATCGAGTATGGCCGGTGTAGACGAGAGTATACTCTGGTCACTGAAGATTTGTTCATTGCCTCAGACTAGGCAGTCAGGTTCTGTGCCGATTACATGTGGAGTTGTATTCTCAACCTGATGCTGTGATCTATGTAGCGGCACAGCAAATGTTTCGCTCCCTAGCAAGTCCTTTTGTCTCCAAAGCATGAACTTGGTTTGCTTCTTGGGTAACTCTGGCGTCTAGTTTTGCATCATACACGGCTTTTGAATAAATGGGACCCCGTCGTATTAGGACGTCAAGGCAGGTTATTACGTAAATCCAAATCCCACATCTATGTTCCTTCCTGGCGTAGGTTCTCTTTGCTCGAACCTTTGGGGCATCGTGTTTTTCTGTACACAGTATTCCGTCTGCCTAATCTGTGATTGTACTATTCCCAGCGTAATGTTGCGTCCTGTGAAGTGTGCTGTGCTCTTCAAACTGCTTCTTCCAGTGGCCTCTCGTGCGCCAAATCTATCTGTGCTGTGCGCTGTTCTGAGTCCTGTTGTTAAATTCTCCCTTTCATCTGCTGAATTCTGTTGCATGTAATGCTGTTTTTAAATTGGAACCAGGTCTCTTCTATTTTGTCTGCTCCTAAATACCACTCACAGAGTTCCTTCAAAAAGAATGTAACAAACTTTATGCACTCTCCAATAGTTCTGCAGCTTCAACCTCAGCAGCTCCAATCTCAACAGCACATCAATGCGAGTTATCACCTTCCACTTACCGCTCATCACGTCGGGATTCCAAAGCAAGTCCGCACACAACTCGGAACTCGGACCCCATGGGAATGCCGCACACAGCCGGATGAAGGAAGTGCTACACTTTCTCGCTTTTTTCCCTGTCTCTCATCCGCCTCATCTTTTCCTCCCCATAGTTTGATTTACAACATTCGCATGCAGAAAACAAAAACCGAACAAAAAACGCGCCAAAGAGAAACAGAAAACCGAGGAAACAGCAACAAGAGCAAAGACCACTCTCGGCCCGATGAAACTACGGTGATAACGAAGCTTTAGTGCAGACAAACAGTTAATAAAATAGCAAATAAATTAACAGCAGTTCGCTACTTGTTGTTTTACGCTGATTTATGATCACTCTTAAGTGTGTGAGATGATGAGATATGGTTTTAAAATTTATTTCAAGTTTATGACGTGCTTTTTCGTTTTTTGCCCCCTCCCCGGTTGCTTGGTTTTTGTTCGCTACCCGGTTTTCTTTTAATTATGTCGTTTTTTGTGCTCAGGTGTTGGCCAAGCCTGCGTACGAGCGGATACGCAATTGTGATGTGATGGATGCGATGTGAAAACAGAAATTAGCAACAGTCGATGCTGTGCGCGGCAACAGAGAGCAAGTCGCCACTTGTGCAATTGCCGCTTGCGAGCCCGCCTGGCTCGCATGCAGTGGCAAGCGCAATTCTTAAGGATTACCCACTCGCGTGTGGGGTTATGCAACGGCGTGCCGTGCATTGTTGATCTCGATTCTGGAAGACAATCACTCGTTCTTTCCCACACTTGATTCGATCTGGTCTCATTAATGTTAATTTCATAATCCAGACAATGGGACTTTTGTCTGGGGTTGGCTTTTTGTCGTCGGGCTTGGAGGCGCTATATCACGGCGCATGATCACCGCCGCGGAATGGGTAACAAAACGGTGCTAAATGCTCCTTGCCGCAGGCCAAGGGCGTGCGAGATTTGCATACATTTTGCTTGCACCTGGCCTGGGAGGTACGAGTGCCTCCGATGCAACGAAATGCGTGCATCGATGATGTGAGAGATTTGAAATGAATGAAAGTGGATTCGAGCACAATGAGTGTCACTCATGGGATGCATAGAAATGATGGGGTTCTGTGGAGTGAAACTGAAAGTGAATCACTGGCGATGGACAGTAGAGGAATTGTTTTGGTGGTGGTGTTCAATGTCTGCATTGATTACAGGATACTCGGTATAGGATTCTCGACACTATTTATCAAAGCAAAATTAAAATTCCTTGTGCTTTTGGTACTAAAGAAGGGAAAGTCATGGTGACTTTCATTTGTATACAGGAAAGGAGTAAAAATAAACGCAGATTATTGGTGGGCAAATTGTGCGTAAAGAAAGAGGAGTCTAAAGGAGGCATTAAAAGATCCTAAATTGTTAACATATGCGCATACGGTTGCAAGAATTATGTGGGAAGATTAAGTCGTTCCTTTACAGGTTCTTCTTCACCTAATGTTAAAAAAGTTAAATTTCCGTCATCTTAAACAGACGTTTCATTCATATTTATAGATCAATAAAATGCCTTCATCAACATAGCTGAAGCATTACAAGCACAAGTCTTTCACACAGGGATTTCTTTTCAGTTGACCGACCAGTATAACTTCATGAGGTGTATCACAAAAGTTTATTCGTGTTTTCAGTAAACCTAAACGGCATGCGTGTGGCCGTCGTGTCGTAGTGGGTAGAGTGTGACGGGCAGACACCGAAGGTTCAGGTTCGATTTAAGGCTGAACATCTCAAATTTTTCACGGCACCACCGTTTTCGAGCTGCTGACAAACTCAAAGAGTAGTAACTGTCTAAGAAAGCTTCTCACACTTCGGCAAAAAATTGTAGGTCTCTTCTACTCGTTAAGGAACAGTAGCTCGCACAGCACGAGTATTTGATGAGCAAGCTAGGCCCTGGCCACCTTGTGGATGGTCGCACCATACAATTATTATTGTTAGACGGCATGCGTAAGTCCAACATTGGGCACATATAACAGATCACTCAATAAGTCCTGGGACATTAGGGGGCACCACTAATAAAAATTATTAATTTAATATTATCTTTTTTTGTTCCAGCGATGGGTTATGTGAAACGTATTAATCTTATGTCATACTCTAAAATATCCTAAAGAAAGAGAGAGGTTGGGCTTCTCAGAAGAAAATGAAAGACCATGAGAAGAGATGGCTAGATGTTATGGCAGGAATGAAGTCATAACATTCAATTGAAAGGTAAAATAGCTAACCGGAGGGAACAAAGTTCGGTACGAAGGTTGGTAGGACCAAAATGGACTAACTGCTGTTAGAACTGAACTCTGTATTGAGAATCGAGAGGAATAATTTCTGAAGACTCCTTGACGCCGATGACAGAACAAATCCCTGTGAAAGGCAGAATGATCTACTCAATTTGGACGATGATAGACAAGAATTTCGCCTCCCGCCCTCAATATATCGACACTGAAATCAAACAAAGCTGCTTGAGTGGACGGACTCTGAATTGAAGCACAAACCGAAGCCAACTATAACGTTCATAGTATCTATGAAACGGATTCTAGTGTTTCATTCCACCGGAAGCGTTCTCGTATTTTGACCGCATTGGACTGATCCAGGATGCGGAGGCATGTCCACTTATCTATCACGTGATGAGAAGGGCGGTGGAGAGGCGACTGGTGTACAACGACAACGTCGCAAGTGTCGCAGGTCCGGATGCTCTCCGGTTCAGCACATCCGTCTCCATCCGTGATAGGATGGGCAGGGATAAAGACCCGGGGTTCTATAGGTGGTTGGAGCCACACCAGAAGCCCAAGCTGTTGTCTACCTAGACAGGTTTTAAGTTCGTCCCACACAGCCAACTTGTATTTAGGATAAGTTAGGAAAGGTTAGAAATTCAGATACAATTTAACAACAACAACAAAAACCAAAAAGAAAAAAAAATTAAAAAAAACAATGTTAGTCGTTAGTATATCTAAGTTAGAATATTTTACACTAACTCAATGTTTAAGTTTTTATTAAAAAAAAACTTCGAAAACTAAGTTTTTAAATAATTTTCTTTGTTTTAAATAAATAGATACTACTTTTATTAATTTAAAAAATAAAAAAGTATTGACCCCGAAAGGCAAATAAATAAATAAATTATAAGTTAAGCTTAGAACGCCCGCATAGGGCCAGTAAGTAGTTTTTAGAAATCATATAAGTCGTGCCTAAGTTAAGCATTTTGTTCCTTGTTTTAAGGTAGCCTTAGAAAACAAAAATAAAATTCATTTTTAAACTAAACTAAAAACGGATTGTAGTAACCCTAAAAAAATTATTGGACTAGATTTGTTAAGAGAAAAATATAAGACGAGAAGAAATTGTCTAGAAACCCATCAAAACTCGAAACTCGAACTTCGAAGTCTGTCAATTCTTGCAAAATTAGACCACGGAAATCAAACAAAGCTGCTGGAGTAGACGGACTGCCCGTAGAATTAAATAGAACAGCTGGTGATGACATGTTTGAGCGCATGCATCAATTCATCTGTACGATATAGTTGGGGGAAAACATGCCCGAGGTCCTTCTCCACTTGCGTGCGCCACCTCAGCCTACGCCATCTTATGCTGCATTGTCCCAATGGTTCAGATTCGGACACTTTTGACAAGTGAAGTAGACCTTAACCAACATGCAGTGTGGAACTGGAGGCAGCTGGCGAAAGATAGTGCTCCCTGGAGAGACATGTTGGTTGAGACTCAGGTCTGTAATGACACAAGAAAAAGAAGTAGAAGAAAGCATGACTGAAGTGTGAAATCTCAGCCTCGCTTGTCTGAATTACAAGAAAGGAAATTATCGAGGGATAAGCCTCCTCTACACCGCCTACAAGATCCCCTCTTCCGTGTTATGTAAGCGTCTGTCGCGTCTGTCTGTCTGTCTGTCGCGTGAAGCGTTTGTCCACAACCTGATAGATTTCTATCGGTTTGGCTAGGGAGGACCACAATAGACCAAGGAAGACCTTAACTTTGTGGCAAATGCAGGGAAAGATCTAAGAAGTATAAAGCGACACTCACTACCTATTTGTGGATTCAATAGCAAGCATAAAGACGAGCGATACAGTACCATCTCACGTTTTGGAATTCCTACCAAACTCTACAACTTGAATATTTCTCGCTGCTCCATCAAGGTCGAAAACGAAGTCACCGAGACATTCAATGTTAAAAAAGGTTTAAAGCAAGGCAAAGCGTTCTCATGAGTCCAATTAAAGTATGCTTTCAAACAGGATAAATTTGTGGAGCATGTCAATGCTTTAGTCCTGAGTCTACTTCTGAAATTTGCCTACAGGGATCCTGTTGAAACAGATTTCCTACACTTTGCGGCTTTATATTCTATGTTTATTTCTTGTAAACAAAGTGAAAGAAATAAATTATGATAATAATAATTGTTGGTGCTACAGTCCAAAGGGGGACCAGGGCCTAGCTTGTTCATCAATTATCCGTGTTGTGTAGAGGCACCCTACAGTGTTTTCGCCGACTCCGAACAACGAAATTTGAGAAGCTTTCTTGGACAGTTTTTACTCTTTGAGTGTTGTCAGCAGCTCGAAGCAGGTGGTGCCGTGAAAAATTCGAAAAATTGGTGTTGAGCTGAGAGTCGAACCTAGACACTTAGGCGTGTGAGATTCGCACTCTACCCACTATGCCACGGCGAGCACCACATTATGATAATATGTGAATTTTATACGACTGTCTGTCATAAATTAAATATCCCCGTGTAGAAATTATTTTAAGTCAATCTTTTATTTACAAGTTTCAAGAGGACACGTCTCAGTTTATCGAATTTTGCCCTTTCCTTGCCTTGACCACGTGCAGAAAGGGGGAGAGCTGTTCAGCTAGAACTAGAAACGACGCGTATTTAAGAAATTTCCTTGGTCATAAACTCAAGAAAATAAGTTGACACACTTCGTTTTCTCGGCGTGTGTACTGGATAACATGCGACTGTAGAAAGTTTTCAATTTTGAATTCAAATTCATTTACCCTCAAACCATAATCATACTTTCACAACACTCCGTAACCCCGCAAACTGCATTAATTTGAAGGACAACTGAATGAAATGAAAGCACATCTTCCTCGAATTTGTAATTGCTCATAAAACAGCACTCAGAACAAGTCAAAGAAATAAAAACTGAAGATTCTTAAAAACACTGCCGAGAATCATTAAAATTATCGTGTGCGATCACAGGAATGTACTTCCCACTCAATTGTTCGACACTTGGCAATTTGCTTCCGAATTTAGAAAGTGAGAACATCTCCTCGTTTATAAACTAAGACTACAAGTCATGTAGTCATTTAAGTGATTTTGCATAGCTCCAGATAGCCTTGAACTTCTTTGTTTCACTTCACTACACGTGTTAAGGAAGCCTTGAGTGAACTGGTTTGTCTGTTCGTACCTTTACTATGACATTGTTGTTTCCAAGACTTTTGATTTTTCGCCAATGCCGAGAGGTGATTGCAATTATGAGTGTTAAACATTTTCACCTTGACATCGTTTAGGATTTAACCAATTTTGTCATGGAGGAGGTTCTCCTTTTAGATGTGGCTAGGGGGAAACCACTTTTCAGGCGCATTTCAGGTTTGCAACTTGTAGCTTTTGGTATTTGTTTGCCTAAAGCGGCTGTTGGAAGGCAGACGATAACGTGTTGACAAGGCGAACTAGCTGGTAACGGCATTTTCTCTCGTTTCCGGAATGCATATTTCAACCGAAGAAAAAACCCAGAAATGAGCGATCCAACCACAGTCTAATGCAAATACAACGCGAAAGCGAACCACAACAAAGTTTACAGCTCATTAGCCGCAAACGGGTCACTGCCACGATCATGTCAGTCACCTGGAAGAAAATCAGAGCGCCGAGACCCTTAGTTGGTGCTCAACATGACAAAACTCAGATCAAATCAATTAAAACACCTGACTGACACCGTCGCGCCGCTCGTTTCCTTAGAATGCCAGCCGCACTCTTACATGGTAGACGTCAGACACATGCGCAATTGGACATTTCACAACTGCATGTCATTGCACAAAGCGCGAGCGGTACTGCTTTCAGGCATCACGCCAAGACCACCGCCACATCAATTCGAAAGCGACAGTCGTCGAATACTGGCGCACTGGCTACCCTGTCGCTTGTGAAGAACAACGATCGACACGATCAATTTTTCTGAAATCACTGGGATGTCATAATTATGTCTTCGAATATGGCAACCAAAGCGTCATGCCATAAATGACTCGACGTAAAAGTGTTATGACAGCGTTCAGCACAGGACACACGGCAGACAGTAGACACCGGCACACGAATGCTTTTCATGCGACACGTTGATGGTGATGGTGACGGTGACGGTGGCCTGACCGTAAGTGAAAACTGTATTTCACACTTTTATTTGCCGGTAAATAACGGAATTGGGCTAACTCGTTAGATTTGTCTTCATTTGCGTCATTGTCATAAATTTTGAATAAACCTCACTGATATCAGAGCGTTTGCATCTGCGCGCGGTGTGGAAGCATGGAGCTTGCGCCGGCTTCGCGTGATGCTGATTTGCTCTGTTTTTTGTTTCTTGCTTTTGTCTTGCTGTTGTGTGTTGTTGCACATCCCTGGCGGGTCGTGGCGTAGTGGGAGAGAATTGCGACCAAGCCATCTGCATAAATGCGAATTAACAGGAATCCAAATAGCCCCAAATTGGTATCATTAAGACAAAATGGAAGGATAGTGCAATGGTCACATTTTACATTCAGCCCGCAACGACAATCCAGACAAATGCCCCCCTCACTGTCTCCCTCCCTCTTACGGTCTGTGTCGTTCGCGCAGTCCTTTTCACTGGAAGAGGCCATTTCTAGATACCAGGCGACGTGGACGCCGAGAAGACAAGAAGAGTCAACAAGAAAGGGAGAGAGAGAGAGAGATAGAGAAGCGGAAAAAAAGAACTATGGCAATAATAATAAATAATGTCGTCGTGAGGAACCAATGCAACCACCGGCGGAGGTGCAGATACTGTCCAATAACTATATGAACGTCATCTAACACTATCGTCCCGACGATCTTGTGCTCCAGAGAGGCACACCACTGTCACTGGGGAACTGTTTTACTCGGATTTTGGATTTCCTAATGTCCTCCGGTGCTCTCCTACAACTAGGTACTCCATATCTGGTCTAGATGGGTGATAAGGTCATAAATGATATATCAACGCGCGCGCCTGCACACAAGCGACTTTGCTGTGCGCTGAGGCAACCGTTTATTAATAATCTCCACGATAGACGATAGTGTTGTGACTGCACATGCAAATGTCTGCACAAGCAGTCTGTGGGCCCATAAGGGATGATTGCAGTCACCGTGGAGACAGAGGGAGACTCGACTCCTTGCTGCGCAACCACAACAATGTGCACAGGTAGCTTTTCATTGTGCTCCGGTCCTTTTGTCTCGGACTCGAACACGGGTAAAGATGCTTATCAGTGAGTGGGAACTTTCGACGTTCGATGGGGACGCGATGAATAAATAAAAACCGCGCTACACCAGGAGACAACTTGTTAACGTTACTTTTCACGGGGATACCGCTGTTTTACACAGAGCTCCATCCACCTCCCAGGAAAGAGCGGCCGTATCGAGAGCACAGCCATGGGTTCCGGTTGACGTGAGGCGAGGCGGCTGCGGTGGAATTTATCACAACTTCTGCCGTTCGCTCTCACCCACACTCAATCACATTCCGGCAGCTTCCTACAGCGTGACAGGTACGCCCGCCACATAGCATTCCTGCTACCTTGCGAAATCTTGCACAGATGATGAGATACCGAATCCATGGATGAATCAATTATCCACCGCGACAAATGAATGAAATTAGGCGCAACTGACATTTTAACGTGCGCGCGCATGCGCACACCGATTTATACGCTACATCCGATTTCGACTAATTTTCATTAGACATCCGCGCCCTATACCGATAGCACCGTCGCCTCCTCCGGGGTGTGTGGAACGACATCGGCGCGCGCGCTCTCCATCCACGACAACAATATAAACCCTCTCACGATGGCATATTGACACCTCTGCAAAACACGGGGAACAATGACAGCAGTCACTGGCAGTCTGTGGAACCTCTGAGAAGTTTATGGAGTTGAGGCTCTGAGGAGACACTGAGGAGGCACTGAGGAGTCGCACAGACAGTGATGTCGTCTGTGTGCCGAGCGTGGGATACTATCACATCATCTAGGAGAACATATCACATCCTGCGCCGCTGTGCCGCCAGATGAAATGCAAGTGATTTACAGCTGAACTCGATAGCTGGCTCCGAGGGATGTTGTAGCTGCACAACTCGTCGCCCGGCGCAGCCGCAGACAGGAGGGCAAGGAGGAAGGTGGATCGTGATGTTGACAACCTCATTGCATTGTTTCAATGCAAATGTGTCTGAATATCATTTGAACCTAATTTGTTCATAAAGCAATCGTCACCAGTGCGGGGTGGGATGAGTGGCGTACGCAACCAGAGGGCGGCAATTAAAAAAGTCACAACTCTCGGTATGAGCATGCGTGGGCGCTGTAACTTCTGCGAGCATGTTGGCTTCGCACAAATTGCCTCATTAGACGACAACAACAGCGACAGCGACGATTGCAACGTTTGATAGCGTGCGGCCGATGGTGGGCTTAATTGTGGCGCGAGGTGATGGTAGGCAAGGATTTCACAGCGCACGCCGAGTGAGAGTCAGTCGAGTGTGAAAAATGCCTCGGCTCTGCAAATGACTTTCAATTGATTTAACCGCAACTAATGGCGAATTGCGCTACGCTTCGCAGAGCGACGATTGGTCGGAGAAATTGCCGCTGAAAATTCTTCCTCGACGAGCGCTCTGAATGGAGCGGAGTGGAGCACCAACTCGACGCTTTGTTATTATCTGTGCGATTTGAACTGGTTTTCCTAGAAATGCTGCTCATCCAACACAGTGTGTTTGGGCCGGAGAAAGAAGACAGGGAGCGGAATTCGCTAGGCCGTCACTTTGGGAAAAGTGAGATTTGTGCTAGGTGAGTCGCTGCGCGGCGCTTATTTGTTGGAAATATTCGCTGCATGGAATAGGGCATCAACTGCTGTTCGGAGCCAAGAATATCGTATGAAGAATTCAAAAGATTTTATTTTAGAGACACAGCACTCCCGATTTCGAGGTCTGTCCAAAATTGGAATTCCGTCGGAATGTTTGTAAGCTCTAAACGACCGTGAATCCTATCAATCTTCAAATCCGATCATCTGTTGACCAATGATTTGCCTTTCAAATCCATGGACCTCGTCAGTCTTGTTACAGCGATAACATTCCTAAAACAACGACAAGAGATCTGACAAGCGTGTCCAAAGACTACGCCCACAAGTCCAAAGCCAATGCTCACCCAGAGTCTACCTCTTCAAAGTCTGGAGAACAGAAACAAAATTCACATACAAGGGGTTAGCAATTCCTAACCAAGAGTGGCAGCGTACCAAAACTGCCTGCGGGCGGGCATATTCAAATCAAAAAGGAAGAACAAAGCAAAGGTCTGCTGCTCGGTCCACCACCGGGAGCTAAGTATTTAAGCCGCAAACACGATACGGCTAGCTGAAGGTGTGGTTCGCTTCCGTGAGGAAGGGGGCCCAACAACCGCATCAATTTTGATTTTGATTTTTACAAACCATTACGCGAACACTCTTTAGGCTACTGTTTTCGCGGCTGTGCTGCGGCGCGGTGGCGTCTTATCGGGCGATGCAAATACAAGCACTTAGGCCGAAATCTCCACCGGTACATCAGTCAGGCAGTCGGATCGGCCTGAGCGCCGAAAACGAACACTCAATCACAGCAGATCCGGTTGATTATGTTTATATCCCTATCAAGCGCTTGCCATAATCCCATTAATCATTATTCGGAGGAGAACTGGTTAATTGACTTAGCATCCGCCAATTAAAATAGCAGAGTTTCTTTCAATGCGCGCGGACAGTTGCGGCGGCGGCGGCGTCGTGGCGTGGCATAGCCGCGCATTCTCCTCTGTGTGCATGCAGAGCGAGGAGGTTATGCTTTGCCACAATGTACATGCACTTCTCACGAATTTATGCGCCACAACTGCACTGAATTTATCGGAGCAGTTAATACAGCGCTTACGCTGCTAGAGTTTGCATTTTTTTTCGAGTGGCGACTTCGCCAAACCGAAGTTCGTTGCTCAACTCTTTTGTTTTATCGTCCACTTGCGCGTCTCGCGGCTGGGTGATTGTTGGCTCTGACGCCTGGGTGTTGCGCTCCATACACAGACCACACCACACCACACAGCGCAGTGCAGTATAGTACACACAAACAAGTCACGGTTCGATTAATAATTATCATTTACCTATCTGGAAAATATTTTCATTGGGCGTAGTGCAAAGTATACTAGGCGAACACATACAGCGGGTTCGTGCCGAGCCAGCGACCGCGGTGGCGGCGGGTGTGTGTATGCAAGGCCTGTATATGTATCGGAGTGTGTAGACACGGCAGTTAATTGTTATTAGCAAAGCATTTCTCACAGGTGTGGATGCTAACGAGATGACGGATCGACCAGATTGGTCTGGGGCGCGATGAGCTGGCCAATCACATCTTAGCCATCATTAGAATTACATTAAACTGACAGGTAGGTGGTGGGGAACGCAGCCGGAGAGTGGAATCTGTCATTCTAGAGATCGATCTTGAAAAGCACACTGGCCAACAAAATGTGGATTGTTAATTGCCTTGGGTGAGTAAGTGATTGAGTGAGCGGGTGAGTGTGTGCACGCATTGAGCTTATGCTAATCAACTTGAAAGCAAATCAATGTTGGGCGGAGTGTGGAGGATGGGGGGCTTTTCATAGAAAAAACACGAGACCGCATTTCTTTTCACCTTGTGACGGCATTGAGTGATTAACGGTCCCATTGAGTTCGATTGAATGCTCCAAGAAGTTCCTTAGGTAATAGTGGTGGCGGTGACGGTGACGGTGGCGGTTACGGCAGTGGCGGCACAATTGTTTGTCTCTAAGTACACACACTGCGCCCGCCGAGTATTTTTATTAGCACGAAGAATTCACGGAAACCAGTCCTAAGCAGGCATAGACGGTTTAATCTCTCCTCAAAAATGGACCCCATCGTTACCAAAGTGCCCGGATAACGACGAAACGAAACGAAGATGAAATGTTTTTGTCTTCTGTGCCTCATCGCCGCCGCTGCGGTGAAGAGGTGTCGGTCGCTCTGGAGCAGACAATTCGGCTGAAGATGAATTCAAGGGCTCGGCACCGTACACTTGCAAGTCATGCGTATTTTTGTTTATATCATCGAAAAGCACTTATCGTGTGTGTGGAAATTGACAGTGGAGGATTTTCAATGTCTCAATCAGAGACCGGCACCTTAGTGGCGCAGTCGCACAACTGAAGATGTTTGATTGTGAATAAAGGAAAAGCGAGCCCGAGGAGGATTGGATTATATTTATGTTGGTTCTGTTTGTACATGAGCAATTACTGTTACGCAGATGTAACAGGGTGTGTGTGTGTGGTGAGGTGGACAGTCTGGAGGGCCAGACAGGTCTTCTGGGATACCGCATTAGCCGCATATCAATGTGATTAGTTGTTTGTCTGGCTCGGCGAGAAATTTGCAAGGTTTGGTTTGGGGATACTACGCTGCTAGCAACGCACGAGTGTGATTGTTGGATTTTGTTGGGGAACGCGCTGGGGTTTCCCAGACATACTTGGTGGCTTACATTAATTCGTATATGAAGCAACTTACCTTCATCAAAATCACGATTCGACACTTGTGCTCTGGAGCACTCGCGGTGGTATTTAGAGGACTAAAACTAGATACCCTGCAGGCTCCTAAGTTAAGCAAAACTATCACTTTTATAATCATGAAGGAGTCAGAGGCTATTTTGAAAATTTCTGGATTTGAATCTTAAATTTCGATTTTCGTCAAATCTTAGTGTCGAATATAAAATCTTGGTGCTTGTTTGGTAAAATTAGCATAACCACATATCTCCGAGATACTCTGGCTCCAGATTTATTTGCAAGAATTGATTTGGTCTCTAACAACGTGCGGCCGCCGTGGCGTATTGAGTAGAGTGCGACACTCACGTGCCGAACGTCCAGTTTCATTTCCGGCTGAACACCTCGCATTTTTCCGCGTCATCACTTTTTTCGAGCGACTGCCAATACCCAAAGAACAACAATTGTCTGAGAAGAAGTTTCTCAAACTTCGCTCTTCGGAGTTACATACAGTAACGTCTACTCCTGAGAGAATAGTAGAGCGCACATCACGAGTAACTGATGAGCAAGTTAGACCCTACAGTCTGTCACCCAATCATTATTAGTAACTTCATGCGGTATTTTTTTTTTTAATTCTTCGTGTTAAAAGGACATTTTGGGTGCCCAGGACGTTCGTGGTCTTGCAAATCAAAATCACCACTTTAAATCGTGCAAACCACACTCGGCACGTTCGCTCAGCTAGTACATGTTCACTACAAGCTTCCACCAAATTACAACGACTTCCGGCATAATTTTTCTTCTTAACGTAACGAAGAAGAACTCCCCGCAAAAACACTCTTTCAGGCACAAAGTTCGACATATTTGAGTTTTGTCTACGCTTGAAATGAATGACATTTACTTTAATGACGTACAGTGACAGTAGCTTTCCAACACATGTTCCAATGGTATTATAACAATGGAATAATACAAGTTACGCCATCTCTTAGCAAACCGTTTGCAAGTTATAGAGTGCAACGTTTCCCTGGTCAACATGAAAGTAGGTCCCTTCGACTGCACCAATATTGAGGGATCATCCTCCTTAAAATCACCTACTACATCCTTTTGTATGAGAAACCATTTTTTCACAAGGTGAGAAGTTCCCATCAGTGTAGTTTAAGGGCAAGAAAGTTCACCATAGACCAGATATTCACGAGAACAAATTGACATTCAGCACCTATTTGTCAATTTTAGGGCCGTATATGACAGTGTACATAGGGACGAGCTATACAGTGTTACGTCTAGACGTGGTTGTGTAGGATGACGATGGGGAACTCTCACTGCTCGGTTAAGGTCGGTATTGAACTCAACAAAACCTTGAATGACTTGCTGTCATGTGAGAAGATCGTGTGTAACTCAGAAATCAAAGCCAGTGGCACGATCTTCCAGAAGTCAGCTCAACTGCTGACTTCTGCCGACGACACTGACTTGATTAAATGAATACAACGAGTAGTCAGTGAAATCTTTGTTGGCACTGATGCGGAAATGGCTAAAATTGCTCTGCCGGTAAACGAGAGAATGAAAGAAGTTCAGCGCGCTGTTTTTGTTCCTTTTTGTGTGAATAATAATAATGTCTGGGTGACGGGATAATTCACAGGGGAAGCAGGCCTTAGCTTGCTCACAAGCTACTCGTGTCATTCGCGCTACTATTCTCTCACGAATTGAAGGGACATTTTTGTAGTCTTCGAACGGTGAAGTTTAAGAAGCTTTTGCTTTGACAGTTAATATCCTTTGAGTGTTGTCAGCAGCTCGAAAGAGGTGGCGCCGTGAAAAATTCGATGTGTTTAGCTAGGAATAGAGCCTGGACCTTCGGCGTGTGAGCGTTTCACTCTATCCACTCCGCCACGTCGACCATTCATTTTGTGTTGCTGTCTTCGAATACCACGCTTTAAGTGGCTAGGCCGAGCGCATTGACACCACTGCTTCGGCCCGAACATTTTTCATATCTGAGCTATTGGGACAACTCAACAGAGTAAGGCTTAGGCTGCCCTAGGGCTTACCGAAGGCATTGGGACAACTCAACAGAGTAAGGATTAGGCTGTGTGTACAACTGAAGAAGCACATCAACCATTTTGTAGTGCGCGACTGGACATAGCGGGTGGTCGTGCTGCCTGCAGATACATTTCGGTTCAGGTCCGGGTCCACCCCAGACTGAAGAGCCACACAGAGCAGTAAGATAAGGCTAGGCAAATATTTATATTGAATATTGACTTTGGATGTGGTCGCCGTGGCATAGTGGGTAGAGTGCGACGCTCACACGCCGAAGGGTCTAGGTTCGACTCCCAGTTCAACACCAATGTTTCAAATATTTCACGGCACCACCTCTCTCGAGTTGCTTACTACACTCAAAGAGTAATAACTATCGAAGAAAGCTTCATAAATTTCGCCGTTCGGAGTCGGCAAAAAACTGTAGGTCCCTTTTACTCGAGAGAGAACAGTAGGGCGCACAACACGAGAATTTGATGAGCAAGCTAGGCCCTGGTCCCTCTTTGGACTGTAGCGCCAACAATTATAATTATTGACTTGGGATACGTCTGGTAGTCCAATGAATTTAAGTCACCCACAACTATATTTTGCATTGTAATCGAAGATTTTTCCGCGGTAAACTTTGACTCCAGCGGACTATTAACTCTTTATTGAGTTCGACCTTGACTATTTGTGAAACGAGATAAGGAATAGTCCTATATATGATATTGATGACAAGTCAAACATTAAATAGATAATTTCTAAACATTACTCTCTAATGAACGTAAACCTTGAAACGAGTTAAGATTTGAAAGAAAAATGTTCACATTTCCGATTGATCGAGCTTTGTTTTCGTTTCCGTCGATTCTTCGCCTCAGTGTCACCATAATTTTTGTGTCGAGCTGATTGGCTTCTCCCGGGATACCATATTTTTAGGATTTTGATATTCATGATTGCGGGAACGTCTTTTTTCCTCGATGTTGCTAAAAGTGTGAAAATGGTGTTCATAACAAAAGCTTTTTATCCTGAGACTTTTTCGACCTTTTTCGACACAGACTGTCTTTGTCGAAGTCAAACGAAGGAAATTGCTGAGATCATATTCCATCGTCTGCTGAAGAGTTATTGTTCATCACTCCATTTTTTCCTAAATATACAGCACTTAGTGCTCGCTTAGATATAGGATTGTAGCTGTACGTAGTTCTACAGTGAATCAAGAATTGTATTCGGAAGTAGACCTATCTCCAGCCTCTGTGGATATCGCCGTTTACGGTGTCACAGTTTTGAATTCTGAGCTTACACTGCTCATCCCGTTGTATTAATTGGATCGTAGTTTCTCCACCTTGTATCAGTCTTAGACTTTTGCATGTAAGAGAACGTCATATTCCACACTCCATAAATTCTTGTTTCCTACTTCTTGTACACGTATAAATCCTGTAATTTGGCCAAGCCTATTATTTTATCTTGCGGACAGAGGAAGGACCTCCGCACATTTATTCACTATACATCGCACCATACATAGCTACGTGGGGGAGACAAATAAAAATTCGGTATCAGATTAGTTGAAACTTATAACCCCATGGGCCGTGGGTATTTGCTTAAAGAATTGAAAAAACATACTTAAAATTCGATTCTTGCGACAACTGATTTGCTTACAATATGCCCGCCGTGTTCATACATTTATTTTTTATTTGCGTGTGTTACCACTGTATAACAAACAGACCCTAGAGCGACGAAGCCATCAACAACAGACATTCTTCCAGTTCATTTCCCTCATTTTCGAACTGAAATATATGCTCAACTTCAATTATACCGAATCTCGCGAATCTAGTAAATCAATAACCCGCCATTTATTTATTTTCAGTCTTTAGAAATAACATCCGTATAATCTTTGGTTTATTGTGAAAGCCTCGATACCACTTAAGATCAGTTGCAACATTTTAAGTGGCGAATACCTTCTTCGTGTTTTCTCTTTTAGTCTCCTAACCCGCTCACAACAAGAAATACCACAATTCATCTTGTAAGCCATCACAGAAAATCATCGATTTCCCCAACATTCAAATACAAACCCGCCCAACTCAACGTGGGCATAATTCGAACGTCCAACACTCTCGGCTGCGTCTGATTTCGCGAATCTCAAAATCCCGAAGCAGCGCATCTGAACTGCATTTAAACAACTTCATTTGCCTGCACTTCTGCTGGAGCACCTCATTATGTCAAAATCGATTTCGATTCACACGTATCCCAAAGTGACTGCACAATCGAATCCAACGCAATGTCAGGTTGCCAAACGGGTTAAAAGTCAAATTTGGACTGAAAAACCGTTCGCCTGGGGCGCGTATCAAGTTTCTAGTGCACGCTCCTGCACCAGAAACAACCAAGCCTCAGCAGCGAATGCATCTCATTCCATATCGCTGGCGGAACTGTGTCAGCTACCGAAAGTTCCTGCAACCGCAAGCAGTGGGTAATTCAATACCCAAGGGATGATGGAGCATTCCTCCGGCCATCTCCTTCAATTAAACTCACAAACTGTGAACCGATTTGCATGTGCACTGCGGCCCGGCAACGGTCCATGGGCGAGCAAAACGTCGAGAGTGGAGCAAGAGAGATGTCATAACACTGGGCGACTCCCGCTCTAGACTTGGGGCGAGGGCACGGATTTTTCTGCCAGATAGGTGGCAGACTATTACAATAACTCATTCGTCCCGCCGAGGTGGTCAGACCACTCCACCCAGTCAATTGGCATCGTCATCGTGGACGTCGCCATCATCTTCACAGTCTCCCATTGTTCACGAGGAGATCACCTTCGCAGATGTGCACGGCGACCTGAGGAGGCGAGGCGAGATCTTAGAACTTGACGGACCACCCACTATAGCGGCCTGTGCCCCGTCCCCCTAATTCACTTTTAATAAAGTCGAAATCCATTTGATATACACGCGCATGAATCTGCCAGCGCGGCGGAGACCTGATCCAGCCGTCGATCCGCTGCCATGCAGATGGTCAACGTGGCAGGCACTTCTCCGCCGTGAAGTCAAGCTATCCTCTTTGGGGCATCTGCTCGCGATAAACCCTCGGAGGTCAGCACGACCCAGAATTCCTGATTCGCCGTCGAAGTAATTTTTTCCATTGCCGCTCGAATTGATGTTGACTTCCGTTTGATTGACAACCAGCGTGGAAGTCCTAGAGTCCTCGACTAGCGGCTGTCACCGTCATCGGCGGCGGCGTCATAATCACGGTCATGTGGTTGTGATTGAGCTCCCGCAGCAGTTCTGGCCATGTTTACCAATTTTACTGCGCCCCGTCTAAACGAGTGCGGTCGCCGCAGTCGTAATAATTGTGGCTCCTAAATTAGCAATCGTAAATGTTTACGATCGCTTGGAATACCGTGCCAAATAGAGCATCCGCGTCGGTGCGGCTGGGCCGACTAGGCTGGTTGGGCTGGCAGTGAACACGAGCGGTGTCGAATTAGGAGAAATCACTGGCTACCGTACGGCGGGCATAAATCGCGGCGAATATACACATTCTCGCCACCACCACCGAGCGCTCGGCGGCGAATGGCGCGCGCCGCACGCCGAGTGCAGCGTAATTTGTAATGCTTACTCCATCATGGTAAACTTGAACTTTCTCGAAAATTTCCTCTATGAACAGGAGAACACGCTTGATGGCTCCGATGGTGCTGGATGGGTCTTGTTTAGGCAGAGAGGCAACGGCGACGGTGGCGGTGATGGCTGCGATGGTGGTAGATTCATTTGTTCATGGATCATGTTTTGGCCAGCACCAGAGCACATTGAGCATATGTACACAAGACGACGACGCGATGGTTGCTTGATGCTGAAAATTGCTTCAGGCCGCCACTGCTGCTACTGCTGCCATCAGCGTGGGGGGCGCCGATGCAAGGGGGTTATTTATTGAGTGTTTAAAGTGTCTTCCGAGCTGCTAGGGAAGTGTTTCGAATCGACTACCGCATTCCTTTGGTTTCATTCTGTTTCGATTGCAAATGGAGGAGCATGCGACGTGAATGTGGAGCACGCGAGTAAATCATGTCCATGCTCGGCAGTGACGGCGGCGGTGCTCTGATGAAATGTTAGGCCGCCATCAATTGCTGTAGGCATAATCCGCTGCTTCCGACAGCCTTGAGTTGGACAACGGACCGCCGACAATCGACAACACGACAGACGTATGAGCGCTCATTGGGCATGCTGAAGCGCGGGTCGGATTAAAGTGCGCAATTCAGAGGTAACCTCGACGTGTGCTCTCTGGAAATGTGTCAACCACTGCTGGACTCCTCATTGCCGTTGACTTCTATTGCCTCTTTTGATGGTGGTCGGGGGCAATGGGATTAATGGTGTTTCGAGTGTGGGTCGACTCGCGTTCTAAGTGGGTGTGCCAAGCATCACTGTTTCAAGATCAATTTTGTCGAGTTTTGGTTTTTCGTTTTACAGAAGCGCAAGTGGTTTTGCTGCCCAGGGCCATTCAAGGAGCGATAGAGTAATAGGGGCTCGTAAGAGCTATGGAGATTGAGAGATTGCAGGCATTATCAAGATCGGAGTCGGTTTTTGAATGGCGTCGAACTTTGGTTTCTAAAATATTGGAGGAGGGCAAATTTTGACCAATTTTGTCTTAGGCAAAGTTCAACTTTGGAAGCGTGGGATACTTTTCTTTTATTCCTTTGTGCGGAATTGAATCCGCTTCAACTGGCAGCTCCGTATCCTTTTCTCCACTCCCAGCAGCTCCACCAGCAGCTCCGACTAATTGGTTTTTCCTGTCACAAATCACACACTCTCTGTCACTCTAGTTTCTCTTACATCACAAATCAAGCCCATAGATGATGCTTTTCCGGTGTTAAGTGTTAATTAAATTTCCACTGAGCTGTGATACCGTTTGCCTGGCGCAGCTCACCGTTCATCGAAACCGAGAAAGTTTCCGAGAGGCGCTCCTCTGTCCTCCGCATGCGAACAATCCCTCCAGATAGTGGCGCGTCAGTGCAGAGTCATCGTCGTCGTCGTCGTCTCCAAAGACGACCATCAGTGGAGATCAGTGAAACTGTCAGCGTATCATAATTCAGAAGACGACCGACTCGAAGGCGACGCATCAGCATCAGCATCACTTAAAGTGCACACACGCTCTTCCTTTTGGCGACACAACCAGACCGGAGTGGCTGTGGATGAGGATGGAAAAATTGAAAATCGAAAACCCGATCGATCATTGAATGAACGATGAAATTTTCTTTCACACATGAATGGATTTTCATTTTCCCAGCTGCCGCCGTCGCACAGCCCCCCGCGTAACGCTGGAAAATGTCTTGTTTTGGAGCGGCATTCGTTGTACGGTGTTCGGCATTCGGTGCTCGGCGTTCGGTATTTGCTCTGCTGTGCGTCTAAAGCGGCGGCGGGAGACACAGACACATGGGACAAAATAGAAACAGGAAGATCTGGAATTTCGCATCTCTTATGGATAGAGTATCGATCCGATATGCGATGCGACTGAGATTGCAGCAAGCTGTATGCGCTCAAACCTGTAGAGCTCTCGTGGCGAGCACTGCATCTGATAGAGGCCTCCTCGGTGGATGGTACCCGTACCATCGGAGCCTGCACCCGTGTCCCCCCGCGGTCTACGTTGGTATGTATGTACACCTCTAAGTGATGGGAATTATCTTGGACACTTTTTGAATGAGCTGGTTGTTACACTTTCCGTCATGGAGATATTCGCAAATTACGGTTGCGGTTTTGTTTCACTTTTCCCAACTGACAACGGCATCGACGGCGGTAACTGTGGTCGTCGGACGATGGACGACGACCGCTGAACGTTGAACGACGACCGACAGAAATAACGACGACGACGGCGATCACATCTTTCCCGCTAGAGAGATGTATCTCTGGTCAACACTCAGTTGACGTGACTCTACAGATGGCCGAGCAGGCTTCTGCTGACGTAACAGCATAACAGCAGCAGCAGCAGCAGCGGCAGCAGCAAGCGGCTACAGTGTTTCTAAGGAAATGCACTCTCGCTTTCAAATTCGATAATTTTCATTATGTGTGGCGCGGTGATAGAAACTGTCACGTAGCGGCTCGTTGACTTTGCGAGCCTGCCGCTGCAAGATGGTCTTCTTTCTCAAGCTCAGGCCATTAGGAGATTTCACTTTTAAACAATGGGTTCATCCAACCGGTTGCGATTGGTCATAGAAAGATGACCGGCTAGGTGTTGATGTGCGGGAACTAGTTTCATCCTTTCTAGCGGCCGATGGTGCACCCGTTTGAACGGCACTTATAAAGATGGCCTAGCCATGGGGTTTCGTAAATAAACTCGATGGGAGGAGTTCGTGTTTTCTCCAATTCAGTGAGTGGCATGTATGTGTGTATGTGTGGTGGATGCAGGCTTGATTTTCACAGATTTATTGCATGGAATGGCATTCCGCAGGAGACGATATCGCATGCCTTGTCTTGTGTGAGAAGCTCCTTGAATTGGAAATGCATGCCAGTTTGTTGTTTACGAGTGTTAGAGATGGGCAGCAAAAAAGCGGGTATTTGTAAATATTTAGTTAATTGCGTGATGTTCGAGCACTCAAAACAAAGATGGGAAACCGCATTGTGTGCGAATGGATGTTAAAAGCAGCTGAAATAAAATCAGAAGTCAGAGAGGCAGAGGGATGGGGAAAGATAAATTCCTTGGGAAGGTAGGCATGGGGTCCAGAAGACTTTCTTTGGATCAAGAGTTATCCTCTGTGGGGAAAAGGGACTTCATTTTTACGCAATTTTGCTGCTGCAAAAGTTTCTGCAATAGAAAGGGGCACAGAATGAGTCAGTGGCACAGATCACCGAACAGGGTCTGAATTGAATATTGGAGAATTGATCAGAAATTCAGTTTATTTAAGACATCCAAAGTAGGGATTGGGGCCGCCGTGGCGTAGTGGGTAGAGTGCGACGCCCACACGCCGAAGGGTCTAGGTTCGATTCCCGGCTGAACACCTCGAATTTTTCACAGCACCACCTCTTTCGAGCTGCTGACAACAGTCAAAGCGTAATAACTGTCTAAGAAAGCTTCTCAAATTTCACCGTTCGGAGTCGGCAAAAACCGGTAGGCCCCTTCTACTCGTGAGTGAACACGAGTAGTTGATGAGCATGCTAGGCCCTGGTCCGCCTGTTATTAAAGTAGGGATTGGGAAAGTAATTTCAAATGATTTAGTGAGAAGTTTGGACAATACCAATCTACTCGGTTTGGTTAGCAAATTGAAATTTTCTTGAAAAATTCTTTAACGCTAATGTGTTTCGAAATTGTATTCGTTAAGGAATTGCAAATTCCACTAACGTAGTTATTAAAATATAAAATTGGTTGCAAAACTGAATGCTTGAAGCTGAAATAATAATAATAACTATATGGCGGGACAGTCCACAAGGAGACTAGGGCCTTGCTTGCTCATCAACTGCTCGTGTTGTGCGTTTTACCAGTTTTTTGCCAACTCCGAACCGCGAAGTTTGAGAAGCTGTTTTGTTAGACAGTTATTACTCTTTGAGTGTTGTCGGCAACTCGAAGGGGGTAGTGCCGTGAAAAATTCCAGGTGTTCAGCCGGGAATCGAACCTTAACCTTCGGCGTGTGAGCGTCGCACTCTACCCACTACGCCACTGCACTGAAAACATATTTTTTTACCATAAAGTCAGCAATTAAATACGCTTCTTAAAAAACAATTTAACATATCCCTCAATAATTCCTGGATCATATAGAGGGCGCCACTCATGCAAATAAATAATTAAGTATTAACCTTGTTTTGTTAGTTGCGCCCTCTATATGTTCCAGGACTTATTGAGGAGCGTTGCGACTTATTGAGTGATGTGCTTTACTTAAATTTATGTAAAATTTTATAAAACTAATCACATGTTCCTTAAAGTGCCATGACTCACACTTGCTCCAAGTTGAAATATGTTTGCTAATACTTTGTCCATTGACCTTTGTTTTCAAAATTTGATTGGGTCATTGCGGCTGGCTTTTGGACAGTCGAGTACAATAGTTCGCTGTGATTTTTGTTTTCCTTCTCTTGCGCGATTTTCCACAGCACAGTTAAAACTGATGGTGGCCTGTTCCCGTCCTTGGCAAGTGCAGTTTCTATTACATTGACATTTTATGTTTGAGCTAGCGCATCAAATGGCTGCGTTTGAAACTATTCCTGGCCTGTTTTGGTTGTTTATCATGATGAGTCTTTAATCTTGTCTTTTCTAAGCCCCCGGTACTCTGTGCGCATAGTAAAGGTCTAATTTTTTTTCGTCAGACCAAATAACTTTGCCTCAATCATTTTCAAACCAATTCTCTTACTTACTGGGGCAAATTAATCCTGTTTTTATGTTCTCCATTGAAAAGGCTGAGCTGGACCACCGACTTATTTTCATTCCGGTAGTTATCGGTGATCCTTTTGCCACTTCAAAACTTATAAGCGTTTTTCCCAAGAGTATAAGTCTAACTTGGCTGCGAAATACTGAAAAATTCTTCTGAAATAATAATTGTTGGAGCGAAAGTCCACAGGGGGCCAGGGCCTAGCTTGCTTATCAACCACTCGTATTGTATGCGCTACTGTTCTCTCACGTGTAGAAGGGACCTACGGTTTTTTGCCGACTCCGAACGGTGAAGTTTTAGAAGCTTTCTTTGACAGCTATTACAGATATTACTACCCACTACGCGGCCACAAGCTCATTGCTTAATAAAATATAAAAATGAGTTGCTTGATAACATAATTTTTTGTAAACAAATCAAAAAATAGAAACGCTTCAATAAGTCCCGAGACATATAGGGGGCGCCACTATCAAAAATTATTAATTTAATATTAATTTTTGTCTTAGTGGCGCCCTCTATATGTCTCAGAACTTATTGAGTGATGTCTTGTATTCAAATTTAAGTAAAATTTTATAAAACTAAACAAATAAACTTAACTAAAACAAGAACTCGTTTAATAACAATATTTCTTAAAGTGTAATCACTAATTTTTGCTCTACGATGAAATATGGTTGCCAATACTTAGTTCACCGACCTTTGCTTTTAAAATTTGATTGATTTAATGCGGCAGGCTTTTGGGCAGTCTAGTACAATAGTTCGCTGTCATTTTTGTTTTCATTACTCTTGCCAGTTAAAGATGATGGCGGCATGTTGTAGTCCTTGGCAAATCCAATTTTGAAACAGACCCAATGGCTTTTGACTGGGTTAATGCCTGGGCCTTGAGCTGTCCAATGAAGCACATGGCTGCATCTGCTGTCATTGCTGGACTTATCATCCGCTTCATTGTTTGCTTAACACGATGGGTCTTCGACGATTCCTCTCGCATTTTCTATGTCCGTGGTATCCTGTGTTCATAGGTTTGTTTAGTTCATCATATTAACTATAATAATTGCCAGGATAATCCACAGGGGGACCAGGGCCAAGCTTGCTCATCAACTACTCGTGTTGTGCGCGCTACCCTTTTTCTCACGAGTAAAAGGGACAGCTTTTCTGCCGACTACGAACGGCAAAGTTTGAGAAGCTTTCTTAGACAGTTATTACTCTTTGAGTGTTATCAGCAGCTCGAAAGAGGTGGTTCCGTGAAAAATTCGAGGTGTTCAGCCGTTTATTGAACCTAGACCCTGCGTCGCATTCTACCCAGAACGCCACGGCAGCCAAATTACCGTCATATTATCTTGCCTTAATCATCTTCGGGCCTATTCTCATAATTTTTGGCGAAACGAAGTCTTGGCTTTATGTTCTTCATTAAAAAGGCTAACTTTATAGTTTGCAAAAGGGTTATGTTTGTGCTTACCGATAACCGACCTAATTCTATTCCGGTATCTGGTTGTGGTTATTTTGCCACTTAAGAATTTTTCCATCTCAAGAACACAAGCCTCACCAAACTTCGCTCATCCTGATTAGTACGTTGTTTGGCCCTTCCTTGATGCAAACTTTTTGTGCTAATTTCTGCCTTGTCTTAAGCATTGAAATAGCTGACGGCGAAACACTGATTTCTCCTGCACAATTGACAGGTTGCTTTTCCCGCTTGAAGTAACTCAAAAATTACTTGTGGCAGTTTCTTGGCGATAGGTAATATTTGTACAATCCGTACAAAAAAATATTGTCATCATCGTCTCCTTCTTCTTTTTTATTTTATATATGGACTGGCTGTTGTTGCTCAGCCGAGACAAGAAATGTTTCACATTGTGGGTAAGTCATCTTTTCTTCACAGATGACTTAGTTGCGCTCACATTGCCACAGACGAAACTTTCGCGCTGGATAGGTTCTGGTCATATGAACGGTTGCTGTAACGGAATGAAGGTGAACGAGGAGAAGTCCGAAGTAATATTAATTTCCAAAACTCCTGTCCAATGCACTTTATACGTTAGTGGAATTTTATTGGAACAATTTTAAGTATATCGGGGTCCTTTTCACGAGTGGTCATTTCCATGACTGGTCATTTTTACGAGCGACGGGAGGAGAAACATTGTAGCATTGGTGAGGCTTGATCAATTTTAAAGTAGCTTAGTAGATCAGCTTAGTAATCAGTAAGAAATGCTGAGCTTGGCGTAGGAGCTAAGCTATCGGTATTTAATTCAGTGTTAACGAAATTCGAGTGGCGACCTAAAAATCAAGGTAACGAACAGAAGCTGCTGTGATGAGATTTCTCCGTGCCATTGCGGGAGTTACTCGTCGTGATAGTGTGAGCTACGTGACGATGCGGGGAGAACTCAATGTTGATCAGCTTCTTCTTTTAACGGAAACAGCTTTATTTCGTTGGTTTGGCCACGCGGTACTGAAGACCTTTTCATCACGATTTCGAGACGTGCCTAAGATGCAACTTCATCCGGTAGGCAACCCCTCGGCAGACCCAGGATAAGGTGGTTGGATCAGATCCATAAACTCGCCTGGTTGAACTTGGCAATACCTCCTGATGAGTTAGAGTCGATGGCTGGAAGAATCGAAAGGCTTGCAGGCCCCTCCTATTCCTTGAGTGGTACATGCACGGTAAAGAAAAAAGTAGAGCGAAGTACTGTAAGAATGGAAATCCTTTTAGTCTTTATTTGAATTCGTTTTTAGAGAATTGATAACATTTCCCCAACCCAAGGAATTATGAGTTTCAACTGTTCCATTTTTAAGATCCGAAGCCATACTTCACTCAGATAATACTGGTGCAAACTAAGTCAGAAGCAAATAAAATGCACAACATAGCACAAATAGAGTACCGATAAGTTACCCATCTGCCATCAACCGCAATCCTTGTGAGTATATTCCAGTGATGTTCTGCCCACTCAGAATTATGTCTGCTTCAACCGGTAAAAGAACTTATTAATTCTATTACTTGAGATTTCTAGGAGGTTGCAATTTATATCTTTCTTTTCACGAAACCTCCAATTTCATTTTATTGATTGCATGCAGACTGGCATCTCTCACTGGAAGTATTTAAAAATCAACGATGAAGCCTTTAGACACCTGAATCTATTCGGAAACTCAGGTAATTCCCACCAAGACTTCCCAAGCAGATGAATCAGTGTTTCCAAAGGCACGTACACTCCGTATGCGTCACAGAAAGCCGGCGCCATTAATTGAATTAACAAGCACCGCTTACCTGAGTATTGTCGATGTGTTGAAACTTAATGAAATTCACATCCAGGAAGTCAGTCAAAGGGGAATAATTTGTCACAAATCAAATCCCCCTCCACCAGACAAGTGTAGATCTCCCCGTCAGTATAGAATTCGAAAATTCAACTCACATCATCCATTTCATCATCAAATGAAATTCGATTCTTCTTCTGAGACTTTTTTTCTTGAATCTGAGTGAATTTCCTTTCAGTTTCCTTCAGTTCGCATGATTGGCCTCAAGGCCCACTTCATTCTTAATGATTAGCTTAACCACACGAGAACTAGCACGTTACTTCGATTACAGTTTTATTACATTTCATTGATGCCAACTACCGATTTGGTGTGGCCATCAACCCTAGTCAACCAGAACCTCAAAGCAGCAGCCTCCACTTTCATCCCGTCTAATCGTTTAACCCACCACCACCGTCAGCACTCAAAGTGGCAGAGATACATCATCTTCCACTTTCCATTGATGAACGGAAGAGGCACGTAATTGAACATACCTTCAATAAAAAGTAATAGCTCCAGATTAAAACCACAATCTGTACTCGCCCGAGTAAACATTGCTCAGATAGGATCAAACAGAGTAGATGTGCCTCATTTCTCTACATCTTCACTCTCGAGCTGCCTGCCGCCAGCCTACCAGGAGAGAAACAAGCCGCTCGGGCGCATACTCGACTGCTAACATTCAAGTTTGCAGTCAAATACAAGAGCAAGCGTTACGCTAAATGCGATGCGGCATATGGAGCACTTTCACTTTATTTTGCGGTACGTTTCCAGTCCTACCGCACCCCCTCTCCAAAGTGTACATGTGTGGATATAAATCCGATAATCTCGTTTAGCAGATGTGTGCCGGAGTCTGTGTGCGATAAATTTAAAATTAATTTATCAACTCAATGAATCAGACGCCGTTTACTGCGACGCACGCCACTCGAAACGGATGTGCAAGGCCTTTCCGACGCAAAGAATCTCAGATTGCATTAGAGTCCGGAATTCCGAAAATCGCTGGCAATTTATAAAGTGGCCTATTATACGGTTTACCGCAGCAAATGTGTTCATCTCTATTGCAGTGGAGTGGATCCCTGGCACGACTAATCGATTGGATAACACATGCGAGTGGCGCAGCGCAGACCGCAAGCCATCCTCCCCGAGAAAGTGCGTAATTGATGACCCAATTTTCACAGGTCAGTTGGAGGCACCGCTGGACTGTGTCTTCCTCTCATGGTTCGAGCCAATTAATTTCTGTCGACGCAGAAGAAAGAAGCCGTCGAAATTCCAACCAAAAATAGATCTGGAACGAACCCTGTTTGGTTAATTGAACTGAGCACTAGGTGTGTGCTGGGTCTGCACCATTGACAGCTAAATTATTTCGAGATGAATTTGTACTTTCCAGCGGCTACGGAGACGACTCTAACACGCAGCCCCTTCATCCCCCCTCGCGACTGCAACACACTCGTATCCACATATAGGTTCATTATTGTCTGTCGGCGTCTTTTTGGACGTTTGTAATGGTTTCACTAGATACCCATTGTGGCCTCGGGCAGTAGCACAATGTACGAAAGTTGCGTAACAGAAGATTTTCTGTGCTTAGTGGGCATTTTGTTTTCTTTGATGCCCCCAAACATTGAACGGGCGGCAGGGTGGCGCGGCGGAACGCCAGACGAGTGCGGGAGACGAAGAAAAATATTAGCCGTGAATTGCCGAAATTACATTTCGTTCGTGTGGACTCGATTTTGAGTCACAATTATTTCGTTTTTTCTTCTTCTTCCCTTGTGAGGTGTTTGGATGTGTAATTGGAGCAATTTTTATGAAAGCACACTGATTAGGCCAGACTTGAAGCGTATAAATAATGGATTAATGACGTGCTCCTCCCAAAAGCCACAGTCGCCCGCCACTCAAAAGAGCGATGCAGAGCAGCGGCAGTACATTGCAAGGGGGCTTTACAAACACATCTGACGAATAAGCTGCCGCCGCTGCCGCTTCCCGTCTCGTCGCAGCGTCGCATCATCGTGTCGTCGTCGATGTGAATCTCTGACCTTGAGCCGGGTATTTAGTAAGACTAACAATTTCAAGTGTATAAATTGGTACTTAAACTGGGTATTGTGTGACTAGCTAAGTTGTGTAAATGCTCAGGTAAGGCACACAGAGAGATGGAGCAGAAAAAAAATGCGGTATCAAGGAAAAACTGGCTGTCACAGCATAGATGCTGAGTCGCGAACAAAAGAGTTGACGTGCGAACTTCTGTTGTGCGAGTATCTTGCATATCGAAATTTGTATACAATCCGTAGCCGTGTCGAGGGGAATGGGGGCGGTCGTGTTATGCATAAGCATCTGTCAGTAGTAGCAGCGACAACATTGAGTTCGATTTTATTTAAATTGGGGAGCTACATGTACACACAGACGTACCGCACGCGTGAATGTGTGTCGGTCGTTCAATTACGAGCAAATCGAGCGCAAGGCGGGCGCACACTCACCAAACCCCAACGCAAAGGTAAACCGAAACGGAGCCGCCAGACGTTTTGATTTATTGCCAGCGGTTGGCTTAGAATAACCGTCACCAGTCATTAGAGTGTGCGTACACCAGCCGAAAGGCAATGCCAAAAGTGACACATGAGCACACATTTACACACGAGTATAATTTAATAAGCGATATGACCGAGTGACGGTCAGTCTCGACATTACTCAATACAGTGGGGTAAAATCGTACACACGGAGAACGAGCGGGCAACACAAAAAAAAGGAAAAAAGACAGAAATTGAAAACCGCCCAAGACATAAACTCCTCCAGCTCACCTTAGATTTGCAATTCCTGTTTACCTCACTCGTCGTCGTCGTCCCCGTTGGCAGTTCAATCGTCTCCCCATCGCTGCTGTCGCTGTCGTTGTCGCAGTCACAGTCACAGTCGTCGTTGGCGTCGTCATCATCGTCATCGTGCCGAATGCGAACGCGCGAGACACGGTGATGTTGATGCTTATTTATTTGTTCATTTGGTCCACATCGAATGAGTACGCCACAATAATAATAATGATACGGATAGTGAACGCGAGCGCGTGCATACCGTGCTCTATCAAATAATGGTGTGTCTCTAATGGTGGTGGATAAGTATGGCATATTATGCACTCGTATTGCATTGGCCGTGGCTGGTATGCGCCACATTGGTGGTACACGCCGTACCCCATTGGCAGCACGTGCTTGGTGGTGCTTGTGATGTGCGCTACCATCGCTGCTTAGAAGTCGCCTTGCTTGTAGATTCGACTGCTTTCTGGCTGGTTGTACCATAGACACAATTGCTTGTTAGGTATGGCGTCGTCGCATTAAAACTCCTGAAGTGGATCTTGGAACGGAGGAATCTGTTAACTTCCCCGCCCCGACGGTGTGTTGAAGAAAACGTACGCCACGGCTTACAAGCACATTTCAACTAGATGTCAGGTGAGGAATTTGCATGCATCCGTGTGCCTAGATCTGTTGCATACCTCCAATACGTCACACACTGACGGGGTTCGATATTTTGACTTAATTGAATCTTCTCGACCATTGGTTCGTCGATGTACACATTACGTCCGAGGGTAATCGCTGACATTTGGCATTCCCTATGCGACGAGCCTACGACTAAGTGACTTTCAAAAAGTACTACGCGGTCTTTACTTTGTCCGCCTAAATCTCGCAGCTCTGTGTGTACAATTTGGACGTACTCCGCTCGCGTACTGGTGATCGGTCGATCAACAAGGAAATGTTACAGCAAAATCCAAGCAACAAGAGACGAAGAAATGGGACCAAAGACATTTTAATATCGTTCGGTTCGAAGTAGATCTTACGAGATGACTACAACCGACGAGCGAGGTCGCGACGACCAAGGCGAGGAACTCTTTCGTCCGAGCAACGCTTATTAGGTTCCGTTTCGTCTCCTTTTGGCTTTGTTGTTTGTGTTAAATTTGCATGGCGAATGGAGCATCGCAAGCACTGTGTGAGGGTGGGCGGCTGCTTGGGTAACTGTGCAACTGGCGCGTGTGTTGCTTCGTGTTGCAACGATTTTTTCTCTAGCAATTTTCACTGCAAATTATTGACATTAAAATTTTATGCATTGAGATCAATTTTTTTCGTGATAGGTGATTGGTGCGGGGGTTTGTCTTGGAGCCGCGTGAGAGTACTTTTAAAGCGTATGGTTAATTAGATTGCTAAAGGTTTTCAAAAGTTTTGCCTGCCAAATGCACAACTTTTTATGGAGCTATACGTGAAAAATGGCGCCCAACACAAGGCCGCAACGAAAACAAGTCAGTAAATTTGAAATATCGGTAAATGAAGTTATTAAAAACAACATAATTTGAAGAACTGGCGCCCAACGATAAGAACAGATCGAGACGAATAGTTTTGTAGAGTGTCTTGAAAAAGCCTATTTCTAGCATGTGAATAAAATATCTAAGACGTCTGGGAGGCTGTCGCTCACAAGAGTATCGTTGCTTCTACTTCTTGTGGCCCTACAGTCTGGGCTGGATCTGGGGTTCAACTCATGTTGCATCGAACATTTTTTTTTACCCTTTTTGTCTACTAAATTGGCGGAATGATTATTTGAACATCAGTTTTAAATGGGGTTAGTAGAAAAAATGTCTGTCTTTCATTGTTTACTGACGGAAATCCAGTTGAACTTGAACACTCGTGTAGTTTACCAAATCGAAGGCAATCTCCTTCAAACCGTCACTTTGAACCTGCCACAACCTCCCCGAAATCAATTTCTTCTCCCTAATAAACCATAAATTGCCCATTCACCAGTAGCCTCTAACAAGCCTCGTATTCGAATTCTAAAGCAGGGCAAAACCCAGTCACACTATCAATAACACCGAGCAGCCATTCGCTGACGATCGATCCAAGCCGAACGCGAATCAATGCATTATCCCACGGCTAGTTATTTCGGTAAGTGAAATATTCGCCCCAATCGTTACGGAAAAACTGATTTTAAGATTCGCTGTGGAAGATAACTACTGAAGCGCTCGTTGCGTTGCGTACGACCCGGCCTAGGGAGCTGCTACGAGGCATGGGCATGAATCCGCTCTAGATAAACTAGTAATTGCCGTTTGTAATGAGTTTTTACAATTTACCTTTGGTCGGCTGTTGTTTTTTTGTTTCTTTGACTTTTAATGTCCTTCTCGGATCAGTTGAGGCTTACACACAAATGCAGCGTGATTAATTTTCGAATTGTAGCTGTTGCGGTTCGTTGGATACTCTTCGTTGAGGCTGATGTTTTTATTTCGATGTTAATTGTTGGTTTATCGATGAAATCAGATTGAATTTGTGACTAATGTATTGATGTGGTGAATGTCGTTGGTTTTGCCTGATTGGGGCCGTTTTGCAATCGGTGCTGAGACTCGTCAGCCTCTTGTGACTTCCTTTAGCAAATGCAGGTTCTACTCAATTTCCCAGTGACAGCTCAAGTTTACGTCTCTGAATCAAGTTTGACTCGTTTATCAATTC
Source organism: Eristalinus aeneus (assembly GCA_955652365.1). NCBI lineage: Eukaryota > Metazoa > Arthropoda > Insecta > Diptera > Syrphidae > Eristalinus > Eristalinus aeneus. The sequence goes on from OY019131.1 coordinate 1,214,595, forward strand.
AGAAGCAGAGGTAGTCCAAGAAAATATTTAAATTAGTTTTGTCCTGTCGTGTGATGGTTCGCTGAAGTTGATGCTTCTATATGAATTTTGGAGGTAAGCAGCAATATGTTTTCTTCTAAGATGCGCTTTAAAAGTGAAGCATTTCACGCATTGTTTTCTGGTATTCGGCTGGAAGGACAATGTGGGCGTAAGTGGATGTTATTATTAGTTATAAATTGTTTGTGCGACAGTCGACAGGGGGGCCGGGGCCTAGCTTGCTCATCAACTACTCGTATTGTGCGCGCTAATGTTCTCTCACGAGTAAAAGGGATCTACAGTTTTCTGCCGACACCGAACGGCGAAGTTTGGAAAGCTTTCTTCGACAGTTATTACTCTCTGAGTGTTGTCAGCACCTCGAAAGAGGTGGTGCCGTGAAAACTTCGAGGTGTTCAGTCGGGAATCGAAATTAACTCTTCGGCGTGTAAGAGTCGCACTCTACCCACTACGCCACGGCAGCAAGAGGAAATAAGTCCAATTTGCTTGTTTCATATATTCTATTCACATATCTGAACGGATGCCATCTTATAGTGAATATTCACCTAGTTCAGTGCAACTGACATAATCCGCGTTCTATGACAGGGTGTTCTGTGACAAAATTTATTCAAATTTTAATGGGGCGCTCTAAGTTCTATAGTTTGCTCAGGTATTAAGTCATAAATGAATAATTAGTTGCATACTAACGTTGCAGGGCAGAAATTGTAGGACTTGTCGAATGTAATACGAAAATAGAACAGCCTCAATAGTTGCACGCCAATTAAGTATGGTTCAGAAGAAAGAGAGCAGGAAAGATAATTGTTCTTCAAGGCAAAACAGATTACTATTAGCTCCATGCAAAGGTGAAGGGATGAAAGAAGTATTCAATCTCGTCCAGTGTTATCTTTCATTCACACCTCGAACTCCAAGCTGATATTTGAAACTTGTTCATAAAAATACCCCTAACGTTGGTAGAAGTGAGACAACAAGATAGGAATAAGTTAAACATACTCTTTGAGGAATTCAGAAATTTTTGAACTTCAGGCGTGGTCGCCGTGCGACGCTCACACACCGAAGGGTCTAGCTTCGATTTCCAACTCAAAACCAATTTTTAAAATTTTTCACGGCACCACCTCTTTCGAGCTGCTAACAACACTCAAAGAGTAATAATTGTCTAAGAAAGCTTCTCAAACTTCGCCGTTTGGATTCGGCAAAAAACTGTAAGTCCCTTATACTCGTGAGAGAACAGTAGCGCGCACAACACGAGTAGTTGATGAGCAAGCTAGGCCCTGGTCCTCCTTCGGACTGTAGCGCAAACAATTATTATAATTATTATTGAAAACTTTAGGCGGTTGTAAAAGTTACCGGTAGTTCGCCTATTTATGTCAGGAGACTGACTGACAAGTAATACAATTGTTTAAATTAAATTTTTTAATTTTGTTCCTTATATCTTGTTGAAAAAACCTTTTTAACAAATTCGACTTAAACGTTATATCATCGAATTTGTATTGTTTCAAGAATAGAATTATACAAAATCAAGTTTATTACATGAGATAAATTTATTTAAAGCAGCATAGTTATGATAAGTGTAAGGAAAGCTAGTTATTCAAGTTTGATGACGTAAAATTCAGTTGGAACGGGTAGCAACCACTTCTCCGCCGTGGCGTGGCGTAGTGGGTAGAGTCCCACACTCACACACGGAAGGTCCTAGTTTCGATTCCTTGGATTTTTTATACATTTTTTTGTGGCGCAACCTCTTTTAAGAGACTAATTTGTCAATGGAAAAGCTTCACAAACTTCACCATTTGGAGTCGATAAGAAACTGTAGCTCAATTCAATTCTCATGAGAAACCAATAACACGTCCATCACGAGTACTTAATGAGCAAGTTAGACACTAGTCCCCTTGTAGCTTGTCGCACCATCAAATTATTATTATTAAGTTGGAACGCATAGAACTTAATACAACTGAAAACTTCGTGATCATTTTTAAAAGTTCGTCTAAAACTGTGTAAAAATTTTCTGCCACGTGAGTATTTAAAGTTACCAGCCTAAAAGTGACTGTCATATAGTAAACTGGCCGTGCTGTGAGTTTTGAACTGATTTCATATTTTATACAAGAGCGTTGTCTCCAAGCAGTGTTTTGTTTCCAAGTCTAAGTTTATAAAAATCGCAGTTCACGTGGCCCACTGGCCCCACACAAACTTGCGTTAATTAAATCCAGATTATCTTAGAGCACCTACTTATGTCCAGTTATTTAGATTTAAGTTAGTAAATTTAAGATAAATGTAATCTAGTTTTAAGTATTTTTCTAAAATTATTAAACGATTATTTTACATATTTAATAAAATATGCCAAAAAATTTAAGCTTGCAATCATTTGAACAGGACACAACTCAGAAGCACGTTTAGTGGTCGAAGACTTTTATGTTTCAGTATTTTGAAGTCTTAAAGTGCAATATTGGTTAGTACTGAACGTTGAGCAATAAAAACATATTGGTTTCGAAATAATGAAATTTTTTCAGTCACCATTCCGAAAACTAAAACAGTTTGCTCCCACTTCAGAATAAGAAAAAGTATTTTTTTTTAAATTTTCTTTGTCTTGCAATTTGATGATGTGTACTAGACAGTATATTTGTGTATGCGTATATGAACCAAAACGCGAACACTCTTTTTCCTTTTTTTCTCGAAAACAGAAAATGGGTCGAATTAGCGTAGGGACAAGCTTGTGGCCATGAATAAGAATGCAAGTGCTTTCTTCTCATAAAAGAACGTGTTATATGTTCACACAACTTGAGCAGCCGATAAAAATATCCCCAAGTCCTTGAGGTCATCCAATCTGGCTTACGGATGAAGTCCATAAAGACAGCCTGTAACTAACCATTCCTGAACAATGTGCAATAAATATTCTTTTATTTTTTTCACTTGAAACAAAGTCATATGACACATCAAGTTTGACATTTTCAAGTAACTTCCGTTTCAGGTATTAGCAACCCACCACTTAGACAGCGCCCCTATCTGCACATACCCCCATTTGGCACATTATGCCAAGTGACCAACGCCTATGCTCCATCATCCAGCCAGCGGCACAAGAACATAAAAAATAAAATAGCACCACGTCTAAGTGGACGCGAGTAAAGAAGCACTTTGCCAATGCATCCACCGTATGGATCCGGCAGTGGCAGCGCACTGCAGCGACCGACACACCCAGTACTTAAATAATTCCGTTTCAACTTTTATGCGGACTTATTTAAAGTTAATTTATTGAGCACAGCTTATTATAATCTTTACACTCAGCACACTGCGAGCCACGCTAGCTGAGTTAGATCCGCGCAAGCGTTGATGAAAACCTCTAATTGTTTCATGTTTTGCATATCATTTGAATTCGATCGGTGGCTGCACCAGATCCAAGCGGTATGCAGGAAGCGTACATATGCAACATACGCTAATTAGGGCTTAGATGCCTTTCATTATCCATTTCAGGACAGCTTGTCTGTCACTGGCTCGTGGGGAAGAAGTAAAAGTTTGTCGCCGATTGCGCGCGCACCCAAGGCCTATGGTCAGTTTATCAAAGTTGAATGTGCACCGCAAGAGGAATGCTCTGATTTGTGAAGCATGTGCGTGTGTAGCTTCATCGAGAAAACCCAAATGATTACACTCGTGTTTTATTTAAGTAAATTGTTTTGATAAAATGTGACGGTTTGAGACTGCTTCCAGCTCTCCTTATCGTGCTTTGCTGGGTTTTCTCCGCAGAGATGATGGAGAAACATGTTTTGTCACTGCTCAGGGATTCGGACGTAATGTAAAAACTAAGTGTGAGAACATTTTGTAAAGATGTTCACAATAAGACAGACAGAAAGTTTGTTCTGACCCGGCGTCTGCTTGAAAGTAAGTAACCAAAAAGTCTGTAATATCAAGCTGATGTACAGTATTATTTAATAATTTAAATTTTTTTTGTTCCTCTTTGTGACGAACACTTTTGATATTCTAGGAGTGTCTCGTGTAGAGAAGTTTCGCTGTTCATACTCAAGTGTAATTTCAAAGAAGTTTTCCTGATTTTTTTTTAAGAAGTGAAAGTGATAAAAAGAAATTAAAGGTAAAATCAGAATGAGAAGGGGTGGACATATCACTTTCCCTTGCCTTTCCCGACAACCAATAACCTAATGTGCCCGCTTACCGCGTTGGGGCTAAGTGTAGAAGCTTACTAGCCAAAACAAATTTCTGCAATAGATTTTCATCTCGAAATTCTCACGGCACCAAATCTTTCTCACAGAGATTTCCAACTTTCTATGAAAAGAAATGGAATTGACCTGTTCTTAGTCGGCATTAAACTGCAGGCTCCTTAAACTCATGAGAAAATAACAGCTCGAATGATTATTCCCATGAATCGAATCGAGGCCTTGGTGCCTTGAATAGTCAGCAAATTAAAATCTAATAAATTTTGCAATCGAGGCATACATTAAGCTAGATGAGTTCCATTTGATAGATTAGAAGTGGATTGATCTGTTGAAATTGTATGAAACATAACTTTGTATCGTTGCCGCCATGGCGTAGTGGGTAGAGTGCGACGCTCACACGCCGAAGGGTCTAGGTTCAATTTCCGACTGAACACTTTGAATTTTTCATGGCACCACCTCTTTCGAGCTGCTGATAACACTCAAAGAGTAATAACTGTTTAAGAAAGCTTCTCAAACTTCGCCGTTCAGAGTAGGCAAAAACTGTAGGTCCCTTCCTGACGTGAGAGAACATAAGTGCGCACAACACCAGTAGTTGATGTGCAAGCTAAGCCCTGGTTCCCCGGTGGACTGTCGTGCCAACAATTGTTATTATTTCACGACTTATATAGTCTTATGACTTATATATCAGACAACGAAAAGGTGACATGTGTCTTAACAGGATTGCAAATTTATGCCATAGAACGAGATAGATCAACCGTCGACGAAAATTCTACACTTTCCCAGTTCCTATCCTGAGGAATTTTAATTTCATATAATCGTTGAAAATAAATCTTAAGACCATTAGTTTCAATCCATTGATTCGAATTTTATTTATTTTTAAGAGTGTCATGCCACAAGAAACCATTTTTTAACATTCGGCTCAATACCCTTACTATGAGGTTATTCCAGTTATTTTTCTCACGGTGGAGTAGGTCTCCATTTTTGTATTGTTAATCCGAATCCGAATGACGAAATTTTAGAAGTAGAGCATTTTTTGCAACTCCAGAGATCGTATCGTCACATAACCGATCAACTATACATAGGTGTGTGAACTGACACATACATTCCCTTGAGATCGGTGGGAAGGCATATAATTTCTGCACAGATATTTACAGTCGCACAAGAGCATTCTGTAAGCACTACATTCACTGTGGAATGTAAGTATCTAAAGTACAATACACATTTTTGTAAATATGGACTGTACCATAGTGCGTGGGTCTGTAGGGGATCCTCTAGAATCACTACAAAGTTTCGATGAATGAGAATCCAGAGCGATAAGCATAATTGAGCAAACGATCTTTAGATTTTGCTTGATCAGTATTTAGAGACATATAAAAAATGTTTGCATCTAGACAAAGAAACTCAATATGACCAGGGCTTTAAAAAAATATTAAAAGTAAGAAATAAGTAATCCATTCTTTGCTAGAAGTTTGAAGGATTACACGCTGTACCTTATGTTCGCAACGCAAGCATCAAACAAAAATTTTTATTTTTTTAAATAATAATCCCAGTTGGGTGGCGCTATGGTCCACAGGGGGACCAGGGCCTAGCTTACTCATCAACTACTCGTTTTGTGCGTGCTACTGTTCCCTCACGCGTAGAAGGGACCTACAGTTTTTTTGCCGACTCCGAACGGCGAAGTTTGAGAAGCTTTTTCTTAGACAGTTATTACTCTTTCAGTGTTGTCAGCAGCTCGAAAGAGGTGGTGCCATGAAAAATTCGAGGTTTTCAGCCGGGAATCGAACCTGAACCTTCGGCGTGTGAATTTCCCACTGCGACGCGGACTATTTTTGAGTACATATATCTATAAATCCGTGCACTTGAAATTAGAATGAAAAGTTATTTAAAACCACTTATTTCTAATGCTCATGCCCTTGTCTAAGAGCTAATGATATATTTGAGTTCTTTTGTCAAAACAAGATTGTTTGATACAAATTTCTTTGAAAAATATGTTTTTCATAATGGGCATTAAAAGTATAAAATAAGAACCAAAATCTGCTTGAACATGTGGTTACCATTGCCACTTGGACTTACACAAAAGATTCACGGTAGACGCACAAAAGTTCAGTGGCTCCAAGCCAAGCTCTAATACTTATTTACAATTGAATGTAAACTGAATTCAGCTTTAGTTTTAATTAATTCATAAATTCATTTAATATTACACCAAATTATATAAACGAATTCAATTATTTAAAAACAATATTACTTTACATTTTATGGGACTTAAAAAAAAACAGAAGAAGCCAAGCTTTACAATGTGTTCTTAAGTAGGTGTTCTAATTTGACTTAGAATCAATATAAGAACTCTATTCAGACGAACACTTTTATAATAATATTTCAAATAAGTACCTTACAGTTATTCAGGCAAAAAAAATAATAAGTTGTTTCCAGACATTATTAGTTTTTCAAGACTATGAAGAACATATTAAGTAAACCATAAAAAGGTAAGTTTTTTTAAGTTATTCCTGGGTATATTTTTATATCCTTTTATAACAACAACATAAAAATTAATATAACAATTAATTTAATCTATTTTCTTAGTGCATTTTAAAACTATCATTCTAACATTTTATTGAAGAAACACAATGACAACATTGCATTTAGACATTTTTACAGGTGTATTACATTGGAAAACTATCCGAAGATGGGTTTCGTATATTTCTTATCAAATACTCAACTATTTTGCTGTTTTTCAGGGTCACCTGGAAGCTAGTCTAGAGCCATGAACTGACAGCTTGCCTTGAAATCAAATCCCGAAACCCACAAAGCTCAAAGAAATAAAAGTAATACAAATTCAAGATGCTCAGCATTCAGAAAATCCCGGACCTAGGAGTCAAAAATTCTTTAATTTTACGAAGAGCCCAAATTAAAATAAAGATTAAAATCTATAGTAAAATATTTTATGTAAAACAAGTTGACAAAAAAACAAAAAAAAAAAAATAATAAACCCGAAAAGGAACCTTTAAAAAAACTGCCACAAAATTTACTGTATCCATGTGTGTATTTGGAGAAGAACTCATTTCTAAGGATGCGTTCACAACTCTTAGGTTTTCGGAATTTATAAGTTTTCTTGATGCTGTGGGTAAATTGGCTTTATCTATTTTAGCCTGTGTGACAATTACCAACTGATTTTTATGAAGGTAGCTTGGGTAGATCGAACTTCTAAATGTAAACTTCTAAAATGTAACTAAGGGCAAATAATCTTTAATTTTCCAAAAATGGAGAACTAATTAAAATTTATCTTACGTTTATATGTATACGGAAGTCAAAAGGAAGCTTAATAGCGAACAATAAGCTAAAGGAGGAATGATAAGTTTTCTATCAGAAAATAAACGCCTGTTTCAATAAAATGCACAGTTGTTCCGTTGATATTGTTCTCACAATGTTTACAGAATGTATTTTGAGGTTTGAAATTGGGACCACCTCACAGAAATTTCAAAAACAGTTGTTCGCTTTCTTTTTTGTTTTATATCTTTACAAGGTTCGGAAAATAAAATGAATCGTGAACCAGACTGTGTTTTCTCTTTGGTATGATATACAAATTATCAAAGATAAATTTTAATATTCCTTAAACTCAAGGTACGAAGGTGATAAAAGAAATTCTTCAAGGTAGTTAACAGAACTAGATAAAAATTCTTATAAATGATCCAATGTTTTTGATTGAAATAAAAGAATTGTTAAAAACCCACACTCATAAGTTAATTCAACGTTCTAATAAAAATATCCTCCCAACACTCATTCCAATACAACCATCTTTCCAAGGACGCACAATTCCACACAATCCCCCCAACTTTCGCAAATCTCCTCCAACTGGTTTACTTTCGCAACGCTTTATCTGAACAAACTCAAATTTCGCACGCCCAAAAATAATAGAACGGACCATAATTTGACATTGAAAAGCGGCATTCCTTCCTTATGACACTTGTTAATAAAACTCCCTCTCTGATGAGCCGTGAAGACGATGAAAAAACAACCGTCATCTTCCCCAAGCTATTCATATTTTATTGTCCAACTGGTTTTGTTCCATTTTCAAATGTGTACTGCCCCCATTACCGATTAACTTTATAACTTCACACATTATATTCACGCCTGTCACTTCTGTAATTTTTGTACTTGCTTACGCCAGACCTGTTTCTAGTGAATCGTACAATCTTCTCGCAGCAGCCGGGCAATTGCGCAACGACGCAAAAAGCGAAATTCATCACAAGCATCGTGACACTAATCAAGGATCTGTCAAAAAGTAGAAAAAAACTCGAACAAGCGTCCCTACTTATCCTATGTGAAAAGTTCCGACGGAATTTGCGTGCTTGTCAAGCACTACACTACTTACTTCTGTCACTGTCATCCGCAACTGTCGGCCAAATGTCCAATCGGGGTGACAACGCTGAGAGATATCCTTTTTCTTTTGTACAGGCAGTCGCCCAGTCAAATCAAAAAATCAGTATTCTCGTGAAAATTATTTTTGTGATCGTCGCACAGATAGTATCACCCTTATACATGTTTTGATGTATCTCGAATTTTTAATTGAAATTTTCGCAAATTCATTTCCGTCAGAATCTCACGTATCGCCGATCACACAATTCCATGCCAGCAATGGCGGCAATTAATTCATCTATCCACAACACAGAGCAACCGATTAACAATTGGGCAATCCAAATTCTAGAGAGGGACACGAAGCAGAAGGAAGAAAATTGTCACAATTCAGGACGCGTCAAATCGCACTGGGGGACAGGGAAAATATTCTCTCTTCTCGGAGTATCCTTTTCCGGTTCGTTTCGATCACACACAGTTACTCCCGGAAATACACGGAAATTCAAGGAACGCTTCCTTCACCTTACGTTGGAAGCGGAAAAGTGCAAAAACAAAACAACAACAGAAGAAAAACGAAAAACCAAAAAAAAAACGAAAAAATAATTATCCGCGCACAATGTCGTCGACACCACCTCCTGCGATCCTGTGCCACTTGCACACGCGTTGACAAGCGCGAATGATGATAACCAGCGCGCTTCAATAATCAATGCGAGCACAGTACACGAAAATTGAATAAACCCACGGCCAGCTGAAACGCTGCTGATCAGTGCCCGGTGCACAACGTAACGTCCAACGCCAAACCAAACCAAACCATGAACAAACTCTTCCGATAGATGCTGCGCGCTATGTGTGTGCTGCTCAGTGATGGAAGACGAAAGGCTCGAGTGAAACACTTTAAGGCATCATGTGCACCGTTATCCGTATACTGTGTCGTCTGCTACAAGTTCGAGTTAAGGTACTGAACTGAAAACGATCGTAACTTTTTAGCATACCCAAAGTTGCGGGCAGTTCAAAAAGACATGGCTCGGTGTGTCGGTCGGATCGGTAGAAAGAAGCAAGGAGGAATAAAAAACTGTATAAAACTGTTACAATAAAGTGCATGGAAAAGAAGAAAAAATCAAAAACAAAACACAACAAGAGTAGAAGCAGCAGCAACAGCAGCCAGTCTACACAGCATCTCGTAGAAGATCGCTGCTTGGTCGGTTGGCTCGATCGTTGTTGGTTGTTGGGGTTCATTGAAAAGTGCGAGAGCTGCCGCTGCTTCTGAGCGGCAGCGGATGGACGTACACCACAGCCCACGAGTTCGCGGTGAGGCACGCGCATACAAACACACCCAACGTTGAAATGCACAAGAGAACCGACAAAGAGAGAACGAACGGGGGACAAATAGTGGAGCAGAAAAGTGAGTGATCTTCGCCCGGCCATGTGGTTTTCGCTTTACGCTTTGTCCCGATCCGGATTCTCTTAGAGAGAGCATGGGCATGAGTCATGGGAAAAAGAGCCCGCATGGGGAGGAACTGGAGCAAGATCAGTGATCGGCATGTAAACAGAGAGCGTCTGGCAGGAGCTTTTCGAGGAAAGAGCGAAGTGGTTTGGTAGCTGGCGAAGAAGAAGTGGTGAATGGGAAAGACCGAGAGAGAAAAAAGCTCTTGACGGTCTTGCGCTTGTATTGTACACGGTCTTCTTATAAGCCAGTCTCCGGTGATGTTCCCGTCATTGCGGTTAAAGCAGCTAGCGTGGCCTTCAAGGCGTTAGCGCTCTCCAGAGGTGGGGCCCGCGAGGCGTTGTGGAGCAATTCACACACAGAAATGATTTTATAGGTTCATCTGTCGCATGCTAATTCACTGGAAACTGAAGGAAATCGTCAATTAAAGCCGTTCAAACCGGAGTGGTCTAATTTTCTGGTAGCAGCTCTTGGATGCTGTGATGGGCGTTTGCGTTTATGACACAATTGGCTTACGAAATGTGCGCGTTATGTGTACGAGTAATGGCTGCCCAACCAAAAGCAGCTCAGTGAGCGTAATTAACTTATCTTCATGTGCAGACGATTTGGACGGGCGGACCCTGCACACCTGTTGCTCATTTGGTTTAAGCTGAAATAGAACTGCAAAATGTTACTCACTGTGAACTTCCCCAAACAGCGCAACTGGTTAGCTCGGCGAAAGGGAATGTGACTTCGAACTAAATACGGTCGCTGTCACTGCAGGTAGCTAAGAGCGATCACTGGGAGGAGATAAGCCTTCGTGCTCATCTCCGGTCTTAATTCAAGGTTCTTTCCAGCATTGTGAGTCAGATATGTGTCACGAGAAATCGGTTTGTTTCATCGAATTCATAGCAATCATACCTTTCAAAGATGAGCCTGAGTTGATGATAGGTGATGATAATCGACATTTACTTTGAAAATTGACCAATCAAGAAGGAATTGCTGTGGGGAAATTGACTTAAATTTTGCGGGTAGTAAAACTTAAGCTATTTTATGCTTTTAAAAAGTAGAGCTCCTGTCGATTTCTTTAAAAGCAGTGTCTAGAAAAAAACAAAATTAGTTTAAGCAAGCAAAAACGATTATCAAATTCAATTAGGAGACCTGTGTCTGGTTTTTTATTAACAGACAATTTATTGAACACAAAACAATCGAAGTTGATTGAAGGTAAGAATAGTAAGAATACAATGGTTTGCTTCGTCGTCGTTCTGAGTGACATTTCAAAATACCAGCAGATGTGCTGTTTCTTTTTTTGTTTCTTTTTTTGTCCAAATGTAGAGTATTTTGTTTTTAAGCGCCTCAAAAAGTAAATGAGGAATGCAGGGAAGATAACAACCGTCGGTGTATATCTTGACAATTCCAGAAAAATATTTTTTTTAATTTGTTGGAAGTTTTGTTCTCCTTTGCAAATAATGTACTGCATAATCGATTGGCTTTTAGAGTATTTATACGAGAGTTGCCCTTTATATTTCGGGACTTGAGAACAAAAACAAATATTAATTATCGCAAATGGCTGTTTTGTTTCGCAAAATTATCCCCATTAAGATCTATATACTTTTGCATGCGTTTGAACAAACTGTCGAATCATTTTTGCCACTCTGATTTAGGTATCTCCAAAACATGCATTCGGAACGCATCAACCGCTTCTTCAGGTGTAGGAAAACGTTGACCTCTTATTTTATTTTTTTACGTACGTAAATAAAAAGAAGTCATTCGGTGCCAAGTCAGAACTATACGGCGGATGACTCATCAAATCGATGTTTTGAGTGCTCAAAAATGCAGTTGTTTGAGCCGATGTGTGAGAGCTCGCATTGTCGTGGTGAAAAGTGATCCGTCTTCGGCGGTGAGTTTTCTTGATTTCTAGGAAGACTCCTGGCAAACAAATGGCCGTACACCACTCAGAATTGATTGTTCTGCGTTGTTCTAGTTTTACGGTTGCGGCATATCCAGTTTTTCCGAAAGAACAGGCGACCATTTGCTTGGAAGTGCTTGGTGCGCGAGTAACTTTTGTTGGATTTGGCTCAATTTGAAACACCCATACAGTCGACTGCTGTTTACTTTCGGGCTCATACACGTAAAGCCATGATTCATCACCTGTCTCGATGTTATAGACGTGTTTTGAAGGACCGCGATTGTATTTTGGAGCATTTTTTCGACCAATCGACAGGAGCCTTTTTGGAGCGATTGACAAATTGTGTCTTGAATGTATGGTGGTCCCACTAATGCCTAAGGTTGTCTCAATATCACAATATGTCACATAACGATCTTGCAATATCAGTTAGCGCACAGCATAAATGGCTTCCGGAACAACAACTCATTTTGGACGACCTTCACGAAATTCGTCTTGGAGTGAACTACGACCTCGGTTGAATTCACCATACCATCGATAAACACTGGTCCTTGATGGAGCTTCATCGCCAAAAATTGAATTAAGTTCATCGTTGTACAGTTGTTGAGGACGACGTAAATTAACGTCAAAAGTTGAAAAAAATAATCGCACGAAAATTTTCACGATTTAATTCCATATTTTTTGGGTGAGATGAATCTTTTAAGTTACTGTAAACAACACAAATAGCGCTTAATGTCAAAACGTTCTGAGTAGGTATAACCTAAAAAGTGTCAAACTTTACGATAGAGCTGGCAGTTGCCAGATTGCAATACTAGGGTTGCCCAATCACGAAATATAAAATGCAACCTTCGTATTCGCCTCCGCCTCCTACGTTCTCCTGTTAACTGCTTTCAATTTTACACATCGATTTGTTTTAGGAATTTCCCCATTTATGTTTGCTTTTCTCGAAAGAATGGTAAACTTCGAAACATCTTCAGGCTGAAGCTGTATTGTCAGTTAATTTAATAGAAAGGCTTAGACGCTTGGCAAGGAGCATAATTGATTGGACTAAAAGGAAAACAGCGGAATTGAATGCTTCCAAAACTCAGTGCTGTCTACTGTCACTCAAGTGATCTCAAAATAACCAAAAAATCTATGAATGGCATTCTGCGTTGTTGAAACCGAACGACTTTCCATCCTCGGTATGTGTATCGACTCAATCCTAACTTGGAATGGTCACATATTCGAGATCGCCAAAAATGCAGCGCAATGTCTAGGTTTCTTAAAGCGACGCAAGAAATATTTCACCCCTTTTAACCTGGTAACAATATACAAGGGGCGTCCAATATATTCTCGGTATCAAGGTGAAGCTGTGGTTATATATATAAATTGACTTATTTATCAAGAAATACTATTAGTTTAGTGCATTCATGGAAAACTTCATATTAATGTGATTATTAATTTGCGCTTTATTCCTTGTTAAACAGAATCATAATGGCAACTGAGACGATGGCGGTGAAAATTGAGCATCGCACTGTAATTAAATTCCTCACTAAGCAAGAAAAAAGTCAGAAAATTATTCATGAAGAGATGGTGGCTGTTTACTAGGAGTCCCCACTTTCATTAACGACTGTGCAAAAGTGGTCAAGTGAGTTCAAGAGAGGCAGAGAGAGAGAATTGAAGACGACCCTCGCTCCAGTGCATCGGCTACTTCTTTGACGGTAGAAAGCATAAAAGAAGTCGAAAAACTAGTTCTTGAGGATGACCGATTAAAAAATTATGGCACAGATCACCAAGCTTCCACCATTCTTCATGACCATCTTACCTTCCAAAGGTCAGTGCAGGGTGGCTGCCACGAATGCTCACAGCGGCTTAAAAAAAGTGATGATCGTATGCTGTAGAGAGCTTTTTGAGATGTGTAGTGAGAACGCGGACGGTGTTCTGGATCGAATTGTTACTGGGGACGAAACATGGGTTCACCACTATGACCCTGAAAGCAAACAAGAGTCCATGCAATGCCATCAAAAAGGAACACACCCCCCGAAGAAGTTCAAAGTCACTCCATCTGCCGAAAACCTCATGGCCACAGTTTTTTTGCTATTCAAAGGGTATCTTGCTCGTTGAGTACAAAAAAAGGTGAAACCATCAACGCCACATCCTAAGCTTCGACTTTGCATAATTTGCGGGAGGAAATTGAAAAGAAAAGACGGGTGTGTAGCTTCTTCATGTACACACGGCACGAGTTTCCAAGGCTGCTGCGCGAGATTGTGGTTTCGAAGAAATACAACCCCCACCCTATAGTCCAGACTTTGCCCCTTGTGATTATTTCCTGTTTCCGGATTTGAAAAAATGTCTTCGTGGAGAAAGATTTTCGGATGATGAAGAACTCAAGTCTGCAATATATGGGTATTTTGCAGAGAAAGAGGAAATTTATTTTTTTGAGGGTTTAAAAAAACTTATCGCATGTAACAAATGATGTTAGGGGAGATTATATAAAAAAATAAAAACAATTTAAATTGATTTTGCATTTTCCTTCATATCGATACCGAGAATATATTGAACTCCCCTCGTATAAGGCGTACATCAGCCCAAAGCTAGAGTATAACGCTCCTATCTGGTCTGGTGCTCCTAAGACCTCTCTGCACCTACTAAATAAAGTCCAAAAGGGAGTGATAAAACTTTTTGGTGACAATAATGTTGCGAAGTCAATTGATTCGTTAGGACATTGAGGAATGTTGCGTCTCTATTGGTACTTCAACAAAAAATGCTCTAACGAGTTAGCCAACTGCGTTCCTTCTCTTCAAGAATTCACCCGCAATTCACGCCTCACTAGGAATGCTTACCAGTTCACCCTTAAGACAAGCTTCGGTTAAGAGACTCGTTTTTCAGCCGCAGCACACGAATATGGAATGCTCTGCCCAGCCCAATTTCGCCCTACCCCTCCATTTCAATACACATGGATTTAAAACCAAGGTGCATTGGTGCTCCCTTTTCCTCACTTCCTCCATACCTTCGGCCCGTGCTGTGACTTAATTTCAGTCATTTAAGGGTATAAACAATCCCTCTAGCGCGAACCAGCTGTAAAATAAGGGTTTTCACAATCTTTTTGTCCAGACGATTTCCAAGTCAAGAACACTTATAGAAATTTCCTTTTAAGATTATCGCTTTTCCATTAATCTTGGTTCCAAGTTCCACATTTGCATGCAGCAAAGAATTACGATACAATTAAGTTGGTGGACAATCCTAGGTAGTGTTTCGAAGGAGGTATCGGGGAGAAATTTTACTCTTGATTCTGTTGCTGATCTTGAAACCAGCTGGTCAGTCGTTAAGTGAGTTTTTACCGCTCATTGCGACACCCCGTTCTAGACGACGATGATGTGCGTTCTTCTTTGAGCGTACATATAAGACCTTCTCAGCAATGAGCGCCAGAAAGAAGGTGCCGGAAGGAAGTACGGCAATGCGTCATCAACATTTCATTTTGAATAAACCATTAAAAGAATAATTAAACATTGAACAATGGCATACATAACACGAGTAGTTGCCTAAGAACCTGGTCTTGGTTAAATAGTTTACTGTTGCGTTAATCAATTATTTTTAAGGCACAAAAATTAACCAAAAATCTGTTTGTCAAAGTTTCTCTCAAGAAAGCTAATACCATAATAAAAACGCAAAAAGATGATTTGCAAAAACACATCTCGCGTCTTGTAGAAATGGAAGGACTAGCAGAGTGGCCGAATCATAAAAAGCCATTATCCTCCTATAAAAATTGTTTTATACAATTTTTTTTAAACGTTTAAGGCAAATATTTCAACACAAAAGGGGCACCTTCACCCCAGACATTTTAAGAAAGGTTTTGTCTAAGTAAAATGTTTTCAATTTTGAACAGTATTTTTAGAACAAAAGTTAATTTGAATTTGAAATACTTTTAAACTTCTGCATGTTAATTAAGACACGTGTCCTTGAGAAAAACACAAAACAACCTTGATAAATTTGTAGCATATTCTTTGATCACAGAAGCGCGC
Organism: Eristalinus aeneus; assembly: GCA_955652365.1. Lineage (NCBI taxonomy): Eukaryota > Metazoa > Arthropoda > Insecta > Diptera > Syrphidae > Eristalinus > Eristalinus aeneus. The sequence continues at coordinate 1,230,462 of OY019131.1, forward strand.
ACCCATCATAGCTGTCTTTTCAGAGGGGCCGACTGGCCCGAAGGCATGCTCTCTCGAACAATTGCATCCTTTCAATTAGACTAGCTCCCACATTGAACCATACTAGATAGCCATAGGTAAGCATTGGTCTTATAAGGCCATGTAGCAGATTAACTTCACCCTCGCATCGATTTGGTTAGCAAAGGCGCCTCAAGCCCTGTTCAAAGCAGCCTCAATATGTTTTTACTGATCTACCCACATCCCAAGTGTAGTCGTTTATTTAAATTTGCTGAGAATTGTTTTATTTTCTTTACTCAACTTTATTCCATAAACGGTTGTCAATGTTTTTTAACATACACACAAATAACGCTCTTTCCATCCGATGGTGTAATCTACTCGAAACGGTGAATTTAAAAATCTTCCTCACTATAAATACTTGTGCAACATAACGTCTCGCTCTCTTTAGTCTGTTAAATAAGGCCGGCACACTCTCAGCGGTTGTTTTCTTTCTGTTCACCCACATCGCCTACACAAGATATCTGATCACCGTCCTTAGCGACAGTGGCTCCCCGTGTTGTCCAATGATAACGAGCTTACGCCAATTCGTTTTTGTGTCCGCCATCTGCCACGGCGTCCTCAACAGAATGGTTTTCGACTTCTCGAAGTTGATTTTTAACTTCCCGCTGTCGCAATCTCGCCTGAAGGAGTCAAAATCACTCTGCAAGAGAGTAGCGATTTCCTTACTCCTTGGACCTGATCTGTACACTATCAAGTCATCGGCGTACGCAATTGCATTTCAAATGTTTTGAGTACTTCATTCGATATTTCTTATAAATTTGAATGCAAATTCTTTGATAATTTTTTTTCATTAGCAGGTATCTCGCCTAACAGACAAAAACTTTTAGACCTCCGACAAACACAATAACATATCCTGTGTTGCTAAAACTGTAAACATTAATACGAGGCGAGAGTACCAAAATAACAAATAAGCCCGCGAAATTTAAAAGTCCCCTTTATTTTTTAGACAGACCTCATGTATCAAAACTACAATTTTATGAAATTATTTATTGATCGGAGCCTAGCTAAAGTTAGCTTTACTTGTCTCCTAGCACAGTGAGCTAGGAGACAAGTAAAGCTAACTTTAGAAAAGAACGAAAGAAGTTAGTAAAAAAAAGACGTGCCCATGTAAGAAAGAAGCAGAATCTAACAAATAATTTCACTTCTCAGCTTACAATCCGGTAAGGCACAAAAGTCTCTTTTCAAAAAACATATACACTGTGATCGAAAAGCGTAACCTCTATTTGCAAACTTTCATAACTCTAAATCATGCTTGGATGACGTACAAGATGAGCGTCGTCTTTTCCTTACAAATTGCCGACTTTCCCTCAATTGAATATTCCCGGTGGATAAAATATTGACTGGAGCAACCCCTTCCTTCGTGGAATTCCTCATTTCCAAAACCCAACGAATGTTATTAAGATATGCGAATTCTTTTACTGAAGACCCAAACCTTTCTCTCAACGGAGAACGGAGTCAAAAAATCAAAAATTCCATGAGACTTGCAAGTACCCTGGACTTTCTAGTGCACTCAAACTCGGAGTCATAACTGCTTGACTAATGCCTAGTGCATTCCGCATTCCAGGCATTTTATTGCAAAATCTAAACAATTCCCATCCATCGCGAGACCATTACCCAGCCATTACGGGCCCTGTCGACTGACATCCGTCGACGGTTTGATAAACTACATAAATTACATCACCGAGAAGGGCCCGAGACTGATTTTCTATCAGCGTATCATCTCATTGTCCGATGATCTAAATTGTGACTGTCATGTCCAGACGTCAACTTGATTTGATCGATTCGTATGCGCGTTGAGGGACAAACGGCGAGCGCACCGACTGCTACCGCGCATTGCAAACGGATCCCATTCCACCTGCCTTCGGTTGCCACGACACAGCCATCACTCTGGCTTTCTGAAGAAACCAAGTGATGCCGCTGAGGAGCTGTCTCCTCTCCGCGAAATCACTGAATTGAATGTAGGAACAAGTGCTCGCCTGCAACCTGCGGTATTTATTGAACTTGATGCAACCGAATGCACTTGTCTTCATCTCCATCTCCATCTCGATCTCCATCTCCATCTCCGTTGGCACCCTCCTTGTCCGACGGTGGATGGGCCCCATTTGAAAGGAGCCCAGAGCTGCTGCATCTCTTGGTCTGTGTCGGAAGTGCATTCATTCAAAAACAAAACCCACCAGAGCCACAGGCACCCGACCAGGCCGTTTAATCACCTCGACAACGGTCCGGCCACCGCCACCAGGCCATCGGTATCCTCTCATCAGTTTAATCGAATGCGACTGGAACTGAATTACTTTTGATTAATAATCCGGCGTCAAATAAAAATGAATGCGGAGTGAAATGTGAAAGAGTGACATCAGGTGAAAAGGAGCCCGGATAGGTCGTCGCGATTCGAGTGTGTGCTGTGCACCGCGCTGCGGCGAATAGAGCGACTTTCTACTCCTCAAAGTGAATGTCTACGTCAAGCTGACAGAATGCGGAGTGAAATATAGGATCCTCGAGATGTCGGGGCTACCTGAACTCGGACGGGGACTTGGACTTAAGTGGTGGTACTGTTATCATTGTCAACTCGTAAATATCAAAACACCCACAAAGATAGCTCCGGCGAACATCTGAACAAGGCGCAAAATTTGACTTTCGCGCGAGTAGATCTCGCTGGTGTGAGTCGTTCGCTATCTGCACAACATCGGGACCCATTCCTGAGTCTAAGGATATCTTTCTCTCTCTCTCTCTCTCCTCCTTTCTCCTCGCTCTCTGTAGGCAGTAGGCAGGCATGTGGCCAAGAAAGTGTCAACATTTTAACGAACCAACAAAACTCCGGCCAACATAAAGCAATCTCCCTCTCCCCACACACACGCGAAGCTCAGTGTCTCTAGTTTCTAGCCTCGCGTTCGGTCGACGGCGGCGGCTGTGGCGGCGACAGACAACGACAGCGACAACGACAACGACCAACAACTACGACAACTCCGGCCGACCACGAAAAGAGGAAGCAAAACAAAGCAAGACAACACCACAACAAGCCAAATCCTCCAGCGCGCTACTGACCACTTGATATATTTCTACATTGCGAACGATCCGAACAAGCAATATTACGCGATGGTGTGGGCGATACTTTATAGCTATGGATTTGCAGTGAAAGATCTCGCATTTGGCGCAAGACATCGTAAATAAAAGCCTGCAAAACTGATCACATTTTTTTCCTGTGCGCTCCAAAGCAGCAACAATCGTGTCGCATAAAATTCGAACGCGTTGTCTAGCTGACGGAGACCACCACTCTCCCCCACCTCCTGCCACCAAGGCAAGAACCCAATTTTGGAAGCGCTACTTGTCAAGTCGATGCGACTTGGTGCGATCGAATGTGTTCAGGTGAAGCTGTCAGGTTCGGGCGACACGGCACTCGGAGCTTAGATGGCTTGCGCGGCCTGGCGACAACCGGAACCGCACCCACTTCACTTATGAATTTTTGATCCATCCCTGCAGCATGGCCGGTCTGCAATTAATTGAATAGAACCGCTACGCTGAGGCAATCGAAGTATGGTCAAATCCGAGCAGCAACTGGGCCGACCAATGAGTGCACAGTCATCGCGGGCTGCGAATGCAAATGCGCGACACCCGTAGATCAGGCGGCGACGAGCGCGGCGTAAGAAGGCTGTCCGGTTCGCGGACGCACGCACCAGGGCCGGTGCGCGCTGGTCAGACGTCAGGGCGGATATAAGGCCTTTCGAGGAGAGCTCCGCTGACATTCTAGAAACAATCAACAGTTGTCGTCGAGCCATGCCACACAGCCGTGCATCCAGCCGAAGCACTGTATAAGGAACAGGCGTACATTCACAGCCGCAGTCGCATGCACGCAAGCAAAAGTGCAGGCGCGGGCTTAGACGCCGGCGCAGGAGGCGGCAGGGCGGCCCGAACTTTCAGCGCGCATAATTTAAAAAGGCATTGGAACTGGGCGAGCATGTAGGCGACATTTCTATGAATTTTATAGATACTGTCTGCTACTAAAGACAACAACGAGGAAGTGCATGCGCCGAGCCGATCGGAGCTGGCGCGAGCGGGCCGTGCGCTGGCGATGTCAGCGATTACCATCCGAAGGTGATTCGGTTCTATTTTTGCTTACGTAAATTAGATCTTAACAAGCCACAATGGGTTATGCTGTGGCGGCGGTATCATCGATCGGTGCCGCGCGGAGGAAATGGGCGGATGACAACGAATAACACACACGAACGGGCGAGCGAGCGAGTGGCTGGATGGCCGTGTATGTGTTGTCAATGCGAAGCGACTTGCGACTCTCGCCGCGAGACTGGTGGAAGTGAAGGATGGATGATGTGAAAATTGGTGCAGCCACTCGGGTGGCATTCTAAATCCAGTTCTCCTTCCGGACGGGTTTTTACCTCGGCACACAGCGCGTACGTGTGGTGCTGCGGCTCGTATTGAGTAATATCGAGCCGGAGCTAGTCCAGACCAGGACCGCATAAAAGCGAAACCGAGTAGGCAGCAGGAATCCTTTCTATTTCAGATATTCCCCAAGTGATCCAATTATGTCACTCAGCCAGGGGTTTCTAATTGGAGATTGAGAGGAGCGCGCTGCTTGATGCATTGTTGCTGCAGCTCGCTGCCCACTACTCCGCTTCTAATCAGAGGATACATTTACACACGGCAGCGGCTGTGTGCGGTTTTTCGATAGATAAAACAAAATAAGAGCAAGAGACCACTTCGTCGTCGACCGGACCGGGCCTCTTAACTGGACTTATGGCATCTCCGCCGCTGCTGCTGCTGCTGCTGCAGATCCAGCCAACGGGCCAACACGATCACCGATGTGTGCTGCCAGTATGCGGATTGCGGATGGCGGATGGTGACTGGTGGTGGACGACGGCCCGTGGATGAAGGACGGTGGCTGTGCGCGCGGAACTATCAGATATAAAAAAGTGAAAACTGGAGCACTTTGAGGTACAGATGTGCTTATACTGTAGGTAGTGCGACGACGACAACCACGTTGCCGTCGTCTTAGTCTTTGTCGATGTCGTTGTCGTTGTCGTCGTGGTCGTTCATCGTTAGAGCGCTGGGTATGCGCCTAATGGGGATACACCTCTGCCTCACAGTTCACTCACCTATATAATCAAAAGTGGCCGTTCGAAAACTGGATGCCAGGAGAAGCAGTCAGCGCTGCCTCTATCTCAGTCAGGCCAACATCGAAGTGGCTGACTGCTGACGCTGCTGTTGGTTAAGGCGAACCGCAAATGTAATTGCACTTCCAGATAACTCCTCGTTGAATGTTCTTGGCGGAGCGCTCCAAACTGGGTTACTATTTCCACATCACAAGAAATGAGTTTCGAGTTAATTGACCACCACGATGGACCGAAGCCATCCTAAACAATTTACTTCACAATTAACTCGCTTCATAGGGTAATGGTATCTGAAATTTTCGATGATTTATCGCTTTCTTATTGCCGTGGTGATGAGGTGAGCCGCCATACATTGCTCGGGTGAAGATTGTGCGGTGGACGAGGTGCTGCGGAAGAAAGTTATTTCAACCGTCAGTGGGCAGAGATGCGGGGTGGTGTGCGAAACGGATCAGATTGCATCTTCGGCACCAAACAACCAAACAGTCGTTTCTCGCTGACAATTCCAGTCGCAGGTGAAGGGAACTAGATTTGGGAATGAAATGTCTGTGTTGTGACAAGAGTTGGAAATTAGGCTTGCATTTTGGAGTGAGGAATTTCAATTCAATTTTGACAGTTTTTGGCTTTAGTTAAAAAATTAAGAAGTAGGATAATGAAGGCCTATCCTAGCTTCAAGATACGGACCTTGGTCCTAAACTGGAGCCTTGGTCTAAACCAACGCTTCAGCTCGCTTCAAGGCGTAAATCTTGATCCTTAACTGAAGCTCCTCTGTTTGAGTAGACAATTGTATGGATGGAAACTGAGTCTGAACCAACGCTTAGTTCATTTCCCAGCGCTTCAGCCCGCTTCAAGGCGTAAATCTTGATTCTTAATTGAAGCCCCTCTATTTGGGTAGACAATTGTATGGATGGAAACTGAGTCTGAAACAACGCTTAGTTCATTTCCCAGGGCCCTCCGTTTGGGTGGACAAGATGGAAACTGAATCTGAATGAACGCATAGCTTTCCCAGGGCATTAGCCCGCTTCAAACTTAATTAACTGCTAAGACGAGCGCTTAATTGGGATTCTGGAATAGAGAAGAGTTTAGAGGGAGCATACATTCTTCTCAGGTACGAAGAAATGGACGTATAACTGAATGTTTTGTGTTCGTTTTCCGTCGCCTTTGGTCTGAGTCGTGGTTAAAATCCCAGATGGCATGGCCGAAAGGGAAGGAACTTTTTTTTTTGAGGTTAGCATACAGTGCACTTTAAGGCACAGATTCATAAACTGGCTTATTGTTCTACCAAGCAGCAACATTCATTCAATTTCTTGGTTTTTCGAAGAAAGAAGAGAAGGCGCTTCTGTGAAAAAGATCTAAAGTTTTTAGCTCGCACCACGTCAGCACCTAACAACAACCTAACAACGCCAAACGCTTCCTCCTAGAAGACCGACCTGAAATCACCTTAGGAGGGGTGAAGTCTCATGTTGTCGTCTTCAACGAAGGTCCCAGCTCCAGATCCCTCCGTTGTCTTGGTGCCGTCCGTGAAAATCCGAGTACATTCGCTTCCCGGTTCGGTTTCTGGCCAGAGCCAGTCCAGGACACGGCGAAAGTTGACTTTGTCTTAGCGATGCTGCTCCAATTTTGCCGTTCAGAGTCGGCAAAAAATTGTAGGTCTCTTCTACTCGTGAGAGAACAGTAGCGCGCACAACACGAGTAGTTGATGAGCAAGCTAGGCCCTGGTCCCCCTGTGGACTGTCGCGCCAACAATTATTACTTTTACATCAGACAGCATGTCCATGAGGCTAGTGCCATAGGAGATGTGGTGCGCGGGGTCATCAAAACTCCAGTGCGAGTTGAACCAAAGACCATTGCTTTTTAGTCGAGAGATGACCTTGAGTGATCATCCCATGATGTGGATGTGAATGCAGAGCCAGGTGTGCTGGGGAAGGCCCCATGTGCAGCCGAGACAAACTGTTCTTTGAAACTTTGTAAAAGAAGCAGTTACGTATTTGCACAAAAGTGTGTTCCACAAAAAAACTGATTCATACGAGAGAACTGGTCTTATCATTGCCGTATAGATCCATACGGATAATTTTGTTGAGAGGCCCCAGTTTTTGCCAAAAACGCCTTTTTACTACCAGAAGACTGACAGCGCATTGAAGATTTTTGTCTCAGTTTGTTTTTTCCCAAGAAATTTTTTATCCAGGATAACATCTACCCTGCCGTGGCGTAGAGGGTACAGTGCGACGCTCACACGCCGAAGGTCTAGTTTCGATTCCCAGCTCAACTCGAATTTTTTGAATTTCTCACGGGACCACTACTTTCGAGCTTCTGACAACACTCAAAGAGTAATTGCTGTTAAAGAAAAAGCTTCTCAAATTTCAGCGTTCGGAGTCGGCAAAAGTTGTAGGTCCCTTCTACTAGTGAGAGAACAATAGCGAGCATAACAAGAGTAGAAAATGAGTTAGCTAGGCCCTGGTCCCCCTGTGGACTGTCGCGCCAACAATTTATTTGATAGATAGATAGATAATTTGATTTCGCTCATATTACAATATGGTATCACGCATTTTACAGAGATTCGATGTATTATGTCTTTCTTCTGAAACGTAATTTAGTTTGATGATGAGATGAGTATGAAGAAAATGGACAAAAATTTAGAAGCGAAATACGAAAAACAAAAATCTTCTACGTAAACAAAAAAAAGAAGAAATAATAATAACAATAAATTAATAAGTAATAAACAAATAAAATAAATTATTATGTAGTAGAATAATTCATTTTATACTTAATTCAAATTTAAGTTGTTGACGATGGGTTTTTGAGCAAGATCACAGTTTTTTAAAAAGCGTTGTGTAATATTTTGTATTCTTTCGAAGATCAGTTCAACATCAATATCATCGCTCTTTTATGAATATCTAATGTCGAGTGGTGCCGTGGTAAATTTAACATCATTTTTAAGAGTTTGTTTTGAGCAATTTGTAATATCCTAACACGACAAATTTTACAATTTCCCCATACTTGGCATCCGTATAGCAGTATAGCCTGAAGGATTACTTTATGTAAAATAAGCTTATTTACAGTTGACAGTTGGGATTTCCGGTTAATAAACGGATATAAAGTTTTAGTAACACCTAGTACTTTTTTTAATGTTTCTGCTATATGAGTGCTGAAGGTTAATTTGGAGCCCAGATGCATTCCTAAATACTTTATTGAGGATGAGCAATTGATGTATTTTCCAATGCAGTTTTGCAGTTGTCCACTAGGCAAGAAGCAAGCTTTTCCAAGTAAAGAAGATGGCTTGAATTTTGTCTTGATTCAATTTTATATTCTATTTGTTGCAGTAGTTAACGAATATTCCCATCGCATTGTTGAAAGTCCTCTCAATGTTAAGAACGAATTCATGAGATGAGTATATAGCCGTGTCGTCGGTGAACATAGCAACTTCACAATTTGGTAAGATTCCGTTGTAGTACAAATTATACAATACAGGCCCAAGAACGGATCCTTTAGGAACACCCATATCAAAATGAATAACATTTGAGACACTACTACTTACTTGCACCTTAAAAGAACGATTTGATAAAAAGCAATTTACTTATTTACTTATAACATCTAGATATTTTTTTTTGTGGTTGCCGTGGCGTAGTGGGTAGAGTGCGACGCTCACACGCCGAAGTGCCTAGGTTCGACTTCTAGTTCAACACCAATTTTTCTAATATTTCACGGCACCACCTTTTTCGAGCTGCTGACAACACTCAAAGAGTAATAACTGTCTAAGAAAGCTTCTCAAATTTCGCCATTCGGAGTCGGCAAAAAACTGTAGGTCCCTTCTACTCGTGAGAGAACAGAAGCGCGCACAACACGGGTAGTTGATGAGCAAGCCAGGCCCTGGTCCACCTTTGGACTGTAGCGCCAACAGTTATTATTATTATCTAGATATTTGCCTCATTGGAAAGCAAAATAGTGACACTTTTAAGTTCAAGTTGAGTCAGACCAGTTAGGTGCCTCCTTCTCGTGAAGAGAAAAGCCTCAGTTTTAAGAGGGTTGACTGAAAACCCATTCCTAGTACACAAGTAGTCGATCATGTCAAGGTCCACTTGCCCGCTTGCACAAACAGCCGAGAGGCATGGTCCGGTAACCAGTTTGACTACATCATCGCATAAACCTGGTCGTAGATGTTACGTTCATTCAAGGCGGAATGCAAAGAGTCGACCTACATGTACCATAGGAGGGGTGACAGGACGCCACCTGGGGTGCAGCCCCTGTTTGCCCCCAACATCACAAACTGGTCACACTCCGCCTCCCGGATTATAGTTCTGCGTTTATCCACAACACCAAAAATTGTCCACGCCATGTTCTCTGGCCGAGCTGAATATACTATTACAAGTCGCATTGTCAAAAACACCCTCTATGTCTATGGAAATGCCCAGTGCGTATTCTTTCCTGTCGGGTGCACTTTCAATTCTGCCGGGGAAGGAACTTAAAAAGAGCTAACAAATAAGGGCTTGAAATCCTTGCCATCATCTTTGCTTTAATCTCAACTTTCTTCAAATTTTGAGTTTGGTTTGTAAGGAGTCGATAATTGTGCGATTCTTGGTCCATTGATGACTTGCATCTGGATTCGATGTTCATCCTTTTTGGCTTTCATAGAGAAACTCTTTGACATCATCAATTTCTCGTTTACCTCAAGGACCCTCGCACCCAACATTCAACCATTAAACAAGACTCGGTGGAGTCACTTCCTTATCCACAGCTTGGAAGCATAATTTCATCTTTGCATGCAATTTCTTCAAATCAAACGAACCCCACCGAATTGCAAGTAATCAGCGACTAATCCGCACAATTGAGGCGCTTATCGATATTAACCAAGATTTTGGGGAAGAATTGATGGGAAACGTTCCGTCCAAAAATGAGAAAAGCTTAAAGTTAATTAACCTCCACGGAAAATTGCCGAACCTAGTTCCCACATGCCTTCCATTCACATGCTGCTCCACATTGATTTTGATCCTAATCGGGGCTAATACCCACCATAAAGAAGATTACAGGCATAAAATTCACCTTCAAGTTCATTGCAAATACAACTTGATCCGTAATTGAAAATGAGAATAGAAATGACGGTGTAATCCGAACGATTACATCATTTTACGAGTGCGAATATTCATTCACTTTGCAGATTCTCGCATGTGTTTGTCGGCTTCGAAGAGTCCCGAGCACAGCTCGATGTGCATATATTATAAAAGTGTCAATTTCAAGATACAGTCAGTCGGCAACCGAAGCCAATCCAATTTTCTCTTTTTGCATAATTGGAGTTGGGAGTGGAACTAGCGTGATAAGAGTTGAAGCAGATGAATGCAAATTTGTGGTGGATTAACAAGTTTGTCATTTGTTAAGGAATTTCTGTGGATTAAGCCATGTTATTTATTTATTGGGTTAGGGGAACATGTTTTCAACTGAACTACGCAAACCTGGAAAGACTTAGCAATAAGTAACCCTTGGCTTTTCGTGACACTTTCTGATCTGTGACGCGATTCTACTGTCAGAGAATTTTTAGCCGGTTTCAGATGGCTCTTTCTCTATCTATGGCAGCGCTTGCGATGTGATTTGTGCGGGAAAATAAAAAAGTACAGCCGCCAATGCAAGCGACATTCTTTTTTGGGCTCCCTCCTGTCTCGGGCGGAGATCGCTCTACTGAACCGAAGCATATTCTCGACGTTTGGTTCATACAGAAGTCGCCGGTCCACTGTTGCCGCCGGTCCACTGTTGCGTGCGAATATTGTAGGGCATCCCTCCCTGTCTTGAACTAGACCCATCATATCTAAATAAAGGAATACCCCTGGTGGAATAAAGCCATTCTGCCGTACCTTCTCAAAGTATAAAATGTTGATGTAGAGCCCGAAATGATCTATCCTTATTAGGCGTGATACAATTTATTGTATTTGTACTTGTATCGTGGCCACCGCGGCGTAGTGGGTAGAGTGCGACGCTCACACGCCGAAGGGTCTAGGTTCGATTCTCGGCTGCTTTTTCACGGCACCACCTCTATCGAGCTGCTGACAACACTCAAAGGGTAATAACTGTGTAAGAAAGCTTCACAAATTTCGCCGTTCGGAATCGGCAAAAAACTGTAGGTGCCTCTACTCGTGAGAGAACAGTAGCGCGCACAACACGAGTAGTTAATGAGCAAGCTAGGCCCTGGTACCCCCTGTGGACTGTCGCGCCAAAAATTATTATTATTATGTATCGGGAGTTCGATGCAACCTAAGACAGGGTCTGAGTCACTGCTTCTCAAACAGCCTCATCTTTCCATCTGGAGAGGAATCACGTTGAACCACACAGAACAAGCCAGTCATTACTCCTTGAGTGTGGTCAACCACTTGAAAGTGGTGGTGCCATGAAAAATGCGAAGTGTTCAGTCCGGCAATCAAACTCCGGACTTCTGTGTGGGAGTGCCCTGCCCTACTACCAAGCGTCCATCATTGTGATCAAATCGAGCGTAAAGTTTTTACTGCAAAGAAATGAGAAAAAACTTGGACTGCGCAAAAGGTAACGAGCTTGCCGTGGCCTAGGTTCTTCAACAACTGTTCAGACTTATTTAATTCGGTCAAATTAGAACTGCGAAATTTGAGGAGCATTTTATTGACATTTAGTACTCTTCTAAGCTTGTTATCATATAAAAATGGGCGCTGTTGTGAAAAAAGTAGAGATACACAGTGCATGAGTCAAACATGGAACTTTCGGCATGCTGGTGGCCTGAGCGCTTCACTAACGCCAAAATTCGCGTTATTTAAAAGCTTTCCTTCGTTAAGGCAAATCCGCTAGAGAAACGTTCCGTGAGATTAATAGTATTTTAGGGGATGGTACTCTGTCACTTCGAACCGAAGAGGAATGATTTCGACGATTCAGAGCAAGTGAAAACGACACCATGGATGGCAGAAGACCTGTGACGACGAATCATGGAAATCATCGAGTTAGACCGTCATGTGGCATCTCGAGACATCGCCCAGGAGATGGAAACTAATCACCAAACCATTTTAAACCATCTGCAGAAGGCTGGATACAAAAAAGCATGATTTTACGCAAAGAAACCTTCTGGACAGAATCAATGCCTGCGATATGCTACTGAAACGGAACGAACTCGACACATTTTTGAAGCAGATAGTAACTGGCGACGAAAAATGGATAACATACGACAATATCAAGCAAAAACGTTGCTGGTTGAAGGCCGGTGAATCGTCCCAAACAGTGGCCAAGCCGGAATTGACGGCCAGGAAGGTTTTGCTGTGTGTTTTGTGGGATTGGAAGGGAATCATCCATTATGAGCTGCTCCCATATGGCTAGACGCTTAATTCTACCATCTACTGTGAACAACTGGACAGCTTGAAGTAGGCAATCGACTAGACGCGTCCAGAAATGGCCTACAGGAAGGGTGTAGTGTTCCAGTAGGACAACGCCAGACGCCACACTTCGTTGATGACTCTTCAGAAGCTACGGGAGCTCGAATGGGAGGTTTTATCGCATCCACCATATAGCCCGGACATAGCGCCAAGTGATTACCACCTGTCTCTGTCCAAGGCGAACGGCCTTGGTGGTGTGATATTGAACTCAAAAGAGGCTTGTGAAAAGTGGCTGTCCGAGTTCTTCACAAATAAGGAGGGTGGCTTCTACGAGGGGGGTATTATGAAGTTGCCGTCTAAATGAAAACAGATCATCGAAAAAAACGATCATTATATTGTGCAGCAATCAGTTGATTGCTTATCTCTAACTACAAATACTTGAGACGTATACTTACAAAATAGTGTACACAAGTAAACGTAACTTGACTTGATTTTTGACATCTTCTACCCATGCGCATCAAAAAAGCTCATTCTTTTCTTACATAATTCATTAACCGGCTCTGCTCTTTTGTGCGCCTTAAAAATTTGTAGTGAAATGTGTAAGTGAAAATGTAAAATTTCCAAAATTAAACATTTTGCAATGCTTCGAAAAAGTGACGTCTCCTGATAGGGTTTAAAAGTTGTTATTTAATTCGCTTGCTACATGTCAGTCATTTCAATAATTAAGGCTTCGATTGAAAGCTTATTTTAAAAACTAGTTTCAAAATTAATATTTCTTACACTAACTTTTTATATTCAACTCTGTATGGAATATTTGTTGTCTTGTTCATTAAACATTTATAAAGACTTTGGAATCGGGAGCCACCCTCAAAGCCGCTGCCCCAATGGCCAAAATGACGACATAAGCATACCTTTTACATTAAGCCAAGTTTAATTTGGTTGCAACAAGCTTTACAACATGGTTCGAATATAATTCAGCAATGCAAGAAGGGGTCGTGTAAAATGCTGATGAATGAACCTAGATATGCCGAGACAAATCAGCTTGTATGGAAACAGAACTGACATTATGACCTGGCTGCGATTCTACATTCAAATCAATGAAGAAAGTGCATGTGCCTATGCCATAATGGATTGTAAGGAAGTTAAAGAAACGGTGAGATGTTAATAAAATAATAATAATAATAATATGGCCCAATAGTCCACAGGGGACCAGTGCTTAACTTGCTCATAAACTACTCGTGTCATGCGCGCTGCTGTTCTCTGACGAGTAGAAGGGGCCTACAGTTTTCTGCTGACTCCGAACGGCAACGTTTTAGAAGCTTTTTCCCTGACAGTTATTACTCTTTGTGTATTGGCACCAGCTCGAAGGAAGTGGTGCCGTGAAAAAATTGGCCGGGAATCGAAGCTGGGTCTTCGGCGTGTGAGTGTCGACCTCTACCTACTACACCACAGCGGCCACTGTAAGATGTTACAGAATTTTAAACAGAATGAAGTAAAGTGAAAAAAAAAACGGAAAATGGATGCCAGAAAATCTAGCAACGCAGTTCCTTTTCACTTCAGTCTAGAATCGAAAAATGCGAGAATACTCAGTGGTCTCTGAAAGACCATGAATGCCTTATTTTACTGCAAGTACTTGTGCATCTCAACGACACTGGCTTTTCGAACTTGGGCTCACCGTTTGTTGCAAGCATTCTAATGACTGACATGCAAGAACACTGACATGCACATATGTCTGAAATTAATACTTTTATTTGTTTGAGTCTAAAGAAATTTGAAAAAAAAAAACAAAATTCTACTTAAAACAAGCGAAACATCTTGACCCGACATTGTAACAAACAAAAATTTCCACCAACAAGCTCTACAAGGAAAGTTCCTTTCTACCACAGCTATATTTGCTTCCGCATTACTCACTAGTAGCAAGTATTAGGAAGCGAGTTCCATTCCACAGAGCACACACTCTAGTCTCGCAAGCAACTGCGGTGCACAGCGGGACATGAAACAAGGATCAACAGAATGTAGTTTGTTGTTATCCTTATGTAACAATCGAATTCGCATAGCAACCGTCACCGCCGAACAACACAGACCACTCATTAATCCCCGTCGCTCGTTTGAACTTCTGCTTTCACGAGACTGTCGCACGTCCCTTCTTAGCTGGCCGAGTGTCACTCAACTTAACGCTTCGCGAGGCGAAATCCTCGTGTCAATCCGGCTCACAATCACTTTCATTTTCTGTGTTAACTCGCTGCGTCCGGCCGTCCGTCTGCGCGTCCGTTTACCGAATTCGGTTATGCTCACTTTTGATGTTTGCCATGTCAGACCGTAATCCTGACAGGGCCAATTAAGTGCGACAGAGATTTTTCATTTTCATTTATGGATCCGGTGCTACCTCAACTTAAGTGCACAATGCACGCTCAAATTGATGGTAAATTGATTTTTTGTTCCTCCGCCCGTCCGGCGGTGTGTAGCGCTGACACGAGTGAAGGGTTCCCGAATGGCGCAACCGGTGAGCCACTTACTTGTTGGGTGCACGCATCTATCTATCATTTTGGGTCAAACAAGAGAGCCTCCGACTTCAATTAGAGCCCGTTAAGGCCGCTGTGCCCATGAAAAAAATTCCACTGCGTCTACGACACGCGTCAAGAGATGCCTTAATGGAAGCATGACGCAAACGGGAAAAACGCGGCAGCTCTGCTCCACTATGCGTCTACGCTTTGTGCTCTGCTCTTTGCATATCACACGCTTAGTGCTTCTGTCCGTCAAAGCCCGCTAATCTGATTTACTTTCAAAAATGAAAGTTACTAATCCGTCGATCGCCATCGGACGGCTAGCCGCTGTTCGTTCAGCCGATTGATCGGCGGTAATTCTGTCGCGGATCTCTCACAACAATCGTCGATGGAGTGAGTGACATATTGCCGTGTTTGTGCTGCCGGATCGCGTATGTAAATCCGCTCATAAGTGACGCCTGCCGATCGCTATGTACTCACAAAGACGCAGAGCGCTGTCTTCCACCAATTAGAAGCGCCAGCACGCAGCCGAGCACATGCCTCTCGACGAACCGCGACCGCTACACAATACACGTCTCCTCTGTCAGACGGAACGTAATTATGTTAATTTTTTTCCCACCGGTCGGCGGTGGTGGATGAGCACTTTGGCACGCACAACCCAGGCGGCAAGGTGCTTCGCTATGTGGTTGGGTGCCAATACCAGCGCCCGAGCCTCTGCCACTGGTGTCTTCTTCACATGAACAGCACGTTCGCCACCGAAGTGTGGCCGCGGACAGCAGTAGTCCCGCCCGCCTCTTCAAACCGAAAATATGTGTGTGATTTACCTTTAGTTTCCGCCAACCATTCTTGGTTGAGAGATTCGCTCGTTTCGCCGCGCGTCGCACGTCGTCGCAGCACTCCGCTCCGCCGTTGCCACTGCCTTCGCCGACACAGCTGCCGTTTTGGAGGGGAGCTGCGCGCGAACCGAGCGCCAAGCGGCAGAAAATAATCGATAAAGACTTACATGTTCGCATCGAGAATGCCACTTGCCCGAGTGGTGGTCGGCAGCCGTCAGTGTGTGTTCACATGCATGGGGCTGGGGCCCGTCAATAGCGCGGGCTCGGAACTCGCGACTGGCTGGGTCGCTGTAAATAGAAAGCTTTCCTGCCATTGGGTAGATGGGAATAAATTATGTGAGTGCGAGGTATTTTGAGGCGGACATTATTCTGTCTACGGCCGTTGGTGTGGTGTGTGGAGCATGATTAGGCGATTAGCATGCCGTGGCGTGTCACCGCGCACATCTTGGTGCTCGGATGCGGGCATGATTTCTGTACTTTTACGCGGACTGCATGCGCGCTCTCTCTCAGAAGCTTGGAGCTACCGAACGACAATAATCGATTTGTGGCGTCTTCCTGTTGCTGCTGGTGGCGGGCGAATCGCCGCGTGGGCGACAACCGCGACACAAGATGAATATCGATGCACACCTGACGGAGGCATGACTTTGAATCGTTTCCCACATGGCCGCGGATTGGTCCCAATGTCGAACGATTGTCTACTGTTTGCCGATTATCGATTGTCGATTGCGAAACATTATTCTTTCGGGACTGGCAGAGCGTGTGCTGCCGACACAGCGAATTGGGATGCAGATATTTTTTATTGCCTGACGGGCCCTTAGCGAAGCTCGTGATTCCACGACGTATGCGGGAATGTACATACATAAATATTCACGCGAGACTCGTAAAATATCTTATTGGAGTGCAAATTGGAGGGTAATTTCTAGAGGAGTTCGAGGAGATGAGACTGGAATGGAGATTGGGTGGCATTAAGGCTGCGGCATTTGAATTCGTTTGCATTTAAATAAGACAGCATTGCCCTTGAATAGGAATGATTTGAGAAACCACCTACAACCGTGTGCAACTTATCACACTCATCTAAATGCTGGCGGGGAGTGCAGTGTGCAGGTTTGAACACAACGTTACATTGTAAATAATTCACTTGTACACACCCAAACTATGTAAGACAGTTGTTCATCCGTCGAACCCCTATTGTTGAACCGACACAATTTCGAAATTGTAAATATTTTGTTCAATAAAGAACAAATTCGGTTTAAATTCAAGAATTTTAATTTTAAGATCAGGGGTGCATATCTGGAATTAAGAAGAAACTATTTCAATTGTGCGACTTTAAAAGACTCGGTATACCCGCATGAAGTGAGCGTCAAGATACAAATGTCTCAATAGGGAGCATTTGTTGTGAACGAGCCCTTTTTTGTTTGTTTGCTATGACATCTGTGAAAAATATTTAGCATACATCAAGTCATCATTCATCGTGTTAAAATTGTCGAATTTTGTACCAGAAAGTGATGTTTTGCGGAAAGCATTACTTTTTGAAGAAAAGTGCTGCAGAGTCTTGTGCTTGCCGAGGCATATGGCGATCATGCTCTATCAGAAGCGACATGTAAAAGATGGCTTCAACGATTCAGAAATAATGATTTTAATGTGAGAAATGAAGAACGTGGAAGACCAACAAAAAAGTTTGAAGACGCCGAATTGCAAACGATATTGGATGGAGATGACACTTTGATTCAAAAACAAATGGTGGCAATGTTAAATGTTGCATAACAAACAATTTCTGACCGTTTAAAAGCTATGGGAAAGATCCAAAAGTGTGGAAAATGGGTGCCACATGAATTGAAGGAAAGACGGATGGAAAACCGAAAAAAACACTTGTGAAATTTTGCTTCAAAGACACGAAAGAAAATCGGTTTTACATCGGATTGGTATTGGCGATGAAAAATAGATTTATTTTAAGAATCTTAAACGGAAAAAATGATGGGTTAATCTGGAACTACCATCAA
The DNA here is from genome assembly GCA_955652365.1 of Eristalinus aeneus. Classification (NCBI taxonomy): domain Eukaryota; kingdom Metazoa; phylum Arthropoda; class Insecta; order Diptera; family Syrphidae; genus Eristalinus; species Eristalinus aeneus. The sequence goes on from OY019131.1 coordinate 1,248,289, forward strand.
AATCGACTGCAAAACCAGATCGATTCGGCATGACAATGCACCTGCACACAAAGCAAAACCGGTTCAGGGTACAATCAAAACAATTGGCTGGAAGCAGCTACCCCACTCGCCGTATTCGCCAGACTTGGCTCCTTCCGACTACCATTTGTTTTCATCAATGGAACACGAATTGGCTGAGCAGCACTCTGATTCCTACGAGGAGGTCGAAAATTGGGTGTCTTATTAGTTTGCTTTAAAAGACGAACGATTTTATTGGCGTGGTATTTACAAATTGCCAGAATGGTGGTCAAAATGTGTAGAAAACAATGGCCAATACTTTGCATAAAATGTTTTTACTTACTTTCGCTCGTTTCATACCATACCTGGTATACGCGCCACACCTGAATTCTGAACACACCTCGTTCATCAGAAGACTGTTAAGATGAACCAATTCTCAACTTTCCTTACGACTACAGTACCAAAATCTCGAACAGCCAACAGTGTGTGTTTTTCAAAATTACAAAATGATTTTTACAATCTGACCATCGTTTCGGCAGGAGATTTTTAAAACATTCCCCTTTGACTCATTCTCAGAGCGCTTGCCTTCCTGTTGATGTGCATATTTTGAGGTATTCAAAATGAGATTTTTCAAGTGGCCAGTTAAAGAAATTCGTTTTAGACGTTTTATGCAAATAAAGGATCTCTGTGTCCGCTGTGGAGTACTGAGTACGATACTCATACGCCAAATTCAATACCCGGACCTGATACCTCGTAGTTTTCAAAGGCATCACCCTTTCTGAGTTACCGAAAAAGAGTAATCACTATCTTATCAGAAGCTTTTCAAACTGAAATCGTTCGTCGGCAAAATACTCGGGACCCTACTACTCGTAAGAGTTCAGTAGTCCGTACGGGGTGGACTAGGCTTGGTCCCCTTGTGTACTGTTTCGCCATCCAATGTATATATATTAATTAACACTTTAACCAATATTTGCCATCTGTTCACTTTAAGCGCAAACTTAACCTTTTTAAAAAGGTGAGTTGTCATTTTCGAAACGATGTTGAAGCGATTTCTGCAAACTATCCGCTATATTGGAAGTTGTGAATACTAGTTCAATAATGTGAACCCAAATTATTTAAAATTAAATTGTACCAATAATATCAAAAAATTCTTTAAGACGGCAAAGTAGCATTGAAGGCTTATTCCTCAACAATATAAACCAGTAAAGTGCGAACTGCGTGGCCGCCGTGGCGTAGTAGGTAGAGTGTGACGCTCACACGCCGAAGGGTCTAGGTTCGATTCCCAGCTCAACACCAATTTTTCGAATATTTCACCGCACCACCTCTTTCGATCTGCTGAAAACAGTCAAAGGGTAATAACTGTCTAAGAAAGCTTCTCAAATTTCGCCGTTCGGAGTCGGAGACTCGTAAGAGAATAGTAGCGCGCACAACAAGAGTAGTTGATGAGCAAGCTAGGCCCTGGTCCCCCTCTGGACTGTAGCGCCAACAATTATTATTAAGTGCGAACTGTGGCTACCGATGCATCGCAACAAAATTATAAAAGGCGGGGTTCGATCTGGACTAAATCCAGAAATGTTTTCAACAAATTATAAATTATACTTTGCCTACCCCTTCGACAAATGGGCTAGGTATGACAAAGTTAACAATGCCAACCATTCAGACTTATTTTGATGGAGAACCAGGTGTTTATTAAGACAGCCACTTGTTTCTGACATGATGTGAACTTTATACCTAATTTACTTCTCGGAGCTTCCCAGAATTGAAATTCTCTATTCTCAAATGCCGGTGTTCAACGTTGTGGTCGAACAACTAAGGTTAAGATGCCCTTTGAATGACAAAACGTTTGCTGTGATTGACAAAAGAGTGTAAAAACTGGAGTGAAGCAAAACAAAACTTTCAAATTGTTTTCTAAAGATTTTGTTTTAAGAACGAAACCTTAAATATGTGAAAAATTCAGCCGTGAAAGGGTTAAATAAAAAAAAGAAATTCTGAATTTACATAGTGTTGTGATTTGAGATAACCTTCATTTTCATCAAATGTAATTTTGCATCTTTTTATGACGCAGTCTGATGTAAATTCCACCCATCGCAGTCATCTCTGTATGGCGTATGCTGACTGCAATGAAATGAATAGACAAAAAATTTTCAGAATTCCAGCTCTGCGGAGGTATAAGCTACGATTTCGTAACAACATCCATCAGTCGATTCACATCAAAGTCGAGCACCGCAGGCGGATACGAAATTCGAAATTTCCGGTAAAGTCAACCTACCCGACACATGGGCTAAGCCGCGATCAAATAATCGCTGTCATAACAAAGCGAGCAAGTGAATTCCCCGTCCATTCATCGGCCTGCGCGTTCCAGTTCAGGATGTGCCGCGAATGATTGCACAGATCCCATTTTAGCCGCAAATCACCTGAAATTCTAATCCTCGTTTCGTGGAAATTCGATTGAGACATCGGAAAGCCGAGGGCACTTGATGAATCGCGGATTTTCCCCAGAGAGCAAGCCCGAAAAGGAAATTTTCAAATCATTGACAGGTTGCCGGCGCTGGTATCTCTTCATCGGCGATCGCAGTTTGCTTTGGTTCTCGGTTCTAGATCTAACTCATGACGTGGTAGCGTTTGCGGCTGCTGTTCAACGGCGACGGCCCACTGCCAACCAGCCAGCCATCTGGTGACACATGTGCTGCTGTCGATCGTGTTGTCGGTTGTTGTTGTAATTAAATTCTAATTAAGCGGTGAACCGATTTGTCAGTCCCGTCTCGAGCGCGAAGTGTTGCTACGTTCTGTGTCACCTGTCACAAATTAATCATTTCACAGTGCGAGCACAGTTATTCCGGATTCCGGTGATTATCAAGGATATCCGCGTTGAGGATGGAAATTTCTCATCCGTAACGACTCACAAAGCGGCGGCGGTGGCACTCAATTGAATCCAATTTGCATGGAATGCACCCGGCAGAGAAGCGCGGCAAGCGCGGTGTCCACACAAAGTCTTTGCTGGCGCACGGGGCGCCCGAGACAAAGACCATTTGAATACCAATACCCGGCGGTGTCCTAGATTATTGTGAAAAATCACAAAATGCTTTTCGGACGCATCACCGAGGTTGAGACCGCAAAACGGCATTTCTTCTTTTCGGTTTCGGAGTTAAACTAGGAAATAATGAAGCGGATCAGTGAACTGTGTCCGCTGCAAGTGGACGACGGCCGATGGACGATGGTCGCTGGACGGTGGACGGTGGACGGTGGATAGAGAATCACTATCCGAGCACAGCCATGCAAAGCAGGAGTAGCAGAGCTCTTTAATCCAGTGCGGCGTGCCGCTGCCGCCACACTGCACCGGTTCGCATCGCCGCAACGGGCACCGCGCCGTAACGAGAGTGCGCATATACGAGCATACTCGTCGTAGTAAAATAAACTGGAACACATTGCCGAAGCAATTTTATGTACCCACATTATTGACCTCACCAAGACCCCAAGCTGCATCGATTCGGCATCAGCATCCGTACCATCGTCATTACGATCAGCATCATCATCATCATCATCTGTGGATAGTAGATTGGAAATTTGCTGACCACACTCACTTGGCGGAAGCGGCGCGTTGTTGTTACAACCAACGCCATCCTCCGGCAACACCACGTTTAGCCGTTTCGCTCTTGCGCCGCCCGCACGCCATGCCGCAGCGCGCGGCCAAGATCGACGACTGTCGATACTGCCACAAGCAACAACAACTGGAGTACTTTATTTTAGGTGCATAACTCAAGATACCATTTATAGGAAATATTGCATAGCTGAATGGGCCCCGGCAAATCGGACCAGGCGTCACACACAAGCGCAATCCAAGCCATAGAGTGAGGAGCAAAATTGTGGACCTTCGCGGAAACTCGGTCGCCGCCAGACGAGAGAATGTGTGTGCCGCGCACATATTTGCGAGGATACCCGGTGTCAGAGGGAGAGAGAGATTTCGTTGTGTGGTGGTACCTTAAAATCGACTTTATCAGAGCCGTTCGTTACCGCAAAGTCTTTCACCGCTGCGCGGCGGCGCACTGCGGTATCTGTTTCCCCGTCATCGTGGACGTCGTCTTCTTTCGCTTCTTCGCGATGACTGCGCGAGCGGTGCAGATACTATAGCAGACAAGGGGAGAAATTGGGGATATCACCTAGGTTGGTGGCGAAGCCCTAGAGCTGCACTTAACAAGCCAAGATGCGTACGTATCCGTGTTTGAGATCTTTTATTGGATTTCCTTGTGCTCGTCGCACAGATCGAATCGGTGGTGGTGGCGGTGGCGACAGTGGTGAGTGTGGCGGAGTGGGGAGGGCGGCCAACAATCTCTGGCCATTCTCGCGGGGTATGCGACTATCTCATGCATGCACTCACTAAATCCAGTCAAATTGATTGCATGCTACAGATTGTTAGGTTTACAACGGCAACCAGACAGGGAACCGTATATTGATGGTCCGATGGTCTGATGTCTTTGTGATAAACCAAAGGATTAGTTAAGTCATCGTGTCGTTTCCTCTCGTCGTTCTCCCCTCAAGCGATGGTTGCATAACTACTCCGTGAATGAACAGCCGCATGGACTGAGGATAGAGGATCACCACAGAGCAGAGCAGGCAGAAAAAAAAAATGGTATGAATGCCTACCAGTGATCCGCTGACAGTTTTGAGGAATTCCTCGGCTATTCACTCGCAGTTGACGGCTCGCGCGCCTACACAGAGCTCACATTGAGATATCTCGATTGAAATATCATTTTGCCCTCTCGCGCGGTGATGAGAGGCACTCGATGTCTCCAAGAGAGGCTGTTGTCTGGCAGCGAGCGCTCTTGTGGATCTCGAAATAGGTGAAACCTATTGATACACAATTTGACCCGCTGCCAGTGTAAATCATTTGGTGTTTGTCATGCCTCTTCGCCTAACCACCGGGGTCTCCTCCGTACATCGCCCGAAACTGTGAGCACCGAGCCGAGTATCTTTTAATCTGATTTTCAATTTGTTTCTAAGATTTCTCGGAACCCGTCAATGGTGATCCACCTCTTCATTGTGCCTCGGTGTTTGACACTGATGAACACAAACAATGGGCCGAGGTGTCGATGCTAACGATATGTCTACTTAGATGGAATTGCTCTCCCTCCAGAGCTCCTCCACTCGAAGTAATCTTCACGAAATCCATCATCCTCTGTGGCGTGCCTTCAAACACTATCCCCATGAAAGAAGGGAAACATCCGGCTGAGATATTTGTGCAGACGTCATGTCTTTTGGTCAGATGCCAATCTCATGTGGCTCTTGATTGTTGTTTCTGCCTTAAAAGGCAGGCGGCGGTGAACGAGGTGTGAATGGTGCTCTGTGTGAACTTTGGCTAGGCGTAGCTGCTCCAAGGTGACACAATCGCAAGTAGTTTGATGAGTCCTCAATTGTTTTGGTGCTTTGGCCAGCATCCATGACTCATAACAACACTTTAAACTGTAACCATGGTATGTTCCATTCCACTTGCAGTTTGTCAAAAACCTAGGAGAGCTTATTGTAAAAACTACCATAAATATGTTAAAATTATTTCCTTAAAGCATAGTATTTTAAGGAGCAGGGAGGAGGGTGATTTTATCGAAGCAACTGGAAACCTCTGCTTAGCTTTCCCGAAAGTCAACTAACACACGTTAGTCAGGGTATACGTTGTTTCCATTTAAATGTGTTCCTTTCTGTAGCCCCGAAAAATAAAAAGTGAGAAATGTAAATGTGCATCCAAAGCCAAACGTATCCTCCCTTGGTCAAGGGATGAGAATAACATCTATGTGGGCGTAGACTCATTTCACCTCGGTACAACAACATTGGTTCGGACACAAGACGCAGAATAATTTCCTTCAAAAGTTGCTATTTTAGGATCAGGAAGCAATCGAATAAGATAACATTGTAAATTTAAGTTCGTTCTGTACACCACATCCCTTTGCGGGGACAAAATGATAAAATATAATGGCGATGTAATTCCATCGTGTTTCACAGTGAAAGCATTCTTGTAAGCTGCATAAACGATATGTAGCGATTCGAGTAATACCCAAAATTATTCAACGACCCAGTCACATTTTATTTTGTGTGGATGCTTAAAAGTTTGCGAAGAGGCATGATATGAAATGAACGTGTACCTCCCGTTGGTGTGTAAGTCGGAAGCCTTAGTATGCATCGAAGTGAGAAGTGAAGAGCACGTTGGTTGATTATTTGGACACAAGAAAGAGTGAAACACAGTGCTTCTCAAAGGTAAAGGAAAAACAATCACAATCGATGATAAAACTTGTGCACTTCTTCTTCTTCGTGTGGCGCTACAGTCCGGGGTGGACGTAAGCCCCAACCTACATGCCTACCCAGCCAGCGCGATCTTGCGCTATCTGCCTCCAGTTGTGCACTCCAAGTTGGTTGAGGCCCTTCTTCACTGTTGCGTTATCACAATGGCTCAGTTTCAAACACTTTTCGGGCCGAAGCAGTGGTGTCCACAAGCTCTACATGGCCTAGCCATCTTAAGCGTTGTATCCAAAGACGCTTGACCAGGCGCATGTCGCTGTAAAGCCTATATAGTTCATCGTTGAGTCTTCTCCTCCAGATGCCATGAATGCAGACAGGACCAAAAATCGCAAGCAAGATTTGTCTCTCGAAAAGACTAAGGCTTCCTCATCCGCTTTTCGTAACGTCCAGGTTTCTGCACCATAGAGTAGAACTGGGATAATCAAGCTGTTATATAAACCGAGCTTAGTCCCTCGAGAGAGGGCTTTATTACTCAATTGCCTCTTGAGCCCAAAGAAACAGCGATTGGCAAGAGTGATTCTGCGTTTGATTTCGGTACTGATGTTGTTGTCCCTGTTTACCGCGGAGCCGAGGTAGACGAAGTCCTTGACTACCTCGAAGTTTCTGCTGCCTGGTGTGACGCTCTGTCCGAGACATCGATGCTGTGTGTCCTTTCTGTCATCCGCCAGACCCATTTTAGTCGCTTCCGCTTCAATGCCAGCAAACTCCTCATTGACGGCTCGATGTGTTCGTCCAATCACGTCAATGTCATTAGCGTAGGCTAGCAATTGAACTGATTTTCGGAAGATGGTGTCTCTAGTGTTGGCTTGTAAGTTGCGCACGATCTTCTCGAGGATGGTGTTGAAGAGGTCACAGGACAGTGCATCGCTTTGTCATTACCTTTTTGACATTGTAGGTCTCGGTGAGTTTGTTACCGACCTTTACGGAGCAGCGAGAGTTCTCCATCGTTATCCTACACAATCTAACTAGTTTTTTAGAAATGCCAAAACTAGACATGGCACTGCCCAGCTCGTCAAACTTGTGCACTAACGAACCGAAAAAAGGCAAATTATCCAGTGATCGTGGAGCAAAGTCAGAAATAAAGTCGAGAATCGATGAATGTTGACACTTCTCATTGTTGTTCGAAATGTGCTGCAATTTGCATTCTTTCCAAGTGATCAAACTGTCCACAAGTTATGGCGAATGTGCGTCAAGATGGGATCAGTTAGGCGCTCATCGTTTTTGATAACAATAGCGCACACTCACCCTGCATAAGTATGTATCATTTTAGCAAACAGTCTACATCCGTCCACGACCGCATTCACTTGACATGGGACCCGAATTTGCCTATACTGCTTATTTCAGCAAATCAAAATACATTTCCGAGAGTTCTATAATGCGTCAATAGAAGGCGCAGTGGCGTTGAACTTGAAGAATAGACCAAATGTAGACCCTTACAGCATTATTTTTAAAAAAAATCGAATGAGAAAAAAAATAAACAATTAAACATATTAAGAGTGAACGTGAGACTTTTAAGTTAAGTTGATGTCATTTTCTGCATCATAGGATGTACGCTCTTCTGCTTTGTCCTCTTAGAGTGCTGACCTTTCTTTGCGTTGTTTTCAGACGATGTACGAATAAACTTATAACAAAACTCGGCAAAAAAGTCCAGTGAAAGTGGACTGTAGCGCCAACAATTATTATTATTAAGCTTCTCAAACTTCACCGTTCGGAGTCGGAAAAACACTGTTGGTCCGTTTTACCCATACATGACGGACAAAACAGATCTTTCGAAATGAAGTCGATGTTCAGTTGACACCTTTTTTCCAGATGTTGAACGCTTTAGTCATTGATAATGGTACCTAAGCAAACAGGAAAATAAACGAAACAAAATCCATCATTATCGGTAAAAAGAAAGAGATTTGCCAGGAGAAGTACAATATGGTACACAAATCGAATTTCAACTGGTATCCGATACTAAGCAGTATTGCTTTCCTTTACCATGTTAACGAACCCCCTCAAATAATCGATTCTATCTTTTCAAATCCATTTGCGCATTTAGTATAATTGCAACGCTAATAAATTTTTATGACGGTAAAATATTCATGCAATATTGAATGCTAGTCCCACTTATGCCCAAGGTTGTCTCAATCTCACGAAAGGTCACATGGCGATCTTGCAATATCAGTTGGCGCACAGCATCAATGGTTTCCGGAACAACAACTGACTTTGGACGATCTTCATGAAATATCTCTTGGAATGAACTACGACCTCGGTTGAATTCACCATACCATCGATGAACACTGGTCCTTGATGGAGCTTCATCGCCAAAAATTGAATTTCATCGATGCACAATTGTTGAGTGTTGTCAGCAGCTCGAAAGAGGTGGTGCCGTGAAAAATTCGAGGTGTTCAGCCGGGAATCGAACCTAGACCCTTCGGCGTGTGAGCGACGCACTCTACCCACTATGCCACGGCGACCACTTTGGATTTATATTAATTACTATAAATAAGCAAATATGCACTCATTTTCGGTCCTCTTAAAAATCGGAGCTCAAGAAAAAAGACAATTTTGAGGAAAGTTTTCAAAACGCTTTAATGTACTTGCCGAGCCTTACTTTCATCTAAAAGCAAATCAAAAAATTGCTAACTTAGAAAAATATTTCAAACGTAACAGACAAACAAAGACAATAATATATTAAAATTTGCCAAACAAACAAATCCTCTCTTTCTCTATACATTCGGCCAGTGCTGTGACTTATTCACGGCCACTTATCCCGGCCCTTTAGCCCGCTCCAATTATGAGAAAAACAAATTAAAGTAGCAAGAGCACCGACGTTCCATCCACAAAGTGCTGACACTTTGTTCCATGTGTCAAGTCCAACGCATAACTTTAGCGTAACGTTTTAATTAGACACCCTACCGGAAGAATTGTGTTTTCTTTTCCCCGCAGTACCTACGTGTGCATGTAAGCTAACTGATTCGCATGCCATATTAACATAATCACGTGTCTGAAACGAGCTACCACTTACAGATGTCTAGACGGTGCCTACGGCTGAGCACAAACTATCTACGCTGTCAACGAGAAAATAAACATCTGTCAACTCGGCTGAGAAATGTAACTGCTAGAAGCTTGAAAATTTGAACTACGTTTTACATGAAAAATGAGCACAGGAAGCTGAGAAATATTTGACACTGTCCAAAGTAGAAAAGAAAATGGAAATCGAGCTGCTGGAAGATTTTTTTTTCACTGAAAATTTCCATTTCTTTCCCTATCTCAGATGTTTGAAACTTTCCATCATTCGAAGTTCAATAAAAACAAACACGGTGTTCATAAGCGACATCAACATGTTGGCGACCTGAAGTAACACCCAATCCACGACATGCTGACACTCTCAAGAGCGTTTCACACACCTCAGGCGGCAAGTCAATAGAACCCTCAATTCTCTGCCGACGACAGCTCCCAACCAACGCAAACCGTGCGCCATTCCCTTAAAAAGTGATCCAGTCAACGCCGAGAAATTAATCAGCACAATGTCTTGACAGAATTTCATTAATTAGCAATGTCAACGCAATTGGCTATCACAGCAGGAGATATCAAATACAACGCTATGCTAACTCTTTTCCGTCTTTCCAATCCGCTCAACCACAAACTGAATATACACCAACACCCGCCATCACTCGGCAGACCACCACCAGACCATCTGCGAGCACAAAGGCAAGCGCCGCTATCTTCAGATACCCCCAGCTGCCCCATACAATTCACCACCAACACCGCCACCACCGGCAGCAGCACCACCTTCCGCCTCCATCATATCACCTCTGCTCTGTCTCCCGCTCTAATGTCCAACATATTTGTCCGCCCGACAGTTTGTCAAAAGAAACAACAACGCGAGGCATGCCCGCACGTACCCTTGGGTTTTCATCTCCAAGACACACCACACTCCACACACTCACCACCGCCGCACTGCACCGTCCCACTCGCCTACTTCATATTTTGCTGCTGACGACTACGACGACGACTGCTAATTTAAAAATGTAAAACTGGACGCAAATTATAAGCGGCACCTCTCCCCGGATGGCTGGGAGATCGACGACGACCTGCGACGGGTCGAGATGTCCGAGGTGGGCTAAAGCTGCACGCCGGCGTAAACAAAAGTCGCAACTTATAACGGCCGCCGCTGCTATGTTGCACCGCTGGGTTGCTCCTAATGATTTTCATTTAAGCGATCTCTTAGAAACGTGTGCAATCGCAGTCATCGTAGTCGTCGTCGTTGTCGTTGTCGTTGTTGTCGTCGTCGCCACCACCTCCATCGGCACCACCGCCGACGCCCGCGCTGTCGTAGATCGCGATCGCAACTCCGATTCCTTGCACTTTTAATGTACACAATTACTACTGTCTTCAGCCGCCTTATTTTTTGCACCACATTGTTATTGGTAGTAATGCCCACAATTGGTGCTCCGCGCCATAGCAGTGATACCAACAATACACGATGCCATCAACTGCAACTGCAACAACAACTGCGACGAGTTGGAAGACAACAACGATGACTACGACTACGACTACGACGACGACGACAACGACAAACACAATCTTGCTGGCAACAACGGCAAAAGCGTCATGAACGGCGCAGCTCATACATATTTCGCGCATGAGGGAGGGCGACCAGCCACGGGTGTGCAGAACGGAGTGTGGATCGCGACAACGACGATGACTACAACAACGATCGGGCAGCTGGAAACTGCCCTGGGGCTTAGGTGTGGTCTCATTCTACTAGAAAACTACTTTCATATTTCCAAAGCATCCGATACGGTCCACTCGCTTTTAGCCGCGTTGGTCGTTTATTTTCGGTTTTGGTTTCTTCTTTTTGCTGCAATGCTGATTGCTCCAATAAAAATCGAAGCCAAGTGCTTACACAAAGGCGGGCGGACAACGAACAGCCGACAGCCGATAGCCGACAGCCGCGAGACACATGGAGGCTACGACGACGCCGCCGCCGACGACGACGACGACGACGACCACGATGCTCTCTAATGGTTTTGCCTGGTGAGGCGAATGTGCTGCCTTGCTTTGGTATGCAGCGCGCTCGAATCCGAATTAGTTTGTGGTGCGGACTCACGCAATAGAGAGGAGAATCTGTCCCCAATGGAGACAGATGACGCCAGCAACGCACAATTTTTAACTCTCCCTCTCCGTCGAAGCTGGCGCGAAGAGGCTCGGTGCGTCAGAACTGGAGCGGGCCTGAAAGTGCGGTGAATATTGCATAACATCCGCGTTTTCGATTTTATTGTTACCATCGCTGTGGTCGCTCGCGGGCAACCACACCTCACGGCAATGCTCAATTAAGACGTAATTATTTTCACCGAGATCCGATTGAGTTAATTTTTCGAATAGTCTATCGATTAGGAAGGGCGTGGGTCGCCGATGATGTAGATGAATGTCCCGCGCCGCAAATGCAAATACCTGTGGTCAGTGGCGGAGCCGGGGAAAACTGGGTTAAGTGCCTTGCGGATGTGGAGTGGACAAAAGATGGTCCGCCCGACGACGGCCAGCTCCAATTATTCTGCTGTCACACTTTCGAGGAGAAATTTGCTCCTACTCCGTTAGCACCCCAGCATGGGGCTCATGCTCGCAGCGAGATACAGAGATACATAGCGCGCGGGCACCACCCAAATCGACTTTCAAGCCGAGGTCTCGACTTCGGCTCACACATTCGTCTAGCTACCTCTGGAAACATGCAAATTCAGCAAAATCGCGTCCACGGCCGGGCGGGCAACGGTGGGCAGTGAGCACTGAGCAGTGAGCAGATGGGAGTTAGTCAATCGCGGCTCGAGGTGGAGTGCACAGATCCTAGTACACGAAAGAAGACGAGAAAAATTAGAGGTGATCGGCACACCAGCGCCGCGTCGTCGTCGCCATCCATCGACGCTGGCTCCGCGGCTGAGTGAGGCTTTTGCCTAATCTCCACTTGATACGAACGCCTGGGCAGCATACTGCACCACATTTAAATAAGTATCTTAGCGGAGATTTATTGCCAGACGTACGCCCTGTCACGAATTTCGCGCGTGCTGCACATTACGAGTGATTTTGCCTGTTCGTCGATTTTTCCCGGTTCGCTTCTTCTGCTCGTAGCTTGTTGATAACTTGGCAGCGGCGCGGTCGTACTCTCTGGCTCGGGCTCTGGAGCCGCAGCCAGTCGGTCGATCAGGCGGTCCGCCAGTTAAACCTTCGGATTAGACACAGCCACCCAGAGCTGCTAACAGTTTTGGTTGATGCTCGAGTCCCCATCGTCGCCCATTCCCCTTCGTCCCGCGACCAGGTGGCTGAGTGCCTCAATTTGGGCGGCGGCGCGGCGGTTTTCTTTTCCCTTTTCTCGGTCGGTTCGGTTTCCTTCTGTTTCCTTGTTGTTTTCGGTTGTCTCTTGTCGGGGGTTTTGTTTTTCCAACCCGGCCGAGAGGGCCTGTTTTGGCGCTTTTTCTAACATCACAATGACGTTCTAGTACATGGCGTCAATGATGTTTGGGAGAACCTTGCGTGGCTCGAATGTTCGATCTGTCCTCTTGTTGCGGGTTTTAGTGATTTTTTTCTTCGCTTCGTCTCCGCTCTGGTCTAGTTTAATGGAAGTGGAGGAGTTTGGGTGATAGGTGACTTGACATTTGATTTCTATTTCTGTTGGGCGACATTTTTTGCCTTGCTTTGTTTTGAGATGTGTACCTGCAGGTATCGTGGCGGTGCCTGATGGTGGGCTCATGTTGTCGTGGGCTTTGCCCTGTTCGCGGTATCAAGTGGTAGAGGAGGCGAAGAATTGAAAGGATGCACATGCAACCGCCCACATTTTCGGATCGCCGTAAATCAGGGACTCGTACATTGTGAAGGGAGACGGCTGTAGTGGGTGCCTGTTCGACACTTAAATTGCGAAATGTATACGACAACTAGCAGACGTTTAAAGTCAGCATTGTGTGCATTTAGTTGTCATTTGAAATTTACGTCAACTTGCTGCTGGTACCCTTTTTGTATGAATCCCTGCATTTATGGTTACACAGCTTGAATGTTGGCAAAGAAGTCAACGAGACTCGGGACGACGTTTTTAAAAGTGTTGAAGGATTGGTGAATGTTTGGGTCTAGAAAAACATACATTTAAGCATGCAGCCACAGCTCTGACAAAAGCTAAGCAAGTCTTTGCTGCGGCAGACCTGATACCAGAGGAAAGGTTATCTGATACATGACGCTCTTTCTGTCGGTCGTTGTGTACGGTTGTCTGGTGTGGATCAACCTGAGTCCTTCCCAGGTGGAAAATATGAGGGTGTTCGAGAGACACTGTCTTCGGGTCTGCCTCAAGATGTATCGAACACCTAAATCCGATCACAGGGAATTCTATTCCAACGAGGTCTTGTACAACAAGGCGAACCTCATTGGGAACGAAAATTTCATTATTAAGCTGATTCGAGGACATATTGTATGAACTTCGTCCAACAGTCTTATCTTTGGGTTTTAAACCCCCAACATTATGTATCACGAAAAGTATGTCTAAACAGCTTTTTACCCCCTGAAGCATTTCTCTATTTATACTCCAAGGGGCTGATACAGGATACTGAAAGATGTCCTATCAACTTCCATGGAGAGAACACTTCCACTCCAGAAACGAGAGAATACAGAAATAGTGAAATAATTTGTTTTATTTTAACACGGTGGAAAAGTCCCTGTACTGCTTTACAGAGCGGAAACTTAAACTTTATTAAAAGTGGATGAGAAAGCCCTTAGCCCCAAAAGAAAAGTTCTGCGTGCGATTTTTGGTCCTATTGGCGTTGAGAGCTCTTGGAGGATAGTATTTAAGGACGAACTCTATGAGCTGTACAGCAACATGCACCTGGTCAAGCATCTTTGGATACAACGCTTGAGATGGCTAGGCCAAGCAGAGGTTATGCACATTACTGCTCCGGCCCGAGAAGTCTTCGAATTTGAGCCACTGCCACAACAATGAGCGGTTTAAGCTTAGGTGGCGCTGGGGAGTAGGATCTCAACCCACTTCTATTGCGCAACTGGATGCTGCTATAGAGGTTAGTTGGTCGAGGCTCAGGCTCCTCCCTCACTGTAGCTAAACACGAAGACTAAAAGGAACAGCCGTATGTTTATAGTTGCTTTTCAGCTTTTTCGTCAATGGTCTCGGCGCTTAGACTATTGGGTAACAGGCATGATTCTGAACATCATAACAGAACGCACTTGTTCCCAGGTCTACCTCTACCATAAGCACAATGCCACCGATATTTATATTTGCTCTCTTCATCTTCCACTTTGACCCCTGCTGAAGTTATAATCAGTTGACCAATTCTTCCAAAAATCGTGATTAATTTTTTCTATCAAGATCGGATACTATGTCTGCTCCATTATAAGTCAGGGCAAGGGGACTGATACAAACAGAAAATGACCCGCAGCTAGCTTCAGATAGTCCTCAGTATCGTTGTTTATTGCCCTTTTTTTCTGAATGCCTTGTCGCGGCGGAAGGGCTTAAGAGTCAATGAACCTCGGGTGGGAGAACCCGCCAACAGAATCAAACGCGCGACAAGCGAAAAACAAGATCCGCAGCCCTACAAGAATGCTGCCATCCCTTCTCTGCTGCTGCGAAAAGGGGAAAGCTGGCAATGATGGAGGTCGGGATACACTGCACTTTAGCACTCAGACCCAAAGACTATTTCATTACGAGGTTTGCCTTTTATATTTCGAGATTAGAGAGCAAAAACAAATATTAATCATCGAAAATAGCTTTATTGTTTTTCAAAATATTCCCCATTAAGATCTATACACTTTTGCATGCGTTTGAACCAATTGTCGAAGCCACTCTGATTGAGGTATCTCCAAAACAAGCATTCTGAACGCATCAAACGCTTCTTCAGGTGTCGAAAAAGGTTGAGATGTCAACGAACGAACGGGAATAAAAAGAAGTCATTCGGTGCCAAGTCTAGACTATACGGCGGATGACAGATCAAATCGATGTTTTGAGTGCATCGCTCAAAAATGCAGTTGTTTGAGTCGATGTGTGAGAGCTTGCATTGTCGTGGTGAAGAGTGATCCGTCTTCGGCGGTTGGTTTTCCTGATTTCTTGGAAGACAACTGGCAAACAAATGGTTGTGTATGACTAAGATTTGACTGTTCTGCGTTGTTCTAGTGGTACGGTACATGTCCAGTTTTTCCGAAAAAACAGGCGACCATTTGCTTGGAAGTGCTTCGTACGCGAGCAACTTTTGTTGGATTTGGCTCAATTTGAAGCACCCATACAGTCGACTGCTGTTTACGCGTAAATTTACGATTTACCACTTGTCACGATGTCAAAGACGTGCTTCAAAGCACCGCGGGATTTCGGGATTGGGCAACCCTAGTGTTGAAATCTGGCAACTGCCAGCTTTATCTTACAGTTTGATATTTTTGAGCTTAAACGCACTCAGAACGTTTTGACATACGAGCGCTATTTGTGTTGTAACTTAAAAGATTCATTTCGCCCAAAAAATGGAATTAAATCGTGAAAATTTTCATGCCATTATTTTTTACAACTTTCGACGTGGATTGACTCAACAACAGTGCATCGATGATCTTAATTCAATTTTTGGTAATGAAGCTCCATCAAGGACCAGTGTTTATCGATGGTGTGGTGAGTTCAACCGATATCGTAGTTCACTCCAAGACGAATTTCATGAAGGTCATCCAAAAT
Source organism: Eristalinus aeneus (assembly GCA_955652365.1). Classification (NCBI taxonomy): domain Eukaryota; kingdom Metazoa; phylum Arthropoda; class Insecta; order Diptera; family Syrphidae; genus Eristalinus; species Eristalinus aeneus. The sequence continues at coordinate 1,264,253 of OY019131.1, forward strand.
CAGTTGGTGTTCCGGAAACCACTGATGCTGTGCGCCAACTGATATTGCAAGATCGTCATGTGACCTATTGTGAGATTGAGACAACCCAAGGCATTAGTGGGACCAGCATACATTCAATAAAATTTGTGAGCGTTGGATCCCACACAATTTTTTAATGACTCAAAAAAGGCTCGTGTCGATTGGCCAAAAGAAATGCTCTAAATGCTTACAATATCAGGCATACCGGTATGAAATTTTGTTTTTTGAAAATAAAGCACTTATTTTTAATGGGAAAGTAGAAACATTTTACTCAAAGTATTGGCCATTGTTTTCTACACATTTTGACCACCATTCTGGCAATTTGTGAATACCACGCCAATAAAATCGTTTTTCTTTTAAAGCTAACCAATCAGACAACCAATTTTCGACCTCCTAGTAGGAATCAAAGTCCTGCTCAGCCAATGCGTGTCCCATCGATGAAAACAAATGACAGTCGGCAGAAGCGAAGTCTGGTGAATACGGCGATTGGGGTAGCTGTCCCATCGATGAAAAGAAATGGTAGTCGGAAGAAGCCAAGTCTGGTGAATACGGCGGGTGGGGTAGCTGCTCCCAGTCAAGTGTTTTGATTGTACCCTGAACCGGTTTTGCTTCGTGTGCAGGTGCATTATCATGGAGCAAAATTACCTTGCCGTGTCTTCTGGCCCATTATGGTCTTTTCTCGATCAATGCATGGTTCAATTTGATCATTTGTTGTCGGCAGCGATCAGTATCAACGGTTTCGCCAGGTTATAGTAGCTCGTGGTACATCACACCTTTCTGGTCCCACCAGACACGCAGCATTGTCTTCTTGCCGAATCCATCTGGTTTTGAAGTCGATGTTAAAGGCTGTCCCAGATTAAACCATGATTTTCTCCAATAAGGACTCTTAAAATAAATCCATTTTTCATCGCCAGTGCCAATCTGATGCAAAACCGATTTTCTTTCGTGTCTTTGAAGCAAAATTTCACAAGTGTTTTTTTCGGTTTTCCATCTGCCTTTCATTCAATTCATGTGGCAACCATTTTCCACACTTTTGGATCTTTCCCATAGCTTTTAAATGGTCAGAAATTGTTTGTTGTGCAACATTTAAGATTGCTGCCACTTGCTTTTGACTCAAAGTGTCATCTTCATCCTAAATCGTTTGCAATTCGGCGTATTCAAAATTTTTTGGTTGTCTTCCACGTTCTTCATTTCTCAAATCAAAATCATTACTTCTGAATCGTCGAAAACATCTTTTGCATGATGCTTCTGATAGAGCATGATCATCATGTGCCTCGACAAACATTCGATGCGACTGTGCAGCACTTTTCTTCAGATGAAAACAAAAATTAATGCTTTCCGCAAATCATCATTTTCTGGTACAAAATTCGACATTTTTGACACGATGAAAAAATATGATGTTGTCAGTTCAATGACTTGATGTATACTAAATACTTTTGTCAGATGTCATAGCAAACAAACAAAACAAAAGGCTCGTTCACAACAAATGTTTCCTTTCGAGACATTTGTATCTTGGCGCTCACTTCATACGGGTATACCTGGTAAGATATTCATTTGATGAGAACTTGGGTTGAGTGGTGGAGTTGAGGAGTTGAGTTAAACAGTTGAGTTGAGGCACGAATTCTTCATTATCTTCTTCTTATTCCAGGTCGTTTGGGGCTCGCGTTCTTTTACTAAAATTGTTAATAGAACTGCTATTTATTTTCCTATGGAAACTCTTAAAGCTAGCCAAATACTTGAACTAGCTGAGCGGCAGTTAAAACACTTCTTTTCTTTGTGAGAGTCAAATCAAGGCTGATTCATTTTAATTTTTATTTTCCTCTCTTCCTTAACCTACCTTTACAATTATCGGTGCTGGGACTTGTGCGGGAATTGCTGAATTGGGGATACGCGCTTAGGGTGATGGCGCTAAGGTTAGAAAATGCTGATTCTGGAAGTGTAGCGTATGAGGGAAGTGCAATGTTTAGTGCGGTGAATGTGCTGGGGACGTGTGACGGAAGTGTGGGGTGAATGGATTAAGTGTGTGTTGTGTATCAACGCGTCCGTCATTTTGAATGTGACACCTTCGAATTAGATCACTCCATCGATGAACATTTTATGACGCATCTCCTCCTCACTCGACTGACTCATGTCGACCATAAATCATAATCATAGAGAAAGCAACGAAACATCTTTGTAATTGACCGCCATATTTCGACCACCGCCGCGGAGGGTCTGGAGTGGGTGAGAGATGCTCTTTCCCAGCCTTCCTCCGCAAGCTATGCACGTGTGTCGTTACTCAACTGAAAAAGGACCTAAGGTGATGCACAAGCCCTCCTCGCAGTGTTCGTCCTTTTCCTTAAGATTGCAGCTTCCAGTCCAAGCCGAAGCGCAAGAGTGTGTGCATCGGAGGAGTGCAGCTCAATTGCAACCCGTTTATTGATTTATCTGTCAAGATACCGCACAACTGCACTAGGCGGACATCTTACCAAAACAAGGGGACCAACATGAAGTACCCTCGCCCAGCGGTGACTCAGACGAGGGACGGGTGAGTGGCAATAGAGCGCGCGCGCTATCCCCGCCGAACTAGATTGCGCCAAAGGTAACGCCATCTGAGGCGAACACCATGTGTATGGGGGGAGCGTCAGGAGAGTAGCCGACCGACGAAGACGAGGTGGAATAGGCAAGAAAACGCGCTGCGCAAATTGGGCAGGGGCACGGATACTTTCAGCTGCGCCAAGTCGTCCCAACTGCAGTTCACCAGAGTTCCAGCATCTAGCCGTGGCGCACAGTCGCACACTGCGACTTCGACTACGATCACGGCGCGGACAAAGTCAGTATACACACGACTCGATAGGAGACATAAAAGTAATGAAGTGCGCGGGTGTGGTCGCCATTATTGCGCCGCAAATAGCGGTACTCAAGGTTGTGCTATGGTACGTTTCGTTTAATTGCATTGCAGCCGGCGATCTGCAATATTGTGTGCTCCTCGCAAAGACGGTCCGTTTGTATCTGTGTTCACATCCCCGCCGCGCCGTCCAGCTGAAGCTGTGTGTGTTGGATGGCTGTAGGGTTTCCTAAGCGCGGCTGTGGCTGGCGCACTGGTTCGGAGCGATTATGAAATCGCACGAGCGGTCTTCACCAGGAATTTCTTTGTTGGTTAACATTAGTAGCTGCGACGGCGTGCACATGATCGACCAACACACGCTCGCTCCCTTATCCAAAGGGGGGAGGACGTGTACGTCCGGCCGGGTGTGTGTGTGTAAATGTACATCGGTGTCGGCGGCGGCTGATGCAAGCAGGTTAGGAAAACGTGGGGCTTGGGGTTGGCCCGGCGCTTTGGCAGTCTGTCGGTTTTGCTGACGGGCGGAGTGGCTTGGGCTGAACATGGCCGAGCGTTCTGACTCGGCTAAGTCGTGTGCTGGGGCACACAACCACACGAGTGATGCACGAGTACTCCAATAATGACCACGACTTGAAAACTAGTTCATTTAAATTGTTACACTCGTTGACGCGTCGTTGGTGCTGTTGCTGGTCCCGAGTGCGGCCGCGCCGACGCTGCGCAGTTTTAATTGAACAAATTTCAGCCGGCCCCCGCCTTGTCCGGGCAATGCATCTTCTATGACACCTAAGACGATCCGTATCGGCTCCTCACTCGACATTACCTGTCCGGCGATTCATATCGGGGAAAATAAATGATGAAGATATTGATTGATTGATTGAGCACTGCTGCAGCGTCCCGGAGCTGGGGCTGCGTGTCCGCCGGAGTGGGAGGAACTTTTGGGCTTATCCGCTCGGCATCTGAGTGGGCCATTGCAGCAACCTTTGCGTCCTCTGGCCATTGTTGCGAATTCCCCCGCATCAAACTTGGCTAAAATTCTATCTATTCAATTAATGATATCGGCGAGGTGGCGTCACTTCTGTAGTGGATACACCGCTTACGGCCTCATTGACGGGATCTGTTGGTTGCGAGCGGGCGTCCCATTGAAAGAAGCCGGCCTGAGCCGCATCGGCTGAATGAAAACTGCACGAAATCTGATCATCAGCGCGCGATTCGGCGAATGATTCGGCCGCGTGATGGCTATGCTGGTGGTACCACTGGTGTTGCTGTGCGGCGCGCCGAGTGGTGGTGTGTGCCGACCGGGTGCTCTGCGGCTGGAGAGAAGGAGTGGCAGCAGTAGCTTATTGTGGAAGACCTTTGAGGTCTAAGTTTTTTACAAATTGCTATAATAGATAGATTCCAATGCGCTGTGGATGTATGAATATTACCACTCCGTGGCTTCGTGGCTGAAGCTGGTCTTTGTATTGATTTTCTTTCATTCTCCACCCAGCAGTTGGCTGCTGTTTGCCAACTACTCGCTAGCTGCCGAATGATGCTTCAAAACACGACGAGGAAATCTGTTGTTGTTTCGCGCGTTCGTGTAGACACTCGTGACAGGAAGAATTCGTTGAAAAATTATAACGCTTGGGTCATGTTTAATTACTGACTGGAGTTGTAAATTGATGTCGAATGCGTATTTGGGTTGTACCGCAACTGACAGCAGCGATTTAGTACAGATTTGAACGGTTTGCGAAGCAGTTTGAGTTGGTTGGGTATCTGCAGTGGATTTTCGCGGACGCCTTTGGTATGAAAGAGCAACCACTTATCACAGATCGTCGGGGACATTAGTCTTCGGAATTGCAAAGATGGAAAACCGAACTTGTGTGAAGATGACTGTGGAGGGGGCGCTAAGGACGCAGAGATATGGGCACTTATCTCCGCTCCTAGGTACCTACCCCTTTCGAGGTGCAATTGAATGAATAAACAAAACATGCGGTCACTGCGGCGTCTAATGGACTTTTCAACACGGAACAGTGCAGCTGTTTAGTTGCAGGCTTCATCAAAAGTTGTTTAGTTAGAAGAAAGCCGTTTCGAAAAAGCCTATAACAAACTGATCTGAAAACTTTTTGGGTTCATCCTGCGCCTGGTGATATTCAAACAATTGTGTCACAAGCGGCGTGAAAAGAAGTGAAATCACTTTCTGTGAAGAAAGTCGCGACAGTTAAGTTCCCTGCTTTTTTTACTTAAATGATTTCTGGTAAGCTTACTTGCGTTTGCAAATGTGCGTGCATTTGAAATGTTCTTCTGACAACAACAGATACAAATACATCAAACTAGTGCTTCGACCTTTCCAATACCTCTTTCAAAAGATTATAACAGTTCAATGGTGCGACAGTCCACAGGGAGACCAGGGCTTAGCTTGCTCAGCAACTACTCGTGTTGTGCTCGCGACTGTTCTCATAGGAGTAGAGGGGATCTACAGTTTTTTGCCCACTCCGAACGTCGAAGTTTGAGAAGCTGTTTTAGAAAGTTATTACACTTTTGATAGGACATGAAGACTAACAACTGAAGAGAAAGAAGAAGAAGAAGGAGAAGAAGAAGAAGATTCGGGAATCGAACCTGCACCTGCGGCGTGTGAGCGTCGCAATCAACGCTCAACGCCACTACAGCCACTAAAAGAATTTACTAATACCGCTCATATATATCGATGATTAACACAGAAAATATCTACCGCTCAGTACTCTGAGCTTCAGCCTGAGTTATGCGTCAGCCGGAATTATGCCTCAGCCGGAGTTATGTATGCCTCAGCCGAAATTATGCCTCATTGTCTTCATGATTCCTGTGAATTTCAAGGTTTTCCTCAGTACCTATGGTCATTCCCTCAATTTCGTGGAACTTCCGGGATAAACATCACGTCAAGTTAATAATCTGAACTCTTTGATACAAAAGACAAAGAAATCAAGTCCGACGAAAAATATTTCCAACCAATGCATACAATTTCTGAATAACGATATGCGTTTTCTTTATTGGAATTAATTTTCTTAAAGAATGTCCCGAGAGTCGTAAAAAGCTAGGTGCTAAAATCAAAGTGAGATTCTTGCTGGAAACGTGTTCAAACGGGAAGAAATAACGTACTTCCTGTAAAATTCTGTGCGGATCAAGCCTTAAGCGGAGACTGCTGGAATCTTGAGAAAAATCTTCCAGCAGAAATCTGGAATAAATCTTATCTTAAAAAATCCATTTAAAGAGAGAATATAGCTATACTTGTGTTCTAATAGGCACAATGCACATGTTTGCTTACAGATCACGTAGCGAAATACTCGAAAAAAGGAAAGCTTTTATTCATAAAAAAAATAGACATCGAGGCAAACAAATTTAAAAAAAGCTTAAGTCCCCTCCCAAGTTCAGATTCTAAAAAATTAGTAACGGTGGGAATTCAGAATACAAGCCTCGAAAAATTTTAATTCAAATCTTGGAATATGCCAGAATTGAAAGAATCAATCATTTTGTGGAACTCGGAAAGTATGTGACCTCAAGACTGCATCTGTTAACAGAGAGAAAGGATTACTTCATGACGAAAGACAACCGCCCGTAAGGAGTGCCTTTATGCTTGCTTGCATGGCATTTGATGATGCCAGCAGCAATATTTCTCTATTGAGAGATTTTCTGACTGATAAGCCTTTGTTTCAAAAACGAGTTTATTATCAGGAAAAATCACGGAATTTGAAAAGTCTTAAATTGTCCAGTCTACATTACAGCATCTGATTAAAGCTCAACTGCAGGCCAATATTCTCTTATTTCCAATGTGACATTATCCTTAAAAAATGAACAAAACATTGTACTGTCTTCTCTAAAACTTACTAATGATAGTAATTGTTGGCGCTACAATCCAAAGGGGGACCAGGGCTTGCTCATTAACTACACGTGTTGTGCGCTCTTCTGTTCTCTCACGAGTATAAGGGACCTACAGTTTTTTGCCGACTCCGAACGGCGAAATTTGAGAAGCTTTCTTAGACAGTTATTACCCTTTGAGTGATGTCAGCAGCTCAAAAGAGGTGGTGCCGTGAAAAATTCGAAAAATTGGTGTTGAGCTGGGAGTCAAACTTAGGCCCTTTGGTGTGTGAGCGTCGCACTCTACCCACTACGTCACGGCGACCACAAGGCTAAGACTTACTTGCTGAGACTAAAATTCGATTACTTGAATATCCAGGAAGCCAGGACGAATATTAACAAAAAAATTTTAATTATAAATGCACATTTTAGTTAAGGTTCAGCGGGCCAACATATGTGACGATCTTCACGCCATCTAAAGCCGAAAAGCATTACTTGTAGTCGATTATGTTTCCCAGCGATGGTTTCACTTGGTTTAAAAAACTTGGTTTGAAAAGGTCACAATACATCAGACCCGTTTGGTCCTACCATGATCTTAAGCCAGTGCAGGTTTATCTTTGGCAACGATGTTGACGGTAATGGAGTGGCTTCACAAGGATTGTCATAGTACAGTTGAAACCGGATGTCGTCAAATCGCCTATTAGCAGAAATTGGTTTAAGGCATAATTTCATCCAACCAGTTGGATTTTAACAGATTTGATGATCTGATTTTTTTACAGACAGATGACAGAACAGATAATTTCACAACCCGTTAAGTGTCACATTGTTTTGTTACGGACGGTATGTTATATTATCTGGGTTTGATTGTATTTTTCCTTATTAAAAAGGGAGGAAAAATATACTACGATAACTATGTATTCTCCCTTTGTTGTATTTAAAAAGGCTGTTTGGAGGTGAAAAATTGTCATTCGACATCTCTCAGTTTTACTTTATATTGCACTAATTCCCTCGTGTTTCAACAAATAAAATCAAAATTCCTTTAACCAAACGGAAATGATTTGCTGAGTCATTGAAGCCGATTCTGCGAGTTCACTTTGCAGTTGGCTTAAATTTTGATCCAGTCAAACTTCCAATTCCTCAACTTCAATCATTTTGGGCTTATCTGCACTGTCTCTGCCTCCGACGGTAAGATCACCTCTTTTGAAGCATCATTTAGGAAGCATCGAAACAACTCTTTGCCGGAGCGAATTTGCAATAAGCTTCTAAAAAGCATTCCATGGGTTTCATGCAATTATTCTTTATTTAGAAACAAATTTAGACACTTTCAATTAAGCAATCAACAGATGTTGATTCATACCTATTTTCCCTGTCAAATACAACACATTTCCGCTTGCAAGATGAGGCACAACTTGCAGGTAGCGGCATCTTTTGAAGACAGAATAAATTTGTCACCCTCATATAGGGGGGTGGGTTCCAGGCTCTCACTGCTGTCTAGGAAATATTGTCACTTCATCTTCATACTTCACATATATTAAGGCTCTTGACGAAGCTCAATCTCGTAGCAGCTGGTAAAAACGGAGCAATGGGAACATTAAAGAACGATTGTAGCTTTTCCTAGATCGTTTTTAAATTATCTAAGGGAACTTTACCATGTTTCCTCTATTCACAAATTTTAAATTCGCTTTCAGCACAAGAACGTCCCCAGAGCATACCGCTACCGTAACAAAATTCCCTTCAAAATAGAAATTGCTACAGAATACAAACGAGATGAAGCACTACCTTGATCGATTTCGTAACGATTTCAGAAACCAAGCATTATGTTAAGCGCTGTTTATAATTACTATCAGTTGTTTCAGTTACATGCTACAGCAGAAAGAGCCAATAAAGACAGACACATATAATATTTCCAAGCAAACGCCTTTCTTCAATAATCATTAAATCCGTTATACCTATTTCACAAGTAACAATGCATAAACTCAACCCCACATGTCACCGGAACAAAACGAGTTTATCAAAATTACCACCCACAGATTAACACCAAATATCCCTATACGTCAGAATATGACAATTTTTCCTACTTGTCCTCTCCTTTGCGCTGATGAATAAACGCCTCAACGCGACACCTCCCGCAACATGTCCTTTTTTAATTACATCACACTCCCAATCACATCAAATCAATCACTTCTAATTCCATAACAAGCCCCCGATTTCAATTTGAAATCATCTACCTCCAGTAAAAGTGAACAGTAGCACCTAATACATAAATTGATTAAAAGTAAAAGTGTTAGTACGTAAGCAAATAGCAGCAAAGACGACAAAAAACACGCAAAAAAACCTATAATAAGATGAAGAAAAAGAAAAACAGCAGAAAATAAATAAACAAACAAGAAGTCGTCCAGTAATAAAACCGTATACAAAGAAAAGTAAACTGCAAAACAAGAACTGAAGGAAATAGGAGCAAAAACAAGATTTTTCATAGTCGTTTTAGAAAATAAATAAATAAATAAGTCCGCGAGTACGTACGAACATACATACATCGGTACATACAATGAAGAAAATCGCACGCCAGCCAACAGCCAAGGTGAAAAAAATTAAATGAAAATGTAATCACAATCCACATCATGACATGGGTGTGGTGCCACAGAAGAGTTTGAGACATTCACTTCATCCCCATCTGCAGGCGGCCCTGCTCCCCGACCACCGGGCCACGGTAACTAGTACAGCACTGCCGCCTTTATACATCCACTTCGCCTCACTGTCCTTCTGTGGTTCTCTTTTGCGATCGGCTCGTGTGAATGGCAAAGGAGGTAACAAAAATCAAAAGAGTTGGTGTGCGAACTCGCAAAAAGAAAGACGACGTCAAAGAGTATAACGGAATCGGCGATGGAGCTTTTCACATTGAACGGTGTTATCTCTAACAAACCGTTACTGAGAACACAATGGTAAGAGATAGCGTCACTTGAAAGAGAATCGAGCACACAAGAGTCTCGTTTACTTTCTCTTCGATCGGCTTGAGCTGGAGCTCGAAATCGGATCACAATCGGGCACACACCCTGCCGAGTGGTACTCGTATTGAAAGCAAAAGTCGTTCGGCCGCAGTGAGTCAAGAGACGAGTATCGGCTTTTATCAGAGGAGCCAGAGATACGAGTATTGCAAAACATGTTTTTTCACCATATGTGCGCTTTCCCTAGTCCACTGGCATTTGAGGCGCGGAAAGTGTCGCTTGCCCCGCCAGAAACTGGACTGCGGCGCTGTGAGCGTATATGCTTTATTTTCCTTTTATTTCTTATTTTATACTGTTCGCCACCACTTGACATGTCAAATCTAGACGGAAATCAATTATGAATGCAAGCAGCCCAAGATCATGAAATCACGCCCGCAGGATATACTTGAACAGTCAGTTGGTCAACGCTAGTCAGCGGCCACAGCAGTGTCGCGATTTACAACGGTCTATCTAATTTTCAGTAGACTTAAGCTTTATTGCTAGCCTGAGGGCGAGAATCTATGATGGACTGCGGCAGGAAGCTAGAGTTGACATTTGGACAGGTTGTGGCTGAAAAAAACGCCGAACGAATAAATTGATGGAATTTATTTCGATTCGCTTCTGTCCGACCATCGGCAGAGCCGGGTTCTAATGAAGTGAACTGAGAATGCAATTAAATGCTTGTAATGAATACTGTTAAACATGCTGATAGCTAAAGTGGACTAAGCAGGTGCACAAGTGCTTAACACAATTTCATCGAGGTTTCTTAATTAGGTGCTCATGCACTTAAACAGGATAGTATCACATAAAATCTCAAGGTTATGAACGTCAAAGTGCGCAAACAGCCGTTTGTTTAACGTCGAAATTTAATTGATCGACTGACTGAGGATATTTCTTGAGCTACATATGTTTGTTTGAGTTGCTTACTTAACCTGTGAGGATTTTACAGGGGCTATTAATACCTAAACTCGACCAAGCATTAATATCTTTCATTTGCTGTGAGTTGTTATGGGTTGGTTGTTCTGGCTTGAGTTGAGTTGACTGATATACTAGTGTGGCATAAATTGTTATCTGAGAGTTACTCAAACTTTCGCAAGAATTTCTTAGGCCAACAGAATTGTTACTGCTGTTTCGCCTGCAGCTTATTATTTTTGAGTTTTCAGTGCAATCAGCATCTCTTGTACTTTTGTGCTTATGTGATGGAAATTTATTGCTTTGCTCTTCCTGTACTTGCGAGAAAATAGTCTTCAGAATTCATGCCAACAGATTACAACTTCTTCGTTCAGGACTTAATTGCTATGAGATTTTCATTATTCGCCCTGAAAAAAATTCCTCAGATCTTTTACAAGTTCAAACTTCGTTTGGAAACCTGTAGCTCTCGCTGCCAAACAGAATAAGAAACCACTTTTTGGCGTAGACTTTTTACATTAAGTACATTTTGAATTTTAGTTTGGGCAGAGCCATCAGTACTGAATACAGGCATTCAAATTCTGCTTTAGACGGCATAAGCAACGTTTATTAAAAGCCCCTCCTCCAATGGACTTAAGGTATGTAAATTTTATTTTAAACGCTTGTCTTAAAGTTTGCTACTTTCCAGATTGGAGGACAGAAGTGGTAGTTCCAATCGCTAACGCAAATATTTAAAATAAATTGCTTAGACTCCGTTTGCATATTTATCAATTCTTTGAAAAATTAATGAAATGCTAAGTGCATAAGTTTTCGCAAGAAAATGTTGCTTGTAGTTTTCTCTTTAGCTAATATCAATTTTTATTTCATATTGTTTTCATTTATAACAATGCCATACTTCAGTTTTAAAGGACAAATAACCTTTGTCTTTAAACAATATTATATACTACATACTACTGAATAAAATAAATGAAGAGGAGGACGAAATGAAAAAAAGAACAATTTTTCATAGTAGAAACTTTTTTGGTAGTCTTCCACGTTCTTCATTTTTCACATCAAAATCATTATTTCTGAATCGTTGAAACCATCTTTGCATGTTGCTTCTGATAGAGCATGGTCACCATATGCCCTGAACAGCATTCGATGCGACTCTCTAGCACTTTTCTTCAAATGAAAACAAAAAATTAATGCGTTCCGCAAATCATCACTTTCTGGTACAAAATTCGACATATTTTACACGATGAAAAAATATGATGTTATCTGTTTAGTGACTTGAAGTATACTTAATATTTTTCACAGATGTCATAGCAAACAAACAAAGAAAAAATTAGATCTCGTTCACAACACATGTTCCCTATCGAGACATTTGTATCTTGAAGCTCACTTCATACGGGTATACCTGGAATACCCGTATGAAGTGAATACCTTCAACAACTTCAGTAGTTTCTTATCTTAATTACCTACTCAATAAGGAAAGAAGACGAATGAAAAATAAATTGCTTCCAATTTACACTGAAGCTGATCTTCCAGCCAATTATCTGATCAGATGACAAGGGCAAGGCTTTCGCAATCTTTTTTTATTTCTTTTTCCTCCCTACAAAAAGAAGCGCTTTGAACTATCAAAAAAGCGCTCTTTTTTGTTCGATTGCATACAAAAAATGTTTAATAATAGTTTGCGATAGAAAATTTAGACTCAAACGAAGCTGGAATTCATACTTACGCAGAAATGGGTAATACGAGCTTAGAAGGGAAATCGTAGAAAAATTAAAAACAAAAATGCCGAAAAATGCAGGAGATTTCTCCACTCCTCCTCCCAAAGGTGCCAAAGGGTGAATATTTATTATTACGCCTTTGAGAGAGAATATTTCAAGCTCTCAAGCGGTTACTCGTTAGAAACTCTTGCAGAACTTTTGTTATGCTTCACCGAACATTAAAATACTTTCCGCAAAAGGTGACTTTAACCAAGAGCCTTGCCTTGAAAACTGGTGGTGAAACTGAAAAAAAATGCTGCAACTGATGCAGCTTGAAAATTAAGTGAACGCTTTTTAATATAACGTCATGTTCCAAAAAATATATATGTTAACTTCGAATTTTTTTGAAAAATATTTAAATTTCAAAAATTTCGAAGACCTAAACTTGAGCTAGTCGTACCTCGAAACGACAAACTAGCCAACAACATTTATGCTTTCTAGGTTACCACATATTTAATATCGAAAAACAGATACCACTGGCCGAGAAAATCATTTCATTTTATTTCCGCTGGGGCCCCACTGTGTGGGCAATTGCACCTTGTAGGTGTCGAAAATCTTCCGCCTTTTAAGGCACAATGAAGAGATTTATTTTGAAACGAGAGTAGTTTTATGATGCAATATTTATTACCGGTATGAAAAGAATACAACACTTGTAGTTATGGAATGAACTCCTCATCAACCAATAAACCCTTCCTCGTTGTTTGTTTGTTTGTAACGCATTTTTATTAACACTTTACAATTCGTTAACTTAGTTGCTAGACAAAAATGCTTAAAACTAGCTTAAATATTTAATCTGAAATTTTAATCTTATTTCTAACTTACTGACTCTAAACAAGTACTCTAAGCTAATCTATGTTAGTTTTTTCTGCCTTTCGACATCTTTTGTTATTAAATCTTAAGTCTAGTGGTTTTGTTTTTGTTGCCCAAGAAAATTAAAAAAAAACTTGGACGTTCCTTAATCAATGTTTCAACCCTTCCTCGTCAACGGTGTCAAATTCAATGCCAAATAAGCTTTCCAGAATTTGTAAGGACTGCCAAATTCTGCCAAATTCGAATAAAAGTAAATAAAAAAAAGAGAGACCTTAAATGGTATTTAACTTAAGTGCGGTGCAAAAAATCAATAAATGTGATAAAATAACATGTAGCCCTTATGTCACCTAGAAAGAGCAAAGGAAAAAAAACTTGTTGTTATGTAATATTTTATATTTTAGATTTAATTTATTCGCCTTTTATTTTTATTAACCCCCATTCTATGTGAAGAAATTTACTATTCCATAAAACAATGTATAGTGCATTTCATGATAAGATCAAAATAATTGTTGGCGCGACAGTCCACAGAGGGACCAGGGCCTAGCTTGCTCATCAACTACTCGTGTTGTGCGCGCTACTGTTGTCTCACGAGTAGAAGGGACCTACAATTTTTTGCCGACTCCGAACGAAGAAGTTTGACAAGCTTTCTTACACAGTTATTACTCTTTTAAGTGTTGTCACTAGCTCGAAAGAGATGGTGCGTGAAAAATTGGAGGTGTTTAGAAGGGAATCGAACCTAGACCTCTCGGCGCGTGAGTGTCGCACTCTACCGACTACGCCACGGCGGCCACTTCTTCATGACACATGAATATGAGTACATTTTAATTTTTGTGTGCATTTGGAATGGAAGTCGGCCTCCTACTAGTACAAGAACTTTAAGCGTAAGAAAAGACTTGCAAATAATGATTTATGCCCATCACTTATAACAACGTAAAACTCTGTTGACTACACTATGTAGGGAACTACTGCTTCGGTCCGAAAAGTCTTTGAATTTGAGCCATTAGGACAACCAAATAGATGACTCGCTCGGTTAATCTGCCGCACATAAGTGGAGAAGGACCGAAGCAGCTCAAACGACCCGAAATCGTTTGAATCTCTTGAAGGTAAATAATTTGTCCATTTCTTTTCTGCTTTAGTAATCTTAAGAATTAAATAGTCTCTACACAAAGGTTGCCTTTTATATTTCGGGATTTGGCAATCTTAGTGTTGTTATCTGGTAACTGCCAACTCTATCGTTAAGTTCGACATTTTTTAAGTTATACGTACTCATAACGTTTTTACATACGATCGCTATTTGTGTTGTTTACAGTAACTTAAAAGATTCATCTCGCCCAAAAAATTAAATTAAATCGTGAAAGTGTTCGTGCGATTATTTTTTACTTTCGACGTGGATTAACTCAACAACGTGAGTACGAACGTAATTCCATTTTGGGCGAAGAAGCTCCATTAAGGACCAGTGTTTATCGATGGTGTGGTGAATTCGACCGAGGTCGTAGTTCACTCCAAGACGAATTTCATGAAGGTCGTTCAAAATGCGTTATTGTTCGGGAAACCGTTGATGCTGTGCGCCAACTGATATTGCACGATCGTCATGTGCCCTGTCGTGAGATTGAGACAACATTTGGCATTAGTGGGACCAGCATACATTCAATATTGCATGAACATTTGACCGTCAAAAAAATTTGTTCGCGTTAGGTCCCACACAATTTGCGCATTGCTCAAAAAAAGTACCGATTGGTCGCAAAAATGCTCCAAAAGTACGATCGCGGTGCTTCGAAACACGTCTATGACATCGTGACAGGTGATGAATCGTGGATTTACGCGTATTAGCCCGAAAGTAAACAGCAGTCGACTGTATGGGTGTTTCAAATTTAGCCTTAACCAAAGAATGTTTACAATCTTTTTTTTCTGACTTTCATCATCTCAATCTTCTCACGACTTATTGAATAATTTCCGTAGTATAACAGTTAACTTAAAAAGTTAGAAATTTCGAACGAAGCGCTTGCTCTAAATAATAATAATAATTGTATGTCTCGACAGTCCACAGGAGGACCAGGGTGTAGCTTGTTCATCAAGTACTCGTGTTGTGCACGCAACTGTCTTCTCACGAGTGAAAGGGGCCTACAGTGTTTGCCGACTCCAAGCGGCGAAGAAGAAGAAGTTTCTCCTTAGACAGTAATAACTCAATGAGTGTTGCCAGCAGTTCGAAAGAGGTGGTGCCATGAAAAATTCAAGGTGTTGAGCCGGGGATCGAACCCAGACCTTCGGCGTGTGAGCGTCGCACTCTACCCACTACGCCACAGCCGGCTTGCCCTATATAAAATTTCTAAAACTTCGCATAATGACTCACCCGAGCCCCTACCACGTGAATGTTTCGTCATAACGGATTTCTGTGTCTTCAACTTCAACTCTCTTCAATCGTAAACACGTCAGAAGGAATTCAATTCCGTGTCAATCTGACAAGCCTTTAAGCTTTCAGCTTATTTCAGTACCGAATCGGAAACTTCGACATCTCGAAGGCATCGTACCAGTAACAACGACACCTCGTTGTGTTCCATGAATTACCCCTCTGCGTGATTTCTCAAAAATTTGAATGCGAATCCGCCTCAGACACCCAGGTGCGCGGGTAATTTGTACCACCACACCGTATCACCACAAAAAAATTGTCTGCAGTCGGGCGCCTTCTTACCATCACCGTCCCTCTGTCAGCTTATCCAGCACAGATGCATGGAAACGCGCGAAACAACACGTATGTTGTAAGATATTGTCTCCCCCGAAAGAAAAACGAAAAACCGAGAGACTTAAGGTAACCGTGCCATTGCTGGCTGGCAGGGCGTTACTAGCCTATTTCGCAGCTGCAACACCATCACTTCAATTCCAAACCAATCCTATCTATACTTCATCGGTCTGTTTATAGAGTTCGAGTGTATCTCCCCCTTGTTGTCTTGAGCTGCCCGTTCTTATCTCATTTGAAAGAGGTTTCCACTTCGCAACGCGTGAGTATTAGATAGGGTGTGGCGCGCAGTAAGCTGGCGCTACATACAGGCTTCAGACTGGCTGTGCTCTAGCGATGTCCACTATCAAGGTCAGCGCGAGACTGGCGAGCGCACCGCACAAGAGGTTGCTATGCTATTCCGGACGTCAATCTAAGCAGTTATCTGAAAAGTGGCGTCCTTCAACAGACCCGGGAACCAGAAGTTACCACCGGCAGCGGTTGTGCAACCACCCCGTGTTATCGCCTCCATCTAGCTATTCGCCTGTAGGACACGCCGCTGCTTTTGCTGATTATGAAATAAATCCATTAAGGCCAGCGAGTCATTATTAATTGCAAATGTGGTTTACCGATCTATCCAAAGAGCCACCGAAATACGGGGGAAACCGAACAAAATCCACAATGAACTCGTCAACAATTGGGAAAACTCTGTACGCGGCCTCGCTCGGCTCAGCGTGCTCTGCCACTGCCACCGCCACCGCCCGTGCATGTACAAGTTCATCTCGACAGCGGGAGTGGAAGGAGAGACTGACAATCACGACTTTTCCGGTGAGGTGACTTCACGGAATTATAAGCATTTCTCATAATAACTTTATTACAAATCACTTAGGACCATTATGGCTGTGTAGACGAGTGCAAATCCAAATCCGAAGCCCGCATCATCATCGTCATCATCCCAGAAACCCAAGATCATGCACGTGACTGAGTGTTCATTTTGTAATGGGATCAACCCCCGAACAATGGAATGATTTATTGCGAAATTTCTCAAAGTCTTAACATTGGCGCTTGCTTTGAGAAGAATGTTTTCTGTGTGATCTTGTTTCGCTTCCACCCGTCGCGTTGCGCTTCCTCTGCCCACCCTGGGCGCCGTGTTTTGATCGAGATGTGCTGGCGCGGCTGTTGCAGATCGTGAGGATTGAGCTGTTTGTGAAATCACCACACACTCGTACGGTTAACTAAGATGTCCCTGACTGGTTGGATGTCTGACTCACCCCAGTAGTGATTTGTCAAGGCAATCTCGTGTGTCGGCAGATGGAAAAACAATGGATATCTCCAGTTGAGTGGAGTGGAATGGTGGCACACACAAAGGAGTTGGTTAGAGAACTTCATTCCGGCGATATCGCCGTTGGTGGCCGAGCGCCAGCCAACGCATCACTCTTGCCGGCACGTAAGCCCAATTGAGGGAAATTAAGACATCAACGCAGCTCAGTCAAATGATGTCCATTATTGACAATATATTTTACAAAATTGCCGTCCACAGGTAATGCTCGCATTACGTTCGATTGCGCATTGGACATCGTAAAATTGGATTTAATTTTCACATTATTTTCATTTTACGATATAAGTTCGCGCCGCACAGGCTCTGGTCTTATCGCGCTCGCATCGATATTCAGGCACGCTCGCAAGTACTCACATGTGCCGGTGCAGGCAGTCTGTACGGTTAGATTGTACGCTCTGGCCTGGTCTTTACGACTAACAAAGTACACCGACAGGCGAATATTCATTTTCGATGGTCAGTCGACGACAACCAGCTCACTGAGTCCAGCGTATGTGGCGCTGTCCATGCTCGGTTCAAAGATGCATGTTAACCGCCGAGCTCTGTGCAGGGAGTACGAGGAAGCGGCTTTGATATCAATGCGCGGAGAGCGGTAATGACGGCGGTGTGCATCGTTGCCTCGTCGTCGCCATCGTCGACAGTGTCAAATCGACGATATACTCAATTCTGTGCGGTAATTATCCAATCTTCGGTTGATTATGAATGTAGTTAAGTTAATTAGTTTGCATTAGCTTCGAAATAAATTATGTCTTCGAAGCGCGGTGCTGTTGCCTGTATATGCACACATCGACCGAGGACCGGGTAAGTGGCCATCAATAGTGCGGTCAATTCGATCGGAGTGCGCGTGCGCCACAGCGCTTCAACCTTTGGCTACGTAAATGAAGCTGTCTGATACGTTCGGTTCAGGCGGCGAAGAGATCTGCTGAGTACACACATAAGTGACGCGTGAGAGCACATGACTGACAGTAATCGCGTAACGTGCGCAGACACTTACTCACACTTTGATTGGCTGGACGGGTAGAAAGTGTTGTTTTATTCATTTGAGCCACTTACGGTTGCGGCGGCGGTGGCGGTGCGGCATCACCTTCGTCTTTCCTAAGTCCCCCTCGCCGAGTACCGTTGCCTGGGCAATTAGCGGAGTGGCGTAATTAGCAGTTGAGTCTGAAGTGAAATGAAGACAATTAATTGTCAAATGATAGGGAGATGGTTGCTCTCGAATGGCAATCGGTTTTCTGATGGCTTTGATTCGACTTACTTTCACTTGAAATGATTGCGAGCTTATTTGCATGTGTGGAGAGTCACTTTCTAGAATGGGTGCTGAGATAGAGCACAGAACAATCCTCTTCTTACGTGAAAACACTTTCTAGTTGCCTCCGTTTGAACTTATTTGCAATTTCAGAGGCGCCCAATTGTCAGCGCAGTTCAGATCATTCGAACATATTTCAAGCAAACAGACGCAGCTTATCCTTCTCCTTCCTCATATCGTATGCGTTCATTAGACGCAGCATTCACGAACTTCAAATATTTTCCCATCAACGAAATAGCTTCAGTGGCGATAAGTCTGACAAGGCACAGATTTCTCTCTCCACCACAAGGAAGTCGCAATGCACCTCAATAGTTCTTCCTTAAGTCAGCCCGCGCAAGTATCAGTGCGCGCCGAATAGAGATGAAGTGTCACGATGATGGAGATGGCGTCTGTGAATTGGCGACACGTGTAAAGCAGACTTAACCAACAGATCCGTGAAGGAATAAAATGTGCTACAGCCTCATCATCGTATAATTGTGCTCATCCGCACACATCAACGACCCCAAAACATTGCGTCCTTTACACGAACAACCGTCGAAACGAACTGCAGAAAGGCACCAGTTATGGGAAGGCACCACCACCGTTACCGTCACCGTCACCACCGCCACCACACTGTGGAACTAATTTCTCTGCGTTGTACTTGCTAAATTTATGCAAAACGCTCTCGCATTGAATCTCATGATGACATTCGGGACATAATTCAAGCCCACGCATCAACATAAATTTTCCTAAGCCTAGGAGATCCGAACATGCATGCCTCGCACTGAAGGTGGCTCGCTCTGGATGACTGGATGGCTGGATGGCTGAGATGCCTAGTTTGCTGGTCGGCCGCTGTCTGAGTGAAGTGCCTGTAACGGGGCGAAAGAAATACGATTATATTTCGTTGATTGTTGTCACCGTGGTCGCATTACCAGCACTGCACCGGCGCGCGGCCCAGTCCTTGGAGATGTTGTAGCGTCCTGAGGTGTCTTCCTCTTGGGTCTGGCGCAACGATGTACGACGCAACTGGAGGGCAGTTGGTGTTGTCAGCGTTTTCCTGTTGCCATAAAGATTAGATAACTCTTTCTTGATTCTCTCCCTGCCAACTATATTCAGATTGAGGTGCAAATCGTCGATTCACCAACCTCGTGAAGCTTTGATTTGATTATGCGCGAGTGCTCAGTGTTTGCTCACTCCCTCCATGCCAGATAGACACTTCGTTCTGCTCGATATGATATATGTGACAGCGTGCCGAGGAATACCGCCAAATCAAGGCCCATAAATAACAAACACGTCGCCTCGCTCCGACGGGGAATCACACGCCAACACACACAGACGGCGCTCGGCATCTTAATCAGATGAACGTCCCTCCGCTCCAATGGTTATCAGCGGACGTAGACATATCGCCAAATCGACTATCTGCTGAACCGTTAGGAGAGTCCAATGACATGATTGCCGCAAAAGGTTGCGGCGTTGATGCAATTTAATTCGGAGCCTGCGAGCGAATTTCGGTATTTCGCTCAATTCCCTTGTAATTGGTTCACAATTTCCTGGGCAATCTCCCTCCCCCGCCCTCTAGTGGGAGGCTCATCCATCGCTGTCGGTCTTTGGCCAGCAATACACTACCACCGGGTGGTGATGGCAACTGGTAGAAACTTTCGCCCCGTTTAATTTAGCCAGATCAGCGTAAAGTATCTGCGCTGCATCCTGATTGCGAGCTGAAAAAACTCCCGGAGGATGCGCACAGAGTGCTGCAGCTTCAGCAGCACAGCTGTGGTCTGCCGCTGTTTGTATCGCATTGTATGAATCGCTCCTCCAGCTCGCTCTTGCACTCGTGCCTCAGCTCTCTGAATGAGAGCCCAGGGTTCGTGGGCATAGCGCATAATGGATGGATATGCAAAAAAACCGCGCGCCGCCTGCATACTGCATGTAACGAACTGACATCTGCGCTCGCGCGTTCACTTGTTTCGCAGAGCCGCAGAGCTGTTTACCCGCTTTGCCGCCACTGCCACCCTCAAACATTGGGGGTCTTTATGGATCAAAAAGGTACGCGTGATATCCATTGGGCATGAATAAATTCCACAGGGAAATGTCTATAATAGCACCGCGGCAGTCGGGTCAATCTGGCACAGCCGCGTTGCAGCCGCTGCAACCGCGTCTATTGCGAGGGCATGCAATAGAGGCATACTGTATCGTTAAGAGCGTAGGTCTCCCCACCTTCCTCGGTGAGTTGGTGGCATATCGCTTCTCTTCTTTTTTAGACGTGTTGCCGAAGGGTTACTTGTGGAACGGGCCGAATATGAATCCCGACTTGTTCTAAATAATTAGGTCCAAATGATGCAAAGATCGGGGCCTATAGGCGCGGAGTTTTCTGTGTAGTATTTCTTTTGGCAGGGGAGTCATGAGTTCACGCCCGAAGACTAAAACCGGGTTGCACAAAGTGGTTGCATTTAGTTTTCATTTACGAGGCCAAGGTTCGCGAAAAATTGCAAAACTTATTGCCTCATCATGCGATGTGAGCATCTGGAAATGATTGTTCAATTTTATAGGTTCACTATGGAGCAATCAATGAATTTTCACTGACTCCCGAATATAACGGCCTAGGCAAGTAGAGACCTATTGAAGAATTGTCGGGGAAAGACTGCATTGGCTATAAATTCGTAAGCAAATTATGTACACCCCAATGTGATCGAATAACAATTTCTGGTTCAGATTTAAGTACTGAGGTATGCAATCCATTTAAACAGCAGATAAAAGGACAGAAGACGGATTGAGAAGAGGTTATAGAATAACTTTACGGATTTGCAAGTGCTAGCCTGTTTCCAATAAATAGTTCCTGTAATATCCAATGAAAATTGTCAGATTACGAATAGAATGCAATCAGTTTCTAAAGAGTTAAGAGTTATTTAATTTCGTTGGGCGAAGGTGGCGTCTTCTAAAAATGAAAAGCAATTGCTCTGGTAGCCGTCGTGGTAACACTCACACGCCGAAGGTCCAGGCTCGATTCCCGGCTGAACACCTCGAATGTTTCACGGCACCACCTCTTTCAAACTACTGACAACACCCAAATAATTATAACTACGAGTTATTATTCAATATATTCTTGGAATCGATATGAAGGAAAAAGCGAATTCAATTTAAATTGTTTTTATTTTTCAATATAAACTCCCCTAGCACCAATGCATTTATTACATCTTGAGACAAGCTTTCTAGTCGCCACTAGTCAAATCAGTTCAATGCAAAGAAATTCTTACAGCAAGGCGAATATGGAACGAGCAGCGAATAAGCGAAGGCATGAGTCTGTCCACACGAGGTAACGTTGTTAACCGCGCTGCACATGGCGATGTGGCTCGCGGCGCCTCCTGGATAGCCATCACAACATCCGTTCTGTGGTGAACCAATGTATGCAGCGAACCCCTCTGCCAAAGGGTTAAATAATAGGCCTAGCCTACTATGGTGGTTGTGCGTGAGGCTAACTTTCTCTCCACGTAAAAAGGGAATAGTTTAGAAACTTCGACATGCCTCGGATTATAATAAAAATAATTGTTGGCGCTACAGTCTAAAGGAGGACCAGGGCCCAGCTTACTCATCAACTACTCGTGTTGTGCGCGCTACTGTTCTCTCACGAGTAGAAGGGACATACAGTTTTTTTGCCGACTCCGAACGGCGAAATTTGAGAAGCTTTCAAAAGAGGTGGTGCCATGAAAAATTCGAAAAATTGGTGTTGAGCTTGGAGTCGAACCTAGACCCTTCGGCGTGTGAGCGGCGCACTCTACCCACTACGCCACGGCCACCACAATTCCACGGATTAGGACCGATTAAATGTTGAACACCCGAAATGCGAAATCTAATTCTATGTTAGGACTTTTAAAAAGAAATAGTAAAGATTTTCGCGACAAATCCAGTTTAAAGACTTTCTTTGTTTCGTTAGTAAGACCCTATTTGGAATATGCATCCATTGTCTGGGACTCACCTTACGATAATTAAGAACTTAGACTCGAACGAGTTCAAAAGAATTTCACGTGATATGCTTTCCGAAAGTTGTATTCCCTTGAAGATGTTCCTAATTATGTTGAACGATGCAGAACAATTGGCTTGCAAACCTTAAGTTTCAAGGAAATGTCAGCCATGATTATTCGTGATAATATTAATTATCAGTTAAATTCACCAGAATGACTTTTTCTCATAAATATATATGCTCCCCACAGATCTCTACGGGTGAGGAACTTACTTTTTGACAAAAGGCATAGAAGCAATTATGGTCGCAATGAACCTATTACAAGGTGTATAAATACATTTAATGATCTTTACAACGGATTTGATTTTAGCTTCCCACGATTAGAATCTAAAAACATGATTATTGCATCGTATTTGAATTAATATTATTTATTGAAGTAATCTGTAAGACGATAAGAGTCGTTAGATGATCCCTAGTCGCTCAGCAAACATCTGCTGTGTAAAGCGATACTGAGAGTTAACACTTAGAGAACGTAGTGTTTTGTGTTACTCTGTGATGGATATAACCATAAAAATACCCATGGCAACGTTTTAAGCACAACGATTTTCGGTTTCGCACATTGGAATGTGAGGTACTATAACAGGCTGCGTGCAGCCGAAGAACTTTCGAAAGGCCTGGACTGGTACAAAGCACACATCACCGCCATCCAGGAAGTGCGATTGGATGGGCCCGAAAAAAAAGCGATGATAAACTGCGTAGATGTCGCATACAGCGATTGCTACAGAGAGAGAAGGCAGCTTTTATTCGCATGCGAATTTGTTGTTCGTGGTAGACTTAGGCATAAAGTCTTGAGCTAAGACCCCCCAGCGAACGCCTCATGATAATCCGTAAAAAGGGTGAATTCAGAAACATCAGTCTAATTTGCGCTGACAGAGGAGAAGGATGACAACACCAAGGATAACTTCTATGATTTTCCAGAAAGAACATACGATTGATGCCCCAGGTACGACACTAAGATCGTTCTAGAAGATTTCAACGCTCACCTGGGAATGGAGGACATCTTTGCTGGAGTCATCGGTAAATACAGCCTGCACGACAACACATCCGGAAACAGACTCAAGCTGCTGGACTTCGCCTCGGGACGGAACCTTTCTGTGGCTAGCACCCAGTTCCCACACCTGAATATTCACAAAGGGACCTGGCGATCCCCAGATCAATCCACCGTCAACCACATTGATCACGTTGCGATCGACGTGTGATAGGTCCTTATCAGTGTGGTTTCAGACCATACCATAACCATATTCGTCGATTTTAAGGCCGCATATGACGGTGTGCATAGAGACGAGCTATGAAGTGCCATGGCTAGTTTTGGCATTCCTACCAAACTTCACACAACTTTCACTCAGATTGTGAAAATGACGATGGAGAACTCTCACTGCTCCGTCAGGGTCGGTAACTAACGCACCGAGACCTTCAATGTCAAAAAAGGTTTTAGACAAGGCGACGCACTGTCATGTGACTTCTTCAACATCAGCCTCGAGAAGATCGTGCCTGACTAACAAGCCAACACCAGAGACACGATTTTCCAAAAGACAGTTCAATTGCTAGCTTCCGCGGACGACATTGATGTTATTGGACGAACACAGCGAGCAGTCAAAGAGGCGTTTACTGGCATTGAAGCGGAAGTGGCTAAAATGGGTCTGGCGGTAAATGAGGTCGAAACTAAGTATATGCTGTCATCAAGGAAGGACACACAGCATCGATGTCTCAGACAGAGCGTCCCACTAGGCAGCAGAAACTTCAAGGTAGTCACGGACTTCGTCTACCTCGGCTCCGCGGTAAACAGGGACAACAACATCAGTACCGAATTCAAACGTTGAATCATCTTTGCCAGATTCTGTTTCTTTGGGTTCAAGAGGCAATATATAGCCCTCTCTCAAAGGACTAAGCTCGCTTTATATAACAGCCTGATCATCCCGATCCTACTTTATGGCTCGGAAACTTGGACGTTAGTAAAGACGAGTGAGGAAGCCTTTAGTGTTTTCAAGAGAAAAGTTTTGCGTGCGATTTTTGGTCCTGTTTGCGTTGATGGCATTTGGAGGAGAACATTTTAAGAACGAGCTCTGTGGGCTGCACAGCGACATGCGCCTGGTCAAGCGTTTACGGATACCATGCTTAAAATGGCTAGGCCATGTAGAGTGTATGCACACCACTGCCCCGTCCCGAAAAGTAGTTGAATCCGAGCCATTGGGACAACGCAACAAAAGACAACCTAGACTAAGGTTGCGCACACAAGTGGAGAAGGACCTCAACCAACTTGGAGTGCGTAACTGGAGATAGCTGACGAAAGATGGTGCTGGCTGGAGAGGCATGTTGGTTGAAGCCCAAGTCTACCCCGGACTGTAGCGGCACAAGAAGAAGAAATAGAGCATTCATACCGCCACCGATACATGCGTTGACTTTTTGTTTAGTTTTTATTTTCACCATTTTTGTCGCCTCCAATTTTAATTAGATTTTTCTACAAGAGTATCACAATTAATATACATGCGTTGACTTTTTGTTTAGTTTTTATTTTCACCATTTTTGTCGCCTCCAATTTTAATTAGATTTTTCTACAAGAGTATCACAATTAATATTGAAATCGTCTACATGTCGTAAGTCTATAATATTCTTGCAGAAATTGTTCTTGCGGTTAAAAATACATGCACAAAGTTACTTACACAGCTCCACGTCAATCACTTTACACGAACAGAACGGAAAATGGAAATTCATCTATTGCGGTGTTTCGGTGTCGTTTAGAAACCAGGAACTCGCAAATAAAATTATACAATTATTAAACTGGGCGAGAGATGAGCGGGTTTAACTGCTCTATTTACCTTGGTTTACATTCATGTCAAAAAATTATAAAAAAAGATCAATAGAAATCAATCAAAAAATACAGAAAAGGAAGCAAACGCTTTAAAATTGTCAACAAGTCGAGTCCCTAAACTTCAAACTTATTTCAATCACTTGTGAAATAAACTTGAAAATGACACGGAAGGTTCCAAGGTTATCTTTTGAACTTAATATTTCTTCTGAGAGCTAAACAATTGAAGGAACTATATTCAAAGGAACGCACTACAAACCGTGAAAATAACAAATGGACGTAGGGCGCGTTAAAGGAAGGGTGGATTTGCCATGCGAACATGGTTTTCAACGAAATATGGCTCATAGTCCAGGAATTTCGCAAAACAATATTGTGTCAGAATTAGCAGGCATTAAAAGTAACGTAGTCGACTATCGATTTTTGTAAGTGGCGCCCTCTATATATCCTGAGACTTATTGAACAATAAATGTTAATTGCATTTTTGATTACAACTGTTTCGCAACCAAATGAGCTACCACACAACGTTTCTGTCGGTCACCTTCGAGTTCGGGTCCTTCAGACAATCATTTACGACTGTTTTCAGAGATCTCGGGCACATCAAGTTGAGCTTTTGACCAGATCCCTTGCAAGTTCTTGGACGTTCTGCTATTCGTAACTTAAATCTGTTCGTTAGGTTCTGTATTAGTCAAAAAATAGAGTAAGCCCTCGCAAGTAGGCTTAATCCTAACGCAGTCACGTCTATTCGCCCCTCACAACAACCAGTTTAAAATTCAGACAACCACCAGGTGTGTGTAGGAAAAGCACACTTCAATGTTCACTGTTGGTCACTGGTAGCATGCACGAAACTGTGGCATCATCCGGAGTCGCCTGGGCCAACCAACCAAAAAAAAAATAAACGATCACGCAGATACTTCAATATTTATGCCTCCAATTTGTGAATGGGTATCTCTTGCGAAAGTGCACGGGCTACATACTGCCGCTGCCTGCCATCGCTGCTGCCATTCTGTTGGGCGGGCAGCTGCGGTAGCTGCAGACCATAAACTAAAATGCATCACTATAAATAGTGCAATCATGTGGAGCCTCGGTGCGGCTGAAACCGCGAACCAAATGAAAATCGTTCCAAGTGCGCGAGCGCGCGCGTTGCGCGATACTCCCAAAGACAAGGTGTGGTCAATACTGGAAACGAGCTGTACGCTATTTCGTAACTTCTAAGGCTGTGCAGGCAGAAACATTATAGAATACCTTCCACCAGATGCCGATCGTCGACCACCGCCCGCTGCTGCTGCTGCCATCTCTACCGCCACCATCGCGCAACCAGCGACACTTACTCTCTCGCTGCGCGAGCGCGCTCTCAGGAAAATCGTTTTGGCCTAATGGCCGCATGGCAGCCGCAGCACCAGTGACCGTGGTGGAGGTGGCGGCGGCGATGCGGCGGTAGCAAACTGAATTGGCTGCAATCTGCTGCAAGGAAACCAATAGCTTGTTGCTCGAGGTGGTGGCTTCGATTCCATGAAATTAAGGTTCATACCGCTCTAGAAGCACGAGTGCGAGTGGTTGTGAGCAATATGCTCTGCGGAGAGCTGCGGTTACTGCCGCCACTTCAGCTGCCGCCGCTTCAGCCACTGCCACTGCTGCGCGCTACCTCTACGTCTATCTGATATGCATTTTTCATTCCGAATGAGTGAGTCTGCAGAGGCGCACGACGGATATGTTGATGCTGAATGGACGTCGCGTTGCGAGGACTCCCGCTAATGGTTATGTTCAGTGACTTTGCCAACATCTAGGACGGACGTTGATACAATATTCTCTGCGCGCTGTGCGCCGTATGCTGGGTGCAGGGTGCTGGATGCTGTGCGCTGCTGGTGTGTGTCTGCCTCAGTTGTTTTTGTATTCCGATCAAAAATTGATTTTGCAATCGTCTCTATAATGGATATTGGATTAGATCAAATCCACTGGATGTGGTGTAGCGCTCAGGTATGCGGCACTGGAAGTGGCGGAGCCCATGCCAGCGCGCGCAAGCGGTGATTAGAGGCGACTTTGCGAAATTTCATCTCTCGGCAAGCGCGCGTACACACTCTGGCCCCAAGAAACATTGTTATCCATCGCGTGTGCGACTGTGCATCTGCGGCTGCGTCTGACGGACGAAGCGCGGCCCAGTCACACATGAAGTGTACGAAACTGCCGAAACGGGATGTAATTAATAAAACCGATAAAGAGCAACTCGCGATCCGCAACCAGAGCCAGAGTCCACGCTCTCCGTCTCCACCCCGTCGCCGTGGTTATCTGGCAAGGCTGGCGCATTCTTCGGCGACGGCCGCGGCCGCGTTGGGCGATGCCTGACTGCCGATGGGGATAATTTGTAGTGTGTGATTGTGACTCATACCCGTTGGCATTTGGGAGGCAGTAGTTTGGCTGCTATTCACATCGAATTGTGTGTGCCATGAACGGGGAGGGGTGGTTGAAGAGCAACGCAGTTATTTCTTGCTCGGGGCTGGGTGTTGGTCTTGAGATTTGTGAATGGGAAAAAAGCGCTTGACATGCAAGCCATGTTCAAATGCTGCGGGGGCAATGGGAAGATCGTCGAAAGATGTGCTCAGCCGGTATTCATTTCAACGTGTCTGAATTCAGGAATCAGATTGCAACATATAGCACTGCCCCTTGGGGGGACGAAGATCACACCACACACTGGGTGTTAGTTTGTCTGCAGATTAACTAGCCTAACCGCATACACTTCACACGGGCTCTTATATTGGAGACCAAAAGGTTGCTAAGTTATCCACTTAAAGTTGGACGTCGAAACCTAACTTTTGTAAGTCTTGGGAAAAAATTAGTAGACAATTTGGCAACTTCCACGTGGGGGAACGGTTTGCACGAGGATTATGATTACTAGCCTACGGGTATCTGATTGTGATGATAAGTCGCCATGAAAGAAAATTGTATTAAGCCCTCCTCCTGAGACAAGGGCAGGATATTTAGAGTGAGGGAATTTGTTGTCATATTCTCTCTCTTCATAGTGTGTTGAGCAGGCGAGTAAGCAGCGATCACTTATTTAACCATTCATGGCAGCCTTACATATTACATTACAAATTAAGGTGGACGAGGAAGTAACTAGGATTACAAACAATGCACTCGATCATTTAGACTCGTTCATTGTAATACCGGGCAGCAACTTAAATTTATTTCATTGACATAGAGCCGCGGGTCTTAGCCCCAATCACATCAGTGGCACACAGCCACCACCTGATCCAAGTAAAGTGACGTTAACAGAGAAGTTCTTTGCAGGGTCTCCACTTTCCTACAGGCGTAGCAGAGAATTTCATCACTAGCCCAAGCACACTTAAGTGCACCACCAACACCAACAATCCGTCTCCGTCTTTCCTCTGTAGAGAGAGAAGAAATGAGGCGTATAGTCAACCTAGAGAGTCACGTGAAGATGGGCTTATGCCTTACGAATGCCCCTTTGATCCTTGCATATCAAGTTCATCTAATAATAATTGTGTGGCGCGACAGCCCACAGAAGACCAGAGCCTAGCTTGCTCATCAACTACTCGTATTGTGTGCGCCACTGTTCTCTCACGAGTAGAAGGGAAGGAGGGATCTACAGTCTTAGACAGTTATTATTCTTTGAGTGTTGTCAGCAGCACGTAAGAGGTGGTGCAGTGAAAAATTCCAGGTGTTCAGCCGAGAATAGAACCTAGACCCTTCGGCGTGTGAGAGTCGCACTCTACCCACTACGCCACGGCGTAGTTCATCTGCAATCTCATTTATCGTTGTCTCATGGTGTCCCGGGATCCAGACAAGATCTCACGAATTTAGTTTGCCAACGAAATTTAGGAAAATCTTGCATTTCTTTTCTACTTTGGAACTGGTAAGACGGTTGAGAGGCTTTAAGCACCTGTTTCTGTCCATGGCGAACGCCCTTGGTGGTGCGAAGTTGAATTCAAAAGAGGCTTGTAAAAAGTGGCTATCCGAGTTCTTCGCAAATAAGGAGGGGAGCGCCTACGAGAGGATATTTTGAAGTTGCCGTCTAGATGGAAACAAATTGTCAAACAAAACGGCGCATATTTGAACTAAATCCGATCACTGTTACACTTTTTATGATACATTGAATAAAGAGCAAAAAAACGGAAAAGCGTCCTGAGAAAAGCCTTTGCTCAGCCAAGATGGACCTTTCTTTGATACTTGGTCCAAGCAGCATGTTACTTGGTAAACAAACAACCTGTCACTTGACTTTGACACTTGGATTAACGTGGCCACCCACAAAATCAAAGCAGGGCCAATTAAAATTGTTTTGGAAAAATTCGCTTCACCATGAAGGAGCATAAAGTATTTCAGACATTTCCGCTGTAATTTGGACAACAGATTACTATTGCAACACTGAATCCGAGCATCCTACTAACGTATAAAGACAAGTTAATGGCGGCAGGGTACGAGTTTAGCACAACCACCAGTACAGATGACGTTCTTTCCCAGACTCCCTCCTGTCCCGGGCGGAGATCGCCCTTCTGAACCGAAGCAGATTCTCGCGGCTTCGAACGACGTTCGTTCAGGAATAGCCGGTCCACTGTTCGGCGTGCGACATGGAAGATTATAGGGCATCGCTCCCTGTACTGAACTAGACACCATTATATCTAAATAAAGGAATGCCTCTCGTGGAATAAAGTCATTCTGCCGTACCTTCTCAAAATGCAAAATATTGGGCTAGTAAGCCCCGAAGATCAGGCTGTTGGTGGAAGTCAACGCCCGCGCAATGTGCCGTCAAATTAACTCTACTATAAAATTATCAATCCTTATCAGGTTTGCCTCGTTGTACAAAACCTCGTTAGGATAAAATTTCTTGTACTCGGGTTCGGGCGTTCGAGTGAAATGAGTTAACACATGTACAAAAATCTTAATTCAGATTTTCCTTTTTTCTATGGCAACACTATTGGCCGAGTCATCACAACTGCTCAAGCTTCCTACCGGACGCCACCGTACCAGTTCATATTTCGTTCCATCAGCAATACATAGTTATAAGACTCCAATTCCAACGTTCGCAAACACGGTTCACTTAAAAGATAGTAAATAAAGTATTCGCTTCCGCTGGTTGCTCCATCCTCCAAGTGTGATTGATCTGAAAAATTACGACGTACTCTACACTCGAAATTCGAAAGCATGCTTTGACATTAGAATGATGACGTAACTAGTGTCGCTAAGAATTTCGGCCCTCAAATTTTTGTTTCACTTTCAATCTGTCAGCAGCTTCACATTTCAATCTTCAGAACGGTTTCAATTCTCATTTAAAGACAATAGATTGGCATATATAATGGCTGGAGGAGTAAGTTTCCAGTGCGCAAGAAATAAGGCAGTAAGCTGGGATGAAGTCCTTATCATTACGATCCCTTTGTCATCTCGACGAACAAATTTGGAAACAATGTTTAAAACCTCAAACGGCGATATTTCGTTACACATTCCCAGCTTTGAAATCGTACCAGTGTGTGAATATGCCACTCTATCCAGTACGCCACAAAATACCTTACGCAGTTTAAAAAATCAAAAACTATTTTGCTAAAAATGCAGACATCAATATCGTGTTGCTTCTGTTGTACCGTAATTTCTTCACACACGCCGCCACATAAAACATTCATGTGTAAGCCAACGGTGGTACACACCGTCCTCAACGTTTTAAACTGATCTCGCCCCGTTAAAGTTCAGTCAGCGACGTATACTAATTGTATATTGCATCTACAATATATGTAAGTTAATAAGCAAATACTAGCAGACAAGTCAGGGTTTTCTTTATTTCTCTTGGAAACATAACACAACCTTTGGTCAAACCCTCACCACTGATCAAGTTTCCCTACCGGACGCCACCGCACCAAATTACGAAGGTTGGATTTTATATTTCGGGATTAGGCAACGTAATTTTGCAATTTGGCAAGTGCCAGCTCTATCGTAAGGCTCTACATTTTTGAGATTATATGTACTTAGAACGTTTTGACATGCGCTATTTGTGTTGTTTACAGTAACTTAAAAGATTCATATTTTTTATAACTTTCGACGTGGATTTACTCAACAATAGTGGATCGATGAACTTAATTCAATTTTTGGCGATGAAGCTCCATCATCACCATCCATCCATGGTGAATTCAACAGAGGTCGTGGTTCACTCTAAGACGTATTTCATGAAGGTCGTCCAAAATCAGTTGGTGTTCCGGAAACCATTGATGCTGTGCGCCAACTGATATTGCAAGATCGTCATGTGACCTATCGTGAGATTGAGACAACCTTGGGCATTAGTGAGACCAGCATACACTCAATATTGCATGAACACTTGACCGTCAAAAAAATTTGTTCGCGTTGGATCCCACACAATTTGTCAATCGCTCAAAAACAAACTTGTGTCGAAACACGTCTATGATATCGTGACAGATGATGAATCATGGATGTACGCGTATGACACCGAAAGTAAACAGCAGTCGATTGTATGGGTGTTTCAAATTGAGCCAAATCCAATAAAAGTTGCTCTCCCACGAAGCACTTCCAAGCAAATGGTCGCCTGTTTTGATTTTTTTTTTTTAACTGGGCATGTCGCAATCGTACCACTAGAACAATGCAGAACAACCAATTCTGAGTACTCAACCATTTGTTTGCCAGTTATCTTCCAAGAAATCAGGAAAACCAACCGCCGAAGAAGGATCACTCTTCACCACGACAATGTGAGCTCTATCACATCGGCTCAAACAACTGCATTTTGAGCACTCAAAACATCGATTTGGTGAGCCATCTGCCGTATAGTCCTGATTTGGCACCGAATGATTTCTTTTTATTCCCGTACGTAAGAAATAAAATGAAAGGTTAACGTTTTTTGGCACCTGAAGAAGCGGTTGATGCGTTCAGACTGCATGTTTTGGAGATACCTCAATCAGAGTGGCTTCGACAATTGGTTCAAACGCATGCAAAAGTGTATAGATCTTAACGGGGAATATTTTGAAAAACAATAAAGCTCTTTTCGATGATTGATATTTGTTTTTGTTCTCTCATCCCGAAATATAAAAGGCAACCCTCGTATGTGAGCCATCAGCAGAACACGCCGTCCTCAACGTTTTAAACTCATAGCGACATGTTAAA
Organism: Eristalinus aeneus; assembly: GCA_955652365.1. Classification (NCBI taxonomy): domain Eukaryota; kingdom Metazoa; phylum Arthropoda; class Insecta; order Diptera; family Syrphidae; genus Eristalinus; species Eristalinus aeneus. Next base: position 1,296,621 of record OY019131.1, read on the forward strand.
GTTCAGTCAGCGCCGTATACTAAATGTAGCCGAATCTACAATATATGTAAGTTAATAAGCAAATACTAGCAGACAAGTCAGGGTTTTCCCTATTTCTCTTGGAAACATAATCCAACCTTTGTTCAAACCGTCACCACAGATCAAGTTTCCCTAACGGACGCCACCGCACCAAATTATCTTTTCATTTATCAGTAGAACTATATTTTACTTTGTGATTCCACATCTATGTCACCAATGCTGAGTGCAAACACGTGGGCGATCGTAAATATCCTAGACAAAGTTCACCCGAAAGATGAGGCAAATAAATTGTATGCTTCCACTCTTTGTTTCATCATCCATCATCATCATCTGTGTGAAACTTCATTGCGTTGCTCTAAACTATGGCGGCAATTAGAAATTCAATCTAAAGGTGCATTTCTTTCAAGAACAACTTTGACAGGGGTTCGTTGGCGCAACTAGTGCATCTAACAATTTTCATTCTTGATTCACTTTCAGCTTGTCATCAGCTTTAGTTTAAAAACTATTTCAATTTTCACCTATAGTCAAGAAATAGACCTACTTTATGACTGAATGGTTCAGGGAATTAAGCAGGAAGTAGCATCGAATGTCAACGTCATTAAGATTTCTCACTGGTCCCAGTGTAAAGTCAGCGAAAGAATTTCGAAATTTAGTCCAAAACCTGAAAGCGTGAATTTTATTTATGTATTTAAAAAATCGGATGACGCGACAGTCCACAAGTAAACCAGGGCCTATTTTCCTCATCGAACAATTGTAACGCTATTACCGCAGCGCATAATAACCCGCGACACTGACCATGCGCGGCCAGTCGTTTTAGAAAAGTCGGACTGCAAATAAACGTCTTTAACCCCAAACCGCCATATTTTATTAAGTGGTTCAGAACGCAATTAACACAATCGTGTTGTGTGAGCTACTGTTCTCTCACGAGTAGAAGGGACCTGCCGTTCTTTGCTGATTCCAAATAGCTCTTTAAACAGTTATTACACTTTGAATGTTGTCAGCAGCGCGAAAGAGGGTTGACGTGTGAAAAATGTTAGATGCTCAGTTCTGGAATCGAACTTCCTTATGATTATGACACTATACCCAGTACGCCACAAAATACATCACACAGTTTACAAGGTCTCTACAGCACTAGAACCGTTGATTTTCTTTCTTTACCAAGATTTCTGGAACATCCTTTCTGCATCGACATTGAATGGTCTTCTGAAAAATGTCTGTTTCACTTTTCTATGTCGTTTCCCGAAAGCCCTTCTTCACTGTTCTTCCTTCAACTTACGAGTATGTTAAACTTCACTTCAGTCACAAGCAGCAAGCTTTCAAGCGAATTTCACAGTTTGAAGCTACTTCCTGAAGTACTCTCTAACATGAGCAAGGACCCATCCATTAGACTTAGTGGACGACTTCACACACCTCCTGAGTGCAGAAAAAATGCAGACTCCTTTCCAGTTTCCTACCTCAAGTGAAACTGATTAGCGTGCTGACTGCACTCGAGGTGAAGACATTACCCGACGGCTGTGAACGGTGTTAGCCTGGGACAGTCTTTCGCATGGGCAGACTCAACCGGACTGGTATATTTTGTGCATGGCAGAGACGAATTCATCTTAAATCAACAAACTGGTCGACATCAATGTGTCAAATCACCCCGCACGGCATCGTTCCCGATTCGCTCGTCCCTCGCGAGTCACGACCGCTCCAAAGATCAGCAAACACTTCTGGTCAACTCTGCATCGCATCTCACCTGCACTCCTGCACATGCCGACGACGACGATGCCGAATTAACCTGCAATTAATTTAAATATCTCAGCCAAGTGGACAAGTTGGATAGGATACCCAAGCGGCTAGATCTAGATAAAAATCAACCCGCCAACCGTTAGTCTAGTGAATGTGAGCCAGCTAGCCCCGTCGAAGAGCGTGAACCACCGCACCAGATCCTTGCGCGACCACCGACGCCGGCCGTCGCTGAGCGCAGAGCACCACTGAAAGTGAAAATGAAAATGAAAATGATATATTGTCCCGTGCCGCTCGCGTGTCTTCGCATTATATAATTGCTCCAGATCCACGCCAGCGCTGGCATGGACAGGTAAGCCTGTCGCATTTCTATCACGGACTCCCCAATAACTGCGACTCTAATGGCGTATAAATATTCATAAAACAGCCCAGACCCCGAGTGCGGAGAGCGCCACTTTTGTGTTGGTGTGCTGTGCGCCTCGTCGTCGAGGCCGACACTTTGAGAGTCATTACGAAATATTTCGCCGACTCAGCATAAGGCCGCTAGACATTGACAGCAATGATTCAGGAGGTCTGGTGTAGTGTAATTGATCTCAGCGCACTTGGAGCGGTAGAATCGGCCCATCAAGTGTAACTTTGTGCGGGTGGTGGCGTCCCGAGGGGGCGTCTCAGAGTAAGGATTATGTAAGCTTCCGGCTTAGAGCCAGGCAACAATAAACACACTGCCCGATGTGTCATGCGTTTCATCCCAAACGTGGAATGCGATCGCACAAAAAAGGCAGAACAACAACACCTTCGCCCAGGCTCTAATCTACTTTCGGTTTCCTCTGACTGACGCTGGCTGACTTGCTGCGGTTGCGACGGTTGCGGCTCTCGCCTTCTTCCAGTCAATTAGATGGTGTGACTACGATCTATCTATCAGTTATGTTGTGTATGTAGGCACCACCGGTCGATGTCCCCCCGCCCTCTCTCCTCAGCTAGCAAGCAACCGACGATAGATATTATTTTTACAAAACATTGAAACTGAAAGTGGACTGAATTAATGCTTGGCTGGGCGAGCAAGCGACTGTAGCAGCCAGCAATACAGCGGCCAATAGGCTATCTGTCTATCTGTCCAACAGTCCAACAGTCGTCGCGTCTCCGACCCGGCTGTCCACCACCACATGCACACTGGCGGAACGGGTTTCGCAGGCGAATTGTAGGCGAATTCCTTCGCGGCAACGCAAATCATCTAATCCCAATTTAACCGCGCACGTAAAGTAGCTCGGCTCTCGGCGAATGTACGAGCTCGAGTACGAGTGTGAGTGTCGGAGAGCAGCCGGAGCAGTTGCGATTTATTCTCCCCCTTGCGAAGCCAATCAGACATTTTTGTGTGTTCGACGGGGTCGAGTACGGCGAGGGTGGTGGTGGTGGTGTCGTGCGGCGTCAGCGTCGGCGCTGCGGTGATGATGATGATGTTGGTACTCATACTGTGCCGTGCTGTGCCGCGCTGGCCCTGCCTGGCCGATAGACAAAGCAGCGAAAAGCTCTCATCATACGTCCAGCCCCGCGCACAGCACTCGCGAGATGCAAAACCGACCTCATCAGGTTTAAATTTACCCTCGGGCTTGGGTGTGGCCCATATGGTTGTCTCGTATCGTATGGGTATCTCTTTGCAGCCACGAAGAACTGGGCGAAACATTCAGCGATGTCGGGTACATGAGTTGTTAGCTAACGCTGGAGACCTTAAGGCTAAGCAAAAATAAACTCAAAGTCGAGCTGGGAGAACAAATAAACTACTTTCGTTGGGCTACAGGCAGAGAGCCTCCGCTTTGACAGAGGAGTGACGCTGCTCGGTGGTGGTTGGCGGTGGTTGATGGTTGGTGGTGGTATGGCGTGTGTTTCTTTTTGTCTTCTCTTCACTTGCTGTGGTGTGGAATGCACGCCTGTGGTTGTGTCTGTGAACATCGGGCTGATCGGTGTGTACACGTTGGTCGTGTGTCCGGATATCTGGAGCACCTATGCAGCGCTCTAGGAGGAGTAGATACGGCTTCTCGGTTGCCATATCTCCATAAGGCCATTTCTGCTTACATGACAATATTTTATGTGCTACAGGACCGACAAGCTGGTGCTTGGCATGCAGAGTTATGTCACTGCAAGAAGGGGACTCGCTTCGCGCCATTGTTGCCGTGGAGACGTTCTCTTGGAGTGTGGGCAGGCGATCGCTTATCATTCACTTTCATGTATCTCGAGTCGCGATAAGCCGTCACTCCCCGCTTCTATTGATGACCCGGAAGTCTTGTCCTCGAATTGCATGTAAGCCCCAGAGATCTCAATTATCGCGAATAATTAGGTGTCCGCATGGTAGCTGACCTTGTCCTTGGCGTGTGTCATTGCCTCGAATCATCATCACCTGAGCCTGCCGCCACCAATTATCGTGATCGAGATGAAAGTTAAGCCGGCCGCCGCCGGTAGCTTATCGACAATTCTTATCGCATTCTGGCAAAACTCGAAACAACGTCTGATCGAACTCTGTTAGTGGAACATCTCTGTGTGAATCATTGTCTTGGAAGGGATTGTTGTGGCGCAGGTTTCCGCGCGAGCATCGTGTTAGTAAGTGCTTCCGAGGAACTGGTAAGTGTTTCAGACACATGCATTCGGAAGAATGAAATTCTTCGGGAGAAGAACATTCTGTACAATTTCAGGTTGTTGATAGATCTCGTTTCGTAATGTGCGATGCAGATGTTCTTTTATGGGTTTTATTGTGTACACGTGAAGAGATCATCGAAATGCTTGTTGTTGTTTTTTTTTTTTGTCAATAGAGCTCGTCGCCGTTTTAGGAATGTCAATGCAAAATATTGAGGAATTTTTTCAGGCACGGTTCTTATGGAAGATGGGGAAGAAGGTGGTCCTTATTATGTGACTTCATTTAGATCGGGATAAGGGAAAACATTCATAAATGTCAATGCCGTAAAGCCTGTATCAGGTCTTTGAGAAGGTCACAGCCTGGTAAAAAGTATTTGCGACGGGTATGTTACGGAAATTCAACGACCAAAGCTTCGTAATTAATGTTTTTTATGAAGGAGTGAAACTATAGTTCGACAATGGCAGCACTGCTTACACAAACCTGCGGTTTGTGGCTTCTACACATTCAGCAGTGATTTATAGCCTCTACCATTAGCCGTCAGGTGCTCAACAATTTAAAAAATCGGAACTTTAAAACATTCCACTAATATCAGACATCTACGTTTTCTGAGCTATAGGGAGTGGAAAAGTCGAAAGGCTTTAAATTAACGAAAGATCAGAAATACGACAGAATTGGAAAAAAGTAAGTACAAAGTGTTCCTCTCTTTTGATCTTCAAACCTTAAACTTGCAAAATTTAAATCTTTAGTTGCATACTAAGAATATTAAGAAAGACTAAGAGCTTCCTCATTTGCTTTAAGTAACTTCCAGGTTTCCGCATCATAAAGTAGGACTGGGATGATCAAGCGGTTATATAAAGCAAGCTTAGCGTCGAGCTGTTAGCGAGTTTCAGGAAGGCTTGGTCGGCAAAGTTCCCAGTAATCAGTTGCGATTGTAGCTTTCCGACATCAAACCGTATTGGCCTGTCTCGACTCCGTTGCTTTCTCGATATCCGGGTTCTTACCTTGGCTGTAGCAAGGTGATTATCCGAGTCGATGTTGGCACCTCAGAAGGTTCTGACATCGAGAATATTGGAGAAGTGTCTAACGTTGCTCGCAACGTTATCAATCTGATTGACGGTGGATTAGGGATGCGCCAGCTTCCTTTGTGAATGTTCAGGTAACCGTGTGCTAGCCACAGAGAGGTTCCGCCCCGAGACGAAGTCCTACAGCCTGAGTCCGCTTCCGGATGTGTTGTTGTGCAGATTTCGTTTTCGATGACTTTAGCAATAATGTCCTCCTTTCCCAGCTGAGTGTGGAAGTCTAATAGAACAACCTTGGTGTCGTAGCTGGGACATAGATCGTATGTTCTTTCACGGAGATAATAGAAGTCATCTTTGGTGTTGTCATTCTTCCCGCTCTATCATTGCGTGAGCGCTTATAAGGCTGATGTTCCTGAATTAAGCATTGATGCGGATTGTCATGAGGCATTTGCTAAAGGGGTCGTAGCACAAGACTTTATGCCTAAGTCTACCTCGAACAACAAATCCGCATACAAATTAACTCTATCTTCTCTCCCTAGTAAATGTCGCACTTTTTTATTGTTTTTTGCCGGACCCGGATGTCGGTGATGTCTGCTTTGTAGCAGTCAAGGACCTCCGCAAGTTGTTTGGCTGCACATGGGCTGTTAAGAGATCTCACATTTCCCGTGCAGATTCGAAAATCTTTGTCCTTAAAGTGCATGCTGGCATCGTTAACAGTTGATCTTCCTTATCCGACATATGTCGGTGTTTCTGAACTAATCATTTTTCGAGGAAGTTACCATTACGCACAACCCACAGATTGGTAGGCCAGGCCCAGTATTTAACCCTCGGGCAGTGGGGTTTGCTGCATAAACTGGTGCATCACAACAGGTGTTGTAATGGCTATCCACGGGGCGACGCGAAGAGGTTGTATTACAACTTGACCTGTGCACAACGAGGATAGTGTTGGTATCTTGTCTAGTTGAGTACGATCAACAACATTACCTCGTTTCAACAGGCCCATCCCTGACGGGTTCAGAATTCGGAAGCCCAAATCTCTGAGGCCCGAAATTCTAAGGACTAGGGAGTCAAAAATTCTGAAGTCCACGATTCGAAAATTAAATGTTCTGAAATCAAAATTTTGTTGTCCGAAATTTTAAAGTCCAAATTCTGACAAGAAGAACTCGGAAGTTGAAAACTCTGAAGCCTAGAATTCAGAAGTCTAAAACTCTGAGGTCCAATTTATGAAATTCGAGATTTTCAAGTTTAAAATTCTGAGGTCAAAAATTCTGAAAACCAAAGTTCTGCAAAACAAAATTTTAAAATCCAGGACTCGAAAGTCAATAATTCTGAAGTCCATTATTCGGAAATCAAAAAATGCGCAATCCAAATGTTGAAGTCCGAAGCCAAAATTTTAACGTCGTGAAATCGGAATTTGTAAACTCTGCAGTCCATGATTTGGAAGTACAAAACTCTGAGGTCCAAATTTTGAAGTCCGAAATTTTGAAATCCAAAATTCTAAAGTTCAAAATTCTGAAGACCAATATTCTGAAAACCAAAAGTCTGAAGCACAAAATTCTAAAGTTCAGAATTCGGAAGTTGAAAATTCTAAGATTCAAGATTCAAAAGTCGAAAATATTTCAGAAGTCGAAAATTCTGCAGTCAAAAATTCTGCAGTCAAAAATTCTGCAGTCAAAAATTCTGAAGTCCAAAATTTTGAAGTCCACAGCTCGGAAGGCCAGAATTCAGTCTGAACATAGGACTTAACTCAAATAATTATAACGTCCAAAATATTATAATCCCTGAATGCGTCTTTACGAAGAGAAACCTAAATTCATGAAGACAAAATGTGTGTCAAAAATTTCGTAGAAACCTGAAGCACGTTTTTTGCTGGAACTTATTGGCTTAGGTCCTCAAATTTCAAGTTTCTCAATAAGACATATTTTCAGGTAGTAAGCGACTATATATTAAGCAGGATATTTAAAGCATATTTATTTACGTAGTGAAGCTTGTGTGAGTCTTCGCAGCGCATTTAAGCGCAGATTTTTAACCACAGACGAGACAATACATTCACCCGCCAATTAATGAAACGTAGAAACCTCCCCAAGGGTGACCTCTGCCATACCCTTCCCGACCACTCAATTCGGCTCCGCATAAAACCAAAAGCGAAAACTCCCCAGCGCTCGTAAGAATATAATGGCGCCATTAGAACATTAGGACAGCCCACAAGTGGGAATCAATCAAACCGCAGATAGCGAAATGGCCATGTCGCAGCCTTGAGTATTCAACAATCGAGGATAAGACTTCAAACGGAATTCAGGTCTAAATATAGTTCAAACCACGATCAGATACGTCGACTGTTCCCCGCCTAAGTGCATTTACTCTTAATTAAACGAGGAAAACGAAAAACTGCCAACTAGAGGTTGTTCGACACCCTTTCGCTGCAGCACACAAGCTCGCCCATTTGACCAAAATCAGATTGCGATTATCCCACTCCATCAGCCAAACAAGGTCAACTGTGTAAGGATTGTCCGACACATGTTAATTGCGACAGCGCAATAAAATAGCAAATACGCCCAGTAGGTGACCCATGGCGGTCACCACAACCCCCGCCGCCGCCGTCACCGCCATCAACACCGCCAGCATCGGTATATAATTGACATATCAGTTCGGATTCAATTGAAAATGTGGCAATAAAAGAGAGCGCGACCAAGAAGGCAACAGAGCCCACCAAACGTTCGCGCACCAGAAACCCAAAAACCAGAAATCATAAAATAAAATATGGGCATGGCATGACCACTTTTCCTCTCGCCAACTGCCCCGAGACAGCGACAGTGGCAGCGGCAGAGGTCATTTCGCGAGCGCATACACAGCCATTACGAGACGGGTCGCGCTACTGTTGTTCACACCTGCGAACAGCCGAAAATTTATTGCCGAGCACGCGGGCATCAACATGCGGTCGACCACACAAAGCAGGCAATTAAACTAATAATACAATAAAAATTAAATTAATTAAACCAATTGCGCGACCTTTCTCTTTTCTTACTCGGAGCGCGTCTCTGGCTCCGGAGAATGCCCCTGTTCCTGGGCGACGAAAACGCGTCGCTCGTTCTGTCGCCTTGATTGCCGGCCGCGCAAGTGGCCGCACTAAGGCGTTTGGCGGCGGCTGATCGTGTATCTAAGTGTGATGCGTTTGATTGACGTCAATAAAAAGCAGCTCTTATCCGCACACCGAATCTGGCGCGCGAATATTTGATGTCTGCTGGCGAGTGTAAGCTGGCCGATGACTAGAGCGCCGCACACTAAAGCGACGAAATTTCGTTGATCATGATCAGGCCAAATTTTATCGAGATATGCAAGGAACTAAATGCTATAACAAAGCTGCTACTGTTGGCTATGGTCATGGCCACAGCGGTCGTTAAATCCAAATGAAAGTGTCTGTCGTTTAGTGGGTCCGGTGCTTTTATCTTCTGTTCACTTTTTTCTGTTTTTCGTTTTCGTTGCGTGCTTGGTGTGTATATATCGTCGTATATGTGTGTATGTGTATGTGTGTGTAGTTGGGCCTGGTCGGGCGGCTTGGTTGCATTCCGGCGTTCGCAAGCATGATGAATGGCTTTTAATTAGCCAGGCACGTACCATCGAGCAGGGCGTAGCAACGTAGGGGTAATTAGCTTATCCGCCGTTACCTTACATTAGTTGGCAGCACCGGCGGCAGTGATTGCCACGGCAATCTGAATGATCCCCTGCTAGCCAGCCAGTCATCGGGTGGCCTTATTGTAAAATGTGGGGGACTTGGCATCATCAAACTTCATGGCTCTCAGAAGACGACCAGGGACTGAGTGACCGCCGATGGCCAACGGTCGTCGACGTTGGGGTCACAGGTCGAGCGTAAGAGTGCGTGGGACTCCAGTGATTTCGTAAGCGGAAGATTTATTGAGCACGAGCGTCGAGGGTGCTGAACGATCTTTCATATTAATTGCGCTGATCCACATTGTGATGTGGGATAGTGGCATGAATCATGGATTCGTAAGATGGCGGAAGCCTCATTGTGACTGGAAGTCGGTCCTACTTGGTGTGACCTTGGCAAAGGTTCCATCACGATTGTAACTTAATTGTTTTATTAGCCTTGAACGTGAAGTAGAGAGGAAATTAATCGGTGGTTCGCGCTAGAAGTGTGCTCCCGCTTCCTCGGTTTGTGCTCACACAGCTGCGGCTCTGCTGCTGTTGTTTTCTGTAAATTGTTTGGTTGAGCGTTGCCCGCGGGTTTGCTTTCTGAGACTAGATTGATCTTGCCTTGCGAATTTTTTTGAGTGTCAGTGATCATCTCATTAAAACACAATCGTCTGCAAGTGAGATGATTGTCTTTAGACTTCTCAATGAAGTATTTGAATGGACAACGAACGCACATCTGGCAATTTCAAAAAACAGTCAGCTTTAAATACTGAGCATAAGTTAATCTTCTACCGCCTTTCACCCGCATCCTAATGCATGTATTGAACTACTACCGGGGATCAAAGTAAATTGTAGGTCACTAATATCCAGAGGTTTCGTAAGCCTTTTCATCCCACAAAAAGCCTCAACCGCATGACCTTCCTCTCGAAAGGCTGCTCTGCTATGTCGTGTCTCATTCCATCGCTTCTGTGCATCAGTGCAAGCAACCATCCTGACGTCCTCGTAATTAAAATCTAATCACTCTAATAGCTCCAACTGGCTGCAGACGCCATCCACCACCCTCACCATTGCCGCGGAAAGGTCATCTTCTGCACCTATGGCCTCTCCGCCAAGTGGCAAGCCATCCAATATCGAACAAAAAGACAAGGGAAGCAGACAGAAACACAAGCAGCATTGCTTCCTACTTTCGAAGCGATTTTTCGATGAAAACTCAATTAGCCGCGATAAATCATCACGCTACGCGAAGAGTGTGCCTGCTTGCATCCTGCCATGTTTCACTACGCGTACATGCCTGCCATCTTGTCCGCCTTCTCCTTTTCCTGCCGATTAAGCACGAAGTAAAACAAAAACCGACGTTAAGCGCACACAAACAACTACCGCAGCCGAAGCGTGCTTGCAGGTATAGCTCCATTCGGTTTCAATTGTTAAGTATCTGCGCCTTGAGATTAAGTGTGTGATAACGACCCGCCGGAGAGCCACCGACACACTCCGGTCAAGTCTGCGCGGCGCAGGAACATGCCATTCGAAGCCTGGCTCCATTTATAATTGAGCAATCTTATCGTCTAACTTCAACTTAACTCATAAATAATCCAAGAGCACTGTTCCGTCTCCTGGATGCGGCATACTGACCGTCTCGTCTGACCCACATTTCGCCGCATTTTTACATTCCCAGTTTCGGCAGAAGGCGATAACCTGCTATCTGCCAACAGGCAATCATTCAACGGTGCAACCTGACAAAATGTTGGGTTTCCCTCCTTTTTCCTGCTCGTCATCGCCCGCTGCCGCTGCCGCTGTCGTTGTCGTAATCTCCGCCAAGACTGCGAAGAGACTTTCAAAATTGCATTTCGCAAATCATCTGCATTCGAACGGACGACAACGGACGCCTCGTTTTGAGACATATTACCCATACGCGTTGGGCCGTTTTTTGTGCATCTTTTTTGAGGATTTGCCATCGCTTTGACATGGCCTCAGATAAGTCATCCAACACAAATTGGTTGCTGGGTAGCCTTTCATTTTTATTGCGAATCCTTCGCACTCTACGTGTTAAGTGACGGACGAGAAGAGTCGGCCAGTGGGGCAGTCGGAGCGGTGGAGGTAATCCGAGTGGTGGTGACGGCGCTGCGTCGACGTTGTCAGCGTTGGTGAAAAGTGCATTTCTGATAAAAGGTTCAATTATTTCTGTTAATGTCCAACAATGTGTGCTCTTGGGCAGTTGGCCGACCTTTCTCTTTGAGTTATTCGTTTGGGAAAATGGCTAATTTGTATTCGGGAGAAGGTTAATGAAGTCCAAGACCCCGGAGGATGGGCACAACACGTCTGTAGACTCACGCAATGGCACATTTACTTGGATTATTTCATCAGACGGCGCAGTGGCTTGTAGTCAAATGCAGCATTTGCCTTGTTGACGTAAAGTCATATAAATTACTTTTAAGAATATAGTGTTAGCCCCAAAAATGGGTTTTATGCCAAACGAACGAAAAATATTTCCCCACTTTTAACGTAAGAAATTTTTGTGGGTATATTGATCAGACTTTCGTTAATTAGCATTGTTTTGTCCGTCTCCACGACTTAGACGAGGTGAAGATAGCAATATCCAAGCTGAAGTCGAACAAAGCTGCTGGAGCAGACAGACTGTCCACAGAACTATTTAAAGTAGATGGAGATGACCTGGTTAAGCGCATGTACCAGCTCATCTGTAAGATATGGTCGGAGGAAAGCATGTCCGATGAGTGGAATCTCTGCGTCGTTTGCCCGGTTTACAAAAAAGAAGACCCCTTTGACTGCGTCAACTACCGAGGTTTTAGTCTCCTCAACATCGCCTACAGGATCATCTCTGCGTATTATGTGAGAGTCTGTCATGTGACTTCCTTAACATCATCCTCGAGAAGATCGTGCGTAACTCACAAGTCAACACCAGAGGCACGATCTTCCAGAAGTCAGTTCAATTGCCAGCCTACGCTGATGACATAGACGTGATTGGACGAACACAGCGAGCTGTCAAAGAGGGGTTTGCTGGCATTGAAGCAGAAGCGGATAAAATGGGTCAGGCGGTAAATGAGGGGAAAACGAAGTAGATGCTGTCATCCAGAAAGAACACACAACATCGATGTCTCAGACAAAGCGTCCCACCAGGCAGCAGAAACTTCAAGGTAGACAAGGACTTCGTCTACCTCGGCTCCGCGGTAAACAGGGATAACAACATCTGTACCGAAATCAAACGTTGAACCACCTTTGTCAGTCTCTGTTTCTTTGGGCTCAAGAAGCAATTGAGTAATAAAGCCCTCTCTCGAAGGGCTAAGCTCGCTTTATATAACAGCCTGATCATCGCGGTCCTACTTATGGCTCGGAAACTTGGACGTTAGCAAAGGCGAGTACTGGGTATGTAACTTATGCGGTTGAGTTCATGTGGAACCTAATTTCTTTGCCTTTGAATCTATCCAGCTCCTTTTAGACGTTTTCAAATGGCTGCTTGAGTGAAAGATTCTGCGAGCTCTTCTTGTATTTGACAGCAGTCTCCATAGAGTGATTCCCAGGACGTAGGCTTGGAAGACGATGCAAGCCTACTCTTTATGGCATTTGACAGAGTGTGGCTTCAGGCTCTCTTCTTATCGAAAATGAGTACTTTTGGCGTCGATAAATCTCTTCTGCAATGGATTAGAAATAGCCTTTCGTTCAATACAAGTTGTATTTAATGGGTTAAAGTCTGATATATGGAACTCTCACATATTCGAGGTCGAAATGGGCAAGTTTCTTAAAGCGATGCAAGGAATATTTCATCCCTTCTGACCAGCCAACAACATATAATGCGCGCAAAACTTGAGTATAACGCTCCTATCTGGTCTTGCGCTCCTTTTCACCTACTAGACAGAATCCAACAGCGAGCGATAAAACTTATTGGTGATTAAAATGCTGCGAAGTCAATGGACTCGGTAGAACATCGACGAAACGTTGCGTCTCTATTTCACTATTTTATCCCTATTTCAACAAAAATGCTCTAATGCGTTAGCCAACTGCATTCCTTCAAGAATTCACCCGCAATACCCGCCTCGCTAGGAATGCTCACCCGCTCATCCTTAAGCCACCTTCGGACGTACAGTTATGTTTAGAGACTCGTCCTTAAGCCGCATTATACGAATATGAATTGGTCCTGCCAGCCCAACTTCCCCCATATCAAACCACAGACACTTAAATCCAATGTGCATCGATACCTTCTTTCCCTCTCTTCCTCTCTTCCCTGGCTGTGACTTAATTCCGGTCACTTAAGGGTATAAGAAACCCCTTTAGCGCGCGCTAATTGTAAGAAAACCAAAATCACCACCTTTAATCCTGCGATTCACTTTTTGCACGTTCGTTCTGCTAGCGCATTCTCACCAAAAACGTCTACCAAGATACGATGACTTTCGATAAAACTTTTCTTAATATAAATGTAATGAAGAGAACTGTCTGCAGGAAGGCACAAAGTTCGACATATGTATTTGCGTGGAAGTAAAACATTGTTGTTTACGCTCCAAATGATTGACAGTCTCTGAAACGCAGTACAATGACAGTAACTTTGCAACTCATGTTCAAATGTAATTATAACTATGGATTAATACAAGTTACGTTGCCGCCGTGGCGTAGTGGGTAGAGTGCAACAACACACGCCGAAGAGTCTAGGTTCGATTCCCGGTTGAACACCTCGAATTTTTTACGGCACCACCTCTACTGACAACACTCAAAGAGTAATAGCTGTCTCAGAAAGCTTTTCAAACTTCGCCGTTCGGACTCGGCAAAAAACTTTAGGTCCCTTCTACTCGTGAGAGAACAGTAGCGCGCACAACACGAGTAGTTGATGAACAAACTAGGCCCTGGTCCACTATGGACTGTCGCGCCAACAATTATTATTATTAATACAAGTTACGCCATCTCTTACCAAACTGCAGTTATAGACCCAATGCTATAATTGCTTAATATAAATCTAGGAAATACTAGATGTGGGGTTGAATGTGCTCGTAATAGGAAATAAAGAGTGTCTTTAGACGTATCAAAGTATAAGTTGATCAATTTTAAACTTTGTCAGGTTTTTCGATTGGTTTTCAGTTCGGCTGGGTTGTCCAACATGAGCAAGTTGACGACTGAACAACGCTTCCAAATATATTCCGCAAATCGTATTGAATACATACATTTTTCTGAAAATAGTGGCTCGAAACACGTATCGCGCACTATTTTAATTTGGTAGAGGTCAGGTTTTGTAGGTTATTTTTACTTCTTACAACCAAAGCAAGAAGTTCCTCGTCAAATTCGACAAATGTGGTACAAGGGGATATGCACATCGTTCCTGTCATTTTCTAAGTTTATTTTCTTACCGTTTCTTTTTCGATTCGTTTTTATTCAATAATTCATATCAAACTTACATACTAGACAAAAATGTTTAAAACTAGTTGGACGTACATTGTTATTGCTACCAACTTACTGGCCCTAAGCGGGGACTCTAAGCTAAACTTAAACTTAAACTATGTCTTTCGACTTAACAGAACAATTCATTTGCATTCAAAATGAATTTAAGTTAAATTTAACAGTACAAATAAAGATTAAGAAAATTGCAAAATCTTAATATCAGAACATTTTTACAAATACTTATATACTGCCTTAAAATAACTTAATCTAAACATACGTATCTATATGTATGTACATGTATGTATATATTAATATACACATGTATATATACATGCATTAGAATAAGTACATTAGCATACACATGAGTACATACAGGTGTATATATGCGCATACACCATTTTTTTACCTTAATACTACCTTAAAAACTAGCTAAGATATGAAGGTCGGCCATAGGTTGCAGCTGATGGATACCCATACAATCCGCTGCAAAACAGAGACCGACTGCATCCCATAAGGGGATCTGCACTATCCTTTTTTACCTTTCTACCGCGGGTCTAAAGAGTTCGACGATAGAGTTCTCTCGCTACCCACCCACCAGAATTTTCGATGCTGCATTGCAACATCCCGAATATCCCGCCTTGATACCGCAGTACTGAAACGCAGGAGACTTTCCTCAACTCGTGCGACGGAACGGTCGTAGTTGAGTCGCCCATCCACAGTTGATCGGGCGATGTGGAAGAGGAGCGGCACCGCATTTACGTCTTGTATCAGAGCGTGCCTGTCGAAATGGAGAAAAGCTTCTGGAGGGACGAAGCCACTGTAGCGTACCCTTCCGTGGTATTGTGGATTGGAGTAGTAGGCCCCAGAGATCAAGTTCTTGACCGAGTTCATCCCTCTTTCAATATGTCCTCTAATCAATTTCAACAGGAAATTGTCCACTCGTATCAGGTTCGCCCTGTTGTATAGGACCTCATTGGAATAGAACTTTTTGTACTGGGACTCTGGTGTTCTGTAAAAGCGAAGGCAAGCCCTAAGACAAGACCTCTCAAACAACCTTATCTTTTCCATCAAGCTTGCACTCACGTTGAACCAAACGGGACAACCATAGGTGAGCATTGGTCGGATCAGGGCCATGTAGAAGATTACCTTCACCCTCGCTTCGAGTTGGCTGTTGTAAAACAGTCTCTTTGTAAGAGCGAAAGCGTCTCTGGATCGGCCCAGAACAGAATCTACATGTTTGTTGAAATATAGATATTGATCAAGCCAGATCGCCAGGTGTATAACTACATTTTTTTCAAACCGTTCGTCGGCTTCTGAGTCAAAAAAGACTTCGATTCTATTGAAATTCTATATCCCCTTTCAACACTGTGGAAAATAATCTTCTTCTTCTTCGTGTGACGCTACAGCCCGGGGTAAAATTGGACACCTACCAACATGCCTCTCCAGCCAGCACGATCTCTCGGCAGCTGCCTCCAGGTGTGCAGTTCAAGTTGGTTGAGGTCCTTCTGCACTTGTGTGTGCCATCTCAGCCATGTCGTCCTCTATTCCGTTGTGACAATGGTTCGGATTTAAAGAATTTTCGGGCCAGAGCAGTGATGTCCATACGCTCCACATGGTCTAGCCATCTTGCATTGTATCAGAAAACGCTTGACGAGACACATGTCGCCGTAAAGTCCAGATCGTCGTTAAATGTCTTCCTTCAAATGCAATCAAGGTAAAAAGAATCAAAAATCGCACGCAAAACTTTTCTCTCGATAAGACTAAGGGCCTCCTTTTCTGTGTTTAGTAACGTCCAAGTCACCGCGCCATAAAGTGCGACTGGGATGATCAAGCTGTCGTATAAAGCAAGCTTGGTCCTTCGAGAGACCGCTTTATCACTCAATTGTCCCTTGAGCCCAAAGAAACAGCGATTGGCAGGAATGATTCTGCGTTTGATTTCGGTACTGCGGTATCCTTGCACACTTCGAAGTCTCCGCTGCCTGGTGTGACGGTCTGTCTGAAACGTCGATGTTATGTGTCCCTCCTTGACGACAGCATGTTCTTCATTTTATCCCCATTTACCGTGAAACCCATTTTAACCGCTTCAAATAAGCAAGCACCTTATTGACGGCTCGCTGTGTTCATCCAATCACGTCAATGTCGTCCGCGGAAGCTAGCAATTAAGCTGGGTTTTGGAGGATCGTGCCTCTGTCGTTAACTTGTGACGCACGATCTTCTCATGAATGTTGTTCACGAAGTCACATGACAGCGCGTCGCCCTTTTAAACCTTTGTTCCCATTTCAGGTCTCGATGAGCCCGTCACCGACCTTGACGGAGTAGCGAAAGATCTCCATTTTCCTCCTACTCAATCTGATGAGTTTGTTGGGAATGCCAGAACTAGACATTTCACTGCATAGCTCAGTCTTGTGCACACCGTCACATGCGGCCTTAACCTGCCAGTGCTTACATTTTGAAATTCTCACCTTTATTTGTTATTTGCAAAATGAAAGACGCGTTTATTTTAAATTCAAAAAAATCATTTATTTCGTCTCCAATAATAATTTAAGATATCTAGTAGTATATAGAGTTCAGTAGATAGCAAAAGATTTACATTAAACTAAACTAACCAATGTTCTCTTAGGTATTTACACGTACATATGTATGTTTGTAGTAGAAGGTACAGTTCTAACTGGGATTGTTGGCCTCTGCTACAACAACGGTAATTGATAGATAATCTTTCTCCAAGCTCTCCTCCCTCCCTCTCTCTGATCCGCTCAAACTTAAGTGGGGATAGGTTTGTGAGTCCTTCGGCCTTGGCATTCGGGACCGCAAATGAGTGCCTTTGTCTGTGTAAGTGTCAACAAACTTTCGATGTACGCTTTGCCAGGTGTGCGCGTTATTTACATAAAACTTGCATTAAATATCATAAAGTGTCCTGTGGACTGCGTTCTGCTCCTGCCACCTGCCACCTGCCAGTTGCGTCCCCGACAGGGGTCCGTGTGTATGTACAAGCTGAGCGGCTCTGATCCGTCAGCGACGCACGGCTTAATACTTTAATTAACTTATAACGAGAATAACAACGAGTAGGGAAATGTAAAATTCAACTACCAACAAATCTAGTCTAAGGCATCGTGTCCTGTCTATGTGGTGACTTCGATGGCGGCTTCGTTGTTGTTTATGGTCTCTTTGGTGCTGCTGGGCGCGATGTCGGTCTCGACATCGCTGCTACACTCGGTGTCGTTCTCGCCACCGCCGATGCTGGTGGGGGTGTAGAGGTCTTCGTTGTAGGTCACCTGCCCCATGAAGGATCGAATCTCGTCGAAGTACGAGTCCTCGCGGTCGGCCTCGTTGGAGGATGGCGAGTCACCGAGGCCAATTCCCAGGCCGGTTGTGTCGGCTTCGTGCTTTTTCAAGTGTCGATCGAGATTGGTCTGCTGGCCGAAGCAACGGTCGCAGAGGTGGCATCGGAAGGGCCGCTCCTTGTTGTGGATGTTGCGAACGTGTCGCTGCAGGTTGCTTGAAATGCTAAAGGCGCGGTCGCAGTACTTGCAGGTGTAGGGCTGCTCCCCAGTGTGTGTGCGCAAGTGTCGCGTGAGGTTGGCCGAACGGGGGAAAACCTTGCCGCAGAACTTGCATGTGTAGCGGTCCTTTATTTTGCCAGCGGCGGTCGTTAGGCCTCCGGAGAGGCCTCCTGCCGCCAAGAGGGCTTCATGAAACGTAGGCTTGGGCGGAAACGGTCCATTACGATGAAGCAAGTGATCAAAGGTTGGCCGTCCGCCCATTGGTCCTAAAAAAGGAAACGGCCTTGAGAAGTCCGCACCGACGCCCAAGGTGGGTCGTGCTTGGCTGTAGAACGCCATCAGCATCGGGTGGATTGGGCGAGGACACGCCATGGCCGGTCCATTGCTTGGTGGGGATGGTGACGGTGTGAGACCTGGCGACACCGACTGGGCGGGGCTGCTAGCCTGGTAGGACTGATGAGGAACTTCTGTTGACGGAGCACGCTTTCTGGCAGGTTCGTTGTTGTCGGTAGGACTTGGTTTACCGCTTTTTCCAGCCGCGGTAGAGTCATCGGTTCCTGCGGATGCAGGGCACTCTTCGTCAGGTTTTCGCTTTCTACCCATGGTGAGGTCCAATGGCTGCTCTCCGTTGGACGTGGAACCTTCTTCCGGGATCGGCGGCGATGGGGTGGTGACGTTAATCGATTTCTAAATTAAAGGCACTTTAAGGAGAGTTCAACTTAGAGAAGGCGAATGCCGGACTTACCTTATCGTCGACTGAGTCTTGGTCGTGGACTTGATCGTTGTCGGGTTCCTGTTCGGGTTCTGGCTCTTCGGATTTGATGACTTCTTGCTTCGGCTTTGTCTCGATTATGGAAGAGTTGGTATCCTCATCGGACGCCCTGGAGTGGTTGCTTCGGGGTGAGTGCACACTGAACTTGCCTGCATCGGGCGATGTTTGGGGCGGCAAAACGGCTGGTTTTACGTCCACTCGATCTCCGTTCTCCATTCGGTGCATGTTGATTGGATTCTGGGGGAAATAACTTTTCTCCATTGAGTTCCTGCGGAGGTGGGGCAGGTGCCTCATCGGTGGCGACGTAGGCTCCTTTTCCGGCGGCGGAATGCTTATATCCATCGCTGTCTTCGGGAACAAGAGCGGAAAGTTTGACGCCTGTGCCGGGCTGGGTGGAAACATTCCCTGGAGTCCATACGCAGGGAAGCCCGGTGGAAAGAAGGGTGGAGCTCCCCGGAACATGAAGAACGGATTTGGTGGTGTATTCATTGCTGACGGCGGAATTCCGTTGGCTTGCAGGCCACGTGCGTGGGCCGATGGGCTCGAATGACTGGACACCGACTGGTGATGGGGCATGTGCGAGTGGTGCGGATGGTGCTGCGGTATTCCTGAAGGTGTCGTAGCTGTTGTTGAATCACAGAACCGTTTATGCTTCGAAAGTGATGTCACCGTGCTGAAGCTCTGACCGCACTTATTGCATTTGATCTGCATGCGACAATCGGCGTGCATCCGTTTGTGACGGCACAGGTTCGAGAATTGCGTGTACGCCTTGAAACAGACCTCACACTGGAATGGCTTCACTGATGAATGGATATGCGTATGCTGCTTCAAACCGGACGACGTAGCGAATGTTTTACCGCACTCCGGACACGCGTGACTTCTAGCGCCGACGTGGTGGGCACGAATATGCCTCTGAAGATTTGATGGATCACAAAATACCTAGGAAAAAAATACAAACATAATTGTAACAACATTAACCATGCCATTAGGCGCGTACGCACTCAAATTTAGAGCGGAGACCAGCTACCACCATTCGCCGACGGTCGTCCATATCTTTTGTATCGGATTTCATGCAATTTTCATTCAAATTAAGCGACAACAATCGGACAGCCAAAGACACACAACCGCGCACCACTATCAATCATTGGAGTGGCCCGGTCACAGCGGCAGCAGACGGATCTCTCGAGGGCATTGGAGGCTGCTGCCGCTGCTGCTGCTGCCTTTGCCGCCGCTTGTCTACCTTCGATTGCCCACTGCCAGAAAATTACGCAAAACTGCGCTCTGTGCCACGAGCGCCAATTGTTTCCTCAGAAAGTACTCTTACCTCCCTACAACCGCCTTTCTGACCCCCTGCCCCCCAATCCCCCACCCCACTCCCCTTCGCGCACATCAACATACAAAAGTCGCTGGCTATACCTAATCAGACTGTCATAATAAAACCCAAACCGACGACAACGGCGACGAACAGATCGAACTTGTGGCCGCTCGGGCGCAATCTTCGCCCAATGGAAGCAGCAAAAAGTGTCTCAATCGATCGACGCCTTTGGCACTGATTTCGTTTCAATAGGTTTAAAGTCTAAAGGGGCTACGGCGCGGCGCGGTGCACGATACAAACACAGGAACCATTTACCCCCTCATTTACTGGCAAGAAGCGGCAGCAATCACAACAGCACCTTTTGCCGGCCGCCGCCGTCTGCTCTCTAAATCAGAGATGAGGAAAAGAAAGTACTAACCGTTGTACCGCCAGCTACATAAGTGATCTCCAGCTCAAATCACAATCTCGATTTCCAGCTCCAAGCGGACACAGCGCGGGGAGAGGGCGCGATAACGGCGATCAAAGATGGGATTTCCAAATCGAAAATCCATTTTCATCCGATCGATCAAAAAACAAAACACAACAGAAATAGAACAACTCTGTCCCGGCGAGCGACCTAATCATCTCCGCCAGCCTGCAACAGCACCAGTCATCTCGGAGGAATTTTACCGACGACGGCTTTTTGTGCCATGCCCTAGTCCGCGGCCACATGGCCACTCCACGGTGCGCGATTGCGCGGTACATATTTCACAAGTGACCGAGAATAATTGTATCTTCGGAGTGTGTGCACGCCCTAATTTTCAGACAGACGCTCTCAATCAAGTCGCGGTGGTGCGCGTCGGTGGAAGAAATCAAAAGTAAATGGGAGGCGGTTGGGCCGGGCGTACGGATGGCTTGATGTAGGGTTCGACATTATTTCTGCCCGATTACTGATCAATTAAGCTGATAGCCGCCGTCTTCGTCTTACCGCTACAAGTGGCGTGCGCGATTTGTGATCAAGTTCTGTCCATTACCCGTTTAGGTGAACAATCGGAAAATTGTCACCCGAATTCGTTCCGTTTTAGTGGCTCACCGGAGGGAGGATGGATTGTGATCGGATTGATGGGCGGACCCAGAGTGGTTGACCTCGCTCGATAGGGAAATCAAAGAGAATTCATAGATCGTATCTGAAAGGCACGGGCGTGCACATATCTCGTGGGATTACATCTACAAGGTTGAAGATCAAATGGAGCCGGATACACAGGCGCGAGGTAAGTCCAGAAGTTCGAGGAGGCACCTGAAAGGCACGACGGATTCACGTCATCCACTTCAAATCCTGTTTGTCAATTGTGGGGGAAATTAAGTAAATTTTGGAGGCTGACTTCAAAGGGAAGATTGATGACTCTGATATGTCGGTGCGAGTGTGACATCAGCGTGGATATTGGGTCACACTTGAAGGTACTACTAGATTCGGGACAGATCAGCACAGAGATTGACCAAGAATCAGATAAAGTCGGAGTTGCCGTTAAGACCGCCCGAAATATAACGTTCCCTGTATTTATGAAAGAGAAGCAGACGTCGCCGTGGCGTTGTGGATAGAGTAATAACACTCAAAGAGTAGTAACTGCCTAAGAAAGCTTCTCAAACACCGCCGTTCGGAGTCGGAAAAGAATTATAGGTCCCTTCCCTTCTACTCGTGAGAGTCGAAGAAGTAGTTGATGAGCAAGCTAGACCCTGGTCACCGTGTGGACTTACGCGCCAACAATTATTACAATTATTAAGCAGAATGTCTTAGCTGTCTGTTGAATTGTTTGTATTCCTAAATTTTGTTGGTTGTCAAGATGTTCCGCTTAGCCTTTTCGGTATGTTTGGCAGTCGAGATTGTTGGCCTATTGCGATTTCGAAAACTTGGGATAAATTTTTTGAATTCTGAACTTTGCGCCAAAAGACTTCAGACTTATCGTAGTCAGGGAACGTTGGCAGTTTCTTAAATTTAAAACTCGGGACTTTAAGGATTCAAGCATTCGTCTTGTTGGAATACCGGATTATGGTTTATCAAGCAAATAAGGCTTTCCATAAGGTCAGGGAAAGGCGAGAAACTATGAAAACTGAAAGAAATTTTGTGAAACATCAAACGCCACGAGTCCAGACACGGGCCAAAGACAACCGGAAATAAACGCACATATAACAAGAACGACACAAAAGCTACAGACACAAGCACCCACAGAATAACCGAATCTTACTATATTCCGCGGCTGTAGCTGGTCTCCACTCCACTTCACAACAAAACTTTTTTAAATATTCACCTCTTCACTTACCTTTGTGCAATTTTCACAAGGATATTTCCTGATATCGTTATGAACCAATGCACGATGCTTGAGCAACGAAGGCCGGTAGCAATAGCTCTTCACACACAAATCACAGCTGTACTCGTCCTTGCGGTAATGATGTGCCGCTATCAAATGCTCGTCCAACCTGCAAATAAACAACCAAAGTTCTCAATTAATATCCGTGCCACAACAGCCACTTTCACATTTGGGCAGGGAGGCAAACGCCAGTCAACATGTGGCCCACTTCACACACTGCTGCTGCCGAGCGGGCCCTGATTCACGATAAAGAGGAAAAAACGAAAGAAAATGCCCACAGGAGAGACAATTAGCCAAATGATGTTCAATATTTAATGTTCGATTAGATCCTGGGCGTGTGTTTAGTTTCGTCCTTGATGCGAGCGATGACAAAGATCTCAATCGTGTGCGCGGCCCGATTGTCCGGCGACACTCACCGACCCGCCCACTTGGTGAGCGCCTGTAAGAGGCGGTGACTCTAGCATCTGATAAGAGGCATGCACACCAGTCACTCAGTGTCCCTTGCCGTTCGGATGGTTTCAATAAATCGAAATCATCGTGAGCCCTTCTACCCACCCACAGGCGGGCGGCCCAGCGCGTTGAGGATAAATGAATAGCATTGTGCTGTTCTCATCAATAATTCAACTCCTGGAAAATGTCATCGTTCTCGAGTGAGTCGAAACAAATCACTGGTAGATTTGCGTGTTCAGATTTTTTTCATTTCATAATGGTCAAGCTGATGGTTTCCACTCCATGTTCACTCTCGGGACACAGAAGCCGCTGATAGCTCGCCCAACAAACGGCGCACTGTGCAAACACGTCAAACACGGCCCGCGACTCCAACTCCGATTCCACTGCCAAAGCCAGAGGTGACAAACGTCCTCTTGTTTACCATTTCCGTCGCGGGGATAATGGAGCTGCGCCTCGCCGTCCGCCGAGCATTAGTTTTAATTGCGGTGGCACGCATTCACCGGCCTCGGGGGAGCCACTTAGAGTGCGGACATTCCCATCGCAAACTGAGCTTAAATTAGACACTTTTCGGGCCAAATGACGTCGACACAACCCTCGGCACATCTCAGCGACTTAATCGATCCAAGAGAGTGTCTGTCCATCGCCGATTGTGCCGCCATCACTACTTGAAGACCCCAATTAACAGCTACTCGAACCCTCTATTCAATACCTTTGGGTAAATTTACTTAGTTAACTGGTGCCTGTGCTCACTGACAGCTCGCCGTAATTATCGAACAATTATCAGCGCTCCTTTTAGGCCCGCCATTCAAAGGGTTATCGGTGGGCAGCTATAATGGCTAATTACCAAAGGAATCCCAAAGCAGGAATTAACACAATCAGTTAGCCACGCTGCTGGTGCTGCTGAGGCCGCATTCACCGCTCTTGCCGCTCTTGCAGCCCACACCACTTCACGGTGCTGCACCCCACCCTCGAGCCATGAAAAATGCATACGAAGCCCAATTAAAAGACTCACACACGCTGTCAGATCTAATCAATTAGTGATGAATAAGTAAGCGCGCTTGATTGTCATCAAGTGAGAGGCGGTGCGTAATAACAACGTTAATTACACGCGGCGACAAATTGAAATTTTGTATGCTGCTGGTGGTGGCGCAAAGGCGGCAGCTTCTGTTTCTGGGATTCGAAAGAGGCGTTTATCGATGAAGGTCATGGTGCAGTCGTTGATCGAGTGATGTGGAAAGTCTTAAGTAACGACCGAGGAATTGGTCTCCATCTGTCGTTTTTTTGACTTGGGCTAGATGCAAATGTGAACAGACACAAGAAGGTCACGGTAGAGTTCCAAATTTGTCAAAAATTAGAAACGTCGAATTTTAAAAAATCCGCAATTCGAAAATTCAATATTTTGGAAAAAAATAGGAGTTCTAAAAACATTATTTGCGAAAAGGATATTTCGCCAACCGAAGAACAATACGAAAGGAGCTTGAAGAGCCTTGCAGCAGTTTTACTCTGTTCTCTTCCGAGCTTAGAAGAAGAACAAAGATGCAAAGTAAGAAGTCGTACAAAGTTCGGTATTTTCTAAAATCTTTTCCAACAGTTTCAGGTTTGCAAATTGACGAGCTTCTTGTCAGCTTGACAAGAAGCTTTAGTGTTTGGAGCTGTAAGATGTTCAACATTTGGATCTTTATTTGTTGACGAATTTTTAGGATCTTGGAATGTTCAAAAATGTTGATTCTAGGATAAGTTGAAAGCTATTTAAGGTATAAAGTGCCTGTGGAGTTGCGGAAAGCCATAAAGCGCCGTAAGGTGCCTTTGGAGCTGTGGATTGCTTCTTGAAAAACGCCAAAAAGCGCCATTAACCGCCTTGGAGCTGCGGACAGCTCCCTGAAAAACGCCTTAAAGCGCGGTAAGGCGCCTTTGAAGCTGTGAATTGCCTCCTGAAAAACGCAAAAATGCTCCATAAACCGCCTTGGAGCTGCGAATTGCTTCCTGAAAAAATGCCACATACCGCTTCAAAGCGGCTTGCAGCTGTGGATAGCTTCCTGAAAACGAGCAAAGTCTGCATTGCGACATTTCTTAGCTTAACGAGTCGGTGATAAGTCAATATAAAGGAAATTGATTTTATCTTAATATCGGACTTGTCTGACATCCACAGAAGACCTAGAGAAGAGGGACAGAATGTCCGTGATTATGTTTATCTTGAATTTTAGAAAATTCAACACGCCTCCCACATAAATTAACTTATTTGGAAACTTCAAAGGTGATGAGAAGCTAACGTGAAATGGTCGTAAAATGGACACCTAAACCAGTGCAGCAATTTGCGTATTCGGACCTGATGCTCTTTTTATTTGTGTGATTTGTCGATCCGACAAACATACAAAACACATGAGATTCAAATGATGCTTCTATAGAAACACTGCAAACCACCACAAACGTCATTTAGCAAATTTGCAAACAGTACCGTTAAAGCAACCCGATCACACTCTAAGAGAGAATCGATCTTGACAGAAATGCACCAACCGATCTCGTGGACATCACATCACCAATCAGTTCTGTATCGGTAGACAAGTATTCGCTTGGCGAGGTAAGCAGCGGTGAAACACCGCCGCCGTAGGTTATGTCAGAGCGGTGACAGTAAGCTGTCACTATACCTGACACTTGTCTTGTAGCAGTTGACAGGGGCTTTGTCTGAGGTCTGCTTCTTTGGTACGAATGTGTTTCTCACAATTGATTGGAGTTTATTCATAAAGAGTTAATGCCTTGAGATGCACCATGGGGCGAGCGGCATTGTGAGGAGATGATGAGGCTTTCCGACAAGCACTCTTGATTGAGTGGAGGGCTATTGGATAACTGGGTGGGACCTTGTTTCATTGAAAATGGCAAGGCTTGGCTGCATACACGAATAAAGTTGTCCTTTTTATAATTTGAAATTCATATTTTCAGGGAGAAGAAAATACGGTCGAGAAATAAAACTAGAAAAAGTTTTTTTGCCAATTTTGAAATTCTTAAAACTTTGTTTGTTCTCTGCGTAAGCTGTTTAAATTCAGAATTTCAAAACCTTTTTGGGAGAACTTTGTATTTTTTTTTTTGTAATTTCGCCCTTAGCGGTAAGTTAAAAGCAGCTGAATATTTTCAAAAGTAAGGCAATTGGGTTCCATTTAAAAAAACCGCATGAAGCTAATAATAATAATTGTGTGACAGTCCATATGGGGAACAGGGCCTAACTTGCTCATTAACTACTCGTAATGTGCGCGCTACTGTTCTCTGATGAGTAGAAGGGACCTACAGTTTTTTGCCGACTCCAAACGGGGAAATTGGAGAAGCTTTTTCGTTTCGACAGTTATTACTCGACAGTTATTACTCTTTGAGTGTTGTCAGAAGCGCGAAAGATGTGGTGCCGTGAAAAATTCGAGCTGGGAATCGAACCCAGACCTTCGGCGTCTGAGTGTCGCACTCTACCCACTATACCGCGACGGCCACCAAATCAACTTTTAAGACATAATATCCTCTTCTGCTGAGTCCCTGAACAGTGGAGATGTGTATGAACCTTTCGCTAAGCAACTTAGAGGTCCATTCAGTCATTCCGTTTCAATGTGAATTTCGTACCGCTGTACAGATTTAAGACTTGAAAGACAAACAACTTCATTGCTCGATAGCTGTTGGTCAGTGTCAATAAATATTAGCGAAGAGTCTTACAGGTCTTCTGGCTGAGATGAATACCAAGCCAAGAGCTCTCGAGCATAGCTTTACACAAACATATTGAAGCAAGTATCCAACATTAAGTTCACAGATAGTTCACATTCTCCCTAATCATGGAACAGGCATCACAAGAATGTCACTCACTTGGACACCGCAAGGAGTACGCAGTTGCGATCGATCGCAGTCAAACTAAAAACAGACGGTGAAAGAAAAATTAAGACAGTCTGGTAAATCCCGACCATAACTGACTGCAAGGAATCGCGTGAAAAATTTCGCGGACTCACTATTACCCCTGCATCGGTTAGGGATTAAGCTTATCCTTAAGCAAAAAATTTTGTTTGTTAAATTTGTGTATTTGGAGCGTTAGATTGTTAAATAAACATACATTTACACATAACTCTGGATATTTGGATGGAACTCTCTGTCAACTTGAAATTTTTTAACTTTGACCTACGAAGGCAATAGTTTTATGATAGAAATATAAGAAAGGGATATTTATGATCCCTAGCAACGTCCTTTTCTAATTATTCTTAAGAGCTTTGAAAATTAAGAGTTTGAAATTGACAGCAGACACAACTTTTTTAGCAATTTGTTGTGTGTACGGGACCAACAGTTTAATACTGACTGTAGCAGAAACACAAAATATGAAAATTGAACCTCGTATGGCGGAAGTTTTCAATAATTTTCTTTGTGGGATTGCTAACAGTGAACAGAATTTTATGGTGTGGTCCATCAGGATTTAGGTATGAGGTGGTTGTCATTATTTGAAATGAAGGTCTTACGCTTGAAAATTTCATGTTTATAGAGTGATAGAGAGTATTTTTATGTGTGCCATATGCGTCTCATAGTTGTATTTTAGATGGCGCTGGGATCCGTGTTGAAAGTCTTTGCCCCAAAACGATAGTATGTCCATATCACATTTTAATAAAAGATAAAACATAAAATCCTCCCAAAAAATTAGATTTGATGAAGGAATTTAAAATGGAATCGAAATGTGAAGAAGGCTTGCAATTCCTATACTTCTCATTAGACCAAAAATCTGTATGTATGGTAACCTTAAAATAGATCTCTTCTGAGAGCATGTGCACGAACAAAGGGGGTTTTCAGCTTCTTTCACAAAAAGACGCACTGAATGTAATAAACAGCAAAGCAACGCAAGCAATAAACAGTTTCTTAGAAAACGTCGTCAAATGCCAATAAACATACAATAACAACTTTAAAACTTACCGATCTAAGTCGTGGTACTGTTTGTCACAGACTTCACAGCGTATGTCGATTCCGTTCTCGTCATCCGTGTCCTGGTTATCGCCAGGTATTATATCACTCTTGTCTGCGTTCCTATGACTGTTTTCACTTTTGATGTTGTTGTCTTGATCATTCGACGAAGTATTGAACTCGTCATCACCAGTTGTATTCCCACTGTACTGAGATCCTGAAAAACAAAGAAACAGAGAAGATGAGAAACGGAGTCCAGTCACTTGACCAGAAGATGAAAGATAACAATTAGTGTCGCCCCCTTTGCAGTGGCCGCAGGGCGAATCACAAGAAACACAAACATCCAGACACACAACTACAACTAGTTTCAACACGACTTCAAATTATGATTCATGCCCAGCCAGCCTGAGGGGAGCTTCGATCAACCACAATGCACAATCAGCACCCCACCACTTTCATCGTCGTCGTCGTTGTCGTTTAGCGAAAGACCACGCTCTGAAGCCGCACCACCGGGACCGCCGACATCCTCGGCAGCGAGTGGATAAGCCTTTTTGGCGAGGAAAAATCAAGTAGTTGCAACATCGTTTACACGCCACACAGAGGTCAATTGACCAGCAACTCCCACCACCACGCCGCCGGACGGTGAAGAGGAAATATCTGCCCAGTCCGCTACGGTGCCGGCTGGCCGATTAGGTGCCTTGTTTATCCCGCCCCCTTTAGGTAATGATGATCCATGAACGAAAACCAGTGCAACCGCAGGCTATCGCGGCTTTGGATGCGGATGGACGTGGGTGGACGCATCAATATTAATCAAGTTATCCATGAGAGCAGTTAGTGGGGACACCGCGCTTTCTCTGCCTTCCTTCACACAACTTCCTCAAAACTTGTCAAAAACTAAACTCACACTTTGTAGGGAACTGCA